>CAUDMG010003433.1:0-1365000 GCA_958450375.1 Homarus gammarus | reverse complement strand
TCTCCCTCACGCCTCCTCTCTCCCTCACTCTCTCCCTCTCCCTCCTCTCCCTCCTCTCTCCTCCCTCCTCTCCCTCTCCCTCCTCTCCCTCACGCCTCCCTCTCCCTCACGCCTCCCTCTCCCTCATCTCTCCTCACGCCTCCCTCTCCCTCATCTCTCCCTCACGCCTCCCTCTCCCTCATCTCTCCCTCACGCCTCCCTCTCCCACATCTCTTCCTCACATCTCCCTCTCCCTCATCTCTCCTCACGCCTCCTCTCCCTCATCTCTCCCTCACGCCTCCCTCTCCCTCATCTCTCCCTCACGCCACCCTCTCCCTCACGCCTCCCTCTCCCTCTCTCTCCCTCTCCCTCCTCTCCTCTCCCTCTCCTCTCTCCCTCACGCCTCCCTCTCCCTCATCTCTCCTCACGCCTCCCTCTCCCTCATCTCCTCCTCTCTCCCTCCCTCCTCTCTCCTCTCTCCCTCCCTCTCCCTCTCCCTCATCTCTCCCTCACGCCTCCCTCTCCCTCATCTCTCCCTCACCCTCCCTCTCCCTCTCCTCTCTCCTCTCCCTCTCTCTCCCTCCTCTCTCCCTCTCCTCTCCCTCTCCTCCCTCTCCCTCTCTCCTCCCTCTCCCTCTCTCCTCCCTCTCCCTCTCTCCTCCCTCTCCCTCTCTCCTCCCTCTCCCTCCCTCTCCCTCTCTCCTCCCTCTCCCTCTCTCCTCCCTCTCCCTCTCTCCTCCCTCTCCCTCTCTCCTCCCTCTCCTCTCTCCTCTCCTCTCCCTCATCTCTCCCTCACCCTCCCTCTCCCTCACCTCCCTCTCCCTCATCTCTCCCTCACGCCTCCCTCTCCCTCATCTCTTCCTCTCCCTCACGCCTCCCTCTCCCTCATCTCTCCCTCTCCCTCACCCTCACGCCTCCCTCTCCCTCATCTCTTTCTCTCCCTCACGCCTCCCTCTCCCTCATCTCTTTCTCTCCCTCACGCCTCCCTCTCTGTCATCTCTTCCTCTCCCTCACACCTCCCTCTCCCTCATCTCTCCCTCACGCCTCCCTCTCCCTCATCTCTCCCTCTCCCTCACCCTCATACCTCCCTCTCCCTCATCTCTTTCTCTCCCTCACGCCTCCCTCTCCCTCATCTCTTTCTCTCCCTCGCGCCTCCCTCTCCCTCATCTCTTCCTCTTCCTCACGCCTTCTCTCCCTCACGCCTCCCTCTCCCTCACGCCTCCCTCTCCCTCACGCCTCCCTCTCCCTCATCTCTCCCTCTCCCTCACGCCTCCCTCTCCCTCACGCCTCCCTCTCCTTCACGCCTCCCTCTCCCTCACGCCTCCCTCTCCCTCACACCTCCCTCTCCCTCATCTCTCCCTCACACCTCCCTCTCCTTCACGCCTTCCTCTCCCTCATCTCTCCCTCACGCCTACCTCTCCCTCACGCCTCCCTCTCCCTCACGCCTCCCTCTCTCTCACGCCTCCCTCTCCCTCATCTCTCCCTCACGCCTCCCTCTCCCTCACCCTCCCTCTCCCTCATCTCTCCCTCACCTCCCTCTCCCTCACGCCTCCCTCTCCCTCACGCCTCCCTCTCCCTCACGCCTCCCTCTCCCTCATCTCTCCCTCACGCCTCCCTCTCCCTCACGCCTCCCTCTCCCTCACGCCTCCCTCTCCCTCATCCTCCCTCTCCCTCACGCCTCCCTCTCCCTCACGCCTCCCTCTCCCTCACGCCTCTCCCTCACGCCTCCCTCCCTCACGCCTCCCTCTCCCTCACGCCTCCCTCTCCCTCACGCCTCCCTCTCCTTCACGCCTCCCTCTCCCTCTCCCTCACGCCTCCCTCTCCCTCACGCCTACCTCTCCCTCACACCTCCTTCTCCCTCACGCCTCCCTCTCCCTCACGCCTCCCGCTCCCTCACGCCTCCCGCTCCCTCACGCCTCCTCTCCCTCACACCTCCCTCTCCCTCACGCCTCCCTCTCCCTCACGCCTCCCTCTCCCTCACGCCTCCCTCTCCCTCACGCCTCCCTCTCCCTCACGCCTCCCTCTCCCTCACGCCTCCCTCTCCCTCACGCCTACCTCTCCCTCACACCTCCCTCTCCCTCACGCCTCCCTCTCCCTCACGCCTCCCTCTCCCTCACGCCTACCTCACATCTCCCTCTCCTTCACGCCTTCCTCTCCCTCATCTCTCCCTCATGCCTCCCTCTCCCTCACGCCTCCCTCTCCCTCACACCTCCCTCTCCCTCATCTCTCCCTCACGCCTCCCTCTCCCTCTCCTTCTTCCTTTGTAATGATAATAGAACAAATGTACCATTGATCCTCATGTATACATGGATAGTATATGTATACAAACAACGTATACATAGACAGCACATGTATACAAGGAACATACAGTATATATAGACAGCCCATGTATACAAGCAACATACAGTATACATAGACAGCACATGTATACAAGCAACATACAGTATACATAGACAGAACATGTATACAAGCAACATACAGTATACATAGACAGAACATGTATACAAGCAACATACAGTATACATAGACAGCACATGTATACAAGCAACATACAGTATACATAGACAGCACATGAATACAAGCAACATACAGTATACATAAACAGCACATGTAAACAAGCAACATATACATAGTTATTGCAAATTATAATCAGCTCCGGAGGGATAATTATCAGATATGGCCAGTGCTATGTGCGGTCTTGGGTATGAGAGTTTCTTGACCAAACTGGAGTGGTCCATTGAAGAATTGGCGAGGGCCAAGTTAGAAATTGAGAGGGCCACGTTGGAGAACCTGGCGATGTTAAAAGGAGAGGCTGGACGAGTAAAGCCAGTGGCTGACGAAAACTCAAGCGAGTGGAAAATTGTGAGTAGTGGGAAGACAAAGCTTTGGTGAAGAAGCACACCAAGGATACGACAACAACGACAACAACAGCTAAGTGTACCAACCCGTTCAGTCCCTTGATAGACGAATTGGACGTTAGTACAGTCAGGGACAGGGATGACAAGGAAGGTATAAAAACTTTAATTGTTGGTGACTCACAGGTAAGGTACATGGACAGGGCCTTTTGTGGTAAAAACAAAAATAGGATGAGGGTGTGTTTGCCAGGAGCTGGGGTGGGGGATATAATTGACAGGATGGACAATATCTTGTCTGGTAATGGGAACAAACCCATTATCTGCCTCAGTGCAGGAGGCAATGATATTGGCCGGTGTAGGAGCGAGGAGCTTCTTGATAAGTTCAAGGCAGCCATAGATCGTATTAGGACTAAGGGAGGGATCCCTATCATATGCGGTGTCCTGCCTAGAAGGAGAGTTGGCAGTGAATGGTTGTCAAGGGCAGTTGGTGTTAACGACCGTCTTGACAGATATTGCAAGTCAATATCAGTCCCATTCATTGACAACTGGGACAACTTCTATGGCAGAAGGGACCTTTATGCTAGGGATGGGGTGCACCTGTCTAGGGATGGAGTAGCAACCCTGGCTGGGGCTCTAGAGGGGGCAGTTCAAAAGATATCGAAGTCTTTAAACTGCTAAGAGAACATAGGGGCACGGGGGTGGAGGAGACTGCAGTGGGAGCGGGTAAACAAGGCGAAAGATTACAGGGAAATAGTGTTAGGAATGATGACATAACTAAATTAGACAGGGAGTTTAAAACTAAACGCGGTAAGGGAAGGACTCAGAACACGACTAACTTAAATGTATATTACGCGAACAGTAGAAGTATGAGAAACAAAATGGATGATATTAGGGCCTTGGTATGTACCGAAGAAATCGATATAATTGCATTCACTGAAACATGGATCAACCTAGACACACGTGAATTACCAGTCGAATACCAAATTGCGGGTTACAAACTGTTCCATACCGATAGGCAGACCAGGAAAGGAGGCGGAGTAGCAATCTATGTTAGGGATAATCTGAAGTGTGAAATAAATAAGGAAATAAAAACTGAGAGGAATACAGAAACAATTTGGATAGAATTAAGCGACGGTCGGGAAAAATTAATCACAGGAGTAATATATAGACCCCCCAATCTTGACAGAGTCAATGAGCGACTTATCTGGGATGAAATGCGCAGGGCTTCCATACACAACAAAGTCTGTATAGTAGGCGACTTTAACCTTGGCCAAATAGATTGGACCGACCTTACGGGAAACTCAGAATCAGAGGATTTTCTCGAGACGATCCAGGACTGTTTCCTAAGTCAACATATAACCGAACCCACACGGGGTAATAATATATTGGATTTAGTTTGTCAAACAGAGAAAACCTCATTAGCAATGTCGAGGTAGGGAACGAACTTGCAAACAGCGATCACAAAGAAATTCGATTCCAGTTAGATTTTCAGGGCAGACGTAAGGAAAATTCCACTAAAGTACCAGATTTCAGAAGGGCAAACTTTGACAGTTTAAAGAGGCAGCTGAGAGAGGGGGTGTCGCGCTTGGCCGTGAACCTGACAGATGACACCGACCTGATAACGAGATCTGAGATTGCCGAGTTCCACGACAATTTAAATAGTGAGTTACTTAATGCACAAAGGCAGAACATACCATACAAAAAACTCAGATCAAACAACAATGACCCTAAATGGATAAATAATTATTTAAAGAACATCATTGGCCAAAGGAAGGCTATAGGTAGAAGGATAAATCGTGGCGAAATTCACCTCCGGGACTATTATAGGGTATTGGCGAGTAGGGTTAAAACCGAGATAAGGAAAGCAAAGAGGAATAATGAGGTAAGGATAGCAAGGGAGGCAAAGACAAACCCCAAAGGATTCTACCAAATGTACCAAACTAAAACACGAGAAAAGATTGGACCAATACGGTCAGACTCCGGCGAGCTCACTGATAACGACGGAGAAATGAGCAATAATTTGAATAAATATTTTTCAACAGTTTTCACCAGCGAAAATTTAAACATGATACCCGAGGCACCGACTCTATTCAGAGATAGTGAAGAAAACAAATTAAGTGAGATAGTAGTGACTAGTAACGATGTTAGTAAGCAAATAGACAAACTAAAGCCTAATAAGTCACCTGGTCCCGATGAGATATTTGCCAGAGTATTAAAGGAATGTAAGGAAGAGCTTAGTATGCCCTTAGCAAAGTTGTTTAACATGTCCTTAAAAACAGGTGTAGTACCAGAATCCTGGAGGATAGCGAATGTAATACCGATCTTCAAGAAGGGGGATAGATCACTATCCTCTAACTACCGCCCAATCAGTCTAACATCAATAGTAGGCAAATTACTGGAAGCAATCATTTCAAACTCTATTCGAAATCACCTGGAGAAGCACAGATTGATCAATGATTCCCAGCATGGCTTCACAAGCGGACGTTCTTGCCTAACTAATCTATTAACATTCTTTTCATCAGTTTTCGAATCAGTGGACGAGGGGCACAATTATGATGTGGTATATCTCGACTTTAGCAAAGCCTTCGACAGAGTACCCCACGAAAGACTAATTAGAAAGGTAGAAGCTCATGGCATCAAAGGTGACATCCTTAAATGGATTAGGGCGTGGTTACAGGACAGGAAACAGCGAGTGAGCATTAACGGCACTAAGTCCCATTGGAGCAACGTCACAAGTGGAGTTCCCCAAGGCTCAGTACTTGGACCATTATTGTTTATTATATACATAAACGACATAGATATCGGCATAGACAGCAACATAAGTAAATTTGCTGATGATACTAAAATAGGACGTGTTATCAAATCTGACGAGGACTCGGCAAAACTACAGGAGGATCTAAACAAATTTTTCGAATGGTCTGAAAAATGGCAGATGAAATTCAACATTGACAAATGTAAAGTACTCAGTATAGGAATGTAAACAGGGAAACCAGATACCAGATGAACAACGATGCCATAGAGAAATCCGACTGCGAGAGAGATTTAGGAGTAATGATAAGTAGGAACCTTAAGCCAAGTAAACAATGTGTTTTTGCTCGTAACAAGGCTAATAAAGTACTTGGGTTCATACAAAGGAGTGTTAGTTACAAGACTAGCGAGGTCATCCTAAAACTGTATCTTGCTCTTGTGAGACCACACCTGGATTACGCAGTCCAGTTCTGGTCACCGTATTACAGAATGGATATAGAATCCTTGGAAAGAATTCAGAGGAGAATGACAAGACTAATCCCGGGTATCAGGAACCTTGAGTATAGAGACAGGTTAAAGCATCTTAATTTGCACTCCCTTGAGAGACGTAGAGCGAGGGGCGACCTGATAGAGGTGTATAAATGGAAGGCAGGGCTAAACAAAGGGGACATTACAAAGGTACTCAAATTATCCAACCAGGAGCGAACTCGTAACAATGGTTTTAAATTGGACAAATTTAGATTTAGGCGTGAAATAGGTAAACACTGGTTTGGAAACAGAGTAGTGGATGAATGGAACAAGTTACCAAATATCATCATTAACTCGAATACGCTGAATTGCTTCAAACATAGGTTGGATGCTCATATGAGCAATAGGGGTTGGGTGTAAACGGGACTGCCCAGTATGGGCCAATAGGCCCGCTGCAGTTTCCTCCATTCTTATGTTCTTATGTTCTTAATCCTATGTAAAATCCAAGTAGCCAAAGAATATTTATCAACTCACATATTAATATTTACTATAATTTATACCTGGACATATTATACATATTATACATATTATTTCCTTCTATTGAACAATGTCAACATAATTATAGGCCTAAAATTACCACAGGTTTTATAGTGAAGAGAATATTTTTTTAGTGAATTATCTTGGTTGGTATATTATAGATAGGGTGAAATTATTATTATTATTTTATTAAATTATAGTCATATAATTATTCAGCCACTGAATTTTGTCTCGCCAGTGATGTGTGAAATAATAATAATAATAATAATTAACGGTTTATTGAAAAAGTTCTGCAGCCCGAAGGCTGAAAATATACATTGGACATAAATGACTTATTACATACATTGGTGGTTTAACAAAAGCCTTCATTAAAGAAAGGTGAAGGAACATACAGTGAACATACAGATTAACGTTTACAGTGGAGGTCACGTAGATCATGTGCGCTGAGGTGTTGAACAGCAGACACGTAGTGTAGTAACTCCCCCACAGATGGTGTTATGAGGGGCATCACGTGGTGTACTAGTTCCCTCACTGGTGGTGTTATGAGGGGCATCACGTGGTGTACTAGTTCCCTCACAGGTGGTGTTATGAGGGGCATCACGTGGTGTACTAGTTCCCTCACAGGTGGTGTTATGAGGGGCATCACGTGGTGTACTAGTTCCCTCACTGGTGGTGTTATGAGGGGCATCACGTGGTGTACTAGTTCCCTCACAGGTGGTGTTATGAGGGGCATCACGTGGTGTACTAGTTCCCTCACTGGTGGTGTTATGAGGGGCATCACGTGGTGTACTAGTTCCCTCACAGGTGGTGTTATGAGGGGCATCACGTGGTGTACTAGTTCCCTCACAGATGGTGTTATGAGGGGCATCACGTGGAGTACTAGTTCCCTCACTGGTGGTGTTATGAGGGGCATCACGTGGAGTACTAGTTCCCTCACAGGTGGTGTTATGAGGGGCATCACGTGGAGTACTAGTTCCCTCACAGGTAATATATAAGAACAAAATTGTGTGTATGTGTGGGTGTGTTTGTATACTGTAAACAAGCAAAACAACACACACACACACACACACACACACACACACACACACAACACCTGTGAGGGAATTACTACACCACGTGAGGGCCCTCATAACAACATCTGTGAAGGAATTACTACACCACATGAGGCCCCTCATAAAACCACCTGTGAGGGAATTACTACACCACGTAAGGGCCCTCATAACAACATCTGTGAAGGAATTACTACACCACGTGAGGCCCATCATATCATTTGTGAGGGAATTACTACACCACGTGAGGCCCCTCATAACAACATCTGTGAGGGAATTACTACACCACGTGAGGGCCCTCATAACAACATCTGTGAAGGAATTACTACACCACGTGAGGCCCATCATATCATTTGTGAGGGAATTACTACACCACGTGAGGCCCATCATATCATTTGTGAGGGAATTACTACACCACATGAGGCCCCTCATAACACCATCTGTGAGGGAATTACTATTGCACGTGAGGTCCCTCATCACAACATCTGTGAGGGAATTACTACACCACGTGAGGCCCCTCATAACACCATCTGGGAGGGAATTACTACACCACGTGAGTGCCCTCATAACACCATCTGTGAGGGAATTACTACACCACGTGAGGCCCCTCATAACACCATCTGGGAGGGAATTACTACACCACGTGAGGGCCCTCATAACACCATCTGTGAGGGAATTACTACACCACGTGAGGCCCCTCATAACACCATCTGTGAGGGAATTACTACACCACGTGAGGGCCCTCATAACAACATCTGTGAAGGAATTACTACACCACGTGAGGCCCATCATATCATTTGTGAGGGAATTACTACACCACGTGAGGCCCATCATATCATTTGTGAGGGAATTACTACACCACATGAGGCCCCTCATAACACCATCTGTGAGGGAATTACTACACCACGTGAGGGCCCTCATTGCACCACTTGAGGGAACTACCACACCACGTGAGGTCCCTCCTAACACCATTTGGGAGGGAGTTGCTACAGTACGTGTTTGCTGTTCAACACCTACATTAATCTATATGTTCACTATATGTTCCTTTACCTTTCTCTAATGAAGGCTATAGTTAAACCACCAATGTATGTAATAAGTCATTTATGTCCAATGTATATTTTCAGCCTTCGGGCTGCAGAACTTTTTCAATAAACCGTTAATTATTATTATTATTATTATTATTACACACATAACCCCCTCCCACACACATCAGTGACATCACGCAACACCTCCACTTTACACAAATAGTTGACTTTCCCACACATGGCAATGCCACCCTTGACCTCATCATGACTGATCTCCGTAACCACTCCCTTCCCCCCCAGCCGCTGCCTCCCATGGGACGCAGCCCCCACCTGTCTCTACTGTGGTCACCTACCCCCACCATCTCACCACCGCCAGTTGCCACCAGGACTTACCGACCCATCCCTGACTCTGCTATGCGGCGTTTCGGATAATGGATAACCCGGTATACCTGGACTGAAGTGATCACGGTAGACGATGTGCAGAACAAGTGGGATAATTACCTGGACACTATCACCAAAGTCTACCATCACTTCTTTCCAGCCAATACACTGAGGATCCACGCCGATGATGTCCCGTGGATTACGCCCAGCATAAAAAGACACTGAGCAGCGCAACAAGGCATACTACACCAACAACCGCCTGTACAAAAGTCTACGTAACCAGGTCATCAGGGAAATCAAGTCGGCCAAGAAGACTTATTATCCCAGGAAAGTGCACGGCCCCAAGGAAGTCGGCATCGGTCAGTGGTACTCCAAGGTAAAAGATCTCTGTGGTCTCACCGTCAGTCTCTCACACTTCCTTTCATCTCACATTTACCTAGTGAGGAGGCAGCTGAGATAATTAACAGCCACTTTGCTACCATATGTCATACCTTACCCAGTCTTGACTTCACTCTCCTCCCAGCTTACTTACCTTCCCCCCCCCCCCTCCCAGTGTTCAACCATATGAAATCGGCAACAAACTCCTGAAATTTAAACCCAAACGCTCCACGACCCCAATTGACCTCCCAATCAAAATATACAAGGAGTTTGCAGTCGAACTTGCCACCCCCCTCTGTTCTATTATTAATGCATCCCTCAGACAAAGCAAATGCCCTAATGAATGGAAAACCGCATTTGTCACCCCCATCACCAAGGTCACCACCCCACAGTCCCCTAACGACCTCAGGCCAGTTGTCATTACCCCCACACCCAATCTACTCTGTGAGGGCTTTGTTTTTCAGTGGGCATTTGCCAGAATCTATCAGTCAATTGATCCACAGCAATTTGACAATATGAGTACCTCCTCTACATCACACTGCTAAGTGAGCTTCCTGGATTTTCTGCACAAAAACCTGCAGAAACGTAAGACATCACTGGCCGTTGCCCTTTTGACTGGATGCCCACCAACATTTTCTCATGGCTCACTGATTTCTTGAGTGGACGTCGTCAGGCAGTGAGGTATCAGGGCTCAGTCTCCACATTCCAACACCTCACCTGCGGTGTTCCCCAGGGGACCAAGATGGGACCACTGTGCTTCCTCATCATGATCAACGACGCTCTATCGGACATTCCTCACTGCACTGTGGGGGTTTCAGTGGACAACACCGCACCAGACTACTCATTGCTACAAGGCACCCTGGACAGGCTACAGCCATGGACTACAGAGAACAAGGTCACCATCAACCACACCAAAACCTTAGTCATGCACATCAATACCGCCACCACTCCAGTGCAAGCCCCAGCAGTCACAGTGGGTGCCCATCCTCTCCAGCTGGTGCAGTCTGCCAAACTCCTGGGTGTAACTATAGACAACAAACTGGACTGGAAGGCCCATGTAAATAGCACAGTCAAGGCAGCCTCGTACCGTCTCTACATGCTACGACGACTTAGGTCACTTGGAACACCCACGCCAGAGCTGAGGACCATCTACAACACCTTTATTCTCCCCAAACTAACGTATGCGTCACCAGCCTGGTCGTCTTCTCTCAACTCCACCCAACAACGTCGGCTAGAGAAGGTACAGAAAAGGGCCTGCAGAATCATGCTTGGCACAGAATACTTCGGCTACATCAACGCTCTCTCCACCCTGGAAATGCCATCCCTCAGTGACCTCCACCACCAAGCACTGGAAAGGTTTGGCAGCCAACTAATGCACCACCCTCGTCATCGCCACCTCCTGCCACAGGCAGCCCCCCACCCACCTCGCGCAGTCCGCCACTACAGCAAAATTCAGCCTATAAGAGCCCGCACTGATAGATATAAGAATAACACCATCCCATCTATTGTTAAAATAATAAACAACTCCTGATTTATGTACTGTACAGCCCTGTAAATGCATTCAACACATATTATATCATTATGTCTAAATCAAATGTAAGTCTGTATATTTTCAGCCACGGACTGCAACTCTATTAATAAACCGTTTATTATTATTATTATTATTATTATTATTATTTATTATTATTATTATTATTATTAAATGTATCTAGAATGTAACTTAGAATTCTGAACGGAAAATAAGAAAAAAATAAAAGTGGGTACAGTAATTACAGAAGGCGAGGCACTACTTCACTGTAACGACAACATTCACCTGTCGTGTAAAACATCCCGTTAATTAAGGTGTTCTCGCGTGAGCTCTCATTTTTTACTGTAAACTGTGTGAGGCATGGATGTTGAAGGCTTGTTTTATAGTCTATCTGTACACACACTCTCTTTTTACAGTGTATAGATGTGATGTGTGTGTGTGTGTGTGTGTGTGTGTGTGTGTGTGTGTGTGTGTGTGTGTGCAATATCAATAATAATAATCAACGGTTTATTGAAAGAGCATGGCAGCAGGAAGGCTGACAATATACAGTTACATAATTGGGGAATGGGTCTCTTGATTTACAAATACTATACAAGTAACATAAGTGATACAAATATGATATATAATAAATAGGTGGGGAGAAGGTCAGACTACAGTGCATTTCAACATTTCAACAGTGCAAAAAGTAAGATTGACTGGGAGTGAATACACTGGTTGATTACGAGTTATTGATAATTTTTACAATGGTTGGGACTGGGCTGTTCTTATAGCGATCAGTTCGTGCTCGTATGGGCTGGATGCGGTTGTGGTGTCGAACAGCAATTCTCGGACGAGGGATCTCGGGTGGTAGTAGGAGCCGGTGTCGAGGATGGTGCAGAAGCTTCTCACCAAATTTGCAGATGAATTCGTGGTGATGGTCAGTGAGAGCCGAGAGGGTCAGTGTGTTGAGCGCGTCTTGATATGTGGAGTAGGAAGGGGAGAGAATAATCTTGCATGCCCTCTTTTGTACTTTTTCTAGGTGTTTACATTGTGTGGCATTTAGGGAGGAAGACTAGGTAGGGGAGGCATAGGTGAGCTTGGGAAGTAAGTACGGGGTATGGGGGGTATGTGTGTGTGTGTGGGGGTATGTGTGTGTGTGTGGGGGTATGTGTGTGGGGGCATGTGTGCATGTGTGTGGGGGTATGTGTGTGTGTGGGGGGGTATGTGTGTGTGGGGGTATGTGTGTGTGGGGTATGTGTGTGTGGGGGTATGTGTGTGGGGGTATGTGTGTGAGGGTATGTGTGTGTGGGGGGGTATGTGTGTGGGGGTATGTGTGTGGGGGCATGTGTGTGGGGGTATGTGTGTGTAGGAGTATGTGTGTGTGTGTGCATGTGTGTGAATATTCCATCAATATGTTCAGCTTATCCCTACAAAGTGCTGAGCTCAGAATATATTTACTTCCGGTTCATGATAAAACTGAAGCACTTCTTGGTCATAACATGTTTACGTAATTATTAGTATTATTATTAATGATCTCGATGTTATGTGGCACCAAATATATATTGAATTTATAGGTAATTTACCTTACCTGTTCAGAGGTAATTACCCTGCTGTTCAGTAGGTAGGACTATATTTTATATCATTTTATTCCTGTGTGTAATGGTTGTGATAATTGGCGGCATGGTATGAGCACTGGGTGGATCACTGGTCCACCAGCTCAAAGGTGAGTGGGGAGAGGCAGATGAGTCTGGCTGGTGAGTGAGTGTGGTACAGTTGGTCTGGACTCAGGATATATGTATATGGAGATAAGTGATTTATTCTTTAGTACTGTTCAAGTGGATGGTAAGTCTGGGTTTAGGGCTTAGGTTAATTTATGCTGTGGTTGTTTGTATTTAAATTATTCTTTTACTTGCCTTTGTATATTAAGAAATTATGCAGTGTATAATTCCTCCTCAGTATGACTTAATCTGAGGCTTATTAACAACCTGGCAGATAGAATGTTAGTCATTACAGTGTTTACCCTGCTTGTTGTGACCACTAGTGGCGGGGTTTTGTTTCTTTATGCTTTCACGATCAAGCCTCACCTCTTATTTGACTTGTGGCATCCTAATAATAATGAACCACCAATCACGGAACTACCATCATACTCAGGGTAGGCGACCACGACCCACCACTCAAAAAATATATCTATTCCTGGCTGTTCTTCACCACCGCTTCCCTTATTATGCATCTCTCATGGGGCCCAACTTTTAATATGACTCATCCCTCGCTGTCTCTACCTTCCCCTGACCCTCCTCCCCTAAATTTCATCCAATTAATAACTCTTACATTATCCTCTCATCCCTAATTACGTGACCAAAGTGCCTAATTTTGTTTTAATTTATAAAATTTCAATATTTTATTAATGTTCTATTTTACTTATCAGTGTAACTTTAATACTATCAGTGTCAGTAATGTTCAATTCCCTCAGTGTAACTTTATTACTCTCAGTGTCAGTAATCTTCAATTCCCTCAGTGTAACTTTAATACTCTCAGTGTCAGTAATCTTCAATTCCCTCAGTGTAACTTTAATACTCTCAGTGTCAGTAATCTTCAATTCCCTCAGTGTAACTTTAATACTCTCAGTGTCAGTAATCTTCAATTCCCTCAGTGTAACTTTAATACTCTCAGTGTCAGTAATCTTCAATTCCCTCAGTGTAACTTTAATACTCTCAGTGTCAGTAATCTTCAATTCCCTCAGTGTAACTTTAATACTCTCAGTGTCAGTAATCTTCAATTCCCTCAGTGTAACTTTAATACTATCAGTGTCAGTAATGTTCAATTCCCTCAGTGTAACTTGATATAGTCTTATTTGTTCTTTCTTTTCTTCATCTACCATCACACAACGGTAAAATTGCAGTTTAACTACCAATTGGTTGTGGACCGGAAATCTAGTCTTTTCCCCGAGTGTTTGGTGAGATTCGTTCAAGTTTGACCTTCAAATCCGTCGGATATAAATCGTTTTTGAGCTGTCACCCTCCCATAGAACCTGACCTAACCACCCAAAGAAACCTAACCTAACCAACCAAAAAAACCTAACCTAACCAACCAAAAAAACCTAACCTAACCAACCAAAAAAACCTAACCTAACCTTACCTCACTTCCTAGACAACCTCCCTCACCATACTAAACAGAAACTACTTATCATAATACCTGGTACCAATGGAAGCTACTGTGTCGAGGCTGCATAGTGTAATTCTATGTCAACTGTTATATCATTGAGGCACAGGGTTATAGTGTTATAATGACGTCATACGGTACCCTACACAATAATACAGCACAGGGTTATAGTGTTATAATGACGTCATACGGTACCCTACACAATAATACAGCACAGGGTTATAGTGTTATAATGACGTCATACGGTACCCCACACAATAATACAGCACAGGGTTATAGTGTTATAATGACGTCATACGGTACCCTACACAATAATACAGCACAGGGTTATAGTGTTATAATGACGTCATACGGTACCCCACACAATAATACAGCACAGGGTTATAGTGTTATAATGACGTCATACGGTACCCTACACAATAATACAGCACAGGGTTATAGTGTTATAATGACGTCATACGGTACCCTACACAATAATACAGCACAGGGTTATAGTGTTATAATGACGTCATACGGTACCCTACACAATGATACAGCACAGGGTTATAGTGTTATAATGACGTCATACGGTACCCTACACAATAATACAGCACAGGGTTATAGTGTTATAATGACGTCATACGGTACCCTACACAATAATACAGCACAGGGTTATAGTGTTATAATGACGTCATACGGTACCCTACACAATAATACAGCACAGGGTTATAGTGTTATAATGACGTCATACGGTACCCTACACAATAATACAGCACAGGGTTATAGTGTTATAATGACGTCATACGGTACCCTACACAATAATACAGCACAGGGTTATAGTGTTATAATGACGTCATACGGTACCCTACACAATAATACAGCACAGGGTTATAGTGTTATAATGACGTCATACGGTACCCCACACAATAATACAGCACAGGGTTATAGTGTTATAATGACGTCATACGGTACCCTTCACAATAATACAGCACAGGGTTATAGTGTTATAATGACGTCATACGGTACCCTACACAATAATACAGCACAGGGTTATAGTGTTATAATGACGTCATACGGTACCCTACACAATAATACAGCACAGGGTTATAGTGTTATAATGACGTCATACGGTACCCTACACAATAATACAGCACAGGGTTATAGTGTTATAATGACGTCATACGGTACCCTACACAATAATACAGCACAGGGTTATAGTGTTATAATGACGTCATACGGTACCCTACACAATAATACAGCACAGGGTTATAGTGTTATAATGACGTCATACGGTACCCTACACAATAATACAGCACAGGGTTATAGTGTTATAATGACGTCATACGGTACCCTACACAATAATACAGCACAGGGTTATAGTGTTATAATGACGTCATACGGTACCCTACACAATAATACAGCACAGGGTTATAGTGTTATAATGACGTCATACGGTACCCTACACAATAATACAGCACAGGGTTATAGTGTTATAATGACGTCATACGGTACCCTACACAATAATACAGCACAGGGTTATAGTGTTATAATGACGTCATACGGTACCCTACACAATAATACAGCACAGGGTTATAGTGTTATAATGACGTCATACGGTACCCTACACAATAATACAGCACAGGGTTATAGTGTTATAATGACGTCATACGGTACCCTACACAATAATACAGCACAGGGTTATAGTGTTATAATGACGTCATACGGTACCCTACACAATAATACAGCACAGGGTTATAGTGTTATAATGACGTCATACGGTACCCTACACAATAATACAGCACAGGGTTATAGTGTTATAATGACGTCATACGGTACCCTACACAATAATACAGCACAGGGTTATAGTGTTATAATGACGTCATACGGTACCCTACACAATAATACAGCACAGGGTTATAGTGTTATAATGACGTCATACGGTACCCTACACAATGATACAGCACAGGGTTATAGTGTTATAATGACGTCATACGGTACCCTACACAATAATACAGCACAGGGTTATAGTGTTATAATGACGTCATACGGTACCCTACACAATAATACAGCACAGGGTTATAGTGTTATAATGACGTCATACGGTACCCTACACAATAATACAGCACAGGGTTATAGTGTTATAATGACGTCATACGGTACCCTACACAATAATACAGCACAGGGTTATAGTGTTATAATGACGTCATACGGTACCCTACACAATAATACAGCACAGGGTTATAGTGTTATAATGACGTCATACGGTACCCTACACAATAATACAGCACAGGGTTATAGTGTTATAATGACGTCATACGGTACCCTACACAATAATACAGCACAGGGTTATAGTGTTATAATGACGTCATACGGTACCCTACACAATAATACAGCACAGGGTTATAGTGTTATAATGACGTCATACGGTACCCAAAATATTGAAAAACCAAAAAATTATTCGAAATATAATATATATACTATGAATCTTGATAATATTTGTCAAACACTGAATACTTATTATTTTTTCTTGTTATTTTTCCCTAACATAGTGAAGATGATAATTACAAGGGGGAAACTCTCACCTAACGGGAATAATTGAGAGAAACCTTGAATTACACACACAAAACTCTCTCTCTCTGGATATACACACACACACACACACACACACACACACACACACACACACACATATAATTGCTGATCCCTCCACTACCCCCCCCCCCGTCCCTCCCTCCCTCCCTACTCCCTCCCCCCCCCCAAAAAAGTCTCATCTCCCTTGAGAATTCCAGAGTATTATTTTACAGTGGATTTGGAGGCGGACTGGAGGGAAGTGGGGGGAGGAGGGAAGTGGGGGGAGGGGGAAGTGGGGGGAGGAGGGAAGTGGGGGGAGGAGGGAAGTGGGGGAGGAGGGAAGTGGGGGGAGGAGGGAAGTGGGGGGAGGAGGGAAGTGGGGGAGGAGGGAAGTGGGGAGTGGAGGGAAGTGGGGGAGGAGGGAAGTGGGGGAGGAGGGAAGTGGGGAGTGGAGGGAAGTGGGGGAGGAGGGAAGTGGGGGAGGAGGGAAGTGGGGGAGGAGGGAAGTGGGGGGAGGAGGGAAGTGGGGGGAGGAGGGAAGTGGGGGGAGGAGGGAAGTGGGGGGAGGAGGGAAGTGGGGGTAGGAGGGAAGTGGGGGGAGGAGGGATGTGGGGGTAGGAGGGAAGTGGGGGGAGGAGGGAAGTGGGGGGAGGGAGGGAAGGGGGGTAGGAGGGAAGTGGGGGGAAGTGGGGGAGGAGGGAAGTGGGGGAGGAGGGAAGTGGGGGAGGAGGGAAGTGGGGGGAGGAGGGAAGTGGGGGGAGGAGGGAAGTGGGGGAGGAGGGAAGTGGGGGAGGAGGGAAGTGGGGGGAGGAGGGAAGTGGGGGGAGGAGGGAAGTGGGGGGAGGAGGGAAGTGGGGGGGAGGGGAAGTGGGGGGAGGAGGGAAGTGGGGGGAGGAGGGAAGGTGGGGGGAGGAGGGAAGGGGGGGAGGAGGGAAGTGGGGGGAGGAGGGAAGGGGGGGAGGAGGGAAGTGGGGGGAGGAGGGAAGGGGGGGAGGAGGGAAGGGGGGGAGGGAGGGAAGTGGGGGGGAGGTGGGATGTGGGGGAGGAGGGACGTGGGGGGAGGAGGGACGTGGGGGGAGGAGGGAAGTGGGGGTAGGAGGGAAGTGGGGGAAGTGGGGGAGGAGGGAAGTGGGGGAGGGGGAAGTGGGGGAGGGGGGAGAGTGGGGGGAGGAGGGAAGTGGGGGGAGGAGGGAGGGGAGCGGGGGAGGAGGGAAGGGGGGAGGAGGGAAGGGGAGGGAAGTGGGGGCGGAGGGAAGTGGGGGAGGGGGGAGAGTGGGGGAGGGGGGGAAGTGGGGAGGAGGGGGGGAGGGGGGAAGGGGGGAGGAAGGGGGAGGAGGGAAGGGGGGGGAGGGAAAGGGGAGGGGGGTAGGGGGGGGAGGGAAGGGGGGGAAGGGGGGAGGAGGGGAAGTGGAGAGGAGGAGGGAAGGGGGGGAGGAGGAAAGGGGGGGGGGAGGAGGGAAGTGGGGGAGGAGGGAAGTGGGGGGAGGAGGGAAGTGGGGGAGGAGGAGGGAAGTGGGGGGAGGAGGGAAGTGGGGGAGGAGGGAAGTGGAGAGTGGAGGGAAGGGGGGAGGAGGGAAGTGGAGAAGTGGAGGAGGAAAGGTGGGGGGAGGGAGGGAAAGTGGAGAGGGAGAGGGAAGGGGGGGAGAGGAGGGGGAGGGAGGAGAAGTGGAGGGAAGTGGGGGAGGAGGGAAGTGGGGGGAGGAGGGAAGTGGGGGAGGAGGGAAGTGGGGGAGGAGGGAAGTGGGGGGAAGAAGGGAAGTGGGGGGAAGAAGGGGGGAGAGGAGGGAAGTGGAGGGAAGAAGGGGGGGAGAGGAGGGAAGTGGGGGGGAGGAGGGAAGTGGGGGAGGAAGAAAGTGGCGG
The DNA here is from genome assembly GCA_958450375.1 of Homarus gammarus. Lineage (NCBI taxonomy): Eukaryota > Metazoa > Arthropoda > Malacostraca > Decapoda > Nephropidae > Homarus > Homarus gammarus. Next base: position 1,346,504 of record CAUDMG010003433.1, on the reverse strand, counting down.
GGAGAAGGGAAGTGGGGGGAAGAAGGGGGGGGGGAGGAGGGAAGTGGGGGAGAGGAGGAAAGTTGGGGGAAGAGAGAAGTGGGGGGAGGAGGGAAGTGGGGGGAGGAGGGAAGTGGGGGGAGGAGGGAAGCGGAGGGAAGTGGGGGGACAGGAGGGAAGTGGGAGGTAAGGAGGGGGGGGGAAGATTTACATAGCGAGAAGAGTGAATAAATGAGCGAGAGGAATGTATAGGTTTTTATTTACTTAAATCAATTAATGAAAAAAACTGACGGAAATATCTAGCGAATATTCCACACCCTCCCCCCCCCTAACCACACCCTCCCTCCATAACCACACCCTCCCCCCAACCACACCACCCCCCCTCCCCCTCCATAGCCCTGAGATACCGTACCAAATATACCCACACACCCACTTGGAAAAACAAAAATACCCACCTCTTATTTAACGGAAAACCTCCCATTACCGAACTTACTGCACCGATGAGTCCGTTAATGAGAGGCGTTGGTGTATAGTTATATATCAGCTATTGGAAGACGACTGTGGCGTAGTGAGCCTTTGACGACTATGTATGTATGTATGTTTGTATGTATGTATGTATGTATGTATGTGTGTAAGCATGTATGTATGTTTGACTCCCATAATTGTTTATTTAATATTTGTGTGAGTGGTGTCAATTATCGTGATTATTTTCGTAGTAAAGTGAGGTCAAACTCTAACGGTTGTGTGTTACCCCTTGGCAACTCATGGTACTTGACTTTCCTTTTATAAGATCCTGATTGGGCTGGCAAGAGATTTATACCCTGAAGTCCAAGCCTTTACAGTAGGTATGTCTGTATGTATCACAATCTCCCTCTCACCACCAATCTCCCTCACCACCAATCTCCCTCTCACCACCAATCTTCCTCTCACCACCAATCTCCCTCTCTGCACCAATCTCCCTCTCACTACAAATCTCCCTCTCTGCACCAATCTCCCTCTCACCACCAATCTCCCTCTCACCACCAATCTCCTCTCACAACTCTCACAACCAATCTCCCTCTCACCACCAATCTCCCTCTCACCACCAATCTCCCTCTCTGCACCAATCTCCCTCTCACTACAAATCTCCCTCTCTGCACCAATCTCCCTCTCACCACCAATCTCCCTCTCACCACCAATCTCCTCTCACCACCAATCTCCCTCTCTGCACCAATCTCCCTCTCACCACCAATCTCCCTCTCACCACCAATCTCCCTCTCACCACCAATCTCCCTCTCTGCACCAATCTCCCTCTCACTACAAATCTCCCTCTCTGCACCAATCTCCCTCTCACCACCAATCTCCCTCTCACCACCAATCTCCCTCTCTGCACCAATCTCCCTCTCACTACAAATCTCCCTCTCTGCACCAATCTCCCTCTTACTACCAATCTCCCTCTCACTACCATTCTCCCTCTCACCACCAATCTCCCTCTCACCATCAGTCTCCCTCACCACCAATCTCCCTCTCACCACCAATCTCCCTCTCACCACCACTCTCCCTCACCACCAATCTCCCTCTCACCACCAATCTCCCTCTCTCCACCAATCTCCCTCTCACCACAATCTCCCTCTCACCACCAATCTCCCTCTCACCACCAATGTTCCTCTCACCACCAATCTCCTTCACCACAATCTCCCACTCACCACCAATCTCCTTCACCACCAATCTCCCTCTCACCACCAATCTCCCTCTCACCACCAATCTCCCTCTCATCACCAATCTTCCTCTTACCACCAATCTCCCTCTCACCACCAATCTCCCTCTCACCACCAATCTCCCTCTAACCACCAATCTTCCTCTCACCACCAATCTCCCTCTCACCACCAATCTCCTTCACCACAATCTCCCACTCACCACCAATCTCCTTCACCACCAATCTCCCTCTCACCACCAATCTTCCTCTCACCACCAATCTCCCTCTCACCACCAATCTCCCTCTCACCACCAATCTCCCTCTCATCACCAATCTTCCTCTTACCACCAATCTCCCTCTCACCACCAATCTCCCTCTCACCACCAATCTTCCTCTCACCACCAATCTCCCTCTAACCACCAATCTTCCTCTCACCACCAATCTCCCTCTCACCACCAATCTCCTTCACCACAATCTCCCACTCACCACCAATCTCCTTCACCACCAATCTCCCTCTCACCACCAATCTTCCTCTCACCACCAATCTCCCTCTCACCACCAATCTCCCTCTCACCACCAATCTTCCTCTCATCACCAATCTTCCTCTCACCACCAATCTCCCTCTCACCACCAATCTCCTTCACCACAATCTCCCACTCACCACCAATCTCCTTCACCACCAATCTCCCTCTCACCACCAATCTTCCTCTCACCACCAATCTCCCTCTCACCACCAATCTCCCTCTCACCACCAATCTCCCTCTCACCACCAATCTTCCTCTCACCACCAATCTCCCTCTCACCACCAATCTTCCTCTCACCACCAATCTTCCTCTCACCACCAATCTCCCTCTCACCACCAATCTCCCTCTCACCATCAATCTCCCTCCCTACGTCTCACTATAAATCTCTCTCTCTCTCTCTCTCTCTCTCTCTCTCTCTCTCTCTCCTTCGTTCTGTTTTCTCTTCCTCTCCGTCTCTTTTTTCCTTCTTCCCCTCCCTTTCTCCTCCCCTTCATTATCTACCCTCTCCCTCACCCTCCCCCCTCTCGCTCCGCCCCCCACAACTAGGCAATTCAACTATAGGGTCGTTACAGGGGAGAATAACACTCAACCATCATAATTACAATCGTTGGCCTTCTCTCATTACCCGCCATATTCTCTCTCTCTCTCTCTCTCTCTCTCTCTCTCTCTCTCTCTCTCTCTTCCAACCCTCCACCTAATCTACAGGTGAAATTGTCCACTGTTGTATGTCTATGGGTACGAAAATAGTGTCTCACTGTGCCCCGGCAGCTACCAATACTCGACTCACCATAACCATCTACAGGGCGTCACCATAAACCACTCATCCAATACCACACACACCCACAGTGTTGAGGGCGTCACCATAAACCACTCATCCAACACCACACACACCCACAGTGTTGAGAGCGTCACCATAAACCACTCATCCAACACCACACACACACCCACAGTGTTGAGGGCGTCACCATAAACCACTCATCCAACACCACACACACCCACAGTGTTGAGAGCGTCACCATAAACCACTCATCCAACACCACACTCACCCAGTGTTGAGAGCGTCACCATAAACCACTCATCCAACACCACACACACCCACAGTGTTGAGGGCGTCACCATAAACCACTCATCCAACACCACACACACCCACAGTGTTGAGAGCGTCACCATAAACCACACATCCAAAACCGCACACACGCACCCACAGTGTTGAGGGCGTCACCATAAACCACTCATCCAACACCACACACACCCACAGTGTTGAGAGTCACCATAAACCACTCATCCAACACCACACACACCCACAGTGTTGAGAGTCACCAGACAGTGACTTTGAACACCTTCAAAGAGATCTAGATACCTTACATGAGTGGTCAGTAGACTGGCAAATGAATTTTAATACTGATAAATGCAAGGTACTACAGATAGGGAAGACGAATACAAACGTTAAGTATAAACTAGGTAACACGGAAATAGAAAACTCAGTTTGTGAAAAAGATCTAGGTGTATTTGTTAGCAACGACTTGAAACCTAGAAAACAATGTATTAGCGTTCGCAACAAGGCAAACAGGATTCTTGGGTTCATATCTAGGTCTGTGAGTAACAGAACTGCTGACGTTATCTTGAAACTTTACCTAGCATTAGTGAGGCCACACATGGATTATGCGGTTCAGTTCTGGTGTCCTTATTATAGAATGGACATAGATTCTTTGGAGAGAGTACAAAGAAGAATGACAAAAATGATCCATAATATTAGAAACCTTACATATGAAGAAAGACTGAAAAGCCTAGGCTTACATTCATTAGAGAGGCGTAGAGTAAGGGGAGATATGATAGAGGTGTACAAGTGGGTGAGTGGGATTAACAAGGGTAAAATGGAAGATGTTCTGAAGCTCAGTAATAACGAAATAACTAGAACAAATGGCTTTAAATTAGATAAATTCCGATTCAGAAAGGATATAGGCAAGCACTGGTTTGGTAATAGAGTTGTGGATATGTGGAATAGGCTACCGAGTGCTATAGTAGGATCGGGGACGCTAGGGAGCTTCAAGACGAAGTTGGATAGGCACATGGAAGTGCTGGGATGGGTGTGAAAGGGATCTGCCCTGTATGGGCCAGTCGGCCTCCTGCAGTATCCCACTTTCTTATGTTCTTATGTTCTTATGTAAACCACTCATCCAACACAACACACACCCACAGTGTTGAGGGCGTCACCATAAACCACTCATCCAACACCACACACACACCCACAGTGTTGAGAGCGTCACCATAAACCACTCATCCAACACCACACACACCCACAGTGTTGAGAGCGTCACCATAAACCACTCATCCAACACCACACACACCCACAGTGTTGAGAGCGTCACCATAAACCACTCATCCAACACCACACACACACCCACAGTGTTGAGAGCGTCACCATAAACCACTCATCCAACACCACACACACCCACAGTGTTGAGAGCGTCACCATAAACCACTCATCCAACACCACACATACCCACAGTGTTGAGAGCGTCACCATAAACCACTCATCCAACACCACACACACCCACAGTGTTGAGAGCGTCACCATAAACCACTCATCCAACACCACACACACCCACAGTGTTGAGAGCGTCACCATAAACCACTCATCCAACACCACACACACCCACAGTGTTGAGAGCGTCACCATAAACCACTCATCCAACACCACACACACCCACAGTGTTGAGAGCGTCACCATAAACCACTCATCCAACACCACACACACCCACAGTGTTGAGAGCGTCACCATAAACCACTCATCCAACACCACACACACCCACAGTGTTGAGAGCGTCACCATAAACCACTCATCCAACACCACACACACCCACAGTGTTGAGAGCGTCACCATAAACCACTCATCCAACACCACACACACCCACAGTGTTGAGAGCGTCACCATAAACCACTCATCCAACACCACACACACCCACAGTGTTGAGAGCGTCACCATAAACCACTCATCCAACACCACACACACCCACAGTGTTGAGAGCGTCACCATAAACCACTCATCCAACACCACACACACCCACAGTGTTGAGAGCGTCACCATAAACCACTCATCCAACACCACACACACCCACAGTGTTGAGAGAGTCACCATAAACCACTCATCCAACACCACACACACCCACAGTAACATGAAGTGGATCTGCCCGGACAAGAAACAACAACTACTACTGGGTGTACAAGATGGGCGTACACCTGTGCCACCTGGTGAGTTATGCATAGCTCTCTGACAGGTGAGTCACTACTGTTCAGCCTCACCCAGCCTAAACCTACTGGTGTGTCTGATAGAAAATTAATTACTACGACTAGATACGTCATTTATTAACCAACCTACGGAGTTATTTGCTAGTTAAGCCATCACGTTAATTTAGGGTTTAAAGTCTCATTACTCAAACAGGATTACGCTTTAATTTGTGGATAAATAAGACTGTCACTGTAGGACATAACATAACAAAGGTGACCAACTACTGTATAGAAGCTGCGTTAGTCAGGGTGTGGGTCAGGGAGGTGAGAGTAACGTGTTAAAAGTGAGTGAGTGAGTGAGTGAGTGAGTGAGAACATTGTGTACAAGTAACAGAAGGTTTAGACATAACCACACACTGTTGTATTGTAAGCTCACAGTACAGATCATTGTTGTATTGTAAGCTCACAGTACAGATCATTGTAGTATTGTAAGCTCACAGTACAGATCATTGTAGTATTGTAAGCTCACAGTACATATCATTGTTGTATTGTAAGCTCACAGAATACATCAATGTTGTGGTGAGAGGTTACTACATCCGGGTCATTAAGAGAGGTGTGTGAACATAACCTAACCTCCCCCCACCCCCTACCCCCCCCCCCACCCCTAAACGCCAACTATGACACACTGGCAACCCCTTGCGAGAATTCTTCACCAACTTTCCTTGAGATGAATGTTGCTTTTCTACTCGGGACGCCTCGGTATGTGCTGACACCATTGCTGGGGTTATACAGGGTGGTATGAGTGCATTTATCCCATCTTCTACTAAAACTTTCACTTTACAATCATGGTTCGATCGCTCCTGTTCTCTTGCATGCAGGGAGAGAGATAGAGAGTATCAAGTTATGAAACTATCTCCTCCTGTTACCTCTTTCATTACTTCTAGGAATCGCTGTAAGGTTATTCTTCGTAAATCCTTCTGGTCCTTAACCAAAAAACATCTGTAATGACTTCTGCATTCCTTTTCCTCCTCTCTTCCGACCTGATAACTCTATAGCCAACTCTCCCCCTGATAAAACCAACCTCTTTGGGACTTTATTCTCCTCTAACTCCACCTTAGACGATTCCAACTCTACCTCTCCTGCCCCTGCTCCTCCTACTGAACCTATGCACTTTCCTATAATCTCCACTCGTAGGGTTGCTGCCTTGCTGGTGGGTTATACAGGTTGGAGGTGAGCAAGGTCGATGTAGACGGTCGGACGGACAGCAGTCTAGTTTACGCTCTCTTGCGCAGTGACGTCACCTGAACTATAGCTGGCTGGCCCGCTCCCTCTCTGTCTATCTTTACAGTATCATCATCATCATGACCTCGTTTGTCCTGGTATATGGAGGTTTAGCTCGGAAAGAAGGAGAAAGATGTAGCTGTAGTAAGAGAGGCTATCTAAAAGGGTGTCATACGGGGTCTGGCCACTTTCGTCCCCTCATTGTGGCATTATTTGAATATTCTCCTGTTCTGAGGGAGTGTGCTGAAGTTCTGGCCCCTATGCAAGCTCGCCTCTTTCGCCTTTGCCTCAAAACCCAAACTTTTCCTTCTTCTTTGAAGCATGCCTTGGTTTAGCCCATCCCAAAGAAGAGTGACCATACTAATCCCTCTAACTATCGCCCCATTGCCCTAACTTCATCCCTATCTAAGATTTTCGAAAACGATCTTACTCTCATTTTCTCCGTCACCTTTAACGCCTTTCTCTTTTGTCGGATCACCAGTATGGCTTTCGCCGTGCGAGATCTACTGGTGATCTGCTCTCCTGCACCCATCTTTGGTCATCCTCTCTTAGGGATTATGGGGAAACTTTTGTCGTGGCCCTCGACATCTCCAAAACATTTGACAGGGTATGGCACACGTCTTTGCTTTCTAAACTTCCCTCTTATGGTTTCTCTCCCCCATTTTGTTCTCTCGTCTCTAGCTTCCTTGAGAACCGATCTATGGCAGTTGTTGTCGAGGGATCGATCTCTCGCTCTTTCTCTACCAATAGTGGTGTCCCACAGGGTTCTGTTCTTTCACCTACTCTCTTCCTCCTTTTTATCAATGATTTACTTCACACTACGACTAATTCCATCCATTCTCACACTAATGATTCTACTCTTCACACTACTTCACATTTTTTCCTCCTCCCTAATTCTCAAACTACATCTGTTTCGAGAGCTGATATCGTTTCATCTATCAATGCAGATCTGTGCAGCATCTCCGAATGGGGAGGTAGAAACTTGGTTAAATTCAGTAGTCATATCACACAGAATTTACCAATTACACTTTCCAAATTAGATGATCTCCCACCAATCACATTTCAGGACTCAATGTTTCTGCCAAATTCTAAAATAGATATGCTAGGCTTCACCATTTCCTCTAATATGTCATGGAAGCCACACATCCACAACATCGCTAAAGCTGCCTCCCGAAAGCTGGGAATGCTGTACAGATGTCATAGCTACTTCACTCCTGAGCAGTTGCTTCAAGTATATAAGGGATTCATTCGTCCTAACTTAGAGTACTGCTCTCATATCTGGGGTGGCTCTTCTTCTGCCCAACTGTTAGATAGGGTGGAATCAAAGGCATTTAGTCTTATTAACTCTCCTCCTTTAGTTGACAATCTTTCTTCCTTTCTCTTCGCCACAATGTTGCTTCACTCTCTTTTACAGGTACTTTACCGGGCAATGTTCAGTGGATTTGGCATCCTGTGTACCGCCGGCAAGGCCGTGGGCTCATAACATCGTCTTGCGGGGCCACCTTCTCTGTGAGCGGACCACTAGAATAACCCTTTAAAGTACATCCTTCTTTCCTCACACAGCCAAACTGTGAAATGCTCTGCCTTCTTCTGTGTTTCCATACTCATACAATCTGTCCCACTTCAAAAAGATGGTTTTCCGACATCTTCGTGGTGTAGATTAACACGGTATAACCTTTTTCTTTTATATTTTTAATTTCTTGTTATTTTTTCGCCCCCAGGCCCCGTTGTGGGTCAATGACCTGTGCCCGGGTGAGCTATTCCCCATAAAAAAAAAAAAAAAAAAAAAAAAAAACCGGATAGATGATGTGTGCACGCAATAAATCCTCTCACAAATAACAGGTAGATGTCATGGGTGCGGTTAAAGTTCTAATAAAAGGTTAATACAATTAATGACCTGCCACACACACAAAAGCGAAACAGGACGAGGCATCTGGCCTGGTGACTATACGAAAGGTGGGAAAACTAAACGAATCGCTGTGATCATTGGCTCTTAAAACTGCTGGGTCGGCTCAATAGATGGCAGTGGTGAACACTGTGTGTCGTCTGCTGTGTTTACAAATACTATAGTTTGTTTACGTTATCTTAACGGCGAAATTCAAAGCGAACGCGACAATGAGTGAAAGATCTCACCCGTGTGCCCTTTGCAAAAGGCGAAAGGAAATTCATCCCGAGCTTGTTTTTCATGTTTTCCCCAAGGATAAGGAAAGGTATGTGTTCCATCCATATAGTAATACATGAAGAGCTGCAGAAGGGCCTCTGTGGGCTCCAGGAATGGTCGAAGAAATGGCTGCTGAGATTCAATGTCACGAAGTGTAAGAGGATGCACCTGGGGCGTGCCAACGGTAAGGAGGCGTATCTTATGTCCCAACGGGAAGAAAAAACTCCTCTATTTGAGACTGTGTGTGTGAGAAGGACCTAGGTGTGTATGTTGACAATGAGCTGAAGTTCTCGGGCCATTGCGAGAAGAAGATAATTCAGGCAAATAAATTATTGGGTCTTATAAGAAGGTCGTTCAGATATCTAGACGGTCCGTTCCTCGTAACGATCTTCAAGAGTGAAGTGCTTCCCCATCTGCAGTACTGTCACCCCGTCTGGTCCCCGAGATATGCTAGGGACTGTCAGTTGGTTGAAAATGTTCAAAGGAGGGCCACCAGACTGGTGCCTGCACTTCGGCACCTCAGCTACCCTGAGAGATTGGAGCGCCTGAACTTGCCTAGCTTATACTACAGACGGGCAAGGGGTGACCTAGTTGAGGTGTATAAGCGTCTCAAGAAGCACTACTCAGTTGAGTGTCCTTACTTGGAGCTGGCGGACGCTCGCCCCACAAGGGGTCACAGCTCAAGATTGAAGAAGCCGCAGATCCAGAAAACCGTGAGGGCAAACTTTTTCGGAGTGAGAGTTGTGAACTCTTGGAACAATCTACCAGAGAGTGTTGTGACGGCACCGAGTGTGAGCTCTTTCAAGAGAAGACTTGACCAACATTGGAGCAGGTTCAGGTACATTCAGGAGCCAGTGCATGCCCAGTACTTGCCAACAGTGCGTGACAGAGACGTGACCGATCGCCCAAGCAGGTAACGAGCCGATCAGTGGTGAAGAGGATAAAAGTAAAAAGTAAACCAAAATAAAATACACACAGTCACCTACGAGTATATCAATGTTAACTGGGCTATATGCAACTAATACTAGGGAGTAATGTACTCTTGTTTAATGTGTTTTTCAGATGCCTCAAATGGTTAAGTATTATAGGAGTTCCATTAAAGGTTCTACATCTCCAAGGGAAGACCTGTGAGCAATTAAACAGAAGCTTCAGCATATGTAGTTACCAGCTGTCACCAAGGAATTATACATCAGGACAACTCAGATCTAGGCTTTGTAATTATGCTTGCCCAGATCAGAACCTTGAAGGTGTGTACAACTGTAATGTATTGTACATTAATTTCTTCACCATAAAACCCAAACATGTATTTCAAATGTGAGATGATACGTGCAATGTTTTATGGTATATAATTTAATAGAATGGAATATAAGAAAGGTTATATATAGGCCTCATAGTAGTAATATGCAGTATATGTTATCTATGGAATTTCATGATGTGGGGTGTCTGAGTGTCTGCTTTATCCATTTGTTTAATGTATGTTGCTTGATGTGCATTTTGTATATAATTTTGCTTCACATTACAGCATTTTATGTTCACTTGATGTTATGTAATTATGGGGAGCCAAAACAGGTTTTAACTAGGAGGGATCCCTTTAAATTTTTTCAAGCCATACACTTTGTTTTAGGATCGTATCCAATATACTACCGTGTATAGAAGTATTTTTATTATTACGTATATCACAGTTTTTTATTGCCTTACACGCCCTCAACTCTTCAATATTTATCAAAATATTCTCCATAAGCCGCCATGATCCGCTTATTTTCAGTGGGAGAAATTGATGATTGGTTGTTAGCTATTAGGCCGCTTGGGCGCTGCACAAGGCTAACGCCTGATCGAGGTGTTAGCTTTTCCCTCTGAATGTGTCATGCGCACGAGTCAAAAGCAGCATGTGCGCTTACAGAATAGCTAACGCAATAGTTAATCCTTACATCGAAAACGCCTTACAATAAACGCCTTTTATATATATATATATATATATATTATATATATATATATATATATATATATATATATATATATATATATATATATATAAAATTGTGTTTAAATAATTTTGATATAATCAAAGCCTAATACAATGTTTGAAACGTTTCTCGTATAGTACGGGTCAGCTCAACCCTCTACTCTGTCTTGTCTTACGTCATAGAGAGCACATAAACCTAACCTAACCTAACCTAACCTAACCTAACCTAGACCTAACCTAACCTGACCTGACCTGACCTAACCTAACCTAACCTAACCCAGGGTGTCTACTGGCCAGACAAAACAAAATATCCTGGCTTCCCAAGTTTTCCAGGAGTAAATTTGAAAAATTCCAGGTACATTAATTCGGTATTTATTACGACAAAATAACAAAATTCAAAGTTTTCAATAATATGTATATACTAAACTATTGGGAAATTTTAAGATGATATATATGATATTAATTAAGAAACTGGAGACCCTTTTGGGACCCACCCCAAGCCAATCTGACCCCCCCCCCCCTCCCCTGCCTCTGCCTCTATATTTTTCTCCTCGGATTTGTGACTCACGTGGGTCGTCCTGGAGGTTCAGAAAATACCAGAAATCCGGCCAAAACACTCCTGATCCACCTACAGTATATGTGGAATAATCCACTTAAATAAAGTCACTTAATGATAACAGCAACTCATCTGACAATACTCACTGCAGAATTAGTTACCTGTAATATTTGGTTATTTTATCGCTAACATGAAATATGATAAGTTTGGTTAGGTTAGGTTAAGTACAAAAACAATTCAGTTATTGGAATGAATTATTTACTGGAATGTGTTACTAAAAGTTTAATTATTTACCTATGATATAATACATCGTTAATTTATGGTAAGATTACTATCAAAATAACAATATTTCGAAGCTGAACTGAGTGTACATAAAATACCAGGTTTATTTGTAAAATTCCTTGACTATTCCAGGTTTTACAGACCAGTAGACAAACTGTAACCTAGCCTGACCTAACCATATCCAATCTAACGTAGCCTAGCCTAGCCTGAACCAACCAACCGAACCTAACTTAACTCAACCAAGGATAGTTTGACTCAGATGTTAACCAACCTCATACGTCTTATCCCAGTAAAGTGTGAAAGGGAAGACTATAACTACCGCTCCATTACATAACACACAAACTGTCACAGAAAAAAAGTTTATCCCCGTCACCACAATAGCCAAGAACATCTCCACCAAGCAACTATGTCAACAAATATTAACAATCATATCAATGCTAAAAGTGACGTATCCATAAAGTTCTCTTCATTCTCACATCGTCAAGAACTGTTTTGCTAAGCATGCCACAAAGTCCCCTAAAATAAACGATAAATTGACCGTAAAAAAATTGCCGATGTAGCTGCACGACTCACTTGACAACCAAACCAACCACTAAGATGTGTAATGGTTGGTGAGGACGCTGAGTAGAGCTGAGTGGAGAGGACACATCGGCTTAATACATCAGAAGTTGACGCTTGGACACACATTACGAGGTAGCTGCAGACACACACTACACATATTGATGAAGCCAACACGGGAAAAGGACTGAAGGGTTTAAGCGTTTATATTGGATTACCTGAAAATTAGACACTCCAGTTTATTTCACCTGGTGAATAAACTCTCTAATGCTAACCTAACAGGTCCCTAATTTAATCAAACTTAACCTAACACGACCTGACCTGACCTGACCTGACCTAACTTAACCTAACCTAACACAACCTAACCTAACCTAACACAACCTAACCTAACCTAATCCAAAGTAGCACAACTTAACCTAACCTAAAACAAGCTAATCTAATCCAATCTAACCTAACACAACCTTATTTAGCCAAACACAACCTAACCTAACCTAATCTAATCTAACACGACCTAACCTAACCTAACCTATCACAATCTAATTTAACCTAACCTAACCTAACCTAACCTAACCTAACCTAACCTAACCAGGAAAAAGTAAGGAATTTAATCAGTTACAGTTACAAAAGAAACGTTCAAAATGAATGGACGGTGATGGTGATAGATTTTGTAATTCGCTGTAGTTCCCCCCCCCCCTACCTGTAATGGCCCCTGGGCTCTTACATCTGATATATATTCAGATTTCACCCCCTGTAACTTTCCACTAGCGATGAGGTGACATGTTCAATGCACGTGATAAGGTGTGCCCACGGGAAGCTGGTCATACTATGCTGAGTAAAGGGATAAGTAACCGGCTCTCTGGCCACCTGAAGTGAGCAGTAGTTTGATATCCTTGACTAGAGGAAGACGTTATTTGAGAGCTGCAGTGGATGGCTCCGTCTTCCCTCGAGGGGGGACGACGTACCCACACCGTTCTCCCTCGATGGGTCACTACTCGTCAGTCACTCACACCAACTAATATCAAACGGACGTGATCAATGTTTACATTCATAAGCGCCGTCCTCTTTCTCATTCATTCATATACAGTGGAACTTACGGTTGATCTACACTCAGGAATTATAAACATAATCCTTTTATAATAAAACAAGAAACTTCAATTGGGTTTCGTTACCAAAAGCCCAATTATATTATATGTGTTACCAACCTAGTTAACTGGGGACTTAACCAATGTAACATATAGGTAACACCACCCCCACCTCCCTCCTCACCATTAACGATAGTGTATTTGAAGTGTCTTTAATGTGTAGACGAATTTAAGACAGTATAAACATCTTCTTTACATACACACACACACACACACACACACACACACACACACAGATTCTATAACAGTATGGTACAGAATCTGAACCCCCTATTAACCCCCCCCCCCCATTGAGGAAGCACCATCGTAGACAAAGGGAAGGAGGACACACGTTTTCCCCAACTTTATACCCAATTTGGTGTCTAAATCCCCCATTGTATCCCCACTTAGTGACCTGTCATACAAGGAGGTTACGACTCTGTATGCCGAAGCTTTACTGGTTCGATTGTTTAATGGTCAGAAAATTCAGTGATCCGATACTCTAACCTAACCTAACCTAACCCAACCTAACCTAACCTAACCCAACCTAACCTAACATAACCCAACCTAACATAACCCAACCTAACCAAACCTAACCTAACCTAACATAACCCAACCTAACCAAACATAACCCAACCTAACCTAACATAACCCAACCTAACCTAACATAACCCAACCTAACCTAACATAACCCAACCTAACCAAACATAACCCAACCTAACCTAACATAACCCAACCTAACCTAACATAACCCAACCTAACCTAACATAACCCAACGTAACCTAACCTAACCCAACCTAACCTAACATAACCCAACCCAACGTAACCCAACCCAACGTAACCCAACTCTCGACCCAGTGAACCAACGGAACACTGAATCATCAACACATATGGTAAAGGATTGAATTAAGGTACAAAATTAGCTCCCAAAAGCTATATACAGTAGTAGATATAATGGGACGACCTTACATCGATACAGTGTAACAATGACCAGCACTACAGCTCACAATGTAACAATGACCAGCACTACAACTGACAATGTAATAATGACCAGCACTGCAGCTCACAATGTAACAATGACCAGCACTACAGCTTACAATGTAACAATGACCAGCACTACAACTCACAATGTACCAATGACCAGCACTACAACTGACAATGTACCAATGACCAGCACTACAGCTAACAATGTAACAATGACCAGCACTACAGCTTACAATGACCAGCACTACAACTCACAATGTAACAATGACCAGCACTACAGCTTACAATGTAACAATGACCAGCACTACAACTCACAATGTACCAATGACCAGCACTAGAGCTCACAATGTAACAATGACCAGCACTACAACTCACAATGTAACAATGACCAGCACTACAGCTCACAATGTAACAATGACCAGCACTACAACTCACAATGTAACAATGACCAGCACTACAGCTCACAATGTAACAATGACCAGCACTACAAATTACAATGTAACAATGACCAGCACTACAGCTCACAATGTAACAATGACCAGCACTACAAATTACAATGTAACAATGACCAGCACTACAACTCACAATGTAACAATGACCAGCACTACAGCTCACAATGTAACAATGACCAGCACTACAACTTACAATGTAACAATGACCAGCACTACAGCTAACAATGTAACAATGACCAGCACTACAGCTTACAATGTAACAATGACCAGCACTACAGCTCACAATGTAACAATGACCAGCACTACAACTCACAATGTAACAATGACCAGCACTACAGCTCACAATGTAACAATGACCAGCACTACAACTCACAATGTAACAATGACCAGCACTACAGCTCACAATGTAACAATGACCAGCACTACAAATTACAATGTAACAATGACCAGCACTACAGCTCACAATGTAACAATGACCAGCACTACAAATTACAATGTAACAATGACCAGCACTACAACTCACAATGCAACAATGACCAGCACTACAGCTCACAATGTAACAATGACCAGCACTACAACTTACAATGTAACAATGACCAGCACTACAACTTACAATGTAACAATGACCAGCACTACAAATTACAATGTAACAATGACCAGTACTACAGCTCACAATGTACCAATGACCAGCACTACAAATTACAATGCAACAATGACCAGCACTACAGCTCACAATGTTACAATGACCAGCACTACAAATTACAATGTAACAATGACCAGCACTACAACTCACACTGTACCAATGACCAGCACTACAACTTACAATGTAACAATGACCAGCACTACAACTTACAATGTAACAATGACCAGCACTACAGCTTACAATGTAACAATGACCAGCACTACAACTCACACTGTACCAATGACCAGCACTACAACTCACACTGTACCAATGACCAGCACTACAACTTACAATGTACCAATGACCAGCACTACAACTTACAATGTAACAATGACCAGCACTACAACTTACAATGTAACAATGACCAGCACTACAGCTTACAATGTAACAATGACCAGCACTACAACTCACAATGTAACAATGACCAGCACTACAGCTTAAAATGTAACAATGACCAGCACTACAACTCACAATGTAACAATGACCAGCACTACAACTTACAATGTAACAATGACCAGCACTACAGCTTACAATGTAACAATGACCAGCACTACAAATTACAATGTAACAATGACCAGCACTACAGCTAACAATGTAACAATGACCAGCACTACAGCTAACAATGTAACAATGACCAGCACTACAGCTTACAATGTAACAATGACCAGCACTACAGCTCACAATGTAACAATGACCAGCACTACAACTTACAATGTAACAATGACCAGCACTACAACTTACAATGTAACAATGACCAGCACTACAGCTTACAATGTAACAATGACCAGCACTACAACTTACAATGTAACAATGACCAGCACTACAGCTCACAATGTTACAATGACCAGCACTACAAATTACAATGTAACAATGACCAGCACTACAACTCACAATGTAACAATGACCAGCACTACAGCTCACAATGTTACAATGACCAGCACTACAACTCACAATGTAACAATGACCAGCACTACAGCTAACAATGTAACAATGACCAGCACTACAGCTAACAATGTAACAATGACCAGCACTACAGCTTACAATGTACCAATGACCAGCACTACAGCTCACAATGTAACAATGACCAGCACTACAACTTACAATGTAACAATGACCAGCACTACAAATTACAATGTAACAATGACCAGCACTACAAATTACAATGTACCAATGACCAGCACTACAAATTACAATGTAACAATGACCAGCACTACAACTCACAATGTAACAATGACCAGCACTACAGCTCACAATGTTACAATGACCAGCACTACAACTCACAATGTAACAATGACCAGCACTACAGCTAACAATGTAACAATGACCAGCACTACAGCTAACAATGTAACACTGACCAGCACTACAGCTTACAATGTACCAATGACCAACACTACAGCTCACAATGTAACAATGACCAGCACTACAAATTACAATGTAACAATGACCAGCACTACAAATTACAATGTAACAATCACCAGCACTACAAATTACAATGTACCAATGACCAACACTACAAATTACAATGTAACAATGACCAGCACTACAACTCACAATGTAACAATGACCAGCACTACAACTTACAATGTAACAATGACCAGCACTACAACTTACAATGTAACAATGACCAGCACTACAGCTTACAATGTAACAATGACCAGCACTACAGCTTAAAATGTAACAATGACCAGCACTACAACTCACAATGTAACAATGACCAGCACTACAACTTACAATGCTACAATGACCAGCACTACAACTTACAATGCTACAATGACCAGCACTACAAATTACAATGTAACAATGACCAGCACTACAACTCACACTGTAACAATGACCAGCACTACAACTTACAATGTAACAATGACCAGCACTACAACTCACAATGTAACAATGACCAGCACTACAGCTCACAATGTAACAATGACCTGCACTACAGCTCACAATGTAACAATGACCAGCACTACAACTTACAATGTAACAATGACCAGCACTACAACTCACAATGTAACAATGACCAGCACTACAACTTACAATGTAAAAATGACCAGCACTACAACTCACAATGTAACAATGACCAGCACTACAACTTACAATGTAACAATGACCAGCACTACAACTTACAATGTAAAAATGACCAACACTACAGCTCACAATGTAACAATGACCAGCACTACAGCTCACAATGTAACAATGACCAGCACTACAGCTGACAATGTAACAATAACCAGCAGTACAACTTACAATGTAACAATGACCAGCACTACAACTCACAATGTAACAATGACCAGCACTACAGCTGACAATGTAACAATGACCAGCATTACAACTTACAATGTAACAATGACCAGCACTACAAATTACAATGTAACAATGACCAGCACCACAAATTACAATGTAACAATGAGCAGCACTACAGCTCACAATGTAACAATGCCCAGCACTACAACTCACAATGTAACAATGACCAGCACTACAAATTACAATGTAACAATGACCAGCACTACAGCTCACAATGTAACAATGATCAGCACTACAACTCACAATGTAACAATGACCAGCACTACAACTTACAATGTAACAATGACCAGCACTACAAATTACAATGTAACAATAACCAGCACTACAAATTACAATGTAACAATGACCAGCACTACAAATTACAATGTAACAATCACCAGCACTACAAATTACAATGTACCAATGACCAACACTACAAATTACAATGTAACAATGACCAGCACTACAACTCACAATGTAACAATGACCAGCACTACAAATTACAATGTAACAATGATCAGCACTACAACTTACAATGTACCAATGACCAGCACTACAACTCACAAGTCTCCCTATACCTGAGGCCCACACAGTGTCACTCATTCTTTGGTGTCAGACAGTGAACCACAGTACAGTTTCTCCACATAACCATAATACAAACTCAAAACTTGTAACTAACATTACACAATACATAAAAAACATCACACAATGATCACAGCAGCTAAAATAAAACATGAAACACGTATAGTTTAAGATAATTAATCATAATACACATTAATAAGTTTGAACCTAAATAAAACAGTCTTGCATAACTCAAGGTGTTGAGGTGTCTTACTGGATGGATTAATTCACTGTACTCGGGGTGTTTGGATCGTTCTCAAGGGGTTTAAACATTCCCTTACACAGATACACGTCTTGGCCACCATAGGGGGGTGAGGGCGTGTTTTCCGAGTGCTTCCCACAACACCTACCAGTGACATCCCTACGACACACTGGCTCTTCCCAACACCAGTCAGAAGAGAGATAGTGATTCCTTTTACGAGTGTTACAGTGGTACTATAATCTACCTATCAAGAGACACTCAGTACACTGGCCCTCTCAGCGCCATAAACGCATCACCATGTCTCCAGCTAGCAACAGTTTGGTGACAGAGCTGCTCCACCGCCCCTACTGATACCAGCAGATACCTCTAGTCTTTATTCATCGCCATAACAGTTACCAGCCTACACGACCACACACTAATGGCTACAACACCAGACCCTCTCCAATCAACGTAAGAATTATCACTCATAGTTAACATATTTCTGTACTCCACCGTTCTTGTCCTGTTTGTACTGAAAGCTTCTGTTAAACAACCTACAGTAGCTTCCTCCCAAGGTCACCATACGATCATCTCTGGTCATTGTATATTTTAAGTCTTTGTCTGCTGTGTTTTTTCAATAACAGTTACTACTTTTGTATTAATATTATCATCATTACGAATATCATCATCATCATCATCAGCATCAGCAGCAGCAGCAGCAGCAGCAGCAGCAGTAACGGTAGTAGTAATTTTTATTCCAACTTTAGTGAAACACCATCACTTAACCCCATCAGAAAGGTCACTCCTTGCACTACCACCGAGTCTGGGAGGAATGGGAATGACCAATCCAGAGGAGCTTGCTGCCACTGAACATCAGAACTCAGTCAAGCTCACGGCAGACCTCAATGAGCACATAATAGCTCAGAATGCAACAAGTCAGGTGGATACCAACGAATTAAACAGGATTCGACGGTCCATTACGACAGGACGGCAGCACATTCAAAGTGATAAACTGCAACATTTGTTGCAGCAATTGCCAGAGAACTTGAAAAAAAGTAGCGAGAGCGCAAGAGGTGCGCGCCTCGAACTGGCGAACAATGTTGCCAGTAAGGGCAAAAGGTTTCAGCCTCAATGCACAAGAATTTACAGATGCCATTGATCTAAGGCATGGTTGGCCAGTAGAAGGTTTGCCGTGTGTGGCTCACCCTATGACATTGACTGCGCCACGGTGTGTAAGAAAGGGGGCTTCGTATACATGAGGCGTGACGAAGTAAAGGATCTCACAACAAATATACCGAATGAAATCTGCCATGATGTCACTGTGGAACCGACCCTCCTGCCATTAGACGGTGAGAACCTCCATCACAGAACTTCTAACACATCCAACGAAGCCCGTGTGGACACAGGGACAGCGAGCCTTTTTTGACAAAAGGAGTTTTGATCCCATGGCCGCATGTCACGGCAACCTAGCTCTCGATGCTGCACACAGGAGGAACGAGAACGATAAGATTAGGGCATATGGGGAGAGAATTCAGAACGTTGATCAAAGCAGCTTCACTCCTCTGGTGTTCACAACCTCGGGTGGGATGGGACTCGCGAAGGTGTTATCTGAACGGAAGCAGCAGCCCAGAAGTTATGTTACAGCCTGGTTGAGATGTCGACTGTCCTTCTCTCTGCTTAGGTCTGCATTGCCTTGCCTCAGGGGAACGAGGGCATCGGCCCCAAAACCGACAACAGTCGCAGATATCGACTTTGAGGCAACAGTCACTGAATTCCGCATAGATCTGTGGCTCAACTAACTCAACACAGGTAGGGTAGCTACTTATGTATTAGGATAGTTGATTTTAAGGTAATAAAATGGCGGCGAAGGCTATTGGGAGAAGCTGGAGGCCACGTATAAAAAAAAATAAAGTAGTAGTAATAGTAGTAATAGTAGTCACTCAACCACTATTAGTGTGAAGGTGACCTATCCTGACTTATCTGGGAGAGAGACAAGCCAGCCAGCCACTCGACACACCTCTAATGGCTGTATTCCGAGTATTAATTTCCGGGTCTGTGTCAATGGCCCTCACCTTTGACCAAACAGGTGACAGAGGCGAAGTAAACAGCTCTTGTTGGGATGGTTTATATAAAGGCTCAGGTCATGACGTGATCTGAATAAGGTGTGTGTGTGTGGGTGTGTGTGTGTGTGTGTGTGTGTGTGTGTGTGTGTGTGTGTGTGTGTGACGTCTTAATATTGACGTGATGGAAGGGAGAGAAACAAGACAGCAAGTCACCTGATATTGTTATAAGGAGAGAAAGAAAGAAAGGGAGAAAGAAAGAAAGGGAGAAAGAAAGAAAGGGAGAAAGAAAGAAAGGGAGAAAGAAAGAAAAAGAAAGAAAGAAAGAAAGGGAGAAAGAAAGAAAAAGAAAGAAAGAAAAAAAAGAAAGAAAGGGAGAAAGAAAGAAAAAGAAAGAAAGAAAGACAACTTTTCTCACTACCGTCTTGGACCTTTGGCATTATGAAAAATAAATACACTTAAGAAAATCAAGTCAAGCTTTAACAAATAATCAATCAAGCAAGCAATCAATCAAAGAATCAATAATCAAGCAAGCAATCAATCAAAGAATCAATAATCAAGCAAGCAGGCAATCAAAGAATCAATAATCAAGCAAGCAGGCAATCAAAGAATCAATAATCAAGCAAGCAGGCAATCAAAGAATCAATAATCAAGCAAGCAATCAATCAAAGAATCAATAATCAAGCAAGCAGGCAATTAAACAATCAATAATCAATCAAGCAATCAAACACAGTCAAGAAAGCAATGGGTAAATCTGTCAGACGAGGTTAGCTTAGGTTAGCTTAGGTTAGCTTAGGTTAGGTTAGGTTAGGTTAAATTGGTTGAGATAGGTTAGGTTAGGTTAGGTTAGGTTAGACTAGACTAGGTTAGGTCAGGTCAGGTCAAGTCTACTGTAACGTGTAGTCGTTCTCTCAGTACAGTCCCCACAGACGGACACACACACCCACCTTAGTGTCTTGGGACTCATAACAGACAGACACAGATCTACTGTACACACGGCACTACACCATATAGGCCATATATAAGAGCTGTAGATTATAGGCGATATATAAGAGTTGTGGATTATAGGCGATATATAAGAGTTGTGGATTATAGGCGATATATAAGAGTTGTAGATTATAAGCCATATATAAGAGTTGTAGATTATAGGCGATATATAAGAGTTGTAGATTATAGGCGATATATAAGAGTTGTAGATTATAGGCGATATATAAGAGTTGTGGATTATAGGCGATATATAAGAGTTGTAGATTATAAGCCATATATAAGAGTTGTAGATTATAGGCGATATATAAGAGTTGTAGATTATAAGCCATATATAAGAGTTGTAGATTATAGGCGATATATAAGAGTTGTAGATTATAGGCGATATATAAGAGTTGTAGATTATAGGCGATATATAAGAGTTGTAGATTATAGGCGATATATAAGAGTTGTAGATTATAGGCGATATATAAGAGTTGTGGATTATAGGCGATATATAAGAGTTGTAGATTATAGGCGATATATAAGAGTTGTAGATTATAGGCGATATATAAGAGTTGTAGATTATAGGCGATATATAAGAGTTGTGGATTATAGGCGATATATAAGAGTTGTAGATTATAGGCGATATATAAGAGTTGTAGATTATAGGCGATATATAAGAGTTGTGGATTATAGGCGATATATAAGAGCTGTAGATTATAGGCGATATATAAGAGCTGTAGATTATAGGCGATATATAAGAGTTGTGGATTATAGGCGATATATAAGAGCTGTAGATTATAGGCGATATATAAGAGTTGTGGATTATAGGCGATATATAAGAGTTGTGGATTATAGGCGATATATAAGAGCTGTAGATTATAGGCGATATATAAGAGTTGTGGATTATAGGCGATATATAAGAGTTGTAGATTATAGGCGATATATAAGAGTTGTAGATTATAGGCGATATATAAGAGTTGTAGATTATAGGCGATATATAAGAGTTGTGGATTATAGGCGATATATAAGAGCTGTGGATTATAGGCGATATATAAGAGTTGTAGATTATAGGCGATATATAAGAGTTGTAGATTATAGGCGATATATAAGAGTTGTGGATTATAGGCGATATATAAGAGTTGTAGATTATAGGCGATATATAAGAGTTGCAGATTATAGGCGATATATAAGAGCTGTAGATTATAGGCGATATATAAGAGTTGTAGATTATAGGCGATATATAAGAGTTGTGGATTATAGGCGATATATAAGAGTTGTAGATTATAGGCGATATATAAGAGTTGTAGATTATAGGCGATATATAAGAGTTGTAGATTATAGGCGATATATAAGAGCTGTAGATTATAGGCGATATATAAGAGTTGTAGATTATAGGCGATATATAAGAGTTGTAGATTATAGGCGATATATAAGAGTTGTAGATTATAGGCGATATATAAGAGCTGTAGATTATAGGCGATATATAAGAGTTGTAGATTATAGGCGATATATAAGAGTTGTAGATTATAGGCGATATATAAGAGTTGTGGATTATAGGCGATATATAAGAGTTTTAGATTATAGGCGATATATAAGAGTTGTAGATTATAGGCGATATATAAGAGTTTTAGATTATAGGCGATATATAAAAAGTTGTAGATTACACAGGTCAACATAAAAAAAAAATTCTCATGGTTCTGGATCAAAACAGTCTGATTCTAGTGTAATTGTATGTGCTGAACTCAATTATGACATTCGTATATCTGTATCAGGCTCAGTTTTCCAGAACCAGCATATCTATATATTTAGTGTACCATGCTATTCATTCAGTAATTTATATGCTCATTGGCTCCACTTATGCAATTATTTTGTCCTGATTTGTGCTTTTTTGTTTGTTTCAGTTCGCTGATTCATGATATTGCATATCTACACCTGCATGATTTGTAATTACTCTGAAATTAACAAAACATGGAACGTTGCAAGTGTGTGAACGGTGCTGACAGTTTTTGCTACATATGTGGTGCCTTCACTCCTGGTAGCCTCAAGAAACCAATCACAAAAGCTGTTCGACTGAACTACAAAAGTTACTTCAAATGTCATTTGGGTGACCAAGACAAGAAATGGGCACCTCATGTAGCCTGTAAGTCTTGTGTTAACCACCTGAGCGAGTGGATGTGTGGTAAACGAAGTTCAGGAATGCCGTTTGCTGTACCAATGATATGGCGTGAACCTAAAGACCACAGTAGTGACTGCTACTTCTGTCTCACAAATATTAAGGGAATAAAAATCAAGACACGAGGCAAGGTACAGTACCCCAATATTGCTTCTGCAATCCGACCAGTACCGCACAGTGCTGAACTTCCAGTCCCAAATCCACCGACTGAACAAGAATTGAGTGATTCCGATTCTACCTCTACCTCAATGGAAAACGACTACCAGGATGACTCTGAAAATACCAGGCCTAAACTATTTACTCAAGAAGCGCTTCATGATCTCATCAGGGACCTAAACTTGTCAAAAGAAAAGGCTGAAGTTTTGGGATCCAGACTAAAGCAGCGTAACCTGCTAGAAGATGGAGTGCATATCATTACAGCGCGTTACCGACATAGACAGCTGTCTGCATTTTTCAAGATGGCAAACAACCTTTGTTATTGCGAGGACGCAGTATCTCTCATGCAACAACTCTGCAAGTCTGAAACATACAAGACAGAGGGTTGGAGGCTGTTTATAGACTCAGGAAAAGACTCTCTGAAAGCTGTTCTTTTACACAATGGCAATCGGCTTCCATCTGTCCCAATAGCACATGAAACAAAAATGACTGAGAGCTATGAAACAATGAAAATTCTGTTGGCCGCTATAGAGTATGAGAAACACCAGTGGAAGATATGTGGCGATCTCAAAGTCATCAGTTTACTACTGGGCCTTCAGAGTGGCTACACAAAGCACATGTGCTTTTTGTGCTTGTGGAACAGCAGAGCTGATGCAGAGCACTATGTGAGAAAGGATTGGCCGACAAGACCAAGAGATGCGCCTGGAAGGTTTAACTGTGCTCACAATCCGCTTGTAGATCCAGAAAAGATATTTTTGCCTCCACTGCATCTAAAGCTCGGTTTGGCTAAAAATTTCATCAAAGCTATGGATCAGTTCGGTGCTGAGATTCTATACTTATCTCAGAAACTAGGTGGTGTGGTTTCCGAAGCCAAGTTGAAAGCAGGTGTCTTGAATGGACAACAAATTCGTATACTAGTTAATGATAGCAAATTCACCAAAACATTGAACCCACTGGAGAAAAAAGCATGGGAATCATTTGTCAATGAGTCAAAGAATTTTCTTGGAAACTATCTTGCTGACAACTACAAAGAAATCGTAACAACCATGCTTCAGAATTATCATGCATTGGGAGCAAGGATGTCCTTGAAATTGCATTTTTTCCACTCTCATATTGAATTTTTCCCAGGTAACCTTGGAGACGTTAGTGATGAACACGGCGAAAGATTTCATCAAGATATCGCCATAATGGAGAGCAGATATCAGGGACAATTCACTCCTAACATGATGGGCGACTATTGCTGGACACTGCAACGAGAAGAGAGCAAGCTGTACAAGAGAAAGAGTAAAGTTCAGAAGCACTTTTAGAACTTCATATTTTGTCATTATAAAGGATTTGAACTTATGTTTTATGGTACAATTTTTTATGAGCTTATCTGTGATAGGTTTAAAATTGTATCTTGCATGACGCGATAATGTTACTATATTTACTATTTTTTTTATTCTTTAAGAAAGTAGGTCTGATGGTAGAATGAAACATCCAATTAATATTCATTAATATGAAATTAGTCATGAACGCACAGTCACGTGAGATAATCTCATCTTTTGCACGACACGTGATGGAATATTAAATATTTGTACCTATTGATTTTTTTATAAAACCTGGTCTGATAGAACAAAACAAATATCAGATTCGAATTCAGCAATATGAAATTAGTTGTGTGAGCATGATCTCATATGTGAACCATTTTGGCTGTTGACCAGTGATATAGGCGATATATAAGAGTTGTAGATTATAGGCGATATATAAAAAGTTGAAGATTATAGGCGATATATAAGAGTTGTAGATTATAGGCGATATATAAAAAGTTGTGGATATTATAGGCGATATATAAAAAGTTGTAGATTATAGGCGATATATAAGAGTTGTAGATTATAGGCGATATATAAGAGTTGTAGATTATAGGCGATATATAAGAGTTGTAGATTATAGGCGATATATAAGAGTTGTAGATTATAGGCGATATATAAGAGTTGTAGATTATAGGCGATATATAAGAGTTGTAGATTATAGGCGATATATAAGAGTTGTAGATTATAGGCGATATATAAAGTGGTGTGTGTCAACATGGTGACCGTAACGAGGTAAACGAATAATTGTCTATTTATACGACAAGAGACGAGTCAATACGTATCGCCTTACAGCTAGCTATATAGTACAGGAAGAGCTATGTCAGTTATGTACAATAGGGGTGTGGGTGTGTGGGTGGGTGTGTGTGGATGGGTGGGTGCGTGTGTGTGTGTGAGTGTGGGTGGGTGCGTGTGTGTGTGGTCAATCTTTCCACCACTACCAGAAGATATTAATGACCATAGGACGTTGACGTCATCTCCTTCAAAACTTCCAAGAAATTTTTAGAAATTTTTAAACAATGAGGAAAAAAGTTTTGCAATTTACGAGTAGTTCTGAGTTTTGTAATAAATGAAAAATAAAATAAATAAAATAAAGATTTCTAGATAGTTCTTTGTATTTAAAGAAGAAAACATATTTTTTTTTAACTTAGAGAAAGAAGTTCAATTATAGATTTATAGTCAACGGTAATGAATAATAGTGAAAAATCTGCTTGAAGATGTAAACCCAAAATTAGTACAACAACTTATGCAACATACAATACAGTGTATAGTCTGGTATACTGTCTCGTGTTATGAGCCCACGAGACGGCCCCTGAACGAAGAGAGAGAGAGAGAGAGAGAGAGAGAGAATATTCTTAGCTCTGTAGGGTATCTGATCACCGTATAAGAAGAAGAAGAAGAAGAAGAAGAAGAAGGAAGACTACAAGAAACCAAATAACAAGTACTGGACAAATAGAAAAAAAATTATCAAACGAACGAGGGAATAAAAAAAGACAGAGTTACGAACGGACGGACGGGCTAAATGGACGGGTGAATGACAGCAGCACACGGTAAACAAAAGCTCTTAGATTAGGTCGGAGCGTGAGGGTGAGGAGTATTGTGTCCCTACTAGAGGAAGGTTCACTCATCCAGCCAACTGTGTGTGTTGTTCACCTCCCACTACCTACCTCCCTAATACAACCTATCTTAACCTAACACAACCACGGAAACCTAACACAACCTATCTTAACCTAACACACCCACGGTAACCTAACACAACCTATCTTAACCTAACACACCCAACTTAACCTATCACAAGGTAACCTAACACACCCAAGGTAACCTAACACACCAACGGTAACCTAACACACCCAACTTAACCTATCACAAGGTAACCTAACACACCCAACTTAACCTAACACACCCAAGGTAACCTAACACACCAACGGTAACCTAACACACCCAACTTAACCAAACACACCAACGGTAACCTAACACACCCAACTTAACCTAACACACCCACGGTAACCTAACACACCCAAGGTAACCTAACACACCCAACTTAACCTAACACACCCAACTTAGCCTAACACACCCACGGTAACCTAACACACCCAAGGTAACCTAACACACCCAACTTAACCTAACACACCCAACTTAACCTAACACACCCACGGTAACCTAACACACCCAAGGTAACCTAACACACCCATGGTAACCTAACACACCCAACTTAACCTAACACACCCAAGGTAACCTAACACACCCAAGGTAACCTAACACACCCAACTTAACCTAACACACCCAACTTAACCTAACACACCAACGGTAACCTAACACACCCAACTTAACCTAACACACCCAAGGTAACCTAACACACCCAAGGTAACCAAACACACCCAACTTAACCTAACACACCCAAGGTAACCTAACACACCCAAGGTAACCTAACACACCCAAGGTAACCTAACACACCCAAGGTAACCTAACACACCCAAGGCAACCTAACACACCCAAGGTAACCTAACACACCCAACTTAACCTAAAACACCCAAGGTAACCTAACACACCCAACTTAACCTAACACACCCAAGGCAACCTAACACACCCAAGGTAACCTAACACACCCAAGGTAACCTAACACACCCAAGGTAACCTAACACACCCAAGGTAACCTAACACACCCAACTTAACCTTACACACCCAAGGTAACCTAACACACCCAAGGTAACCTAACACACCCAACTTAACCTAACACACCCAAGGTAACCTAACACACCCAAGGCAACCTAACACACCCAAGGTAACCTAACACACCCAACTTAACCTAACACACCCAAGGTAACCTAACACACCCAACTTAACCTAACACACCCAAGGTAACCTAACACACCCAAGGTAACCTAACACACCCACGGTAACCTAACACACCCAAGGTAACCTAACACACCCAAGGTAACCTAACACACCTACGGCAACCTAACACACCCAACTTAACCTAACACACCCAACTTAACCTAACACACCCAACCTAACCTAACACACCCAACTTAACCTAACACACCCAAGGTAACCTAACACACCCAACCTAACCTAACACACCCAACTTAACCTAACACACCCAACTTAACCTAACACACCCAACTTAACCTAACACACCCACGGTAACCTAACACACCCAACTTAACCTAACACACCCAACTTAACCTAACACACCCAACCTAACCTAACACACCCAACTTAACCTAACACACCCAACTTAACCTAACACACCCAACTTAACCTAACACACCCATGGTAACCTAACACACCCAACTTAACCTAACACACCCAACTTAACCTAACACACCCAAGGTAACCTAACACACCTACGGTAACCTAACACACCCAACTTAACCTAACACACCCAACTTAACCTAACACACCCAACTTAACCTAACACACCCAAGGTAACCTAACACACCCAAGGTAACCTAACACACCCAACTTAACCTAACACACCCACGGTAACCTAACACACCCAAGGTAACCTAACACACCCAACTTAACCTAACACACCCAAGGTAACCTAACACACCCAACTTAACCTAACACACCCAAGGTAACCTGACACACCCACGGTAACCTAACACACCCAACTTAACCTAACACACCCAACTTAACCTAACACACCCAACTTAACCTAACACACCCAACTTAACCTAACACACCCAACTTAACCTAACACACCCAAGGTAACCTAACACACCCAAGGTAACCTAACACACCCACAGTAACCTAACACACCCAACTTAACCTAACCCACCCACAGTAACCTAACACACCCAACTTAACCTAACACACCCAACTTAACCTAACACACCCAACTTAACCTAACACACCCACGGTAACCTAACACACCCAACTTAACCTAACACACCCAAGGTAACCTAACACACCCAACTTAACCTAACACACCCAACTTAACCGAACCAAACCTAACAGAACCTAACCTAACCCAACCTAACCTAACCGAACTTAACCTAACACAGCCTGACTTAACCTAACCTAACCTAACCTAACTCCACCTAACCCTCATCTTCCCTTCACCCTCACCTCTCCTTCACCCTCACCCTCCCCTCCCCTCATCCTCCCCTCACCCTCCCCTCCCCTCCCCTCCCCTCCCCTCACCCTCCCCTCCCCCTCCCCTCACCCTCCCCTCCCCTCACCCTCCCCCTCACCTTCCCCTCCCCTCACCCTCCCCTCACCCTCCCCTCCCCTCACCCTCCTCCCCTCACCCTCCCCTCACCCTCCCCCTCCCCTCCCCTCACCCTCCCCTCCCCTCACCCTCCCCTCCCCTTCCCCTCACCCTCCCCTTCCCCGCCCCCTCCCCTCAGCCCTCCCTTCCCCTCACCTCACCCTCCCCTCACCCTCCCCTCCCCTCCTCTCACCTTCCCCTCACCCTCCCCCTCCCCTCACCCTCCCCTCACCCTCCCCTCACCCTCCCCTCCCCTCACCCTCCCCTCACCTTCCCCTCACCCTCCCCTCCCCTCACCCTCCCCTCCCCCCACCCTCCCCCTCCCCTCACCCTCCCCTCCCCTCACCCTCCCCTCCCTCCCCCTCACCCTCCCCTCACCCTCCCCTCACCCTCCCCCTCCCCTAACCCTCTCCTCCCCTCCCCCTCCCCTAGGCGTCACTGGATACAACAATAACTTAACAGCCAGAGAGTAATTTTAAAGAACGATGACCCAGCAACCTTTACCAGCGCCACACAACAATAATTATAGAAGCTCGACATTTCGGAGGGGTGGGAGAGGTGAGGGGTGAGGGGTGGGGGAGGTGAGGGGTGAGGGGTGGGAGGGGTGAGGGGTGGGAGAGGTGAGGGGTGAGGGGTGGGAGGGGTGAGGGGTGGGGGAGGTGAGGGGTGGGAGGGGTGGGGGGTGGGAGAGGTGCGGGGTGGGAGGGGTGAGGGGTGGGAGAGGTGAGGGGTGAGGGGTGGGGGAGGTGAGGGGTGAGGGGTGGGAGGGGTGAGGGGTGGGAGAGGTGAGGGGTGGGAGGGGTGAGGGGTGGGAGAGGTGAGGGGTGAGGGGTGGGGGAGGTGAGGGGTGAGGGGTGGGAGGGGTGAGGGGTGGGAGAGGTGAGGGGTGGGAGGGTGAGGGGTGAGGGGTGGGGTGGTAAGGGGTGAGGGGTGGGAGGGGTGAGGGGTGGGAGAGGTGAGGGGTGGGAGGGGTGAGGGGTGGGAGAGGTGAGGGTGGGAGGGGTGAGGGGTGGGAGAGGTGAGGGGTGAGGGGTGGGGGAGGAGAGGGGTGAGGGGTGGGAGGGGTGAGGGGTGGGAGAGGTGAGGGGTGGGAGGGTGAGGGGTGGAGAGGTGAGGGGTGAGGGGTGGGGGAGGTGAGGGGTGGGAGGGGTGAGGGGTGGGAGAGGTGAGGGGTGGGAGGGGTGAGGGGTGGGAGAGGTGAGGGTGAGGGGTGGGAGGGTGAGGGGTGGGAGAGGTGAGGGGTGGGAGGGGTGAGGGGTGGGAGAGGTGAGGGTGAGGGGTGGGGAGGTGAGGGTGGGGGTGGGAGGGGTGAGGGGTGGGAGAGGTGAGGGGTGGGAGGGGTGAGGGGTGGGAGAGGTGAGGGGTGAGGGGTGGGGGAGGTGAGGGGTGGGGAGGTGAGGGGTGAGGGGTGGGAGGGGTGAGGGGTGGGAGAGGTGAGGGGTGGGAGGGGTGAGGGGTGGGAGAGGTGAGGGGTGGGAGAGGTGAGGGGTGAGGGGTGGGGAGGTGAGGGGTGGGTGGGGTGAGGGGTGGGGGAGGTGAGGGGTGGGAGGGGTGAGGGGTGGGAGAGGTGAGGGGTGGGAGAGGTGAGGGGTTAGTGGTGGGGGAGGAGATAGGTGAGGGGTGGGAGAGGTGAGTGGTGAGGGGTGGGAGAGGTGAGGGGTGGGGAGGTGAGGGGTGGGAGAGGTGACGGGTGGGAGAGGTGAGGGGTGGGAGGGGTGAGGGGTGAGAGAGGTGACGGGTGGGAGAGGTGAGGGGGGTGGCAGAGGTGAGGGGTGAGAGAGGTGAGGGGTGGGAGAGGTGAGGGTGGTGGGAGAGGTGAGGGGGGTGGGAGAGGTGAGGGGGGTGGGAGAGGTGAGGGGGGTGGGAGAGGTGAGGGGGGTGGGAGAGGTGAGGGGGGTGGGAGAGGTGAGGGGGTGGAGAGGTGAGGGGGTGGGAGAGGTGAGGGGTGGGAGAGGTGAGGGGTGAGAGAGAGGGAGGGAGAGGTGAGGGGTGAGAGAGGTGAGGGGTGAGAGAGGTGAGGGGTGAGGGGTGGGGGGTGGGAGAGGTGAGGGGGGTTAGGGGTGGGGGTGGGGAGGTGAGGGGTGGGAGAGGTGAGGGGGGTGGGAGAGGTGAGGGGTGGGAGAGGTGAGGGGTGGGAGAGGTGAGGGGTGGGAGAGGTGAGGGTGGGAGAGGTGAGGGGGGTGGGAGAGGTGAGGGGTGGGAGAGGTGAGGGGTGGGAGAGGTGAGGTGGGTGGGAGAGGTGAGGGGGGTGGGAGAGGTGAGGGGTGGGAGAGGTGAGGGGTGGGAGAGGTGAGGGGTGTGGGAGAGGTGAGGGGGTGGGAGAGGTGAGGGGGGTGGGAGAGGTGAGGGGGGTGGGAGAGGTGAGGGGTGGGAGAGGTGAGGGGTGGGAGAGGTGAGGGGTGGGAGAGGTGAGGGGTGGGAGAGGTGAGGGGTGGGAGAGGTGAGGGGTGGGAGAGGTGAGGGGTGTGAGAGGTGAGGGGTGGGAGAAGTGAGGGGGGTGGGAGAGGTGAGGGGTGGGAGAGGTGAGGGGTGGGATAGGTGAGGGGGTGGGAGCGGTGAGGGGGGTGGGAGAGGTGAGGGGGTGGGAGAGGTGAGGGGTGGGAGAGGTGAGGGGGGTGGGAGAGGTGAGGGGGGTGGGAGAGGTGAGGGGGGTGGGAGAGGTGAGGGGGGTGGGAGAGGTGAGGGGTGGGGGAGAGGTGAGGGGTGGGAGAGGTGAGGGGTGGGAGAGGTGAGGGGGGTGGGAGAGGTGTGGGGGGTGGGAGAGGTGAGGGGGGTGGGAGAGGTGGGAGGTGAGGGGGGTGGGAGAGGTGAGGGGGGTGGGAGAGGTGAGGGGGTGGGAGAGGTGAGGGGGGTGGGAGAGGTGAGGGGGGTGGGAGAGGTGAGGGGGGTGGGAGAGGTGAGGGGGTGGGAGAGGTGAGGGGGGTGGGAGAGGTGAGGGGGGTGGGAGAGGTGAGGGGGGCTAAAACACTAATTACTGTATTTAATTGGGGCTAAAACACTAATTACTGTATTTAATTTGGGTTAAAACACTAATTACTGTATTTAATTGGGGCTAAAACACTAATTACTGTATTTAATTGGGGTTAAAACACTAATTACTGTATTTAATTGGGGCTAAAACACTAATTACTGTATTTAATTGGGGCTAAAACACTAATTACTGTATTTAATTTGGGCTAAAACACTAATTACTGTATTTAATTGGGGCTAAAACACTAATTAAAATAACCAGAAATAGCATACAATATACCTAATTAACAAAGACACTCATTTAACATAACTAAGAGACAAAGTTAAATATTCAGAATGTTACTGAGAGAGTTTGTGTAGCCCAACAGACAAGGGTAGCATTGAAGGTGTTACGGGATGCAGCCCCTCTCCAAACCCTCTCCAAAGGCCCTCCAAGTGTTTTATAACGCACAGACACATTCCCTACACCACCCCCTCCCCCAAAGGAAATTAATATAATTTTTGGTGGGTTATAATGCCACCGATTAATGAGTAATTTGTACGCAATACATACATAGGTGTTAGCCCTATGTACTAGACAGTATCATTTATAAATATATGGGTTGATACATTGGTGTTATATAATTATTGAACCTCGTTATTATCCACAAGCTGTGAGGTAACATGTTCAGAGCACGTGATGGGTAACTCGCACCCACAAGGCGTCCCCAGTATATCCTAGGTCAGCTATCTTGGGCTGGGCCCTCTCACCACTAACTATAATCGCACGTTGATCTCCAGGCTCCCAGATAAGCTTACCGTCCTCAAGCCCCCACAGCTTCCGGTGATAATTACGGTGTTCACCTTATTGAAGTGTACAAACTATATTTTACTTAATAAATGGAGAAAACAACCAGTTGGGTTTGACAACTTAACCCGACAAACTAAACAGCTCCAAGGCTGTTATATAATAGTCCCAAAGACTATTATACATACATACATACATACATACATACATGCATACATACATACAACTCAAGTAACAGGGGTCAAAAAAAGGTGCAGTGGAAGGACAACAAGTGACTGGGAGTGAGTAGGAGTAGAATTAGGTGCCGTGGCTTAACACACTACCACGCCTGATGAAGCATTGTACACTGCTGAAAGGACAGGGATAATAAATAACTAGCCAGCACTAAGCTATAATGCTGACCACCAATATGTAGGTGGCCCAAAATTACTACGATGAATGGTGCTAAAATGAGAAACCGAATTAAAAATAACTGGTTTTATATGTGTGTGTGTGTGTGTGTGTGTGTGTGTGTGTGTGTGTGTGTGTGTGTGTGTGTGTGTGAGTCTGTGTGTGTGTGCACAGTGGTATAATGTGTCTAGTGTGGCAGCATTATGTTATTGTTAAGCTACAAGCACTGCTTGCTCCCTCTCGCTTTCAGCTACCGCCGCTGGCTAGCCCTCGTGGCGAACATGGAAGCAACTTGCATAAGTCTTCCCCTGCCAGTACACAGCCTCCTCACCATCAAGACTCCTGCTGTGCCTCCTCGTGGCAACACACGGTAACTGGGTGCCTCGTGGGCCCAGACTAGTCCAGCAGGGGATCTCAAAGTAGTATTGGGCCCCAGAGGGACGGCGCATAGGCCCACTGGCATGTGGACACGTCCTGGTGCCTACCAACCACTGTCCCGCTGCCTTCTGGATTAACCTTGGGAGGTATAAGGCTACGGGAGTAAACCCTGAACGAAAAATCTGTGGTGGAGCCCCGCATCAGGCAGACATGCTTACAGAACTCCAACACGACCCCAACGGCGGTATAAGAGGAAGAGGTGACCAACATGGGAACCCAACGACTACACTGGCAGACGAAGGCAATGCATGATGGACAGGCTACTATGGCGAATCAAGCACCACTGTAAAATATGTATATACTTATAATATAAATGTAAGAAAAAAATAAAAATAATAATACTGAAGTGATAACCGTGGTACCATTCTGAGATGTTCTTATTACCACCATGCTATGTGTACGATTCCAGATGATACTGAAAGTTACATGATACTTCCTTGAGATTAATGTACAGTATATATCAGGTGCCTACAAGAGAGCTCTGGCTCTCAACTGGCTCAGCCATGTAAATATTTTTATTATTATCGATTCTGTATCTGTGTTTTTCTGACTAAATAAACTGTTCCTATATCAATATCAATAACAAACTCGGCTATCGGCAGTCAATTGCAAGTCTCCCTCTCCCCAGTCATTACAACACTTGCACCGCTGGATCAGGAAAAAGGAGAGCCAAGATGTGTGGTTGCAGCCTGCACTCCTGCCTCACCACATAAATCAACTCAAGCACAGCCATCACCCAGCTCATCATACCTCTCATCATCATCAAACCCCTATACCCCCAAAAGTCCTATAGCGACAGACGAGTGGCGACGGGGACGGGCAGAGATGACTGCTGGGAGACTAGTCACAACTCTGCACATGGGTGGCACAGATAAGATAGTCGTTTAAGCACTGGGATCTAGGCAGCAGTGCAATCCGGTTCTGTCTGTGCAACTGAGCAGCCCTTTTGAGGAACCACTCTGCTCACCCCACATTAGGAGGGGACTAGAAAAGGTGCCCTAAACATAGCCTGACTAATGAACCAACCTGACTGAGCAACTGCACCCAGTAAGGTCACCTTTATGAGGTCGAAAACACAATCATAATCACAGATGAAAACAGAACCAAATATATACAACCTCTTATGGTCACTGCATGGAATGTCAGGACCCTTCTGGATACTGGCACAAATGAGCATCCTGAAAGAAGAACTGCCCTTATGGCAAAAGAGCTTGCTAGGTATAACATCGACATAGCAGCAATTAGTGAGTCCTGGCTCCCAGACGAGGGTCGACTCACAGAACGGGGGTCTGGCTATACCTTCTTCTGGAAGGGTAAGCCTGCTGCAGAGAGAAACAGCATTTATGGAATTGGCTTTGCCATCCGCCATTATGTCCTACATAGGCTAACTGATATGCCTATTGGGGGTCAACGAGCGCCTCAGGATGCTCCAAGTCCCACTGAATCACTCACGTCATGCCTTTTTCATCAGTGCATACGCCCCAACACTGGATGCAGAGGATGACATCAAGGAGGCCTTTTATGTCGACCTCGACAGTGCTAACCTCTATCCCCAGAGAAGATAAGGTTGTGCCTCTAGGTGATTTCAATGCCAGAGTTGGGAAAGGTGCTGACATTTGGCAAGGAACCATAGGGAGAAATGGACTAGGTAAGTGTGATCCCAACGGCCTACTCCTCCTCAGCAAGTGTGCTGCACACAACCTCACTATCACCAATACCTTGTTTAGGCAGGCCGACAAGTTCAAGGGTTCGTGGCAACACCCACAATCCAAACACTGGCATCTCATTGACTACATCATTGTCAGACAAAGAGAGCGCTGAGATGTCCTCATCATCCGTGCCATGCGTGGCTCAGACCACTGCGGCATTGATCATCGGCTCGTCAGAGCCAAGTTCTCACTTCACGTCGCCCCAAAACGGAGAAGGCAGCAAGCCTCCAGAAGAGGTTTTAACACTAAGCATCTGGAGGATCCAGCGAGAGCACATACTTTCAGAGCAGCTCAAACATAGGCTGATAAACAACCCGACAACAAACAAACCTAATCCCAGTGCCGAATGGGGTATTCTCGATATTGTCCTGACAAAAACCTGCAGACACCCTCAGCCAGATAGAAAGAATACAACAGGACTGGTTTGATGAAAATGACCCAGCAATCAATGTACTCGTGTTGCTTTAACTGACTAAAAGAACAAGCCTCAGTCTAGGACCAAAGCTGATACCTTCCACAAGAAGAAAGTGGCAGCCCAGCACGAACTTCACACTCAAAAGATCGACTGGTTTAAAAATGAAGCATGTGAAACGAAAAAACTTGCAAACCAACACAAGATGCACGAATTTTTCAATTCCACTAAAACATTTTATGGGCCAATCACTCATGGTGCAGCCCCCCCCCCCCCCTCCTCTCACCCGAAGGTAACTCCTTAATTAAAGATGAAGAAGGCATCCTTCAATGCTAGAAAGAGCACTACCATTCGCTGCTCAACCGAAACACTGAAGTGCATGTCCTGACCACCCAGCAGGTCCCTCAGCATCCAGAACTCACCCACCTACACTATCCTCCATCCCTGGATGAGGAAGCTACTGCCATCAAACAGATGAAAAATAGCAAAGCCTCAGGGCCTGGTGGAATCCCAGCCGAGGTATATAAAGCAGGAGGACCTCTGCTTACCAGCCGTCTCCACTCTCTCCTGGAGAATATATGGGAAAAGGAAGAAATCCCCCAAGATCGTCAATATTTATAAGAACAAAGGAGACCGGTCAGACTGTGGAAACTACTGCAGGATCTCGCTGTTGTCCGTAGCTGGCAAGATTATCGCCCGAGTCCTCCAAAACAAACTTCTTCCTGAGGAGGAAAACTTCCTTCCACAATCTCAATGTGGCATTAGACCATCATGTGGCACCACTGACATGATCTTTGCTTCCCACCAGATACAGGAAAAGTGCAGAGAACAACATCGATGAACTGTACATGGCCTTCATCGACCTAACCAATGCCTTCGACTCAGTCACCAGGGAAGCCCTCTGGTGGACCCTCAGCCATTTTGGCTGCCCACCAAAATTCATCGCCATTCTGAAGCAACTCTACAATGGCATAAAAGGCAGTGTCCTGCACAATAGCACCCAGTCTGAGTTCATCCCATTCAAACAGTGATAAAACAAGGGTGTGTAATGGCACCAACTCTCTATTCCATTTTCTTAGCTCTCTTCCTTATTCGTGCCAGTGCCAATTTAGATGGCAGGGTGGACATCCAGTACCGGATGAAGGGTCTTTTCAACATAAGACGACTCCAGGTAGGAACAAAGGTGTCGGCAGCTTCCATTACTGAACTTTAGTATGCAGACGACCTCACCCTTGTCGCTCACACTGGACGCGACCTACAGGAGATCCTGAACACCTACGCAGATGTGTGTGCACACTTCAGCCTTGAGATAAATGTATGTAAAGCCCAGATTCTCTTTCAGCCTGCCCCTGGTTCAGCCACACATCCACCATCCATCCAGCTTAACGGTACTACCCTCTCTAATGTTACCCACTTTCACTATCTGGGTTCCCACTTGTTCACCACTGTGGACATCGATGAAGAGATTGAACATCGGATCAGATGTGCATCTCAAGTCTTCGGCAGACTCTGTACCCGTGTCTTCAGCTGTAGGGAACTGGAATTGCCTACAAAGTTGCATGTATATCGAGCAGTGATCCTCCACACCCTGCTATATGGCAGCGAGACATGGGTCACATACAGGAGGCACCTCAAGTCACTTGATAACTTTCACCAACGTAGTCTACATTCCATCCTCCGAGTTCACTGGGAAGACAAGAGAACAAATGCCAGTATTCTCGCTGACACCAATTGTAGGAGCATCGAGGCTACCATTATCCATGAACAACTACATTGGACTGGCCATGTTACCCGCATGCACGACGGTAGACTGCCAAAGCAGCTACTTTACAGCCACCTAACGAATAGTAAATGAAACGCTGGAGGGCAACTGAAAAAGTATAAGGATAGTCTTAAGACAAACCTGAAAAAGTGCCAAATCGACCCCCTCACCTGGGAGACGATCACTTCACATCGTAACGCTTGGAGGAGCATCACACGAGAAGGTGTCAATATTTTCGAGTTAGCCCGACTGCAAACCGAGGCAGACAAGCGCCATCGCCGGAAAGACGCTGTCACCGCCCCTCCCGCAGTAGATGTAGCCCTCCACACGAGTAACATCTGTGGACGACTCTGCCGGCCACGTATCGCCCTTCTAGTCACCTCAGAGCTCACCAACCTAGGTGACATCCTTAATAACTCATATAATTGCATCACAGCTGGATGATCGTCATACTCGATTCCAAGTGACAGCCCAGAAGTTCTGTTACAGCATGGATGAGATGTCGACTGTCCTTCCCTCTCTTTAGGTCAGCTTTGCTCTGCCTCGGGGGAACGAGAACATCGGCCCCAAAGCCGACAACAGTTGCAGATATTGACTATGAGGCAACAGTCACTGAATGCCGCATAGATCTGCGGCTCAACTAACTCAACACAGCTAGGGTAAGCCCCCCCCCTCCAGGACCGCTTCCTCGCCCCCCTAGCTCTTCAAATACTGGTAATAATACCACATCTATTTTGCCAGAGGACACACACAAAGACTAAGCACAAAGAAAATGTGGCAGCAATGAAGAGAAGATTGGCAATGTGGCAGACTGGGGCCCTAGATGATCTCCTATGTGAAGCAAGAACACTGCAGGAGAGACTAAAAATTACGGGTGAATAGGAAAATGCATAATGGTGGTGGTAAAGGATGATGTCAGGGCAGCAGCAGGGAACCTACAAGTGTGTGCTGGCCACCAGGCTGGGGGGGGGAGGCTGCCATTCACGCCATCGCGAGGTCCATAAATAGGGTACCACCCAAACGCCAGCAAGTCCTTCCTCATCGTGAAGCCAGAACATTATGAACGGGCATTGGAGGTTTTTGGCGGAAGTGAAGTCAAAATAACTAAGGACGGCCAAAGACATCTAGGGGCAGTAATTGGCACTACGGACTTGAAGACCGAGTACATAGCGGGAAAGGTGAATGAGTGGGTTAGTTAAATCCAAGCTCTGTCTGAGATTGCTAACACAGAGCCACATGCGGCCTTTGCTGCATTCACCCATGGAGTCAAGCATCGTTGGAACTACCTGATGAGTACTATCCCTGATATCGGACCCCTCCTCCACCCTGTGGAAGAAGCTATCAGTGTCAATTTCATTCCTAAATCAGTGAAACACCCTGACTTAACCCCAGCAGAAAGAGCACTTCTTGCACTTCCATCAAGACTGGGAGGGATGGGACTAACCAATCCAGAGGAAATTGCTGCCACTGAACATCAAAATTCACTTAAGCTCACGGCAGCCCTCACGGACCACATAATGCCCAGAATGCAACAGGGGAAGTGGATACCAGTGAAGTAAATAAGATTAGTAGGTCCATTACGACAGATCGACAGCACTGCCAAAATGATAAGTTGCAGCAACTGTTGCTGCAGGTACCAGAAAATTTGAAAAAAAAGTAGCTATAGCGCAGGAGGTGGGCGCCTCGAACTGGTCAACTACGTTACTGGTAAGGGCAAATGGTTTCAGTCTCAATAAACAAGAATTTACAGATGCCATTGTTTTAAGGTACGGTCAGCCAGTAGAAGGTTTGCCCTCCCAATGCGTGTGTGGCTCTTCCTATGATGGCGATCACGCCATGGTCTGCAAGAAGGGGGGCTTCATATGCATGAGGCACGACGAGGTAAGGGATCTCACAGCAAATATGTTGAAGGAAATCTGCCGGGACGTTATGGTAGAACCGACCCTCCTTCCACTGGATGGCGAGATCTTCCAACACAGGACTTCAAACACATCTAACGAAGCCCGTGTGGACGTCAGTGCTCGAGGATTCTGGACGCGGGGACAGCGAGCTTTCTTCGACATCAGGATTTTTGATCCCATGGCCGTTTGTCACCGTAACCTAGCTCTCGATGCTGCACATAGGAGGAACGAGAACGACAAGAGAAGGGCATATGGGGAGAGAATTCAAAATGTTGATCAAGGCAGCTTCACTCCTCTAGTGTTCACAACCTCTGGTGGGATGGGCCCAAGTGCAAGATGTTTCTATGCCAGACTCGCGGAGCTGATCTCCGAACAGAAGCAGCAGCCCAGAAGTTATGTTACAGCCTGGATGAGATGTCGACTGTCCTTCTCTCTCCTTCGGTCGGCTTTGCTCTGCCTCAGGGGAACGAGAGCTTCTGTCCCTACTCCGACAACTGCTGCAGATATTGACTATGAGGCTACAGTCACTGAATGCCGCATAGATCTGCGGCTCAACTAATTTAACACAGTTAGGATAGCTTCTTATGTATTAGGATATTTAATATTAAGGTAAATAAATGGTGGCGAAGGTGTGGCTATTGGGGGAGGCTGGAGGCCAATTAAAAAAAAAAAAAAAAAAAAAAAAAAAAAAAAAAAGAGTAGTAGTAGTAGTAGTAGTAGTAGTGTGTGTATGAGTCATTCTTACTTTGAGCACTGAATCTATTAACTATTTTAATTACAATAAATAAATCTATGCCGTAATGTTGTCCACTTATGGTTAAAACTATATCCGCCGTATATCATCCCAGACGTTGTTTAGTGTTATATCTGGAGGAATTAAGAAGAGGTACGACCGACGGTGAGACATTACCGTGAGTGTTACTTTCCTTGTGTCTATTTCGCTGTGTTACTTCCTTATCAACTACGACGTGCTCCTTTTCATCTACTTCGTTGTTACTTTATTTTCATTTTCTTCCTTTAATGTTACTTTCTTTTCATCTACTTCGCTGTTACTTTCTTTTCATCTACTTCGCTGTTACTTTCTTTTCATCCACTTCATTTAATGTTACTCCCTTTCTATCTCCTTCATTATGTTACTTTCTCTTCATCTACTGAGCTGTGTTACTGTTTTCATCTCCTCCTTCACTTTCTTTTAATTTATTCTCTTAAATTCTACGTCTGGCAGGGAAACTGTTCTTATGTTACAGGTAACTTAAAGGAGACATCCACATCTGCACCAAGACAACGAACCATTGTATTCCCTCTTTCCTTTAATGAATTTTGACCTCTGTAATGAATGCATCTCATTGTCTCATGCTAACCCATCATTTAAGACCAGATGACTGACTCTTCTCTGATACGTCACTTGGTAAAATATCCTGAATGACGAAAACAGAAGATACTTGTGTCATGTTTATCCTCGGGAGACACAGACAGTTCATCAGAAGTTAGTTACTCCCAATGTGTGTGTGTGTGTGTGTGTGTGATACTTTCAACTCTCTCACCAGTAGGGATATTGATATTGATATTGAAAAAGTATATTTAGCCAGAACACAGATACAGAGTCGATTAAAAATAACAATATTAACATGACTGAGCCAGTTGAGAACCTGAGCTCTCCTGTAGGCACCTGATATATACTATACATTTATCTCCAGGAAGTATTATGGAACATTTAGTATCATCTGGAATAGTACAATAGCATGGTGGTAATAAGAACATCTCATAATGTTACCACTGTTATCACTTCAATATTATTTTTTATTTTTGTTTAGTTTGTACATTTATATTATAAGTATATACATAATTTACAGTGGAGTTGAAAAACATACATATGATAGAGGAGGGAAGCAGTACAAGAGGACAGAGCTGTCAGGATTATGTCTAGTCGGCAAATATATCTATTGCAATGTTAATTTTTTACCTATCTACATGATAATTTATGATCTAATCTAAGATAACCTAACATAAACTCCTCTAACTTAACCATATAAACTCATTTTAACCGGTGATTAGGTTCTCATATTGTAACGTTCACCACTAACTAGGCAGTACACATCAATGTTAAGCGACATCCACCCTAATCAGCTTTGAGGATCAGGCCAACTACATCAGTTGTCATCAAATTCATCTCCTATCAAAACTAAACGAATATCGGATCACCTGAAGAATAAACCCTCCTATGCAGCTTATTTCACCGGATGATCAAATGCCCTAACGCTACCTGTGGGGAGGGAGGCTTGGTTAAGTTAAATTAGGTTAATCTTAGGGTGAAATTAACTCCAGGGCTAATCTTCAGGTGGGCCCAAATATCTTTAAAACATAACTAAACAACAGCGAATGTCACCTGAGAGAATTTTATCACCTGGGGACAAATAGACCCCACTCTGAATAGGGAATAGGTAAGGTAATGGTGGGGCGTTCTTGAAATGGCAGCCAATTGTCCTGAAGCCACTGAATAATCTCGCCTTTTATAGTATTCTAATGTGGGTTTTCTATGACCACATCACTGCAGCCTACACCTGACACGCCGCGACAGATTTATCCCGTTATGCAAAGGCTTATTAGTCAC
Organism: Homarus gammarus; assembly: GCA_958450375.1. NCBI lineage: Eukaryota > Metazoa > Arthropoda > Malacostraca > Decapoda > Nephropidae > Homarus > Homarus gammarus. The sequence continues at coordinate 1,304,076 of CAUDMG010003433.1, read as the reverse complement.
GGAAAATATGTCCATAGTCTCCACAATGGTGGAAATATAGAGGCTTTTACATAATATTTTCCATGATATATATATATATATATATGACTCAGAAACCAAAAACCGACAAGGCGTCGCGGTTGTTTTCAAAATAGCCAGAGAGCGAAATTTTGCGTTTGGATTTTACCCTAATCTAACCTAACCTAAACTAACATAACTAACCTGACCTGACCTAACTCAATCCAAACTAACCTAACCTAACCTGACCTAACGCAATCCAAACTAACCTAACCTAACCCAAACTAACCTAACCTATAGCAAAATTTCGCTTTCTGGTTATTTTCCAAACAACCACAACTAGTTGTGGTCGGTTTTCGTTTTCTGAGTCCAACACATATACAGTATATATTATATATATATATCAAGGCTATTTACTGTGATCAACTTCTGCTGGAGACCCTGACAGTCCAGACTATAAATAACGCTCTTTTAATATAGGCTAGGCGAGAATTATACACTAGGGTCTTTTTTGGGTAAGGTTTTATAAGCTGGCATAAATGCTGTTCTTCTAAAGCAAAAAACATAAAACTAAATAATGGTTATAGTAAAAAAAGAAAAAATGTCCAACAATTATGAGCATATTTCAGGTTTTCAAATTAGGTGCAGTAATGTCGTCAGCTAGTAGTACAGTGTGAACAAGAGGGCAAGCCATTTATTTTTTCTGGTTGCAAACTAACCTAACCTAAACATACCTAACCTACCTAAACCTAACCATACCTGACACTAACCTACCTAAACCTAACCATACCTGACACTAACCAACCTAAACCTAACCTAAACATACCTAACCTACCTAAACCTAACCATACCCGACACTAACCTGCCTAAACCTAACCATACCTGACACTAACCTGCCTAAACCTAACCATACCCGACACTAACCTGCCTAAACCTAACCATACCTGACACTAACCTACCTAAACCTAACCATACCTGACACTAACCTACCTAAACCTAACCATACCCGACACTAACCTGCCTAAACCTAACCATACCTGACACTAACCTGCCAAAACCTAACCATACCCGACACTAACCTGCCTAAACCTAACCATACCTGACTTAACCTACCTAAACCTAACCATACCTGACACTAACCTGCCTAAACCTAACCATACCCGACACTAACCTAACCTAACCTAACCTAACCTAACCTAACCTAACCTAACCTAACCTAACCTAACCTAACCTAACCTAACCTAACCTAACCTAACCTAACCTAACCTAACCTAACCTAACCTAACCTAACCTAACCTAACCTAACCTAACCTAAACCTAACCTAACCTAACCTAACCTAACCTAACCTAACCTAACCTAACCTAACCTAACCTAACCTAACCTAACCTACCTAACCTAACCTAACCTAACCTAACCTAACCTAACCTAACCTAACCTAACCTAACCTAACCTAACCTAACCTAACCTAACCTAACCTAACCTAACCTAACCTAACCTAACCTAACCTAACCTAACCTAACCTAACCTAACCTAACCTAACCTAACCTAACCTAACCTAACCTAACCTAACCTAACCTAACCTAACCTAACCTAACCTAACCTAACCTACCTAAACCTAACCTAACCTAACCTAACCTAACCTAACCTAACCTAACCTAACCTAACCTAACCTAACCTAACCTACCTAACCTAACCTAACCTAACCTAACCTAACCTAACCTAACCTAACCTAACCTAACCTAACCTAACCTAACCTAACCTAACCTAACCTAACCTAACCTACCTAACCTAACCTAACCTAACCTAACCTAACCTAACCTAACCTAACCTAACCTAACCTAACCTAACCTAACCTAACCTAACCTAACCTAACCTAACCTAACCTAAACCTAACCTAACCTAACCTAACCTAACCTAACCTAACCTAACCTAACCTAACCTAACCTAACCTAACCTAACCTAACCTAACCTAACCTAACCTAACCTAACCTAACCTACCTAACCTAACCTAACCTAACCTAACCTAACCTAACCTAACCTAACCTAACCTAACCTAAACCTAACCTAACCTAACCTAACCTAACCTAACCTAACCTAACCTAACCTAACCTAACCTAACCCACCTATCCTAACCTAACCTAACCTACCTAAACCTAACCTAACCTACCTAAACCTAACCATACCTGACCTAACCTACCTAAACCTAACCATACCTGACCTAACCTACCTAAACCTAACCATACCTGACCTAACCTACCTAAACCTAACCATACCTGACCTAACCTACCTAAACCTAACCATACCTGACACTAACCTACCTAAACCTAACCATACCTGACCTAACCTACCTAAACCTAACCATACCTGACCTAACCTACCTAAACCTAACCATACCTGACACTAACCTACCTAAACCTAACCATACCTGACACTAACCTACCTAAACCTAACCATACCTGACACTAACCTACCTAAACCTAACCATACCTGACACTAACCTACCTAAACCTAACCATACCTGACACTAACCTACCTAAACCTAACCATACCTGACCTAACCTACCTAAACTTAACCATACCTGACCTAACCTACCTAAACTTAACCATACCTGACACTAACCTACCTAAACCTAACCACTCCTAACCTAACCTAACCACAAACAATCTAAACAAATGTAACTCTACTAATGCTAATCAAATCGAACTAAATGAAACCAAATATAGTTATTTTTTTTGGTTAGACTTAGGTTACGCTGTTTGTGTCATCCTTTTACAAATGGCACAGATAAATAAAATGTTTGCCAGTCCTTTCTAGTGTAATAGTAACATTTCTTACATAAGCTACTCTATTTCAGCTTCTGTTGTTCAAAGCTGCCTGTACTGTAGATCACGCAATAGATAGGTTGACTGATCAAAAATCCACCGGAAAGGGAGAAGGGAGAACCGATTCTGGGTCTCTTATGACGTATTGTATGGTAGCCTAGCAATGGAAAGACCTCCACAAATTCTTGTACGCCAGTCAGGTACGATTGAGCGTGAATTGCGTCATGTGACTTTAAAATGTGAAAGTATATTCAGTTTTATTATTTTCTACATAATTGTGTATCTGTATCCCTCTGTAACCTGTTTTCTTGCATACAGCGGCAGTGATGGGTGTGTCTTTTGAAAGTACAAATATAACCAACATTTTGAAATCGGAGTCAAATTCACAACCTTAGGCAGCAATTTAGATAATACATTGGAAATTTGAGTTTACTTCAAACATCTTTGACAATAAATTTATCACAAACAGGAATTGATGTAGCGAATTGATATATGAATAGGAGCCACAGTTTCTATAAGAACATGTTACTATTTGTTGTAACTATAAACGCTGGGCAGCTGACAATCACTGGACGTATAAAGATAATCTTGAAACTAAGCAAACCATATTTTGAACAGAATGTCTTTCGAGCACACTTCAGTCCCTTTACCTCATCAGCTTAGTCATGCTGTCATTTACCATCACAAAAACACAGAGCAGTGTAGGACTTAACGCATCTGCAGCTGCCTGAACATTTTTTTTTTTACAGCCACATTCGATAAGAGCAAGAAAAACTTTTGATGTCTCGGGTAAAGTAGACCAGAACAAAGTGTATGTACCACCTTGCAGTTTCCAGGCTCTGGCAGCTGTGGTCAGAGTCGGACAAGTACAGTCAGTCTCCATACTATAATGTAGCTTGGAGAACAACACGCCTCTGCTAATTGAATGCAGCTTTTGAGTAGAATGTACTAAAGCAGGCGTCCCTTCTTATAAACGGACGTTTTCCTGCATCATAAGATTCATGCACAGAGTTAAGGTCGTATATAAGTATAACAAATCTTTCAAAGACTGGAAAGTGTTTTTTAAATTTTTCAGGTGATGACATCAGGTGGAGGAAGACTTGTGTAAACTATGGATCATACATCCACACCTCCTAGGCAGTCTTTTTTTTTCTGTTCTGGCAAGTAACGAGAATTTGTCACAACCTGAGACTGCATGAAGCATCCATTAAGCGGCTTCTGATTTTTCTGGTCCAAGAACTTCTGCACACTCATGAACTAGAAGGAACCTAAGATGTGAGCTTGTACCTAATGCAAGGCCAAGACTACGGAGGTGTGCAGCTACAAGAATCACTACGTCTATGTCTGGTGTTTTTATAGTGACTTCCCTGTGGTTTGACTGGACAATGTCAGCACAGTATATAATTATAAACAGTCTGGTGTCTGCTTCTTCGTGTGAACCAGGAGACAAACTATTATTGTCTCTTCTTTGATAACAGAAAAACTGACAATGTCGTCTCCACTTGTGACAATAACCTCCTTTCCTTCTTTTCTGAAGAATATGGTGTTCTCAGACAGAGTCCAAAAAAGAACGGTCTTGTTTTTGCTGTTTCTCAAGAACTCTGACCAAATGTGAGAAACAGCAACATTTCATTTACCTTCCTTCGAATGCCAGTGTCCATTTTTCTTCCTAGTTGAAGCTTTAATACTGAGACATCAAGATGAAGATCACGAAGACAGAATCCTTGTACCCTTGACAAAGTTTTTGCCAGACTAGGGTTTCAGAATGTGGACGAGTGTAGCGCCATTTACTATAACAGCTGATACTGGTGGTTGGGTAAGACTGGGGGGTGTGCTGTACCTCGAGGCAGTGCAAGAGATCTGACTTTTTGTTCTGATGCAAGTTTCTAAAATAAGATATTGCTGGATGGTATGATTGATCTTCATGTTATTGTTTTTTGTTTATTTTTAGATTCCGCCTCTGGGTTGGCACCCATTGTACTTCTTTGTCAACAACTGAGAGTATGTTTTGAAGTTTCGAACTTTAGACGCACGTTCTTTATGTATTATTTTGATTCCTGAACAGGATCAGTCTGTTCTAAGGTTGAAAAGATTTGGGAATCTCTCTTCAACGAAATATATATATATATATATATATATATATATATATATATATATATATATATATATATATATATATATATATATATATATATATATATATATATATTTCATGTAGATCCACAATGAAAACGTGGATAAGATAAATCTTGATAAAATCACACGGGAAAAGGGAAACAACGGAGCACCTTAGCTTTCGTCTTTATTCAAGACATCTTCAAAGGCAACTGGATTACATGGACAGAGAGAGGCTTAAATATACAGGGTGACCTTAAAAACATGAAGTCAGGTCATAATGATGTCATCCACTAATCCCCATACCAACACCATCACACACGTAGAGGAGCTTAAGAGAAGGGGGCGACGTGACTAGTCAGGTCAGGTCACAAATAAGGGACCCACTAAACATAAGAACATAAGAACATAAGAATGGAGGAAACTGCAGCGGGCCTATTGGCCCATACTGGGCAGTCCCGTTTACACCCAACCCCTATTGCTCATATAAGCATCCAACCTATGTTTGAAGCAATTCAGCGTATTCGAGTTAATGATGATAATTGGTAATTTGTTCCATTCATCCACTACTCTGTTTCCAAACCAGTGTTTACCTATTTCGCGCCTAAATCTAAATTTGTCTAATTTAAAACCATTGTTACGAGTTCGCTCCCGGTTGGATAATTTGAGTACCTTTGTAATGTCCCCTTTGTTTAGCCCTGCCTTCCACTTATACACCTCTATCAGGTCGCCCCTCGCTCTACGTCTCTCAAGGGAGTGCAAATTAAGATGCTTTAACCTGTCTCTATACTCAAGGTTCCTAATGCCCGGGATTAGTCTTGTCATTCTCCTCTGAATTCTTTCCAAGGATTCTATATCCATTCTGTAATACGGTGACCAGAACTGAACTGCGTAATCCAGATGTGGTCTCACAAGAGCAAGATACAGTTTTAGGATGACCTCGCTAGTCTTGTAACTAACACTCCTTTGTATGAACCCAAGTACTTTATTAGCCTTGTTACGAGCAAAAACACATTGTTTACTTGGCTTAAGGTTCCTACTTATTATTACTCCTAAATCTCTCTCGCAGTCGGATTTCTCTATGGCATCGTTGTTCATCTGGTATCTGGTTTCCCTGTTTACATCTCCTATACTGAGTACATCTAGATCAAAGGTTTTCAAAGTATTTTTAACCTTGGGCCACTGACAAATAAATTTATGTAACATATTATCAGTTTTGAACTGACCATCACTAAGGTTTATTGATTTTAATTCCTTAATCAAACTAGCTTCAACCAGAAGTCTTTCTGTGACACAAGATGATTTGAACACTTCCAAGCTTTTTTCCCAAGCAATGGGATGATTAATATTCCTAACATGAACGAACAGGGCACTGCTTTCAGATGCTTTCACAGCTCTGACACTTTTGACATCTCTATCAACACACCAAAGCTTATACTGGTGTGAAAAAACGTATAATCTTTGCAACTAACTGCCCCACTATCACCTCCCATCTTTCTCGTGACTTGGCAATCGCTGTACACAGGGCCAACATTCACCTCGTTGTATTTAAATCTTTACAAACTTAATAAGCATTAACCATCTCCTGCATACAACACACATTTCAACAGGACTATTGTGCTTTATCTTTCGCCTACAGCCATCATCTTGCTTTATATACATCCTGTCTCTTTGAAGGTCAACATTACAATAAACTTGTAAAAGAAACTAACAATAGACATACGGTATACAGGAATAAATAAACACTTCAGTGTAAAATAAACAGTGCTGGGATATGAAATTTGAAAAATAAAAATAAAACCATAAAAGTCTTAGTTTTCTATCCAACATTTGTTCTCAACATTTGCACATATTATGAAGAATTGTTTTGTTTTAGTCTGTCTAGTGAAGGGAACACCATAAACGTCTAATCATTTGGCAGATTAATAGGACGGGGAAAACCCAGACTACACCCCCTCCAAATTGAAAAAAAAAAGTGTGTGTTTATGAGTGCGCGCACAGGGTGTAACTATAGACAACAAACTTGACTGGAAGGCCCATGTAAATAGCACAGTCAAGGCAGCCTCGTACCGTCTCTACATGCAACGAAGACTTAGGTCATTTGGGACACCCACGCCAGAGCTGAGGACTATCTACAACGCCTTTATTCTCCCCAAACTAACGTATGCGTCACCAGCCTGGTCGTCTTCTCTCAACTCCACCCAACAACGTCAGCTAGAGAAGGTACAGAAAAGGGCCTGCAGAATCATGCTCGGCGCAGAATACTCCAGCTACACCAACGCTCTCTCCACCCTGGAAATGCCATCCCTCAGTGACCTCCACCACCAAGCACTGGAAAGGTTTGGCCGTGGACTACTGCACCACCCTCGCCACCTCCTGCCACCTGCAGCCCCCCACCCAACTCGCGCAGTCCGCCACGACAACAAAATTCAGCCCATAAGAGCCCGCACCGATAGATATAAGAACAGCACCATCCCATCTATTGCTAAAATAATAAACAACTCCTGATTTATGTACTGTACAGCCCTGTAAATGTATTCAATGCATATTATATCATTATGTCTAAATCAAAAGTAAGTCTGCTATTTTCAACCACCGGCTGCAACTCTATTAATAAACCGTTTATTATTATTATTATTATTATTAGAATGCATCTAGTGTGGCAGCATTATGTCAGTGTTAAGATGCAAGCACTGCTTGCTTCCTCTCGCTTTCAACTACCGCCAGTGGCTAGTCCTCGTGGTGAACATGGAAGCAACTTGCATAAGTCTTCCCCTGCCAGTACACAGCCTCTTCACCATCAAGACTCCTGTTTTGCCTCCTCGTGGCAACACATGGTAACTGGGTGCCTCGTGGGCCCAGGCTAGACCAGCAGGGGATCTCGGAGAAGCAGTGGGCCCCAGAGGGACGGTGCATAGGTCCACTGACATCTGGACACGTCCTGGTGCCTACCAACCACTGCCCCGCTACCTTGTGGATTAACCTTGGGAGGTATAAGGCTACGGGAGTAAACCCTGAACGAAAAATCTGTGGTGGAGCCCGGCATCAGGCAGACAGGCGGTATAGGAGGAAGAGGTGACCAACATGGGAATCCAAAGACTACACCGGCAGACGAAGGCAATGCATGATGGGCAGGCTACTAAGGAGAAACCCAACAAACTGGCCCATCGGCAGTCCACTGCAACTCTCCCTCTCCCCAGTCGTTGCAACACTTGCACCACAAGATCAGGAAAAGGGAGAACCAAGATGTGTGGTTGCAGCCTGCACTCCTGCCTCAAAACATAAATTAGTTCAAGATCATCATACTTCTCATCATCATCAAAACCCCTGTACCCCAAAAAGTCCCATGGCGACTGACAAGTGGCGCCGGAGACAGGCAGAGATGACTGCCAGGAGTCTCTAGTCACAACTCTACTCTTGGGTGGCATAGATAAAATGCACTGGGATCTAGGCATTAGTGCAATCTGGTCCTGCCTGTGCGACTGAGCAGCCCTTTCGAGGAGCCACTCTGCTTACCCCACATGGGGAGGGGGCTAGAAAAGGTGCCCTAAACATAGCCTGACTAATGAACCAACCTGACTGAGCAACTGCACCCAGTAAGGTCACCTTTATGAGGTCGAAAACACAATCATAATCACAGATCAAAACAAAAACAAACTATACAGCCTCTTATGGTAGTTGCGTTCAATGTCAGGACCCTCCTGGACACTGGCACAAATGAGCGTCCTGAAAGAAGAACTGCCCCTGTGGCAAAAGAGCTGGCTAGGTATAACATCGACATAGCAGCATTAGTGAGTCCTGTCTCCCAGACGAGGGTCAACTCACAGAACGGGGGTCTGGCTATACCTTCTTCTGGAAGGGTAAGCCTGCTGCAGAGAGAAACAACATTTATGGAGTTGGCTTTGCCATCTCCCAATGCATCCTACATAGGCTAACTGTTGGGATCAACGAGCGCCTCATGATGCTCCGAGTCCCACTGAATCACTCATGTCATGACTTCTTCATCAGTGCATAAGCCCGAACACTGGATGCAGAGGATGACACCAAGAAGGCCTTTTATGTCGACCTTGACAGAGTGCTAACCTCTATCCCCAGAGAAGATAAGGTTGTGCTCCTTGGTGATTTCAATGGCAGAGTTGGCAGAGATGCTGACATTTGGCAGGGAACCATAGGGAGAAATGGACTAAGCAAATGTAATCCCAATGGCCTACTCCTCCTCAGCAAGTGTGCTGCACACAACCTCATTATCACCAATACCTTGTTTAGGCAGGCTGACAAGATCAAGGGTTCGTGGCAACATCCAAGATCCAAACACTGGCATCTCATTGACTACATCATTGTCAGAGAAAGAGATTGCCGAGACGTCCTCATCACCCAAGCCAGGAGTGGCTCAGACCACTATGACACTGATCATTAGCTTGTCAGAGTCAAGCTCTAACTTCACGTCGCCCCAAAACGGCGAAGGTAACAAGCCTCCAAAAGAGGTTTTAATACTAAGCGTCTGGAGGATCCAGCAGTAGAGCATACTTTCAGAGAGCAGCTCGAACATGGGCTAATAAACAACTTAGCAATAAATAACCCAAATCCCAGTGCCAAAAGGGATATTCTCGACACTGTCATGACAAAAACCTGCAGAGACGCTCGACCAGATCGAAAGAATACACCAGGACTGGTTTGATGAAAATGACCCGGCAATCAATGTACTCATCAATGATAAACATGCTGCTTTAACTGACTGGCAGAACAACCCTCAGTCTCGGACCTTCCGCAAGAAGAAAGCGGCGGCCCAGGGCAAACTTCCCAATCTAAAGAATGACTGGTTTAAAAATAAAGCATGTGAAACACAAGAACTTGCAGATCAGCACAAGATGTGTGACTTTTTCAATTTCACAAAAACATTTTATCCGCTAATCACTCGTGGTGCAGCACCCCTCCACTCATCCGACGGTAACTCCCTAATTAAAGATGAAGAAGAAATCCTTCAGCACTGGAAAGAGCACTATTATTCACTGCACAACCGAAACACTGATGTGGAGATCCTGACTACCCAGCATCCAGAACTCACCCACCTCCACTATCCTCCATCCCTGGATGATGTAGCTACTGTCATCAAACAGATGAAAATTAACAAAGCCCCAGGACCTGATGGAATCCCAGCCGAGGTGTATAAAGCAGGAGGACCTCTGCTTACCAGCCGTCTCCACTCTCTCCTGGAGAATATTTGGAAAAAGAAGGAAATCCCCCAAGCTCTTAAAGACGCCTCCATTGTCAATATTTATAAGAATAAAGGAGACCGGTCAGACTGTGGCAACTACCGTGGGATCTCTTTGCTGTCCGTAGCTGGCAAGATTATCGCCCAAGTCCTCCTAAACAAACTTCTTCCTGAGGCGGAAAACTTCCTCCCAGAATCTCAATGTGGCTTTAGACCATCACTTGGCACCAATGGCATGATCTTTGCTGCCCGCCAGATACAGGAAAAGTGCAAAGAACAGCGTCGTGACCTATACATGGTCTCCATCGAACTAATGAAGGCCTTTCGGCTCGGTCAACAGGGAAGCCCTCTGGCGGAACCTCAACCATTTTGGCTGCCCAACAAAATTCATCACCGCTATGAGACAACTCCACGATGGCATGAACGGCAATGTCCTGCATAATGGCACCCAGTCTAAATTCTTCCCCATCCAAATAGGGGTAAAACAAGGGTGTGTACTGGCACCAACTCTCTTTTCCATTTTCTCGGCTGCCTTCCTTACTCGTGCCAGTGCCAATTTAGCCGGCGGGGTGGACATCCAGTACCGGATGAAGGGTCTCTTTAACATAAGCTGACTCCAGGCAGGAAGAAAGTTGTCGGCAGCTTCCATTACTGAACTTCAGTATGCAGACGACCTCACCCTTGTCGCTCACACTGAACACGACCTACAGGAGATCCTGAACACCTATGCAGATGCGTATACACGCTTCGGCCTTGAGATTCAGCCACACCTCCACTCTCCATCCAGATTAACGGTACTACCCTCTCTAATGTTACCCAATTTGGTATCTCTGTTCCCACTTGTCCACCACCACGGACATCAATAAAGAGGTTCAACATCAGAACAGATGTACATCTCAAGCCATTGGCAGACTCCGTACCCATGTCTTCAGCTGTAGGGAGCTGAAATTATCTACAAAGTTGCACGTATATCAAGCAGTGGTCCTCCCCGCCCTGCTATATGGCAACAAAACATGAGTCACATACAGGAGGCACCTCAAGGCACTTGAAAACTTTCACCAACGTAGTCTACGTTCCATCCTCCGAGTTCGCTGGGAAGACAAGAGAACGAATCCCAACATTCTCACTGACACCAACTGTAGGAGCATCAAGGCTACCATTATCCATGAACAACTACGTTGGATTGGCCATGTTACCCGCACGGACGACAGTAGACTGCCAAAGCAGTTACTTTACAGTCACCTAAAGAATAGTAAAAGTAACGCTGGCGGGCAACTGAAAAGGTATAAGGACAGTCCTAAGACAAACCTGAGAAGGTGCCAAATCGACCCCCTAACATGGGAGACGATCACTCCACACCGTAACACTTGGAGGAGCACCACACAAGAAGGTGTAAATACGTTCGAGTTAGCCTGACTGCATACTGAGGCAGACAAGCGCCAACGCCGGAAAGACGATGCCGCCGCCCCTCCCGCACTAGATGTACCCCTCCACACGTGCAACATCTGTAGTCGGTCCTGCCGGTCCCGTATCGGCCTTTCTTGTCACCTCAGAGCTCACCAACGAAGGTGACATCCTTAATAACTCATATCATTGTATCATAGCTGGATGATTGTCATACTCATTTCAGAGTGACGACAAAGTAGTAGTAGTAGTAGTAGTAGTATACTGTATGTGTGTGTGTGTGTGTTATTGTCCTGTTACGTTAAAAAAGGTTAGTATCTGTTATCATCCTGTTATGTTACATTAGGTTAATATCCGTTATCACCCTGTTATGTTACATTAGGTTAATATCCGTTATCACCCTGTTATGTTACATTAGGTTAATATCCGTTATCACCCTGTTATGTTACATTAGGTTAATATCCGTTATCACCCTGTTATGTTACATTAGGTTAATATCCGTTATCACCCTGTTATGTTACATTAGGTTAATATCCGTTATCACCCTGTTACGTTACATAAGGTTAATATCCGTTATCACCCTGTTACGTTACATTAGGTTAATATCCGTTATCATCCTGTTACGTTACATTAGATTAATATCCGTTATCAACCTGTTGCGTTACATTAGGTTAATATCCGTTATCATCCTGTTACGCTACATTAGGTTAATATCCGTTATCACCCTGTTATGTTACATTAGGTTAATATCCGTTATCATCCTGTTACGTTACATTAGGTTAATATCCGTTATCAACCTGTTCCGTTAAATTAGGTTAATATCCGTTATCACCCTGTTATGTTACATTAGGTTAATATCCGTTATCAACCTGTTCCGTTACATTAGGTTAATATCCGTTATCACCCTGTTATGTTACATTAGGTTAATATCCGTTATCAACCTGTTCCGTTACATTAGGTTAATATCCGTTATCACCCTGTTATGTTACATTAGGTTAATATCCGTTATCAACCTGTTCCGTTACATTAGGTTAATATCCGTTATCAACCTGTTCCGTTACATTAGGTTAATATCCGTTATCACCCCGTTACGTTACATTAGGTTTATATCCGTTATCAACCTGTTGCGTTACATTAGGTTAATATCCGTTATCAACCTGTTACGTTACATTAGGTTAATATCCGTTATCACCCTGTTATGTTACATTAGGTTAATATCCGTTATCACCCTGTTATGTTACATTAGGTTAATATCCGTTATCAACCTGTTGCGTTACATTAGGTTAATATCCGTCATCAACCTGTTACGTTACATTAGGTTAATATCCGTTATCACCCTGGCGGTTTACGTTACGTCCCAGTAGTACAGGTTGGGTTAGGTTAGGTTAAGTTAGGTAAGGTTAGGTTAGGTTAGGTTAGGTTAAGTTAGGTTAGGTTAAGTTAGGTTAGGTTGGGTTAGGTTAGGTATGGTTAGGTTAGGTTAGGTTAAGTTAGGTAAGGTATCCTCTACTTCGTTAATATCCGTTATCATGACCATATCCCCTGACACAGGAAGCTGGTGGTGAACGTTTACGATGTCGGCAGAACCGTGATGACAATAAGGATGAAAATACCAAGCACTAACAAGGAGAGTTTGTCACTAACTACAAGTCACAATAACACTGATCCTGCCTCCTTCATCCCCCTATACCCCCTCCTGCCCCCCCCCCCCCCCCGCTTCTCCATATCCTGTTTTCATCAGTAGTGTTCCATAATTCCTCGTCCATTACAGCCAGAGATAATCAACTTGTTGTTCCTCACTAATACATTATCCCGCGTGTCGCATCGGGAAAAAGGTCACCTCAAAATGTGGACCCCAAGAGAGAGAGAGAAAAAAAAAAGTTCAATCCAATATACATTACCTTCGTGTAGCTATAGTTAGAATTAATACACGGCTTGTTTTATGGTGGATGTGTTTTCCTACTATACTGTACGACACACAAGCCTTATCTTATCTCCCCTGTTACTTTTCGTCAGCGGTACTTCCTGGCTCAATTTTCCCCTTCCCGTAAACCATCTTCCCTTTATGCATATTATTAGGCTTCACAACATAACACAGGTTAAGTTGATCTTCCATTACCAGTCATGCTTTCATAATAGTAGTGGCAAGAGGAGCCGTAGGGAACACGAGGAGCTGCTTGGGGGAAAACAGTGAATAAACCCAGGTGGAGGCGAACAGTTATCGAACGGCTCTCCAAACACCATTGTAGATGACGAAGCTGCTGTTAATATAATGACGTAGCTGCTGTTAATATAATGGCGTAGCTGCTGTTAATATAATGACGTAGCTGCTGTTAATATAATGACGTAGCTGCTGTTAATATAATGACGTAGCTGCTGTTAATATAATGACGTAGCTGCTGTTAATATAATGACGTAGCTGCTGTTAATATAATGACGTAGCTGCTGTTAATATAATGACGTAGCTGCTGTTAATATAATGACGTAGCTGCTGTTAATATAATGACGTAGCTGCTGTTAATATAATGACGTAGCTGCTGTTAATATAATGACGTATCTGCTGTTAATATAATGGCGTAGCTGCTGTTAATATAATGACGTAGCTGCTGTTAATATAATGACGTAGCTGCTGTTAATAAAATGACGTAGCTGCTGTTAATATAATGACGTAGCTGCTGTTAATATAATGACGTAGCTGCTGTTAATATAATGACGTAGCTGCTGTTAATATAATGACGTAGCTGCTGTTAATATAATGGCGTAGCCGCTGTTAATATAATGACGTAGCTGCTGTTAATATAATGACGTAGCTGCTGTTAATATAATGACGTAGCTGCTGTTAATATAATGACATAGTTGCTGTTAATATAATGACGTAGCTGCTGTTAATATAATGACGTAGCTGCTGTTAATATAATGACGTAGCTGCTGTTAATATGACGTAGCTGCTGTTAATATAATGGCGTAGCTGCTGTTAATATAATGACGTAGCTGCTGTTAATATAATGGCCTAGCTGCTGTTAATATAATGACGTAGCTGCTTTTAATATAATGACGTAGCTGCTGTTAATAAAATGACGTAGCTGCTGTTAATATAATGACGTAGCTGCTGTTAATATAATGACGTAGCTGCTGTTAATATAATGACGTAGCTGCTGTTAATATAATGGCGTAGCTGCTGTTAATATAATGGCGTAGCTGCTGTTAATATAATGGCGTAGCTGCTGTTAATATAATGACGTAGCTGCTGTTAATAAAATGGCGTAGCTGCTGTTAATATAATGACGTAGCTGCTGTTAATATAATGGCGTAGCTGCTGTTAATATAATGGCGTAGCTGCTGTTAATATAATGGCGTAGCTGCTGTTAATTTAATGGCGTAGCTGCTGTTAATACAATGACGTAGCTGCTGTTAATATAATGACGTAGCTGCTGTTAATATAAAGGCGTAGCTGCTGTTAATATAATGACGTAGCTGCTGTTAATATAATGGCGTAGCTGCTGTTAATATAATGACGTAGCTGCTGTTAATATAATGACGTAGCTGCTGTTAATATAATGAGTCTAGATTTGGTAAAAAATTATGTATACAGACAAGAACACATTAGCCTGTACTCGAAAACACAGCAGAGATTAAAACCTGACCTAACATTTATCAGACTGATGTAGTGGGCGCCACGGAACTTTCGTATAAAAACTAGGAGCATTAATTTGGATAGATGTGAATTTAATATCGACGGCGATGATTTACTTAAGGAATCTGTTTGAGGTAACATGTAGAATGGGTGTGATTGTGTGTCAGGTGAGGGTGAAAGGTAACTGAACCACGGGAATGTGATACCCCTATTAATAGAAAAAGCATCGACACTAGCCATCTCGTGGTACTATGTCGTCTTATTTCAACCTAACCCAAGGCTCCGTATGGTGGAACATTCCCCAGTAGCACCAGCCATCACGTGACACTGTCCTGATTTTATTGTTACTTGGTGTACATGAAGAGATCACACCAAGGTTCAACTATTACAAAGGTGATTACTACAGGATGAGGGGGGAGAGCGAGGAACAGTTTCGCTGGCTTAACGGCTCACGTGCTGAACAACAAGGACGTGGATTCTTCATGAGAACAAAAAAATCAGAATGAATTGAAATATTTCTCGCAAAAAATATAAACCCAAAGTAAAGCCCGTTAGGTCAGGAACAACCAGGTGCACTTGCCGTAGTTAAGGAATATCAGTTTCTAGAGCTGGGTCGACACTAGAGGCAAACGGGATGGAGTGTGCTAGGCTTAGATACTAAACTAAGTTAGTAGAGTAGATAAGAATTGAGAGAAAGAAAGTCCCACTTACACCCTAAAGGCTCTATCGTTTCGTAAAATAAAAATTAAGAACACGTGTGGGTGTATCAGAGCGGAGACTTGGTAGTGATAGTTAAGCGGACTCAGACCAAGCCAAGGAGGAGGCATTGAATTAACTCTTTTCCAGTGTTTACAAGAGAGGATGGGATGCAAATGCAGTGCCTACTTAACTTTGAGGAAAAGCAATTCGGCACAGCACAGAGGTATACGAGTTATCAGAGTTGCGTATCATCACCAGATAATCAAAATTCAAAGCTCATAAACTCCCGGCCCTGATGGTGTCCGTTCCAAAGTGTTAGTTACGTAACAAACTCTCAGCAGTCTCAATTATCTTCTTCGGGAGAAGTATGAACACATAAGACCCCTAATGACCTGAATTTACACACTAGGGAGTATAACCTGCATAGGCTTTAAAATGGTCAAGAGCAATATACGGGACACCATGATAGACCATCTATAAAGGAACAACAACGTTGTGGAGGAATGGCAGTATGGATTCACCTGCCTGGACGCAGCAGCTGGAGGTAGGTACAGGATGTATGGTCACAGATCCTAGATGGTGGTAATACTGACTTTGCCAAGTCATTTGCCAGAGTACTTCACGTAAATTAAATAGAGAGGATACGAAATACAGGATTATGACACATCATGGATTGGTGACTTTATTGACGATTGTTTCTGGTTGGTGATCAGTGTACCCGAGTAAAGGGATAGCTATGCCTCAAGGCAGTGTGCTTGGACTAATGCTGTTTGTCTCATAAATGGTATGTCAGATGATAACCAAACATCCATAAAAAAGTTTGCTGACGACGTTATATTATTCAGTGACATTAATAACATAAAAAAATAAAACATCTACAATACTGATGAAGCAATATAGGACCATATTTTTTGGCCTATAGCATCATTGAGAGAATGGATGCTGAGATTCAGCACTGAAATGAAAGAGGATGCACATGTCCCAACAAGACGAAGGCATTCCCCGACTGAAATTAGACGTAAGAAAGATCTAGGTGTTTATGTTGAGAACGAATTGAAGTTTTCATTGCAAAATGAACCTTGCAAATAAAACAGTAAAATTAATGCGACAATAAAATTATTTTCAAGTGCACTGCTACCTCACCGAAGTATTGCAATTCTGCTTCGTCTTCATGGAAGAGTGACCCATGGGGCAGTTTTCTATTTTGGAAATGGGACCAACCCCATGGAATTCGGACCCCCCCCCCCCCCCCCCCCCACCAAAAATAAGTTCACATTTTCTTTTCTGTTCATCATCCAAAATTCTTTTATTTGTGTCTTTAAGAACGATACAGAATATCCATTACATCTGCCATTGATGTCAGTCATAATTTACTTTTAAATTCACTTATTTGCGTCCATTGACGGACGCAAATAAGTCAATCACAATCAGGAACACTAACCTAACCTTGCCAATGGAATGTACACATTCTACACATGTATATAATATACACACACACACACATACACACACACATATATATATATATATATATATATATATATATATATATATATATATATATATATATATATATATACACAGGGTGTCCCATAAATTTCCATACGTAGGAAAAATAAACCTTTTTATATGAAAATCCATTTTTATTTATATAATATGCTCTACATGACTACCATTCTGTTGAAAACACTCTTCAATGCGTGTCCTCCACTGCTGAAGAACACGTTCAAGCACAGCTGGAGTTATGCTTGTAATGGCGTTGATGATACGTTGCTTGAGATGATTTATGTTTTGTATCTTTTCCTGATACACCATGGCCTTCAAATGCCCCCAAAGGTAAAAATCAAGTGGGGTAAGGTCTGGGGATCTAGGAGGCCACTCCACAGCACCACGCCGACCAATCCATGTTAAAACCATATGTATGGAAACTTATGGGACACCCTGTATATATATAAATGAGACGGTCAGTTTTCCATAAGAGGGGTCAAATTTATATTACAGTATATAAACCTGACTCGGTATCACTTTTTCACATATACTGTAAGGTCAGTTACTCAGTTTTTCATATCAGATTTCGTCAGTATGACAACCGCACTTATACAGCTTACTCTCTTAACTAGAACGTTTATAATTGTTAAGTTAAGTCCTACCTTAGTTTATACTAACGATGCTTATAAGAGCCTTAAATGACATTATTTGGTCTATGTGTAGATCTAAGAGTTGCCAAATACCAGCCCTAGAGATCACACCCACAAGTTACAGCTAGCGCCGAACAGTACAGTAAACTGTCAGAGCTAACCTTTTTGAAGTAACATTTATTAACACCTGGAAAAACTCGCAAGTGAAAACTGTGACAACACCTTGTGTGAGCTCCCATTACTCTAGGCTTGACTGACACATGTTCAGGTACAGTACGTTCAAGATCCCGTCCATGCCCAGTACTAAGTTGACACGCTGCTAAGATGATAAAGTATAACACCTACAACTAACCTTTACGTAAACCACCAGAGGACCATAAAAACTCTACTTAAACCAAGAGGACGTTATAATATCGATGTAAACCCTCAGTGAGTTCTTTAAGACTCTAGGTCCATTATAAACCTCTATACGTAATTCCAAAGAGATGTCCATAATTCTGTATGTAATCCCTGATGCTGAGGTTGCCGAAAAAATCAACGTAGGCCTCAAGACGTCCATAATACTCTTAAGATCTAAGTGAACCGTGAGCCGTCCACTCCAGGTAAACCCATGCAGAGACGTCCAAAATACTATAGGTAAACCGTGAGGTAAACCCCGAGGGAGTTGCATGTAACTCGCCTCCCATATGTGCGGGTTATAAGGGTAAAGCAATAACACAACAGGTCTTGCACTTACCTCCTTCTTCATGTTGCGAATCAGCTTCTCCTTAAACTCCTCTTCTGAAAAATGAATGACCAGATGAATAAACATTACACGTGGGGGAAGAATATAGTAACATTAATTAAACTTAAAGATTCTACCTATTACTACCCTTTTAATAAGGTTTGTTACTTACCGTCTATGATGATAGACATCGTGGTGATATTTGCGGATCGTCCTCTAACTATAAAATTAATGTAGAATACTTGTGACTAAAAATAATGACGGTAAATAATATTAATAGAGGTAAAATACACTAGCACTGCACAGCTGTCTCTGTCCCAAGGAACTCTCATCACAACTGGTGCGCTTGTTGCCGTATTTCCCGACCCTAGGTGCTGGTGGGAGGCTCGAGGGCCACACTCCCCGGCAGCTGATCCTCAAACGAGTTTAACTTACCTCATATTGATTGTATAAACACCAGAAGGTTGATATTATAAAGTTTCTAACTCTACATTACTTATTATTTGATGAACCTAAAAACTATCCAAGCCTTTATTTTATTTTGTCACTTATTATTTGATGATCCTAAAAACTATCCAAGCCTTTATTTTATTTTGTTTATCTTATCTATACAGTAAGTTCAATTTCTTCTCAGTGTAAACAAACCAACAAATTAAACTTGTAGTGTTAAGTGAGACCAACATGTCCTGCACCAGACACCCAACACATACAAATAACGCCTCATAATTAACAGCTACGGAGTTAAACATATATAACAATGTAACTTCTTCCTTAAACAAGATGTCAGTATTTCATCTGAATAACAAACCTTTATATAATAGGTGTACTTGGTAAGAGGTTTCCATGAATGTCTTTTAATTTTTTTTACAGATTTTTGTAGTGTTATCATCAACATATTTGCTTTTGTGATGGCAGAGTTGAAAGGGTTAAATGTAATGAGGAACTTACTAATACGAAATATTGGCTGCCTCAAATTTCACCATATTATAGTAAGTTCTTTCTGTTTAATATACCGGGGAAATTAGGTAAGGTTAGGTAGGTTTGTTTAGTTAGGTCTGTTCTTCATACCTACAAATGTTAAGTTAACTACAACAGTGTCCACTATAATATAACAATGAAAATCCGGCTTTTTTATAATTGTTTTCAGCCAATTTCGCTCACGGGTTGGTCCTATATGATTACTAAATATTTTTTTTTTCTATTTTCTACAAGTATTCTTAGCCTTGCTGCACCACTAAGTCTGCCACAAACCCTGTGATGCTGAACCATTTCTGGTAGAAAAAACAGTAATCATCCAAGCAAAACTGAGGGTAAGTTTTAGCACATGACCTAGACTGTTGGATGACATTAGGATTTTCCATGTAGAATTTATGGTTAATTTTACACTTGGCGCCACTATACGAAATCGAAGT
Organism: Homarus gammarus; assembly: GCA_958450375.1. Lineage (NCBI taxonomy): Eukaryota > Metazoa > Arthropoda > Malacostraca > Decapoda > Nephropidae > Homarus > Homarus gammarus. The sequence goes on along the minus strand of CAUDMG010003433.1, from coordinate 1,283,917 downwards.
TGAAATTATGTTTTCCAGTGTTTTTTGATGTGTTATGAACGAATTTGACCTTCATATCTGTCGCAAATCAAGTTTCCCTGATGTGCCCGCCCCCTCCAATCTCAGAATCTAGAAATTTGCTATAAAAATCAAGGTAAATAGTGTTCAAAACATATCAAAAACCATCGGAAAAACTGTTTTGAGTCTAACCTAACCAAACAAACCACCTAACCTAACTTAACTGGGGAACTCCACAGTTGTTCAATGTTTTGCATATGTACAGCCGCATCGTTCGATGTTCTGGGTGTGTACCGCCACATGCAAACATACATAATAAAATGTTAAATATCTCTCTTAAACGTAATTTGCTCCAGAAATGCCATTGAAGAAAAGCATCTTAGAATTGTCAAAATTACTTATTGCAGCTATAACATTCCTAAGATTCGTTTAGTTGCAACAAGTGAAATAATACCAAATTTATTTTGAATCGATTTCTTCTTTAGTAAATTTACATTTGCATGTTCAACCAATATGGCTGTCAAGTTGAGCAATGTGCATTTCCGATGGTTTTAGACAATATTAAGACACTTCTCTTGTGTGACGTTTTCCTGACTTAAATACACCAGGGGATCCAAGGGGGGTGGGGGGGGGGGGGGGCAGAGCCTCCAGGTTAGGTTAGGTAATTTTAGTTAATTTACAAGGGAAGTGTCTTAAAATTGTCTAAACCATCAGAAAAACACATTGTTCAACTTGAGAGCTGTATTGGTTGAATATGCAAATTTACCACAGAGATATAAGCAGTTTTTAATCTATTAAAATCTGCATTAAGTTAGGTTAGAAAAGTCATGTACAATATCCTCAAATACATTATGAGTTGTCTTACGAATAATTACCCAAATATATGTTGCTTGCCCGTGTTATGGCGCGCAAACAAGAGAATTTGGGTAACTGCAACCTTTTCCTGGAGTGATTTGACGACTGCTTTGTCCGTGAAGCTATATATATTTTAATAACTAATCATAAAACCTTAAGAACCGACCCTAACAACTGTTGTAATATATTTCAGGTTACTGTACGTGACTTTCATAATCTAACTTAACACTGATTTTAATCAATCCAAAAACTGCTTATACAGGTATCTCTGTTAACCCCTACGCCCTGGTTGACGTTCCGGAACGTCCATCAAGGGTGCCCAGGTTGACGTTCTGGAACGTGCGCCTTTTCGTGCCATTGTTTGAATGTCCAGCGTGGGTTATTAGGTTCCAGTGTGGTCACGCCACACGCAGGGTAGTGTGGGTGGGCTGAGTGCGGCTAGTACACATTAGCCCGTCGCCATGGAGAGTCGTTCCTCAACCTGGCGGCAGACTGTGTCACCGAGCACGCTTTATGAAAAATAACACCAATAAAATAAATTCTAAATGAATTATTTAAAGGATATAAGTATTATGATCAGTAAATATATGCATTACTGGCCATCGTGGAAACAAAGACAAACAGAAAATGGCCGCTAAGTGCGTAGTGACCACCAGCACTCGCTGTCAAAACAACACTGTCCCCTTATCTCCCTCATCACTGTGGCCCCAGGGAAGTTTATAGAGGGACAATATATAGTTTTCTTACTTCTTTTTTATTGTTTTATCATTTCAAAAGGTTAAAACTTATTTTTGGAAAAGTTGATTTTCTCGATTTACCCCCGTGTGGGGTACTGCCAGCAGCCATAGGAGTAGGGGTTAATATAATATCAATTTGCACAAGAAATAACATGGAAGAAAATCGATTCATAATTAAATACAGGGGTCCTCATTATGAGTGGTTAATAGGGACCAGAAGAAAAAACCTGATAATGAAACCACTATTAAAGGGGAATTCATTCCCATAAGAATTACCGGTATGTAATAGGAATCGGGTCTCATTGGGACCATCACATTGTAAGTGACACTAATAAAGTTTAATTTGGTATATTTTAACAGTTATATATATATACCTTAGAAACATTTGTTAAACATTATTTTATGAAATTATTTAACTTTACAACTTATTTAAGGTACCTGAAGTCATATGGGGTTGGTGTGTTGATGTGGCTCACGCTACCTAACCACACACTCACACTCATTTCAGTGAAAGTGCTCTAAGTGGTTCATTGAGACATGCTCGCCACTTCTCTCTTATAAAGTGTAATTTCTAATTTCACATCCATCCCATAGCTACTATGCTTCCTTTTAGCCACTACACCACCTTGCTTTGGCTTGGTACTGATGGCTCCAAAAATAGTCCACCAATGTCACCAAAGACACAATAAAGTTGATAATTATAGTTCTTGGAGCACTTCAAAATAATGCCTGTGGACACAGGCGACTGGTACTGAGCATGTATAGTGTGGGGGAGAAGGATGACCTTTAAGAGAATGGGAGGCTTATGGGAATTTCAATCGCTCAAACACTTGTTCTTCCGATGATTGACAGATTTCTGCCCTAGAATCCTCTTACCTGCGGGGACTTTTTATGTGGGTGTCCGCAATTATTTTACCACTTAGAGCATAACTACTTACAATGAAGATGCTTATGATGAGGACCCATTGTACTACATAAAAGGAACCTATTGTCATCGAGAAGTCCAGAAACGGCAGTTTGCTAAAACAAATACAGGGGTAACCAAACCAAGAAGCATTATGTTTATGGGTCATTTTTTATGACACGCTTTCGAAAATGGGTTAGTGTTGCAGTATCCATAGAACAGTAATGAACAACGAGACTTGATTTATATAAAGATGTTTTTGTTTTTTTTACTCTCCCACAAGAATTCCCTTCTCTTTTAAAAAAAATTATCAAGGATTTTCCTAAAACCTTGAATTTGGTTCCCTATACAGTACTGTATATATATTTTGCTGGAGTTGGGTATCCCTAACCTAGGTCAAATTAAGCATACCCTGTACATAGCATCATATGCTTGAGACCAATTTGATCATCACATTCTAAATCTTCTAATTGTGATGGCTGTAATGATAAATCACTTATGACAGCAGATATAAACTAACCAAACCTATTATCATTAGGTTAGAGTTTTATGAGTCATCAGTTTATTAAATTGATTCAGACATCTTGATATAAATCTCCTTCTGAAGGGTTGTATTGTAGTTTCATCATCAAAGCTGATAATGAAGACTACTATACAATGTTCCACAATTTCTGACAGTAGAAATAAATTGATGACTAATAAAACTCTGTCCATACCTCGCAAAATTTACATTAAAGACAGATCTGTAGTGGGTCTGCTATAATGTCCTCAGAACAAAGCGTGTCTTAGAAGATTATATAAAAACATCAACACTAATAAAGTGGCAACCCTTTTCTGTACCTTTATTATACAACATTCTTCTTGATTGGTGTTATAAAAGGGGGGTGATGATTTATATGAACTCTCCGTTCTTCTGCAAGGAACGAAGTAATTTATCGTGTAAAAATATTCCATGAGCGCCCTGGAGTTAATATCTGTCAGTAAAAGTAAAATATCTTGTACAACATGAGTATAAGCACATGAAAAAGTGCAGAATTCTCCATAGAAAATATTCCAACTCATTGTAAAACAAACTTGAGTTGTTGGATGGTGTGGACTTAAATCATACCATATACAGGTGCTCCCCGACTTACGACGGGGTTATTAAGGACCCAAATCCAGGTCGTAAGTCCAAATGGTCGTAAGTCCGACAGATAAAAAAAATAAATAATTACCGTAAATAAATTATTATTTTTTTTTTTTTAATAAAAAAATCTACAATGAAATACAGTACAGTAAAAGTAATAGATAATGAGGAATGGATACAGTGTGACTGAGCATTTACCTTTAATGTAGTCAGCTGAATGCACATGTGGCCCGCATAATTTTCTAATTATACATGGAGACTACATTAACTGGAAACGTTTCGGTGTAGAAAATGTGCGGATCATTTGAAAAAAAAAATGGTCACAACTGCGGCGGTCGTAAGTCCCGACGGTCATAAGTCCAAGCAGTAGTAAGTCGGGGACTACCAGTATAACAGCATAAGACACAAAACAACTTACTGTAACCAAAATATGAGTTATTATTTTTATTGCACTGTACTGTATTTTATTCCATTGAGTAATTTTGTGTTTACTTATAAAAAATGGAGGTAATGATAAATTGACATACTGTATTTCTCCATAGTTACTAAATGTCTGATTTTGGAAGAGTTTTAGTGTCATGTACACTTGATAAATCTGTGCAGTACAGTATACAAGTAACATCAAGTACAGTATAGCACTGTAATGGAAGCCCCTCAAAATAGAGGGTGGCTGGCCCTAGGGCCACCTAGGCATGAATTTATTTAAGCTGTAGAAGCTGTCACCAACATAACCACACCCTAAGTTAATGAGCTGCATGACCCAGTGTCAAGGAATGGTCCGAGAAGACTGACAACTCGCCAACTGCACCGGCTAACCATTACCCTGGAATACGTCCGCAAATCGATTAACATCCAGGTTCCCAATTACTGCTGGGTAGACAGAGGCAAATGGCGTAAAGAAACTTGCCCATAGTTTCACCCTGCCTGAGGATCGAACTCGGGTCCGCTCACTTGCGAGGCAAGAATGCTGTACAATCATGAACTAAGACAAATATTAAAAAAAATTGTCTTGACCAACAAGGTTCCTTGTGAGGAGCTTACCCCTGAAAACAGTTTTGTTTTTTATGACTCCATGAACCAAGTTCTGGATATATAGCATCTTTAGGTTGCATTCACAGTAAATTGATTATGCCTTTAAATTATTTTAGACCTCAGAGGACATAACTCAGTCGAGTGTACATACCTGGAGTTGGTGGACGCTCGCCTCACTAGATGTCACAGCTTAAGGTTGAAGAAGCCACAAGTCCAGAAAACTGTCAGGGCAAACTTTTTGGAGTGAGAATTTGGAACTCTTGGAACAATCTGCTGGAGAACGTTGTGATTGCACTGAGTGTGTGCTCTTTCAAGACCAGACTTGATCAACATTGGTGCAGTTACAGATACATTCTGGAGCCAGTACGTGCCAACAGTGTGTGACAGAGACATAACTTACCACCCAAGCAGCTAACAAGCCGATCAGTCACAAAGAGAATAAAGTATAATATAACGTTAATGTATACCATGTATATCCAACAATCCTCCAAAGTAAGTCAAACTATTAGTGACTCATTTTACCTTCATAAGTTGCTTTAATTACATACCATCTGTGTTTAATGATACCTTTTATTATATTTGTTACTTGTCATCCAGTTAACCATTCAGCAGGTCCCTTACTTGTTGGACGATGCCTGTTGCCAGGTACTGTACTGTACTGGGCATGCACAGCTGTAGGATGTACTCAACACATGCTGAAATATCCTCTGGAATACCTGTTTATGCAATCTATTTCTCCTATTCATGCCTTCTACTAAAGGCCAACTGTTTTACAGGGTATCCAAAATGCCTTTAATCAATGAGAAATACAATTACAGTAAACTCTTACCTTGATGGGGAAGACAAAGATTAAATGAATACATGTACAGTATTTGGCTGTGGCTAAATGTTTTATTTTTCTACCCTGCGAGAAGTATATTGGATATCTACCTAATGGGGAAATTTCCAAAGTTATGAATTTGCAGTTTTCCTTTGAGTAGAGACTTTCACAAACCCTGTACTGTACTGTTATACATGGTCTTCCTATTTTAATTGTTACCATGTATCTTTCTGACATATTTCTTCACCATGATCTCTTCTTTTTTTCTTTTCATTATTACTCATTGAATTTTTTTTTAAGTCTACACAGTACATTACAGTGTAGTATTGGGATTGGTGATGAGAGAAAAATGTTACAATGGAACAAGTACAGTAATATAATACAGTAATACCTTTGAATTGACTAGGTAATTGATATTAAAGTTACCATGAAATAAAGAGGAAATTAATGACAGTAATTCTACCTATTTAATATTTAGTCTTTTTTCGGGGGTAACTAAGTAGAGAATCACATCACCTAAGTTATTGTCAGTTTCATTCATTTGATTGATGATAATTGCTTGAATAACTGTACAGTCTATTAAAGTTTTCTTTACTCACCCAATGTTCTATACAGTACTGTAAATATAATGGAGTTTATGGTCCATGAAAGCATTTTGATGCATTAACAAAGAAAGCTAATGAAATAAAATTTGAATACAGTACAAGTACATTTTTGTATCAGTAGAATTTTTCCTTATACTTTATGAATCTTTGTATATTTTTTGTAATTACACTTGCTGTAAAAGATGTTATGGGGATACTTTGTGTGGAAAACCTGTCCAGTTAATAATAAAAAATATATATATCCCTCCTCTCTTTCATTTCACTTCGGCAACATGAAGGAATGTGAAGATAAACATTCAAAATGAAGAGCCTTCTGATGCCTTGTACTGTACTGTACTGTAGTGTAGTCATATATATTCATGTCAAGGAACTTCTCCAACTCTTATCATTTATCATAAACAGAAAAGAGAATTTAGTTATGAAAGTCAGACTTTTATCATGAGTAGTTTATCAGTCAATTAATCTCAAAGTTTTTCCAGTTAACAAGCAGTAAGTAGCTACTTGTTCCAGTGAATGATTGTATTCACCTTAACACTCACTCTTAACACTAATAAAGTCTTTCAATGATCCTGCTTCTCCTTGACATACAATCAGTAGCATCACTAACATACATCCACCCTGGTGAATAGCTGTACTGTAGTTGTACCATCAGTCAGGTATTAAAAAAAATTAATAATAACAAATAGTACAGTTTCTACATGTTTTATAGCATCTATAACATTATGTTAATCACTGATTCTCTAATAGATCCTCTGTTATATTGAATTACTGAAAATAAATAGGTTAGAACATGAATGTCTTTTAACTACTACAGGGAGGTACTACCGCCTGGGAAGATATTGGAATCATAATGTGTTGTCTAATGGTAGACCCTGCTGCTATATGGCACCACAAAAATTGTGACCAAGTCCCAGGTTGCTGATCTGACTTTGAATCATTATTATTATTATTATTATTATTATTATTATTATTATTATTATTATTATTATTATAATAATAATAATATTTTCGCCCCCAGGCCCTGATGTGGGTCAATGACTTGTGCCGGGGTGGGCTAATCCCCATGAAAAAAAGGCACCTTCATTTTGCATTAAACTCCTGGAAATCTTAACATCACCACAATAAATAACAGTGCTTAACAGGATCACAGCTTCTTAATCCAACAGAGGCAAATATTTTAATATCTGAGAAGTCCTAGAATACATATACAGTACAGTACAGTATTTAGAACAATTGGTATTATGTGAAAATAATTCAACTAATATTAAAAGGCTGGTGTACAGAAAGCACCTCTCTGTCAATTGATAAATAACCAGTACAGTACTGTACTGTATTAACTTAGTTATAGATGTGAAATATTTCAGTCAAGCACAAATACAGGTATACGGATTACTCCAACTACGCCTGTACAACATCGTGTCCAGCCCATCGTCTGGGACCTCTTAGATCTGATGTCGACTACCGTTCTCCTGCTCTGTGTAAACTCCCCCAAATATCTTTAGATCAACTTGAAAAGTTTCAGAACAGAATCATGAGATTTATCCTGGGTTGTCCCACTTCCACCAGGATAATCAACCGGCGGGAGGTTGAGTTGGCCGTAGACTTCCGAACTGGTCTAGCTCAACCTACAGTGAATTACATGGACTCTTGGATGCAGTTGATCTCCTCCTCCAGAAGAGATTGACCGGTATAATCATTTGAGATTTTCAGTCTGCCCACCAGGCCATCTCCTCTAAGCCTTTATGCCTCCCTTCAATTCAACAGTTGTTATGTCTATTAGCTTTAGCCCGTGATAATTCTCTTGTACATTTTTTGTGGGTTCATCTCGTGTTGTAATAACAAACTGACACTGTTGACCGTCTAGCAAAGAATGCCTGTGGACCTGGGGCTACACCCTCCCTCCTCTGCTCCCTAAAGAAAATACATTCAGCTGCTCTTCTCCCCATAGTCCATCACAGGGATAGTGAATGGGCTGAAAATATATCCATCCAACACTATGATCACTTTCTTCCTTATCCACACAAGTATTGTCGATGTGGACTTATGGTCCACAGACATAATGTTGTCTCTGCTCACATTAGGATACAGACCTATCTGGCAAGTATCTGAGGTGGGGGATGACCTGCACTTCTCTTCTTGTAAACTCTGTAACTGTCCCAACACTAACACCCACGCAGGGGCGGATCTAGTTCCTGAAAGTGACCGACTGCCGGGCTGGGACTTTTGAGTGTATGGCGGGGGAGTTTTTTTTTTTTTTTTTAGTGTTCATTATTTCTCTATTATCTTATCATCTACTATATTTCGTTTGTTACAAATACAGATTTCAATGTTAGTGTGTGATATAAAAAACCCCATAAATTTTAATTGATGAATGGGATGCCTCATTAAATGTAATAATTTTGTATCTATATATTTCTTTATTTGTATCATACCTGCAGGAAAAGTGAAACACCCATAACTGTATCACACACTAATAATGTTGTTTATTATGATAAAAACCTGGTTCAAAATATTTACATTTTTTGCCTATACAGTATAATAAAAGTTGCTTCTTGTTGCCATTACCGGTTAGTTACAAATATACAGTAGTACAGGTTGACAACCCTTTATCCGAAATTCCGAAAACCGAAAAGCTCTGAAAACCGAAAGTTTTTTGTGGAGCATTTTTTTTTTTTTTTTTTCTTTTTTTTTTTTTTCTTTTTTTTATATATATACAGGGATTAGCCCACCCAGGCATAGATCACTGACCCACATCGGGGCCTGGGGGGCGAAAATGTAATAGTAATACTAATTATAATAATAATAATAATAATTATAATAATACCTGTAATTATTCATAGTAAATAAAAATTTTAATTAAAAAATACTCCAAAAAAAATAATAATGATAACAATATTACTGTATTAATATAATAATAATAATAATAACAATAAAGAAATACAAGAATGAAAAAAAGATAAAAAGTGAGTAACATACCTATGAATTATTATTCTTACCTGTATTATTATGATTATAATTATTATTATTATTATTATTATTATTATTATTACTATATTTTCGCCCCCCAGGCCACAATTGGGTCAGTGACTTGTGCCCGGACGGGCTAATACAAAAAAAAAAAAAACTAACCATTCTGAAAACCGAAAAATTCCGAAATCCTAAATGCCTCTGGTCCCAAGGATTTCGGATAAGGGATTGTCAACCTGTACAATGTTGATGTCAAAGTTAATTTAATTTATCAAATACTCTTCTTTCTTTTGTTTATCATTTTTCCCATAAGGGAAAATAAAAACATAACAATCATATACTGACAGACTGGTGCACTACTACATGTTACTTTTACAAAAGATATAAATGCATTTGCTTATATTTACATCAGTTCAGTTGATGGTTTCTTACAAACACAGTACGTTGACAATATAGAATAAAGTCATGTATGAAAGACACTCGCATAGCTATTGACATACAACATTGTCTACTATGTATGAAAAAGACTCGCATAACTATTTCCATACAACATTGTCTACTAAGTACGAAAACATAATTATTTACGTATGTAATGAAGGGGATTTCTCGTAAAAGTATAGATACATATACTAGTAGTAGGATTGTGAAGTGAGGAACTTTGGTAGCGTGACCGGTCAGTTACTTCCACTTGGTATTATCTTAGGGGAAATCTTCTCAAACGCCAACTCCAATGGCACAGCTATTTATTATTCACTTAATGACACAGACACATTAATAGAACATTATATTGAAGTTACTAAAACATTATATTTACGTTATTAGACACTGACTCTCGGACACGAACATAAAATGAATACACTTCCCACCGTAAGTAACTCACCCTATGGATAGCTCTGACAATGACTCACGTGTGACCTGAGGGAGGCCCAGTGGGTGCTTCTGGACTATGTCTCATATGGGAGACTCTGCTAGCTGGAGACGCTGTGCTGAGGAAGGAAGTCTCCTTCCCGACCTAGACTAGTGATGAGCATGACTCCGTCTTCTGTCTTCAGTGATGTGAAAATAATCACCCGTGGAAGGGGCTGCAGGGCCTTTATATTGGAGATCTCCAACCGGCAGATGACCTCTCCCAATTAACACTAAACTGGGTGTGTCTTGACCGGGTGTTAGGTCGGGTAACAGAAGTGTTGGCTTGTTAGCAGTTCCTTGAATCAACAAGGTCATGATGCCGGGTTAAGCTGATCGAGTGCCGGTGAGAATTCTGGTTCCCTTGTGAACTTGATCTCCCTTGGGTCAGGTCTAGACATCTGTGTAGCCCGGGTGGGCGGTCATGTAGCAGGTCGGTAATGCTTCCTAATTATTACGACCAAGGTGTGTCTTGGCAAGGTGTGGTTTCTTTAACACGGTCATATCGCAGGATTAACTTAAGTACCTTGTCTGTGACCTCTCCTGCATCAGGTCTTACTATCACTTTAATTACTTTTACTTTTATCCTCTTCACCACTGATTGGCTCGTTAGCTGCTTGGGCGATCCGTCACGTCTCTGATTACTTTTCCTTTTCTTTTATCCTTTTATCAAGTCTTGTCTTGAAAGAGCTCACACTTGGTGCCGTCACAACACTTTCTGGCAGATTGTTCCAAGAATTCACAACCCTCACTCCGAAAAAGTTTGCCCTCACAGTTTTCTGGACTTGCGACCTCTTCAATCTTGAGCTGTGACCCCTTGTGGGGCGAGCATCCGCCAGCTCCAAGTAAGGACACTCGACTGAGTAGTGCCTCTTGAGATGCTTATACACCTCAATTAGGTCACCTCTTGCCCGTTTGTAGTATAAGCTAGGCAAGTTCAGGCGCTCCAATCTCTCAGGGTAGCTGAGGTGCCAAAGTGCAGGCACCAGTCTGGTGGCCCTCCTTTGAACATTTTCAACCAACTGACAGTCCCTAGCATATCTCGGAGACCAGACGGGGTGACAGTACTCCAGATGGGGAAGCCCTTCACTCTTGAAGATCGTTATGAGGGATGGAGTGTCTAGATATCTGAACCACCTTCTTATAAGACCCAATAATTTATTTGCCTGATTTACCTTCTTCTCGCAATGGCCCGAGAACTTCAGCTTATTGTCAACATACACACCTAGGTCCTTCTCACATTCAGTCTCAAATAGTGCAGTTTCTTCATCCCGTTGGGACATATGATACGCCTCCTTACCGTTGGTATGCCCCAGGTGCATCCTCTTACACTTCATGACATTGAATCTCAGCAGCCATTTCTTCGACCATTCTTGGAGCCATATAGGTCCTTCTGCAGCTCTTCACAGTCCGCGTGGTTCTTGATTTCCCGAAATAACTTGGTGTCATCGGCAAACATTTGTATGGAAGAGTGTACAACTTCAGGCATGTCAACAGCGGGCCTAATACACTGCCCTGTGATACCCCACTTGTGACAGGTACGGATGATGATTTCGTGCCATTAATCACCACACACTGCTTGCCGTCATGTAGAAAGTCTTCTATCCACGCTAGGACATTTCCCCGAATTCCGTACCCTTCCAATTTGATTTTCAGCCTTTCGTGGGGTACACTGTCGAAAGCCTTGGCAAAATCTTGGTAAATATTGTCAATATTACCACCCCGTTCCAGAATATGGGTTCAAATATCCAATACCTTGAGCAATTGTGTTAAGCAGGAGCGCCCCGGCATAAAACCATGTTGGCAATCCTTTACAAGGTTGTTTCGTAGTAGATGTTCCATTGCCGCATCTCTGATAATACTCTTAAGTACTTTACATATTATGCTGGTCAGGCTCACCGGTCTATAGTTGTTCGTGGAGTGATGATCGCCCTTCTTGAAGATAGGACTCGCATAAGCCACTTACCATTCACTGGGGACCTTTTGTTCATCCAGGCATTTACAAAATAGGATCTTCAGGGGCTTGGCAAGTTCGTTGCACAACTCTCTTAGCACTCTGGGATGCACCATGTCAGGGCCGGGACTCTTATGAACCTTTAGCCTGGACAGATTATTTCTAACCCCCTCTTCTGTGAACACAATGTGGGTCAGTGCTGTGTCGAACCGTCTGTCCTCAAATGCAGGAAGGTTAATTGCTGAAGATCGTTGTGAGGGACGGACCGTCTAGATATCTGAACGACCTTCTCATAACACCTAATATTTTAGTTATCTGATTCAACCTCTCACACTAGCCCGAGAACTTTAGTATCTGACCGTATGGTCTTGTGATACAGCCTAAAATAGTTCCACCAATCACAATCCCCATTACATACAGCCTGACTTTACCAAGTGCATGTATTGCCTCTATTTTTAATTTCATTTGACTCTTATATTTTCGCCCGGGTGAACTATTCCCCGTAAAAAAAAAACCTGTGAAAGTGTCAATATATCCCTGAGTGCTAACATTCATGTATTATTTATTAGCTCTTAAACCCACTTCAAGTATTAATCATGTATGCAAAACGTAACTTAGAATGTAAATTTCAGCCATTTTATGGTTAGCTACATTTTGGGTTTTTTTTTCACCTTATCTAGAAGAAGTGAGAAATGCAGAGACACCTGGCAGTTGTAGCATTAGTAAATATGACAAATTTTGTGACAAGAGGTACCGGTATGGCCAGCATAAGGACACAACCAGACAATGTGATGTAGTCGTGACCAGAATTAGACTAGGATACAGACACATCTGGCAAGTTAGTAACGCTGTACCCATACTGGAACACTCAGCATGTAAACTTTGTGATAAACCTCTAGAGCATACACTTGAACACTATATTATTGAATGTGACACTATCAAAGACTTCAGGCCACCTGACTTATTGCATCTTGAACTTTGAAACTACTACATGGAATCGGGGGTGCTTGAGGACATTGTTGCTGTTTATCCCAAATTTGCTAGCCCACACTGATTAGTCTTCAATTAGAATATGATGTCCAATGTATGTGAACCACTGACCTATATATACTGCTAATGAATATGATGTATTTCTTTGTGTACGAACCTCTGTCCTGCGTGGCAGTGAACAGTGACATGAATCTGACCTCTATATAGTGTCAATGAATATGATGCATTTCTTTGTGTACGAACCTCTGTCCTGCGTGGCAGTGAGAAGTGATACTGTAGTGGATACTCTCCCCTACAACTACCGACTGATCACCTGCCGTTCGCTTACCAGCTTGGACCTTCACCTTATGCCCAGGATCAGCACACCAGCCGTTTTGCACGTACTGCACAGTGATTGGCCTCGCACAGTTCACACTTCGCGTCTCTGATCCTGATCAGCCGTATAAATACGCGTAGGCCTGGCTGAGCAGCCAGCCTTTCTTCTACTGTTGACGACCTGACTACAACTCGACCCCTCTATCGACCACTGGCCTTCCGAGAAATCTTTTTGGGGGCAACGCCCCTTGGGGGTCTCCGCCTTTGGAAACGACCACGACTGTCACCGGACTACCTCACGAGCGTTCAGGACTGTCAACTATAGTTAGCCCTCCCTACGGGTAGAGTGAGTGACCCACACTCCTGCTGGAGGGCAGCTATTGATTGGCAGTACTGACGTGGTTTGAGGTCTTTATCTCTTGCTGAAATCCTTCCTTACTTACCCTGGCCGAGGCACCTGCTTATATTTAAGTACTCGTGCTAGAGCCCCTCCAGTGGAGCACACCTCACAGTAGGTGGGATTGTGTGTGTCCGTTGGAGGTCGGGGAACACAGGCCAATCCGGCAGTGGGAAAACAGTGATAGTGCAGTTACACCACTGTCCGGGGGTCGCCTATAGGCACACTAAGAAGGGTCTTCAATAACCTTCTTTATCACCCACAATTATATGCTAGGAAAACACAAACAAATAAACCAATGGCTACCAAGGTTAGACTCAAGATTATAGACTAGAGAACAGCCCCTTCACGTTCTCAGATAACTGAAACAGCGTATGGTACACTCAATGTACCCTTCACAAGGATTTTCTCCTCGAAAGATGGATATACTGCAATATGCAGGGACTACAAGGATGCGGATACCATTCTGAGCCCTGAGGGAATGCAAGCCTTTGGAAACATAGGACTCCAGGTCATTATGCCACCAGAGGTTAAAGCAAAAAGATTAGTATTTGTACGTGGACTTGATTACGAATTTGGAAAGCACTCGGCACAAGAAATAAAAGAAGAACTAGAAATAAAAAACAACTGGTTAAAAATCGAAGAAGTGGTAAAAATAAAGCAATACACTCATTGCCTAAAGCTGAGATTCACTGACACCTCAATGGCAGACAAGGCCCTGGAAACTGGAATCTTGGGGTTCAACATGTCAGTACTCCCTAAACAACTAGAAAGGGAGAAATATGTTAATATTCTCACCTGCTTCATCTGCTATGCACATGCAACAAAAGACTGTCCTCAAAAGGAACTTAAAATATGCTCTGAATGTGCAGAAGAAGGCCATACCTTCCGGGACTGCAAGAATCAATCCAAAGCTTGTATAAACTGTAAAAATCAGAAAGAACCTGGATATAAGACCCACAGAACCCTAGCAATGGCCTGTCCATACAAGAAGAAAATAATAAATGAAAAAGTAGCAAAGGAAAAACAACAACAAGAACAGAAGGAGAATACAACATATGCTGCTATTGCAAAGAAAGTAGTTGAAGAAACAACACAACCACAGAATACCACCAATATTGTACTGAGCGAAATACGAGACTACAAAGTGCTCATCTGCCTATTATACTCTCACATAATGAACATAGGGAACCCAGGCACGTTCGAAATAGAAATGAACAAAATGCTTGGAAGAAACAACCTCCCAATAATGAGTTTCCCAGCGAACCCAGATTCCGGATCTGTGCTACAAGCGTCCAGCTTAACCAACCCAGATGCACCACAAGAGACAGTCATGGCAGAAGAAAAAGGAGCAACGGAGCAAACACCAGCCGCAACAGTACACGAAACAAACGAAGCTGACAAGGCAAAGTCACAAAGGATTGAAACATCCACTCAAAGTACAGCAGAGAGGCAGGACCTTCAAAATAACATCCAAAGAGAGACAGGAGCCGTAAGGAAAAAAGTCTCAACAGCAACCATGGATACCCAGGGCGAGGAAACGCTACTGACTTTAGAATGTGCAGATGACTGTGAACTACAGCTTCACTGGTGTGACAAAATATTTATCCTTAATGAATGCAAAACGATGCCAGACATTATGCAAGCCATAACAAAACAAGAACTAAAATGGACCTACTCTAACGATAAATACTCTGAAGCACTAGTGGAAGCTTACCTGATAAACCAAAGGATTAAAATAAGGAGACACAACTTCAAAAAAGAAGAACAACGGAAAGTCCAAAGAATCCGTAACGGTACTGGTTCCGGACAAGAGATCGCCATCCGAGCAACAAACAAGAAACAAAAAATCAAAATACAATGAATAAAGAAAAACCCAGAACACTTACCATCATACAACACAACGTCCGCAACTGGGAAACAAATAAAAACAACCTTGCAAACACATACCTCAGCATTGATCCGGACATAATTTTAATAAATAGTCACGGCAATTCAAATTCCAAGAAAATAAAAATATTTGGATATACAACCTATCAAAGAAATAAAACAGAAGAATTAAATGATGGCGTGGCCATTGCTGTAAAACACATACTGAAACACCAAATCATCGACGAATTCCAGGATGAATTCCTGGGAATTAAATAACTACCACACTAGGAGAAATAGCAATAGCCACAGCATATTTACCGCCAAGACGGAACTACCTGCCGGCCCCAGACTTGATAAAACTATTGAACTACAACTGCCCAACATATATAATAGGAGATCTGAACCCAAGACATCCAATATTCGGCCACGGAAACAGGAACAGAGTGGGCACTGCACTGCATACCATAATGAACACAGGGAAGCTGATCCACCTAGGACCACACTTCACCACATTTATTGGCAATAACGAAACAACAACCCCAGACAAAGTCTTCACCAATAACAAGGCATTCCTGAATTACCATATAAAACAAGGACCACTAACTACCAGTGACCACATTCCAATGATAATAAAACTACCCACAAGCCCAATCCAAGTACCAACTACCCCACGTTTCCAAATGCAAAAAGCAGACTGGGAAGGCTACAGGAAGCAACTAGAACAAGTTAAGAGCCCAGATCTCCAAGGCAAAACACTAGAAGATATAGACAACGAAACAGATACCCTTATACATCAAAAAGGCAATAGAGAACACCATACCAATCACAACATATCGAACGCTACCACATATCAGGACAACTCATGAAATTGGAATGCTTCAAGTACAATACAATAACATAATGATGTACATACAAAACTATCCACCAACAACAGAGCTTATTAGAAACTTAAGGCAAATAAGAACATAAGAATGGAGGAAACTGCAGCGGGCCTATTGGCCCATACTGGGCAGTCCCATTTACACCCAACCCCTATTGCTCATATGAGCAACCAACCTATGTTTGAAGCAATTCAGCGTATTCGAGTTAATGATGATATTTGGTAACTTGTTCCATTCATCCACTACTCTGTTTCCAAACCAGTGTTTACCTATTTCACGCCTAAATCTAAATTTGTCTAATTTAAAACCATTGTTACGAGTTCGCTCCTGGTTGGATAATTTGAGTACCTTTGTAATGTCCCCTTTGTTTAGCCCTGCCTTCCACTTATACACCTCAATCAGGTCGCCCCTCGCTCTACGTCTCTCAAGGGAGTGCAAATTAAGATGCTTTAACCTGTCTCTATACTCAAGGTTCCTAATGCCCGGGATTAATCTTGTCATTCTCCACTGAATTCTTTCTAAGGATTCTATATCCATTCTGTAATACAGTGACCAGAACTGAACTGCGTAATCCAGGTGTGGTCTCACAAGAGCAAGATACAGTTTTAGGATGATCTCGCTAGTCTTGTAACTAACTCTCCTTTGTATGAACCCAAGTACTTTATTAGCCTTGTTACGAGCAAAAACACATTGTTTACTTGGCTTAAGGTTCCTACTTATCATTACTCCTAAATCTCTCTCGAAGTCGGATTTCTCTATGGCATCGTTGTTCATCTGGTATCTGGTTTCGCTGTTTACATCTCCTATACTGAGTACTTTACATTTGTCGACGTTGAATTTCATCTGCCATTTTTCAGACCATTCGAAAAATTTGTTTAGATCTTCCTGTAGTTTTGCCGAGTCCTCGTCAGATTTGATAACACGTCCTATTTTAGTGTCATCAGCAAATTTACTTATGTTGCTGTCTATGCCGATATCTATGTCGTTTATGTATATAATAAACAATTATAGTCCAAGTACTGAGCCTTGGAGAACTCCACTTGTGACGTTGCTCCAATGGGACTTAGTGCCGTTAATGCTCACTCGCTGTTTCCTGTCCTGTAACCACGCCCTAATCCATTTAAGGATGTCACCTTTGATGCCATGAGCTTCTACCTTTCTAATTAGTCTTTCGTGGGGTACTCTGTCGAAGGCTTTGCTAAAGTCGAGATATACCACATCATAATTGTGCCCCTCGTCCACTGATTCGAAAACTGATGAAAAGAATGTTAATAGATTAGTTAGGCAAGAACGTCCGCTTGTGAAGCCATGCTGGGAATCATTGATCAATAGGTGCTTCTCCAGGTGATTTCGAATAGAGTTTGAAATGATTGCTTCCAGTAATTTGCCTACTATTGATGTTAGACTGATTGGGCGGTAGTTAGAGGATAGTGATCTATCCCCCTTCTTGAAGATCGGTATTACATTCGCTATCCTCCAGGATTCTGGTACTACACCTGTTTTTAAGGACATGTTAAACAACTTTGCTAAGGGCATACTAAGCTCTTCCTTACATTCCTTTAATACTCTGGCAAATATCTCATCGGGACCAGGTGACTTATTAGGCTTTAGTGTGTCTATTTGCTTACTAACATCGTTACTAGTCACTACTATCTCACTTAATTTGTTTTCTTCACTATCTCTGAATAGAGTCGGTGCCTCGGGTATCATGTTTAAATTTTCGGTGGTGAAAACTGTTGAAAAATATTTATTCAAATTATTGCTCATTTCTCCGTCGTTATCAGTGAGCTCGCCGGAGTCTGACCGTATTGGTCCAATCTTTTCTCGTGTTTTAGTTTGATACATTTGGTAGAATCCTTTGGGGTTTGTCTTCGCCTCCCTTGCTATCCTTACCTCATTATTCCTCTTTGCTCTCCTTATCTCGGTTTTAACCCTACTCGCCAATACCCTATAATAGTCCCAGAGGTGAATTTCGCCACGATTTATCCTTCTACCTATAGCCTTCCTTTGGCCAATGATGTTCTTTAAATAATTATTTATCCATTTAGGGTCATTGTTGTCTGATCTGAGTTTTTTGTATGGTATGTTCTGCCTTTGTGCATTAAGTAACTCACTATTTAAATTGTCGTGGAACTCGGCAATCTCAGATCTCGTTATCAGGTCGGTGTCATCTGTCAGGTTCACGGCCAAGCGCGACACCCCCTCTCTCAGCTGCCTCTTTAAACTGTCAAAGTTTGCCCTTCTGAAATCTGGTACTTTAGTGGAATTTTCCTTATGTCTGCCCTGAAAATCTAACTGGAATCGAATTTCTTTGTGATCGCTGTTTGCAAGTTCGTTCCCTACCTTGACATTGCTAATGAGGTTTTCTCTGTTCGACAGAACTAAATCCAGTATATTATTACCCCGTGTGGGTTCGGTTATATGTTGACTTAGGAAACAGTCCTGGATCGTCTCGAGAAAATCCTCTGATTCTGAGTTACCAGTAAGGTCAGTCCAATCTATTTGGCCAAGGTTAAAGTCGCCTACTATACAGACTTTGTTGTGTGTGGAAGCCCTGCTCATTTCATCCCAGATAAGTCGCTCATTGACTCTATCAAGATTGGGAGGTCTATATATTACTCCTGTGATTAATTTTTCCCGACCGTCGCTTAATTCTATCCAAATTGTTTCTGTATTCCTCTCAGCTTTTATTTCCTTATGTATTTCACACTTCAGATTATCCCTAACATAGATTGCTACTCCTCCTCCTTTCCTGGTCTGCCTATCGGTATGGAACAGTTTGTAACCCGCAATTTGGTATTCGACTGGTAATTCACGTGTGTCTAGGTTGATCCATGTTTCAGTGAATGCAATTATATCGATTTCTTCGGTACATACCAAGGCCCTAATATCATCCATTTTGTTACCCATACTTCTACTGTTCGCGTAGTAGACATTTAAGTTAGTCGTGTTCTGAGTCCTCCCTTTACCGCGTTTAGTTTTAAACTCCCTGTCTAATTTAGTTTTGTCATCATTCCTAACACTATTTCCCTGTAATCTTTCGCCTTGTTTACCCGCTCCCACTGCAGTCTCCTCCACCCCCGTGCCCATATGTTCTCTTAGCAGACGACGAACAACAAGACCCAAACACAAATGAATGGACACTTCAAGAGAGCAAGAAGAGGAGGAGAGTTAGAAGAAAATCTACATCAAGCTAAGAAGAATACCAAGACAGAAGACCAAGACATTTCCCCCACACAAGAAAACAACACACACAATCAAGCCGACCAAGCACTGAGAATCCATGGCCCAACCCAACACGCACCTGACGCTTGACCTGACGCTAGCCTGGCTCTGTCCTGTCGCCTCCTCGCCGCGTCCGGGGAGTTGCTGCTGCCTCCAACTTATACTTCCTCACGCAAGCGGTGTTTAGCCACTGCACCTATTCTCTCCTCCTAAAATTCACTTCAATCCTCCCTTTATTCTTCCCCTGAACCTCCTTCCCCCCTGTCACTAGCATTTCATGTTCATGGCTGTACGCTGATTGGCTGGTAGGCGCGCGACCGGAGCTCAGTTGGGAGTTGTAGGGGAGAGGAGCTGTAGTTGATTTCTCCCCTACAAACGCTGTTTGTCGCTGAGTAGCCGACCCCGCGAATTCCACAGTGTATGCCTCGTGGTCTAGGTCAACCAGCGCCGCCCACATCAGCGGAGGTCAACTACTAAGCCACGCCTACGCCTACCCCGCTATTTAAGACCTGACCTCGTGGTGACCTCTCTCTCTACCTACACCACCAACCAGCCAGCAACACCTCCTCCTCCGCCTGCCTAGCGGCTCGCTCCTCCGCCTGCCGGCGGTCCCGTCCGCCGGCGAGCATGGCGACCCACAAGCTGGTCCTTCTCTGAGCACCCTCACCAACCAGCTCTGTCTACTCAACGCTTGTAACCATGCTGCCACTTCCCAGCACCAAGCTGCATTGTACATCCAATACAACATGTATACAGAGAGCACATTGTGAGTTTCCTTTCTCCATCCCATCCTGAGTGTGAACCCAAACATCACGTACCCCACAACGTAGCTCAATAGCTTTTGAGCTTTTTGCTGTCCGACCTGGCTCAAAAGCCACTCCCAAATAAAAAAAAAATCTACCTGTATGATTTAACACCCATGAAATTGTATACTCTACACTAGGCCTCCAAATATAGACAGTGCAGTACATTGTACTGTACGCTTCTCTTGACAAAGAGTAGCTGATTCTCACCTGAAGCAATTGTGCTGTTCTGTTTCTGCACCAAGGAGTCTTTAGTCTCAGATCTGCACAGCCTTTAATGGGTCACGAGGACTACGGGGTGATCGCCTGGATCTATATTATTTTACTTTTCAATGTAGCGCCAACAAACTGAGAAAGTAGTCAATGTTAATTTTCAAATAAGAACCAGTTGAATTAATCTAATTAACTTAAAAAAAATACTGCTTTATGATTGGTATGTATTTTTAAGTTAGGTTGAGAATATAGGTTAAAAAATAAAATATTTAGTAAATAACCCAGGCTGTTGTGTTTTCTTAACAATACTCACCTTGGTGTGTTGTAGGGGGAAGTACATTTATTTTCTTTGGTCTTTCTGAAGGACTAAACCAAGAAAAATAATCTCCGTTTATTTCAACAAACATATCTTTAAAAAAAATTCCTTTATACATGAAATCTAAACTTTTAAAAATGCTCAACTCAAATACAAATATAATTTAGGATATCCTTATTATTACCTAAGTGGTTAATATTTCCACAGTGCCAAAAAGTATATTCATTTTCAATTTATTCTACATAAGTAATAATTCAGGTCTTAAAACTTAAAATTTAACATTAATTATTGTTTTTTGTGTTGGTTTAATAACTTTTCGCTGTTTGAGGTTTATTACTGTATGTGTCATGGTACAGAAGATGACTGGGGGTAAAGTGGATTTCGCCTTAATAAAGGAAGCAACACGGATAGAACTAGTGAAACTGCTAGACTCTATTCCTGGCACTAAGGTATATGTATTAGACAATTATTAATAGAGTGTACAGGTAATATTAGTTACATATGAATGATCTGATACACTCATGTTGATAGTGGGCGTATGTACTTAGTGTAGTACTGTACTCAGTTGATGAAGTAATACTCTAAATGTTGCCATCTGTGTATATAGGTCATTAAATTGCAGTTCAACATAAATTAATGCGGTAATATTGCAGTAAACCGGTCTGACTAATTACCCAAATGTAGCCTCAGTGAAGTCAAATAATGGTCCTACATGAATAAATCGGA
Organism: Homarus gammarus; assembly: GCA_958450375.1. Lineage (NCBI taxonomy): Eukaryota > Metazoa > Arthropoda > Malacostraca > Decapoda > Nephropidae > Homarus > Homarus gammarus. Next base: position 1,262,276 of record CAUDMG010003433.1, on the reverse strand, counting down.
CTGCTAATCACTTCTCGATTATTATTTGGTGTCATAAAGTCACAAAAAATTGGTAAACTTAATTTAATCTGAGTTGTGTTAGGTTAGGTTAGGTACATGCACTCGATCTATTAACTCGGATTAAATTAAGTTTACCAAATTTTTGTGACTTTATGACACCAAATAATAATCGAGAAGTGATTAGCAGTCCGATTTATTCATGTAGGACCATTATTTGACTTCATTGAGGCTACATTTGGGTAATTAGTCGGACCCGCAGTAAACAGCAACCACAGAATTCCGGAAATTCACTACACTCAATGATCATTTTTTTTTTTTATTTATATACTGTATTACATTAGGTTTGGTTAGGTAACACATTTGTTTTATCAAATTCTTTGGCTGCTGTAATCTGCAATTTTACCATTAATGATTTCAGGTGTGCAGAGGCAAGTGAAGTTAGGGCACGTACGGTCAATTTATGATGGTAGCCATGCTTCGATTTCTCCACAAAAAACACTTTTCTTCTATGGCATCTCCGTCGGAAATTTATATTTTTCGAGTATTTTAATAGATAAAATTACCAACAATATTACTTGTTTAAAGTGGGCAGGGCTTTGAAGTTGAGGGAAAATGTGGGGTAAAATACTAAAATAAGGTCATTATTGACAACTGGGTTAATATTGACAACTGACCCGTGGACGAGTTATTTGTTTTGCTGTTTTTATTCTTTCTCTATTTTCATTAGTGAATTCTGATATGATAATGATTTCTTGTGCAAATGCTTCGTTTTGTAGATAATTAGGCACCTAGGCGGTAATGTGGCAGTGATGTCTCATCCCAGGTTGTAAACAGCCAATGCTCAGTGTATGCTTATGAACCGTTTGGTAGGAACGGCTGCTCTCACATCCACAAAAAAGCGCAAAATTACACCATATCATAGTAAGTTCTTTCTGTTTAATATACCAGAGGGTCTGGGGGGCAGAGCCCCCCAGCTTGGAAGTTAAATAAGGTTAGGTAGATTTGCTTAGTTAGGTTGGTAAGGTCTTCTAACAATGCTTCTGCCGCATGTTTTTCTTATCAACTAGGTTAGGTGAAGTTTAATATAGAAATAACCACTTTTTAACACATTTGCACAAACTACAACAGTGTCCACTATAAAAAACCGTGAAATTGTGGCGCTTTTAAAATCTTTTTCTATGAAACGTCGGCCACGGGTCTGTTGTCAATAATCATTAGTTATATCTTGTCAACAGGAACAACTTTTTCTAATACCAGTTCCATCGCAAATGGATATTAACCGAGAAAGTAAATTAACGTAAATCTGCAGTTACTGGGTGTCGTCTGTTTGTTCACAACCGACCTGCTTGGTCTGAGTGTAATTTCACATCAACCAAAATTTTTTAATTACACCATGATGCTTCAACAAAGTTGCTTTCATTGGTACCAGATATCAAAATAAATACTTTCTGTTTAATATGGGGGGGGGAGCCACCCATATAAGAAATGAGATATGATTAGGTAGGTTTCTTTGGTTGGTTAGGTCAGGTTCTAGTAAATGTCACTAATTTGAAATACTTACTATAATGATAAGAACATGTGTGGAAAAACTGAACGAAGTCAAACAACTCCTTTTGGTGGTAGTGGTGTTCTCAGACATTACCGAAGAAATCAATTATTTACCATTAATGTTCCATCGTTAAATCTCCCAAGTTGGTGCTTGTTCACCTATGCAGTTAGACAGCGTGACTCGTCACCACTACTACCTCACACTAACCACCACACTCCTTTGACCACTAGTCACCACTACCTCTCTCCCCCTCGCCCCACTCCCCCCCTTCCCCTCCCACAATCGCACACTCACTATTGTGGACATAAGAAATGTTTATCCATGTTTTTACCTTATGATACTCTTCTTTGGGGGGGGGGGGGGGGGGGGGACACATTCTGTATGATGAATTGTGTGTGTATGTAACAGATTAAGAGAATTTGAATAAAAATACTAAAAATAAAATAAAAGAAAGAAATACTGTACCACATTGCCAGTTGGCAATACAGTAAAACCTCACTAAGGTGGACTAATTGGGGGGAAGGGGTGTCCAGGATAAGAGGGTGTCCACCTGAGAAAAAAAATTTCTCCCAAAAAATCTATTAAAAAAAAAAAAGTACAACACCAATGTTCCAATTTTTATGATTGAAATACATGTTTTTTTTAATAAAAAATAATAAAAAAAAAGTAATACCCTGTACACACAAAGTACTGTACACTTACCCCAAAAATGGAAGGCAGATCCAGCTGTACATGCCTCTGACTGTAAGAGTCTTGCAGTCACTCTGAGTCTGAGTGCTTTGAAATTCCATATTCAGTCCATATTTGTGAGGGAGCAGCACCTTTTTCTAGCTTGCTGAACTTACAACAAATTATGTTTTTTTTTTTTTTTTGTTACACACAGGAGACTGGAGTGGCTGAGATCTCTTCTACCGCTCCCTTCTCACACAATCTTGGCGACTCCAGCGGTCATTAGAAATGTTCATTATCTTTTTATGACCTTATAATCATTTATTTCGTTTTTATTATATTTTGTACAATCTGTATGAATAATTGTGTGTGGATGTAACAGTAAAAGAAATGCAATAAAAATACATATATCTACTTGAAATTATGAGTTGAAAAATTACAACACATCTCAGGGGTTGGTCCTGTAGGGAGAGAGGTAAGGCGATGTAGTGATGGTGGTTGGTGACACGTGTTCATTACGCAGGGCTCTACTTGGACCTACTCTTCTTAAGTGTTTTTGTCCCGTGTGGGAGAAGGCTTGTGTTCACACGGGCGTGTTTCTCATGCTTCATTTCGTCTGCATCTGACAAGACTAATCACAGGCACTTCCAGGTCCTACCATAGATGCACCACAACTGATGCACAGGAAAAACATACTGTACTCATCATATGAAGAATTCTAGAATGCTCAGTGTATTTTTCACGCCACAATTTGGAAGCACAGTACAGGTATAGGTGTGGGGTGAGTGTCTCCCATGCTTGAAAATTCTCCGTCCCATTGAACTTTATTCATTTCTCACCCTCACGGGTCCATAAGAGCAGAAGAAGGCTCGTGTGCGAAACTGTGGCTAACGCACCCAGTTTGAAATACTGTATTGTTGTAGGGTATCATAATTTTTTCATTTTCCAATAAGCAAGATATGCTTTCCTTACACCATACTGCACTAATTCATCATTCAAGTGGCACCACTTTATCCTCCTGCATCTGTTAATTAAGATAGGTTTTTTATACATGGGGGGGGGGGGGGTCCAGGGGGGGGGTGGCTAGGAGGTAAAGTCAGTTCCTTCTGGTTTCTCTGGTTAAGAAGTTTTGCTTTTTGTCAGATATTTGTGTGATTTTACCTCACAATTTTCCTCTACTTCAAAGCCCTGCCCACTTAATACAACCAATATTGTTGGTATTTGTGGGGGGGGGGGGGGGGGGTCATATCTCCATAACTACTCATTTCCGACAGACTGTAACTCATTTTTTTCAACCTAACAAAGGATTTTTTCTCTTGCAGGCTGTTGTGTGGGATGAAAAGCTTGCAGGAGCCTTCAGTCATGTTGCTGATTATGCCTTCCTGCGAACTCATGATGTTTGCAAGATGTTTTACATCACGGCCAATAAGCTTCCTCCAAGCAATGTTGCTCATATTATCTTTCTTGCTCGGCCTCACACATCGATCATGGATCAAATCAACCAGCAGTTGAGAATGTAAGAACAAACTATTTAAGGAATTCATAGCATTTTCTGCATCCATTATTGTACTTTGTATGACAGTTGGTCGTTTTTTGTCTGATACAATACAGTACAGTACAGTACAGTATTGTGCCCATAATATACCTCATCTCATTGTGTGTGTCTCTTTAATGTGTCTTATCAGGCAAAAGGTTCTATCCAGTCCTGGTGAAATACACAAATTGACTAATGAGTTATAACCAGAGGAAGAATGAATTAACCTACCATAAAACTGTACAGTACACAGTATTTATGTTTTGAGGGTGTACAGTATCTCTTGCTTATTTATGCCATTTTAATTTCTCCCCAAATAGTTGGCTTTTCATTTTGGAAATATACAGTCAACCCTCACTTTACGCGGTTAATGTAACCCACAGGGTGCCGTGGAAAGTGAGGAACGCGTACAGTGAATAACATAACATATGGGATTAATTGAAATAGAGTCCGGGCCGACCCCCAAACTCCACTTTTTGACGACACACAACTATGTTGTAGTAAAAATATTATCTTAACTTTATGATGGTATGCACACACAATTAATAATTAAGAGAAATATCAATAATATTAGGTTTTTTAACACTTACATTAGTAGAAAAGATGGCTGGGCACACGGGGATGGGCGGTTGGGTCCGTGGCAGAGGGCAGATTAGGCCCTCACCTGTATCAATTGTATCACTATCCACCACAGAGGCTTGCAGGGCCTCTTTATCAAACCCCCCAAAGTTCATATAAGTCCATATCCTCACAATAATTATCACTATCACTGACTTGGGCCGGCTGTAGTGGGTGGCGGGTGAAGAACTGGTAATGTTTTGATGACTGGGCGACCTTGTGCGCACCATGTTCTCGCCGCTTACACAACATGGCGGATGGCAGGAGGTTTGGATCCAAAAATGGCGCGGCTCGCCAGCCGCTCTCCGCGTAATGGGGTACACGCACCGCGGAATGTGAGCATGTTAGGTTCCGGCAGGGCACCGCTTAAACGTGGATACGCGGAATGTGGGACCACGTAAAGTGAGGGTTGACTGTATAGGTTAAAAAATATTCAACTGCTGATGCACCATCATCATATGTTTGTCCTCTGCTTTTAAGTGTTATCACCTGCAGTATCTTTTAAGAATTATTTTACCTGTTTCAATTTGACAACTTACATTGCTTTGTATTCTTTAATTGTTGCTGTTTATTCATTAGTGCTTACATTTCTGGTATAGTACAGTATATACAGTATTCTCCATGTACCATATTTTACGGCATTTGACTCACTTTTTTGTCTGAAAAAATGGGTAGAAAAAATCAGTCTGCGTCCTATATGTGAAGTTGTGGTCTCCCATAAGTTTTGGAATCCCCCAGTTGCTGTCTCCTGTAGGCTAAATTATACCTAACACAACTCCAGAATTAAAAATATGTTTTTCCTTATTTAAACATGATTAATATTTTTAATTAATTAATAAAATTATTATTGTAAATATAAAAGGTTGATCTATAACTACTCTGTACTGTACTGATGACGATAACCTGAGACAATTAACATCTGTACGCAGGTCACCCAACTCTTCAGAGGCAGCTAAGCAGTAACCATTTCTGAACTCATACAAGCATTACATTCTATTAATGCCATCCCTGCAACATTCATTTTTATATCTACAAATACCTGACATAAATGAAGATTTACAGATAACTTTCTTTTCACATTTGTGTCTGTTAACATTGCTGGTGGCATTGTAGCCAGGTTAGACTTGTTTCTGTAAGCAGGCTACTGGGCCAAGCTGTTGTTTTTCAACTCGTATTTTTGGGTAGATATACATAACTTTCTTCATTTATTTTTACTCAGTTAATATTGTGAAAAAAGTAAAAGAAATAATTGTCCTAAGGGCAAACACATAAAAGGAATATACATTTCTTTGCACACGAGTTAGCTGGCTTAGTGTGGGAGCGGGAGGACGGCTAGGCAGTTGGTGGTGAGGGGAGCGTTGTGAGGGAATCGGCGGAGGTAGCGGATGTACAGATGTACAGTACAGTACTGTATATGACTGTTTTACACTTTCATTGGGCTTTTATTTACTGGTGTGGCAATAGTATTTTTTGTTGTAACTTATTTATTGGTATTATTTTTATTTATTCATCACATTTACTGGTACTGTATATATTATTTTAAGAAAACTATGGCTACAGGAGGAAAATACTGTACACACAAAAGTTTTTTCCTAAATATCCAGGGTGTACTCCCTGCTGAAATAGGGGAGTGCGTCTTATGTGGCATAAAATACGGTACAGGTTGACTCACCAGGGTGACATAATGGAAGAGCAGTCAGCAATACAGTAGCTTTTTTATGTTGTACAACTGATCAATAAATTTCCAAATTTTTTTTAACCCCTTGGTCATCAAAGTACAGTACAGCTTGCCCTTTAAATTCATGGGGGTTTGGATCTCAAAATGACCACGAATTGCCAAAACCGCGAATATCATTTGCTGACTGGGGGTACATTTATACTCGTGTGCAAAGAAATGTATATTCCCTTTATGTGTTTGTCACTAAGGACAGTTATTTCTTTTACCTGTACTGTATATGTGTGTAGCCACACACACACACACACACACACACATACAAATAATTTCGTGTAGATCCACAATGAAAACGTGGATAAGATAAATCTTGATAAAATCACACGGGGAAAGGGAAACAACGGAGCACCTTAGCTTTCGTCTTTATTCAAGACATCTTCAGAGGCAACTGAAGATGTCTTGAATAAAGACGAAAGCTAAGGTGCTCCGTTGTTTCCCTTTCCCCGTGTGATTTTATCAAGATATACAAATAAATAAATAATAATGGGAAAAATCCTCTCACAAATAATCAGAAACAAGACAACAAAATATATCAAAATGTAGAAAAAATTGGGCCCTTCTTTTTACATAGGAAAAGCTGTAGAAACGTATTTATAATAATATTTTCGTGTAAAGTACTTCTTACCAATCACTCAGTAAAAATCAGTATCTGGCACCTTTCTCAGCAAGCTAACCACAGAAGACCGTTGTCACGAGAATCAGTTACCCATCAAACATGTAAGACTGAGCTGCAATCGTGAGTTGCTCTCACGCCACCTTTATTGGCCCGTATCTCAGAACGAGTTTTTCTAACCTTTAAATCTCAGGGGCTTGGCCATTTATGGGCCAATTCTAATAAAACAAAAACTAAGTAGTAGAATAACATACTGTGCATAACGTAATATTTAGATTTTCTTTAAACAGTACAGCGGTCCCTCGGTTAACGAACACAATTCGTTCCAGAAGGTTGTTCGTTGACCGAAACCATTGTTTCAATGGGATATTGGGTAATTGGTTCCAGCTCACCGAAAAGTACATACAAAGTAAAAAAAAAAATGTGTATGTGTATGTAGAAGGCTCCTGGTTGATGATGATGGGAATTAGAAGTGGGGGTGAAGGAGAAAGGAGAAGAGAAGGAAGTGGGGATGGAAGAGAAATCACCCCATGCTTGATGCTGTCATTTCACCAATAAAATTTTAAGTTCACCAGGTGTAATTCAAGATTATTTTCTTTAAATCAACACTGCACTGCACTATATATTGTCAATTTGTTAAATAAATTTCAGAATGACCAATAATTATACTGTAAAAACGTAAAAATACTCTGTGTTCAAGAGACCCACAAGCAAGATGTTTCCTCCACTGAACAGAGATACAAACTGAGGCCTTGGTGGCTGATGGGCACACCAAAAACTAGTTCCCTGTACAGTCAGTTCTGCTGTAACGCGATAGTTGTGTTCTTGTAAAACATCGTGTTATAGAAATTCGCGTAATAGAAATAACAGGGCTTATGGAGAAAATAGGGTTAGGTGCAGATTACTACTCGAAATCAAAAAAAATTTAGTAGTTAGCCTAACACAAAGGGTAGCACAGTCTAAATAAATGTTACATTCATATCTAATAATGAAATCATACAGTAAATGCAACACTTTACCTTGAAAAAATATGAATACAGTATAACTTGATGGGGGAGAAGGGTGATTTTGAGGTTGATAACATCGAGCTTCTCTTCAAGGGTTATAGCCTTTCTTTTATGACCATCACTGGGAATGCGATCAACAGAACGCTTCTTGGAGATATTCTTCTTTACCATATTCACAGTTAATACCACAAAATTGGAGAAATAGTAAGCAAAAATCGCGTTACAGCAAACAAGCGTTCGCGTTATACAAATATCGTTCCTCTATTCATAAATCACGTTAGAGCCAATTCGCGTTGTCAAAACACTCGTTATAGCAGAACTCACTGTACTGCAATTATGTTAAATAAGTGTTAAAATGACTAATAATTTTAATTTAAAACTTGGAAAAATGTTTAATAGCACAACCTCCTTGATATTTACTCATATTTTAACGAATGTAAGCCCTAGAACCGATTACTGTTTTGGCGGACTAATCTTCCAGTTGGTGAGCAAGCCAAAACATGTCAAAACGTTTTCGTAAGAATTTCGTTAACCGAATTTTTGTTCGTTAACCGAATTGAAGATTCTTATGGAAGATAATTCGTTAACCGAGGTGTTTGTTAACCGAGGGACCACTGTATTTGGCTTGGTTTATTATTTGCTGATTCTTCTTTATAAATATTTGGAGGAAAAATGTAAGTTTGGAAAAAAGTTCATGCACTCAATATGAAAGTGATAATGAGAAATATCTATATGTTACATTCAAAGAGTAGATTACCTATAGTATTATGGAGCAGTAGGATATTGAAAATTGATAAGAATATAAGGGAAAAATCAGATATCAGGGATAAGGGATTAGGTAGAACCAATTTAGGGGTATACACCTGTAGTAACAATGTACTGTATCTGGTGCCCTTAATTGCTGACAGGAAATTGATATTGATTGATCAATTATTAATGAATTTTGTGCTTCAGCCGGAAGCTTTCCTTAAAATAATATACACGGTACCAGGAAATGTGAGGAATAAATAAAAAAAACAATGAATTGGTTACACCAAAAAATTTTGCCAAACCAGTTAATAAAAGCCAAATGAAAGTTTAACACAGCCGCCATTTGCATACACTTCCTGCTCCACCATAATAATGAAGACCAGCTGGAATGTTGATTCCCTAGCAACACTCCCTACCAGTTACACACTGTGCTCTCCTCCCATTATGTGTTTGCTCTTAGGATAATTATTTCTTTTACTTTTTACACAATATGTATGTAGGATGGTGTGTGCATGTAACTGAGTAAAAATAAATGAAGAAAGTTACGTATATCTACCCAAAAATATGAGTTGAAAAAACCATAGCACCTCACAGCTTGGCCCAGTAGCCTGGTGGTTACAATGATGAGCTAACCTAGATACAATGACATGATTAATCACTATTAAACACTGTTCTATCAGTAAACACTAATAATAACAGTAAATCCAGTTAAATATGGCAGGGAGTGAAGAGAGTTACAGCTGCAGACAACACACTAACTAGCAGTCACTCACTCCAGTAGCCAGTATGGGAAAAATACATGACCTCTTCACTTGTTTGTGCACCTTCCTGTGACTTGATGAAGATGGTTGAGGGAGCCATCACAAGGAGCACATTTGTTAAGAGAGCACAGTAGCACACAGGTGAAACAGACAAGTGTTTAACCCAGACTGTCACTGAGGCAGTGAGTGGCCCAGCCACCTGGTACAAAGGAGACACCTTGCAGGACGTCATAAAACTTACGGGCTCCCCGTCCCGGCCGTGAAAATGCTGCCAACTTTAAAACTACCTGCAGACATCCTTGGGTACATCCAAGGTGTCATACAGGAATAATTAATCGAAGGCCGCGAATTGTAAGGGCATTTTGTCCTACAGTCCTGTAATAGCAGCAGTGGGGTAGAAATCACCCTCTCACTGAGTTTACTGAAGTGCCAATAAACAAGTATTTATAGCTTTCACCTGTGCCTGTAATTAATAAAACCTAAAAAATGAAATAATGATATCTCCGTTAGCCAGAATCCCTCTTAACCGGAACTTTCCAATAGCCGGAATTGAAATTTGCTCAGAATTTTTCTGGAAAATTCTCTTAATTCCAGGTTTGAGAACAAATGTTGAGGTTGAAAATCAGGAGCATTTTCTGAAAATAAATAAAAAATCAGGAAAATCTGTCAAATATTTTATTTCAGGTCTGGGAGCAAATATCTATTAATTATGAAGTAATGTGCAATTATCGGAAAATCTGAGAAAATGGTGAGAAAATCACTCCAGACCAGCACCTGGGAACAAGGGTTCTCGACATTATGAAAGACTGTGCCATGTTTAGCCACATCCTCACGTGGTTGGTGGGAAGACCAACCTTTTGGGTGATGCTGGATTTTTCTGCTCTGGGTCTATACTGTATATAATTACTGTGCAAATATAAATACAGTACAGTGGTCCGTTGGTTAACGAACACAATTCGTTCTGCAGTCATTCGTTAATTGAAAATTTCGTTAACCGAATCCATTACAGGTTTTTCAATGGGATATTGGGTAATTGGTTCCAGCTCACCGAAAAGTACATAAAAAGTAAAGCCAAAATACGCATAAAGTCAGAAACACTCCTAAAATTCCCTTAAATCGCCCTTAAATCACTACTGTAATGTGATAGTGATTAATTTCTATCACATTTCAGTAGTGATTTAAGAATTCTAGTGTATATGTACGTATATACTGTATATAGTGATTTAAGGGCGATTTAGGGGAATTTTAGGAGTGTTTCTGACTTTATGCGTATTTATGCATATATATTCTCCTAACTTGAGTCTGTGATATTATATAAGATAAAAACTGTAAGCCTAAAACCCTGCCTGGGCAGATGGGGGAGAGCGAGGGAGGGGCAGGTGAGGTGATATGTTTGACAGTTGGCGCTGAAGGTCTAATGTGTGCTTATTTATCAGTCCTTAAGAGAGATTAAGCCTTTCTCTTATAGAATGCCACTGAAATGACCTGGGAGAATATAATTTACATTGCTGGGATTCTTGTAAGGTAGTGATTAATTTGAATATAAACGAGCTAGACATGCCAAGACACTTACACATCATTAACAGCACTGCTAAACCATTGTCTTATAACATTTTACTTATAATATCTATTTTAAAATTAATTGATACATGACGGCTCTACAGGACTACTTTTGCACTTAGACAACTGATCAATGAATAAACCAGGGCATCATGTTCTGATAAATACACTACAATATTATTTACTAAGTGCTCAAGACAGATTCTGTGGTAAGCATCAACCCTCTTGAGCAGTGGCAACAATGATGATTGAGAGATGGTGAGTGCTGGCAACATTATTAGGGAGAGAGATGTCAGCTGTTACCGCTCAGTAAACAAGAGACTGAGAATATACTACATAACGGTAGCTCATCTGGGATTGTGTGTCGGGTTTTCTCCCTGGCTATACACAGTTTTGTACAGTATCTTAATATAATTCATATTATCTATAATTTATTAGTCAGTAATGTGTGAGGAAACCGCTACCACCAGAAGGAGTTGTTTGATTTTGTTCAATTTACCACAGATGTTCTTATCAATATACAAATTATATATCATATTTTTTTTATTATTTATCACCTGTACTGTATCCCTTCAACATTACCCCTGCCTCTGTCATTCCTACTGTAACTCAACAAAATATTGTTTATTTGTTATTTATTAATTAGTAAAGATATTTTACTGTAATGATTTGTGGTTATTAGTGCCAGTACCCTTCATATACAGTCAAATACTTATTTTTACCTTATTATTTGGCTTGTCATTTAATTTTTATGCAAATTGCTGATTATATATTGCATTTTTTTCATAGTAATATTTAATATTTTATATTATCAATGATAAAACATACACCATAAGAGGCTGATCATACCAGAATGCAGTCTATAATACTTAATACTGTACAGGTAAATAAAGAATGGTGGCAATGAAGCAAGGCACTGAGTCTCACATGGTGCTGGAGTGTGTGTGTGTGTATGTGGTGTTGGAGGGTGTGTTGGTGTTGTAGGGTGTGTGTGTTTGATATTGGGGTGTGTGGGTGCTGTTGGGGATGTGTGTATGTGAAGTCGATGTGTGTTCCACACACACACACACACACACACACACACATGGGAATTAAGACAACAGGCTTCGAGGGTGAGGGTCTTGTTGTGTGACTGCCTGGTGGTGAGGTAAACATCAGTTGTTGTGGAACGCTTGGCAACACTGGTGCATGTTACCACTCGTTTCCACTCCATCGCTCTAATTACCCACATCTTTCTGCTTTCTCACTCCATATTTAAAAATATGATGTAACATAATGTTGAAGGGCTACAACTTTGCTCATTTATACTTATACTTATCACAATCTCCTTAAAAAATACTAGAGCTTTTATCTTTACTCAAGACTTCTTCAGGTCATGAGACCTACTAATCCCTCACCCTACCTCCACCTGATAGTGCATCAGGTCAGGTCAGTCTCACAAGACCCACTAATCCCCCACAGCTCCATGGGAGTGGAAAATACCAGTCTTTGCTGTAACACACAACTTCATTCATGCCCATATTTATAGATTTTTAATTTTTAAATATATTTATTTAACCATACTTTTAGATAAACTATTCTGAATTATTATACGAAAGAAATGGAGTTTCTAACTTAATTAAACTAGAGCAAAACATCCCCAGCACCCAAATATGTTCTAGGGAAGTGTGCGTCTGTGCAAGATGTCTAGTTTAGATACCCGGAAACTTTTCCAGTACTGTAACTGGAAAAGATTCCGGGGATAAGGAGTTTTTCCAGGTTTGAGAAAGTTTTTTGGTTACCCAAAAATCTCTCATCCCCAGAAGGAAGTGCTCAGCACCAATTGTTCCGGCTAATGGGGTTATCACTGTAATATGAAAGTTGTTAAGCAAACATTTTATTACAGGGAAGATCTTCAAGGAAGTACCAAAAAGGATTATCATTTATGGCTGGTACCAAGGATATCCCTCTTGTGTGAGCGACGACTACAAGAACATGGAGTGCGTGGATCATTCACAACTGTTAGAGAGCTGCCATTGTTGCTGTTCAGACTGGACTGTGACTTGGTGTCCATGGAATTGCCTCTCTGCTTTCGGGTTAGTTTGTATTACTGTTCTTTGTAAGTTTGTAGTATCCAGTGTACAGTACAGTCTACCTTTATAGTATTTGTATTACAGCAGCATGTTTTTCCACAGAAAACTTACTAAATTAAAATTTCAGTAGAGAGACGTAGAAGTACTATAACAGATACCTATCTATCCCACTGTTCAACTACTGTATACAAAATATTTCTGCCAAATAATTTAATAAGTTTTCAAATTTGAATGAAATGTGGTCACTGCAACAACTTCATATCATTAGTGTCTGGTAGAGAATGATAATTATCAGTGGGGTTTTTTTGTATTTATTTATCAGAATTATGGTTCTTGTTGGGTGTTGAGTGTAGAAATTTGTCTTGTCTGTCTGTATGAGGCATAAGTTTCACGCAGTATCGTGAGAAAGACCTTACATATTTAGATTAAATTTGTACAACTGTGTTTCATTGTTATCAAGACTAAGTTTGAGAATCTGTTTTATATGCAATTTATCGAGATATATTTGCCATTACAGTATTTGTATATGTACCTGGGCCTATACAGTACTGTCAATTCTTAATACAGTACACCAGATAGATATATGAAACATTTTATTTTCTTTCAGGATTTGCAGTTGGATAGTGACCCTACAAGTGTTTTCCTGGTAGCTCAAGCTCTGATGACCATTCAGGGCGTTTTTGGCCTTATTCCTAACATATATGGCAAAGGTCAGTCAGCCAAGCAAGTGTATGAACTGATGGTTCGAATGAGAAGAGAAATGGGAGGAAATGAACCACAGGTGAGTTGAAATATATAAGGAATCATTGAAGAAATACAGTACAGTATAGGGGCTTGAATAAGGAAATGTTCCCTATGCAACTTGTCCAACTACTGTACAGTATATATGAGATAGTACTGTAATCATTGTGGTACTTTGGGAATGTTCTGTATTCTGTCTTGTTTTAACTTCTTTATACAGTAGGCACAGAAAAAGATGTACTGTACTTTATTGATATTTGCAGTGTACCAGGAAGGGAACTGCTTCTCCACTTGGCAGCTGGACTTGTAATTTTTAATACAGGTATCCTTTGAGATATGAATGGGTTATGTTTAAAAAAAATCATTAAGTGATTTTTCATATTGGGAATGGAAAAACATATGGGGAAAAATAAGGCTCGGTTCCCTAATGACAAAAATACTCTTATATCATACCCCCAAAAAACACACCCCCGAAAAAACTACCAAACTAATGATAAATATTACACCACTATCTAATACGTTACAGACATTAAGAAAATACTAAATAGAATTCTAGATGAAAATATGCAGCTAAAACTATTAAGAAAATGCTAAATCAAAGTTTAACACAGCCGCTAGTGGCACCATTTGCTTAGACACTGGCTGCTTCACGCGTGGCTGCCCTAAAGCGTCACCATAGCAACCAACCCAGCCACTTCTGCCGACCGACACACAAAAAGAAATATTTATTCCCTTTACGTTTTTTTACCTTATGATAGTTATTTTACACATTTTATACACAGTATAGGATTGTTTGTGCATGTAACTGAGTAAAATAAGAAATTTTGAAAAAAGTTAAGTACATACAGGTGCTCCTCTACATACGAACGAGTTACGTTCCTGAGGCTTGTTTGTAAGTCCAACTTTGCTCTTGTAGATACCAAACATATTGTAAAAATTTAAAAGATTGTCGATATTTAGTACAGCTATACCCTTTAATACAGCCTTAAAACCTGGCTCACTCTTCTCCTCTTCGTTAATGTTTGTTCTATATGGAATTTTCTTCAAAATAATCCAGTCTCATCCACATTAAACACCTGTTCTGACAGGTAACCCCCCTCAATGATGATGTTTGTATCTCTGAAAGTTTGTAAGTTGAACGTTCTTAAGTAGAGGAGCACTTGTATACCCAAAATTACAAATTAAAAAAACTCAACATAACTCCTACCTAAGCCCAGTAGAGTGAATACTACAGAGATGTGGCTGCCCCAGCTGACTTCCAGGGACGTGCGAGTTGAATTTTTGCCCAGACTCAAATTCGTATAAGTGGGGAAAGCTTTTGTAACACAAAATAGAGGTGTCAATTTAGGAAATTCATATACAGTGACCCCTCGTTTAACGAACACCTCGGTTAACGTAATTTCGATTAACGAACTGCCTTCCATAAGGATCTTCAATTCGGTTAACGAAAAAAAATTCGGTTAACGAAGTTCTTACGAACCGACCTCAACATGTTTTTGCTTGCACTGACTGGGCAACCAGCTTTAGTATCAGTCCGCCAATACATTAATCGGTTCTAGGGCTTAAATTCCTTACTATTTTAGTAAATATCAAGAAGTTTATACTATTCAATAATTTTAAAAGTTTAATATTCAATTTTTTAGTCATTTTAACAATTATTGAACATAATTGAAGGTAAAGTGACTAGTTTAATGCGCGGCATCCAGCCTCTTAACACAGCAAACAGGAGTTAGTCTCTCTCTGTTTTCACTGGAGGTAACATCTTGCTTGAGACTCTCTTCAACTAAACGCTTTTTTTCTGTGTTTCCAAGCAAATTATTGGTCATTTTGAAATATATTTTACATATTGACAATATATAATGCAGTGCATAATATTTATTTACGTAGCCAATCAGCCGAGAAGGTTGGACAACTACATCCAGGGCTCATCAAGGCAGATGAAAGAAAGTTGCCAAAAGTAGATGTGTTTATGATTGTAGAGTATATCAAGAACTCCGCCATCCAGCTATGAAGCACGTTAAATTACATCTGTCATCTGATCATCTCAAGCCCATCCCCTGGTCATGGTCGTCCCTAGTCCTTCCACAACATTAAATATACAGTAGACATCAGTGACGAAAACTTACATTTTCCAGACATGAAATAGAGAACAGTGATGAAAACTTCCATGTTGGAGTTATCGGTCTTTTGCATCATTTTAGCAGCCAGCAAGTAATACACACGATGATACTTGAGCAGTGATTTATTTTAACCTAACAATAAGGTATGCCTGTGTATATCAACATTGTATATGGCCACAAGTCCTGTATTTCTGCTGGTAACAATACATACACCACAGCTGGCTGCCTTGATGCTTGCGCTAATCTGTGACGTCACAACCAATCAGAGCTTTTCGCAGTCACGTGACTTTTTAGCAACTTTAACTCTTATTTTTTTTTTTACACATTTTGGCTCAATTTATTTAAAAATATCATTACCATAGTGAATTTCTGCATTTTCTTTACCCATTGACCTGTCAACTTGTCCATTATATCACACAGGTCACAAATGGTTATCATTCTTTTCCTTCATTAAATCTAAAGAAATATCATCTGGAACTGTACTGTGGTATAACATGGGCTTTGGTCACTGGTCGGAAATTCTGAAACAAATAAACTGAAAATAAAATAAAGATTAAACGTTTGGTTGATTTCTTTGTTATTTATCTGTAAATGTATTTATGGTTACTTGTTTATGTATTGATTAGTCTTACTGCACTTGTTTTATGTCTTGTAATATGAACATACTGTAATGTGACCTATGGAACAGAATAGAATAGAATATCACATTACAGTAGTTTTATCTTTGTAGGTAACCCCCCAGATAGATCAGCTGATTCTTATTGATCGCTCTGTAGACCTGATCACACCACTGGCAACACAGCTGACATATGATGGACTAATAGACCAATTCTATGGCATCAATAATTGTAAGTGTCTTTTTCTATTTGAGTAGTACAGCACCCCTGTACTCTGTATATCCGGTATTTGAAAATGTCTTAATTTCCACCATAGTGTTCAAGGAAGCAACATGTTCTCAACTGAATGACACTGATATTATCTTTTGAGTACTGTACTTTAGTCTTGCATACAGGGCACTCTGTTTAGTGGTCATATTAACAGTTCAAAATTAAAAATTGACATTTTTGTGTTTATAGTGTGTTTATGGACCTGGGCCTGAAAATCATTTTTGTGCCAGCTTAAATAGCTATACGTATGTAAAAATTTTGTTGTGTTGGGGAATGTGTATCTCTCCAACACCTGAATTTTTGTGCATGTTTAATTTCAATAGTTCAGAGTTTGCAAGACACTAATATTGAGGCTCCTGTATGCTATAATGTCTTCATATGTTTTATATAATTATTGTAGAAAAAAAATCTATATAGAACTGCAGCATTAACTACAAACTCAGTAATGCTCCTCTTAATTTTTGTACTGTAGGTACAGTGAAATTACCTGGAGAGAAGTTTGCACAGACTAGCTCCGACTCTCCTCCGTCTGATGATTCATCATTCATGGACACAAAGACGGTGCAGCTCTCCTCCTTAGAGATCCTTTATGCAGAGATTAGGGACTGCAACTTCTCAGCCGTGGGGCCTCGTCTTTCTCGACATGCAAAGTCCGTGAAGGCTCAATATGAAGAACGCCATGCTGCTAAAACTGTGGGGGAGTTAAAGCAGTTTGTTCAAAAAATTCCCCAGATGGAAGTGCACAAGCAGTCTGTAGCTACACGTAAGACTCATTAGATTACATTATAATACAGAATATAAAACCTGTTAATGCGCTAGTTCTCCTCAGTCCCAAGATTTGAATTGATCCTTTTTTCTACTATTTGTATCTTCCTTCATTTATTAATATTTAAAAAGTATTGGCACGTGTCGAGTGTTCTCAGAGTAATGTGGTTACTGATTAAATTCAAACCTCCAGTTCTTGAAGACACATTATCAGTGCAGGAAAATTTTCTTGAAATAATTTCCATGAGCATTTAACTCTTTAAGTTATAAAACATTTGTTCCATCCCTGTTTTTAGAAATGATTGTACACAAAATGGAAAAGGATGACCTTGGCAAAGTTATGTTCAAAGTGGGAAGTATGAGTAGATGGAAGATATTAAGGAACCATAAGAGGAAATATGGGTAATTTTAATATTTATAAGATTTTAGGCATTTTATGACTGTGGAGAAGACAAATAGTGTTCGTTAAATGAATATAATAATAGATTAGACAGGTAAAGGGTCGTTCATATCACTTCTTCCACATATTTCCATACTTCCATGAATGACTTGGACTAAAAGAGTGTAGGTGTTGTATTCCCTGCTGAAATGGAACAAAAGAATAGCTCCCAGATTGACAGACTCTATAGTGCATTTCAACACACCCAGTGAGGATGTTGATGTTGGTCACCCAGTGAGGATGTTGATGTTGGCCACCCAGTCTTAGAGCAGAAAAGGCTTGCAGTAGTTAAAATAATGATGATAAATAAATTGATAAATAAACAAATCTAGATATACAGTAATGACTTGACTATAGAGCAAAAGTTTTACTGTGGAAGAAGTAGAGTTTGTTATCATATATATGAAGGAATGTAAAGCATTTAATGTCATGTATGAATGTCTGTTTAGGAAGGACCTGTTCTAAAATTTGTTTCTTCACATTATCTTTTGCAGACACTACCATAGCTGAATTGATTCAAGAACAAATTGCCTCAGGTATTTTCCGACCTGCACTGCAGATGGAGCAAGAGTTTTTGAAAGGACTTGATACAGATAAAATAAGTCCTTTTATAGAAGACTGCATCGCACAGAAGGAATCTTTGAATACTGTAGGTAAAATAATTGTGTTCTTCACTACCTATCATATATATTCTTTCCTTATTTTTGCAAAGAAGCTCTAGAGATAACTTATCTTGTATGTAGAGTAATTGATGTTTATGAATCATTTTACTTGTAGGTAATGACTTATGGTAGCAGTTTGTAATCATTATAAGAATGTCTAAGTTCTTACAGTGTCCGTTTCTCTCATCATTATACAAGTGTTTGAGAATGATAGGATATTATTGTACCTGCTTTTAGTAGTACAGTATTTCATATTACACACAACATGCAAAAGTAAAAGATATATGATTTTACAAAAAAATTCTTAAGAAACACAAACTAAAGTATTGTGGCAGCTGTGACAGAAATGCAGAGACTTAGATGTGTGGAAAATAATTAAGAATACAGTAGTACCCTGATTTACGGATTTACGTGGTCAATTGAAACCACGGGGTGCCACGGAAAGTGAAATCCGTGTAAAGTGAACAACAGAACATATGGGATTAATTCCAATGGAGACTGGCCCGACCCCCAAATTCCACTTTTTCCGACACAATACCTATGTTGTAGTAAAAATAACATCTTAATTTTATGATGGTATGCTCACACAATTAATATTAAAGAGAAATAGTCGCCAGGTTAATGTCCATTCAAATAATGGACTCAAATCCCCCCCCCCCCCCTCTTCCCAGCTCACTAGCTCCTACCTCTCTGAGAAATGTTTGGGTGAAAACACTAGATTTTAACATTTAGTAATAAATAATACCTCAGACTAAAGTTAGGATAATATAATTGACATTTCTGGATTCCTTGCAGGTCAGGGAATATTTTGAATGTAAACTTCATATATTATGCACAAAAGAAAAAATTTTTGCTTTGTGTAAACCAAATTATTACAATAGATCTAAAATTTGTATGTCTAATGCAAAATCCATGATGTTTATATTTAAAATGATCATCATATTGTAAGAATTCCAGCAATGTAAATTATATTCTGGCCGGGTAATTTGTATGAATTTTATGAGCTAAATAAAAAAACAAAACATTATACTTCACCGCGTATATGAGTAGATGCACCGCGGAAAGTGAAGTGAAAGGTGAAAGTCCGGTTCTGGCAAAGTACCACGTAAATGACTAAATGAGAAATCGATGAGAAATCGCGGATAGTGAAACCGTGTAAAGCAGGGCAATACTGTAGTTATACATGTGTCATTTATAACATGCATAGTTTTAGATCATTACCAGTACAGTCATCAGTTTTGAAAAATTTTCAATTTGTTGTCTGAATTTACCCACATTGCTTTTCAGCTAATTGCTCCATCTCACTTACATACTCCCATACTGGTGCTAATGTGTACTTGGCCCTGCTCTGCTCCCACTCTTTTGACCTTTCCATGTTCACTCACCTCATGAAGAAAATTGCATTAGCACTCACAATAATAATAACTATTTATCTTAAGCTTGACACTCTAGTTTAGCAAGGCAGACAGGTACTGCTGTTGCTTTTCCTATCATGTGATAAAATGTACATAGTTTTTCTCATCTTCTGTGCAGGTGCTCAGATTGATCTGCCTCCAGTGTATTGTGAATAGTGGCTTGAAACCCAAAATTTTGGAGCACTACAAGAGGGATGTAATTCACACTTATGGATTTGAACATTTCCTCACCCTGGAAAACTTGGAGAAGGCTGGTCTTCTTTATGTTCAACAAGGACGCAGCACCTATGCTACAGTCCGCAAGACCATGCAGCTCACAGTAGATGATGTCAGTGAGCACGATCCTACAGACATGTCTTACGTTCACTCTGGGTTAGTCATCTTAGGTTTCATATATTGTTTTGACATGGAAAAGTTCACATTGCTCTGGTACCTATCAGTGACTGGCTCAGGAAGCTTTAAATCATTCAGTTAAAGCAGGATCCTTTTGCCCATTTTCCCTATCAGGATAGTAACTCAGTCTTACTTCCTTTATCACATCATATTAGTCTACTTGCTTTATGCTGAAGGACCTCAGGTATATATAATTAAAATTTCAAATTCGAAGACAATACAGTGAACCCTCGAAGATCTGGACTAAAAGGGGGGACCACTTGGCCGAAAAAGCTGATTGTCCGTATCTTCCGGTTAACGAAAAAAAATTTGATTAACGAAATCCTTACAAAAATCAAGTTTTGTTTTGAACATCAGCTGATAAGCTGAGGAGGTACTCAGCCAATTCATTAATCTCTTCTATGTTTACATTCTTTTCCAATTGAGTAAATATCAAGAAAATTGTGCTCTTTAATATTTGTGCATTTTTTTATACAGTACAGTCTTAAAATTATTGGTCATTCTAAAATTTAGCCATCCGAGCTCTGTCTACATAAAGTTTTTCAACTATTATTTTTGGCTCAATATATGTAACTTTATTCATTTATTGAAACTCATTTACATGCGTACACTGTCCTAAGGGCAAAGCTGTACTGTACATGTAATCAGAATAATGTACAAAATGAATACTAAAATTTGTGTCCAGTGCAAACTATGGCATGTTTGCATTCAAACTAATCACTATCTTATAAGAATTCCAGCAATGTAAATTATATTCCCCCCGGTCACTTCTATTAAATTTTATAAGCAAAAAACAAAAACTCAATCTAAAGGATATAAATAAACAATTACACACTTCACACCACAGGCGCCAACTGTCAAACATGTCACTGTCACCCCTCCCTCCCTCCCTCTCTCCCATCTGCCCAGGCAGGGTTTTAGGCTTACAGTTTTTATCTTATATAATATCTCAGACTAAAGTTAGGAGAATATAATTTGCATTGCTGGAATCCTTGCAAGACAGCGAATAATTTGAATATAAACGTCATATATTTTGCACAAGAGATAAAATTAATCACTTGTGTCACATTACAGTAGTGATTTAAGAGTTCTAGTGTATATGTACATACAGTACATTTATATAGTGATTTAAGGGCGATTTAGGGGAATTTTAGGAGTGTTTCTGACTTTATGCATTTTTGGCTTTACTTTGTATGTACTTTTCTGTGAGCTGGAACCAATTACCCAATATACCATTGAGACAATGGTTTCGGTTAACGAACGACCTTCTGGAACGAATTGAGTTCGTTAACCGAGGGACCACTGTAGTACTGTATTTTACGGCATATAAGACACACCCCCTCATTTTAGCAGGTAGTATTTAGGAAAACTTTTGTGTGGATTTTCCTCCTGTAGCCATAATTTTCTTAAAATAATATATACAGTGCAGCTTGCCCTTCAAATTCGCGGGGGTTAGGTTCTCAAAATAGCCGCAAATCGCCAATTCCGCGAATAACATTTGCTGACGGGAGGGGGGTATACATTTTTTTACTCGTGCACAAAGAATTGTACACAATGTGTTTGCCCTTAGGACAATTATTTCTTTTACCTGTATGTGTGTGTGTGTGTGTGTGTGTGTGTGTGTGTGTGTGTGTACACACACACACACACACACACACATATACAATACAGGTAAATGAGATTACTGTCTCTAGAGCAAATGGCTCTCTGTCCCAGCCGTGAAAGCCCCAGCAACTTTAAAACTACCCATAGACATTCTTGGGTACACCCAGGGTGTCATCCGCAAATAATAGAGGACTGCGAAATATAAATCCACAAATTATCCGGGCATACTATACCAGGAAATGTGAGGAATAAATAAAAATAATACCAATAAATAAGTTACAACAAAAAATACTGTACTATTACCAAATGAGTAAATAAAAGTCAATTACCTAGTAACACTCCCCACCGGCGACACTCTGCTCTTTCCTCCCATTATGTGTTTGCCCTTAGGACAATTATTTCTTTTACCTTTTTTTTACAATATGTATGTAGGATGGTGTGTGCATGTAACTGAGTAAAAATAAATGAAGATAGTTATGTATATCTACCCAAAAATATGAGTTGAAAAAACCATAACACCTCACAGCTTGGCCCAGTAGCCTGGTGGTTACAATGATGAGCTAACCTAGATACAATGACATGATTAATCACTATTAAACAGTTCTATCAGTAAACACTAATAATAACGGTAAATCCAGTTAAATATGGCAGGGAGTGAGGAGAGTTACAACAGCAGATAACGCTTTACTAGTGGTCACTCACTCCCGTTGCCAGGCATACAATCAAAATATGTATAGGAGACATACATATCTTGTAGTTTGATTTGAAAAGGTGATGGGCCCAGTTATAAAGAAATTATATAAACCTTACATTTACCTCTGATAACATAATAAGAAACATTGTATCATTACTGGAGCAAATGAAGTAATATTCCCACAAACAACAATTGATAGCTCTGTTAATGTTTCCCGCCCTGGGCACCAGTGTCCCGCATGCTGACAACTTAGTTACACGAGCCTAAGATGATCTTTGTTTTGTTTTGGGAATGCTTCTTAGGGAGGCTTCTTAGCTCCCAGAACCCCCAAATTTTGTCCGAATCTTCCGAAATCCTGATTTACCGGGTCTGAAACTTGGAGGGTTCACTGTAAAGGTGACTCGTGCAGCACAAAGGAAAGTCAATATTCAGTGAAGGGATAGGGAAAACATTTTACCCTATATTTAAAAGACTATAAAGTCATTCTCAAAATCAGTGTTGGGCAGAGATCCACAGATCTATAGAGGGCGAAAAATATCTGGAAATTAAGTTGTGTAACACTGTAACATCTGACTTCTTTCATGACTATTACATACAGTATTTGTTTATTCATCCCAATATGAGAGAAATTCATGTACAATAGTACCCCGATTTACGCGGTCAATTGAACCCACGGGGTACCGCGGAAAGTAAACAACAGAACATATGGGATTAATTCCAATAGAGACTGGCCCGACCCCCAAACTCCACTTTTTCCGACACAATACCTATGTTGTAGTAAAAATAACATCTTATTTTTATGATGGTACATGCACACAATTAATATTAAAGAGAAATACAGTACCCAGGTTAATGTCCCTTCAAATAATGGACTCAAATCCCCCCCCCTCTTCCCAGCTCACTAGCTTCTATCTCTCTGAGAAATGTTTGGGTGAAAACACTAGATTTTAACGTATAGTAATAAATAATACCTCAGACTAAAGTTAGGATAATATAATTGACATTTCTGGATTCCTTGCAGGTCAGGGAATATTTTGAATGTAAACTTCATATATTTTGCACAAACGATAAAATATTTGCTTTGTGTAAACCAAATTATTACATTAGATCTAAAATTTGTATGTCTAATGCAAAATCCATGATGTTTATATTCAAAATGATCATCATATTGTAAGAATTCCAGCAATGTAAATTATATTCTGGCCGGGTAATTTGTATGAATTTTATGAGCTAAATAAAAAACAAAAGAAATTATACTTC
Organism: Homarus gammarus; assembly: GCA_958450375.1. NCBI lineage: Eukaryota > Metazoa > Arthropoda > Malacostraca > Decapoda > Nephropidae > Homarus > Homarus gammarus. The sequence goes on along the minus strand of CAUDMG010003433.1, from coordinate 1,238,430 downwards.
ACCGCATATATGAGTAGATGCACCGCGGAAAGTGAAAGTCCGGTTCTGGCAAGGTACCGCGTAAATGAGAAATCGCGGAAAGTGAAACCGTGTAAAGCGGGGTAATACTGTATTGTACCTCCATAATTTTGGTGATTTCAGTCACAGTGTAGAAGTAATGCATTTCATTTTCCCCCTCATGTTTTAACACCTTTCTTTTCTGTAGTCAACTACTTTTGTCATTCACTTAAATATTTTGTCATGCAGATATGCACCACTCAGTGCACGGCTGGTGGAGTTCTTACAGTGGCCAGGATGGCGAGCAATCACTGGTGTACTTCAAGTTTTGCCCGGACCAACTCTGACAGAGACACAGCAACTTCCTAGTGCCCTCAGGCAAAGAAGTAAGTTCATTGCCCCCCCCTCCCCCCCTACCCCCTTTTTTATTTTTTTTATCTTTTTTTTTAATTTAACTCAAATCTTAGTGAATAACTTGGATACCCAATTGAACAACAGTGGTGTGGTACAGTATTGTTTTCTGGTGAGGGGGGGGGGGGGGTGAGGTCAAGGTACCAATCCATTTGGGATCTATCTTTGATATCAATACAGTACAATATATGTTTCATTGTTTATGAAATAAATCATTTAAGGAAACTTACTTGGAATGATTAGTTGAAATATAATAGAAGTGAAGAGATGAGACAGCCAGGAAGCAACAGTTTTTGTGATGAGCGCAGAACACAACATTAAACGACTTGGGGGATGAAGGCCAATGGTTAAAAAGTTTACTTATTAACTCAGGGGGGCCTGGGGGTCTGGACCCCCCTTTTTCATCAGAATATTACAATATTTTTTCTGTGATGCAGTATTGTACTCAGGGCTTCTTTTTTTATATATAATCAAAGTAATTACTATTGACCTCAGAATATCTCCTATTATCAAGTGCACATGACCTCACAATGTCTATGACATTGGTCAGATTTGAAAAAAATATGGGGGGGGGTGCTTACAGTGCCCCCCAAAACACTCCAACTAGGTAGGCTGGCTGTGTTTGCCATGTTCCCCCGCCCACAGCTTCTTGGACCCCCCCCCCCCCTCCTTTTTTTTTATTAAGTGATGATAAGTACACTACTTTACTGTACTAATTTACTAAGTGTTGAAGACAGTCATTGTGGTAAGCCAATCAGCTGTTTGTTCTTTGTAAACAAATGACTCATGGCATTCAGTGTGGGATTCTTTTTTCAGGAAAGCTGATTCTTTAAGGATAATATTTTATCAACCTGGCACCAAGTGATCCTAAATTATATGAGAAGTGTGGTGGAATTGCATAAAGAAGTGTTGAAGGAATCTTAGGGGAGAGAGGGGGAGGGAGTCACCCACCCATGCTACCACCCCTACCCTCTGCCAGCTGCTCCCAGATAAACATTCGTCTTCCACATACAGTATACTCCTACACTTATTTTATCTTTATAGTACTGTACAGTATACAGTTTTCTCTTTATTCATAAGACAAATACAGTTCTGTGGTTGCTTACATATGACACTTTACAGTAAATAACAATCATCTGAGGACAACAGTTGTTGACAACCAGATTTATGTTTGGTTTTCAACCCAGAGAATTCTGTTTAATTTTTTTATTGTTGATGTAATATTCTTTTAATAATCTTGTTAGACAATTAAAGACCTTAGATGTTGAAGTGCAGTAATAACATAACTAATTTTCTTTTAACAGTTCAGATAAGCAGTGTTAATTATAGACCTGTCATGTCACAGTGTTGGTGGGTGAGTCACATGCAGGCAGGTGCTGTATTTGTTCCTCAGACTTGCTCTTGTCAGGCATGTCTCTTGTCTTTAACTGGTTTAACCATTACATGGCTGTAACTGTTCATTAAACATTTGGCTCTGAAGGTACATTACAGTATGTTCTAGAAAGCTTATTTTCTCTTGCAACATCATAAGTTATCATACAGTATGGACATGTTTACAGCTCTCTTTTGTTATTTAGCATTATTTTTTTTTAATCACAAACAGGAGGTTCAGTTGGCTCTGTGCAGAGTGGGGGAGAAGGCGGGACAGCTTTGGTGTTCTTCATTGGGGGCTGCACACACTCAGAGATAGCTGCCTTGCGCTTCTTATCATCAAGGGTTGATCAAGGTAAAGTTCAATCTAATGCAAAAAGTTAAATTGGGTCTCATTGGTCGAAGAGCCATTAGGGGCAGTGCAGATACAGCATATAGTATAGTATAGTATAGTATATTAAGCCTGCAATCTATACTGTACTGTATTATAATTGAATCACTTGCCTAATGATTCCTTTGTATAATTTTAGATGGCAATGATTATTGGCTAATAATATGTTTTTATCTTTCCTCAGGTGGGCCAGAATATGTCATAGCAACCACAAAGATTATCAATGGAAATTCATTTCTTCAGTATCTTTCTGATGAGCTTGGTGGCTAGTAGTCCTCTGTATCAAAGTACATGAAAAATAGTTTGCATTTTGAACAATCATGAATAAGCCAAAAATTAAGAGCAGCAACAGTAATGAATAAGTTTATTGTATGATAATACTGTTCATAACTGTTGCTGCATGCCTAACTTAAGAATAGCCTCAATCTACCCAAATAATTATAATTTTTGAACTGATGTTGCAGGTAATCATAATTGTTACCAAAATACCATGTGCAGTAAGTGAGAAAATGAACTGGAACCACCTATTAAGTGTTACTGTACAGTCCTATAAATGGTGTTATTATTCAAACTTAACCTAACATACTAAATTTAAGGTAAGCCAACCTTTTAGTTATGTGAGGTTGGATAGGTTTGGTTTAGTTTGTCAATTTCAAGAGGTGATTGTGAATATCCCAGGAAGAATCCGAAGGAAAGACACAAAAATACTTAAATTAAGATTTCTGGGGTGGGTATAAGTTATTCTTAAGGTATGGAACAACTTTTCTTTTATACAACAAGTCTCTAAAACATATAATTTAGGCACTGGAACAGTAAAGTACTAACAGTTGTACAGTACTCTACTCCTTTTGATCTGCCTCAGTTAAGATTTGTAACAAATTCCTTGCGAGTTCATTTTACAAAGTGATTAGTAATTACAAATATATCTGGGAAAATGAATTGATAAATATAACTTTCTTTAATATTTGTACAATACTGATTATATTATTTAATATAGGATTAAGAAAAGAGGTTTTACTGTGTATACAGTACAATAGGGATAAGATGTATTAATAGTTATGATTTTTAATCCAAGGAGTTTATAATGTTGAACCATGGTGCTTTCAGTGCATATGTGAAAATATGACAAGTTGTGTGATTGTAAAATCATTTATATTATTTATTTGAAAACATTGTATACAGTATTTCAGTCAGCTTATGTACAGTAAACCTAAGCAGAGTTTTTGTTAAGTTAGTTTACTTTCATTGGATGTAAACCTAATGAATCTTATACAAATTGTCATTTGGCAAGAATATCTAATGTTAAATAAACATAAGTGAGATTTTGGCTTATTTAGTATAGTATAGTTTACACACACACATATGTGCATCCCCTCTTTATCACACCCACCCACCCACACACCCACACAGCCTTCCGGCTGCCATGCTCTTTCAATAAACCGTTAATTATTATTATTATTATTATTATTATTATTATTATTATTATTACATACACACATCCACACACTTACTTACTTGCTTATGGCAGTCCATCGAAGTCAATGACGATGTTGCTCCAGATGATTGATGAGTTATGTGTTATTTCTCGGATGCTCCTGTAGATGACTATGGAGTCCAATCCTGGAGGCGCAGATCTTGTTGAATAGGTGACAGGGATGTTGTTCATTGAAAGGAATTGTGCCTTGAGTCCTCTGATATCGTTGGGCTCATTTAGTAGCTCTCATTTGGTTCAGTGAGGTCTCTAGTGTTTCCGCTCCTCCATGGCATGCTGAGTGCCATAATGTCTTGGAAGCCGGTGGTCTGGCATCCTGATAACAAGCCCAAGCCAGCGCAAGTGTCTTTTGGCTAGCATGGTTTCAATGCTGGTCGTGTTTGAGCAACGATATAGTTCTTCACGAGTCACTATCTTCCCAGGATACGCTTAAGGCATCTAGTGTGGAACTTTTCCAGCATTTGTATATGGCGTCTGTAGGGCGTCCAGGTTTCTGAGGCATATAATAATGTAGCTATACAGACCGCGAGATAAGCTGCAGTCTTCGTTCCATATTTAAGGTCATTGTTGAGAAAGACTCTTGTTCTCAAAGGTCCAAATGCAACCAAGGCTAAATTAATTCTGGTTTGAATTTCCATATCCAGTGAGCAGGTGGGTGTGAGAGTGCTACCAAGGTACTTAAAACTGGGTTACTATTTTGATAGGATCTCCATTAATGTAGAATTGTGGTGCTTCTATTGGTGGATCAATGGGCTGGACAAAAATCTCAGTCTTCTGGGTGTTAATTTGCAAACCAAGCGAGCTGTAAATACCTGAGATCACGTCCAGTGCACGTTGCATAGATTCTCTGTTAGGTGTCATTATTGCACAGTCATCTGCATACTGTAGTTCTATGACCTGAGTTGTTAAGGTCTTTGTGTAGGCTTCCAGACGTCTAATATTAAAAAGGCTACCATCAAGACGGTACCGTATGCCCACACCTGCTTCAGGCCCAAGGGCATTGTGTGAGAGTTGTGCTACAGCCAGCAAAAAAATGTTAAACAACACAGGTGCCAGCACACAGCCCTGTTTTATGCCCATTTGGACACTAAATGGTTCTGACCACACACCACCCACTAGTACCCGGGCTTGCATTCCATCAAGCATCTGGCAGAGGATGTTTAAATATCTTGGTGGTACACCGACCTTCTCCAACATAGTCCACAAAAGTTCTTTGTTTACTGTGTCGAAAGCTTTGGAGAGGTCAATGAAGGCTGTGTAAAGGTCTACATTTTGCTCTCGACTCTTTTCTTGAACTTGCCTAGCTGCGAAGATCATGTCTATTGTACTGCGATCCTTCCTGAATCCACATTGGGATTCAGGAAGAGTGTTCTCCGTTAGGTGTTGGATAAGTCTTGATAACATGACTTGACAGGATCTTGCCAGCAACTACAAGGAGGGAGATGCCCCTGCTGTTACCACAAATTGCTTTGTCACCTTTAATCTTAAAGATTGTTATGATATTTGCATCTTTCCAATCCTGGGGGATGGTCTCTGCGGCCCATATGGTGAGTAAGAGGCTATGGAGGCGCTCAGTCAGATGGGGACCTCCATGTTTGTAAATTTCAGCAGGAATGCCATCAGGTCCAGCGCTCTTGTTGCTGAGCCCTCGTACTGTATTGCAGTTTCCACTTCTTGTAGGAGTGGGGCTTCATCCAGGAGGTGCAGGGTCGGCATGGGTGGGATGTTATCCAGTGCTGTAGGTGTTATTGGATTAATTTGATTTAGAAGTGTGTTGAAGTGCTCAGCCCATCTTACTGCAATCATTTGATTGCTTTTGTAGAGTGTGGTGCCATCTAAAGATCTTATTGGTGTGACATTTCTTCTTTGTGGGCCATAAATGGACTTAACTGCCTCATAGAAGCTGTGTGTGTTACTGACATCAACAAAGGCTTGAATTTCTTGTGATTTTTTGACCCACCAGTCATTTTCCATGCTGCATAACAGTCTTTGTGTTTCTGCATCGTGGGCTAATTTTTTGGTTTTGAGAAGATCATGGATGGTAATCTTCAGGTGTTGGGGTCAAATTATCATGCGAATCCTGGATCTTATTATTAGCCTATGGTCCGTGCCACAGTCTGCACCCCTCATGGCTCTTATGATTTGCACCTCCTTTAGGTCATTTTGGCGACTAATAACATATTCAAGGAGGTTCCAGTGGTTTGATCGAGGATGTTTCCATGAGGTCTTGTATTTGGTTTTCATCGTGAACCAGGTGTTAGTGATCATAAGATTGTATTCTGAGCACAGTGTAAGGAGTCAGAGTCTGTGTTTGTTCATCTTCCCTACTCCATGCTTGCCCAGAACTTTGTCCCATGTTTCATAGTTTGAGCCAACTTTTGCATTGAAATCCCCTAAAAGTAGAGTTTTGTCAGTTGGTGGTACATCTGCAAGAGCAGTTTCCAATCCAATATACTATAGAAGTGGTCTTTTGTTTCTTCATTAGCATCAAGGGTGGGTGCATAAGCTCTGAAGATGGTAACATAGCGACCCTTGACCAGAGGGATGCGCCATGTCATGAATCTTTCATTTATTCCAGCAGGCGTCTCAGGGATGTTGCGAAGGAGTGATGTTTTGACAGTGAAACCCACCCCATAGTCACGGCACGTGTCTTCTGGGAGCCCCCTCCAGAAAAAGGTGTATCCCTCCCCCACTTCCGTCAGCGAGTCCTCCCCACTCAGTCGGGTTTCACTAAGAGCAGCAATATCTGTGTTATATCTCTTGAGCTCATTAGTGACCAGGGCAGTTCTTCTCCTTGGTCTTTCTATCTCCCCTCTGTCCAATAAGGTTCTGACATTCCATGTAGCAATATTAAGTTCTTTCTTAATCTGATTATTTTCATTGTTTCGACTGCATCATGGGATGACTTGATGGCTGCAGCGTGCCGCCCGAGCAAGAGTAAGACAGCATTTGTTTAGGACCACCTTTTCTAGGTCCCTCCATTAGGAAGCACTTGGGATCTGCTTGTCATGATGGAAGCTGCCGAAGAGACACACTGCCCTGTCCCATGTCTCAGCGACCATCACTCCACCACCGCCTACGTGCAGGTCGGAGCTAAACACTTCCAGTCACATCCTTGACCTGTGCCCCCACTCGTTCCCATCGCCGTAGGTCTTTTCGAGGTGCTGATGAGATGATGAGGTTGATTGGAACAAAGGGCCTGCTTAATGAGTGGATTTTGAGTGGGGATGATGGAGCGCAAACACCACTCCCACTACCCTGGCCTTCCCTAGCAACTGTCGGTGGCATAAGAGACCCGTGACGACCGACTGCTGAGCGGGGTCGCAGGAGTCTGCCAAGAACGCGGTTTATTGTGCTTCGCCTATTGCGTGACTCCAAACACAGTTTTTTCGTTAGGGGTTGACTCCCGTAGTCTTGCACTTTACCAGTTAACCCACAAGACAGTGGGACGGGTTGGTGGGTGCCAGGGCATGTCCACACGCCGGCGGGCCTCCACACCGCACCTCTGGGGCACCCACACATACACACACCCACAACCACATACCCACACACACCCACACCCTCACATACACACACCCACACCCTCACATACACACATACACCCCCACACACACACACACACACACACACACACACACACACACCTCTGCAGCCAGTTACACACACAAGAAAAAGCCAACAAACATAATACCTTATACAGTGTATATAGTAACACATACTTAGATTTTAACAACTGTAATTTTCCATGAAGAGAATACATGTATAATGTACATTCCTTTTGTTTTAGCTTGTTTTCTTATCCAGCAATATTTCTTACTGGGGGCTGAATGTAAATTAGAAAACAATTGTTCAAGAATGGTGATGGAATTCTCACTATTAACTTGATTTAGTGAGAAAAGTAAAGTATGAAGCATTCAAGTAAAGTAGAAGTTTCAGTCCAAACTTTACTTCACTACCTGCATAATTTTGGAGAAATGCACTACAGTAAAGAGTACAGTACCTGATTTAAGCCATTGGGAACAAAGATGTCCTCTTCACAGATACATTCAATAAATTTTTTTATCTTAATTCTTTTAAAGCAACACCCTACTGGCACTCACAGTGGTGGGAGTGCACATCTTGGACACATTGACATATAGCAGGGGTGTCAAACTCATGGCCTGCAGGCCAAATGTGGCCCTTGGGATGGTCAGGTGTGGCCCGTGAAATGACGGTAAAATTTGTCATCCCGTGAAATTATGATAGAAATAGATATAATCATGTTTATTAAGTAAAATTAATTTTATTTACCGGTACTTAAGATCAAACAAATCCAAATGTGGTATTCCTGGTAAGCCAGGTAAGGCAATGTGTGAAGCTGTAAACTTCAGTCCTGCAAATATTTGATACAGCGCTTGTGTTGACCCTCGAAAGGTTTTGAGTTTGACACCACTGACGTATAGACATACCGGTAGCCCCTTTATGCAGAATACTTGAGCATGAGAGCTGATACCTCTCTGGGTTCTGATGCATCCAGGTCTTAATAAAAGATGTGCACAATATGTTAAGCAGACTTAGCAGTAATCCTTAAAACATTGCTCAGTATTGGCAGTAATACTGTAATGGAAGAATAGAATACTTCAAAGATGGTTGTTTTATACAAGAAAGAGATTTGTAAAATAATCTGTAACTTAAGCCCCGTCCACACAATCAAGCACGGCCCGACGGGCACTCGCTTAATGCCCGTTGTTTGGGCAAAATTGACGGGCAAACCAACGGAGTGCCCGTGGTCGAGCGAAATCACCAGATAAGGCCGTCTGCTTGGTGGTTTGACCGTTTGCTGCCGGGTATGGATGGACGACCCTGCCAGACAAACGAAGTTAACCTTGGAACCCTGGCTGCCAGTTTTTCAGTCTCGTCACAAATCACCACTGGAAAATGTCTGTTCCTCCGTCCGCCACAGACTAAGGAAACATTCATTGGTCTAGAAAAGAGACCATGGTGTCGATTGAACAAAATCGTCAGCACCCTTGTCTATGGAATATCAAAGTGGACATGTACAGGGATAGGGACAAACGTGCAGCGGCACTGAGACAGATTACAGAGGACATGAATAGAAGCGGGACTACAGTTACCACAAGTGATGTGAAGAGAAAAATTGAATCACTTCAAAATCAGCAGAGACCGGAACTAAGAAAGATGCAAAAATAAAAAAAGTCTGGAGCTGGAACTGAGGACATTTATATTCCCACATTATGGTGCTTTGATGCACTGCATTTCCTCATTGATGGTGACACAATTCGACAATCTGTGTCAAACATGGATACTCACACTACAGAAGATATGTCTGAGGTACATTCTGATCACGAGGTACGTATAGAAGCGCGCTCTCTCTCTCTCTCTCTCTCTCTCTGTATTGTACATAATATGTATGTATATATTTTTGTGTCACTATCAACAAAGGGCTTGTGTATATTTTTTTTTTATTTATAGATATTCAATGATCCGCTACTGCTGGGACTTGATGATAATCCACCAGCCACTGTCACTGGTTCGGCCACGCCCACCGTCTCTCGTATGGCTACGCCGACTGTCTCTCGTTCGGCTGCAGAATCGAATACTCGTGAACCCTCACCCTCACCCTCACCGTCAACAAGTAAATAACTGACCAAATGGGTTTCTGACGATGCTGATAATATCTTGAAAGAGGCCCTCCACCACCTGCAGTCATTATCTTCCTCCGAAAATATTATGAATGATGCAGACAGTGATTTTGGTCAGGTTGTTGCTAACGATCTTCGACAGATGAGCGGTGAAAATAAAATACAAGCTCAGAAACTTATGAGATCCTTTATCTGGGGAAACTAGGTAGACTTTCCTCCTCAACGACTATTATGTAAGGGTCATTTACTGAAAGAGGGTGTTGGATACACGTACTTATTATAACTATCGATGCGTCATTAGTGGCAAACAGTGATAACTCTAGTATTTTATTTTTATTGACGAATATGCATGTTGGTTTGGTTTACATGTCTCTATTGTTTGGAGTGGGTCTTCAGATATTTAATTTAAGACTACATACGCTAGGGAGTATGTAATTATGTTAAATACAGTGTATAATAAGTTGTCTATAGCGTTTTGGAAGCAACCTTGTGTCCTAAACAGGTCCATCATGTGTATGGAGGGTTATCCCCTTTTACAAAAACAGTGTTATTTTCATTAATAATCGATAAAAACCGGAAGCCCTACTAAGCCTACTATAACACATAATAAGACATGTGTTACCATGGGAACCTCTCATGACTGTCAAAATTTAATAACTATGTATACTACAAATCTCACCTGCAAGTAATCCTGGAGTACTTCATATATGGCTTAACAAGTTGCAGGTATTATGGTAGACAAACTTTGTTTTGATATCCTTGTTGTATACTGAAGCGACGTGTAGGAGCACCCAGTTGAAAGAAATATGAGAGTAGCCTCTAGACGAGCCTCTGGAGATATGCTCCGCCTCATAACGGTATCTTGTTTTTTTATGTATGGTTCCAATTTAGCGAGAAGTCTATAGAAGGTGTTGGGGTCCATTCTCATGTAGTTAGTGAAGTCTTTCTTATGTTCATCTTGCAGTTCACGTAAAATCGTGGCATGACTTCCCTTAACTTTTCGTTGAGATAACAATTCCTTGTACCATTCCCTTTTCTGTTTTTTCTTCTTTTTGCACACTGTAGCAATTATTATACACAGTGCTATAGTCTTCGATTTAACTGTCCTGCGACACACCATGGTGATCGTACCGCAGCAGCTACTGCCTACCACCTACTAGCTACCAGCGGCAGAGTGTGACTGCTGCCAACCAGCACCTCCGTGTGTACGACGACACAGGCAAAGTCCGCCGGGCACTGTTCGATCGTGTGGGCGGGGCTTAAGACCCGTTGTATCACCTATAAGACTATAGAATCATTCCTATGGGTCACATGAGAAAAATTAGCAAAGATATATAAATGACAGGTCCACTGAACTCCCAGTACAGTACTGAAAATTTGGCCATATGAAAAAGAAAATGATGATAGAGCATGGATGTAACGTGTATGAGCTTAATAAAGGTTCCACAAGAGTCTACTTACTTAAAGGGAAGACTTCATACTTACACTTACCTAAAGTGTACTGGGGGGTAAGCTAAGCTGGCTAATCTTTAGGCTAAGTTAACCTGTCAACTAATCGAATACCTAGAATTTGACTTTAAACTAAGCTAATCTCACATAAACTTAAGCCAATCTGATTGATAACCCAACTATTTAATTTCTAAGCTAAACTAACTTATACTTTAAGTTCTTAATTTCCCGAAATAACTTGGCGTTATCCGCAAACGTTTGTATGGAGGAGTGTACAGCTTCTGGCATGTCATTTATGAAGCAAACAAACAACATCAGGCCTAATACACTGCCCTGTGGTACCCTGCTTGTGTCGGATACACATGATGATTTCGTGCCATTAATCACCACACACTGCTTGCGGCTATGGAGAAAGTCTCAGATCCACTTGAGGACATTTCTTCGAATCGCGTACCTTCCAGTTTAATTTTCAGCCTTTCGTGGGGTACAGCCTTGGCAAAATCTAGATATATACTTGTATTGTCGATATTACCACCCTGTTCCAGAATATGGGTCCAAATATCCAATACATTGAGCAATTGTGTTAAGCAGGAGTGCCCCGGAATAAAACAGTGTTGGCAATCCTTTACAAGGTTGTTTCATAGAAGATGTTTCATCGCGGCATCTCTGATATTACTCTCAAGTACTGGTCAGGCTCACTGGTCTATAGTTGTTCGTGGAGTGACGATCGCCCTTCTTGAAGATAGGACTCACATGCGCCTCTTTCCATTCACTGGGGACCTATTGTTCATCCAGGCATTTACAAAAGATCTTCAGGGGCTCGGCAAGCTCGTTGCACAACTCCCTTAGCACTCTAGGAAGCACCATGTCAGGGCCGGGATATGGACCTTTAGCTTTGACATTTATTTCTAATACCCTCTTCTGTGAACACAATGTGGGTCACTGCTGTGTCGAACCATCTATCCTCAAATGCAGGAAGGTTAATCGCATCTTCTCTTGTGAACACCGAGGAAAAGAAGCTGTTCAATGCCTCAGCTTTATCCTGGTCAGAATCTGCGTAACTCCCATCTTCAAGCCTCAGGTCTGATACTCCTACTCGCGTTTTTAATTTCGACTTTGCATAGTGGTAAAACGCCTTTGGGTTTGACTTGACCTCGCATGCAACCAGCCTCTGGAGCTCCTTTTCAGCCCTTCTACACTCTATCTTTGCTTGGTTTCTGGCTCTTGCATACATCCCCCTGTCCTGCTCATCGTGTGACCCAACCTACATCTTGAATTTCTGGGTTTTCTTCTTAACTTTGTCGACCGCCACATGTGTAGGGATCCCCTTGTATTTCTAGGGGCACTGGGTTTGGTCTTGGGTATGTAATTATCGATTAAATGGTTCACTTTACTAGTTATGATATTCACTACAGGGTCTACGTTCTTGTGCCTCATGAGTCAGGTCAGTTGATACCCCTCATCCCGTTGTAATTTCCCTTGTAATATTTGCACCTTGGCCTGGCCTTATCTTGAGCTAGGTAACAGTTAAATCTGAATGACAACACTCTATGGTGACTGGTGCCAACTGGGGCAAGGTGTTCCAGTTTGGCCACCATACTCTCCCAGTTTGTCATGATGAGGTCGAGTGGCTTGGGTGTTTGCTCCCCTCTGTAATGTGTCGGGTCTCTAACATGTTGGAACAGAAAATTATCTCTCAGAGTTTCTACAAAAAGAGTAGCAGGGTTATTCAGGTCATTTGGGGCGAACTCGTTTCTCCAGTCGTTGTCGCCATAGTTAAAGTCCCCCATGATAAGGAGGTGGCTAGGGTTGAGCATCGCTGCATTGTCTATTAAGGCTCTTCAGCCCCTTTGATTTAGTGGGCCACAGTTTGGGGATCTGTAGATACACCCGACAATAAGTAAGTCTTGTTGTGGATTCCTCCCCTACAAGCACCGAACCTTCTCGAATTCCCCAACCTACGCTTCCAGCGCCGCCCACGGAGCGGGGGTCAACTATCTACCCACGCCTACCCCCGCCTCATAAGGCCTGACACCGCTGTGACCAACCTCTTTTTCTACCCAGTGCCACCAGCAAGCAACACCTCCTCCTCCGCGCCAGCCGTGTGGCTGCCGCTCCCGCCAGCGACCTTGGCGTCCCTCAAGCCGCGTGCCCTCACTCTGGGCACCCTCACCACCCAGCTCTCTCTACTCAACGCTCATTACCATGCTACCTACCCAGCAACAAGCTGCATGGGACATCCAATACAATATGTTTACAGTGAGCACATTGTGAGTTTCCTTTCTCCATCCCATCCTGAGTGTGAACCAATATCTCATACCCTCACAGTCTCCTCCCTTTAATTTAATTTTACACCACTTGGACTCTTCAAAAACATCCTCTCCCTGTACCCTCACCTGGCTGGCTCTAAGGTCTTGCCTAGCATAGATAACCACACCCCTCTTGCAAGTTTCTTGAGAAAAGTTCATTTTTGAGTCATATCCAGCAATACTGGACTCACATTCCTCTGGGTCGATTCTCCTGTTCTTGTACAACAGTTCTACAACTCCTACAATATCTGGTTGGTGTACCTTCAGTAGTGTTTCAAACTCCTCTCTCTTATCAAAGAACGTGTCAGTATTAGTGTACATGACATTCAAGCCAGAATTAAAGGGAAGGGACTTACTTATCGTCGGGTGTATCTACAGATCCCCAAACTGTGGCCCACTAAATCAAAGGAACTTAAGAGCCTTAATAGACAATGTGGCAATGCTCAACCCTAGCCATCTCCTTATCACAGAAATGTGAGGCACTTTTTTAAGTTCAACCCAAACCAACACTCACATATTCCATACTCAGTAGTGAGCGTGTACCTGCCAGTAGTGCTCAATGGGAATTTGATTGACTATTAAGCTAATAGATAATGAAGACAGTATTAAGCATCATTATCTTTAGATATATTTAATTCACATAAACTACAAGCAACTAAAATGTTCTTGTTTAGAGCTGTGGTCGTGATAACTATACAATACATTATCCAGCAGGTCAGCTTCATAAAGTAAAGATCTCCCATAATCAATAGAGTGTATCACAGTGTACAGAGACTTGGTGTGTTATTTGATGTTTATCCTAGCATTAATAAAATAGGCTTCATTTTATTTTCTTATTCCTACATGTGTGTCTACTGATGACTCTTAAGTAGGATAAGAATATTTATTTATATCTATAGATAAATATTAATGAATGACCTCGTTATCGTCCTTCAAATTTACCAAGTTTTTATATTCGCGATACAAATAAAATACCATTAAATACATAAAATTCTGTTGTCACGTCTCATAATATACATAAATCGTCATATTACTTATTTAAACACATATATGACAAATATTAATAATATTTTATAGTTCTGAAGTTATTAATTGAAAATACTTTTATTACTTGCCAAATTAAGATACAACCAAACTGTAGATGCCAGGGAAGGAACTAGGGGAGGATGATGTGTGTGTAGTGTCAGGTGTGTGTAGTGTGTCAGGTTTGTGTCAGGTGTGTATTAATAATGGCAAGAGTGTCCCGTCTAGGTGTGTACATGACAATATACTTATGCCTGTGTCTGTTAATAAACGTGGCCCTGGTGGTGATGTTCTTCAATGGTCATCAGTGGACGAGCCTCACACTGGCACCTCGGACCTGGCACACTAATGGTCAGTAATTTAATTTAGTATTATTGTCTTTTTCCGGTCATCCAGGGTATTTAAGTAAGGTGGGATTAGTTAGGTTGAGTCCGAGAAGCAGTGCTGTTTATAGGTTAGGTTAGGTTAGGTGAGTAACCGAAACGATAATTTTAACGTTATTTTACTACACGTTTCATCACTACTTGGCTCAAATTTTATTTTTGGTTATCCCTGTATCTTGATATCCAAACCCTAACCTAACCAACCTAACCTAACCAACCTAACCTAACCAACCTAACCAACCTAACCTAGCCAACCTAACCAACCTAACCCTAGCCAACCTAACCTAGCCACAGAACCCAGTAACTACAGTATGTCTAACCTAACTGAAGACTTCGCTCCCCGAGACTCCAACCGATTTTACTAGTTAAATTCAAAGATTCCCAGGATGACCGAAGCTAAAATAATACGCTGACTAAGTATTAACCCGGTAGATGTTCCTGGTAATTGTTTATGACTTCACAGCCGCCGATTTTTTAAGGAAAACAAATTTTAAAATGCTGCAATTTTACTGTGTTTTATAGTGGATAATGTTGTAGTTATGGTAAATGTGTTAAAAAGCGTTTATTTAAAAGTTCAAGTTAACGTAACCTAACCTCACCTAACGTAGTGTAACCTAACCTAACCAAGCATAGCTTATCTTAACAGAGTACAGGTTACACAGTGTATGATTGGCTGAGTACTGCCGCATAACCACCGAGAAAGACAAAATGTAGTGTGCTCCTATTCATCTAAATATTTACCAAACATAACAGTTTCCATAAAAATGATTACTATATCAGAACACACTAATGAAAATATAGTAAGAAAATAAACACTGAAACAATTTAACTCGTCAGCTGTGAAGTCCTCATATTAGCCGGCATTCCATAATGACTATGTACGGAACTCTGTGGTTAATAGTGACGAGATACCCGCAGACGCGTTATTTGTTTTGGCGTTTATTTTCTTACTATATTTTCATTGGTGAGTTCTGATATGATAATTTCTTGTGCAAATGCTCCGTTTGGTAAATAATTAGTTGACTAAACACAGATTACTTTGTCATTCTTGGTGGTGATGCAGCATCCCAGATGTAAACAGCCAGTCATATTGATTTATTTCAAAGCACTTTGTCATGCTCTGCTGGTGCCCCGATTGATGCCTACGTTCAGTGTACGTTTATGAGTCGCTCAGTCCTGGCAGCTGCTCTCACGTTCACAAAAAACGTCAAATGACACCATATACCGTAATAGTAAGTTCCTTCTGTTTGATATGCCGGGGAGCTGAGTCCCACGGCTAGAAAGTTAGGTAATATTAGATAGGTTTCTGTGGTTAGGTTGGGTTTAATATAGAAATAACCACTTTAACATATGAGATACCCTACGCTGATTATTCATAGAAAATTATTTTAAAAATGCCGCAATTTCACTGTCTTTTTAGTGGACACTTATAGAAAATCGGAATGACAATGCATAGAACTTAATAGAACCTGACCTGACATACATAGCCATACCTACAGTAACCTACCTAACCTACCTAACCTTACAAAACCTACCTAACCTTTCTTAAGATTTCTAGTAGGTAGTAGGCAGCTACCAAACAGGGAGGTACTACCGCCTGGGAAGATATTACAGGTTGACAATCCCTTATCCGAAATTCTTGGGACCAGCATTTCGGTTTTTGGAATTTTTCGGTTTTCAGAATGGTTAGTGTTTTTTTTTTTTTTTTTTTTTTTTTTTTTTTTTACACACAGGGATCAGCCCACCCGGACACAGACCACTGACTCACATTGGGGCCTGGGGGCTAAAATATAATAATAATAATAATAATAATAATAATAATTCTTCATAGGTCTAGGTCGTGTTTATCACCTCTGATCTTTTTTTCATTCTTTATTTCTTTATTATTATTATTATTATTATTATATTATTATAACAGTATTATTGTTATTATTATCATTGTTATCATTCTTATTTTATTTTTGTGTATTTTTTATTAAAATTTTTATTTACTATGAATAGTTATTACTATTACTGTATTATCATTATTATTATAATTATTATTACTATTACATTTTCACCCCCCAGGCCCCGATGTGGGTCAGTGACCTGTGCCTGGGTGGGCTAATCCCCCCCAAAAAAACAACCTACCTCACCTTTCTTAACCTACCTCACCTTTCTTAACCTACCTCACCTTTCTTAACCTACCTCACCTTTCTTAACCTACCTCACCTTTCTTAACCTACCTCACCTTTCTTAACCTACCTCACCTTTCTTAACCTACCTCACCTTTCTTAACCTACCTCACCTTTCTTAACCTACCTCACCTTTCTTAACCTACCTCACCTTTCTTAACCTACCTCACCTTTCTTAACCTACCTCACCTTTCTTAACCTACCTCACCTTTCTTAACCTACCTCACCTTTCTTAACCTACCTCACCTTTCTTAACCTACCTCACCTTTCTTAACCTACCTCACCTTTCTTAACCTACCTCACCTTTCTTAACCTACCTCACCTTTCTTAACCTACCTCACCTTTCTTAACCTACCTCACCTTTCTTAACCTACCTCACCTTTCTTAACCTACCTCACCTTTCTTAACCTACCTCACCTTTCTTAACCTACCTCACCTTTCTTAACCTACCTCACCTTTCTTAACCTACCTCACCTTTCTTAACCTACCTCACCTTTCTTAACCCACCTCACATTTCTTAACCTACCTCACCTTTCTTAACCTACCTCACCTTTCTTAACCTACCTCACCTTTCTTAACCTACCTAACCTTTCTTAACCTACCTCACCTTTCTTAACCTACCTAACCTTTCTTAACCCACCTCACCTTTCTTAACCTACCTAACCTTTCTTAACCTACCTAACCTTTCTTAACCTACCTCACCTTTCTTAACCTACCTAACCTTTCTTAACCTACCTCACCTTTCTTAACCCACCTCACCTTTCTTAACCTACCTCACCTTTCTTAACCTACCTAACCTTTCTTAACCTACCTCACCTTTCTTAACCTACCTCACCTTTCTTAACCTACCTCACCTTTCTTAACCCACCTCACCTTTCTTAACCTACCTCACCTTTCTTAACCTACCTCACCTTTCTTAACCTACCTCACCTTTCTTAACCTACCTCACCTTTCTTAACCTACCTCACCTTTCTTAACCTACCTCACCTTTCTTAACCTACCTCACCTTTCTTAACCTACCTCACCTTTCTTAACCTACCTCACCTTTCTTAACCTACCTCACCTTTCTTAACCTACCTCACCTTTCTTAACCTACCTCACCTTTCTTAACCTACCTCACCTTTCTTAACCTACCTCACCTTTCTTAACCTACCTCACCTTTCTTAACCTACCTAACCTTTCTTAACCTACCTCACCTTTCTTAACCTACCTCACCTTTCTTAACCTACCTCACCTTTCTTAACCTACCTCACCTTTCTTAACCTACCTCACCTTTCTTAACCTACCTCACCTTTCTTAACCTACCTCACCTTTCTTAACCTACCTAACCTTTCTTAACCCACCTCACCTTTCTTAACCTACCTCACCTTTCTTAACCTACCTCACCTTTCTTAACCCACCTCACCTTTCTTAACCTACCTCACCTTTCTTAACCTACCTCACCTTTCTTAACCTACCTCACCTTTCTTAACCCACCTCACCTTTCTTAACCTACCTCACCTTTCTTAACCTACCTCACCTTTCTTAACCTACCTCACCTTTCTTAACCTACCTCACCTTTCTTAACCTACCTCACCTTTCTTAACCTACCTCACCTTTCTTAACCTACCTCACCTTTCTTAACCTACCTCACCTTTCTTAACCCACCTCACCTTTCTTAACCTACCTCACCTTTCTTAACCTACCTCACCTTTCTTATCCTACCTCACCTTTCTTAACCTACCTCACCTTTCTTAACCTACCTCACCTTTCTTAACCTACCTCACCTTTCTTAACCTACCTCACCTTTCTTAACCTACCTAACCTTTCTTAACCTACCTCACCTTTCTTAACCTACCTCACCTTTCTTAACCTACCTCACCTTTCTTAACCTACCTAACCTTTCTTAACCTACCTCACCTTTCTTAACCTACCTCACCTTTCTTAACCTACCTCACCTTTCTTAACCTACCTCACCTTTCTTAACCTACCTCACCTTTCTTAACCTACCTCACCTTTCTTAACCTACCTAACCTTTCTTAACCTACCTCACCTTTCTTAACCTACCTCACCTTTCTTAACCTACCTAACCTTTCTTAACCTACCTCACCTTTCTTAACCTACCTCACCTTTCTTAACCTACCTCACCTTTCTTAACCTACCTCACCTTTCTTAACCTACCTCACCTTTCTTAACCTACCTCACCTTTCTTAACCCACCTCACCTTTCTTAACCTACCTCACCTTTCTTAACCTACCTCACCTTTCTTAACCCACCTCACCTTTCTTAACCCACCTCACCTTTCTTAACCTACCTAACCTTTCTTAACCTACCTCACCTTTCTTAACCCACCTCACCTTTCTTAACCTACCTAACCTTTCTTAACCTACCTCACCTTTCTTAACCTACCTCACCTTTCTTAACCTACCTCACCTTTCTTAACCTACCTCACCTTTCTTAACCTACCTCACCTTTCTTAACCTACCTCACCTTTCTTAACCTACCTCACCTTTCTTAACCCACCTCACCTTTCTTAACCTACCTCACCTTTCTTAACCCACCTCACCTTTCTTAACCCACCTCACCTTTCTTAACCCACCTCACCTTTCTTAACCTACCTCACCTTTCTTAACCCACCTCACCTTTCTTAACCTACCTCACCTTTCTTAACCTACCTCACCTTTCTTAACCTACCTCACCTTTCTTAACCTACCTCACCTTTCTTAACCTACCTCACCTTTCTTAACCTACCTAACCTTTCTTAACCCACCTCACCTTTCTTAACCTACCTCACCTTTCTTAACCTACCTCACCTTTCTTAACCCACCTCACCTTTCTTAACCTACCTCACCTTTCTTAACCTACCTCACCTTTCTTAACCTACCTCACCTTTCTTAACCCACCTCACCTTTCTTAACCCACCTCACCTTTCTTAACCTACCTCACCTTTCTTAACCTACCTCACCTTTCTTAACCTACCTCACCTTTCTTAACCTACCTCACCTTTCTTAACCTACCTCACCTTTCTTAACCTACCTCACCTTTCTTAACCTACCTCACCTTTCTTAACCTACCTCACCTTTCTTAACCTACCTCACCTTTCTTAACCTACCTCACCTTTCTTAACCTACCTCACCTTTCTTAACCCACCTCACCTTTCTTAACCCACCTCACCTTTCTTAACCTACCTCACCTTTCTTAACCTACCTCACCTTTCTTAACCTACCTCACCTTTCTTAACCTACCTCACCTTTCTTAACCTACCTCACCTTTCTTAACCTACCTCACCTTTCTTAACCTACCTAACCTTTCTTAACCTACCTCACCTTTCTTAACCTACCTCACCTTTCTTAACCTACCTCACCTTTCTTAACCTACCTAACCTTTCTTAACCTACCTCACCTTTCTTAACCTACCTCACCTTTCTTAACCTACCTCACCTTTCTTAACCTACCTAACCTTTCTTAACCTACCTCACCTTTCTTAACCTACCTCACCTTTCTTAACCTACCTAACCTTTCTTAACCTACCTCACCTTTCTTAACCTACCTCACCTTTCTTAACCTACCTCACCTTTCTTAACCTACCTAACCTTTCTTAACCTACCTCACCTTTCTTAACCTACCTCACCTTTCTTAACCTACCTCACCTTTCTTAACCTACCTAACCTTTCTTAACCTACCTCACCTTTCTTAACCTACCTCACCTTTCTTAACCTACCTCACCTTTCTTAACCTACCTCACCTTTCTTAACCTACCTCACCTTTCTTAACCCACCTCACCTTTCTTAACCTACCTCACCTTTCTTAACCTACCTCACCTTTCTTAACCTACCTCACCTTTCTTAACCTACCTCACCTTTCTTAACCTACCTCACCTTTCTTAACCTACCTCACCTTTCTTAACCTACCTCACCTTTCTTAACCTACCTCACCTTTCTTAACCTACCTAACCTTTCTTAACCTACCTCACCTTTCTTAACCTACCTCACCTTTCTTAACCTACCTCACCTTTCTTAACCTACCTAACCTTTCTTAACCTACCTCACCTTTCTTAACCTACCTCACCTTTCTTAACCTACCTAACCTTTCTTAACCTACCTCACCTTTCTTAACCTACCTCACCTTTCTTAACCTACCTCACCTTTCTTAACCTACCTAACCTTTCTTAACCTACCTCACCTTTCTTAACCTACCTCACCTTTCTTAACCTACCTCACCTTTCTTAACCTACCTAACCTTTCTTAACCTACCTCACCTTTCTTAACCTACCTCACCTTTCTTAACCTACCTCACCTTTCTTAACCTACCTCACCTTTCTTAACCTACCTCACCTTTCTTAACCCACCTCACCTTTCTTAACCTACCTCACCTTTCTTAACCTACCTCACCTTTCTTAACCTACCTCACCTTTCTTAACCTACCTCACCTTTCTTAACCTACCTCACCTTTCTTAACCTACCTCACCTTTCTTAACCTACCTCACCTTTCTTAACCCACCTCACCTTTCTTAACCTACCTCACCTTTCTTAACCTACCTCACCTTTCTTAACCTACCTCACCTTTCTTAACCTACCTCACCTTTCTTAACCTACCTCACCTTTCTTAACCTACCTCACCTTTCTTAACCTACCTCACCTTTCTTAACCTACCTCACCTTTCTTAACCTACCTCACCTTTCTTAACCTACCTCACCTTTCTTAACCTACCTAACCTTTCTTAACCTACCTCACCTTTCTTAACCTACCTCACCTTTCTTAACCTACCTCACCTTTCTTAACCTACCTCACCTTTCTTAACCTACCTCACCTTTCTTAACCTACCTCACCTTTCTTAACCCACCTCACCTTTCTTAACCTACCTCACCTTTCTTAACCTACCTCACCTTTCTTAACCCACCTCACCTTTCTTAACCTACCTCACCTTTCTTAACCTACCTCACCTTTCTTAACCTACCTCACCTTTCTTAACCTACCTCACCTTTCTTAACCTACCTCACCTTTCTTAACCTACCTCACCTTTCTTAACCTACCTCACCTTTCTTAACCTACCTCACCTTTCTTAACCTACCTCACCTTTCTTAACCTACCTAACCTTTCTTAACCTACCTCACCTTTCTTAACCTACCTCACCTTTCTTAACCTACCTCACCTTTCTTAACCTACCTCACCTTTCTTAACCTACCTCACCTTTCTTAACCCACCTCACCTTTCTTAACCTACCTCACCTTTCTTAACCTACCTCACCTTTCTTAACCTACCTCACCTTTCTTAACCTACCTCACCTTTCTTAACCTACCTCACCTTTCTTAACCTACCTCACCTTTCTTAACCTACCTCACCTTTCTTAACCTACCTCACCTTTCTTAACCTACCTAACCTTTCTTAACCTACCTCACCTTTCTTAACCTACCTCACCTTTCTTAACCTACCTCACCTTTCTTAACCTACCTAACCTTTCTTAACCTACCTAACCTTTCTTAACCTACCTAACCTTTCTTAACCTACGTAACCTTACAAAACCTAACCTAACCTTTCTTAACTGGTCTTCAGTGGACTGCCTTTCCTCCATAACCTCACGTAAGAACGGAGGAAAATCTCTAGCCGCCACACGGTCAGCACTCGCTTCTTCACCACCAATGTTGATGTTGGTGATATTGTTCCTCTTCTTAAACCTATGCAGCCAACCAGAGGAAGCATTGAAGGGTTTGGGCTCTGCTATTCCCATCTTATGTGACACTGCTGCGTACAGTTCACGTGCGTACTCTTGAACGGATCGCGTGTCCACCGCCATGTTGCGTCGCGCCTGACGAATCAAGTAAATCACCAGCAAATTTTCCACCTTTAGTAGCACCTTGTTCTGGCAATACTTGATCATTGAAGCACCTGCAGACTTTGTGATTCTCATGTGCTCTTTGATCTTGGCTGCATCCTTCTTAATAGTACGAATCGTAGATTCATTGACGCCATGGTGGCGCGCGAGATCAGCTTGACGTGTTCCTTTCTCCAAATCTTGAATTGTCTGGTATTTCACTTTGTAGCTTAGGGAACGTCGTATCTTCTTTGGCTTAGGGCGGCTGGGTCCAGGTAAGGAAAGGTTTCTCTCTGGTGGTGGTGGTTTGGCGGAAGCCATTTCACAGAACAATGGATGCACGTATACACAGTGTGGCCTGGAGGAATGAAACTGCCACGGTTAGGTCAAGCGTCGTCTTTCCTCCCTCCCTCCCGCGGGTGGACACGTCATGTTACTTTAAACCAATCACAGCTAGCAGCGGAGGGAGGTAGGGATGCATGGCCAATCACAGTCCGATACGTCATATGGTGTCACTGATAACGCAACAGAGACATGCACTGCGCAACCTTACCGCGCGGCTTGCCCAGGCGGAAGCAGGCGGGAGGAGGGAGGAGGCGGGAGGGTCGAATCTAAAAATAGCGTCGAGCCAGACACTCTGAGCGTGTATGGGTAGATGCACCGCGGAAAGTGAAAGTTCGGTTCTGGCGAGGCACCGCGTAAATGAGAAATTGCGTAAAGTGAAACCGCGTAAAGTGGGGTAATACTGTACTCAGTATCATCCAAAGAACGTCTCCTGAAATTTTGGTGAAATCAAATAAAGTCCTTCTGGTGCTGACCGTTTCCTCCACCATTACCTTTACAGGGGCTATTTACCTTAATTATGGCATGGCTATCCACGAGAGGCGGCCATGCCGAGGGAAGGTGGCCAGTAGGCTGTGTAGGATTCTTCCATTGTTCTGATAATTATGTCAAGGGTTATTTTGAAGCCCAGTACTGTTCTTGATTCCACAACTGGACTGGTAGACCATACCAGAGGTCTACTACCCTCTGTATGAAAAAGTATTTCCTTATATTCGTTCTGCATGGTAACTTGGTGAGCTTGTAGTTATGTCCCCTTGTGTGACATTACAAACAAATGTTCCGGGTTCATGTTTTTCTTCCCTTTCGGGATTTTGAACGTTTCAATGAGATCTGCCCTATTGTGCCTTGTCTGAAGGGTTGTTAGATCTAAGGCCCCCAGTCTACTTGGTTAATCGAGATGACATAGTTCCTGCATCATCTTGGTCGCTCTGTGTTGCACCTTTTCTAGGGATGTTAGAACTTTCTGGAGGTAGAGTTTACATGCCTGTACAGTATACAGTAATCCAGATATTTTCCTAACTGTATTCAAAGATACACTTTATAATTCCCAAATCACAATTTAATTTCCTCACTGAATGATCTATCACATTGCCAAGATCTTTCTTCTTGTCGACAGTATCCAGGAAAGTGTTATTAACAGAATAGTTGTGCTTAGGGTTGTTGTATCCTATGTGTAGGGTCTTGTTGTAATGTTTAAAGACCATTTGCCAGTCTCAAGACCATTTGTTTGAACACCTCATTCAGGTCTTCCTGCATTGTTGTGACATCGTCCTGACTTGCTACCAGCCCAAATATCTTCATGTCATCCACAAACTTGACTATGTGGCACAATATATTTTCATCTATGTCTTGTATCTAGAATCTAGATCATGAGCAAGGTGGGTCCAAGGAGAGAGAGAGAGCCTTGTGGTACTCCACTTAGAGCCTTTCTCCATTCAGAATGTATTCCATTTATTATTACTCTTGTTGCCCGTCTTCATGTCAGTTGTTAATCCACATCAAAATCTTGCTTGTGATGCCATGTGCCTAGATCTTAGAGGCTAGTCTTTTTCATGTGGGACTTTGTCAAATGTCTTGGAGAAATCAATGTACAACACATCCACTGGTGGAGCCTTGGTCCACGTTGTCTGTTTCTGTTTCATGGAGTGTGAATAAGTTTGTCAGACAGGATTTTTTCTGTGAAACTGTTGTGCTGCATTAATAAGACTGTGTTCGGTCAGGTGTTGGATGATGGCGTTCCTCAGATTTTCTCGAAGAATTTGTATATACTGATTGGCCTGTAGTTTTCTGCTGCGCCTTTCCTACTTCTCTTGTATAGCTACTGTACTGGGGCAACATTGGCTAATTTCCAGTCCCTAGGCACTTTACCTTGATTATTATAGGAACATTTTATATATTTTTACTGTACTGTAATGTTTTGTTAGATTGTACTGTACAGTACTGCACTGTTACTTCATTATTTTTGGGGGGTACAGTATTTTTCATGATGCTAATGATGATGAAAGAAATGGACCTGTGAGAAAAGGATATTTTATAGAAAATTATTTCCAATAATGTGCCATTAATTTTTCTGATGTGTTATTACTCCTTCCTTTAAATTCTTCATTGACAGTTATTGTGAGTTCACAGGCAACACAATTCATTGTTGTGAGTGTAAGTATAGTAGGTGCAGTACTATTTTTTGGCTTAGAAGCAGGATATCTCCCAAAATGTACAGTACAGTACTGTATTACAAGTTCCCAGCAGCAAGGCTCTACAAACAGTTTTCACTTTTTTCTATGGGGAGCTTAAGTACCCGTAAAAGAAAAAGATAATCTAGTAGATCTGTACATGATTTTTTTCTTATCAGGTGATGGGATTGTATATCAAGGGTGTAGTGGCTCGTGTTAATGATTTCAACCATCTCAAGACAAATACTGTACATAGGGTATTTACATATATTCTTTTATTGTATTCTAGAATGGGATCCCTCTAGTGGACGGATCCTGAAGTGCAGTGATCTTCCTACCCTTACCAACCTAAGCATTATAGGGTCTGGATGGACAAAGGCTGTGTATCTGTGAGTCATAAAAAACTCAATTTCACTTTTCTTAACTAATCTTAGTTAATTTGTTTCTTGTATTTAAATCTGAAATATCTGATTAAACTCTGCACATTTATACAGTACAGTATATTAATCTGTGAGGTGAAAGTTTGGATTAAAGAAATTACTGTACTGTACTGTATACTGGATGTTAATAAAATCAAAACATATTGGTTTTGTGATTCTGATAAAATGTTTTAGTAGTGCTGTGTACTGTACTATTAGGGTGTGTCATAGGAGGGAAGATCAGCTAAAACTAATGGCCCATCACTTTTTTGGTAGATTTTAGTGTATATAAACAGAAAATAATTTCAGTTTCAATATTTTGCAACCTTTTGCTAGGTAAATTTTAGCGTGAAATTTATCGAAAATCTAACGTACAGCTGCATTAGTGCATTACAATTAAATAGTGAACATTGCTTTCTGACTTCATTCTTTAGCAACCCAACTAACAATATTTTTTTCTGTTTCAGATTCTGATGCATTTATAAGTTGATAATATTTGCGATGGCTGCTTGTGTCAGGACGAGGAACCAAAAATCCAGCCATCTCAGTCACTATCTTGGGTCTGGGAGAGAGCTCCTGAAGTCGGAGTTGCCTACATTGAGAAATGCTTTGAGATACAGTGTTTTAATCAGGCAAATCAGTGAAAAGAACCAAAGAACTTACACAAACAAAGACATTGCCAGTGATATGACCAAAGCTGTCTTGGCACAGTACACTCTGGCTAACGCTCAGTTCAAGCCTCCAGTCATAACAAGTCAGAAGAAGATTAGTGAGAGACTGCTAGCCAGTTGGGAAAAGGCAAGAGATATCTCTCTTGGGAGAGGAAAACTTGCAGTTAAGGACAGCTTTGCCAAGCAACTGGACCAGTTATTTGACATAATTACTTGCAAGTGCCCAATTGTTCTCTGTCCTGAGTTTGGATGCGATCGTGACTGTAAATCTGAGGCCCACATCTCCTGTATTTGCAAGCGTGAACTGAAGATTCCTGTGATCGAACTGGCATTTGTCAAAGCACAGAGAGAGAAGACTGGCAGTATAGGGGCTTTCATGATTTCTAGCCAAGATATTCCGAGTCCAAGAGACAGGAGGCTGCCACAGAGAGACAGAAGAGGAGAAGAGTTGCCGAGGAAAAGAGACTTGAGTAGGCCCAGGGTGAGGTAAAAAAGGCCGATGATTGGAGTCAAGCTGATTCAGAGTTTAATGACTTCCCCATGGCTGATCCGAGTGCTGACCAGGAGAATGGTGACTTTGTCCCTAACCCAGAAAATAATGATCCCAAACCTTCCAGGCATAAGATTCGAAATAAGAAAGATATCCCGAGCATAGCTCTGGCCAGCATGCGACACCACACTGGTCTCAAAGAAACTGCAGAGATAGCAACAGCTGCCTGGATTGACGGTGGTTTGATAACACCTGATGATGTTCACCTGGTGATAGATCATAACAAAGTAAGGAGAGCTCAGGAGAAACTTGTCAGTAACCTAGAAGAGGAGTTTGATAAGGGGATAAGAGAAAATGGAATCAATTGTTTGTTCTTTGATGGGAGAAGGGATGACACTAAAGTGTTCATGAAAGTTGGAGATTCTGACAAGTTGTTCCCTGCCATGGTGAAGGAGGAACACTACTCCTGCTGCAGTGAACCAGGAGGGAAGTATTTGTGGCATTTCACTCCAGAGAAAGATAACATCAGGAAACCAGCTGAGATAGTGGCAGATAACATTGTGAACTGGCTCAGAGAGAGGAACGTAGACCAGACCCTGCAGGCCATTGGAGGGGACAGCACCAACACGAACACAGGGTGGCAAGGGGGGGTCCTACAGTGGATAGAGCGGAAGATGGTCTGGATTGTTTGTGACCTCCACACCAACGAGTTGCCACTCAGACATCTGATCCAGGAGCTGGATGGCAAGACTCTTTCAAACAACAGATGGTCTGGTCCTCTTGGCAAGATGCTGGACTCTGCCACTGAGTTAGAAATAAATCCGAGCTTTGAAAAAATCACAGTTGGCCCTCCACTCGTTGGGCTTGCACATACTGTCATTGACGACCTGAGTACTGACCAGTACTATGGTTACATGATTTGCAGTGCCATCAAAACTGGGGTCATGCCTGATAGACTTGCTTACCTGCAGATAGGTCCAGTCTCACATTCTAGGTGGCTCACAACGGCTCTCAGGTTCTGCAGAATTTGGGTCGCTCATCATAAACTGAAAGGGAACCAGCTTCACAACCTGAGACTTATTGTCCAATTCATCGTGAGTGTCTACTTGCCAAATTGGTTCAACACCAAGGTCAAGTCATCGTTCTCCGAAGGTCCGAGGCATGTTCTCTTCCAGCTTGAGCTCCTGAGGAGTCAGCCAAGGAAGGTTGTTCAGATTGTGGAGCAGACTGTGAGGAGATCTTCCTGGTATGCTCATCCCGAGGCAGTTCTGCAGACATTGCTGTGCAGTAAGGATGAGGAGGAGAGAAGAGTGGCAGTCAAAAAGATCTTGGATATGAGACTTATGAGAGGATCTGGGCATGACGAATCAGTTGGTGACGATTCCTTCAGGGTCAGGAAGACTCCTGAAGTCAATCTAGGTGCCAAGACCCTCACTGATCTCATAGATCTGGATAACATCCAGGCTGGCAGTGAGCCCCCTCTTACCTGCAGCCTCACCAATGTTCAAGTCAGAGCTTTCCTGGACAACCCCATGCATGTCCCTGCCTGGCCCTCGCACACCCAGAGTATAGAGCGTTGTGTACAGCAAGTGAGCGAGGCCAGCAGTCACGTGTACAGCCAGGAGAGGAGGGAAGGCTACATCCGAGCTCAGGTGGTCAGCAGGGAGGTGATGAGTAGAAACAGAAGCAAGAAAGACATGTTCTCTATGGTGTGCAGCAACACCGGGTCGTAGTAGTAAAACCGGTTTTTGTATTTGATGATTTTGTTTTCTAAAGGAATATTAAATTTAATAAATGTGTCAAGATCATTCGTTTCACTATTCTGGATCATTTTCATCCTAATAAATTAACCTGATACATTTACTTTACTTTAAATAAGCTATTTAGTGGTGTTGGTAAAAGGGTGGGAATACTGAATTTTCATAAGATTTCAAGTTAAAATTTACCTAGCAAAAAATGAAAACTTTTCAAATCTGAAGGTATCACATGATTCTGCACATATAACTACATCATTAATACCATGGGCCGATTTTTCAAACTCCAAAAAAAAAAAATTCGCCTCCGTATGACACACCCTACTGTACTATACTGTACAGAAATACTGAGCTTTCTCTTAACGTGTTTCTGAAGTATTGTATTTCTCTGCAGAGGTCAGTATGGCAGTACCTGGTTGGCAGTTAAAACTGTGCACACCACAGGCCACGACATGACTGAGTGCCAAGAGGCAGTGAGCGTCTGCTATGAGAGGTGTGCTGCCAAGATCTTGAGGGAAATGCATCTGTTACAGATGCTGTCTCACGGGAATGTCATCAAAGTAATACATCATTGATCACTTTAATGCATATCAAGGTTTTCTTTTTTATCTAAAAATTTGGTAGAGGACAGAATTTTGAAGTCATTCTCAGGTACTTTCCTTTGATGAGAAGCGAAGGATTAGAGTCTGACCTGTTTTATTGCCAAGGGTAGGAATCTGTCTGTGCCTTTCAGGGATAGCATAAATATTTAGGTAGGTTACACTATCCAGGTGGATTAGGCTTGATAATTCTGGTTATTGTCAAGTCTACCATTGGCTCATGGATTCTTAAGTCTGGAATCAGTTGAGTGGAAAGTGTTACTCGCAGTTGTTGGCATCTTGTCTACATGGTTAGTGTGACCTACCATTAGAATATACATGTAATGCTCCCTTTGCAAGTTCAACTCTTCTGTAGACACTTACTGTAATACTACATACTGTAATAGCTATATTCTTGAGACTGATAGAAGATACAGCACTCAACATGTTGATTATAAGACCTTACAGTACTATACAGGTGAAATAAAAACTAAACATGTGATTGTTAAGAACTTGAGAGTCATATTCTGTAAATTCTGTAATAGAAATGATCACAAGGTAAAATAATTAAAAACTGAAATCATGATCAGGTGTTTGGAGACTGTGTACCTGGTGTGGAGTATTCCCCGGGCCCTCCAGTAGCTGGTGTTGTGGCTGTGATCACAGAATTGGGACATCCCATTGATGTCATTCAGGTTCTTCAGATGAACTTTGAGGAAAGACTGAAGGTAAGTCATGCTATGGACAAATCACTAGTATTCATTAGTAACCCTGAGAGTTCTTTTTTCAGAAGGTTCATTTTGAGATTTCATAGGTTCTAAGTGTGATATAATTGAAGTGAACTTGTTATGTACATTACTTTCTAAATATTAATATGCCTGGAAATGAGAAGACTTAGCTACTGGTAAGTTGCAATTGCACTTAAAGTAGTAATAAATTTAGACTTCATAAGACACAGTGTGTTCAATAATCCAAAATCTGAAAGCTTCCAAAATATTAATACCCCTCACATTTAAAATTCCTGTCAAAATGGTGTTTGAGTTTTCAAATTTCACTGTTCAGATTTTTGTGAACTGCCGTTACCCGTTTAAATTTGAAGAGGTTAGCTCTGTTTTTCTGTGGTACATACTGCATTTGCTTTATTCTACCCTTATACTGTAATGGCATCCGAGATATAGTGGTGCGAGTTGTAGTTAAGTGAAATTCTTTGTAAAATATATACAGTAAAATACATCAGTGTGTCATTGTGTTTATAATATGATCCTATAAGCTCTTAGAGTTTTATGCAGAGTGATTCATATTAGGGCATTTGCAAAGTGTAGACTCCTGCACAAAGCTAGATTAGCCAACCTTGGTGAGCATTTTGTGACTAAGACTACAAGCAAGTTCATTAGCAATTTTAGCCTTTATGGTTAACCTGAAGTTTAGGCCCCCCAATTGGTTACCTAAAGTTTGCTTCCAGCTTAACCAGCTTGAAGTTTAACCACCCTAAAACTATCTAGGGGGATAATGTTAAGGTGATCCGTAAAGGCTAATGTTACGAATGTTGTGGTTTCGTTCATGGTCTTAAGTATAGTACTAGTGACGTGTGGTGTAATGATTAGCATGCTCGCCTCGCAAGCGAGTGGACCCGGGTTTGATCCCCGGGCAGGGTGAAACTGTGGGCAAGTTTCTTTATGCCATTTGCCTCTGTCTACCCAGCAGTAAATGGGGACCTGGATGTTAACCGATTTGCGAATCGTGCTCCGGTAATAGTTAGCCAGTGCAGTTGGCCAGTTGTCCGGTCATGCAACTCGTTAACTCAGGGTGTGGTTGTTGTGTTGGCAACAGCTTCTACACCTTAAACAAATTCACGCCTAGGTGGCCCCTTGGGCCAGCCATTCTCATTACACGAAGGGCAACCATTAGTCACCCCCATGATGTTCATTAGCTGTCAGGAACTATCATCGGCTAACCTTGTAAACAAATTTTCATTTGCTCTTCTCAGTGGGTTGACTTTTTGTTCCTATCAAGCCATGGAATTGGTTTTATTACATTTATGATTATCAGTAACTAGTTCTGCCATTGGCCAATAATATACCTCAAATTTAAGGATGCTGTAATGTGTAATATGTACTCAGTGTGGTAGGTGTCTGCCAGATGCACCAAGCTGAATTCAGAGTCAGGAAATGTGAGTGGTACAAGGTTGTATGGTGTATAACTGGCCTGAGAACATAGATATTGACCCAAATTGGAATTCAGTTTCATTTAATGTGTCAGCAGCATGGTGTTATCCACTACTAGTTAAAGTAAAGAGTTAAGAAATAGTAGTGACCTCAGTATTATGAATACAGTACAATACTCTACTGTATAACATTGTGGGCAATTTTAATATCAAAGATATATCAAAATAACAAAGGATTTAACTTTTAAATTATGTTATATAGCCAGGTGTATATTAAAGTTTATTATTTGTTTTCTAAAGAGCTATTAAGTTGAAGATAAAACTTTTATATATTGAGACAGATTTACTTTTATTAATTTTCAGTTGGCTTCTGATGTTGGAAGGATTCTCAATCACCTGGCAACATCACCTCTTGGAACAGTTCTCATGAAGGACTTCCGAAGGGAGCAGTTTGTCATCTCAAATGGATCACTCAAACTGTCTGATATAGATGATGTAGTAATTGGAGATCCCTCATGTACCAGTGACCATGAGTGTGTCATAAAGGATGGGGTCAAAGAGGATGTTCTTGTAAATTGTAAGTACAATATTGTGCATAATAGTGAGAAGCCACAGATGCTCTTACATTGTGGAATATATGGATGATAAGTCTATTAATATGTTGTAGGTTATTGTGTATTGTGTTGTCTGATGTTGGTTGCTTTGAAAACTCATTTCTGCTTTGGGATGAAATTTTAATTTGACTCATAGAGACTGCTAACTCTCCAGTTAGATGTCATTTGTCATACTGTATCTGTATTTACACACAGACACCTGCAGTACGTACATTGTTGAAACTATGGCAACCTCCATTGCAGGCATCAAAGTAGTTAATTCAGTGTTGGTATCTTCAAGAAGGGCGATCATCACTCTACGAACAACTATAGACCGGTGAGCCTGACCAGCATAATATGTAAAGTACTTGAGAGTATTATCAGAGATGCCGCGATGGAACATCTACTACGAAACAACCTTGTAAAGGATTGCCAACAAGGTTTTATGCCGGGGCGCTCCTGCTTAACACAATTGCTCAAGGTATTGGATATTTGGACCCATATTCTGGAACGGGGTGGTAATATCGACAATATATATCTAGATTTTGCCAAGGCTTTCGACAGTGTACCCCACGGAAGGCTGAAAATCAGACTGGAAGGGTATGGAATTTGGGGAAATGTCTTAGCGTGGATAGAAGACTTTCTACATGACTGCAAGCAGTGTGTAGTGATTAATGGTACAAAATCATCATCCGTACCTGTCACAAGTGGGGTACCACAGGGCAGTGTATTGGGCCCGCTGTTGTTTGCTTGTTTAAAAAATGACATGCCTGACGTTGTACACTCCTCCATACAAATGTTTGCCGATGACGCCAAGTTGTTTCAGGAAATCAAGAACCATGCGGACTGTGAAGAGCTGCAGAAGGATCTCTGTGAGCTCCAGGAATGGTCGAAGAAATGGCTGCTAAGATTCAATGTCACGAAGTGTAAGAGGACGCACCTGGGGCGTACCAACGGTAAGGAGGCGTATCATATGTCCCAATGGGATGAAGAAACTACACTATTTGAGATTGAATGTGAGAAAGACCAAGGTGTGTATGTTGACAATGAGCTGAAGTTCTTGGGCCATTGTGAGAAGAAGGTTTAATCAGGCAAATAAATTATTGGGTCTTATAAGAAGGTCGTTCAGGTATCTAGACGGTACGTCCTTCGTAACGATCTTCAAGAGTGAAGTGCTTCCCCATCTGGAGTACTGTCATCCCGTCTGGTCCCCGAGATATGCTAGGGACTGTTAGTTGGTTAAAAATGTCCAAAGGAGGGCCACCAGACTGGTGCCGTCTCTTCGGCACCTAACTATCCTGAAAGATTGGAGTGCCTGAACTTGCCTAGCTTATACTACAGACAGGCAAGGGGTGACCTAATTGAATGTGTTTAAGCTTCTCAAGGGGCACTCCTCAGTCGAGTGTCCTTACTTGGACCTGGTGGATGCTCACCCCACAAGGGGTCACAGCTCAAGATTGAAGAAGCCGCAAGTCCAGAAAACTGTGAGAGCAAACTTTTTCGGAGTGAGAGTTGTGATTTCTTGGAACAATCTTCCAGAGAGTGTTGTGATGGCACCGAGTGTGAGCTCTTTCAAGAACAGATTTGACCAATACTGGAGCGGGTTCAGGTACATTCAGGAGCTGGTGCATGCCCAGTACTTGCCAACAGTGTGTGATAGAGACGTGACCGATCGCCCAAGCGGCTAACGAGCCGATCGTTGGTGAAGAGGATGAAACAAATCATATCATGTTGGGAACTACAGGCCAAGGGAATTTGGAAATCGGATCAATCTTACCCAGAAAATTCTGGCTTTGGGAAAAATTTTCAGAGGGTCACATTTTCTGGAAAATTCCCCAAAAATTTCCTGGTACCCAGAAAATTCCGGGGATGGGGAATTTTTATGCTGGGTTTGATAGATGAAAAAATGCATCATTCTGAGAAATTCCGAGGATGGGGGATTTCTTTCCGGGTTTGAAAGATGATGTAATGCGTTATTTCTTGATCTGAGAAATTTTCCTGTTACCCGGAAAATTCTGGGGATGAGGGATTTTTTCCGGCTTTGAGAGAGTTGTCTCGTTACCCATTAATCTCTCATACCCAGAAGTGCTCTGCACCAATTGTTCCGGCTAACGGAGGTATCACTGTACTGTATATGCAGAGGCAGTGGCAAATGAATTGGCAATATGGATCTTAAAGATCATTAGCCCTTGTATGGCCATCATCATCTTTCTAATATTTTGTATCTCCCATCTTAGTCTCTTTCATTTGAATCTAGAAATGACATATTTCTAATGTAAGGAATTAATTATATCATCTTGTGCTTTACTGCTCTTCAGTGACGTGTGAGAATGGGTCATGCAAGGGATTCAACAGTCGACTTAATGCCATCCACGCCAGCCAACACTTCATGCGTATTCTGATCCCATATGGAAGTCCATCAGCCTTAGAAAACACTTGTCTACATATTGTGAATAAACAGTCACGTGGGATGTTAGATTCTGAGGCTGTACATCAAGAGATCCAGACTATAGTGAAGAATTATTCATCTGGTGAATATTTGTCTAATGCTGAGAAGAGTGTGATACATAGTAAGTGGTTGTTGTTTTTGAGATGTTCAAGCACAACTTTTAACAGACCATATCTTTATTTGTATTTTTTTTCTTGTTTACAGAATAGGACAATGTACTGTATACAGGGTCTCGGCTATTCGTGTATAATGGATTTTCCCCACAGCTTCTGGTTTCAAATGCACTATAAATTAGCTTAATATTTACCAGTGAACTTGATGTGTTAATTTGGTGTCACAAGTGTAATAACTGACCTAAGTATTACCCCATAGTTTACCATTATAATGTATCAGCAGCGAACAAATACTCAATTTCAGTGTCATTTAGAATTTTTAATCTATACAGTATTTCCTTTTTGCCATAAGAAGTGAGATAATTAAGCCCTAACAAAAACTGTATACCTGATTCAGCTGTTTACAATATGTGCATATAGCTGAGGGGTGAAGTAGGTTGTTCCTATAGTGGATTTCAGTGAGTGATCTGTAGTCTTTGACCTGATTAGCTCCACTGGCCCTTTAGGCAACCACTTAATTTATTTGGAGCAAGTGAATAGGAAGGTTGCACTGTATTTATTGCTTGAAACAATTTATTATCCATTAACCCGCAGCTGGTCATTAACGTTCAAGTACGTGATCGCCTATGTTACTATCTCTGGTCATTTGCATACTAGATCGTTTTCTAAATATACTTTCCCTGTGTCTTTGAAAATGAGTCTAGCTACCATAATATGTTGGCTGGTGGTGTCTGGCATCTTCCCGCCACTTGGCATTGAGGAACCCGGGGGGGAGGGGGGAGAGACCCTCCCATCTCTTCCCATAGTCAAGGCCACTTTTTTTTTTCTTTTTTTTTTACACAGGGATTAGCCTATCCGGGCACAGGTCACTAACTCACATTGGGGCCTGGGGGACAAAAATATAATAATAATAATAATAATAATAATAATAATAATAATAATAATAATACAGTTATACCCCGATTTACGCAGTTTCGCTTTACGCGATTCTACATTTACACGGTACCTCGCCAGAACCGGAATTTCATTTTACGCGGTGCATCTACTCATATACGCGGGTGAAGTATAATTTTTTATTTAGCTCATAAAATTCATACAAATTACCCGGCCAGAATATAATTTCCATTGCTGGAATTCTTACAATATGATGATCATTTTGAATATAAACATCATGGATTTTGCATTAGACATACAAATTTTAGATCTAATGTAATAATTTGGTTTACACAAAGCAAATATTTTATCTTTTGTGCAAAATATATGAAGTTTACATTCAAAATATTCCCTGACCTGCAAGGAATCCAGAAATGTCAACTATATTATCCTAACTTTAGTTTGAGGTATTATTTATTACTATACGTTAAAATCTAGTGTTTTCACCCAAACATTTCTCAGAGAGATAGAAGCTAGTGAGCTGGGAAGAGGGGGGGGGGGGGAGTCGAGTCCATTATTTGAATGGACATTAACCTGGCGACTGTATTTCTCTTAAATATTAATTGTGTGAACATACCATCATAAAATGAAGATGTTATTTTTACTACAACATAGGTATTGTGTCGGAAAAAGTGGAGTTTGGGGGTCAGGCCAGTCTCCATTGGAATTAATCCCATGTGTTCTGTTGTTGGTACCCCGTGGGTTCAATTAACCACGTAAATCGGGGTACTACTGTAATAATAATAATAATAATAATAATAATAATAATAATAATAATTAATAATTATAATTAATAATAATAATTAATAGTAATAATTAATAATAATAATAATAATAATAATAATAATAATAATAATAATAATAATAATAATAATAAATAATCATCATCATCATCATCATCATCAATAATAATAATAATACAGGTTGTACCTCTCTAGTCCGGCATTCTGTGGTCCGGAAACTCCCGTGGCCCGGAACGATATTAGTTTGTCCAATAGGTAGATGGGCAGCTTTTTTTTTTTTTTTTTTTTTTTTTTTATCTGAATAATTATTATTATTATTACAGGAGTATTAAATATTTGCCCCTCAGGCCCCAATGTGGGTCAGTGACCTATGCCCGGGTGGGCTAATCCCCTTAAAAAAAAACAACAACATCAAAGCCGCGGGAAATTAAGGTTTGTTTACATCCGGCAGTTCGGCTGCTCTCTCTCTCTCTGCTTGTTTATACAGAGTACAGTGGGGTATGCTATAACGAACGGATCCTACTACGAATATTCCTATAACGAACGGTTTTACCTATAAAATTGAGAATGCTATAACGAACGAAACTCCTACAACGAACATTATTTAATTTTTTTTTTTTTTTTTTTCTAATTTATTGTTTTTTATTACAAATATTAATGATATTCTTTATTTCAGGGGTTTAGATGCATATTTATGCACTTTCTTACAATTTTTACAATTTTATATTATATTTTTCAGTGCTAAGTGGTTGTATTTGGGGGCCTGGAACGGATTAATCCTATAACGAACAAGGTTCTAGAACCAATTAGATTCGTTATAGCATACCCCACTGTACAACATTTAACCCTTCAATATATATGAGCAGGAAATAAGTGTTGCTTTCATATTCCTGTGTAGAGTAATGACGATATGTTTTCACATGTGCGCACTTACATACGCGCACTCACTTTTTTTTTACCATTAATGGTTAGCTACTTATATTGTTCCATTTATTAACATTAAATAACATTACAGGTACTTCAAACAACCATATTAATTTTTTTACATTAATTTTACTACAGCTACAATCAGGGTCTTATTTTCTTCAGTTTTATATGTAGAACCAATCAGTCACTGGTTTTGTAAGCTTTAACAAAAACAATGCCGGCAGCCGTCTCGTCTCCTCGTGTGTTTTAATATTCCACTTGTTATTAATAAATTGTATTGTTAATTTTGCACACACGAACATTAATTCAATAAAAACAAATTCAGAAACATTAATTAAAATATATATGAACAGTAAATAAGTGTTGCTTTCATATTCTTATGTAAAGTAATGACGATATGTTTTCACGTGTGCGCATGCACACTTACATACGCGATCTCTCTTTTTTTCTTTACCATTATCGTTAGCTACTTCTATTGTTCCATTTATTAACATTAAATATCATTACTTAAAACAACCATATTAATTTTACTACAGCTACAACCAGGGTCTTATTTTCTTCAGTTTTATATGTAGAACCAGTCAGTCACTGGTTTTGTAATCAACGAAAACAATGCTGTCTCATTTCCTCGTGTTTTAATATTCTGCGTATTATTAATGAATTGTATTGCTCATTTTGCACAAACAAACATTAATTCAATCAAAAAGACTTTCAGTAATAAACAATAATGAACTCATCTCTGTGGGCAGAAATGGGGATCCTTTAGCTACTACAGGTCTTCCTTTTTGTTAGATATTTTTAATGATTGGGAGAAGGTATGGTGACTCATACGCAACAGCAAGAGAGTAGTTGTAAGAGGAGAGCTCCGTGGCCCTAAAAGCATCAGTAATAAAGTAATGAGTACAGTATGTAGTTATCAAACTACAACTGCTTAAGTTGTGGTTGAATATAAGACTAAGAAAGAAGATATTAAGGAAAAATAACAATGAACATAAACATTTGAGAACAGGTTAAGCTATCAGTTGTGATAATAAAAGAAGGTAAACTTTTGAACATCTGTAAAAAAAATTACAGTACAGTAAGTCCTCGCTTAACGTCGTCCCGCTTAACTTTGTTTCGGTACTACGCCGCTAAACTTTAGAGACCAAATTTTCGTTTAACGTCCCGATGATCCGATACTACGTCATTTTGCGTCGTCACGGACTACTCTTTACTGCACATTACCCGCTCTCGTCAGGCCACGCTACGCTCTCTTGGCTTGGCGCAGAGTCTCAGTGACTCGCCACCCTCCTCCTCCACTCCCGCCATACTCTTCTCCTCCCCCCATCATCCTCCTCCTCCGCTTCACTACCCATCACACACTCACTCTACCAGCCTCTGCCCATTGTTGTACCAATACAAACTTAGTAGTTGTATATGAGTGCATTATTTTCTATAGAAATGGCAATGATTTTCTGTATATGTAATGCATTCCATGGGGCAAAGGGAGGCTCAGGAACGTAACTCCCGTATTTTATCTATTTCTTATGGGGGAAATTGATCCGCTTAACGTTGTTTCCTATAACGTCGCGTTTTTAGGAACGTAACCCCGACGTTAAGCGAGGTCAGTACAGGCATCACTCGTTTAACGATGGCAATGCATTCCTGAATAAAGTAACGTTAAGTGAAATTATTGATAGATGAGAGATAACAAGTAATAATAACCACGGAGATGGCATGTTACCATTGTTACAGTATTAAAACTATAAAAGTTGTGGAATAATCATTATGATACTCTAATGTGGCTTAGAAATAAAGAAAATATAATATAAAACTATAAAATAAGACAAATATATGTGTGAAAAGTGTAGGTACATATGTTTGTGGAGGCAGTGGGCTGTAACTGCATCACCAGTTGGTCAATCCCAGTTGCTCCTGCCCCTCATGTGACATCATGGCATACACATAGCACAGCGCGGCAGCAGCCATATGTCTGAGTCAGCTGGGTGACTGCTTGGGTGAAAATGTGTTGCACCGCCCAGTGGATGGTTTGAGTGTGGAAGGAACTATTTTTTACACATAAAATGTGTGATATTGTATTTTATGATATGCCATCTATCAATTTAATTGTTTATCCTAGCTATTTTGTGCTCAGTTTTGATGTAATATGAATTTGTTTGAATTACACTCGCCTTGCTAACTCAACCATTTAACTCTGAACCACATTGTTTGTATAGAAGTTTGGTGTTAATAAATCAATCGTTCAACTTCGAAACCATTTATAACAAACTTGTTTATTATTATTAATAGGGAGTACAGTACTGTGCTGTGCTGTCCTGTTGTTTGAACTTGTTGTTTGCCCTCCATGCTTTGGTATTATCCCTTGTTCGGCGAGAATTACACTAAATGTTAGGTTTATCATGAACGCAAGGGATAACCTATATTAGAATAATATTTTGGGTTTTCTTTTTTTTTAGATTGTATTGTGTTCCATGGTTCCACTGTTGTTGGAGGAGACTTCTCTTGTTCTAAGACACTCAGCAGAGGATGTTCACAGTCAGTGTCATCACCAGCAGAGGGTGCATGGTTGTGTTCACAGTTTCCAGAGTGTGTGGCATTTATATTAACTGATCAGTGGACATGGACAGGTATGTTTATTTATATTGGCGTATGTGTTTTGTTAGTGATCCTTCCTGCATTATTCTACCATCAATCCTTTTGTTACTAAACACTACATGTTCTATTTGATTTGGTGATGATCCATTGATCACCATTAATATAAATCTTAGTCCTCAAGCTGCCAGAGTCTAATCCAATTGGCTGTTATAAAGGATTTACACTTGTGTCAGTAATAGACAGAGTTGTAAGATGTATTGGACTTTGTTACTTAAGTAAAAGTGTTGTTACATTGGCAAAATGTGACTCAAGTAGAAGTAAAAGTATCCAAAGTTCAATGTACTCAAGTAGAAGTAAAAAAGTATCTCATTCATAAAGTACTCAAGTACTGAAAGTAAAAAGTAACAACAAAATTATTGTCTCAAATATTAAAATAAATCCCCAGTAAATTATATAAAAACCTAGTTAACTAAAAATATAAATAAAAGTCACAGCATTACACATGTTTATTTGCAAATCTTTATTTTGAGATTAATCAATAACCAATTATCAAAATTATGGCTGTCCAATCGGGATCTTTTATTCCTAAATCTAAACCCAGCATGTCCCACCGAAAGAGAATACATTCAGCTGCTCTTCTCCCCACAGTCCATCGCAGGGATAGTGAATGGGCTGAAAATATATCCATCCAACACTATGATCACTTTCTTCCTTATCCACACAAGTATCGTCGACGTGGACTTATGGTCCACAGACATAATGTTGTCTCTGCTTGCATTAGGTTAGGATACAGACCTATCCGACATGTATTATCTGAGGTGGAGGATGACCCACACTTCTCTTCCTGTAAACTCTGTAACTGTCCCAATGCTAACACCCTTCAACACTATTGCCTTGACTGTCCCACTGTCAGGGACTTCCTACCACAGGGAGAGTCACTAACCACTATATGTCATAACCTACTTATCCATAAAAATTTAGATTTAATTCTTGTATGCTACCCACACTTTGGTGGGTGCTAACTCCCACAATATTGTCTCCATATCACAAGTCACAGCGTGTCCTACGAGACACGAGTACCAATGTGTTAGTGTCTGACCGCATGGTCTTGTGACTGGGCTTGTTGCCCCCTGAGGTGTAATGAATTTATTAATAATAAATAATAAGCCCAGCATGACTAAACAAATGCTCACAGCAGCAGATGCAGGCAGTGGGGTGTTAAGCTTGAGAAATAAGTCACATAATGTTGAGAAAGACTTCAGTAGCTCTATTTAATCCCCTGGGCATGCCAAGTAGCTATCAAGTTCCTTCGGTTCCTTCAGTTCCTGCGTCTGACTAAGACTCACTGTGAACTGTCCCTCTAATTGGGGGTCTGGCTGTGGTGACATCACTTTTCGATTCTAATTAATGAGTGGCTGAATTTTTCTCACCACGTAACATTTGGTGGGTGCTGGCGAAGGGGGGTTGG
The DNA here is from genome assembly GCA_958450375.1 of Homarus gammarus. NCBI lineage: Eukaryota > Metazoa > Arthropoda > Malacostraca > Decapoda > Nephropidae > Homarus > Homarus gammarus. Next base: position 1,197,589 of record CAUDMG010003433.1, on the reverse strand, counting down.
TACTTAATTATTTAAACAGAATTTTAAACACTCAGTCTCACACATAGTATAGATACAGACTTTATATCTAAGATGGAATTATTTAAAGCATTTTAGAATCACAGCATCTTTGAAATTCATTTAAGGTACAGGTATATGCAAAGAGCAACTGACAGGAAGACCAAGGTGGGGAGAACTGAGGGGATTTGATGGGGGAGGGGGGATAAGAGGGTTGGCTAGGTGAGGTGGGTGGTCAAGGTGCTAATGGACACAAGAAGATCAAAGGAAAAGTCCGCTGTCATGGTAACTGCCACCTGACCTGACCTCACGTGACCTCTAGGTATGTGACCATGTGGTGTCTCCCCACACCCACACTGTACCCTTTACAGCTCCACCCACACCAACCACCCACACAACTCTTTTACTACGGTTAATAATGAATTAATTAATTAAAAAATATACAAACTTTGTTTGTTCAGGACATGTAATGGGTAACAATTTTTGTTTTTTCAATTATATTGGAGTAAAGGTACTGTATTAGAAAACCATACTGAAGTAAAAATACTAAAATATTTGAGTACTTTTTAAAAAGTAGATACCCAAAAATGTTGCTTGAATACAGTTCTCAAGTAAATTTATTTAGTTATTTTATCCATTTTTTTATAAGCTCTTCTTTCATTTGTGGTGGAGGTGGTGTGTGAATTATTGGAACCCATGTAATTGACTTGACCTGATGTTACGTAAGGTCACTCATTGTGTGGTCTTATATGTTACTGGTAACAGTTTCCTAAATACTCCCTGCTAAATGGGGGGTGCATCTTATATGGTGTTTTTTATATCATTATTTATAATTTTTATACATTTAGTACATTCACCTTTAGGCTGAAGTAGGTTTTATTGTATCATGTGCCTGAGGTGTCTCTGTAGGTGTGAGCGTATTAACGGAATTAATCTTGATTTAGCGAACTAGTTCACTAAATTGAGTGAAAAATAACGGAAACAATTCCCTTTGCTTAATCGAGTTTGTTATATCGAATTCCGTTAAATCGAGAGTACTGTACTGTATACTGTACAGGTATATGTAATGTTCGCGACTTTTAGTATAAAGGTCAGCATTCTCGCCTCGCAAGCGAGCGGACCCGCGTTCAATCCCCGGGCAGGGTGAAACTAAGGGCAAGTTTCTTTATGCCATTTGCCTCTGTCTACCCAGCAGTAATTGGGAACCTGGATGTTAATCAATTTGCGGATCATATTCCAGGGTAATGGTTAGCCGGTGCAGTTGGCGAGTTGTCCAGTCTTCTCGGACTATTCCTTGACACTGGGTCAAGCAGCTCGTTAACTTAGGGTGTGGTTGTTGTGTTGGCGACAGCTTCTACACCTATAACAAATTCATGCCTAGGTGGCCCTTGAGCCGGCCATCCTCTTTACACGAGGGGCAACCATTATTATTATATGTAATGTTGTATTCTTTCTTTTACCAGGTCGCCAGATTGCTGTATTTAAAACGGGAGCAAGAGTAGTGAAAGAAAATGAGCGGCACACATTATACATTCGTCGTGGGCAAGGCTGAACATCCACATCAAGAAATAGAAAAATTACCACATTCACTAAAATGTGAATTTTAAATACAGTACTTTTTAAGTTCAGTGTAGACTTCAAATGTTCCATAGCCTTAAATTATATGGTTCATGATTATCTGACTGGTTGGAATTAATTTGTGAAAATATTTTGATTTAATCAGTATTCATATGAACATGTGGATGCTTAGTATGATTCTATAGGTAAAAATGTGTAGGTTTGTGTGATAGCAAACTAACATGTTGAGCTCGTTCGCAAATGCAGTGAACCTTACTATTGTCCCTTAGATCATCTGTAATGTGACTGCTCAGGATGTACTGGCAAGTTTGTATCACATTACCAATGTACTGTATGTATACCATATTGATATAAGGCCAGTTATTAAGACATATCTTTTGTAATGGTTACACATTGACTAATTTCATTAACAACATTGCTGAGAGACTAGCTGCAGGAGGAATGTTTTCAGAACTAAATTCAGTGCAATACAGCAATGGCTTAATCATGTTATATTTCTCATGTCGTACCAGCAAAAGTCGGTGGCATAAATGCTTCCTTTATCCATTCATTTGTATATTCCTTAATGGTCTGCACTCAGGAATGACAATGGGCTTTGTACTTGTGATTAAATTCATTGTGGATGTTCTAGCCACAAACATATGGGCCTAGACATATATTATATTGGGTAAGAGCAGCAAAACCCAATTGTAGTTTCTGCTTTTATTAAAAAGTATTGTTTATATAATTCCTGAGTGTAGATCAACCGTAACTTCCACTATTTATGAGTGTGAAGGGAGAGGACGACGGCTATGTAAATAGACCGTTTAATCACGTCTGTTTGATGTAAGATTATGAGTGTGACTGCCCGTGGGTACCGGCTTATTCTGAGCTGACCGATGTGCTGACATATACTGTAGTCAACTGGGCCGCACCCTAAGGAGGCTACCATTCACGTGATATGAGCATGACAACTCATAGCAAGTGGAAAGTTACAGGGGGTGAATTAGTATATAAATCAAATGTAATGAACCCATTTATATAATACTTGTGTTGATGAGACAGGGGCCATTACATGGAGCTAGATCAAGCTCAGTATCTGCAGTTACCTGTATTATTAGGTATGGGCCCTTATTAGCTTGAAAGATATGATACATCTCACCTGCATTTATGATATATCTCTGATTAAACAAACGTAGGTCATCATAACCTCTACTGTACTATGTGTCTCATTAACCTTTACTTTATGTTCATCAGTGATTTAAGAGTTTGACATGCAGGTGTCTCCATTATTTACATGAAATTCAAGGAATGATTTCATCAACAAGCTCTCAATTCTCCCTATGAGACAGATTTTGTTTGTATCCAGGTGAATATTCTATTTATTATTATATCATCTTGGATATATCAGACATCACATCATACTAAGTTGAATGTTACCCAACAGATCACAGACGTCTGTGTCACTCCAGTTTGCTAACCCAGTACAGGTATCATCTCCTCAACACATTGTTTCTTGTATTATTGTTATATGTTGTGCTGTCATGTATACTGATAATAGTTATGTAGGGGATATTGTATTTCACATGGAAAATGTTTCACGTGAACCATGATATAAAATATTAAATTAGATATACCTGTGCTTTACAGTATTGATTTATTACTTATTTAAATTCAACTTAGTCAACACAGCTTCACAAGTTTTGGGTTAATATGCTGATTAACCAGCTCATCCATGCCCCCTCTTCAGAGAGTCCTTTCTTCCATAAACAAACGGAACAGCCTGTTAATTTTTTTTTACTTTGCAAATTCCAGAAGCTATTCAGATTCTCAAAATTTTTGTGTACATCAAGACAACAGCTGGGTATACTATATATATATATATATATATATATATATATATATATATATATATATGTTATATATTATATACTATATATATATATATTTATATTATATATATATATTATATACAGTCAACCCTCACTTTACGCGGTCCCACATTCCGCGTTTCCACGTTTACGCGGTGCCCTGCCGGAACCCAGGATGCTCACATTCCGCGGTGCGTGAACCCCTTTACGCGGAGAGTGTCCGGCTCGACGCTATTTTTAGATTCACCCCACCCACCTGCTCCCTCCTCCGCTCCCGCCTGGCCAAGCCGCACGGTAAGGTTGCTCAGTGCATGTCTCTGTTGCGTTATCACTGACGTCATATGACGTATTGGACTGTGATTGGCCATGCATCCCTACCTCCCTCCGCTGCTAGCTGTAATTGGTTTAAAGTAATATGACGTGTCCACCTAGGGGAGGGAGGGAGGAAAGACGATGCTTGACCTAGCCGCGGCAGTTTCATCCCTCCAGGCCACACCGTGTAATCGTGCATCCATTGTTCTGTAAAATGGCTTCCGCCGGACCACCACCCCCAGAGAGAAACCTTTCCTTGCCTGGACCCAGCCGTCCTAAGCCCAAGAAGACACGACGTTCCTTAAGCTACGAGGTGAAGTACAAGATCATCCAAGAGTTGGAGAAAGGAACAAGACAGGTTGATTTGGCGCGCCAGCATGGTGTGAACGAATCTACGATCCAGACGATAAAGAAGGATTCAGCCAAGATAAAGGAGCACATGAAGATCACAAAGTCTACAGGTGCTTCTATGATCAAGTATTTTCACAACCAGGTGCTTCTCAAGACAGAAAAATTACTTGTGAGGTACTTGGTGCGTCAGGCGCGACGGAACATGGCGGTCGACACGCGCTCTGTTAAGGAGTACGCACGTGAACTGTACATGGCAGTGGCACGAAAGATGGGAATTACAGAGCCCAAACCCTTTAATGCTTCCTCTGGGTGGTTACAGAGGTTTAAGATGCGGAACAAGATCACCAATATAAACATTGGTGGTGAAGAAGCCAGTGCTGCGGCTAGGGAATTTCTTCCGTTTCTACGTGAGATTATGGAGGAAGGACAGTACACCGACAACCAGGTGTTTAACATGGACGAATCTAGTCTTTTTTGGAAAAAGCTACCTTCCAAGACCTTCGTTGTGAAGAATGCCAGCAAGATTTGGGGCCGGAAGATGCAGAAGGAGCGCATCACCGTCCTGTTTACCACCAATGCCTCCGGTACCTGTAAGCTCAAGTTATCGGTGATCCACACAGCACGCAAGCCGCACGCCTACAAGAGCATGGACATGACCAAGCTAAATGTCCGCTGGCTGACCGCACGTAAGGCGTGGATGTTCTCTACACTGTCCCTCTCCTGGTTTGATGACAGTTTCGTTCCCGATGTAAAGAAATTCTGTGAGCAACAGAATGTGCCATTCAAGATTTTGTTGCTGCTGGACAACGCACCAGGACACTCGCCCCTACTGTTAGATCATCACCCCAACGTAAAAGTGGTCTTCCTTCCTCCCAACACTACGTCTATATTACAGCCCATGGACCAAGAGTTAATCTGTAATGTAAAAGCTGCATTATCAACAAAAAAATTCCAGCTCCTGAACAACTACACCAACACCAGGGAAGAGTTGCGTAACCTGAGTGACACCACCACCGATAGCAAGAGCGAAGAAGACGAGGATCAACAGTTGGCAAAGCAAAAAATACTTTTCAAACAATTCTGGAGAATATTTAACATCAAGAAAGCTGTGGACTTCTTGGTGGAGGCATGGGATCAGCTGTCTGTAGCAACTGTTCGTCACACATGGAGACATGTGTTGCAAGGCATTCCGGGCATAAGGCAGAGTCAATCTATGACTGGTGAGGTTCAGACTGTTGCAGTAGCAGTGGACCTTGCCAGAGAAGCTGCGCAGAGTGTTACAGCTGCAGGCTTCTCCGAGACCACCAACGACGACATCCTGGAGGTGATAAGGGATCCTGATGTGACTACCGACGAGATGGTAGATGATGATGACGTCAGTGAAGAGGCAGGTGGTGCGTCATCCCAAGAAGAACACCGCTTATCCCATAGTAATGTTAGGGGTGCCATCGAGTGTATTGAGAAAATCAAGCTCCCCCTTTCCGACGACCCTGACGCAAACAGGTATGAAATCTTCACTACCCAGCTGTTGCAGACTATGGAGCCCTACTTCAAGGTTTATCACGACAACATAAACACCAGCCGTCAGCAAAGCATAACAGAGTTCTTCGCCCGCAACCCACCACAGCCAGCCCAAGCCAGTCATAGTGACAGAGGTAGAGACAGTGAAGATGACTTTGAGGGATTTGTCAGGGAGGCCGTGACAAGTGTGGATGACAGTGATGGTGACTCACCTGAGGGCCAGTAGCCTGCCCTCTGCCTCAGAACCAGCCTCCATCCCCGTATGCCGACCGTAAGTGTTCAACCTAACTTTTAGTTTTCCTAACCTAACCTTCATTTTTCCTAACTTAACCTTTATTTTTCCTAACCTAACCTCTTCTATATTACTTGTGTGTGCATACCATCGTAAAGTTAAGATAAAATTTTTACTATAACACAGTTGTGTGTCGTCAAAAAGTGGAGTTTGGGGGTTGGCCCGGTCTCTATTTCAATTAATCCCATATGTTATGTTGTTCACTTACGCATTTCTCACTTTCCGCGGTACCCTGTGGGTTATATTAACCGAGTAAAGTGAGGGTTGACTGTATATATATATATATATATATATATATATATATATATATATATACAGTGACCCCTCCGTTAACGAACTCAATCCGTTCCAGAAGATTGTTCGTTAACCGAAACCATTGTTTCAATGAGTTTTTGGGTAATTGGTTCCAGCTCACCGAAAATTTCCTAAATTCAACAAAAATGGTAGAAAAGTTCACTTGCTTTGAGGTGTGTATGTAGAAGGCTCCTGGATGATGATGATGGGATTTAGAATGGGGGTGGAGGAGAAGGAAAAAGAGAAGGCATTGGGGTGGAAGAGAAGTCACCCCATGGTGCCATTTCACCCATAAAATTTTAGCTCTCTGGTGTAATTCAAGATTATTTTCTTTAAATCAACACTGCACTGCATTATATATTGTCAATATGTAAAATATATTTCAAAATAACCAATAATTTGCTTGGAAACACAGAAAAAAAGCATTTAGTTGAAGAGAGTCTTAAGTAAGATGTTACATCCAGTGAAAACAGAGAGAGACTAACTCCTGTTTGCTATGTTAAGAGGCTGGATGCTGCGCATTAAACTAGTCACTTTACCTTCAGTTATGTTCAATAATTGTTAAAATGACTAAAAAATTGAATACTATTAAACTTTTAAAATTATTGAATATTATAAACTTCTTGATATTTACTAAAATAGTAAGGAATTTAAGCCCTAGAACCGATTAATGTATTGGCGGACTGACACTAAAGCTGGTTGCCTGGTCAGTGCAAGCAAAAACATGTTGAGGTCGGTTCGTAAGAACTTCGTTAACCGAATTTTTTTTCGTTAACCGAATTGAAGATCCTTATGGAAGGCAGTTCGTTAATCGAAATTACGTTAACCTAGGTGTTCGTGAAACGAGGGGTCACGGTATATATATAGCATTTGTTTGTGTTAGATTATTATTAACAACAAAAACTTGAAGATCTTAACAACAAAAAGATTATCATTATTGAGGTAAATAAAATACACACATCTCATGGAATGTGAAATCATGTATTTACTGTTAACAATTACAAAGCAAGATCATATCTCTATTAACATTTTCAGAGAACAACATATGCATTGTCAATTCAATTTAAAGAAAGCAAATGCAAACAGTAAGAAATCCCCATTCATTGGGAAATAATTAATAACATGAAGATATAATGTTCATGTTCTTGGAATGAGAGGCAACAAACTGATTTGTGGTTTGTGGAATTGGTGCACTTTACATCATGATGACTATCAATAACAGGGTGCAATGTTGCCTGCATTTTTGCCAATATCGAACAGATCCGGTGTTACATTACACTGCAATAGTACATACAAATATAATTCTCACATAACATTCACATCAACACAAATATTCATAATCTTATGGGAGATTTCCATTCAGAACAGTCATCCTTATGTGTTAGCTAATTTTTATTTACAGTATTGTTATTTTCCAAATATTCTACATATATTAAAGCTATTTCCTTGCAACTGTATTTCACGGTATTGTTGCCTTTAACATAGTGTTGGTTTTGACTATAGTACAGTATACAGCAATGGTTCCCAATCTATGGTCATTGGCTCAAACTTTACTGGTCCATCGTATTTTTTTACTGTCACTTATTTTGTTTATAATTTATTAGAAAAACAAAATTTTCTTGAACTTTGGGATCATTTATAATAATACTTTGCTCAGTTAATTGGTAAAATTTAATACTATATATTTAATCTGTGGCAACTGTCAGCTGACTCCTGGGAGGCCTGATGGATGATGATTTAGTTTTTAGTAAGTTGGTCAGGGGAGCAGAATGTCTGCAGTATCTAATTTTATTATTGTTTTTTAAAGCTACAATTGTCTACAATGCCACATAAAAATTATAAAAAAGATAGGAATATACTGTACTGTATGCACCAATACATATTATACTGGAGCTTCACTACTACCAATATATATATATATATATATATATATATATATATATATATATATATATATATATTTCATGTACAGTAGATCCACAATGAAAACATGGATAAGATAAATCTTGATAAAATCACATGGGAAAAGGGAATTTATTGACGATGAATTGAAACACAATCGTTCCATTGCACAGAAACTCGGGTACCCTTCTGTGTTTGTTGATCGTTGTTTTAAAAGGGCCAAAAAATCCTTTCATTCCTCTCAAACCAGACAAGTTCCTACACTTAAGAATATTTTGACTCTGCCCTATCGTAATGAATTTGTCCCGTTAGTTCGGTCCCTCAAGCTACTAAATATTAATGTTGTTTTCAAGTATGACTCAACCATTACCAATATGTTAATAAGAAATTGCCCAAGTTTGAATGTAAATGGAAGTGTGTATTGTATTCCATGTAGCAAGTGTAATTGTAATTATGTAGAACAGACAGGAATAACACTGCAGCTCAGAATCAAACAACATACGTACAATATCAGAACAGCATCTGAAAGCAGTGCCCTGTTCGTTCATGTTAGGAATAATAATCATCCCATTGCTTGGGAAAAAAGCTTAGAAGTATTTAAATCATCTTGTGTCACAGAAAGACTTCTGGTTGAAGCTAGTTTGATAAGGAATTAAAATCAATAAACCTTAGTGATGGTCAGTTCAAAACTGATGTTACATAAATTTATTTGTCAGTGGCCCAAGGTTAAAAATGCTTTGAAAACCTTTGATCTAGATATATGATAGTTATTTAGTGGGTCCCATATTTTTGACCTGACTAGTCACGTCACCCCCCTTCTCTTAAGCTCCTCTACGTGTGTGTTGGTGTGGGGATTAGTGGATGACATCATTATGACCTGACCTCATGTTTTATAAGGTCACCCTGTATATTTAAGCCTCTCTCTGTCCATGTAATCCAGTTACCTCTGAAGATGTCTTGAATAAAGACGAAAACTAAGGTGCTCCGTTGTTTCCCTTTTCCCCGTGTGATTTTATCAATATATATATATATATATATACTTCATTTTTAGTCCATATAACACGCGGACTTTGAACATATAATCAACGACCTCACCAGCAAGGAATCGAACCCTCGACCTACTGGGTGTGACTAGGGAACGCTTACCGGCTAGGCCACAAGGACACTAAAAGCAGTTCTAGACTCTGTTATATTTCACACAAAGCCTGTTCATCGAGCTGATGGCGCCGTGAACCTTGCTGGTGAGGTCGTTGAATATATATATATATATATATATATATATATATATATATATATATATATATATTAAAAGGCAGTTTTTGTGTAATTTTTGAGTCTCAGACCCTCCCTACCCCATCTTCCCCATTGTAGATATTTCACTGAAATTATCAGTCCCAATCTCACAAAATACCAAGGGTCCACTTTATATGAACTATATATACAGTATTGTAAATATAAAATATTTTCAGTTACTTGTCAGCAGATTTTATTTTATCACTCCACTGGTCGGTGAAGCTGGGAACCACTGGTATACAGCACAGTACTTGATCTTACCTGTTTCATGCATTAATTATTTTCATATGCTCAGTGGGAAGCAGCACATACGATATAAACTATACGATACGATGAACAGTTGTGAGGAGTTACTACTATGCCAAGATTTTGATTTAAGTCATCCTCAACAATTTGTTCTTATTAACATCTGGTCTAAGTTTGTAAGACATTCATTTTAACTATATAGATGGGAGACATATCTACACAAAAATGCCTTCATCCCTCTACTCTTCCTCTGTTTGAGCTCTAAAATGCACCTGTTTATAAACACAAAACAAAAAGACGAAGTAAAGAAATACAATAAGACTTGTTTAGAAACTGCAGGGTAGCATAACAGATCTTCTTCTCGTCACTTTCATGAAACTCAGACACTGTTACCATCTGAAATACTGTACAGTTCCGTTCAGAATTTTGTGATACAGGTACACTGGCAGTGGAGGGTGCATAGCCTGTTGCACCCTTCCTGATGACAGGTCACTGCACCTGGGAACCAGCAGACCAGCCATCAACTCCTAAACCACGTCCATGCCCAGTGAGAACTCTGCAGGCATAGGCCAGAGTTTATGTGTGACCTTGTGTCTTCTATGCCAGATAGGTTGCATCCAGTTATTGAGAAGGGGAGAGGCTGGACGAGGTATTGAATGATAATGTGGTAGATGGATTTCATTTATCCTTCTAAAGTGTAAGTGTTTTATTATTGCCAAATAGACATTGATAACTAAAAATATGCAGACTACAATAAATTTTTACATAGACAATATGTAGAGGAAGAAAATATATGTATAGAATTTATTCAGGCTGTTGTGGGTGGGTGTCGGAGTATTGTAATATCATTCATGGCTTATTGTGAAATGCATGGCAGACACCAACCCGAAATAATGCCCATTGGTTGTTATTATGCCCAATTCTAAAGCTTTATCCTGGTTTTATTTTAAAAATTTAATCTAATTACTGTACAGTAGACCCTTGTCATTCACGAGTTTGCGATTCGCGGTAAGCATATGGTGGCTAGCCTGCAAGCCTTTTCCCACAGCACAATGAGTCGCCTCATGCAGCATCACATGTTGTACTCTCAAAACTTTAGTGTTTCTGTGTGAAATGGCCCAAAAAGACTGCCTCCTGTCAGTGTCAGTGCTAGTGAAGTAAAATGTAAAAGGCAGAAGTCAGTAATGACCCTGACAAAGAAAGTTGAATTATTAGATAAGTTAAAAGATAGGAGGAGTGCTGTCGCGGCTGGTTGGTTGTGTAGTACTGAAGGTACTGTACTAAGGAAGGTTAAGTTGCTATTTGCGGTTTTGCCACAAAGTATGCACAGATAGTTGTTTTAGCTACTGCACATGTGTATGTACTGGTATCTATAAATTTCAAGTGCATATCTACCAATACAGTATATATAAATGTTTTCTTATTTGATTTTAATCGCCAATTTTTTTCTTAATTTTAAAAATTTATATAAGCAACGTCATCATGCCATGTAAATGAGAGGAAAAAAAAAGTTACTACATCATGACAACAGGGTTTACACAGTCATGTTCAGTGATGAGTAGAGTGTCAAACAACAATTTGGGTTCTCACAATAACGATCAACATTAAAGGCATAACTACTCGAGAGTAAATATCCGGGCTGCAATGTCCCGAATCAGCCAATCAATGCCAGCTACCAGGTTCTCTCCCGTGACAGCACTACATGGCAAGATGTACCAGTGATGAGTCTTCAAGCTATTTAAATCTAGTATCTGGAGAAAAGAGAAATGGAATGTTAAATACACTTATTCTATTAAAGATTTTATGCATAAATAAAGACTAATGCTATTTCAATATATTGTAGATTGTTTATTGTACAAATTAAAATCATATTTTGATTCATGTTTTATTAATCAAACCCATTACTGTATAACAAAACATTATAACTGTTTACAGGAAGATGGCCTGAATAAAACCCTATTTCATACTCAAAGATCCTGGCATATTTGTGATCATCTCCCCACTATTACTGTACATCCCTCTCATCCATGTATCCCCCTCACTGTGCTTCTAACCTTTCTCAATTCTGCTTCTCACCTCATTCAATCTGATTCTCAGTCCTTATCTCAACACATCCATACTATGCAGAAATTTCATCTTTATCACCAATTCCCTTCATAAACAATATCTCTCATTAGTTCCCTAGTTCTCACTTCATTTACTTTTAAATTTCAGTCACTTCTGAAAAATTATAACATATGATAAAATAAACACATCAACTCACGTCTCTTATCTGTTCTGCCGTCAATGCTTCAGGTAGATCCTGCTTATTTGCAAATACTAGAAGTGTTGCTCCTGCTAACCTCTGAAAAAAAAAAAAAATCAACCATATGTCTACAGAAAAAACTACAAAATGTAAGTTACAAATTATATATACTGTAGTACACAGAAGCAATAATATCCAATTTATCTCACCTGTTCCTCCCCCAATACTGTATAGTACATCCTATCACACAGCAAGATGATCCTTGCCAAGTTTCTCCAAATCAACATTACCAGAACATGATACATAAAAATTATGTACAGTACAGCGCTCTCACAATGTAGAACTGAATTATGTCATAATTGATCTCTTTTAAGTCCTGTACAGTACTTTGAACTTTTAGACAACAAATTATAACCCCTGAAAAATCTCTCAAATACAGGGAACAACAAAATGATGGCCCTTGTGGTGACCTCATATATAAATATGGCAAGAGATGCAAACTTGCTGTCTAACTCCACAAGAAGTGTGTCCATGTGATGAACTCATGAGTAGTGTGTGATGTGGGATCAATGCCTGACTCACAGGGGATGTACCAATACTTCTGACTCACGTGGGACATACCAATACTCCTGACTCACATGTCATGTACCAATACTCCTGACTCACATGGGACATACCAATACTCCTGACTCACATGTTATGTACCAATACTCCTGACTCACATGTTATGTACCAATACTCCTGACTCACATGGGACATACCAATACTCCTGACTCATGTGGGACATACCAATACTCCTGACTCACGTGGGACATACCAATACTCCTGACTCACATGTCATGTACCAATACTCCTGACTCACATGTCATGTACCAATACTCCTGACTCACATGTCATGTACCAATACTCCTGACTCACATGTCATGTACCAATACTCCTGACTCACATGTCATGTACCAATACTCCTGACTCACATGTCATGTACCAATACTCCTGACTCACATGTCATGTACCAATACTCCTGACTCACATGTCATGTACCAATACTCTTGACTCACATGTCATGCATCCATCTACATGGTGTCTCTGCTGAGCTACACTATTCACTTCTGTCTTTAAAATAATTTTAGCCATGGTTTCTGGTGAGGGTTGTGAGCATGGTTTAAGCAGAGTAATATTCCAGAGAAGTTGAAGATCATAGATGAAGCTGAGCATCAAGTGCTTCAACAAGAACTGGTCTGAAGAAGAGCACATACATACTGTATTATGATATTATGAAGGATAAAGTTGCACAAAGAAAGTCTCAGTCAGCAGATTGTAAAGAATTATTTATCAAGGAAGAATGGGTAAACTGGGATGCTGGACAGTGAGGAGCTAAAATGGTACCGTACCTGCAACAGACTGCTGAGGGTGTTTCTGTGTGTGGTGTGGAGGTAATGAGTGTCACTGGAGTGCCTCTCAAATTTTGGAAAATGTTTTTAGACTTGTATCATCTCCCAATACTGTAAGTGTGAGACTGCAAAGGTTTACTGAACATAGCTCCATATTTAATCATCTTTTACATCTTAACTACTTGGCTAGTTGGTCTTCCTCTCTTTCTGGTGTCAAGATTTAGTTTTAATCTACAGCTTACAGAATAAGATTCCTTTATCTCAAAACGGTAAGTGATTACGCGTGTTTTAATAGAAAAAAGACGTAAATATTACAGTAAATAATATAATAATACATTCAACTAACCTCTTCCTCAAGCAATTTCCTCAACTCAGCCTGGCAGTCTCTCAATCGATCTGCATCAGCACTGTCAACCACCCAGATAAGTCCATCAGTGCATTCAAAGTAATTACGCCAATAAGATCGCAATGAACTCTGTCCTCCAACATCCCAAATGTTTAACTTGTAGCTGAAAGAGAGGAGGAGTATCCACATCTGATAAATACTGAACAAAATGTAATTAATTTTCTTAGCTCTAAAAAATTTGAAAATCAACTTAATGATTATATAATTTAATGAACTATAAGATCATATACTGTATATCTTACTAGCAAGGAAACATGGTACTATACTGTGTACAGTACTGTACTGTATTACTTTAGTCTCAATTTAGGTTGATCTTTACAGAGATAGAAAACCCTCTAGCTTGGAAGATATATTTACTGTATTTCTGGAACACTTTTCATTACCAGGCTGAAGAAAGTTGAGCACTACATGAAGTAACACAGTTTGCTATGAAGCCAGTCACAGATTATTGCACTGAACTATAATACAGTCTTACTCAACTTTCACAATAACTTGTGTAGAAAGTTTACAACTTTCATGTTTCACAAAGTACAAAGAAAAGCAAATACGCCATTAACTGAACTGAAAAGTTCATTTACTTACCCGTACTTATCAACAACATGTTCCACAGTCTTAATGTTGAAGCCATATGTTGGAGATATTGTACTGATGTCTTCTCCACAGAAACGCTTCACTACTGTTGTCTTCCCTGCATTATCCAAGCCACTGTGTATCCCAGTTAAGGAAAAGCACAGTGCATTTTATATGACACTACAGAACAGTTCTTTTAAACATGATCTGATACAATGGAGTCATGATAATTTGCAGGTTAGGTCCCAGAAGATTTCATGAATTATCAAATTGCAAATTATAGTTATAGTATTGATTTAAATGCAAATGTATTAGTTTGGTTCCAGAGGCCAAGAAATACCTATAAACTGTTCCAAAACTGCTTTAATAAATACTAATCATCATATATAATACAGTAACACTTAGACATTGTACAAAAATTAGTTCTCACTTTTAATTTTATCCTCTTCACCACTGATCGGCTCGTTAGCTGCTTGGGAGGGAGGTCACGTATCTGTTATGCACTGTTGGCAAGTACTGGGCATGCACCGGCTCCTGAATGTACCTGAACCTGCTCCAGTGTTGGTCAAGTGTGGTCTTGAAAGAGCTCACACTCAGTGCCATCACAACTCTCTGGCAGATTGTTCCGAAAGTTCACAACTCTCACTCCGAAAAAGTTTGCTCTCATAGTTTTCTGGACTTCTGGCTTCTTCAACCTTGAGCGGTGACCCAATGTGGGGAGGACGTCCGCCAGCTCCAGGTATGGACACTAGATTGAGTAGTGCTCCCCGAGATATTCATACACTTAAATTAAGTCGCCCCTTGCCCGTCTGTAGTACAGATATAAGCTAGGTAGATACAGGCTTTCTAATCTCTCTGAGTAACTGAGGTTCCATAGTGCAGGCACCAGTATGGTGGCCCTCCTTTGAACATTTTCAACCAACTGACAGTCCCTAGCATACCTCGGGGACCAGCCGGGGTGACAGTACTCCAGATGGGGAACCACCTCACTCTTGAAGATACTGACGAGTGATGGACCATCTAGATATCTGAAAGACCTTCTTATAAGACCTACTAGTTTCGTTGCATGATTCACAATCTTCTCACAATGGCCCGAGAACTTAAGTACATTGTCCTTTTCACATTGTCTCAATTAATGCAGTCTCTTTATCCTGTGATACGCCTCCTTACCGTTGGTACGCCCCAGGTGCATCCTCTTACACTTTGTGACATCAAATCTTAGCAGCCAAACCTTCGACCATTCTTTTTGCTCACAGAGATCTTTCTGCAGCTCTTCACAGTCTGATTGGCTCTTAATTTCCCTAAATAACTTGGCATCGTCCGCAAACATTTGTATGGATGAGTGCATAGCTTCTGGCATATCATAAATGAAACAGATAAACAGCAATATGTCCAATACACTGCCCTGTGGTACCCCGCTTGTGACGGGTACACGTGATGATTTCGTACCATTAATCACCACACACAGCTTGCAGTCATGGAGAAAGTTTTCGATCTACGCTAGGACACTTCCCTGAATCCCGTACCCTTCCAGTTTAATATTCAGCCTTTCATGGGGTATGCTGTCGAAAGCCTTGGCAAAATCTTGGTATATATTGTCGATATTTCCACTTTTTCTAGAATTTGAGTCCATTACCTTGAGTAATTGTGTTAAGCAGGAGCGCCTTGGCATAAATCTATGTTGACAATCCTTTACAAGGTTGTTTCGTAGTAGATATTCCATCATGGCATACTATGCTGGTCAAGCTTACCGGTCTATAATTATTCGTGGAGTAACAATCGCCCTTCATGAAGATAGGACTCACATAAGCCACTTTCCATTCACTGGGAACCTTTTGTTCATCCAGGCATTTACAAAATAGGATCTTCAGGGGCTCGGCAAGCTCGTTGCACAACTCTCTTAGCACTTATGAGCTCTTCTGTGAACACAATGTGAGTCAGCACTGTGTTGAACAGTCTGTCCTCAAATGCAAAAAGATTGTTCACATCCTCTCTTGTGAACACCGAGGAAAAGAAACCGTTCAACGCCTCAGCTTTCTCCTGGTCAGAATCTGCGTAACTACCATCTTCAAGCCTCAGGTTTGATACTCCTAGTCGCATTTTTAATTTCGATTTTGTGTAGCGGTAAAATTTTTTTGGGTTTTATTTGATCTCACTCTTGGACATGGTGTGCCCCAAAGATTTTAACTACTGAGAAAATTAGGTTAGTTTAAGGCCTACCGGGGGTCTGGGAGTGGAGCCCCAGGCTAGGGGTTGGGTTGGGTTAGGTTAGGTTAGATGACTCGTTTTCTCCCCTACCCAAAAACCCTGATTTCCCTCGCTCTCCTCCATTATTGTTGGGGGGGGGGGGGGCAAAAACTACTAATTTCCGCCAAAAATGAAGGTGAGATTTGTTTAAAACACACCAAAATACACTGGAAAAACATATTGGCCAACCCATAGGGACTCATGTCCTAAAGTAAAAATGTACCTAATTATAAGTACACAAGTAAACCTGAACATTAACAATATTACAGGTGTGGTCATACAAGCCAAATATGGAGGTTGACGTCACTAATAACACCTACTTCAAGATAGTTAATTTGGGAGTTTCATCCACCTTCACTAATAGGTCACTCTGGTATTATTGCATTAGTGGGCCCATCTGAACGGTAACCGAAATATTACGTGATTTGGGTTGGAATGGGGAACTTAAGCAAATGTACCGTAACTTTTTTTTAAATACAGCACTTCAATTCAGTGATACACAGCAATAACATTAAGACCCACTCAAGAACCCATCAATAAGCCCTCAGCTGCAGTACAAAAGGATACAGCATGAGAAGACGAACTTCATGCTCTTTTTGTTTCAATTTTTTCAATATACTATGTAGCCCCATTTCCACCTGTGAGCCTTGGTCTGGTAGTGACTCCCTGCTGACAATCTTGGCAACTGTGAGGTAATTAAGGAGACAAGACTGTGTAGTGAAGGGCAGGTGGAGTCAGTGGTTGGTGTTTACCTGCAGGAGCTGTCTCATGGGCCGCCTCCTCAACACCTATAACACACTACAATAAACCGTGGTAATGGGGTGAGATGTGACATGGGGTTAATGTGTTGTACAAGCATTTAAAAAGATGTGGAACTGGGTTAAGATGAGAGATGTTACAAGAAAAAGAAACCCGTAATAGACCTTGTTTTAAAGAGGATAAGTGAAAGTAAAATAGGGTTATACTGTATATAACCCGTTGTTTATCTCTCTCTCCACTCTTTAGGTAAATTTGTCTCTATTTATGTTAGATCATTGTTGAATCATTTGCTAACATGGCTATAATGTTGAACACAAATGTCCTTAACTGTCAATTTAGTTAATTTTCGCATTTCCGGAGGAGCTGCCGCGTCCTGCCTCCTGCAATAATTGTTATATGTCAGCTAGATATTTACACTAATAATCATTACCAATTTTATTTAGTGATGTTTCACATTAATTTATTATTTTGTATTATCGAATGCCATTAAGATATTAGCACTTTGATGTCCCTCATACAAGAAATAGGAGTACTACACGTATTTACTTTAGACAATAAAACATCAACGTGAAGATATTAGTGATGTATGAAATATTTTTATCTATATTCATTGTTATTATTGTATAATTGTATACTGTTACAACTGAAATTTACGAACTATTAACTGAAGCTGTTGGACCAGCCACCCAGGTTGGCGGCGGCCGGGACTCAATAGTGCACCCACATGGCCGGCCTCTGCTGCGTCACCAGACTCACCAGCAGTTATCCCTGAAGAGAGGCTTTAATACTCGTACCTCCGTCAACATTTGATCGTCAAGTAAGAATGATCATTACCAATGACTTAAGAACTGTTAATACCAATGTATTTACCCACTGATATCTCGAAAAAGAAGATAATTGAGGCATCAGATGGACTCTGATGTGTATTGGTAGCAGGTACTACTATAGGCAATATAACCAACACGACTCGTCGATGTGAGGCCTGTATGTAAATGGGAACAGCATAGAGGTACTGCAATGAGAGTTTAGTGGGACAGGCGGTTTATTAAATCATTATTAGGGTAGCTATAGGTCAAGTACAAGATGGTGGGGTAAGAGGGCGGCTGGGCTGCTTCAGTAAACTTCAGTTGCCTTAAGTTAACGACTCTCGCCATTAGGAAGGACTTGTGTGTGTTGTAGAAAACGTATATAACCAGGAAGGTCAAACACAGGAAATTTTGGCTATACTAAAGATCACAATCGTATTTGTGGTCATTGACTCATAAAACGATTAAAATTATTAGTGGCGGAGAACCATAAGACAAGTTAACTGGTTGGGTGAGTCTGAAACCCAAGACCAATTCTCGAACCTTTGAACCCAGTACTTAAGTATTGAGTATGTATTGACAATGAAAGCTTATTTTTCTTATGTTTTATTGACTATAATTACATTTTATTATCGGTGTTTCTACTTTACAGAAAAAATTAAGCTGTAATTAGGATAAATTAGTGTTTAAATACCCCCTTTGACCACGAGGAATTAAAATGCGAATATCTTTTAAATCCAGATTAAAAAAATATTTTAACATTGTTTACTATAAGTGACAATGAACGTAAAATTCATAAGCTTGAGAAAAAAATTATGTTTCAGTAATAGGAAATATGACTTACCTCAGCCAGGGGTTTGGGATTCGGTAGTAATGTTTGAGACTTTTTAGTGCTTGGGTTATGGTGGATGTGTGGTGATGCTGGTGATATATCTACCACACCAACAAACACCATTTATACATAGTGGGGGTTATTTGTGTTTAGTTTACAGTTGAACACAAATGAAGACAAATGAGTATGTCACAAGAAGAACTCACACGGCTGAGAGTTGTGGACCTGAAGGCCAAGCTGGCAACGTTTAACCTCCCGTCACACGGTATGTTAGGCCTGAGTTATTGGAGAGATACAAGTCATACAAGTTCATACAATATAGAAGGATGAACTTAATTCTTAGTAAATCATCGTACAAAGTGCTAAACCAAGTCTATAGTTGGTAATATTGCAGTAAACCGCAACCACAGAATTCCGGAAATTCACCGCACTCAATCAATAGAACTGTTTTATCTATGATCATTTTCTTATATTACACTTCTGTCACAAATTGATAATAAGGAAGTTATTGAATAAAAAAAAAAAAATCAGAGAACCTGTTGCCCCTACACTGTTGCTCAAATGTGTGTGTTTGTTTGTTCGTTTACCTCCCGCGCATCTGCTGGGGGGCGGCGCCAATCAAATCAGGGAGGGAGGGGCAGTCAATCACATCCAATAAAAAATCTCAAACATTTGATTCAACCAATTGGCGATCAATATTCGACGTGGGTGGTAGGATGCTGGACATTTTTAATCAGTACAACTTGGACCCATTATGTGCTGGGTGTGATTTCGATTATTGGAAGTTTATTGTATTATTTCATTCTAAAAATAAGGAAACTAGAGAACAGAGGAACCCACGACGCATTCTGGTCCCTGACTCGACAATGTTTGGTGGATTTGGCATCCTGTGCACCGCCGGCAAGGCTGTGGGGTCGTAACACACGTCTTGCCCGTAGTGCCCATCGTTTCTCTGTGGATGTCGGTCGCACTAGAATAACCGATTATAGTACAGCCTTCTTTCCTCACACAGCCAAACTGTGGAATGCTCTGCCTTCTTCTGTGTTTCCACACTCATACAATGTCTCACTTTAAAAAGCTTGTTTTCCAGCATCTTCATGGTGTAGATTAACATAACCTTTTCCTTTTATTTTTTATTTCTTTTTATTCTTGTTTTTTCGCCTCCTAGGCCCCGTTGTGGGTCAATGACCTGTGCCCGGGTGGGCTATTACCTGTAAAAAAAAGATAAAAAAGTAAGAACCACTGTAACGGCTATTTATATTCTCATGGAGGCTGACCAAGCGACTCTGGGGTTATTACATAACATTTGGGGGTCCGGGGGCTGGACTAGGGTCAGTGGGGGTCTGGGGGCAGAGACCCCAGCTAGGGGGTTAGGTAAGGTTTAGTTTGGTTATATGGTATAAGTTAGCAAGCACAGAGTACAGTAATCCCGTGTTTTTCGCGAGAATAACGTTCCTGAAACCCCCGCGAATAGCCAAAACTGTGAATACTGTACTCTTTTCAGAATCATTGTACCTGTGGCCACCAAACAGCTCAGGTAGGTCATGCACTTAACCACGCCATGCTCTCCACTCACAGCCCAGTGGTCACACTGATCACTGATGCACTGTACTGGCATTTACTAACATCATTATTTGAAACTAATCGTATTGTAGTATAATAATGGAAAAACGTAAACACTGTTATATACAAAACAATTTATTTACAAGTAAATACAAATTTTTATATTTTGCTGAGGTCGGCAACACCCACATTGCCAGCCTCTCCCTGCTGTCCCTGCTGCATCGCTCATACCACCTCTGAGCTTGTCCAATAAAACTGTTTTTTCCATTAAGGTCATCACTATTCTTGATCTCTTGGTCACTTTAGGGTCTTTGCTAGTAATATTTACCTTTGATGAGGCTGGCTTACGTCCCGGAGCCACGTGGGAGGACAAACAGAAGAGGTAATCACAGCAGCGTTCACAGTACGGTAGGCACGTGTGGACTGAGTCTTCTCGGAGCAGCGGGTGTCTGAGGCGGGAAAGGGTGGCGTCTGTTTGCCGCACCGCACGGGAATATCGAAAATGGCGCGAAATTAAAATCTTTGTTTTTAAAGGATGTTTTATATACAGTATACTGTATATAATTTTTGAGTAAAAAAAATAAGAATGGTCAAAATCGTGATAAAAACCCGCGAAAAACACGGAATTGCTGTACCAGGAATTCAGAGCATGCAATCGATAGAACTATTATTGGGGGGGGGGGTAAAATCAAAACGAGTGATTTCTGATAAATTCGTTTGTCAGATTTGAACCAATTGCATAAAAAACCATCAGAAAAACAATTTTTTTTAATCAGAGTCTTTGGTTGCTGTATTCTGCAATTTTACCGAATAAATTATTTTTATTTTTTTTCCTATATAAGACCCAATATATAAGTAGGTGTTGGCACCTACTAAATATTAACCAGTAATTATAATTAAAGGTAGCCCAGTGAAACAGTTATAAGTTCATTTCTTTTGACAGAAGTTTAATATTTACCTCCACAAATCAAGTGCAGGGATAGATTTTTTTTTTTTTTTTTTTTTTTTTTTGTGGTTGGTTCATGCAGGGTCTGGAATCTGTCTGGACAAAATCTCCTCAGTTAAAGTGCCCCCATTTTTTATAGTCTCAAGCTCTTTCTGATGGAGCACTGTATTTCGTGCAGTGCACCTGAGAAGGATTCCTCCCCTGGAATGTCCATCAGACAACCATTGATGGGGTGATTCGCACCAACAACCTGTGTGAGAGTTGGAGTTTTGCTTTCTCTGACCTTGCTGGACATGACCCCCAACCGTCTGGAAGGTCATTGAAAGTATTAGAATGGTTCAGGCTCTTGTATCAACAGCCCTGCTTAAGGATTCTCATGGTGAGGCTCCAAGATAACAAGTCAGATGTGGCACAAAGGAGCATTAACAGTGTGTGAAGAATCTTTGTCTGGACTATGGAAATAAATTGAACTTTAAATGAGCCTTAACACTTTATAAACTTTATAATATTGTGCTTTATTGGTTTGATTTACCCTAGATATAGTATGGTCCTTTTATAATCTTCTTTTAATGGTTGTGTAAATAATTTTGTGGTCCTGTAAAATAGTGAGCTGTAAATATATAATGCAGCAGTTATGTGTACAGTACTACTCTTAAGATTGATGATAAAGGACTAAAGTTAGTAAAGTAAAGTCAGATTCTGTATATGCTGTGCAGATGATACGCACTGCTCTCATCACAGATAGTGAGGAGTCATTACAAAAACTAGTTAAAGATTAGTGGAAAAAGATGAATAATGTGGGTTATGAGTTAATGCTGTGCAGATGAAAGTTATGGTAGGGAACAGGTAACTTAAACAAGTGGATATTTTTGTTTATTTGGAAAGTAACATTAACTTAAATTTGAGAAAAAAGATGCTGAAAGGCTTTACATGGCAAGGACTGATGTATGGGTCAGAAGTGTGGACACTTTCAGCTGACACCAGAAAGAGGTTGGAGGCCTTTGAAACAAATGAAGAAGTTTTAAGATTAGCAAAAACTTAGAGAGAAATACTTGAAATGTACAGAAAAAGAAAAATGAGATAATTTGGTCATATAACTAATTAGGGATGAAGGAATAATAACAGAAATATTAATGGGCAAAGTTGAGGGTAGGAGGACCAGGGGAAGGCAGAGACCGGGATGGATGGATGAAATTAAAAACTGGGTCCCCAGAGAGATACAAAACCTTGGAGGATTGGTCAAAACAGCCCGAGAACGATAGAGTTGAGGACTGTGGTCGCCAACCCTCAGATATGATGACGGTACTCTGATTGATTGGCTCTATAATGTTTATAAAGCTGACTTTGCCTAGATAAGGCATGAGCCCTTTATATTGCAATGTAATTTTTATGGTTTGTTTAAATATTTGTTCTTGTACAGTATAATACATAGTTCTAAATTCATAATGCTATGTGCTACTGTATAATACAGATAATGCCTTCCTTGTTGCACACTTATGATAAAAAATAATAAAGTATAAAATTAATGATTCAAAAATTCATATTGATATTTCTCCTTGGAGGGGTGGCTTGTGTCCTACTCTCAATTCATGCAGTTTGTATACAGTACTCTTAAATGTGGTGACTTTCAGAGAACAACATGGAGCATAATTTAGGAACTCAAATAATATTTCCTGTAAGTTTTGGTAAGAGTGGAGGAGTCAGTTGGCAGCAGAAATAACTCATATAATGAGTTCATATTTTCCACAGTTGTTGTTTTGATGATATAGTAGGTAATAAAAATATAACATCATCTTTTCCCTTTAATTTATTTATTTTTCTATCTTCAGTCATAAATTACCAGTAGTGGGCAGAGGATGAAAGATGAGGGAAATTATGAGTTAAAACTATGGAAACTGATCATAAGGCAGTACAGTAATTTCATGTGCGATGTAGACTAAGAAATAATTTTTTTTACCCTAAATAATCCACCACCAAATCTCCCATGGTGCAGATTGTTCTCATCTGCTCTTAAACTATAAATTTGTGAGTCCGGTCTTTGGAAACAAAAATAGCAACGGAGCTTCTCATCAGGGGCTTTATTACCATAAATATTGACTTGGTTGTCTTTTGTTTTATATTTATTAGGCTTCACTTTCCTGTTTTTTTTTATTACCTGTGCCAATCCTTTTTTTTTTTTTTTTGCACATGGTTTTTGAACCTGTTCTATGTATAAAGGATGAGATTCGTATACAAGTACTGTAGTTGTATTCAAATCCCATAATATGGGTTTTCATACATTTTCAATTTCTATTGTGTACAGTATCATTGGATTTTGAGTGAACTGTATGTGCCTATACTTATTGTTCCTCCTCAAGGAGAAGCTACGGTAGCCATCTTGTTTTTCAACTGCGTAGTCATGGCATCGAGTTCGGAGGATGATGATCGTCTGCAATCATCTGTCAACATGGATGAGTTGGGAGGATGTGCAAGTGTTTAAAAGCAGCAATGAACTGACATTGAACAAGAGTTTCAGTGCTACGTCCACAAAAGACATAAAATTACACAGTGGCACTTCTCGAAAAGTGCTTACATTGGTACCCGATATCAGAGTCCCGGTAAGTTATTTCTGCTTGATATGCCGAGTGTACGCAATTGAGATGTTAGGTAAGGTTTGGTTGAGTTAGTTTAGTTTCTGTTCATTTTCATTTCCATTTTTATCCTTAGTATCATGCAAATAACATCTCCAGAAATTTTGGTGCAATTCAATAAGTCATTTTACTGAAAACCATTATCAAAGTTACTTTATTTTAAATCTTGTATTGCAGGTCTAAAGAGTGAGCTGGTGGATCGTCTGTACCAACACCTACTGTCTGTTGAGGGAGGTGGTGTGTGCAAGATGAATGAAGACGTTGATGGTAAGAAGATATACTCTATATTATGTTATGTTTATGGGATTTTCCAGTATGTAGCCAACTCTGATCTAGCTACAGACTGCACTGCTTTTACTTCTCTTCCACTCTTGTGTAAGTTAATTTAGGGGGTACAGAAACCCAATGGGGGGGGGGGGGTAAGTAAGATAGTGGTGCATAATGTGTAAGAGAGGAAATTTTACTTGAAGCTGTATCTAATTTCTGATCTTGTTTGTACTATCCAAATACAGTAAATACCCTTTTCTGGTAACTTTATTTTTTCTTATAACAAATCATTTTCAAGTTATTCATGTAAGTGTGTATGTTTAGGGTGTTTAACAGTTAAAGTATGGAAAAAATGAGCATATTACATTATCCATATTCCTCTCAAGAGTAGGGTGAGGATATATAGGTGTATTAGAAAGGGTAAATAACCCAGTGGAGATGGAAGAACTGGTTGGGGTGTTTATTATGGGGGAGTACCTTGCTCAGGAGGTATCTTGCCACAATCACATACTGGTAGTTTAACTTTGGCTGTGAAGTATGATTTATCTGTAAGTCACCTGTTGAGACTACACTGAGTTAGGAGTCATGTGAATTTTGTATTTAGGAGTAAAAATAGTTTATATAGGATATACATTAAGGTTTAGAATGAAGTATGTACTGTACTATGCAATACAGGGGTCTTCATTATATGTCAGGATGTGATCCAGAGAAAAACAACTTGTAAAGAAGTGTTTTATTGTGAAGAATCGAGGCGCTCACATTGATAGTGATGAATCAACCAATGATGCCCAAGTCAAGTTCTTGTTGCAACAGGAAGGCTGCTTCTTTCTCTACCCAATACAGGATTTATTCGTCATCCTTTGTCCCATATAATGAATGTAATTAGGGGTACAGTGTGTACATTCCAACATGTACAGGAATGCCCCTTGCAATTTTAGCAAATCAGCTTACAATGGGATCATTATTTTTATATACTAAATGTTGACAAATTTTAGCA
This sequence comes from Homarus gammarus, assembly GCA_958450375.1. Taxonomy (NCBI): domain Eukaryota; kingdom Metazoa; phylum Arthropoda; class Malacostraca; order Decapoda; family Nephropidae; genus Homarus; species Homarus gammarus. The sequence continues at coordinate 1,172,294 of CAUDMG010003433.1, read as the reverse complement.
TACCAATAAGTTAGATATACGTACAGTACAGTATTTTCTCAATTTAATGAACTAATTCGAGCCACTCCTGTTCATTGAATCAAAATTTCCACTAAATTGACCTTTCCGTTATGTTCACTCGATTTACCGAACTTTTTCACTAAATAAAGCGTGATTCCGTTAAATTTCACGCCAAACACGTCGCTTGGCGCATGGGGTTTGTTTACTTCCTCTCAGTCTGTGTCCTGCCACCACCGCATGTGTTGTTCACTCCTACCTCTTGAGAGTTATCAATTGTTGTTTTTAGGAATATTATTTCATTCACTCCAGTAATGATGGTGTTTCTTATTATGTTATCATTGGTAAATGTAAGGTTTATATAATTTGTTTATCACTGGGCCCATCACCATTTTCAAATTAGATTACAAGATATGTATTTCTTCCTTGTGTATTTCGATCGTATGCCTGGCAACGGGTACAAGTTGAGCGTCATCGGCTCATGTAACTCTCCTCACTCTCTGCCATATTTCACTGTTATTATTAGTATTTACTGATATAATAATGCTTAATATTGATTAATCATGTCATAGTAGCTTGGTTAGCTCATCATTGTAACCACCAGGCTACTGGGCCAAGCTGTGAGGTGTTATGGTTTTTCAACTCATATTTTTGGGTAGATATACGTAACTTTCTTCATTTTATTTTTACTCAGTTACATGCACACACCATCCTACATACATATTGTGTAAAAAGTAAAAGAAATAATTATCCTAAGGGCAAACACAAAGGGAATACTGTACACCCTGTACAGTACATATTTTTTCACATGAGTTAACTGGCAGTGATGGAGGCGAGGGTGCAGAATATGGGGGGGGGGGGGGGGAGCGTTGCTGGGGAATCAGTGTCCGAGCTGGTCTTCGTTGCTGTGGTGAAACAGGGAGTGTATGCAAATAGCGACTGTGTTAAAGTTTCATTTGGCAATACAGTATTCTTCACATTTCCTGGTACTGTATATATACTATTTTAAGAAAACTATGAATTGAATTTTGAATTGAATTGAAACAGTTTATTTAGCCAGAAAAACACAGATACAGAGTGGATAATAATAACAATATTAGACTGGCTGAGCCATGCTGAAATGGGGGGTGCATCTTATATGGTGTTTTTATTATCATTATCCTTTTTAGACATTTAGTAAATGTCAAAGGCTGATGTAGCATTCAAATTTTTGCCTTATTATTGAAAAATTAAATAATAACCATGGCCCCTAGGAAAGTGTTTGGTATCCATAAGGGTGGTGAGAAGGGTAAGCCTAAGACCTTATCAGTGAATAAAAGTAAGTGTACAGTACTTTGTGTACATTACATTTTTTTTATTAATTTTGATTAAAAAACATTTATTTATTTCATAAAAATTTGATACATTGGTGTTGTACTCGTTTTTTGTTTAAAATGGCAGTCCTTTTGGAAAATTTGATCTCAGGTGGACACCCTCTTATCCTGGACACCCCTCCCCCCTCCCCCCCCCCCCCCCCCCCCAATTAGTCCACCTTAGTGAGGTTTTACTGTATCATGTCTGAGGTATCTGTAGGTGTGAGTGTATTAATGGAATTACTGTAATCTTGATTTAGTGAACTAGTTCACTGAATCGAACAAAATATAAAGGAAAAAATGGTTTCCACTAAATCGATATCCAGTTCGTTATATTAGAGTTCGTTAAATTGAGAGTATACTGTACTGTACAACTGTTGGAAAAATAAACTGAAATTTGTTTGTTAGATAAACCTGTCAGCCTTGGTGGAGCTGAGGTGAAACCACCAGGAGAACAGAAGGATGGAGAGGTGGCTGGGGGAGGAGTGGCAGATCAGCCCCCACTCTCTCAGCAGGATGAGCAGATGCAGCAGGAAGACATGGTCATGGAGGAGGATGAAGAACCAACTGAGGACCAGGGCCAGAATGAACTCCTCAGGAAGGCAAGAGAGCAGGAAGAGGTAAATAGCAAGATTTATATCTATAGTAATGAAGTGCAATTACAGTTATATTTATGTATTTTTGTTATAATATAATAAAGATTATTTTAGGAAGGGAGAGTTTCTACTGTACTGTTGTTTATAGGGAAGATTCATGATGTTCTGAAGTTGAAAATCACAAATATTGAACCAAGAAATCAACTATCAAAGCAAAGGGTAACTTTTTGATGGTTTCTAAATCTTCTGATTTTTTGTAAGACCAAGAACCCTTTAACATTGGCCCATCACTAGGGTCCACTTTCTGTGTCATTGTTGCCAGAGAAAACATGGAGTTGATTAAAGTAAATTGGAAATAGTATAATTATATATGAAATTACTATTTTATAGATTTTGTTTGGTTTTTTGCCAAACTCTAGTTTTACCAGAATCAAGGAAAGTTGATTGATCCATAATTTGTTTACTCCAGCCAAATGCCATGAAGAATGTTCTTAGGCCAGAAATGTGGCTGAGAATACTTTGAAACTGATATACTGTATAGTTTGCACATTTATTTTTGTCTACATTTTAGTTAAGGATTAGGTTTGGTCCTGGGAGTGACTTTCTTGTGATAGAGAAAAGCACATTTTATGGAGGAGTAAAGTACAATACAGTGCCTAAATTATTGGGAGTATCAAAAAGTGGGTTGTCTTTGTCGCTTATTGTTTAATAAAATTGTATTCTCAGATGCTAAGCCATCAACGGCAGATGGACGAAGAGCGTGTGATGCAGCACAAGGTACGGGAACAACAACGTCTTCTTGAACAGCAAAAACAACAGGAAGATTTATTTCGCCTGCAGCAAGCTGCCTTTATGGAGAGACAAAGAGAAGAGCGTGAGAAAGAGGTGCAGCTCCTAAGGTTACAGCAAGAGGCTTTGAAGCAAAAGGAAGAAGAAAATATAAAAGTAAGGCAATGGCTAACAACTGCTTTCTTAAATTAACATAATCACCTTAGTTATCAGAAGTTAACTTAAAGATAAGGTGACAACCAGATTCCAAAATTATTTACTTTTTTCAGGGAGAATAACTACACTGCTCTCTTCACAAGATTGTCTCCTATTTTAAAATATTTGAAATGGTAATGGGAGGAAAATTGATTGTGGGAATGATGCATCCCTTTAAATATCTACTGTATAGGTCTTGCTGGGGTTGAGTGAGTTAAATTATGTTTGAGACATCAATCATGAAATTTGAGAAAATTTTACATATTAAGGCCATGTGTAATGAGGGACAATTGTGTTTAGTGATCATTTATTGTTTTAATAATTATTTTATCTGAGTAACATGCTAAAGATAAAAAGAAGACAATTTTGTTTATTACAGCTTCCGCCACCACCAGGGGTACCTCCTGGTGTTTCACCACCTGCACCACGTGTGCCTATTCCTTCAACAGTTGGATCTGCACCAGCTAGTGTGGGCACAGTTCCAGTCCTGGGCCCACCAGGGGTCAAAGCATCAGTGGTTGTACCTCCTTCACCATCTTTTGCACCCCGACCCCCTGGACCAATACCCGTAGGTGGACCGACAGGGTTCTCTGGTCCTGGTACTGGTCCTGTACCCAGTGCTGGGTTGTTGGGCCCAGCACCAGGATCATCACCAAAGTCTACTGCTCCTCCACAACAGCCTCCCCTCAGGCCTCCTTTGATGCAGTCATCCAGTCCTCGTACACCTGCACCCATGACTCCACAACGTCCACCACCAGTGCCCATGCCAAACTCTTCTATTAGACCCCCAGTAAGTATGGCTTTATGCTCTGCTATCATTGATGGGGTATTAAATATTTGCTATGTCTGTTGACCATCTGGTTAAAGGTTTTCACTAAATTGGGAGGCATGTGTTTCACTAAGGTTTCCCCAATTATTAGTGTCTACAAATCCCAGCCATAGATTGTTGGTGAGGCATGAAGTTTATCTTGGGGTTTTGTCCATAAAAATTTGTGTTTATTAAGTAACTGTCCTACAGCATTTTGCCAGGGGCAAAATCTCTAAAATTTTAATTTGTTTGTATGCGTTTTGTAACCAGCGCTCAACTCCTCTTCCTGGGGTCAGTTGTTCGATCCCCGTGCACTCCCAGCACACCCAGCTGTAAATGGGTTCTTAAATTTATAACTTGGAGAAGTGAATGCGTTTGAGTGCAGTACCGGCCATGCTGCCTCCTTGTGTGCTGAAGGCTTAGTATACTGTGCTGTATCCATACTCCCTAATGGGCAGCCTTGCCTATGGGACTCATACTCTTACGATAGTGAAATGTATTATATTCATTAATGTGAAACCTATTGTCTGCTCTTATTTAGTGGTATGTTTATTAACACAACTAATACAATTATTTTAAGATTGTGAGTGTAGAAAGTAAATTACTGGACAAAACTCGAATATACCTTCATAGCAGTCACTTTTCACTTGAAGATTTGTCTGTGAGGCACATACAAATATGTTGTCATCAGTTTCTCCACTTCATATACAATTTATCTTCACTTGCATAGCCTTTTGTTATTCTTATTTTGTGATCCATTGGTATTTTCATACTTGTTAACCATGTCTTGTGACCATTTCTTATTATATTCAGAGTTTTTGTTGGGAGAATGAAGCATATGTCAAAGTATGTTGGGAAGAGGGGAATTGGTTCCCTGGGAAGAGGGGAATTGGTTCCCAGTGAAAATGGGTACTGGGGTTGGGATGTAATGGGAGGTGAATTAGTTGTCATTTGTAGTTAATACTACCCAAGTAGACAATTGAGAGAAGTTAAAAAAATGTTAATACATAAATTTGGAATTGAAGAGTTTCCTGTGTTGGGATAAAAGTAATTTTGAAGAAGATTAAAAAGTAAAGTCTAGTATTAGAGAGGGAGGGAGGAAGAAATAAATGTCAGCTTGACTGGTGAAATGCGGTATTTGTTAACTGGGAGTGGTTGTGTTGATTGGAATTATTGTTTAGAGGTAAGAGTGAAAAGGAAGAAATACTGTAAACCCTTGCACTTCTGGACAATTGGGGGGGGGGGGGAGGAGGGAGGGTGTCTGGGTGTGGCAAATGTCTGGATGAACCGGGGGATGAATGCACGTTACTTAATCTTTTGGAGAAAATTTGGATATGTTATAAAAATTACTAAAACTCAGTAGTTATGCTGTAGAAGTTGTGGCTTAGATATAAAGATAATATAATATAAATCTATAAAATATAATAAACTATAAACTAAGACATAAGAAGAGCATGAGTGTTTGTGTGGAGTGACACACACACACACTGTGCCACATTTCACAACTATTTCTGGAGCATTCATGCTATAAAAGTTGTAGAAAATCATTAAAATACTCTGTGACTTTGAAATAAATATAATATAAAACTATAAAATAAGAAAAAGTAAAGAACGTGGGTGTGTGGATAACTAAGGAATCCTCTGTCCCTCCGCCTCCAACCCTCCCTCCCTCAATGTGACATCACACACACACACACACACATACATTATTTATGTAGAACAAGCATGGGCCACCTTTCCTCAGTCATGGTCCGCATAACGATTTAGGTATTTTTCTGGGGGCCAACCCACCAAAATTTATATCCTACCTAACCCAAAATTAATGTTAATATTGTATTAGCATGTACAGTAAAACAGCTTATTGTCATGTCCACCTTACAATATTTTCAGTTTGCAATTGGTCTTTTTCCCATTTATGAAACAAATTCATCATAACAAATTTTTTAAGTAAAATGTCAATGTTTCTTGGCATTTAACAGAAGATGGGTGAAGCTGTTTGTGCATACATTGATTTTTCCTACAGTTACAACATTTTTCTTACTTATGAGACACACCTACCAGAATAATGTCAATGTTAATCTTGATGCATGGGGAACTACAATGACAACCTATAGGTATAGCTATTTTACAATAAAACCTCAATAAACCAGACTTTAATATGTCGGAATTCGCTTTTTTTGGAACATAAGCCAGGTGTACCATAATGTTCTAATATCATACTGTTTATAGTGGTACTAACAAGTTGCTACACTGGTATGATGTGTAAACAATTAATATTTTATTGGAGGTGCTGATTTTGGCTTGGTGTTTACCACAGTTCTTATGAAGATTTTTAGCGGTTGCTTGCTGTCCTACATAGATCCTGTTTCCCACTTCCCTTTTTGTACGAACGTTTCAGTTCGGGCCTTGGGGGGGGGGTCGACTTATACGGCGAGTATATGCCTAAACCTGAATTTTGAAAAAAACATCTTGAGGTCAACTTATACTCCGCAACTTACAGTAGTAGAAGGAAGGGGGAAAACCAAGGATATGGGGGGGGTGATGGTATGAGTAAGTAGCAGAGTATGTGTTTGATGGGAGAACATGGAGTCATGTGGTGTATAGCAGTTACTGTCAATGAAGGGAGACTGGTGGCAGGACAACTGTTTCAGCTTTTGGTTCCTACCATATAGCAGCACAGCAGGAAATTGTATTGTAATCTTTTCCATTATATCCAAATTGTTGCTATATACATTGAAAGGACAGATGCATATTTTTTTTACATACAAAGAACTCTCATATACATTGAAAACTTAATCATTTTAATAGTGAATTGTACTCCAGAGTTCCACGTTAACTGAGAATCTTCACAACTATTCCCTTTGTTTAAAAATGAGATATTAAATTTGTCCTCATCACAACTTTTAACATATGTCAACTTACAGGTTATGTGTAGAATGTTGCTGTTATTTATGGATTGCGTGTTAAAATTTTCATTAAGGATTGGTCAAAAACTTTCTCCTTGTAAGGTTGGCTCCCTCCACTTTTTCTCTGCCATGGTGTTGCATTTCTTCTCTAATCACCTACTCTGGTTGATGTTCCTGAGAACTTTCATCCTGTAAACTACAACTTTATCACCAGCCCAGAGCAAGTACAGGAGTCATTTTTTTTTCCAGTGAAAGGAGTAAGTTGGTATGTGCAGCAGATATAGATTCATTATCAAAAGTTTTCACCATTATATCATGCAGTACAGTATTATGTAATAAGCCTTACTCATTATATTTCATTTTCCCAGATTGATTATATTTCCAAAAATACACTTGCTATCAATTTCTTCAACAACATTTCACCAAAACAATTTATTCTTTCCTTGATTTCATTCTCAACAGTTGATAACACTTTATCATCCACTTGTAGCAACTGCAGAAGCCTTCTCTGTATGCCACATTGATTTAGTTATCCATAAATTGAGATTTCATGTTATTTTTCTGAGGCTTTTTACATTTGTTAGTACATGGTAATGGAGACTGATACTGGTAATCCTATGTGACATATTAAATATTATTGTGGTGGTGATGTATTTCAGGGTGCAGGACTTTTGGGTGCAGCTCCCACACCAATGGCTCCTCCAGGAGAGAGCCCAGACAAAGGAGACAAACCTCCACCTCTGATGTCACTGCAGGTGTCAGCCCCCAAGGAAGAAGCACCTAGAGAAGTTAAACTTCCTCAGGCTCTTGAACAAGCTCTTGCCTTCAAGACAGAGAGAGCCAAACAGGTGTGATTTTATGATATATATTTACCTAATTCAATACTGGTTTATAGCACTAAAGTTTTCTTATTTCATCTTCTCAAATTTACCTAATGGGTTTGAAATGATAGATCAGTTGTCCTTTGTTCATAGAAGATCCTTAACTTGTTCTTTGGTAAAGAAAGAAGTCTCCCAGAAACAGTTATGCTACCACATCCTAAGTGTAATATGTGCATTTACAATATTTATGAACTTTCTTTTTTATGAACTTACTGTTTTCATGTATTTATTTCCTTGAACAATTTTGAGTCTTTTCTCACATTATATTGCTTACTGGATATTTGTGTTACTTCCTTTGCTTGATTGCTAGACCTGCAAAAAATTTCAACAAATTGTCAAGCCTTTTTGTTGAGAATTTGGCATTCAAAGTCCTGGAGATGGTTGGTAACGTAATATATTTGAGGAGTACTGTACTACATGTATTACCCTAAGGTAGAGAATATTTAATGATATGTCTTATTTGTCAACAGGTTGGTGTGAACCCAGAAGATATGGAGAAAGTAGAGAGAGAGGGTCTAGCCAGAATGGATGAACAAGAGAGTCAACCTCCTCCACCTCGAGCCCCAGTTTCTATTGCAAAATCCCAAGCACCATTTATGCCTCCAGCCTATGAGGAAGACGATGAGGAAATTTCAGAGGAGCCTAATCAGAAAAACAAACAGGAGAAGAAGAAAAAGAAGAAGAAGAAGAGGAAAAGTCGCCACCGATTCCAGGAGGAAATAGACCGACAGAGAAATGAACTGTTGAAACGAGAAAAAAGTGATGCAGATGACCCTAACATAGAAATTGAGTATATCCAAGATTCAATTGAATTAGATATTGGAGATCCAAACTACCGCCACTTTTCAAAGATTTTTGAGGCATTCCGAATTGCTGAACCTGAACCAAAGATTGAGGAGGAGAAGATAATTCCAAAGACAGAGATGCCATTGGTTGACATTAATAAAAAGATTGGACCTAAAGTACCAGGCATACCACTAGACGACGATGATGATGACGACGACGACGATGATCTGAAGAAGGATGACGATGATAAACCAAAACTTTCTAAGCGGAAAATGAAACTTTTGAAGCGCATGAGCATAGCCGAGTTGAAGCAGACTGTGAGTCGTCCAGATGTTGTTGAAATGCATGATGTAACAGCTAAAGATCCAAAATTGTTAGTACATCTTAAAGCCACAAGAAACACTGTACCTGTGCCTCGCCATTGGTGCTTCAAGCGAAAGTATTTACAAGGCAAGCGTGGTATTGAAAAGCCACCCTTTGAACTACCCGACTTCATCAAGCGCACAGGCATTATGGAAATGCGGGCAGCACTACAGGAAAAGGAGGACCAAAAAACTCTGAAGGCAAAGATGAGGGACAAAGTAAGACCTAAAATGGGTAAGATTGATATTGATTATCAGAAGCTTCATGATGCCTTCTTTAAGTGGCAGACTAAGCCTAAGATGACGATACACGGGGACTTGTATTATGAGGGCAAGGAGTTTGAGACAAAAATGAAAGACAAAAAGCCTGGGGAAATGAGTGATGATTTAAGGATTGCCCTTGGTATGCCAGTTGGTGCCAATGCTCATAAGGTTCCTCCCCCTTGGCTGATTGCTATGCAACGTTATGGTCCTCCTCCATCCTACCCAAATTTGAAAATCCCAGGACTTAATGCTCCTATACCAGAAGGCTGCAGTTTTGGTTACCATGCAGGTGGCTGGGGTAAGCCTCCTGTTGACAATATGGGTAAGCCTATTTATGGTGATGTGTTTGGCACTCAGGGCAAAGACTTTGATACACCTTTAACAGAAGAGGAAGTAGAAAGGACATTGTGGGGTGAATTAGAGAGTGAAAGTGAAGAGGAATCAGAAGAGGAGAGTGAGGAAGAATCAGATGAAGATGTTAGTGGTCTTGTAACTCCAGGTGAAACTGGTCTTGTTACTCCCTCAGGCATCAGCTCCCTTCCTGCTGGTCTTGAGACTCCTGATATGATTGAATTGAGAAAGAAACGCATGGAGACAGAAATGGAAGGAGGCGACACTCCCGCTTTATATACAATTCTTCCTGAGAAACGAACAGAGACGATGGGCCGAGCAATGATGGGCTCCACGCACACTTATGACATCGGTGCAGCTACAGTCAGTGGAACCACCAGCAGATCAGCCACACAGGGAGTAGAAGTGGCCCTCGATCCCTCAGAACTTGACCTCGTAGACACAGATGCTATGGCAGCACGTTATGAAGCCACATTGAGAGAACAGCAAAAAGGAGAGGAAGAAGACTTCTCTGATATGGTTGCTGAACACGCAGCAAAACAACGCAACAAAAGACGGAAACAACAACAAGAGCAGAATAAACCAGCCAAAAAATATAAGGATTTCAAGTTCTGAGGTAATTTATATAAAGTTACTTGGTTGATTTATTAAATACTTTAGGGGGACGAGTTCATTTGTAGTGGGAAATTTACTGAAGATGTTAATAAATATGAATCGAGTTAAATGTCAAAACAAATCTCAGTACACAATATTTTCATTATGTATCACAAAATTCTCAATGACTTGTGTGAGTAATGTTAGGTTTAAGTGATTAAATTTTAAACACAGTCTTGAGTGTTATTAGCCTGTAAAACTATAAATGAAGTTTGTTGCTGATAACTGGTATGACTGATGGGTGACAGGATTTTTATTGTTCATTTTGTACTTCCATTATGATGATGCATCATTTACTATTAGAATGAAAAACTGAAAGGTGTGTGTTTATTCTTTGTTCTGCCCAACAGTAATAATTGGCATGCAAGACCAAAACCATTTATTTATTTATTTATTATTTTTTTTTTTTTTACTTTAGTGTGTGTACAATGAAAGACAAAAGTCGTGTTGTGAAAACATATGCCGATGGGCTAAACCTTTGGTGTGCTCTGCCTTGTGGTAGGGGGCTCTCAAAGTTTCACGGGTTATATTTAATTTTCGGACAAAACTGCGACACGACTTTTGTCTTTCATTGTACAACAATGACAACTGAATGACTCAAACACATCTTCCCTTAATAATTTTTAAAAGCACTTCTAGCAAATTTTTCATGAGAAATGAACATATTCTACTACAGTAAAGTAAAAACTCAAGTTTGCCCACAGCAAAAAAAACAACAAAAAAAAAAACACATTAAATATAAACAAAACTACTGCCGAGTTTAATATTTTTTTATTAAAAGGTGTTTATAACTTGTTAAAATAAAAATATGAAATACTCTTGAGCTTATAACAATGTAATAACAATATAAGTTAATGTAAAGTACAGTAATAACCTTTTTCTTAAATAAAACCTAAAATAATAATATCCATTGATATAGGTAATCGTACGAGTACTTATTAATACATACTGGTATAATAATATAAACAATCTGCAGCATTACCACATATTACAACCTCGGTGATGAAAGACATTGTCGGTAACATTAATTACTATATAAATGTCAAGATAATGGTACAGTATGACTAGCTGCTTCCCTACTTGAATACAAAATATCTTAACAGTTGCATATAAAATTCTCACTTGGAGTAGTAAGAACCATGGCTATTATTTTTTTTCTATTACTTAAAAAAATAACAAGAGGGTTAAACATTAACAATAAAACCCTGTAACAATTTTTAGGGAGAGTCAGTGATTAACATTTTACGACCTATTATATGATACTGTACTGTATTACCAAAACTAAACAATATACAATGAACAGAACATACTTAATTCTTATATGTGAAGAGATAGGTAGGCTGATGCTCTAACACTAATGAAAGATTGTTATAATGAGTCACTTCCTTACACCTGAGCACATCACTCAAAGGCCAGACACCAATACATTATTTTACATCACAGACTCTAGAATTAGTTTGATCTCTATTTTTCTTGCCTTTCAGTACCAACACACAGCACTGTATAAGGTGATTTTAAATGTTAATCTGTACTGTAGTTTGGCTTAATGTAGTCCTAAGAGATCTCAACTGGACAAATTCCACACACACAAAAAGTTCACCTACTCCCTTGTGTAATACTCAGTTCATTGTTTAACCTAAGTGTTATGAATGTAGTGTTGTCCCTGTGATATGATGCCTACTAAACATCAATCTGTTCGATATTTAACACAAATTTGTAGATTAATGTTTATATTCTCTGGTTATCGAGGTCTGATATCAATAGAGTCAAGCTTTATCTGCGCGTTACTCTTCCACATTAGCTCTGGACCTCCTACATTATACCAACTGTGATTTTCCCTGACTCCTTCCTGTCAAGAAATGCATAAGTATTGCACTGCGGTATATATCGCTTCTGAATAGAGTGCCTGAAGAAATCTTCATTTGTAAAGTATCTTAAGCTTTTGAGTTTTGTCTGGTAATAATCTTAATACTGGGTACTGTACTGTATTCATTTACAAAAGGGGTTTTCCTTAACAACCTGAGTCTTGGCAATTTGAAGTTTCCTCCTCCACTTTATACTCTTAACCACCAGTTGTCTTATGAGCTGGTCATATTGATAACATTGAAATTAAAAGTGGAGCAACACATAAAAATTCCTGACTAGACATTCTACTTACTGGAAGACTCCAGAAGTACTGAACAGCACTACTGTACTGGAGTGTGTGTTTGTGTTACACAGTAGAGGGAGCTGTGCTGTATCAATGTGTAGTCCTGTCCTGGATCATATCCCTTAACTTTTGTAGGTTGGGCTTGGTGTCCTGAGGAAATAGATGAACAATATATTTTAAGGCATAATTTACAAGGGTGTATTGATGAAAAAAATTAACTAGTATAAACTTAAAAAGGCAAAGAGGAACTGAAATTTATACCATAAGACTGTCCTATACAGTAGTATAATTCTGAACACGTGTTATATAAATCAATCACAATGATATGGAACAGTAATGAAAAAATTAGCAATTATGATACAGTGAGTTCTGCTATAACGCGTGTTTTGATAAAGCGAATTTGCTCTTAACGCGATTTATGAATAGAGGAACGATATTTGTGTAACGTGAACTCTTGTTTGCTGTAACGCGATTTTTGCTTACTATTTCTCCAATTTTGTGGTATTAACTGTGAATATGGTAAAGAAGAATATCTCCAAGAAGCATTCTGGTGATCGAATTCCCGGTGATGATCGTAAAAGAAAGGATATAACACTTGAAGAGAAGCTCGATGTTATCAACCTCAAAATCACCCTTCTCCCCCATCAAGTTATATTCATATTTTTTCAAGGTAAAGTGTAACATTTACTGTATGATTTCATTATTAGATATGACTGTAACATTTATTTAGACTATGCTCTCCTTTGTGTTAGGCTAACTACGAATTTTTTTTTTATTTCGAGTAATCTGCACCTAACCCTATTTTCTCCATAAGCCCTGTTATTTCTATTACGCGATTTTCTATAACACGATATTTTACAAGAACACAACTATCGCATTATAGCAGAACTGACTGTACTGAAAATACAATAAACCACTCAGTCATGACAACCCCTTTTGTCATGAAAGGATGAAGACTATCCTGTAATGAGAAGACTCCAACCTTACTACCTAACACGTTTGTACATTGTTTAGAAAATATTATTCCAATGGTACTGACAGAGTACTAAAACAGATTGTTTTGTGTCTGAAAATGAACCATTAATAAATAATGTTAGAAGTAACATTTTCAAACACCTAGTCACTACAAAATTACTGATTGCTATTTTCAAATATTCCACCTGAGGTTGTTCTTAAAAGAACATTTCAACAAAGTTTCCTGACATTTTACTTTAAAACAAGTTTTACTGCAAATGCAATTGTTAGAAAGACTCAAAATTATCTGGATGATGTTGAACCACTTCTCATTATAGCCATCATTCCCAAAACTTTTATATCCCACTTATTCCAATTTTCCTCAACCTATCAGTTTTGCTGATGTCAACATACACTCTCTGGAAATCCTATGATAATTTCATCACTAACCTTCTTATTTATCCTTGTTAGATGAGTAAGATTGACTATAGGGACTATGGATGGGCGGCCATGAGCACACTGGAAGGGCAGTTGGCATGAACACAGTGAAGAGATGAGTTCTTGACACTGACTCAATGTTAACTCATCCCCAAATTTGACAGCTCCTGAAACAACACGCACAATGAAATACATTAACTTCTGGTAACAAACGTAAATCTATCTAGAACACCATCAAAACTTCCTGGGCTACTGTACACAATCATTGAAGAAATCAAATCTAATGAGCAATAAAACCAAGATGAACTATGTCTACTAATGGGTATAATTCAATGTACTCTAAGGAATTAAAACATACAAGAAACACAACACCAACTTTTGAAATGAGAGTCATTCAGAGATGGGGAGAGGTTAATAAATTTCATATTATCAGCTAAAAGAAGACCTCCATTTAAACTGGCCCACAAGTATTTCTCTCACATTTTCACTGCTCTTAAGTCCTATAATACTGCACAAGGAGGCACTCAACTGGTCTAGACCAGTGATTCTCAAACGGGAGGCACTTGGCTCCCAGGGGAGGAATTTCAGTCAGGGGAGGAACTTGATGAAACAACAGTTCATGACAGTGAAGCCCTTCTTTTTGCCTATGCAAGGTTCCAGCACAACTCAAAATTCATGGAAGAGATGCTATTTTGCGAGTCTTTGAAAACCACCACCACTGTTCAAGATATCTATAACGTGGTAAGGAAGTACCTGACAGACAACGATATTCCAATAAGTAACATTGTGTCCACTGCTGCGGATGGTGCACCAACAATGAAGGGACGACATAAGGGAGTACTGAAACTTCTGAGAGATGATAATCCTGATATGATGACTGTTCACTGTATTATTCACAGAGAGTTTGGCGGCTGCTAGGCTTAGTCCTATGTTGGATGAATCAATGAAGACGGTAATAAAAGTGGTAAATCTGATAAAAGCACATCGAAAGACTGAAAGACTGTTCAAATAATTCTGTAAGGACATGAATGAAAACTATGTGAGACTGCTCCTCCATACCCATGCACGATGGCTATCAAAAGGCAACTGTCTGGAAAGGTTTGTATGATACTTTGTTGGACTTTGGTAAAGATCGTGAGGGCTTCCAGTTCATGAAATCCAATGAAGCCAAGGCCTTGATTTCATATCTTGCTGATATTTTTGGTAAATTAAATGCATTAAATAAGGAACTGCAAGGTGAACAGAAGACTCTCGTGGATTGCAAAACCAAAATGTTTGGTTTTATCAGTAAACTGGGTTTTTTGAAGGCCCAGGTCTTGAGAAATAACCTCTCTCACTTCCCACATCTCAGTAAATGTGATCCATCACAAAATGTCTAACAAATAATCTCAGAACACCTCTCCAACCTCCATGATGACCTGAGCGACAGATTCATTGATCTGAAGCAGATGAACTTCCCTTCTTGGATTGCTCAGCCATATCTCTTTAACTGGGAAAACAATGACTGCCTGGCTGAAGTGGAGTCTGATCAGATCGACGAGCTAATGGACATGTAAAATGATGACAGTATGAAACCGATCCATGCATCAAAACAACACTTCAAGTGGCTGGATCCCCAAGTTGTTGCCAAATATAAAAAATTAGCTACAGAGGCTCAGCAAGTGCTCTTGTCCTTCCCAACAACATACTGGTTGACTGTGCCTTTAGTGATGTTACGGATATGTTGACTAAAAAACGAGGACGAGTCAACATTTGTGAGCGTGGTGACCTTCGAGCAAAACTTACTGGATTTGTTCCTCGGTTTTCTAGTTTAGTTTCTCTGCCCGCAGGCCAAAGTGGGCATTAAATCAAATGGAAGTTTTATGACCCATTGAAATAAGGATTTATTTTTTCATTTGATGGCAATTAATAAAGCAATTTAGTTTCATAAATTGTTTCAATAATTACCACTGTAAAAGCATAACGGTGAAAATATTACTAGATGACAATTCAAAATGGGGGAGTAATTGAGGAAATCTGGGACTGCAAGGGAAGGAATGTGACCTGGGACTCTGAGAACCACTGCTCTAGACTAATTTGTACATGCACTTTGAAAGCTGAATCTGTATATTAAAATTCCTCCACACAAAATATAATCTTAAAAGAAAACCAGATACAATATTAGGAAGCATACACAGTTAAATGGAAGCCTTGTTGGAAGACGCCAACAAAAACTCAGTGTTTACAGTTAGAAAAGTAACTTGTGTATTCTTTTGTATTTACTCGCATGCTACCAAGTTATAGAGAGGCTTAAGCAACTAAGGTTAATCACCCCCAAGAGCCTACCAAGTTTAAACCTAAATATGCTACAGTATTAATCAAGACATGGAAGACATTCAAACTACAGTATTGCCTTTATTAAAAAAATTAAAAAATAGATTCCAAGAGTTTCTAATTTTTACTACTGTGAAAAAGGCTCTTATGACTTACCTCTACAGGCCTGGCTATTTAGCACATATGTAATAGGTTTTGGCATGGCCCCTACTACGCCTGTTGTCTGGTGAAGTGTATGGCACATGTCGCGAACAATGCTTTCCACGATGGCATTAGCTGTCTGACAACGTTTGTGACGCACTTCACTTGCTTCTTTAGCCACTAAGCAGCTTGGGATTGACTGGAAACTAACTTTTGAGGTACTTATCTTTGGTAAATGAAACAAACAAATTCTTGAGGTTAGTGTTTAGTGAATTGAGAATAAATGAATAAATATGTCATTATTGCACCATATAACATCACTATCTTGTTCACTAAAATGACACAAAATTTTGATAAGAAACTGAAAGAAGTGGCATGTCTAATGTTCACACCATGCCATGGACAATACGTGGTATGTTAAAAAATCCATATCCAAATTTTAGCTTCCAAGTTGGATAAGCAAGTAAGAAAATAAACATGCAGTGAAACCATTGAGTAATCCACATTTGCACTCATTTTGTGTAGCACCTGGAGACAGGAAGGGGTGGGGTGGTGTATAAATAAGCAGTTCCCACGGAACTTTCAGGTACAGTACGTCTCACCCTAAGACTCCTGTCAGAAACTCGACTTCATCCCAATTGTCTTTCTAAGAAGTTATTTTTAAATATAGTTCTTATTCATGTTTAGTAGCCACATGCTGGTTATACAGTAAAGTACTCTCTACACAATCAAATATGGGAAAAAAAATGGTACCCTTCAACATTTAAGGTAAAACCAGGATATTTTTTTTAATATTCACAACAATTCCAGTAATAGAACCAATACCTTAGTGAACTGTAGGCCTCGCTGAGAAAACACTTCCGAATATGCCATCATCAGTCTAACTTCATCTGCTGGAAGTGACATCTCAAGAGGGGGCTTAACAATTGAACTACGTATTACAGACTCCCCCGAGTCAAGAGTTTCGTAATTCTCTTGTATGATGGTCTCTAAGCGAACTCTCTCATGAACTGCATGTTGGTCAAAGAGGACAATCAGCTGGCTGGATCTTTGTTCATGATGATCATGAGAAGTGTATTCAATGTTACATGCTATAAACTTTTTGTCCAACTGTCCAAGCACCTGCAAGGTGGAAAAACAACTTTTTGACTGTTGGTGTACCTGTACTACGAGTAATCTAATGGGCAATTTACTACTCTTAACAGAGATTATTTCTATATACAGGGTATGTCAAAGTAATAAATCTAAAGCCTGCCCTTCATAACTTACAACCTGAAATTTTGTATTGCCAATTAACCTACAATCCAATACCTTTTAACTGTACAGTACAACTTGCCATTAAAATTCGCGGGGAATAGGTTCTGAAAATGGCCGCTAATAGCCAAATCCGTGAATAACATTTGCTGACCAAAGGGGGGGGGGGGGGGTACATTTTTACTCATGTACAAAGAAATGTACAGTGGGGTATGCTATAACGAATCTAATTGGTTCTTGAACCTTGTTCGTTATAGCATTCATTTGTTATAGGATTAATCCGTTCCAGGCCCCCAAATACAACCACTTAACACTGAAAAATATAATATTAAATTGTAAAAATTGTAAAAAAGTGCATAAATATGCATCTAAACCCCTGAAATAAAGAATATCATTAATACTTGTAATACAGGAACAACAAATTAGTAAAAAAAAAAAAAAAAAAAAATTATAATGTTCGTTGTAGGAGTTTCGTTCGTTACAGCATTATCAATTTTATAGGTAAAACCGTTCGTTATAGGAATATTCGTAGTAGGATCCGTTCGTTATAGCATACCCCACTGTATATGTATTCCCTTTATGTACGTATTTGCCCTTAGGACAATTATTTCTTTTACCTGTATTGTATATGTGTGTGTGTGTGTGTATAGACACACACACACACACACACATAAAACACATACAAATAAATAATAATGAGAAAATTCTCTCACAAATAATCAGAAACAAGACAACAAAATGTAATAAAAATGTAAGAGTCTACCTTCAAGTCAACTCCATGCTTTAATGTTATTAGCGGATTTGGCAATTTGCAGTCATTTTGAGAACCTAACCCCCGCGAATTTAAAGGGCCTACTTTACATAACTCCAAATAAACAATTCTAAACTGTAAGTAATTAATATACATATAAACAGGTCAAATAAAATACAGAAAAGAACAGTTCCAGTATTCAGTATTTTTTTCAATTCATTTACTGTATGTACCATATTTTACGGCATATAAGATGCACCGCCATATAAGATGCACCACCATATAAGATGCACCACCATATAAGATGCACCACCATATAAGAACCATATAAGATGCACCACCATATAAGATGCACCGCCATATAAGATGCACCACCATATAAGATGCACCACCATATAAGATGCACCGCCATATAAGATGCACCGCCATATAAGATGCACCACCATATAAGATGCACCACCATATAAGATGCACCACCATATAAGATGCACCGCCATATAAGATGCACCGCCATATAAGATGCACCACCATATAAGATGCACCGCCATATAAGATGCACCACCATATAAGATGCACCACCATATAAGATGCACCACCATATAAGATGCACCGCCATATAAGATGCACCACCATATAAGATGCACCACCATATAAGATGCACCACCATATAAGATGCACCGCCATATAAGATGCACCACCATATAAGATGCACCACCATATAAGATGCACCACCATATAAGATGCACCGCCATATAAGATGCACCACCATATAAGATGCACCACCATATAAGATGCACCACCATATAAGATGCACCACCATATAAGATGCACCACCATATAAGATGCACCACCATATAAGATGCACCCCTCATTTTAATAGGGAGTATTTAGGAAAAAACTTTTGTGTGTATTTTCCTCCTGCAGCCATAGTTTTCTTCAAATAATATATACAGTAACAGTAAATGTGATGAATAAATAAAAATACCAATAAATAAGTTACAACAACAAATACTGTATTGCCAATGCAGTAAATAAAAGCTCAACGAAAGCTTACCATAGTTGCCATTTTGATACACTCCCTGGTTCCCCATAGCAACGCAGACGCCATCCGCCAATTCCCTAGCAAGGTCCCCCCCCCCACCTCTCCCGTTCCCCCACTAAGCCAGTTTACTCGTGTACAAAGAAATGTATATTCTTTTAGGACAATTATTTCTTTTATTTTTTTCACAATATGTATGTAGGATGGTGTGAAAAGAAAGTTATCTGTAAATCTTCATTTATGTCAGGTATTTGTAGATATAAAAATGAATGTTGCAGGGATGGCATTAATAGATTGTAATGCTTGTATGAGTTCAGAAATGGTGAAGGCTTAGCTGCCTCTGAAGGGTTGGGTGTCTGCCGTGCAGATGTTAATCGTCTCAGGTTATCGTAATCAGTACAATAGAATAAATTGAGCTTTTATATCTACAATAATAATTTTGTTAATTCATTAAAAAATAATAATGTGTTTAAATAAGCAAAAACATATTTTTAACTCTGGAGTTGTGTTAGTTAGAATTTAGCCTACTGGAGACAGCAACGGGGAGATTCATTAACTTATGGGAGACCACAACTTCACATACAGGATGCAGGCTGATTTTTTAAGCAATATTTCAGACAAAAAAGTGCATCTTATATGCCATAAAATATGGTAACTTTTGTGCTTAAAAAAATTCAATGTTATTGACATACCTTGCACGACTGGAGCATCTCTCTGGAAAACTTGTATGGATGGACAATATTGTACACCCTCACCCCACCTTCTTTTTGTGTTATAGCTCCTCTTTCTGCAGTTGTTGCTAGAGCTTCTGAGGTCAGGATATCAGCATCCATGGCAAAGTTTGGAGCTTCCCATAGCCGACAAATCTGAACAACTTCTGAAGGCTCAGACATGTCCTGTTGGAGTCCTGGTGGTTTATTTGACCACTTTATGGTATCATCATCAGCTTCAAGATCCTTCAACACTGAATTTATGGCCTCTTTGACTTTAGTTGTCACAAATGAGTTACTGTCACTCTCACCTCCATGTCTGCCTCCTTCCCCCAACACAATATTGCTCTCCAAATTATCCTTGCTGTTTGACGATCCTATGTCCAATGTGGTAGTTTTACATTTTCTGCTCAAATCCATATTTTTCTCAAGACCTCTAGTTTTTTTCCATGACATAAAAGCACTGAAGCCATGGCTGAGACTAAAAGCAGGTCTATGTTCTGAACCTTTTCTGACAGGGTTATACCATGGCTCATTTGATAATGGTACTTTGAGTAGAGGTGCTCCAAGTGGCTGGTTACTGGTCCATTCAGGGGTAGACCCCAGTTGTGGTGGGTCATATGATGTGTTACCAGTGTGTAGATCAACATAAACCTTTTTTCCATCTTTATCACACACTTCCTTCCACCTGTTACCTAAGCATAATGTACCTTCACTCTGGGAGCTGGTGTCTCGTGGTTCATCTGACTTGTTAATATTATCTAATGTAGAACACTGGGTCATATCATCATCACTCTGACCGTTTACAGTCCTAGTCTTATCTAATTCTTCTATTCCGATAGCTTCTGTTTTTTTATAAAGAAACTCGGAGTCAGAACCCAAACTGTCTACACAATTACTTTCCAAATTTTGTGTATTTTTTTTTGATGATGATAACAGAGATGCTATATTAACATTACACTGTAAGTCATCACCACTATTTTCCACACATTCTTTTTGACATTCCTTATCTTTTCTTGAGGGCATCTCTTTCTCTGTCTTGTGTGTCATTCCATTAGAAAAGGAAGACATACTGCTAAAGGACATTTCCTGATACAGTTGCTGAGTCTCTGCCACATCTTCTGGTAAAGTCAATTGTGAGAAGTGAAGAGACTCAGAGAATGGGTCTGGTGATTGAGTGTTATCTGAGCTTATTACTTTCATGTCAGGGCTGTTGCTACTGCTTGTGACATCGAATGTACTCTTTTGAATTTCACCTGAGGGTAACAATGGCAAATCAGGTTGTGCCTTTGTTCTTTCATTTTCATTACAAAACTGTATATTCTGGCCTTGAATAAGATCCTCATCAGAATTGTTGAGAACTTGTGATGAAACAGCAGTCTTTGTGTCAGAAGTGTCTATGCCTCTTGCTTCAACTTGGTTTATATTTTGGACTACATTATCCACTTGTTCTGATTCCTCACAGGAATTTGTCCCATTCTTGCCAGCAGTTGTGGACTCCAGATCTCCTAGAATGCTATCAATCTTTTGGAAAACGGTCATAGGATCAGATTCTAATATACCCTCAAAAGTTTTGTGAGCTCCTGTCTTTGAAGCTTCAATATGGAAGTTTTCAATCAAATCTTTTGGTGTAAAACCTTGAGTCTCTTGTACAGGAACACTGTTACTCTTGTCTTTGTTTAGACAGCTTGACGAGTTGTGCATTTCCTTGTTTTGCGAACCTGGATATAAATGTGAAAGTATAAAACCTTGGGACTGTTGTATGGCACCACTTTCTTTCTGCATGTCTTCACAGTGTAAATTATTAGATTTTTTGTTTTCTAAGATGCCTTCTACCTCAAAAGGTTGTGTGGAGGTGGCAATGTTCATTCTGTCAGTCATACAGGATTCTTTGTTATTTCTTGTAGGTCCATATATATCAACTTCATCCATAAGTTTTTCACAATCTGTCTTAGGTATTTTTAGTCTTAAACACAAGTGAGACGATGAACTGGACATTTGTGGATCATTTTCCGTCCGTTTCTCCAAGAATTCCCTGCATCGTGATCCTTCCTTACACAATGGTCTAATTACACTTGAATACTGATAGTGTCTTAATGACTCTGGTGGACTAAATGTTTCACGGCTGGATCCAACTGTAACTGCAGTCCTAGAATTTATATCAACTATTTCAGAATTTTGTCTTAAAATATCATTTTCCACTCGAGTTTGGGGAGTTGGGCCTAACACCACCTTATGATTTGATGGTGAAAAGACTTCACTTCTTAGAGTACTATTTTTCTTTGGTTGTTCGACTTGGATAATAGGAATAATCTCAGGAAATGGCTTATAGTTTTCTGCATAGTTATGAAGGGCCTTACTTCTCTCTGGGACTCCTTGATGATCAACTTTCATATTACAATGAAATATTTCTGGAGGAGAATTTGAGCAGATAGTCTTTCTTTCAACACTATGAGCGTCATTCTGTGTTTTTATTCTGTTATAAGTGATAGGGAGGACATTACATGATCCAGGATATTCCATGTGATCTTTTCTATCTGATAATTTTATTTTAATCTCATCCTCGCCTATTTTCTTTAAGATAACTGGCTCAAACCTAAAGCTAATATCTAGATCCTCAGTATCTGTATTACAGTTTACCTCTTGACTCTCTACAGCCCCGGAGACACAAGCTTCTGCTCTTTCTTGAGATTGTGAAAAACTAGATGGAATATTGTCACCGTATTTGTCGCTATCTTTTTGTATTATATGTTCGTTCTTATTGAGAGTATGACTTGCATGAACTGGCACTGCATTTGTCTTTTGGTATTCAAAATTTTGAAGAGTCTGTATTTTTTGCATTTTGCTTTGGTGTTTTTTCCATTTAGAGCTTAAAGTTTTGCAAAGGGATTTTGTTTCATTATTCTTTTTAACATCTGATCGCAATCTAACAACTGAGAGTATTTCACCTCCTCCGTCTTGTGACGCAGAGAGAAACCTTTTTGTGGTTTTCAGTGGTGGGGGCGATGTGGGCGGGTGTAACACTGCCTGTTTGGGAGTCTTGTATGATTCAAGTTCGGTCTTTCTTTTATCAGCATTATAGAACTTCATGAATTCTTCTAAGGAACTAAAATTTTCATGTAAATGTTCACTAGACTTGTTTCCACAACCCTCATTGTCAGATGTTCTTTCAGGATCCCTCTGAATCACTGATGTTTCTACTAATGTCACACTACTAGGCTTCACTCTAAAATTATCTTGTCTACTTAATGATTCATCACTTCCAACACTACTGTCTGCTATAACATTTTTAAATTCTTCTAAAGAACTAAACAAAGCATTACCAGTATTTTCTGAAATAGGAAAATCACTTGAATTTTTATCACCTCTAAATGTACATTCTTCTATCAGTACCTTATTTGCTTCAGTATGGGGCATCTCTACCTTGGATACAGAACTTGATGGTTTGGAGAAATTATCTTTTGAAGGAGCACCTCGGTGATGCAAATTTTTTCCATTAACACTGTTAATACGTTGGTTTATATTTTCATGTACTTTATCACTATTACCAGCATTATCTTCATTCATATCGATGTTATCTAAGCTTTCAGAACTTTTATGTCTCTTTTTTATTCTTTTGACAGGTAAGCTATGAACGGCCAATAAGTTATCCTGGGTGCAAATAGTGTGCCCATACTTTTCTGTGTGTGTACCAGGTTCATTCTTTTCTTCTATGTTCCTTTTGAGGCTGAACATCTGAAGTAGTGATGGACTGCTCTGACTCACAGTTGAACTGACTTCTTCATCTACCTCTTGATCTTTGCCTGATCTCCGATACCTTTCGTCAATTGAGATCACCAAGTTCTCTTCCTCAATAAATTTGATTATCATTTCCTCAATACAAATTAAGAGTTTATCCCAGTCTTTGAATTCAACTAAAGTTTTCTTTGGCTCAAGACAAATGTCATACTCACTGTAAGGACATTCAATATTAATCAAAAATATGCAATAAAGATTCATCCCTTTTGCAGGACTTGAAGGATTTTTTCCTGACCCTGTACTGGTTGGATGAAGTCTTGTGCTGATGATCGAACTTTTAGAAAGCAGAGCATTAATCATTTTGTGGATCTTTGTTTTTAATATAACTCTTTTATTTACATAGACAAACTGCAGAGCTTTAGTCAAGTGTGGATGTGTGCCAATATATCCTGTAACTGTAAACTGGTCAAGTGTATGTTCAACTTCTGCAAGTGTCTGGGCTTTATCTGCACCAAACAGCTGCATGAAGGTTGACATGATACCGCTGGTCTTAGATGTCTGCATAACCACTATGTTGTTCGTGTCATTCCTCAAGTTGAGGGAGACCTTGGGATGCATCAAAGCAAAACTTTCCAATCGTTTTCTTATAGTCTCAATGTCAATAGCTTCTTTGATCAACTTTCGTCTAACTGGCATGTTATACATAAAATCCTGAATTGTCAGGGTAGTACCAACACTTGGTCTTGGGGTTTTAGCATTACTGACACTTTTTTCTTTTCCATAAGTGAAAAGTTTTGAGAAGGTCTTGGTCGAGCCCCGGGGTCTAGTTGTGATGTCAACAATAGCTGCCATATCAATAATACTAGCAAGAGCTTCTCCACGGAATCCATAATGTGACAAGTTACTGTTGAGATCATCCAGAGTGTGGCATTTGCTTGTTGCGTGCCTGAAAATGTAAATAGGAGAGAAATAATTACCTTACTGCTCTTCATTATGATACTGTATTCTGGGTATTATTTAAATATCAGTACAGCATATGAAATGATGAATTATATTTAACAACTGTACTCTACTGTATTCCACTCTTTAAATCTAAGATCCATGGGGGTCCTTCTACCTAAGAGATATACATCACTGACCTTAATTAAAACTCAAGTAACCAAGAGGAAACTAGCTTGTCCATGGTCATACAAACAGACTTAATCCCATATACTCCCCCTTAAATCTCATTTGTGGAGTGGCATAAAAAAATTATGAATATATGTAATTATTTATCATTATGAACAGACTTTCCAGCAAATACTGCATTAATTTTCTGGTCAAATACATTTACAACACCCCACGGTGGTCTGACTTTCATTACAAACCTTTATATTCAGGTACAGAAACTATTTACATGTACTGTACCTTTAAAATTTTACTACTTAACTTCAATCTACCAATTTAACTTTCTCTACTTCTATTTTCCTCCTGTTTTATTGCTGTTAAAGTAGCTCACAATCCTGTCACAAAATCTTACGTCTTAGTACAAACAAATACAGGTTGACCATCAAAAATCCGCCAATCGATAAACCGGAACCTTCAGTTTTCTGGCATGGATTTCGGAGCGCATTTTCAAATTTCCTGCCTTGGCGCACCATTGTTTTCTGGACGCGCCGTTTATGTTTTGATTGCGCTGTACTCCAGAATCAGCTGTTGGGTCTTGCTTGCACCTGCTAACAAGCATTCATGCTCATTCCTTCTGATTTTATCATTTAATTGCTGCTATATAGCCCCATCATGGATTCAGCAAAGAAAAGCGGTGGCGTAAAACGAAAACATCATGCGTTGTCGATCGCAGAGAAAGTGGAAGTGCTTAAAAAACTTGATAGCGGCGTGTTTAAAGGACTGTACAGGTAGTCATTTTCTGTTAAACTTATACAGCAAATATAACCATCAGTTTTCCGGCATTTTCGAAAATCTGGCACTCCTCAGGTCCCGAGGTTGCCGGATTTTTGATAGTCAACCTGTACTGCCTACTTAACCTCACAGCCACATCAACACACAACACTTCAATAAATATTTCAGGCCTGTCCATTGTAAATATCCTAAGTGCAAGTGTTTGTACAAGAATCTGTGTATGGTACATTGCTATGACCAAGGTAAAATTCACTTAATCTATTTTTACACAAAACATTAAATATGAAAAACTAATTAATTAATACCCTCATCTCTATCACACCATCACCACTGCCAAATCTTACCTTGTTCCTAGATATTCGAGATCACCATGACTCACTCCATGGCCATTGTCCACAATCTGAATTCTAAATATGCTGAGGTCCACTCTGACTGCTATGCAAGTTGCACTAGCATCAAGACTATTTAAAACCTGCAAAGAATTAAAAGGGATATTAACCGTCAGGAAGAAACTGGGTGTACTCGCTGATGGTGGATCAGCGTCCTGCCAAGTGGGGGGACCCATGAACTGGAAAATTAAAAGAACTGAAGATCAGCTCTGGTCCAGCTACCACGCACTACAGTAACCATGAAAAAAGTATAAAAGAACAAATAACCACAACACTAATATATGTACTGGGGTACCTGTACTGTCCTGTACTGTACTTTGGTGATTTAGCAAGACTTTTAAATACCGTACTGTACTTTATAGATAAATTTGCTCAAAATCTCAATACTGTACTGATACCTTTACTGTAGATACTGTAATCCCGAACACATTGATCACAGATTTGTGTAAAAAAAAATTTCATCAATTTTTACATACAGCGTGCCCTTAAAATGTGCAGGGGTTTGGGTCTCAAAATGGCCATGAATATCATTTGCTGACCAGGGTGGGGGGAGGGTAAATTTTCACTTGTGTACAAAGAAATGTAAACATATTCCCTTTATGTTTTTGCTCCGAGGACAATTATTTATTTTACCTGTATTGTATATGTGTGTGTGTATGTGTGTAGACACACACATGCACACAAAACACATACAAATAAATAATAATGGGAAAATCCTCTCACAAATAATCAGGAACAAGACAGCAAAATGCATCAAAATGTAGAAAAAATGTGAGTCTACCCTCAAGTCAACTCCATGCTTTATTATTAAAGTCGAGTTGGTTGGGTTGCCATACAGCAATTTTTTTCTAGTAAAAATTACTGTCTTTAGAACGAATGGCTCCGTGTCCCAGCTGTGAAAATACTGGCAAATTTAAAACTACCCGCAGACATTCTTGGGTACATCCAGGGTGTCACCCGCGAATTGTCAGGGCATGTTGTACTAATTACTTGATTCATTTATGTTCTAGAAGATGATCTTATTGATTCTGTTGACAGGAAAAAGCTGATGAACCTTTCAAACATGTTAATCTCCAACTGTAGAATGATAATTGTTTTAGCAATACAGTATTAAAAAAATAATGGAATTTGCACAGACTCTCTTCAGTAATCCCAACATGCCGATTATAGATCTGGATTTAAAAATTGGGGTACAGTATCCATTGCTAATTATTGACCTTTGAAATAATTCAACTCATATTCACACAATAAAAACTTAAGTCGTGTAAGCTTTAGATTCATTCACGCTGGTGAATCATTAACCCTTACGCCCAGGGCTAGGGTGCTGCTGGCCGTACCCCACACGGGGGTAAATCGAGAAAAATTAACTTTTCCAAAAATTATTTTTAACCATTTTAAATGATAAAACAATAAAAAAGAAGTAAGAAAAACTATATATTGTCCCTCTATAAACTTCCCTGGGGCCACAGTGGTGAGGGAGATAAGGGGACAGTGTTGTTTTGACAGCTAGTGCTGGTGGTCACTACGCACTTAGCGGCCATTTTCTGTTTGTCTTTGTGTCCACGATGGCCAGTAATGCATATATTTACTGATCATAATACTTATATCCTTTAAATAATTCATTTAGAATTTATTTTATTAGTGTTACTTTTCATATAATGTGCTCGGTGACACACACAGTCTGCCGCCAGGTTGAGGAACGACTCTCCATGGCGACAGGCTAATGTGTACTAACCGCACTCAGCCCACCCACACTACCCTGCGTGTGGCGTGACCACCAAATAGTCATGCTGGAACCTAATAACCCACGCTGGACATTCAAACAATGACGCGAAAAGGCGCACGTTCCAGAACGTCAACCTGGGCGCCCTAGATGGACGTTCCGGAACGTCAACCAGGGCGCCCTAGATGGACGTTCCGGAACGTCAACTGGGGTGTAGGGGTTAAAACACGGTAATTTCCAGTTTCAAGACAAAATGTGTTTTTGGTAAAAAAAAATTAGTTGACATTAAATGCATCTCTGTACTGTACTTTTGAAATGCTTCTAAAAACATTGATTCTGTTCTAAAGTAGAGGATAGATAGTCCTCAACATGCTGATTAAGGATCCAGTTTAAAAATGTGAAATTCAAGTTACTATACAGATTATTACTGTAGTGATATTTTATGACCCTTGGTTACTTTCACCTGTTCCCAAACACAAGTTACTTAAATTTCTGTAAGTTTTGATAATGTTTTTATTCATTTCACATTTACAGCCAAGCTGTTGAACCAATGAATAATAATCATTTGCAACTTCTAGACAAAAAAGTATTTTAGGTAAAATTTTTTAGATTTTGTTCAAAATCTTACTACTGTACTGTACTGTATTATACAGACAGTCTTCTATATCCTGATTAAGGATATGATCATAAAAATACAAATTTTGAGAAATAAATATTACTTAATGACTGAAATAATTCCATTTATTTTCACAGGCTTATTACTCAACCCCTATAACGAATAGATGCTGTGTTTTTATTAAGAAATCAGGCTCTTGAACCAGTATTCAGATATTGGTGCATTTATATACAATATACCAACTCAGCTTTGACTAAACTTTAATAACCAGTCTTACCAGTTCTTCCACACACTGGGCAACAGAGGTGATAGTTATTCCTGAGCGCAACTGTGATCGCACTGACTCTGGTAATGGGAGGATCTTGGATGACATGAGGGACTTATCAAGTGTATCCTGAAATTAATAAAAACTTCTCAGTACAGTAATAGAAAAACTCTCTAATACAGGAAAAACTCAAGAATATGGAAATTTTAAGTTCACTGACAATATTGAGTAATAGAAATTCTAGGTAATTTGTTTAGAAATAATTTGGTATTTAATCTATTGAGATTTTATGATGGGATAAGCTAAGCTATCTACTCATAACCATTCTTGTTTCAATGTATGACATGTAAATATAGAGAGTAACAACAAAAAAGAAATTTAAACTTTTACAAATTGTGCATTAAATCTGACATAGCCATTTCTGATATTTGACGAATTATACAAACTGTACCGGTACTTACTATACCTGTTAAGTCTAAGCAATTCCTGTAATCTTCTTCCAAAAGTGGTTAAGCCAGAAGTCCTTCACAATTCTGCTTCCTAAGGAGATTAAATGATTCTTATGATTTGCATCACTCCAAATACTACAGCATAACTACAGAGAACTTTCTTTAATGTCACTGATGGAATCTTACCACAAGTCAGGTCTAGTTCCTTTCCTTGATTGCTGCACTTATAACCAAGACAACATTTTTACTATGCAAGCCAAGGAATCATCTAGCATCTAGTGTATTATACCAGATTCTTAAGAAGATAAATATGACACATCCCTCCATCTGACCAGTGGAAATGTTTTATGAGCATCTCCTTGGGAGGTACAGTACAGTATGGGTTTGGCAAAGCTTAAGGAGAAAGCTCCATAATTCTTAATGGATAATTTGGTCGGCACATTGGCTAGGTCAATATTATTGTAAAATTTAATCCATTATTAGTTGTTGTTTCTAACACCATACTGCAGAATTTTTTTGTTTTACTCATTAAAATTTAACACAGAACATACAACAGCCTCATATACAGTAGTACGGATTGCACCACACTGGCAACTACAGTATATCATTACTTCCAGGTGCTGTGTGTCCCCCGGTGGCTTACACAAATAATATCAATACCTGTAATGATGGAATTGATAAATAAATATGTCTGTCTGTCTGTCTGTCTGTCTGTCTGTCTGTCTGTCTGTATGTATGTATGTATGGTCAATTTTTTGATTAAGAAGATTAGTAAGGGCTGGGTCACTGCCTTATGACCGGAACAATGTGGACACCTGCTGTCCTCTAGAGACTTGATCTCACTGTCCTCTACTGTATATATTAGCCTTGTCAAGTATTACTCCTTAGTCTGTACTCACCCTTGAATATGTGAATTACATGAAAGCGCTTGGGAACTTCGTGTTTTCTTGTTTCCTTGTGGTTATCAGCATATACAGTAGGTACAGTGGGGTATGCTATAACGAATCTAATTGGTTCTAGAACCTTGTTCGTTATAGCATTCGTTCGTTATAGGATTAATCCGTTCCAGGCCCCCAAATACAACCACTTAACACTGAAAAATATAATATAAAATTGTAAAAATTGTAAAAAAGTGCATAAATATACATCTAAACCCC
Organism: Homarus gammarus; assembly: GCA_958450375.1. Taxonomy (NCBI): domain Eukaryota; kingdom Metazoa; phylum Arthropoda; class Malacostraca; order Decapoda; family Nephropidae; genus Homarus; species Homarus gammarus. The sequence goes on along the minus strand of CAUDMG010003433.1, from coordinate 1,142,368 downwards.
TGAAATAACCAATATCATTAATACTTGTAATAAAAAAACACTAAATTAGAAAAAAAAAAAAATTATAACAATAATTTAAATAATGTTCGTTGTAGGAGTTTCGTTCGTTATAGCATTATCAATTTTATAGGTAAAACCGTTCATTATAAGAATATTCGTAGTAGGATCCGTTCGTTATAGCATACCCCACTGTACTTGGATTATGCGCACCTACAGTGATTTATTTATATATATATATATATATATATATATATATATATATATATATATATATATATATATATATATATATATATATATATATATATATATACTGTATGTATATATATATATATATATATATATACAGGTAGTCGTCGACTTACGACCTAGATTGGTTACGGCCGACCGGTCGTAAGTTGATCTGGTCGTAAGTCGGCCTATGTTATAATTACCTTACGTATATTATACTGTAATGTGTAATGATAATATAATCATCTTTAAGTCATATTTTATCAACATTTTCTTTGTTCATTATTGTTACGGTCGTCAGGTTTAAGTAAATCACTGCATACTACAGTACAATTGGTTTATTATTTACACTGGGGCTGGGGCCAAAACTGTCGTACCGCCGGTCGTAAAGTCGAACAGACGTAAGTCGCATAGGTCGTAAGTCGACGACTACCTGTATATATATATATATATATATATATATATATATATATATATATATATATATCATACAAGTCCACAATGGAAACGTGAATAAGATAAATCTTGATAAAATCACACAGGAAAAAGGGAAACAATGGAGCACCTTAGCTTTTGTCTTTATTGAATACATCTTCAAAGCAACTGAATTTACAGGGACTGTGGGAGGCTTATATATACAATGAGTGACCTTCCATAACATGAGGTCAGGTCAATAAGATGGGATCCAATAATCCACACACCACCTCTACCACAAATGAAAGAAGAGCTTGTAAAAAATGGGTGACATAACAACAGGTCAGGTCAATAACATGAGACCCACTAATCATCTACCCTACATCCACCTTAAATGCTTTCAAAACAAGTCTGATTAGGGAAATTAATTCTATAAACCTTAGTGATGGTCAGTACAAAACTGATATGTTACACAAATATATTTGTCAGTGGCCCACTGCCCTATTAAGTGAATTTAACTCAGTTGAACTTTGTTGAATATGTCAGTGTTCTTGTTTTAAAGTAGTTGAATGTATTATGTGCCAAATGATACTGTAACGCAGGATGGCCAACCTGTAGCTCGAATCATGTCTTTGTGCGACCCACAGTTTATGGTGAGTAAAGCAAAATTTATTAAAAGAATAATCTTAACACACAATTCATTACTGTTTCATCACCTAAGAGTAAGTAACTATGAAAATGTAACAATGAAACAAGTATAAATAATCAACAATATTAACATTTTAACCTGTGAGTTTACAGGTGGAGGTCACAGGGGTCAGAGGTAAAGGTCACTTCCTTGTTGACAGACTGTCTCTCTCCATAGTACAGTACCTCATCCTTCATGCCTGGCTGTCTGTTCTATCTATTTACTCTTGTCTGAGTGGATGTACCTATAGGTTGTTTCATTGTAGATCCTCATGCACCAAGATTAACATAGACATTATTCTGGTGGGTGTGTCTCATAAGCAAGAAAAATGATGTAGCTGTTGGAAAAATCAACATATTCACAGACAGCTTCACTCATGCCAAGAAACATTAACATATTACTGTACTTAAAAAATTTATTATGATGAATTTGTTTCATAAATGGGAAAAAGACCGATTGCAAACTGAAAATATCGTAAGGTGTTCATGACGATAAACTGTTTTACTGTACGTGCTAATACAATATTAACATTACTTTTGGGTTAGGTAGGGTATAAATTTTGGTGGGTTGGCCCCAGAAAAATACCTAAATCGTTATGCGGACCATGACTGAGGAAAGGTTGCCCATGCCTGCTGTAACATGCCTGGGCACCTTCTGTGTTGAAAGAACCATTCGTTCCTTTGCCAGACGTGTTTTGTGACATTTTGTAAATTGACTTCTTTGACGCTCCTTCCCCGTCTACCAGGCACTGTATGTGTTGTTGCCACTGCCAGGTATCAGTAGCCACCTGCAGGCAAGATGTCTTTAATTCATTGAGATTAAGACCCTAGTGCATCACAAGCCCGGGGAGCCAGTCAAGGGAGAGTGAGTTCTGGAGCATGAGCCCTGCCGTGGGTCCAGAGTGTAGCCGCTTGGCATTTGTTTTGAATACCAGTGGTGTAAGCCTGGTATATTCATCCTGACATATGTGCTAGTGATTATTGTGTACATTATTGTAGATTGATTATCAGGAATATAACTGTCCCAGGTTGAGTATTGAGACCATAAATATTACTATCACCAGTCTCAGAGTTTGTTATGTGTGTGGGTGAACCAGCTGTACTCATAGTTGATATCTGCTGGTATATTTTTCCCTGTAATCAAGTAATAACATGGTGCTCTAAGTAATACCATCACTCTGTGCTATTGACGAGTGTTAAGAGTGACCATCACTTTAGTATCATTGGTGTGTAATAATACCATAAGGTAATAAGTATTGACTGTTTTAACCGATAATTGAAGATCTATTTTTGCTACTTACTGTATAAAGTACGATCTATTGGTCAGTTCTATTTTGTGTGTTACAGTAACGTACTCAGTAAGTGTAACTAAGTTTTGTGATTTGAGTGCAGGTTCGAAATATCACCACATTTACACTTGCATTTAATAAATAACTCTTCAGTATAATGTGTGTATCACTGCTCATTCCTTCTAATAATTGCCATCCCTGAAAATACACTTGATAACTCACATGCCTAACCTCTTGTGCATACCACACTACCAATTCAATCGAGAGGTTCATTGTTGATGTGATATTCTAAAGAAAGCCTGGGTGGTGGCAGCTCTTAAGATGTAAGTGCAATAAATACAGTACACGAATGTGAAGAATAGACAAGGATGTGGTTCTCCCAGGATAACTCATAGAACAAATTAAAACTACGTATAACACCACCCATCATCACTACATATAACACCACCCATCATCACTACATATAACACCACCCATCATCACTACATATAACACCATCCATCATCACTACATATAACACCACCCATCATCACTACATATAACAACATCCATCATCACTACATATACAGTGATCCCTCGGTTAACGAGCGCCTCGGTTTACGAGGTTTCGGTTAACGAGTTACCTCCCAAAAGATTCTTAACTTCGGTTAACGAGCAATCCCTCGGTTAACGAGTTTCTTACGAGCCGACCTCAACATGCTTTCGCTTGCACTTGGCAGTCAACCAGCTGTAGTATTAGTCCGCCAATACAGTAATCGGTTCTAGGGCTTAAATTCCTTACTATTTTAGTAAATATCAGGAAGTTTACATTATTTAATAAATTTAAAAGTTTAATATTAAATTTTTTAGTAATTTTAACAATTATTGAACATAATTGAAGGTAAAGTCACTAGTTTTATGCTCGCCATCCAGCCATTTAACACACCAAACAAACGTTAGTCTCTCTCTGTTTTCAGTGGAGGTAACATCTTGCTTGAGACTCTCTTCAACTAAACGCTTTTTTTTTCTGTGTTTCCAAGCAAATTATTGGTCATTTTGAAATTTATTTTACACATTGACAATATATAGTGCAGTGCAGTGTTATTTTAAAGAAAATATTCTTTATTTACAGCTAGTATAACTTTAAAAATCACGTGTTGACATTGTTTGAATCCAGCATGGGGCCTAAGAGATCAAGAAAAGCGATTTCAATCCAAACCAAGCAGGAAATTATGAAAAAAACATGAACAAGGCATTAGAACAAATGCGCTATGCAAAGAATATGGCATGTCGACATCAACTGTGTCGACAATTCTTGCACAGAAAGACAAATTTAAAGAAGTGAAAGTGAGAGACAAATCTACCAGAGTGTTTAAAACTAGATCCCTAATTGCAGAAACTGAGAGGTTACTTCTCATCTGGATTAGGGAAAAACAGATGAAAGGTGATTCAGTTTCTACTGAATTCACTTGTGAAAGAGTCAGGGAGATTTACGAACATTTAAAGACAGATCAACCTGGTTCTTCAGGCACAGAATTTGAGATTTTCGGGCCAGCAAAGGCTGGTTAGAAAATTTTAAGAAAAGAAGTGACATTTTCAGTGTTGTTAGGCATGGTGAAGCTGCTAGTGCTGATAAGGAAGGGGCAGTAAAGTTTTAAGTGGAATTTAAAGAACTGATGGAAGAAGAAAATTATCTTCCACAGCAAGTGTTCAATGTGGACGAAACTGGGCTGTTTTGGAAAAAGATGCCCAAAAGAACATTCATCACCAGAGATGAAGCCTCTTTACCTGGGCATAAATCCATGAAAGACCGTCTCACTCTATTGCTTGGTGCCAATGCTTCAGGGGATTTCTGACTGAAGCCTATGCTTGTCTACCACTCTGAAAACCCCAGGGTGTTCAAGCAACAGAAAGTGGTAAGAACAAAGCTTGGAGTTTATTGGAGGTCCAACCGTAAGGCATGGGTGACAAGACAGCTCTTTAATGAATGGGCTGTTGATGTGTTTTGCCCTTCTGTCAAGAGCTACCTAACCACCAATAAACTCCCTTTAAAGGCTCTTCTCCTCATGGATAATGCTCCTGGTCATGACCCTGAACTTGCCAGAGCTTTGGAGTATCAATTAGACTTTGTGAAAGTGTTGTTTTTGCCTCCAAACACCACATCAATTATACAGCCAATGGACCAGAATGTGATAAGCAACTTCAAGAAGTTGTACATGAAGAAAATGTTTAGGAGGTGTCATCAGGCAACTTCCAATGATCCTGAACTAACACTGAAACAGTTCTGGAAGACAAAATTCAACATCCTGGAGGCTGTAAAATTGATTGTGTCATCATGTGGCAAGAAGTCCATGATTTTGAGGGATCTCAGGATGACACAGAGTTGGACCAGGAGATTGTGTCCATTGGTCAGTCATTGGGCCTTGAAGTGGAAGAGGATGATGTCAAAGAGCTTGTGATGTCTCATGAGGAGGAACTTACTCCTGACGACTTGAAGCAACTGGATGAGATGTTAGAGACTGACAATGGTGAGGAGGAAATTGAAAGTGATGACCATATGTCAACTAAAGAGTTGAAAGATGTGATGTACCACTGGGAGAAATTCAGGGAACTAGCTTCAAGGCACCCAGATGTGGAAAAACTGAACTAACTTTGTGTCATGTTGAGGACTCAATGGTCTCCTTCTTTAAACATAAGTTAAAGGTGAGGAGGAGAGATGCCCCACAGACCACAATTGACACTTTCTTCAATAAAAGGCAGAGGGAACAAGATGCTATCCCTCAGCCTTCCACTTCAAGAAGGAGAGAGGATGTTCATGGTGGAGAATCTGTCAGTCCAGAGGTTCCTGACATTTTCATGGAAGGTGACTCACCTTCCAAGAAGCAGTAAAATGCTTCTCCTCCACCTCCACTTCCTTCTCATCTCCCTTCTCCTCCTCCACCTCCCACTTCAAATTCACATCAGTATCATCACCTCAAGGTAAGTGTCAATTTCTAACATTTTTGTTGAATTTAGGCAATTTTCGGTGAGCTGGAGCCAATTACCCAAAAACCCATTGAAACAATGGTTTCGGTTAACGAGATTTTCGGTTAACGAGCAACCTGCTGGAGCGGATTGTGCTCGTTAACCGAGGGACCACTGTAACATCATCCATCATCATTACATATAACACTATCCATCATCACTACATATAACACCATCCATCATCACTTCAGATAGGTAAAGTAATTTCCGAGATTCTCGTGCGGACACACAAACAAATAAACAAATAAACAAACAGACAGACAGACTTCTTTGTTTTATATATATGTATATATATAGATTAGCCAAGCAGTGGGAGAATTGTTTTTACGTCATAGTCGTGTGCGCGAATCAGCTCGAGTGTTTATGTGACACCAATGAGCGTAACTTTCGATTCCCGATCAGTTTCAAGATGGATACTGTGTGTGAAGGGTGTACATTGGCTGACTGGCGGGTTATTCACCGTGTTTTGGAGAATGATGGAGCAGCCATTGATATTTTTAGGGCTCATGGTGTTATTGCATCATCTGTAAAGTGTCCTAATTGAGGTGTATAAGCATCTCAAGGGGCACTACTCAGTCGAGTGTCCTTACTTGGAGCTGGCGGACGCTCACCCCACAAGGGGTCACAGCTCAAGATTGAAGAAGCCGCAGGTCCAGAAAACTGTGAGGACAAACTGTTTCGGAGTGAGGGTTGTAAACTCTTGGAACAATCTGCCAGAAAGTGTTGTGACGGCACCGAGTGTGAGCTCTTTCAAGACAAGACTTGAACAACACTGGAGCGGGTTCAGGTACATTCAGGAGCCGGTGCATGCCCAGTATTTGCCAACAGTGCGTAACAGAGACGTGACCGATTGCTCAAGCAGCTAACGAGCCGATCAGTGGTAAAGAGGATAAAAGTAAAAGTAAGTATCGTGCAGAACGCTATACATGGTACTGTAATGATCCCTGGTGACATTTTCCGAATAGTGACCCTTAAAATTACCTAACCTAACCTCCTAACCGGGGGGTTCCGCCCCCCCTGGATCCTCTGGTATATTTAAGTGAATTGCGAGGGAAATATCACTGTAGAAGTGTCTTAACATTGTCAAAACCATCGTAAAAACACATTGCTCAATAAAAAATCCATGGTGTCCACTTATAAAATTTTATCGAAAATAAACGGTAAATTTGCATTAGTACACACAACTCTGTTAGAAAGTCAAAACTATGTTTTTCTAGTGTGTTTTTGTGTGTTTTAATTGGTTTTGACTTTCAATTCCATCGGAAATTGCCCGTGTTTTAGTTATCAGGGGGTTTTGGGTGGGGCGTGTTCCGACAAAAATTATGGCTAAGCAAATACAAAATACACAAAAACACTAGAAAAACAAAAACCTAACCTAACCTAAGGTAATAAATGGGTGATTCCATCATATGGTGAGTCAGTTAGGTTAGGTTTTTGTTTTTCTAGTCTGTTTTTGTGTATTTTTATTTGCTTAGCCATTAATTTTTTTCGAAAAACGTCCCACGAAAAAAAGCGAAAAAAAAAACGGTCAATTTCCAACGGAAATGAAGGTCATATTTGGTTTAAACACACAAATACACTAGTAAAATATAGTTCTGATTTCCTAACAGATGGGGAGGTGGAAGTGCAAATTTACCTTTGATTGGGCCAAAAATACCGCAAATTAAACCACAAATCATTGTAATTAGTGGCAAAAAAAACAAAAAAACCGCTTTTGATTGGCTGCGTGATGTGTACGGGAACGCATGAGTGTGTCGATTAATGAAGAAGACGCAGTGTGGGAGGCGAGGTAAGCAATAATGGCGTTAGATTAATGGAAGAAAATCGAGAAAGACTTTGGATACACTATCTCCGTTATTATACACTTGCGACGGTAATGTAATAGATGAAAATTATCTTATAATTAAACGTCTTTTTCGAATATGTTAATAGATTTGGGGTAGGTAAGTTGGGTGAACAAACGCAAAAAATACCAAATAAACACCAAAACAAATAACTCGTTGGCAGGACAGTCGTCAATATTAACCAGATGTTAAATATCCAGCTTACACGGAATTTGCGCCACAAAATGACATTGACGAAAATTGTCTTGTAACAGCAACATTACCGAGATTCATTTACTGGCAACCTCTTTACCTCATATATCTAAGGTTAACGAAACTTTACAAAGACATATAAACCGAAACATTTTTATTTCAAACTAAATGTTTTACTGTAAATGAAAGTAAGTGTTTTAAAGTACTTGCGGGAGGAGGTGCAGGTGATTCAGGAGGGTGAAGGGAGGTTGGTGAACAGGTCAGTGTTATGGTCAGGCGGCAGACAGCCCTTAGTTATCATCCGGGACCGTAACTATTCCTCACGCGCCGCCAGAGTGTAGTTATTTGTTATATTAAATGACTAATTAAAATAAAAATAAATAAAAATATGAATCAATAGTGTACAATATTGTGTCATTTTAAATTTCTCAGACAATAAGCACAACAAACTCATTTTGCTAGATGTTAACGACAACTACCAATACTAAAGTGGTGCACATTTGTCTGGTTCCCGTCGCTCACTAAACAAGCAAGTGGTATGCAAGGTTGGTATACCTACCTTGAGTGGTCTGTGCCAGTAGAGTAGAAAACCGCTTGGGCGGCCGGTCGCGTCTCTGTTACACTCTGTTGGCAAGTACTGGGCATGCAGTGCCATGCACTTGCTCCTGAAAGTTTCTGAACCAGACATGGGGTCAGTTATGAATTGAATTGGAATTGATTAAAAAATCCGTGAATTGGAATTACTTTTTTTTTTTTTTTTACTTTTATCCTCTCCGCCACTGATCAGCTTGTTAGCCGCTTGGGCGATCGGTCACGTCTCTTTTCATTTATATTCTTCACCAAATGATCGGCTCGCTAGCCGCCTGGACGATCGGTCACGTCTCTGTCACGCACTGTTGGCAAATACTGGGCATGCACCAGCTCCTGAACGTACCTGAACCCGCTCCAGTGTTGGACAAGTCTTCTCTTGAAAGCGCTCACACTCGGTGCCGTCACAACCCTCTCTGGTAGATTGTTCCAAGAGTTTACAACCCTCACTCCGAAAAAGTTTGCCCTCGCGGTTTTCTGGACTTGCGGCTTCTTCAATCTTGAGCTGTGACGCCTTGTGGGGCGAGCGTCCGCCAGCTCCAAGTAAGGACACTCAACTGAGTAGTGCCCCCTGAGATGCTTATACACCTCAACTAGGTCCCCCCTTGCCTGTCTGTAGTATAAGCTAGGCAAGTTTAGGCGCTCCAATCTCTCAGGGTAGCTGAGGTGCCGAAGTGCAGGCACCAGTCTGGTGGCCCTCCTTTGAACATTTTCAACCAACTGACAGTCCCTAGCATATCTCGGGGACCAGATGGGGTGACAGTATTCCAGATGGGGAAGCACTTCACTCCTGAAGATCGTTACGAGGGACGGACCGTTTAGATATCTGAACGACCTTCTTATGAGACCCAATAATTTATTTGCCTGATTTACCTTCTTCTCACAATGGCCCGAGAACTTCAGCTTATTGTCAACATACACACCTAGGTCCTTCTCACATTCAGTCTCAACTAGTGCAGTTTCTTCATCCCGTTGGGACATATGATACGCCTCCTTACCGTTGGTACGCCCCAGGTGCACCCTCTTACACTTCGTGACATTGAATCTCAGCAGCCATTTCTTCGACCATTCCTGGAGCCCACAGAGGTCCTTCTGCAGCTCTTCACAGTCCGCTTGGTTCTTGATTTCCCGAAATAACTTGGCGTCATCGGCAAACATTTGTATGGAGGAGTGTACAACGTCAGGCATGTCATTTATGAAACAAACAAACAACAGCGGGCCCAATACACTGCCCTGTGGTACCCCGCTTGTTACAGGTACAGATGATGATTTCGTGCTATTAATCACCACACACTGCTTGCGGACATGAAGAAAGTCTTCTATCCACGCTAGGACATTTCCCCGAATTCCGTACCCTTCCAGTTTGATTTTCAGCCTTTCGTGGGGTACACTGTCGAAAGCCTTGGCAAAATCTAGGTAAATATTGTCGATATTACCACCCCGTTCTAGAATATGGGTCCAAATATCCAATACCTTGAGCAATTGTGTTACGCAGGAGCGCCCCGGCATAAAACCGTGTTGGCAATCTTTTACAAGGTTGTTTCGTAGTAGATGTTCCATCGCGGCATCTCTGATAATACTCTCAAGTACTTTACATATTATGCTGGTCAGGCTCACCGGTCTATAGTTGTTCGTGGAGTGACGATCGCCCTTCTTGAAGATAGGACTCACATAAGCCACTTACCATTCACTGGGGACCTTTTGTTCATCCAGGCATTTACAAAACAAGATCTTGAATTGAAAAAAATATAAAATTAGAATTAAGTGAATTAAATTGGAATTGATATGAATTGATGTGAATTGATAAAATAATATATACTGTAATATGCGACTTCATAATTTTGCAATAATTAACTTATATTCAAATAAAAACTAAAATGTACAGTTTGCTAGCACAAAAAATATGTAAAAAAGAACATATCAAGTGATGTATTAATTTTCATTGAACTGAGAAACTATTTCCTGCATATTTCATGTGTTTCTAATAAATATATTTAAGATATATTTAAGATTCACAACAAGTTCAGTTCCTCTCAGTGGGCCTGACTGAGATGGTGTGGGTAAAACAATGTTCAGTACACGTCCTGGCCTGCCCTGCCCTGTCGGTCTGTGATTGGCAGTGTAAGCTTACCACATGTACACGCTGGAATAGCCAGTTGACGATGATGAGGCCAGAACTTGGAGTTTCACCTGAAGTGTGGGACAAACTTGACACTCCCTACAAGCTGAAGCAGTATGAGCTGAACACCACCAAGGAGCTCTGAGATATGCGCCAGCCATTTGAGTATGTGACTTTTTTTTTTATTATTATTTATTGGGCACTCCCCTACATCCTTGTGTAAGGTGAAGCGCAGAAGCGTTTACAGCGCCCAACAGGGAAGCATGCTAAGTTCATGCTTGCCTTTATGTCTCACGAGTTAAGGGCGTAGAAGCCTGATGAGTCAAGGGCGTAGAAACCTGAAGAGTCAATGGTTTTATGTCATGAAGTTATTGGAAGCTCCAACAACTTTCCCTGAATACGAATTCGCAATTTTCGATTTACACCAGGTACCTACTTTACTGCTAGGTGAGCAGGGACTAATGGGGGCAAGGAAGTAAGTCCAAACAACTTCCACCCGTGACATTTCGCTTGCGAGGCAAAAACGGTACCGCATCTACCACCGATCCCCCGAGTATGTGACTAATCAGATTCAGAGACAAAACATGGTGACATCCAGTCTGGTAGTTAACTGTGTTCGTGGTCTTCGGGCTGGTTTAGCTAGTCTTCATGAAGTGTATAAAAGCAAGCTTGCTTCTGTACTTCAGTCCACAACAGAGACTCGTCTGAATAAGTTTGAGTCTATGGAGGCTTTCCAGCGAGCTGCCACGTTAGACCCACGTTACAAGCTGGACTCGTGTCATGACTATGACAATGAAGTGCAAGACATTCGTGACCTTCTGACTGTGAAATACAATAGGGCACGCAGTGTTGATCCTACAACAACAGACACTTCCCCTGCTGAACCACCGCCGATGAAGAGGAACAAGTTCATTGCCCTGACCAACCGGTCTTCTACACCAAGACCAACTCCATCAGAAACTGAGGTCTCACTCTACCTCAACCAGCCATGTCTACAGGAAGATGGTGATCCCCTTGGCTACTGGAAGGCCAAGCAACCTGAGTTTCCTGTCCTCACCAGGCTTGCAGCAAAGTACCTGGCCATTCCTGCTGCATTGGTTCCTGTGGAACGACTGTTCTCCATGGCTGGCAAGCTCTTCAGGCCAGAGAGGTGCAAATTAAGCGATGAAAGATTTGAGCAACTTATGATGATCAGATGCAATCCTCAGTAACTTGGACTCATTCATATTTTGTTTACTAGTACAAAGAATTAAACCATTTGAACTTTTGGTTGGTAAAGAATGTGATTGGTTTGTGTGGTAGAGGATTTTTGATAAAAAATAAAAAAGTTAATTTGAAACCTCGAATTTTTATTTCTTTCCGTTAGATTAATGGTAGATTAGAATTCATTTTGAATTGAAAAGCATTTTAATTGAATTGAATGAAATATCGACCATAATGAATTGAATTCAATTGAATTGGATTTGATTAATTCAAATTTTATTCTGAATTGGAATTGTATTGAATTGACAAAAATGAGCTGACCTCATCTTTGACCTGAATTTTTTTTTCTTTTATCCTCTTCACCACTGATTGGCTCGTTAGCCGCTTGGGCGATCGGTCACGTCTCTGTTACGCACTGTTGGCAAGTACTGGGCATGCACCGGCTCCTGAATGTACCTGAACCTGCCTCAGTGTTGGTCAAGTCTGGTCTTGAAAGAGCTCACACTCGGTGCCGTCACAACACTTTCTGGTAGATTGTTCCAAGAGTTCACAACTCTCACTCCGAAAAAGTTTGCCCTCACAGTTTTCTGGACCTGCGGCTTCTTCAATCTTGAGCTGTGACCCCTTGTGGGGCGAGCGTCCGCCAGCTCCAAATAAGGACACTCGACTGAGTAGTGCCCCTTGAGATGCTTATGCACCTCAATTAGGTCACCCCTTGTAGTATAAGCCAGGCAAGTTCAGGCGCTCCAATCTCTCAGGGTAGCTGAGGTGCCGCAGGGCAGGCACCAGTCTGGTGGCCCTCCTTTGAACATTTTCAACCAACTGACAGTCCCTAGCATATCTCGGAGACCAGACGGGGTGACAGTACTCCAGATGGGGAAGCACTTCACTCTTGAAGATCGTTACGAAGGACGGACCGTTTAGATATCTGAACGACCTTCTTATAAGACCCAATAATTTATTTGCCTGATTTACCTTCTTCTCACAATGGCCCGAGAACTTCAGCTCATTGTCAACATACACACCTAGGTCCTTCTCACATTCAGTCTCAAATAGTGCAGTTTCTTCATCCCGTTGGGACATATGATACGCCTCCTTACCGTTGGTATGCCCCAGGTGCATCCTCTTACACTTTGTGACATTGAATCTCAGCAGCCATTTCTTCGACCGTTCCTGGAGCCCACAGAGGTCCTTCTGCAGCTCTTCACAGTCCGCTTGGTTCTTGATTTCCCGAAATAACTTGGCGTCATCCGCAAACATTTGAATGGAGGAATGTACAACGTCAGGCATGTCATTTATGAAACAAACAAACAACAGCGGGCGCAATGCACTGCCCTGTGGTACCCCGCGTGTGACAGGTACGGATGATGATTTCGTGCCATTAATCGCTACACACTGCTTGCGGTCATACAGAAAGTCTTCTATCCTCGCTAGGATATTTCCCAGAATTCTGTACCCTTCCAGTTTGATTTTCAGCCTTTCGTGGGGTACACTGTCGAAAGCCTTGGCAAAATCTAGGTAAATATTGTCGATATTACCACCTCGTTCCAGAATATGGGTCCAAATATCCAATACCTTGAGCAATTGCGTTAAGCCTGCGCGCCCGGCATAAAACCGTGTTGGCAATCCTTTACAAGGCTGTTTCGTAGTAGATGTTCCATCGCTGCATCTCTGATAATACTCTCAAGTACTTTACATATTATGCTGGTCAGGCTCACCGGTCTATAGTTGTTCGTGGAGTGATGATCGCCCTTCTTGAAGATAGGACTCACATAAGCCACTTTCCATTCACTGGGGACCATTTGTTCATCCAGGCATTTACAAAACAGGATCTTCAGGGGCTCAGCAAGCTCGTTGCTCAACTCTTTTAGCACTCTAGGATGCACCATGTCAGGGCCGGGACTCTTATGGACTTTTAGCTTTAACAGTTTATTTCTAATACCCTCTTCTGTGAACACAATGTGGGTCAGTGCTGTGTCGAACCATCTGTCCTCAAACGCAGGAAGGTTAATCACATCCTCTCTTGTGGGACACCGGGGAAAAGAAGCTGTTCAATGCCTCGGCTTTATCCTGGTCAGAATCTGCGTAAATACCATCTTCAAGCCTCAGGTCTGATACTCCTACTCGCGTTTTTAATTTCGACTTTGCAAAGCGGTAAAACGCCTTTGAGTTTGACTTGACCTCACTTGCAACCAGCCTCTGGAATTCCTTTTCAGCCCTTCTACACTCTATCTTTGCTTGGTTTCTGGCTCTTGCATACATCCTCCTGTCCTGTTCATCATTTGACCCAACCCACGTCTTTAATTTCTGGGTTTTCTTCTTAACATTGTCGACCACCGCATGGCTCATGTGTAGGGATCCCTTCATATTCCTAGAGGCACTGGGTTTGGTCTTGGGTATGTATTTATCGATCAAATGGGTCACTTTACTAGTTATGATATTCAGCGTAGTGTCTGCGTTCTTGTGCCTTAATGAGTCAGGCCAGTGGATACCCCTCATCTCTTCCCTCATCCGGTTGTAATTTCCCTTGTAATATTTGCACCTTGGCCTGGCCTTATCTTGAACTAGGTAACAGTTAAATCTGAATGACAACACTATATGGTGACTGGTGCCAACTGGGGCAAGGTGTTCCAGTTTGGCCACCATACCCTCTTCGTTTGTTATGATGAGGTCTAGTGGCTTGGGTGTTTGCTCCCCTCTGTAATGTGTCGGGTCTCCAGTGCTGGTCAAGTCTGGTCTTGAAAGAGCTCACACTCGGTGCCGTCACAACACTTTCTGGTAGATTGTTCCAAGAGTTCACAACTGTCATTCCGCAAAAGTTACCCCTCACAGTTTCCTGGGCTTGCGGCTTCTTCAACCTTGAGCTGTGACCCCTTGTGTGGCAAGCGTCCGCCACCTCCAGCAGCCGTCTCCAAACTCAACTACAACTGGGCCTCCTCCCCGTGTCTACTCAGACGCTGCCAGACCTTGTGCCCCCCCCCCCCCCCGGTGCCCCCCCCCCCACAACCCCCTCTCCTTTGACACGACACAGATCATATCCCTCTTACACGAATTTACCAACCGTATTGAAAGACTCCTTGATACACTCTGTACCGCCATCTCCAACCTACACAGACTACCCCTGCCTCCAGCTGCTACCCAGTCACCCCCCTCTTCTGGTTTGACACAACCTGGTAGCCCCCCTTTGTGCCCCTCATGCTCACTAGGGTTGCTCATTTTTCCCAATTTTAGAAAATTGTGGGTGGGGGTGTTTTTTCCCATTATTTCGTTACTCCTAAATTCATTGGTGCCAGAATTAATGAAATCCAACATGTTCTAGGGGTCGCGAATCCAAATATAAAAAATGAATTTTTGCGAAAAAACGTCAAAACTCAAGCTTTTTCTCTTATAGATCAGCAATCGCGCTGCTTTTCACTACTTAACCCTAATGGCTGGCTAGAGCAGCTATTCAGCTTTCCATTGACACCTAATTCGATTGCATGCACCTCTTAGTTGAGCTTCTAGTTTAGGTCAAAGGCTTTACCTGCGTTAAGGGAACCAGATTCCAAAATATTCATAGTTTTGACTTTTCCATTTATTCGAAAACACATATCAATATTTTGCCGTCACAGTCTTTTCCATGATATATTTCCCTCTTAAAAAAACAAACATCATTGAAATATGTCAATAACTCTAGGAGGAGATGCAATTTGAAAGTTCAATCCCCCCCTCTATTCAACTCTCACAGTTGCATCAGAGCAGACTTGCTGAAGCCACTCATCTGCTTCCTGTGCTTTTCCACAAGTTGCATGACATCCTGCAGCTGCTGCTCATCCTTCGTGACTGAACCAATGAAGTCCTGCATAAGCTTTATTCCCCTTTTGGCCACGTCATTGGTTACCTTCAGGCTTCTGGAGGAATCATTCAGCTTCATGAACTCTTCGTTTTTCTCCCAGTCTTCCACCGGTGACATCAGCCATGCTGTGCCGCACACATGATGCTCCTTGAAGATCATCCATGAACGTTCATCTATCAGGTCGGAAAGCCGTGTAGTCTGTTGGATGACCAAGTTGTCGTTGGCGTAGTCGTTCGTTTCTTCTAGGCAGCTCAATTTGGTCGCCATCTCCTTTTTCTCTGCCGCACTCAACTTCTCGCTGCACAGCGACAGAACGACGGTCTGTGGCCTTAGATACCACAGGTGGCGGCTCGCGACCGCCAGCGCCGCATCAGCCACCTCACAGTCCACGGCCCTGTAGCGGAGGAGTTCGTGATGCAGTTGCAGGTCATTCACAGGCGCATCCTCGGCTACTGGTGATTTCAGCCACGCCGGTGTGCACAGCAGAGACACAAAGATCGCCATCCTCTGCAGCTTGACGCACAGGTCACTGCTGAGCTCTAGCTGGTGGCTAAACATGTAGATCTTGAGGTAGTATATGATCTTCGCCATCCAGCGAGCGTGGTGACATGCGCCAGGACGCAGAAAGTGCGTGCCGCGCGGAGGATTCACACCGAGGACGAGGAGCGTTAGTTCTGCCGCTTCTCGGTAATCCTCTCTGGCCCATTCTGTGACGGTCAGCAGGTAGCTAACGGTCCTGTGTCGGAGGTGACTGAGCCAGTCAGACTCTGGTAGATTTGCAATGTCCAGCCTGAGATACTGAGAGTGATCTAGTTGACTCCACCTTTTCTTAAGAGTCTGGAAGAGAGGGTCCGTAGGGGCCGATGTTTTGCCGAAGATGTTGCTGGCAGCGGCTCTCACCACCAGTTCCATGACGTGGTGTCTGCACCCAAGCCTCAACAGCTGTTTTTCCAGCAGCGCCTCCAGATGGACAACCGCACCTTGGACTCGCCCTGTGTTGGACGACGTTGTATCAAAGCACAGTGCCTTGACGTTTGAAGCGCAGCTCCAGTCCTCGATAGCACGAGCTGTTGCGCGTGCCTGGGTCAGGCCAGTGCCGTCCTTCACTGGTAAGACAGCAAGCAGCTTCCCTTCCTCAAAAATCTTATCGTTACCACTCATGAACGCTTTTCTTTCTCCGCGTTGGTCTTGATAGAAGGCGATGTCTTGTTGTTTGTCGGCCGGTGTAAGCAGCCGGTTCTTCTCGATGTCCTCTACGGCGTCCGGTGCTCCGATGTCCCACAACAGGTCAAGTTGAGACTTGAAGTTTTCAACCTTGTCCTTTGCAGCCCTGTCCCGACTTTTTTGTAGACTTCTCCAGTGCTCCCATAACCTTGTCAGCTTCTCCCGGCACCGCCTCTCTGAGATAGTCTTGATGCGAGCTAAATTCCAGAACGTGAGTACGTTTCTCACTGTTTCTTTAAACGTCTCCTGTCTGTCACCAGATTCATTCACTGTGTGAAAGAAGAACTTCAGGACTTGACGCATCGTCGGGAGTTTACTGCCTCTAATTGACGATGCTGGCTGGCCTACTAGATAGATATCAGTGGCAGAACGGGTAGTGGATGATGTTGGCCTGACAGTCCCCTTAGCATTCTCCCCCGACTGCGACTCACTCTCTTCCATGATTGTATGTATATAAACAGATGAACTCTGTAAGAAAAAAACGTTTTGTAATAAAACAAAATAGGCAAACAAAATAGGGTCACATAAGAGCAATTTAATCACCTGTAGAAAATACAACATAAATAGATAACCATAAATTTACTGCCACACTATATAGCAGATTTGAGTAAATTATAAAATAACTCCACAGTACCAACAACAACACAACACATGTCAAAACACTGCAAAGAAGCGCAGGGTTTTAGAGCTGCCAATGTGAACCTAGTGAATTAATAACTCCGTTAACGCAGGTAGGCTATAGCCTTTGACCTGACTTAGAAGGTCAAATAAGAGGTGCATGCAATCGAATTAGGTGTCAATGGAAAGCTGAATAGCTGCTCTAGCCAGCCATTGGGGTTAAGTAGAGAAAAGCAGCGCGATTGCTGATCTATAAGAGAAAAAGCTTGAGTTTTGACGTTTTTTCGCAAAAATTCATTTTTTATATTTGGATTCGCGACCCCTAGAACATGTTGGATTTCATTAATTCTGGCACGAATGAATTCAGGAGTAACAAAATAATGGGATAAAACACCCCCACCCACAATTTTAAAAAAGTGTGAAAAAATGAGCAACCCTAAATTGCTCACGGCCTACTCCACCGCCGCCTGGCACTACTGCTGGAGTACACACCGAGCCTGTCCCGTGCCCGGCTGCCCCCTTCCACCCACCGAGCACTCATGGCCCCCCGGCCAGAATCTGCGTAACTACCATCTTCAGACCTTAGGTCCGATAAGCCGAGGTCAAGTCAAACCCACTGGAATATTTACGCCTGTACTGCTCTAAGTTCTGTGACTCCGTAAAGGTAGGTTCACGATGTAATTGTTCATGATGAACAAAGATGAACTTGTTGGACAATTTCAGAGAATAAAAATCTGTCTGTCCATCTTTTGTGATGTTGAAAACCAAACTCCATTTTTTTATAATGCGCTGCTTTAATTTTGCATG
Source organism: Homarus gammarus (assembly GCA_958450375.1). NCBI lineage: Eukaryota > Metazoa > Arthropoda > Malacostraca > Decapoda > Nephropidae > Homarus > Homarus gammarus. The sequence continues at coordinate 1,124,314 of CAUDMG010003433.1, read as the reverse complement.
TGAATAAGTACAAAATACCGATTTATAGACATTTAACATTCCTGCAGTAAAATTCTCGTTTTTAAGACATTATTGAAATTATATATATATATATATATATATATATATATATATATATATATATATATATATCAAGATTATCTATCCACGTTTTCATGTGGATTTACACGAAACATGATATATATATATATATATATATATATATATATATATATATATATATATATATATATATATTTTATGAAAATCCACAATGAAAACGTGGATAAGATAAATCTTGATAAAATCACACGGGAAAATGGAAACAACGGAGTACCTTAGCTTTCGTCTTTATTCAAGACATCTTCAGAGGCAACTGAAGATATCTTGAATAAAGACGAAAGCTAAGGTACTCCGTTGTTTCCATTTTCCCGTGTGATTTTATCAAGATATATATATATATATATATATATATATATATATTTTTTTTATATATAAACTGCATTGCCTTTATTAGCTACACTGTATGGAAAATAAGAAAACAGCATATATGTAGAGTATTCTATTATTCATCGTATACATGATGTTCATTACAGATGTATGGAAGGTGGACAGTGATAAAACGACATTATTGTTAATGTGTACTGTATTGTATACTGTATTGTGATAAAATGAGTTGGCGTCCTCATAAACATTAACGCCCAAATAAACATTCCTGACATCAATGTCAGCACTGACATCTGTATAAACACTTTTGACGTTAATGAAAAGAGTAAAGCTGTATAGACATGTGACGTCACTTCAAACTGTGACGCTATATGGAGGCAACTTCACTACTGTCTGTTCTTTATGGTGGCTGGAGACCCCTTGTTATTTTTTTTTTTTGACTCATTGGAGTCTGTTGTTACGCGGGACTGGCCAGCCTTGTGTGGCAACCTTGTGCTCAGAGACTGTAGTTTACTCACTAGGTGTTGTGTCATAATAGAAGGTATTTTATTGTTTTATATTTATAGTTGTGTGAATAAGAGTTGTTCATAACCCCTTCCTGAAGATAAGTAATTTGTTACATGTAATGAGGTGGAAGGTGTATGTGATGTGGATCATCAGCAGCAACACTCCTGGGTGGTGTAGGAAGGCTTGCACACCTCACTCTGCTGGTAGGGGCTGTACACCACCTGACAATTGATGGTAAAATACACACACATGGACGGATGCCGCTGGTCGCCACTCCCCCACGACTTGTTACTGCTGCTGCTGCTCCACGTCTGACTCCATGACTTTCTTGGAGTTCCCACATTACCTCTACCGGCGCCGTCCCACGACTTCCCAGGCAATAATCCTCCTCTTCCGCTGCTCCAGGTCATCATGTCTGGGTGAGGTTCAGGACGTGGACGTGCGCGCATTGGCGAGTGTGTGAGGGCGGGGTTGGAGGATCCCATGTTGGATGTTTTCCATTGTGATGATGGCCGGTGTTGCCTACCCGGTGAGGTCTGCATGCTGGCTGTGGAGCCCCCTAACGGTATCGACGATGTGAGGGATGAGTGTGTTGCTACAGAAGGCGTGCCGGGTGATTGAGACTGCCCGCCACCGCTGAGGGTAACATGTACCCCTGGTGCCTCATCTTCTCTCAAGGATTGTGAAGCCTCAAGGCCACCGACAGAGGCGTATACAGTGTTGGAGAGCGAGCCCTGTGGGGTGAGACGTACATGAGTGTTGAAACCTTCTACCACCCGTCGGGAGTCCGCTTCTACTGGTAAATCATGACCTAAAATTACATGGCCGCGGAACCCAGGAGGGACTCTGTATCCGGGTGCGCCTGGGATTTTTTCCCCGGGGTGGATGGGAGTTCCGGGACGCTGGGCGAGCAGGGATGAGTTTCTCATTGTGTGTGAGGCGGGCATGGTCATAACGTTGACGATGGGCCCACCTGTAGTGCCAGGTAGGGTCACACTACCGCCTGGACTGGCCGGCACTAGGGGTACAGAGGTCATATCTTCTACTACGTCAGTCTGATGTACACTTCCTGCAGCCGCCTCAATCACCCACGGCCTCGACTCTGGCTGCGATGCCGACCCACGGCTCTCGTAGCCACCTTCGACCTCCTGACGATGTGTCGCAGGCATGTGCGTCTCGACTCGAGGAAGAGACTCGGGGACAGGTGTGTGAAGCTCGGGTGGGGTAACGTGAGGTCCCTCCCTGTGAAGGTGCTGTGAGGGGATGTGAGGCTGAGGAGGGAAGTGAGGATCCTCAGTAGGGAGGTGTTGTGGGGTGATGTGAGGCTGAGGAGGAGGGAAGTGAGGATCCTCAATAGGGAGGTGTTGTGGGGTGATGTGAGGCTGAGGAGGAGGGAAGTGAGGATCCTCAATAGGGAGGTGTTGTGGGGTGATGTGAGGCTGAGGAGGAGGGAAGTGAGGATCCTCAATAGGGAGGTGTTGTGGGGTGATGTGAGGCTGAGGACCCTCGCTGGGGAGGTGCGGGGTGGTGGTCTGCACCTGGTGCACCACAATGGGTGGATCAGGCACCACCAGTCCTTCCTGTTCGTCATAATGTTCCTCTGGTGACTCTGTAGACGACGTCGCCGTCGTGGTGGGTTGGAGGTGGTCATAATCCAGCTCTAGCGGATCCAGTCTAAATATCTGAGGCCCCAGATCAAAGTAAGGCGCCTGTTGACCAGTAAGCGGGTTGTAATCACTGTCATAGTATTCAGAACCGGGGTGGTCATATGTACCATAATCATAGTGCGGGAGAGAACCCATCAGGTCTCCTGGGCTTGGGGCAGGACCCAAGCGGCCCTGGGAGTAGGTTGCTAAACCCACTTGCCCACCATGAGTGGACTCCTCAGACACCCCAACACCTTCCTCAATATGGGGACGGGTGTGAAGTGGTGCTTTGCCCACCTCGCTCTTCCTGGGCGGCGTCCCGGCACCGCCCGTCATCCCACCGTTGTCGATAACGTATTTGCTGTCAGGGGAACTGACGGTTTGGGACGGGTAAGCGGCCACTTCGGGCACCATGTGAGGCTGGTGGACAGTTTCCATTATGTTGCTTAACATGTCATGGGTCATAGAAGAGTGACTAGGTGCACTGGGAGCGACTGGTTGATCAACTAGTGGCGCATCCTCACGCCCTCCTCCCAGGAAGAGACCTGCACGATTCAAGTCGTCAGTCACCAGTTCTTCCTGACCACTATCTGGACCCACCTGTTCACTGAGGAAAGGGAACTCGTGGGTTACTTCGCCCGGCGTAAAATCTTCCTGTAAATATTGATCTTCAGTAAATCCCTCTGATCCTAGTCCAGGTTGGAAGAAGTCTCTTGATGAAAACTCATCCTGCACTAGACCCCCTCCTTGTGTATAACCTTCTGCAGAGACCTGAGGGGGAGGTGGGTGGTGGTCGGGGACGGGTGGAGGCGAGGGTTGGGCATTCGCCAGGTGATGAGAGCCACTGCTGGAGTGTGCAACACCCAGGAAGGACCCTCCGGACACGTCGCCCGCGAGCGAGGCCAAGGCAGAGCCCCCAAAAGGAGTCATCACAGCAGAAGCCAGACCTTGACCCCTCAGTCCACTACCGTCGGGTTGGTGCTGCTCTGGCGTGAAGTCCATCTGTGCGTGGGTGTTGGCGGCGGCGGGGCCGTGGGCCTGGGCTCCCGCACTACCTCCTTGCTGGGTGGAACCAACATTGGAGACAAGCAGGGGAGCACCCTCGTTTGTGGATACCTCGGCCCTGGAGGAGGAGTGAGCACCCATCTGAAGGTGCGCCTGCGACTGGTGACCATTACTATGCGTCATGGCCAGCCCCTGTACCCCGTGCATGTTGCCCATCACTTGTGTTTGGCTCATCCCGCCTGAGTGACCCATGCTCTGAGCCTGGGCAGAAAAGAACCCTCCGGCGCCAGAGCTGCCCACCACCTGTGTGGCTGGCCCAGATCTCATCACAGCACCCGCCACGGCCCCACGCACCCCACTACCCATCTGTGCCTGTGTCTGTACCTGTGACGGTCCAGGATAAAAGTCGTCGCCATCGGTGACGGGTGTCTGTCCAGCATGTGGGACTCCCAGCTGGTGCAAGGGGTCAGCGGCGTCGCTCTGCTCGTTACTGAGTGGGAAGTCGTCTGCGGGAGGGTGGTGGCCTGCCCTCTGGTCCTCGTTGTTATCAGGGTACTCGCCGTTTCTCGCGTTACTTCTCTTACTCTGACCCTTGATGCTCCCACTGGCGTCTACTCCGGCGTCGTACCTGTAGTAGATCTGTCCGTCCTTAACGATGGTCTCTGGGATGGTAAAGCTCCTGACGCTAGGTCTGGTGTGATACCTGCCTAATGTAGCTGCCTCATCCTTGCTGCCACTCTCTTCCCCTGACTCCTGGTAGAAATCTCGGTAGTGCCTGAACCCTTGACCATTTTCATCTGCCCTGACGAATGTAGGGGACAAGTATGGCTCCTCTTGCAGGATCACCGGCTTACGTGAGGCTTCCTCATCACCAGAATTGTCTGGAAAGCAACAAGAACACGTGGTATAATTCTATGACTCAACCACAACACCTACTCACCCAGGTAGATGATACTAGTGGCGGACAGCACCAGAAATCGACAACACAAATGATAGCCAGTGTGTCTCAACTCTGTACTGTATAGTATACTGGTACACTACATATAACTCTATTGTATGGGTGGTATGGGTGTACTGAGTTATTACTGGGTTTGTTTTATGGAGGGCAGCTCATATAACCTATATATTTCCATGCGTACTCTCTCATCATGATTAATATTATTATCAGTAGTAACAGTAGTAGAAGAAATTGTAGAAGAAAAGTTTTTGTAATTTAAAAAATCTTTTAAATCCGTTCTCGAACACATTTATATATGTGCACGAAAAATTAAGTTTATGTGTCGTCGTCCTTGTGTGGAGTAAAGATTATCTGCGAACTGGAGATGACGACACGTAAGGTATGGTAGAATTCTCATTGTAATTTTGATATTACTTTGGTTTTCTCGGGAGTTCAAAGAAGATTTGCTGGACCTGCAAGCTTTCGTTGCCTCTGGGCCTAAAAGCCAGTAGTCTTTTAATATAAGAACATAAGAATGGAGGAAATTTCAGCGGGCCAATTGGCCCATAATAGTCAGTCCTATTTACACCCAACCACTATTGCTCATATAAGCATCCAACTTATGTTTGAAGCCATCCAGCGTATTTGAGTTAATGATGAAGTTTGGTAACTTGTTCTACTCGTCCACTACTCTATTTCCAAACCAATGCTACCTATTTCGCGCCTAAATCTAAATTTTTCTAATTTAAAGCCATTGTTACGAGTTCGCCCCTGGTTGGATAGTTTGAGTACCTTTGTAATGTCCCCTTTGTTTAGCCCTGTCTTCCACTTATACACCTCTATCATATCGCCCCTCACTCTACGTCTCTCGAGGGAGTGCAAATTAAGATGCTCTAACCTGTCTCTGTACTCAAGGTTCCTAATGCCGGGATTAGTCTTGTCATTCTCCTCTGAATTTTTTCCAAGGATTCTATATCCATTCTGTAATACGGTGACCAGAATTGAACTGCATAATCCAAGTGAAGTCTCACAAGCGCAAGATATAGTTTTAGGATGACCTCGCTAGTCTTGTAACTAACACTCCTTTGTGAACCCAAGTACTTTATTAGCCTTGCTTCGAGCAATTGCACATTATTTACCTGGCTTAAGATTCCTACTTATCATTACTCCTAAATCTTTCTCACAGTCGGATTTCTCAATAACATCGTTGCTCATCTGGTACCTGGTTTCCCTGTTTACATCTCCTATACTGAGTACTTTACATCTGTCCACATTGAATTTCATCTGCCATTTTTCAGACCATTCGAAATTTTTTTTTAGATCTTCTTGTAGTTTTGATGAGTCCTCGTCAGATATAATTACACGCCCTATTTTAGTGTCATCAGCAAATTTACTTATGTTGCTGTCTATGCCGATATCTATGTCGTTTATGTATATAATAATGGTCCAAGTACTGAGCCTTGGGGAACTCCACTAGTGACGTTGCTCCAATGGGATTTAGTGCCGTTAATGCTCACTCGCTGTTTCCTGTCCTGTAACCACGCCCTAATAGGGTGTGTCATAGGAGGGAAGATCAGCTAAAACTAATGGCCCATCACTTTTTTGGTAGATTTTAGTGTATATAAACGGAAAATAATTTCAGTTTCAATATTTTGCAACCTTTTGCTAGGCAAATTTTAGCGTGAAATTTATCGAAAATCGAACGTACAGCTGCATTAGTGCATTACAATTAAATAGTGAACATTGCTTTCTGACTTCATTCTTTAACAACCCAACTAACAATATTTTTTTCTGTTTCAGATTCTGATGCATTTATAAGTTGATAATATTTGCGATGGCTGCTTGTGTCAGGACGAGGAACCAAAAATCCAGCCATCTCAGTCACTATCTTGGGTCTGGGAGAGACCTCCTGAAGTCGAAGTTGCCTACATTGAGAGATGCTTTGAGATACGGTGTTTTAATCAGGCAAATCGGTGAAAAGAACCAAAGAACTTACACAAACAAAGACATTGCCAGTGATATGACCAAAGCTGTCTTGGCACAGTACACTCTGGCTAACGCTCAGTTCAAGCCTCCAGTCATAACAAGTCAGAAGAAGATTAGTGAGAGACTGCTAGCCAGTTGGGAAAAGGCAAGAGATATCTCTCTTGGGAGAGGAAAACTTGCAGTTAAGGACAGCTTTGCCAAGCAACTGGACCAGTTATTTGACATAATTACTTGCAAGTGCCCAATTGTTCTCTGTCCTGAGTTTGGATGCGATTGTTACTGTAAATCCGAGGCCCACATCTCCTGTATTTGCAAGCGTGAACTGAAGATTCCTGTGATCGAACTGGCATTTGTCAAAGCACAGAGAGAGAAGACTGGCAGTATAGGGGCTCTCATGATTTCTAGCCAAGATATTCCGGAGTCCAAGAGACAGGAGGCTGCCACAGAGAGACAGAAGAGGAGAAGAGTTGCCGAGGAAAAGAGACTTGAGAAGGCCCAGGGTGAGGTAAAAAAGGCCGATGATTGGAGTCAAGCTGATTCAGAATTTAATGACTTCCCCATGGCTGATCCGAGTGCTGACCAGGAGAATGGTGACTTTGTCCCTAACCCAGAAAATAATGATCCCAAACCTTCCAGGCATAAGATTCGAAATAGGAAAGATATCCCGAGCATAGCTCTGGCCAGCATGCGACACCACACTGGTCTCAGAGAAACTGCAGAGATAGCAACAGCTGCCTAGATTGACGGTGGTTTGATAACACCTGATGATGTTCACCTGGTGATAGATCATAACAAAGTAAGGAGAGCTCAGGAGAAACTTGTCAGTAGCCTAGAAGAGGAGTTTGATAAGGGGATAAGAGAAAATGGAATCAATTGTTTGTTCTTAGATGGGAGAAGGGATGACACTAAAGTGTTCATGAAAGTTGGAGATTCTGACAAGTTGTTCCCTGCCATGGTGAAGGAGGAACACTACTCCTGCTGCAGTTGAAAGATGACAACATGAAACCAGCTGAGATAGTGGCAGATAACATTGTGAACTGGCTCAGAGAGAGGAACGTAGACCAGACCCTGCAGGCCATTGGAGGGGACAGCACCAACACGAACACAGGGTGGCAAGGGGGGGGTCATACAGTGGATAGAGCGGAAGATTGGGAGGAAGCTGGTCTGGATTGTTTGTGACCTCCACACCAACGAGTTGCCACTCAGACATCTGATCCAGGAGCTGGATGGCAAGACTCTTTCAAACAACGGATGGTCTGGTCCTCTTGGCAAAATGCTGGACTCTGCCACTGAGTTAGAAATAAATCCGAGCTCTGAAAAAATCACAGTTGGCCCTCCACTCGTTGAGCTTGCACATACTGTCATTGACGACCTGAGTACTGACCAGTACTATGGTTACATGATTTGCAGTGCCATCAAAACTGGGGTCATGCCTGATAGACTTGCTTACCTGCAGATAGGTCCAGTCTCACATTCTAGGTGGCTCACAACGGCTCTCAGGTTCTGCAGAATTTGGGTCGCTCATCATAAACTGAAAGGGAACCAGCTTCACAACCTGAGACTTATTGTCCAATTCATCGTGAGTGTCTACTTGCCAAATTGGTTCAACACCAAGGTCAAGTCATCGTTCTCCGAAGGTCCGAGGCATGTTCTCTTCCAGCTTGAGCTCCTGAGGAGTCAGCCAAGGAAGGTTGTTCAGATTGTGGAGCAGACTGTGAGGAGATCTTCCTGGTATGCTCAACCCGAGGCAGTTCTGCAGACAATGCTCTGCAGTAAGGATGAGGAGGAGAGAAGAGTGGCAGTCAAAAAGATCTTGGATATGAGACTTATGAGAGGATCTGGGCATGACGAATCAGTTGGTGACGATTCCTTCAGGGTCAGGAAGACTCCTGAAGTCAATCTAGGTGCCAAGACCCTCACTGATCTCATAGATCTGGATAACATCCAGGCTGGCAGTGAGCCCCCTCTTACCTGCAGCCTCACCAATGTTCAAGTCAGAGCTTTCCTGGACAACCCCATGCATGTCCCTGCCTGGCCCTCGCACACCCAGAGTATAGAGCGTTGTGTACAGCAAGTGAGCGAGGCCAGCAGTCACGTGTACAGCCAGGAGAGGAGGGAAGGCTACATCCGAGCTCAGGTGGTCAGCAGGGAGGTGATGAGTAGAAACAGAAGCAAGAAAGACATGTTCTCTATGGTGTGCAGCAACACCGGGTCGTAGTAGTAAAACCGGTTTTTGTATTTGATGATCTTGTTTTCTAAAGGAATATTAAATTTAATAAATGTGTCAAGATCATTCGTTTCACTATTCTGGATCATTTTCATCCTAATAAATTAACCTGATACATTTACTTTACTTTAAATAAGCTATTTAGTGGTGTTGGTAAAAGGGTGGGAATACTGAATTTTCATAAGATTTCAAGTTAAAATTTACCTAGCAAAAAATGAAAACTTTTCAAATCTGAAGATATCACATGATTCTGCACATAGAACTACATCATTAATACCATGGGCCGATTTTTCAAACTCAAAAAAAAAAAAAATTCGCCTCCGTATGACACACCCTAACTCCCTAATCCATTTTAGAATGTCTCCTTCAATGCCCTAAGCCTCCAATTTTCTTATTAGTCTTTCGTGGGGTACTCTGTCGAAGGCTTTGCTAAAGTCGAGATATACCACATCATAATTGTGCCTCTCGTCCACTGATTCGAAAACTGATGAAAAGAATGTTAATAGATTAGATAGACATGAACGCCCGCTTGTGAAGCCATGTTGGGAATCATTGATCAACTTGTGCTTCTCCAGGTGATTTCGAATAAAGTTTGAAATGATTGCTTCCAGTAATTTTCCTACAATTGATGTTAGACTGATTGGACGGTAGTTAGAGGATAGTGATCTATCCCCCTTCTTGAAAATCGGTATTATATTCGCTATCCTCCTGGATTCTGGTACTACACCCGTTTTTAAGGACATGTTAAACAACTTTGCTAAGGGCATACTAAGCTCTTCCTTCCATTCCTTTAATACTCTGGCAAATATCTCATCGGGACCAGGTGACTTATTAGGCTTTAGTTTGTCTATTTGATTACTAACATCGTTACTAGTCACTACTATCTGGCTTAATTTATTTTCTTCACTATCTCTGTATATAGTCTGAGCCTCGGGTATCATGTTTAAATTTTCGGTGGTGAAAACTGTTGAAAAATATTTAATCAGATTACTGCTTATTTCTCCGTCGTTATCAGTTAGCTCGCCGGTATGTGACTGTATTGGTCCAATCTTTTCTCGTGTTTTAGTTTGATACATTTGATAGAATTCCTTGGGGTTTGACTTCGCCTCCCTTGCTACCTTCAGTTCATTATTCCTCTTTGCTTTTTTTATCTCGGGTGAAGATCGTGGTAAACTTCACCACGATTTATTCTCCTACTTCTAGCTTTCCTTTGTCTAATAATATTCTTTAAATAACTATTTATCCATTTAGAGTCATTGTTGTTTGATCTGAGGTCATTGTTTTGATAACTTAGAAATGTGTATAATAAATTAAGCATGCCGCAGAAACATTTATTCCTAAACATACACGAATTGTTGTATGTTTAACTCTGGTACAATTTTATTTTATTCATACACACTAAACGACATCTTGACCCCCCCCCCCCCCCAACACACACAGGTTCCAAAAACTGTATCTTGCCAGCTTTTAACACCTGGTATGCTCCTTATGTGAGTCAGAAGCATCCACACAGACACATTTACGAGCCACAGACAATATTAAAGTACATATCTTCAAGAATCTGGGTTTAGGTGTGAAAATAGGTCAGGCAGGCACTCACTTGTCAGGGACTGCTTGACGACAGTTGGTAACTCCATGACGGGCGGTGCTCCTGAGGGCGAGTCTTCAACCTTAGACGCCGGCCTCGCTACCACCCTGGTGTGTGGTCCTGTGAGAGACTTCGTCCTCGGCCTTGCTTTGACCCTGGGTAGGGTGTGTGGTCTCGGCAGGGGCCTGGTTTGTGGTGTCTGACTAATGCCACTGTGTCCTCGATCACGACTCCTACCAGATCGACGGTCCTGAGGCAGCCGCGAGTACTCTTGACGTCGATCCACATTCCTCTTGGTTCTGCCGTGTCCTGTGTGTTATGGCTCTTTTAGTGGTATTCCTAATGTAATTTAAAAGCTAACAATTCGAGCAAGGTACAGTAAATATCAGCATGAGTTACATTTTGTTAGATATTAATGATATGACTAAAATCTAACTTTATAATGTGACGAGACCCCCCCCCCCCCTAAAAAAAATCCTGAAAATATAACAACAAAAATTCCAATGCTGTATATAACAGAGAAGAACCGTATTGATAATAATGCGAGAAAAGGTTAGATATGTACAGTATATACGAACGTTGATTGTTAACTTTTGCTACGGTTGATGATGAACCAGCTAACTGACAGAGAGAGTAGTGGTAAGAAATCTATAGACAGACATTTGTAGGGTTTCGTGATATTATGTTGTCTAGCACTCAGGATGGATGGAAACTCTAGGTGGTGGTTTTCTTATATAATATAAGTTATATGGTAGATAGTCTGGTGCTAGAGATGCCGTGTGGTGGGGAGCTGCTCAGTAGACACGTTCGGTGAGTAGCGTGTTGAAGGAGGTAGATGTGTAGGAGCTTCGTTAGAGAAGATGTTGCCTGTTGCTGGCCTCCAGGTTGAATGAGAGCTGGACAGCGAGGAGCTTGCTTGGAGGAGGTGTTGCGTGTTCAGGAACCGAAAGCAGAATAAATCTCAATGGAGAGACAGAGCTTATATACACAGCCGCCGGAAGTAAATCGTGGGAAGTCGCCGGTTTCTCGACCCGTTGCTAGGATACGGTAGCAGCTGGTGGCTGGTTGCTAGGATACTGTGGCATCTGGTGACGTCCCCCCCATCCCCTGGGCCGCTCGTTTGGTTGCTAAGGAAGACGTAGCAGGTGGCTGGTTGCTAGGATACTGTGGCATTGGAATGCGGCTACGCAGTTGTAGGAGAGACGTCCACTACAATACTCCCCCTCCCCTCCCGGCGCGGCGGGAGGCTGGATGTTGTCCGGGTTGTGTCCCACACATAACACATACCGGGCAGGTGTACGTACGACTCGGCCGCTACGTGTAACAACTCCCTCCAGTGACACAAAACCTGTGGGAGAATTAGGAGGAGAAAGAGGGTTTGGGATTAGAGGAGGTTGTACAAGCAATGGTTGTTGTGCTCCTGCTGCTGCAGGGGCTGCGTCAGGAGGAGGGTCCATGGCAGGAGCAGGTTCTATGATAGATGCAGGTTCTATGTCAGGAGGAGGGTCCATGGCAGGAGCAGGTTCTATGATAGGAGGGAGGTCCTTGGCAGGAGCAGGTTCTATGACAGGTTCAGGTTTTATGACAGGAGGAGGGTCTATGACAGGAGCAGGTTTTACAGCAGGAGCAGGGTGTACATGAGGGTGAAAAGAGGGTGCCCAGAAATGTCGTGGGCGTGGTGTTGCTGCCGGTGGTAACTGCAGGTAGACTGGTGCAGGCGTAGTTTGTTGATGGTGCTGCTGGGCTGGGGGCCCAACGAGTAAGGTGGCCGGTTTGACTCGGTCTATGCTGACGGTGTCATGTCTGCCATTCCGGATAATCGTCAGGAACTTTGCTGAACGGGTAACCACCTGGAAGGGTCCATCGTAGGGGCGTTGTAATGGGTTGCGGTGAGCATCATGCCTGACGAAAACATACTCGGCTGTGAGTAGTGCAGGAGGGATGTGTTCAGGGCGCCGAGGAGGCTGGCGTGGAGCAGTAGCTCTGAATGCAGAAACTGCTTGTCGTAGCTTTTGGAGTAAGTCGTGACGAATGGCTGGAGTGGTTTGGTTGGGATCAGGAGGGAGTGAGAAATCCCCGGGTAGCCGAAGGGGCTCGCCTAGTGCAAGATCTGCTGGGCTACAGTCCATATCCTCCTTGTGTGATGCACGGATGCCGAGGCCACTAAGGGAAGTGCATCAGTCCAGCTGTAAGGGTCGTGCTGTGCCTTGAGTGCGTCCTTCAGCTGCCGGTGAAAACGCTCTACCATGCCGTTGGCTTGAGGGTGGTATGCTGTAGTGCGTTGTCTAGACGTGCCGAGGAACTGTAGGAGGTGCTGCCAGAGTTGTGACTCAAACTGGACTCCTCGGTCAGTGATTACGGTTGCGGGGGGCCAAAACGGGAAACCCAACCGGACATGAAGGTGCGGACAGAAGTCTCCGCTGTAGCATTGGGCATGGGAATTGCTTCTGTCCACTTGGTGAAACGGTCGATGCAGGTGAAGATGTAGGTGCTACCGTAGGATGATGGAAGAGGTCCCACGATGTCGAGGTGTACTACTTGAAAACGTCCTTTGGGAATAGGGAAGGTTTGTAAGGGGGCCCATATGTGACGATGTATTTTGGAGGACTGGCAGGCCAGGCACTGGGCAGCCCATCTCTTAGTATCAGACTTGATGCCGGGCCAGACGACACGTTGCGTGAGGAGGCGCTGGGAGGCCCGCACACCCGGGTGGCTGAGACCATGGATGCGGTCGAAAACAGCACGGCGGTGGACGTGAGGCACGAACGGTCTAGGCTGTCCACAGGATACGTCACACCACAAGTTTATCTTTGTGCCAGGAACAGGGAGTTCTTGGAGTGTGAGGCCTGAGGGGGATGTCTTGTATGCTGCCAGGTCTTCGTCTTTCTCTTGAGCCGCGGCTAGCTGCCCATAATCAATGGGTGGAGATGAGGGAAGAATGTTGGATATACAACGAGAGAGGGCGTCGGCGATCTCGTTGTGGCTGCCTTTAATGTGTTGGACGTCGCTGGAGAACTCCGAGATGTAAGCCAAGTGGCGCAGGACACGAGGTGTATGTGACTGGGAAGCTGAAGCGAAGGTGTGGACGAGGGGCTTGTGATCAGTGAAGATAGTGAACTGACGGGCCTCGAGGAAGTGCTGGAAATGTTTGACGGCCAGGTATATGGCCAGGAGTTCTCGATCAAAGGCGCTGTACTTGAGGTGTGGTGGTTGAAGCCGTTGTGAGAAGAAAACAACGGGCATGAGAATTCCGTTGATCTCCTGCTGTAAGACGGCGCCCACTGCAGTAGAAGAAGCGTCTGTTGTGAGAGTGGTCCGGGCGTTAGGTGCGGGGTGGGCCAGGAGGGTGAGGCGTGTAATGTGCTGTTTGATAGTGGTGAATGCCGTAGTAGCCTCTTGAGTCCACACGAGAGACTTGTGAGACTTCTTTGGGCGTCCCTTGAGAAGGTCGTGTAGGGGGGCTAGGACGGTGGCAGCTTTGTCAATGAAGCGGTGGTAGTAGTTGACTAAACCTAGGAATTCTCGGAGTTTCTTCTCCGTTTTAGGTCTGGGGAACTCCCTAATCGCAGTTATCTTCTGTGGTAGGGGTTGTATGCCACTGGGCGAGACTCTGTGACCGAGGAAATCGATGGCCGAGGATCCAAAGATGCACTTAGCAGGATGAACTTTCATGTTGTTGTTCTGCAGGCGTTGGAGAAGGAGTTGTAGGTGGTGGCGGTGCTCGGCAGGCGTCGAAGATGCGACGAGGATGTCGTCAATGTAGACGGTAACAAAATCGAGGTCGCGAAGCATATGTTCCATGTACCTCTGGAAAGTCTGTGCTGCATTGCGTAAGCCAAAACTCATGAAAGTGTACTCGAAGAGTCCAAAAGGAGTGGTGATGGCTGTCTTCTGGGTATCTGCTGGTGCTACTGGGATCTGGTGGAAGGCACGCTCCAAGTCGACCTTCGAGAAGATAGTCTTGCCATGAAGTTTGTGGTGAAAGTCCTGGACATGCGGAATAGGGTACCTGTCAGGTTTGGTGACGAGATTCAGGGCTCTGTAGTCGCCACACACCCTCCACTCGCCGGGTGTTTGCTTAGAACACCATGTGAAGAGGCGATGCCCAGGGACTCCTTGAAGGGCGAATGATGCCGTCTTGCAGTAGTTTGTTGAATTCTACTTTGGCTGTGTTCAGGAGCTCAGGGCGCAGGCGGCGAGGGCGTGAAAAGACTGGTGGTCCTTTGGTTTCGATGTGGTGGAAAATTCCCGATGTAGGTGGTGGGGGTAGGGAGACTCGGGGTGAGAAAAGCTCCTTGAATTCGTCGAGCAGGGAGGAGAACTCGTTGGAAGGCGCAAGACAGGTGATAGTGTCGGTGTGTCTGGCACGAGAACCCTGGATCTTGCGTGCTGTAGGCTCATGGATGAGGCATAGATGACTTGGTTTGACGCCGAGCTTGTGGAAGGTGAGGAAGTCGAAACCAAGGATGGGTTGAGACACGTCTGCTATCACGAATAACCAACGCAGAGTCTTGGGCAGACCGAGGTCTAAGGCGAGGGTCCGTACGCTGTAGGAGGCGATGGAGGTACCGTTGGCAGCGAACAGGTCATAAGAGGGTTGCTTTGACTTGTCTTGTAGTGAGGGAGGGATGAGGCTGACAGATGAACCTGTGTCGATGAGGAACTTCTTGCCGGAGGTGCGGTCGGTGACGCGCAGTAATGAGACGCCTGAAGGGACGGAGGCTGAGGCGTCTACCAGCCTCAGGTGTTGCCGTTTCCCGAATAGGTGCAATAGGGCTCACAGTTTCGAGCATTGCGGCCGAAAGTCTGGTGATACCAGCAGAGGGTATATTTGTGCTGGGGGCTGGCTGCTGTGCGTCGGAACTTGTAGGGCATGGTGTGTGAGTCAGGAACTGGCGCAGCAGCGGGTATGGAGGAGCAGAACTGCTCAATGGTGTCCATCCTGCGGTTCAAAGTTTGTAACAGGTCCTTGATGTCTTGTGAGGTATTGCTCGGCTGCGGGGTGTTGACCCGGCTAACAAGTTCGGTGGTAGGTACTGGTGTGACCGTGGCAGCAAGGGGAGCAGCAGCGCACTAGTTGAAAATTCTGTCTGCCGCGGTTGCATATAGTTCTGGTGTCGTAGAGTAATCTACTGCAGACAGGATGTTGCGTACTTCTGTGGGTAGCTGTTGTGCGTGAAGCTGGCGCAGGATAGAGTCGGGGAGTCTGTCTGTGTGACGGGAGTTCAGCCTACACATCTCCTCCCAGAGACGTCCCGGGGTTGAGTTCCCGAGGGAGATAGAGGATAGATCTTGCAGGAGATTGGGGCTAGTCTGTTGATAACGCATCTTCAAGGCATCCCGCAGGGTAGCGAATTTGAGGTCATCTGGAGGGTTGGAAATGGTTTGTGAGACCAGCGTGGCGACTTCCGTGGGCAAGGCACAGAGCAGGGCGCCATACTTTTGCTCGTCAGTCGCTTGTGAGCCGACGAGGGCTGCTTCCACATGATCTAACCAGTCCTCGACGTTGTGATTGAAAGTCGGTAGAGAGATCCGTCCGTCCACCATCCTGTGTGAGTTCGTTTTTCCGGGGGTCACCATTTGTAGGGTTACGTGATATTATGTTGTCTAGCACTCAGGATGGATGGAAACTCTAAGGTGGTGGTTTTCTTATATAATATAAGTTATATGGTAGATAGTCTGGTGCTAGAGATGCCGTGTGGTGGGGAGCTGCTCAGTAGACACGTTCGGTGAGTAGCGTGTTGAAGGAGGTAGATGTGCAGGAGCTTCGTTAGAGAAGATGTTGCCTGTTGCTGGCCTCCAGGTTGAATGACAGCTCGACAGCGAGGAGCTTGCTGGAGGAGGTGTTGCGTGTTCAGGAACCGAGAGCAGAATGAATCTCAATGGAGAGACAGAGCTTATATACACAGCCGCCGGAAGTAAATCGTGGGAAGTCGCCGGTTTCTCAACCCGTTGCTAGGATACGGTAGCAGCTGGTGGCTGGTTGCTAGGATACTGTGGCATCTGGTTACGCCCCCCCCCCCCCCCTGGGCCGCTCGTTTGGTTGCTAGGGAAGACATAGCAGGTGGCTGGTTGCTAGGATACTGTGGCATTAGGGTGTGTCATAGGAGGGAAGATCACCTAAAACTAATGGCCCATCACTTTTTTGGTAGATTGTAGTGTATATAAACAGAAAATAATTTCAGTTTCAATATTTTGCAACCTTTTGCTAGGTAAATTTTAGCGTGAAATTTATCGAAAATCTAACGTACAGCTGCATTAGTGCATTACAATTAAATAGTGAACATTGCTTTCTGACTTCATTCTTTAACAACCCAACTAACAGTATTTTTTTCTGTTTCAGATTCTGATGCATTTATAAGTTGATAATATTTGCGATGGCTGCTTGTGTCAGGACGAGGAACCAAAAATCCAGCCATCTGAGTCACTATCTTGGGTCTGGGAGAGACCTCCTGAAGTCGGAGTTGCCTACATTGAGAGATGCTTTGAGATACGGTGTTTTAATCAGGCAAATCAGCGAAAAGAACCAAAGAACTTACACAAACAAAGACATTGCCAGTGATATGACCAAAGCTTTCTTGGCACAGTACACTCTGGCTAACGCTCAGTTCAAGCCTCCAGATATAACAAGTCAGAAGAAGATTAGTGAGAGACTGCTAGCCAGTTGGGAAAAGGCAAGAGATATCTCTCTTGGGAGAGGAAAACTTGCAGTTAAGGACAGCTTTGCCAAGCAACTGGACCAGTTATTTGACATAATTACTTGCAAGTGCCCAATTGTTCTCTGTCCTGAGTTTGGATGCGATCGTGACTGTAAATCCGAGGCCCACATCTCCTGTATTTGCAAGCGTGAACTGAAGATTCCTGTGATCGAACTGGCATTTGTCAAAGCACAGAGAGAGAAGACTGGCAGTATAGGGGCTCTCATGATTTCTAGCCAAGATATTCCGGAGTCCAAGAGACAGGAGGCTGCCACAGAGAGACAGAAGAGGAGAAGAGTTGCCAAGGAAAAGAGACTTGAGAAGGCCCAGGGTGAGGTAAAAAAGGCCGATGATTGGAGTCAAGCTGATTCAGAGTTTAATGGCTGATCCGAGTGCTGACCAGGAGAATGGTGACTTTGTCACTAACCCAGAAAATAATGATCCCAAACCTTCAAGGCATAACATTCGAAATAGGAAAGATATCCCGAGCATAGCTCTGGCCAGCATGCGACACCACACTGGTCTCAGAGAAACTGCAGAGATAGCAACAGCTGCCTGGATTGACGGTGGTTTGATAACACCTGATGATGTTCACCTGGTGATAGATCATAACAAAGTAAGGAGAGCTCAGGAGAAACTTGTCAGTAACCTAGAAGAGGAGTTTGATAAGGGGATAAGAGAAAATGGAATCAATTGTTTGTTCTTTGATGGGAGAAGGGATGACACTAAAGTGTTCATGAAAGTTGGAGATTCTGACAAGTTGTTCCCTGCCATGGTGAAGGAGGAACACTACTCCAGCTGCAGTGAACCAGGAGGGAAGTATTTGTGGCATTTCACTCCAGAGAAAGATGACATCAGGAAACCAGCTGAGATAGTGGCAGATAACATTGTGAACTGGCTCAGAGAGAGGAACGTAGACCAGACCCTGCAGGCCATTGGAGGGGACAGCACCAACACGAACACAGGGTGGCAAGGGGGGGGTCATACTGTGGATAGAGCGGAAGATTGGGAGGAAGCTGGTCTGGATTGTTTGTGACCTCCACACCAACGAGTTGCCACTCAGACATCTGATCCAGGAGCTGGATGGCAAGACTCTTTCAAACAACAGATGGTCCGGTCCTCTTGGCAAGATGCTGGACTCTGCCACTGAGTTAGAAATAAATCCGAGCTTTGAAAAAATCACAGTTGGCCCTCCACTCGGTGAGCTTGCACATACTGTCATTGACGACCTGAGTACTGACCAGTACTATGGTTGCATGATTTGCAGTGCCATCAAAACTGGGGTCATGCCTGATAGACTTGCTTACCTGCAGATAGGTCCAGTCTCACATTCTAGGTGGCTCACAACGGCTCTCAGGTTCTGCAGAATTTGGGTAGCTCATCATAAACTGAAAGGGAACCAGCTTCACAACCTGAGACTTATTGTCCAATTCATCGTGAGTGTCTACTTGCCAAATTGGTTCAACACCAAGGTCAAGTCATCGTTCTCCGAAGGTCCGAGGCATGTTCTCTTCCAGCTTGAGCTCCTGAGGAGTCAGCCAAGGAAGGTTGTTCAGATTGTGGAGCAGACTGTGAGGAGATCTTCCTGGTATGCTCATCCCGAGGCAGTTCTGCAGACAATGCTCTGCAGTAAGGATGAGGAGGAGAGAAGAGTGGCAGTCAAAAAGATCTTGGATATGAGACTTATGAGAGGATCTGGGCATGACGAATCAGTTGGTGACGATTCCTTCAGGGTCAGGAAGACTCCTGAAGTCAATCTAGGTGCCAAGACCCTCACTGATCTCATAGATCTGGATAACATCCAGGCTGGCAGTGAGCCCCCTCTTACCTGCAGCCTCACCAATGTTCAAGTCAGAGCTTTCCTGGACAACCCCATGCATGTCCCTGCCTGGCCCTCGCACACCCAGAGTATAGAGCGTTGTGTACAGCAAGTGAGCGAGGCCAGCAGTCACGTGTACAGCCAGGAGAGGAGGGAAGGCTACATCCGAGCTCAGGTGGTCAGCAGGGAGGTGATGAGTAGAAACAGAAGCAAGAAAGACATGTTCTCTATGGTGTGCAGCAACACCGGGTCGTAGTAGTAAAACCGGTTTTTGTATTTGATGATTTTGTTTTCTAAAGGAATATTAAATTTAATAAATGTGTCAAGATCATTCGTTTCACTATTCTGGATCATTTTCATCCTAATAAATTAACCTGATACATTTACTTTACTTTAAATAAGCTATTTAGTGGTGTTGGTAAAAGGGTGGGAATACTGAATTTTCATAAGATTTCAAGTTAAAATTTACCTAACAAAAAATGAAAACTTTTCAAATCTGAAGATATCACATGATTCTGCACATAGAACTACATCATTAATACCATGGGCCGATTTTTCAAACTCAAAAAAAAAAAAATTCGCCTCCGTATGACACACCCTATTAGGGCATGGTTACAGGACAGGAAACAGTGAGTGAGCATTAATGGCACTAAGTCCCATTGGAGCAACGTCACAAGTGGAGTTCCCCAAGGCTCAGTACTTGGACCATTATTATTTATTATATACATAAACGACATAGATATCGGCACAGACAGCAACATAAGTAAATTCTGATGACACTAAAATAGGACGTGTTATTAAATCTGACAAGGACTCCGCAAAACTACAGGAAGATCTAAACAAATTTTTCGAATGGTCTGAAAAATGGCAGATGAAATTCAACGTCGACAAATGTAAACTACTCAGTATAGGAGATGTAAACAGGGAAACCAGATACCAGATGAACAACGATGCCATAGAGAAATTCGACTGTGAGAGAGATTTAGGAGTAATGATAAGTAGGAACCTTAAGCTAAGTGAAAATGTGTTTCTGCTCATAACAAGGCTAATAAAGTACTTGGGTTCATACAAAGGAGTGTTAGTTACAAGACTAGCGAGGTCATCCTAAAACTGTATCTTGGGCTTGTGAGACCACACCTGGATTACGCAGTTCAGTTCTGGTCACCGTATTACAGAATGGATATAGAATCCTTGGAAAGAATTCAGAGGAGAATGACAAGACTAATCCAGGGCATTAGGAACCTTGAGTATAGAGACAGGTTAAAGCATCTTGATTTGCACTCCCTTGAGAGACGTAGAGCGAGGTGCGACCTGATAGAGGTGTATAAGTGGAAGTCAGGGCTAAACAAAGGGGACATTACAAAGGTACTCAAACTATCCAACCAGGAGCGAACTCGTAGCAATGGTTTTAAATTAGACAAATTTAGATTTAGGCGCGAAATAGGTAAACACTGGTTTGGAAACAGAGTAGTGGATGAATGGAACAAGTTACCAAATATCATCATTAACTCGAATACGCTGAATAGCTTCAAACATAGGTTGGATGCTTATATGAGCAATAGGGGTTGGGTGTAAACGGGACTGCCCAGTATGGGCCAATAGGCCAGCTGCAATTTCCTCCATTCTTATGTTCCTTTGTTCTTATGTTAGGCTGTAACTCACAATGTAGAGTGTTGAGATGGTTGAAGATGAGAGGCCCAGAAGGAGGTTGGAGGGTGTGAAGGGAGTTTGTTCATGTATAATTATAATCACCTGACTCAGCTATAGCTGACCAGCCAAGGGGCCAGGCTATAGGGTGGGCATTTCAGTAGAGCTACCCCATATCTTAGTCAACACCTACCCTGGCTTCTCTCTAGACTTTCAACACGTAAGTTTAACTAGTACTTATTGTGTACACAGGTAGACTGTGTCATTGTTTTTGTGTTAAGATTAGACTAATTACATAGCCATGATTGTTATGTAAATATATATTGGATTAAACATTTATGTAAGAGTGCCTATGTATGACTTATTTGAAATACTAAATGAATTGTATTCAACAGGTTTGACCGAATTATAATGTTCGTGTACGACGTGAGAAGTATTATTCACCCTCTAACCGTCTGATTGGCGGTTACACAGAGTATCTCCCAATACATAACAGTTTAGAACAATAAAGACTCGTAGAGCATAGATTTAGGTGTAACGGGTCCTATAACTAGTCTGTAAGTGATAGTGCTCACAGCTCGACAGTGTGTCCTGAACTACCCCACCCAGGACAGATGGAGTAGAAAGCCTCTGGTGTGTTTAGAGCGATCAGTTGAGAGGTACTGCCGTATGTTATCGTTCAGGGGACCGGGGTGACCATCCAGCCAATTCAGCACCATCGTCTCCTCGTTTAGTACATAACAATAATTTTTCTCATTACTATTATCATTCTCCCATAATTGCCCTCACCCTCTTATCACATTAATTTGCGCTCCCTTCCAGTAGGCACAACTTGCGTGCCGTTTCAGCAAAACTGCTACCATCAACTCTGCTAACCTCACTCCTTCAACTTAACAAGTTAACGCTGTGTTCATAGCAACTCTTTTTTCGTATTATTACCGTTATCATAACACTCACATATGTTATCATAAATTCCACCATTACTGCTCGCACAGTGAGGGTGGTAACAACAAGAATGAAATGAAAAATTAAAAAAATACCAACAAAAAGATAAATTACGAGCAGAAAAATAAGGAACTACGAGATTTAATAACAAGACTTACTTTGGCGGGGTGTAAGGTGATGGGTGGGGGAACTCTGGTAGTGGGTGGAAGTAGGTGGTGATGGTGGTGGAGTGGGTGTGAGATACCAGGTTGGTCGGTCCTCACACCACCCCGCCAGCTGGTCCCCTACCGCCGCTCCCACCTGCAAATTAACACAGCTGGCCAGTAAAACAGATGAGCATTGGAAAGTTGATCAATAGATTTGTGATATTTGACCAGCTAATTAACAGGTAGGTGGTTACTGAACAGTTGATCATTAAACAGCTGATCAATCGATATATGATTCTGAATAGCGTCAACCAATAAACTTGAATAATTTATTTATCGCAGTCGGTGAAAGTATGAGTCAAGAAGCAGTAGGTGACGATTATGAGTCAAAAAGCAGTAGGTGACGATTATGAGTCAAGAGGCAGTAGGTGACGATTATGAGTCAAGAGGCAGTAGGTGACGATTATGAGTCAAGAAGTAGTGGGTGACGATTATGAATCAAGAAGCAGTAGGTGACGATAATGAGTCAAGAAGCAGTAGGTGACGATTATGAGTCAAGAAGCAGTAGGTGACGATTGTGAGTTAAGAAGCAGTGGGTGACGATTATGAATCAAGAAGCAGTAGGTGACGATTATGAGTCAAGAAGCAGTAGGTGACGATTGTGAGTTAAGAAGCAGTGGGTGACGATTATGAATCAAGAAGCAGTAGGTGACGATAATGAGTCAAGAAGCAGTAGGTGACGATTATGAGTCAAGAAGCAGTAGGTGACGATTGTGAGTTGAGAAGCAGTGGGTAACGATTATGAGTCAAGAGGCAGTAGGTGACGATTATGAGTCAAGAAGCAGTAGGTGACGATAATGAGTCAAGAAGCAGTAGGTGACGATTATGAGTCAAGAAGCAGTAGGTGACGATTGTGAGTTAAGAAGCAGTGGGTAACGATTATGAGTCAAGAGGCAGTAGGTGACGATTATGAGTCAAGAAGCAGTAGGTGACGATTGTGAGTTAAGAAGCAGTAGGTGACGATAATGAGTCAAGAAGCAGTAGGTGACGATTATGAGTCAAGAAGCAGTAGGTGACGATTGTGAGTTAAGAAGCAGTAGGTGACGATTGTGAGTTAAGAAGCAGTGGGTAACGATTATGAGTCAAGAGGCAGTAGGTGACGATTATGAGTCAAGAAGCAGTAGGTGACGATTGTGAGTTAAGAAGCAGTAGGTGACGATAATGAGTCAAGAAGCAGTAGGTGACGATAATGAGTCAAGAAGCAGTAGGTGACGATTATGAGTCAAGAAGCAGTAGGTGACGATTGTGAGTTAAGAAGCAGTGGGTAACGATTATGAGTCAAGAGGCAGTAGGTGACGATTATGAGTCAAGAAGCAGTGGGTGACGATTATGAATCAAAAAGCAGTAGGTGACGATAATGAGTCAAGAAGTAGTGGGTGACGATTATGAATCAAGAAGCAGTAGGTGACGATAATGAGTCAAGAAGCAGTAGGTGACGATTATGAGTCAAGAAGTAGTAGGTGACGATTGTGAGTTAAGCAGTGGGTAACGATTATGAGTCAAGAAGCAGTAGGTGACGATTATGAGTCAAGAAGCAGTGGGTGACGACTATGAGTCAAGAGGCAGTAGGTGACAATTGTATCATTTGCTAGAACACGCTATCCCACTCACTTTACTCCTGATGGAGGGGATGCGGTCGGCCACGTAGAGGGTCTTGGTGTTGGGTGGTGGCGGGGGTGGCGTCACGGTGTTGGCGTGTAGCAGCACCCACCGGCCATACCGTCGCTGGCTCACCCTCTGCGTCTCCACTAGACACTCTCCGTCCACCATGTACACAACCACGCCCTGTTTTGGGGTTAATTCCTAAAGTCAAAAGTGGTGCGACGCGGGAATTAGCCTGTCATACACATACTGTATGTACGTCAATATGGTCTCTTCCGTTGACACTTGACAAAACTGGCATCTGCTCATGGTTATATACATATGTACAGTAATTGGTTTATAGCTGGCGAACGCTGCTATTCACTATAAATTATGTCTGGATATCATGAAAATGACTCTTTCTAATCCAAAGAAAATCATGATCCTCGAGTAAAAGTCAGACTTTGCCGAAAGTGTCCAAAGAAATAACAGAATAAATGGAAACTAGCCTTGTTGAAATCGATGAGTGTGGTAGGGTGGTGAGCCGCAGGGGGTGTGATGTAAGCGACGTGGTGGCGAGAATCCAGCACCACCCTCGCTTTTCCTGCTTCGCCACCATAGTCAACTGTGTATTGTTCTCTATAGTCAACCCCGCGCTGCTGCTGCTGCTCCACGCACCCACAGGGGGAGGAAAATTGACGAGAGAAAATTATGACGTGCTAACATGATTACCCACAGAAATGTCACTCCCAAGAGAGAAAACTTAATTAAAAAAACTCGTATGAACCTATTACATGACAAATGTTTTTGAAACACCAAGGGAGCAATACTCACTTATGAAGTGAAAGTGGGTCTCATAATTTTGTCAATTATTGCCAGGTAGGTACAGTGTGAATACAGCACACTTTATCCCTATAATCCTTCAGAACGTAAAGAGTAACCAGCGTTATTTTCGATTTCCTTTACTTCCCCAACTGTACAGTCAGGAATTTACAGAAGGGTGGACTGGGAGTGCCCGGAATCGATCCGCTCCTACTACAACGTTATCTCTTATTAAAGAGACAGGTGGTCTGCAAATTATCTCTCGGCCACCGAGGCGTAACAAATTGTGTAAATTATAAATTTTAACGGAAATCCTAAGGATTTCACTTGGCAGGCACATGTGGGGTCATAGGGCTTCAGAGAACACCTGGTTTCTTGTGGTTGTCTACTGTACTTTCGTTTGGGATAAATCAAGAATACAAGTGAAAGTCAACAAACAAATGGATATAAACAGATGGCATGAGTCATAACAAACCTTTCCGGCATCAGTGGTTATGGAGTAAAGCTTACGAGATGAATTTATGACAGTAGACTGACTTACGTACTGTACACCACATCCCTCTAAAACATGCTAAACAGAGTTTTTTAAACATCTGCTCTGTGTTTTGCTAGTATGTGTGTGATTAAAATAACCTATAATAATTAATACAAAAATAATCAAGGTGTATGCAATAATTATGTTTTTCAATGGATATGGTACCTGCCTTCGTTTTAGTAAGACGCACAATGCTGTA
This sequence comes from Homarus gammarus, assembly GCA_958450375.1. Classification (NCBI taxonomy): domain Eukaryota; kingdom Metazoa; phylum Arthropoda; class Malacostraca; order Decapoda; family Nephropidae; genus Homarus; species Homarus gammarus. Next base: position 1,099,540 of record CAUDMG010003433.1, on the reverse strand, counting down.
CTCGTATACTATAATTATTTTCACATATGTCTTTACGACTGACATGACCAAAGACCATCTGTTCTCTAAACCAACAGCTCATGTATCAGTGATCGTAAGTGTTATATATTACGTACACAAAAAAAATCAAGCATGTTTACATTATTTTTGTAAATCAGTCGTTTTTATATTGGAACATGACGTCACATGAGTCCCGTATAAGTTTCTGGTAATGTAGATGTAAGCAAACTGGGTCAACAGATGCTGCCAGTTGTCTGGGTTTTAGCTGTGCCAACATCCTGTAAGCCATTTGTTACTGACTCACTGCCGGAACTGTCCAGATACACTTGGCATAATCCTATTAAATAAAATATGAATGAAGGCGAGTTAAATCAAATTAATTTAATTCATCAGATTTATACGCGACTCACTGATGGGGCATGCCATTTATTGACTGTAAAAGATACGCTGTTGCAGCATTGCACGAGCTTACTGGTACTTGTTTCCTGACGTGTGTCGTTGAGCCTGTTGGGTGGATCACAAGTCATGACGTCTTACAAGATACACCACCAGCGGCGCCCGCCAAACCGGCTACACACTCTACCCTCCATCTGTCTGTCAACACCGCCCACACATAATAGTTTGCACGTGTTCCTTATTGTAAAGTTAATTTAAAATACTCTTTTTTTTAATTATATATTAATTTGTGCTATTCACTTTTATTAAAGATATTCGTATCTGATTAGATATAAATCATAACGAAAATAAACAAGGTTTGTAATATAAAAAGAAACGTCTAGCCTACAGTAGTTACAAGAGCAGCACTTTGTGGGTGTGGTGTCAGGACTCCTCTCAACCCCATCCACCCACCACACAGTAATGATCTTATAAAACTGTCTGAAAGCAACTAGTTAAATTAGCAATAGTATGAGTAAATTATAAAGTGCATAAAAAATAATAAGCATCGTAGCTCTTAAAATTATCTTCATAAGGTACAAGTATTATTGCAAATGGCTTACAAAAGATAGTTTAAACAAAAATCTCATTCATTACATGAGTAAATGGGATGACGAATCCCAAAATCTTATAATATTTCTGGATACACACATCTACTGATCTGGAAACATTCTAGTGTGTTATGCAAATTCCTGACGCTGAAGATGAAGTGAGCGTCATTGCATCACGACACAAACGTCAACTGGGACTTTCAACAACATACAGTCTTGATTGTTCACAGTATATTTTACTGTTCTGAGAAGCACATGTGCAGCGTAGTAACACTCATGTCCATCTTATTTTTTACTTTCCTGTTTACTATATATGTGTTAATAGTAAACACATTCATACAAATAATCAATGATGTACTGTACTGTAAATAAGTACTCCTGCTGTAATTAATTAAATCTGAGATTTAGACACCTTAAAAATTTAAATATTTGTTTGTATCAAAAATACCATTTCCAAACTCACCCAAACGTCTTAATTAATTAGATATAATATTTTCTTTTACATGAGCCGGGAAAGTACTGAATATGGTTTTATTGTTTCATATATGTACAGTACAGTCTTATACATGGTTTAGCTTAGTAATATAGGCCGTTCATATACATTTAATAGTACTATCGTTGTAAGTATGTATGACTGTCTTGATACTCATCGTTTTTATGTATGTAAACGAAAACAGCATTGAAAATTCTGGTTAAAGTACCAGTATAAAGAACTTCAGTACTTTAATCTACAAAGAAGAGGGAGAAGGCAAAAGAAATAAAGAAAATTAGAAGCAGGGGATGAAAAGCAGGAGAGTGAAGTTAGACATGAGAAATAAAAAGAAAAGGGGGAAAAGAAGAGAAAGAAAGATGGAGAATAGGAAGCAAAGAAGAGGGAAGAAAGAAGAAAAGAGGCCAAGCAGACTCATATTTAAATGCAGACAGCTGAACAGTTATGAATAAGGTTCACTGTGCCTTGGTAATATCCCATGACTTAAGGTCCCCTGTGAATTACTGATAAGACCCCAATTAGTTATGCACAATGACGTTGATTATATGTTCAAACTACGTATATATAATCTGGTATATTTATGGTGAGGAACGAAGGGAATATTCAGTTACCAAATAAATATTTACATGATAAATCGGTAACTCTGACTGAAGGTTAATGCTGCAAATACTGTACTATTATTACCTATCCAAAAATAAAACATATGCATACATGTATCGGGTGTGAATAAAAAAAATAAACTAAGATGCTATGGTACGATGATACAACGTTTACACTTTGCAATATCGCGTCCCTCTTCATCGGTAACCATGCGCTGATGTTAACGCCGTGAGCACTGCCACACAGGACAGTGGTCATAGACACTGTATATACAGTATAAGTCATATTTTATTTGAGGACTAATCAGTGTGCTAGCCCCACTGATTAGTCCTCAAATAGAATATGACATACTGTATATGAACCACTGTCCTGATTGGCAGTGAACAGTGATTATCACCTGCATACATATGACCTATAATATTAATGAATATGATCTACAGTATACTATTATCCCCTTTGTGCATGAACCTCTGTCCTGCATGACAGTGAACAATGATAGCACCCTCAGTGTCAAGACCTGACTGAATTACTCAGAATAGGCAAACTGTACTCCAAGCTTTGTCAATAAATTTATTAACCGTCAAGTAAGCCATGAGTACTCTGACAACCTTCTGAGTACTATGAATTAATCGCTACCTCATGATCCCTTGAGGGTGACCGTGATGTCTTATCTTTTTAAATTCGACGATTAATTCCCTGAGTACATTATGTTGTCTTCAGGAGTTAAGTCGTCGTACTCAACGGGTATACTATATATATATATATATATATATATATATATATATATATATATATATATATATATATATATATATATATATATATAATAGTGTGTGTGTGTGAGAGTGAGAGAGAGGGGGAGAGAGATGTTTATGATATGCACTTGTGATCACAAGAGCGTTTATATGTATTTGATTCACCAGGAAAACAGTATGAATGACAACCTCTAGCTAGGTCAGGTGTGATGCAGTTGGAGGAGAAGGAGGGTGAGTGGGAGGAGGAGAGAGACTGTATAAATGAGTGAAGGACAGGGGGAGGGTGGTGGACCAGGAGGGTGTCAGGTGTCAGGGGCCGCCACGCAACCACTCACTCACGTATACGTCTCTTTGCATCTCATACTGTAACAACTTTACCATATTTTCTTTTCGCATATTCAGATTATCCTTAGTGTAAATATAATTATCTATAAATAATGAAACTAAACAAATTTTAGAGTTTTGCGAGAAATAAACATCACATAAATTTTTCTGCAGAGTTAAAGAGCACTTGGTAACAGAAGTAGTATTTTGTCACGTGTTTTTGCGCCCGACAGTCGTGTCATGGAGTTCTAACACTAATTCAACGCCAGTTTAACTAAGACAATTGTGTTAACGACCGATATTGAGGGACGAAATACTCAAACATGCAGGAATCAGTGTCTAAGGTAGTTGGAAAAATTAATAATAAAAATACACACACACACACACACACACACACGTCCGCATTTAAAATACCCTATGTAAACACACACACTTCTCTGACTCACCCAAGCCCTCATTCCTCGCCTTCTTAATCTTTATACTTTATTTGGTCATGATGTGAACCAACCACTCTTCTGCTTTCTTTGTGCCACCCACTATGTTTCTACTCGCTCTATGCACCCCTCTTTCCATCTCAACCTGCCTTTTTTGTCCCATCCATTTTTTGCCTCTCGTCAATCACTGAACATATTGCAAAGAAAATAAACAAATGAACGAATACAGTATGTAAATTATAAGTGAAATAAAACATTAAATTTATACTTTTTGTTTACCTCTGTTTGCATACATACAATATATGTGAAAAATATAAACTTAGACTGTATAACAATTTTACTGAACAAAAGACTGTCTTCAGTAAATAACGAACGTGAACAATTTTGACAATTTACTGTTTACCCTTGTTTATATATCTACTGTAACTCTATGCACTGTACGTTATATACCTCCACTAGAACTAGGTATTGTAAGTGCATTGTAACCTACACTCTTTGTGTATTCTGCATGTCTGTATGCTGAACCAAAATGAACTTGCTAACTATTTTACTGAATAAATAATATACCCATGTACTGTATAATAATATTGTATGAGAAAACTTATGATATTGATATTAATACATTTTATTAGTCATAAAAATACAGATACAGTGTATAATAACAAAAATATTGACATGGCTAAGCCAATTGAGAGCCTGAGGATAATTATGTTATTGTTTGATTTTTTAAGAAAAGAATGACAATCGCCATAAGAAGAGATGATTCCCAACCAGCGTCTTCGATACATGGCGCTGGTTCTATATAATGATACAATTAACACAGTATCTGAAAGTTTTAAATAACCTTGTGATATTAACATAGCTGAAGTGAATCATTATAATACTAAATGTAGCCCAGTTAAGTAACCTAGTGTTATTGACAGAACTGAAGGTAATCACTGTAACGCTAAGTTTAGCCCAGATAAACAGCCTAGTCATAATAAGGTGTAGACCAGAAAAAGTAGCCTGGTGATGTTAACATAGCTGAAAAGATTCATTTTGGTTATAGGCGTAGCCCAGATAAGGTATAGCCTATTAATAATAACTTAGCTGAAGATAATCAAAGTCTCACTAACTTTACGATATATATTGTTAATTTCAATACGGGACAATAGTAACACATGCAGACATTATATCGGGACAGAATCTTGTTTAAATAAAACATTGTGAAATAGACCTGTTAACACCCATCATCATTCAGTTTATCGTAGAAAGAACCTGGAAATTATTTCTAAATGTCCTCCTTTACTTAATTTATCGTTTATCCAGTTTATTTAGTGGACTTTGACAGAGGAACAATCACTAATATAGTCTCAGAGGAAGATGTGTCCCAATACACTGTTTGTCTTTGTTTTATATTGAACTAAGTACTGTACATGATGGTATAGGTACTTTTACGACGAAATTACTTAATATATATCTTTAAAACCAGGGTATATTTATTTGAAGATTTTCCCGAATATATATCAGTTTATCTAAATAATGTGAGCTTACGTGACGATTTTCCCTAATAAAATATCTACACATCAGTTTGTCTTATGTTTTACAAAATTCTCGTTGAAACTCGATGATAAAGTACACTGCTGGCGAATTGTTAAACAGTATACAGTGTCTTAAAGACTACAAGGTAGAATATTCGGATTTTTTTTCTCATGACCAGGAAAGGGAAGGAGGGATAGCGTTCGCACAGCATGCACTTTAAACGTAACACATACCTCTGTTCAGAACTCTGGAACGCGAGTGTTTGATGTTTTTGTACTTGTTGAGGAGATCATGATTTCCCTAAGGTGATATTTATGATAATTAAAATCTTTATCAATCTATCTATTATTGTTATTATTAAAGTTGCCCGAAAAATATTAATCAAATTCTTGTAAACCTCGATTCTCAAATACTAAGTACCTGATTTTTTTCCCCAAAGAAAGAGTAAGACTTGCTGACTATAGATATCTATCCAGGTTTATTTTTAACGATTGTTTAAGCTAAGTTGTACGCGAATGTCAACAACATCAACAACAACACTATATTGTGCACACAAGTATTTGTTACACCACAGTCACACTACACAACACTACCTTGGCATCCAACACCCTAAACACCGAGTTACACTGGAGTATTACAGCAAACTGTAGTACATGTGACCTTCCACTACACCACCACAGTACACATTAGGGTTACAGGACACAATACAGTGGGGAAGAAGGTATGGTCGGTGGGTGTAGTACCTGGGTGGTGTGAGGCTGAGTGGCCAACACCAGTGCCAGTAGGAGGGGGCACGCTACCCAGGGCAACATAATGCTTCTTGACCCACTGATGGCTGTTGCCTTACTGCCCGCCACCCTGCCTTCCCGCCCACCTTCTTCAACCACCCCACCCACACGTCCACCTTCTTTAGCCACTCTGCCCACTTTCCTAAGACCTACCGACCATCTCACCTACACACCTACCGTCGTTAACCACCGCGCCCACACGCCCACCTTCCTCAGATACCCTGCCCACACTCCGACCTTCATCAACTACTTCACCCACATGCTGACCCTAAACAGGTAGTAGGCAGCTACCAAACAGGGAGGTACTACCGCCTGGGAAGATATTGGAAGCATAATGTGTTGTCTAATGGTAGACCCTGGCGTCACGAAAATTATGACCAAGTCCCAGGTTGCTGATCTGACTTTCTGCCTCATTTACACGCAATTGAGGTCTCAATTGTTTCTCTTACTTTGACATCACAACATACAGTACATACTGTCGTTTCTCACTATTGATTTTTTATTTTTTTTATTTCTTTATGGTTCTTTATTAATGTTTATTAGTGTTGCTATTATTATTATTATGATTATTATTTTATTTTTAATTTTGTATTTTTATTACAGTATAAATTTTATTTACTATGAATTACTATTATTATTATTATTATTATTACTATTATCATTATTATTATCATTACTATTATTATTATTATTATTAATATTATTATTATTATTATTATTATTATTATTATTATTATTATTATTATTATTATTACATTTTCGCCCCTCAGGACCCGATGTGGGTCAGTGACCTGTGCTCGGGTGGGCTAATCCCCGTAAAAAAAAGACACCCTGCCTACGTGTCTACAGTGCCAACCACATTTCGGTAATATAACCAACATATTAGTGGTATAATTCACATATTAGTGATATAACCCACATTTTGGTGATATAACCCACATATTGGTGATATAACCCACATATTGGTGATATAACCCACATAGTAGTGATATAACCCACATAGTAGTCTATCACCCTCTGTGGAGAGAGCAGTGTCGTCTTATGTCTGTAGCGCTCAACATTTAAATAAGTGTTCTGGATTTTTTTTTTTTTACGGGAAATAGCCCACCCGGGCACTGACCCACATCTGGGCCTGGGGGGGCGAAAATATAATAATAGTAATAGTAATAATAAAAATAATAATAATAATAATAATAATAATAATAAAATAATAATAATAGAGCCACAAATAAATACAAAAAATGTCAAAAGTGAGAAACAATATATGTATGTTGTGTTGTCAAAGTAAGAGAAACAATTGAGACCCTGCAATTGTGTGTAAATGAGGCAGTAAGTCAGATCAGCAACCTGGGACTTAGTCACAATTTTCGTGATGCCATATGGCAGCAGGGTCTACCATTAGACAACACATTATGCTTCCAATATCTTCCCAGGCGGTAGTACCTCCCTGTTTGGTAGCTGCCTACTACCTACTACCTGTAAAATTACGTGTTCCATTCCTTTCAGTATTGTGAAGTCTGTGAGTGTGGTTGTCAGTCCTATGCCATGTATGAAACAGCCACAAGACCTGAAAGGTCTAGTAGAGTCTCAGTTCAATACAGAGACTACTGCGTCGACAACATGTTCCTTTTTGAAAACAACCTAATGAATGCTAACTGGGATCTTGTTTATGCCTCCAACAACCCTAACGTGAACAGCTGTAATTTCTCTTGCATCTTCAATGTTTGCTTTAATAAATGCTTCCCGCTCAAGACTAAGTCAGTGAAAACTGTATCCATTTCCAAACCCTATATCACAAGCGAAATTAAGATAATGATAAAGGAAAAACACAAACTCCAAAGGAAATTTGCACAAAGACCCATAACTTTCGGTGATGCTTACATAAGTATCAGAAATAGAGTAACTCAAGCAGTTAGAAATGCCAGACGCAACTATTACACAAATAAGCTCCAGTCAGCATCAGGCGACAGTAAGAAAACCTGGAGTGTCATAAATTCTATTCAGAACAGGAACACCCAGCCTTCGGCCCCCCACTCAGCTTTCATGATAAACGATTCAGTTATGACGGAACCCTCCCTCATTGTCAACCACTTCAATGAATATTTTATTAATGTTGGCAAAAATCTTGCAGAGAGCATCCCTGATCACCATGAGGAATTTAGAGCCTACCTGAAAAACAGACAGCAAAATGAACTATTCTTATCCCCTGTCACAGCAGATGAATTACTGGCCATCATAAAAATGTCCAAAGATGCAGCAGCAGGCGAAGACAATATACCAATGAGCATCATTAAGAAAGTGGCCCACTTATTACTACCTGTTCTCCTACACATTTGTAACTCCTCCTTCACTAGTGGTGTCTTTCCTGATAAACTGAAAATTGCTAAAGTCCACCCGGCATAAAAAAAATCTGGGGACAAAGGTCTCTTCAAGAACTAACGCCCCATATCAGTCCTCCCAGCCTTGAGTAAGATACTGGAAAAGCTAGCATGTAATAGACTAAATTCATTCTGCAATGCCAATAACATCTTTACAGACTCCCAGTTTGGATTTAGAGCTAGAAGGTCGACTGAGAGTGCTCTGCTATCCTTTACTAATGACATCTTAAATTCCTTTGATGACAGTCAGTTCACAATCCGTATATTCTTGGATCTCTCTAAAGCCTTCGATACTGTCGACCATACCATCCTCCTTTCAAAGCTTGAACATTACGGCGTTAGGGGCCTGTCCCACAATTGGTTTACCTCATATCTGTCCAACAGGATGCAGTATGTCTGTTATAATAACCACCAATCTGACTCCTCGCCAATCTTGTATGGAGTCCCTCAAGGTTCAATTCTCGGTCCAACAACAATGACCCTAAATGGATAAATAATTATTTAAAGAACATCATTGGCCAAAGGAAGGCTATAGGTAGAAGGATAAATCGTGGCGAAATTCACCTCCGGGACTATTATAGGGTATTGGCGAGTAGGGTTAAAACCGAGATAAGGAAAGCAAAGAGGAATAATGAGGTAAGGATAGCAAGGGAGGCGAAGACAAACCCCAAAGGATTCTACCAAATGTATCAAACTAAAACACGAGAAAAGATTGGACCAATACGGTCAGACTCCGGCGAGCTCACTGATAGCGACGGAGAAATGAGCAATAATTTGAATAAATATTTTTCAACAGTTTTCACCACCGAAAATTTAAACATGATACCCGAGGCACCGACTCTATTCAGAGATAGTGAAGAAAACAAATTAAGTGAGATAGTAGTGACTAGTAACGATGTTAGTAAGCAAATAGACAAACTAAAGCCTAATAAGTCACCTGGTCCCGATGAGATATTTGCCAGAGCATTAAAGGAATGTAAGGAAGAGCTTAGTATGCCCTTAGCAAAGTTGTTTAACATGTCATTAAAAACAGGTGTAGTACCAGAATCCTGGAGGATAGCGAATGTAATACCGATTTTCAAGAAGGGGGATAGATCACTATCCTCTAACTACCGCCCAATCAGTCTAACATCAATAGTAGGCAAATTACTGGAAGCAATCATTTCAAACTCTATTCGAAATCACCTGGAGAAGCACAGATTGATCAATGATTCCCAGCATGGCTTCACAAGCGGACGTTCTTGCCTAACTAATCTATTAACATTCTTTTCATCAGTTTTCGAATAGGTGGACGAGGGGCACAATTATGATGTGGTATATCTCGACTTTAGTAAAGCCTTCCACAGAGTCCCCCACAAAAGACTAATTAGAAAGGTAGAAGCTCATGGCATCAAAGGTGACATCCTTAAATAGATTAGGGCGTGGTTACAGGACAGGAAACAGTGAGTGAGCATTAACTGCACTAAGTCCCATTGGAGCAACGTCACAAGTGGAGTTCCCCAAGGCTCAGTACTTGGACCATTATTATTTATTATATACATAAACGACATAGATATCGGCATTGACAGCAACATAAGTAAATTTGCTGATGACACTAAAATAGGACGTGCTATCAAATCTGACGAGGACTCGGCAAAACTACAGGAAGATCTAAACAAATTTTTCTAATGGTCTGAAAAATGGCAGATGAAATTCAACGTCGACAAATGTAAAGTACTCAGTATAGGAGATGTAAACAGGGAAACCAGATACCAGATGAACAACGATGCCATAGAGAAATCCGACTGCGAGAGAGATTTAGGAGTAATGATAAGTAGGAACCTTAAGCCAAGTAAACAATGTGTTTTTGCTCGTAACAAGGCTAATAAAGTACTTGGGTTCATACAAAGGAGTGTTAGTTACAAGACTAGCGAGGTCATCCTAAAACTGCATCTTGCTCTTGTGAGACCACACCTGGATTACGCAGTTCAGTTCTGGTCACCTTATTACAGAATGGATATAGAATCCTTGGAAAGAATTCAGAGGAGAATGACAAGACTAATCCCGGGCATTAGGAACCTTGAGTATAGAGACAGGTTAAAGCATCTTAATTTGCATTCCCATGAGAGACGTAGAGCGAGGGGCGACCTGATAGAGGTGTATTGTGGAAGGCAGGGCTAAACAAAGGGGACATTACAAAGGTACTCAAACTATCCAACCAGGAGCGAACTCGTAACAATGGTTTTAAATTAGACAAATTTAGATTTAGGCGTGAAATAGGTAAACACTGGTTTGGAAACAGAGTAGTGGATGAATGGAACAAGTTACCAAATATCATCATTAACTGGAATACGCTGAATTGCTTCAAACATAGGTTGGATGCTCATATGAGCAATAGGGGTTGGGTGTAAACGGGACTGCCCTGTATGGGCCAATAGGCCCGCTGCAGTTTCCTCCATTCTTATGTTCTTATGTTCTTATGTTCAGTACTGTTTTTGTTGTGCATCAACGACATAGTCCACGCCAGCTCACTCATAAAATACAACTTATTTGTAGACGATAGTATGCCAGCAACTCAGACCTCCATTCCTTGATGAGAACTATGAACACTGAATTAACGTAAGTCGGGACCTGGGTAATACGGAATAAACTGACCTTAAGCCTTGAGAAAACCCACTACACGATCTTTCACAGAAGAAAAAACTTACCTCCAGACTTGAACCCCTTGTACCTTGGTAATATAGTCCTCAAACGCCAACAAAATACTAAATTCCTCGGAGTTATTGTTGATGAGAAACTTAACTGGAGAAACCACATACAAGCCATTCACAGTAAAGTCAATAAACAGTGCGGTATCATGTATCACACTCGACAGTCACTCACTCTCACAGCAATGAAAGAAATCTATCATGATCTTGTTTACCAACACCTAATACACTGTCACACACTATGGGGGCCTCTGGCTCTTCAAAAACACAATCTCTGGTTACTGCATGTCATGGGTTGCGCTGGGCCTCCCGCACAACCCATCCCAAATGTTTGTTTACGGTAGAGATAAGGTAACCGGCCAGCCATAACTGGGACATGTTTTCAATTAGTAGCATGTTAGCAAGCCGATAGTGGGGGGCAGGCCAGTGAGACAGTGGTGTACTGTTCATCACTTCACACCTCAAAAAACCAATTTAGCCAGTGGGCTTTAGACCTTGGGTTAGAGAAGACCTCCTGCTCCGCGGACTTAAGAACAGGGGCCATACAGTCCTACCAGTGCTACGAGTCTGTGTGTGTAAATCCCCGAGATATTTGTTAAGTCCAGCGACAAGTTAACACATCCTGTAAAGGAAGTGATCAATGGTGAGGGCCTGTTTGCTACAAGAGCACTTCAGGCCGGCCTAATAGATCTAAAACGATTAATTCTCCAGGTTGACAAACTCTCCCTTATAACTTACGGTACTGTGGCGTGAATGTGAGTGACTGACCTATCCATGCAAATTATAAGTCCATTGTATGGAATTGTGCCAAATAAACGTAAGTGCAATCATCTGCCCGTATCTGTGACCCCTCTATTATTATTATTACCAAGGGTAATGACTGATTGGTTATGACAAAGTATAACCAATAACTCAGATGGATGTTGGAAGTTAGTGGAATTCATTAAATCATCATTTATCAAGTACATAACGCATTGAATGCCGGAAGCAGAGTGAAATTCTACGTAGTGATACACCATAATCTCTTGGGTGAGTAACCAGTGTGAAGGTATCCGAGTTCTACGGTAAGAAAACCACTTTCCTGCATTTAAAATGTAACAATTGGCGCCCGAACAGGGACCCAGACCGTGGATGATTGCACAATTGTATCGCCCACACCTACACTATGTCAGCTCGTGCAGCGGCTTTTAAGGAAGCACGTGCCCTCGGGCTGGAGGGGGCTGAGGCGGTTGCATACATGGAGAAGGCTGAGGAGAGAGAAGACAAGCAACGCGAGCATGAACAACACTTAGCCCAGCTAGACTTTCAGAAGGAAGAAAAGAAGCTGGAACGAGAAGAGAGACAAAGGGAACGGGCGTTCCAACTGGCCTTAGCGGAAAGGAACCAAAATTCTCCCACTCAAAACGTCACTTATAGGAAATTTCCCCAGATGCCCACCTTTAAGGAGAGCGAATCCATGGAAATGTACATTTCCCGGTTTGAGCATCTCGCAGAAGCCTACGAGCTTGATGACAGCTTTAAGGAATTTGAGTTCCTGAGCCTATTTGATGGGAAAGCTTTAGGGATTCTTCGACGACTAGAGCGTCCTGAAAATAAATTCCCTGACATGAAGTCTGCACTGCTGCGGGCATATGGGCTGACTACTGAGCTGGCCAGGCATCAGTTCAACAGGGCAATGCTGGAAGAAAATGAAACGGCTGCACAGTTCCGGGAACGTTTGAGGGACTATGTGGCTCAGTGGATGAGTAAGGACGAAACCCCCAAGTCCATGGAAGGGGTTATGGACTTAATGGTGCGCACGCAGTTCGAAAGGTCTTGTCCTCCTGAACTTGTGGCTCAAATCAAGGCTAATGGAGTTAAGACGTCGAAGGAAATGGCAAGCAAATCAGACGCTCATTTTAGCGCTTTCGGGTACCACAATCGGAGGCGGTGGTCGAACAGGGAGTCGGCAGGTAACCAACAAAGTCAACAACCTCTACAGAAACAGCCACCGAACCCACCCAGGCAACAGGGAAATAACCAGCAACCACAACCGCAAAGACAGCAACAGAAACAGCAGCAGAAGCAGTACCAAGGCCCCCCGCAGTATCAGGACAGTTGGCGCCCGGGCAACAATCCACGATGGAACCGGCGGCAGGAAGCCGCCATGGCTAAATTCGTAGGCCAAGGTGCCAGCAATAACAATCCACAAAGAGACCAGCAGCAGGAAGCCTCCGGTGTTCAAACTGTGGGCGGGGAGTGGCCTGACCTTCCAGCAGGGCCGATCGTCATGCAACCTGAAGCAGGGGCTCATACCGAATCAAGTCTACCCCAACACACCTACTGACTAACTGCCGCCTCCAACCTCTCCTCGAGGGGTCACCCCACCTTTTTTGTTAAACCTGGATACGTTGGAGGAGTTCCAGCGAATGTCATGCGAGATAGTGGGGCATCGGGCTGTATTGTCAGGAAGGAATTGGTGGGGCAACATCAATACACCGGAGCACAAGAAAGTGTTAAATTAGCCAATAGGTACATTCAAACGGTTCCAGTGGCCAAGATTGAGGTGGACACCCCCTTCTTCTCAGGTTGGGTCACTGCAGCAGTCATGAGGGAACCTATATACGATCTCATCATTGGGAATATCAAGGGAGCAAGAAACAGTTGTGCAGTGGATGTTGCAACCCAAACTGATGCTGCCGCGTTGACCCAAGTTAATGCTGCTGCAGTCACTCGGGGTATGGCCCAAACAAAACCTCGAGTCACCCCATTGGCTATTGCCACATCGTCTGATCTCATCAATAGTGAGGATGTCGTCCAAGAGCAGGAGCATGACAGCACGCTCACTTCGGTACACAAGAGTTTGATAGTTGGGACCATCAAGGAGACATTTGGGAATCGAACGAGGTTCGTAAAGAAGAGGAACCGTCTCTACCGAGAGACTGTGACGTCTCTGGGTGGAACACGACTGCAGTTCGTGGTTCCTTCCAAGTACCGCCTGGCTGTGTTCAAGTTAGGTCATTGCACTGCTCTTGGCGGTCATATGGGCAAAAAGAAGACTTTTGATCGCATCAGTGCAGCGTTCTTCTGGCCAAGGATGGGCCAGGAGATCACCAGGCTAGTCCGCTCTTGTGATGTGTGCCAGAAAACCAGTAATCGAGAGCGAGTTCCGCCTGCACCACTACGGCCCCTCCCACCGATCTCTGAACCCTTTGAGAGGGTGGCGGTGGACATTGTGGGGCCGATAAACCCAAGGGCGAGCGATGGGGCAAAGTATATTCTCACCTTGGTGGACTTTAGCACGAGGTGGCCCGAGGCTCTGCCCTTGAGGAACATTGAGGCCACGACTGTTGCAGAAGCCATGTTGGAAATCTTCTGTCGGGTTGGTATTCCCAAACAAATCCTCAATGACAGGGGAACCCAGTTTACTTCTGCCATGATGGAGGAGTTGATGCGGTTGTTATCGGTAAAGGGGCTAAAGACAACACCCTATCACCCGATGTGCAACGGACTCTGAGAGAGGTTTAATGGGACACTGAAGAAAATGCTCAGGAGGATGGCAGCCGAACAACCTAAGGAGTGGCCACGCTACATTGCCCCACTTCTGTTCGCGTACCGAGAGGTGCCACAGAGCTCACTCAAGGTGTCTCCCTTCGAGCTTATGTACGGCAAGTCCGTCCGGGAACCACTACAGGTTCTTCGGGAACTGTGGGATGATGAGGAATCAGATCCGGAAGTCAAGACCACTTATACATATGTCATTGACTTAGCTGATCGTCTCCAAGAAACCTGTCAACTGGCAAAGCAAGAGCTGATAAAGGCTCAAGAGGTCCAGAAGACTTACTATGACAAGAAGGCCAAGCTTCGTTGTTTCCAGCCAGGTGACCAGTGCCTGGTTCTATTGCCTACGATGCCCAATAAGTTACTGGCTCAGTGGAAAGGTCCATTCGACATTGCAGAGCGTGTCCCGGATCTAACTTACATCGTCCAGGTGGGATCTCGACGAAAGAAGTTCCACATCAACATGCTAAAGAAGTGCTTCCAGTCACCGATCGGGGGTACAGTCTCCACTGAGGAAGACAGGGACGAGCCTTCCCAGTGTGATTCAGGGGTAACTTGTGCTGCCACAGTGATCTCTGAAAGTGATGAGGAGGATGGGCCTGTCACTACACGCTCCCGCCAGAGTGAGACTTTCACGGACGTTGAGGTGAACGGAAATCTATCAGCAGAGGAACGAGATGCCATTGGCTCTCTGTTGCATCGCTACAAGGACATCTTCTCTGATAAGCCAGGAGTTGCCCGGGTCGACTGTCACACTATTGAACTGACCAGCCCTACACCTGCTCGGGTAAAGCCCTATCCTATACCTTTGCGACTACTGGACACTGTCAAACAAGAAATTGAGGAAATGGAAGCAGTAGGAATCATCGAGAAATCATCGTCTCCATACTGCAGTCTTATGATAGTCGTCCGAAAAAAGGATGGGGGTGTCAGGATCTGTGGGGATTATAGGAGAGTAAATGCCATTACCCAGGTGGATGCTGAACCTATGTGTGATCAGAAAACAATTTTTTCAAGAATAGCTGGTTCCAAGTTATTTACCAAACTTGATCTGACCAAGGGGTTCTTCCAAATCCCACTGGACCCGAAGAGTCGGCAGATCACAGCCTTTGGTACGCCAGGGGGTCTCTATCAGTACAGAGTCCTTCCCTTTGGTCTCACAAACTCCCCTGCCATCTTCAACCGTGTCATGAGGCAAGTCCTAAACGGCATCAAGGGAGTTGAGGCATTTGTGGACGATGTGTTAATCCATTCAGCAACATTTGAGGAACACCTGGAACTCTTAGAGGAGGTGTTCCCATTGGAATTTTTAGACAAGCTTAATGATATTGTCCCAAGTATCACATTCAAAATTGAAAGAGAAATAAATGGATCCCTTCCATTCCTTGAAATGCTTATCATGAGAAATGGCCAAAACTACAAATTTAAGGTATACAGAAAGCCCACACAGGTAGACAGTATCATACACTTTTTATCGAATCACCTTGAGTCTACCAAAATGTCAGTTTTTTCTGCTATGTTCTTAAGATGTCTGCGTATTTATGACTCTGAATTCATTGACGATGAATTGAAACACATTCGTTCCATTGCACAGAAACTCGGGTACCCTTCTGTGTTTGTTGATCGTTGTTTTAAAAGGGCTAAAAAATCCTTTCATTCCTCTCAAACCAGGCAAGTTCCTACACTTAAGAATATTTTGACTCTGCCCTATCGTAATGAATTTGTCCCGTTAGTTCGGTCCCTCAAGCTTCTAAATATTAATGTTGTTTTCAAGTATGACTCAACCATTACCAATATGTTAATAAGAAATAGCCCAAGTTTGAATGTGAATGGAAGTGTTTATTGTATTCCATGTAGCAAATGTAATTGTAATTATGTAGGTCAGACAGGAAAAACACTGCAGCTCAGAATCAAACAACATACGTACAATATCAGAACAGCATCTGAAAGCAGTGCCTTGTTCGTTCATGTTAGGAATAATAATCATCCCATTGCTTGGGAAAAAAGCTTTGATCTAGAGGTATGATAGTTATTTAGTGGGTCCCTTATTTTGACCTGACCTGACTAGTCACGTCACCCCCTTCTCTTAAGCTCCTCTACGTGTGTGTTGGTGTGGGGATTAGTGGATGACATCACTATGACCTGACCTCATGTTTTTAAGGTCACCCTGTATATTTAAGCCTCTCTCTGTCCATGTAATCCAGTTGCCTCTGAAGATGTCTTGAATAAAGACGAAAGCTAAGGTGCTCCGTTGTTTCCCTTTTCCCGTGTGATTTTATCAAGATATATATATATATATATATATATATATATATATATATATATATATATATATATATATATATATATATATATATATATGCAAGTAAATCACTGTAGGTGCGCGTGATCTAGGTATATGCTGATAACCACCAGGAAAGAAGAAAACACGAAGTTCCAAGCGCTTTCGTGTAATTCACATCTTCAGGGGTGAGTACAGACTAGATAGAGTAATGCAGAACAAGATGAATATATACAGAGGAGGGTGAGACCAGGTCCACAATGGTCAGGTAATGACCTACTAATCTTTAAATGGCACACAACGGTTGGTGGTTGGGTCAGATGGGACAGTGACCCGCCCTCTCACCTGATCACAAATCTTCTTAATTACAAAGTTGTCCAGCTTGTACAAGCCGTTACTCAAATTCATGTTGAATGCTTCGGTATGTTTAATAAGACTAAGGAATAAGGAACATCATAGAATCTAGTCTTATTAAACATACCGAAGCATTCAACATGAATTTGAGTAACGGCATGTACAAGCTGGACAATTTTGTAATTAAGAAGATTTGTGATCGTGAGAGGGCCGGGTCACCTGACCATCTGACCTGACCACCAACCGTTGTGTGCTATTTAAAGATTAGTAGGGTCATTACCTAATACCTGACTATTGTGGACCTGGTCTCACCCTCCTCTGTATATATACACCTTGATTTGTATTACTCTCTCTAGTCTGTACTCACCCCGCCCTTACTGCCTACAATGTCCTCAGTGTTTAGTCCAATGGGGCATAGCGTATACATTTCTGATGTCCCGCATTAATGGTATAACCCGCATATTAATGACATAATCCACTTACTAGTGGTATAACCCCACATATTGGTGGGGTATATCACATATTAATGCCATGACCCACATATTGGTGACGCAACCCACATGCTGGTGAGGTTGGTGGCCGTGACCTGGGTGGGTGGTGAGTGGGGCGTCCTAGTGACCCACCCAGCCACCCTGAGCGCCGCCCACAAGCTTCCTAATGGCGACAGAGGGAGACGGACACCCACCTTCATCCTGTGTTAAGTAGTAGGTGTCAGAAAGTTTATTTACCCCTGTGTTTTCCTTCCCTCACTACATCAACATTAACTACATCCTTGCTTGAATACACTTACTGTTTTTATCATTGTTTGTACACTTGATCGGTCTACTGTGGAGGGTGGTGTGTGTGTGTGGAGGGTGGTGTGTGTGTGGAGGGTGGTGTGTGTGTGTGGAGGATGTGGTGTGTGTGTGGAGGATGTGGTGTGGGTGGGTGTGTGTGGGTGTGTGTGTGTGTGGAGGGTGTGGTGTGTGTGTGTGTGGAGGGTGTGGTGTGTGTGTGTGTGGAGGGTGGTGTGTGTGTGTGTGGTGTGTGTGTATGTGTGGATGTGGTGTGTGTGTGTGTGGAGGATGTGGTGTGTGTGTGGAGGATGTGGTGTGTGTGTGTGGAGGGTGGTGTGGGTGGGTGTGTGTGTGTGTGGAGGGTGTGGTGTGTGTGTGGAGGGTGTGGTGTGTGTGTGTGTGGAGGGTGGTGTGTGTGTGTGTGTATGTGGAGGATGTGGTGTGTGTGTGTGTGGGAGGGTGGTGTGTGTGTGTGAGAGGAGAGTGTGGTGTAATAATAATAATAATAATAAACGGTTTATTGAAAGAGCTTGGCAGCCAGAAGGCTGAAAATATACAGTTACATATTTTGGGAATGGGTTTCGAATTACAAATAATATACAAGTAACATAAGTGACACAAATAAGACATATAATAACTAGATGGGGAAAAGCTCAAACTACAGTGCATTTCAACATAGTGACAGTGCAAGAAGTAGTGTTTACTGGGAGTGAATACACTGGTTTATTACAAGTTATTGATAATTTTTACAATGGTTGGGACTGGTGCTGTTCTTATAGCGATCAGTTCGTGCACGTATGGGCTGGATGCGGTTGTGGTGTCGAACAGCAATTCTCGGGCTAGGGATCTCAGGTGGTAGTAGGAGCCGGCGTCGAGGATGGTGTAGAAGCTTCTTACCAAATTTGCAGATGAGGTCGTGGTGATGGTCAGTGAGAGCCGAGAGGGTCAGTGTGTTGAGCGCTTCTTGACATGTGGAGTAGGAAAGGGAGAGAATAATCTTGCATGCATGGTGTGTGTGTGTGAGGAGGGTGTGGTGTGTGTGTGTGGAGGATGTGGTGTGTGTGTGTGTGGGGGGAGGGTGTGGTGTGTGTGTTCATGTGTGTGTGGAGGGTGTGGTGTGTGTGTTCATGTGTGTGTGGAGGGTGTGGTGTGTGTGAGAGGAGAGTGTGGAGGGTGTGGTGTGTGTGTGTGGGGAGAGTGTGGTGTGTGTGTGGAGGGTGTGATGTGTGTGTGTGTGAGAAGGGTGTGGTGTGTGTGTGGGGAGGGTGTGGTGTGTGTGTATGGAGGATGTGGTGTGTGTGTGGGGAGGGTGTGGTGTGTGTGTGTGGAGGGTGTGGTGTGTGTGTGGAGGGTGTGTGTGTGTGTCTGGAGGATGTGGTGTGTGTGTGTGAGGAGGGTGTGGTGTGTGTGTGTGTGAGGAGGGTGTGGTGTGTGTGTGTCTGGAGGATGTGGTGTGTGTGTGTGTGAGAGGAGGGTGTGTATGTGAGGAGAGTGTGGTGTGTGTGTGAGGAGGGTGTGGTGTGTGTGTGTGAGGAGGGTGTGGTGTGTGTGTGTGTGAGGAGGGTGTGGTGTGTGTGTGGAGGATGTGGTGTGTGTGTGAGGAGGGTGTGGTGTATGTGTGTGAGGAGGGTGTGGTGTGTGTGTGTGTGTGAGGAGGGTGTGGTGTGTGTGGAGGATGTGGTGTGTGTGTGTGTGAGGAGGGTGTGGTGTGTGTGTTCATGTGTGTGTGTGTGTGTGAGGAGGGTGTGGTGTGTGTGGGGAGGGTGTGGTGTGTGAGGAGGGTGTGGTGTGTGTGTGTATGAGGAGAGTGTGGTGTAATAATAATAATAATAATAAACGGTTTATTGAAAGAGCTTGGCAGCCAGAAGGCTGAAAATATACAGTTACATATTTGGGGAATGGGTTTCGATTTACAAATAATATACAAGTAACATAAGTGACACAAATAAGACATATAATAACTAGATGGGGAAAAGCTCAAACTACAGGGCATTTCAACATAGTGACAGTGCAAGAAGTAGTGTTTACTGGGAGTGAATACACTGGTTTATTACAAGTTATTGATAATTTTTACAATGGTTGGGACTGGGCTGTTCTTATAGCGATCAGTTCGTGCTCGTATGGGCTGGATGCGGTTGTGGTGTCGAACAGCAATTCTCGGGCTAGGGATCTCAGGCGGTAGTAGGAGCCGGTGTCGAGGATGGTGTAGAAGCTTCTTACCAAATTTGCAGATGAGGTCGTGGTGATGGCCAGTGAGAGTCGAAAGGGTCAGTGTGTTGAGCGCTTCTTGACATGTGGAGTAGGAAAGGGAGAGAATAATCTTGCATGCATGGTGTGTGTGTGTGAGGAGGGTGTGGTGTGTGTGTGTGTGTGTGTGGAGGATGTGGTGTGTGTGTGTGTGTGGAGGATGTGGTGTGTGTGTGTGTGTGTGGAGGATGTGGTGTGTGTGTGTGTGAGGAGGGTGTGGTGTGTGTGTGAGGAGGATGTGGTGTGTGTGTGTGTGGAGTGTGTGGTGTGTGTGTGGAGGATGTGGTGTGTGTGTGTGTGAGGAGGGTGTGGTGTGTGTGTGTGTGAGGAGGATGTGGTGTGTGTGTGTGTGAGGAGGATGTGGTGTGTGTGTGGAGGATGTGGTGTGTGTGTGAGGAGGGTGTGGTGTGTGTGTGTGGAGGGTGTGGTGTGTGTGTGTGTGTGGAGGGTGTGGTGTGTGTGGAGGCTGTGGTGTGTGTGTGTGTGTATGGAGGGTGTGGTGTGTGTGTGTGTGTTATGGAGGGTGTGGTGTGTGTGTATGGAGGGTGGTGTGTGTGTCTGTGTATGGAGGGTGTGGTGTGTGTGTGTGTGTGTATGGAGGGTGTGGTGTGTGTGTGTATGGAGGGTGTGGTGTGTGTGTGTATGGAGGGTGTGGTGTGTGTGTATGGAGGGTGTGGTGTGTGTGTATGGAGGGTGTGGTGTGTGTGTGGAGGGTGTGGTGTGTGTGTGTGGAGCGTGTGGTGTGTGTGTGGAGGATGTGGTGTGTGTGTGGAGGATGTGGTGTGTGTGTGTGGAGGATGTGGTGTGTGTGTGTGGAGGATGTGGTGTGTGTGTGTGTGAGGAGGGTGTGGTGTGTGTGAGGAGGGTGTGGTGTGTGTGTGGAGGATGTGGTGTGTGTGAGGAGGGTGTGGTGTGTGTGTGGAGGATGTGGTGTGTGTGTGTGTGTGTGTTTGAGTAGGGTGTGGTGTGTGTGTGTTTGAGTAGGGTGTGGTGTGTGTGTGTATGGGGAGGATGTGGTGTGTGTGTGTGGGGAGGGTGTGGTGTGTGTGTGTGGAGGATGTGGTGTGTGTGTGTGTGTGTTTGAGTAGGGTGTGGTGTGTGTGTGTTTGAGTAGGGTGTGGTGTGTGTGTGGAGGGTGTGGTGTGTGTGTGTGGGGAGGGTGTGTGAGGAGGGTGTGGTGTGTGTGTGGAGGATGTGGTGTGTGTGTGGAGGGTGTGGTGTGTGTGTGAGGAGGGTGTGGTGTGTGTGTGAGGAGGGTGTGGTGTGTGTGTGGAGGATGTGGTGTGTGTGTGTGGAGGATGTGGTGTGTGTGTGTGGAGGATGTGGTGTGTGTGTGTGTGGAGGGTGTGGTGTGTGTGGAGGGTGTGGTGTGTGTGTGTGGAGGGTGTGGTGTGTGTGTGTGTGTGGAGGGTGTGGTGTGTGTGAGGAGGGTGTGGTGTGTGTGTGTATGAGGAGGGTGTGGTGTGTGTGAGGAGGATGTGGTGTGTGTGCGTGAGGAGGATGTGGTGTGTGTGCGTGAGGAGGGTGTGGTGTGTGTGTGTGTGTTTGTGTGTGAGGAGGGTGTGGTGTGTGTTTGTGTGTGAGGAGGGTGTGGTGTGTGTTTGTGTGTGAGGAGGGTGTGGTGTGTGTGTGTGTGTGTGAGGAGGGTGTGGTGTGTGTGTGTGAGGAGGGTGTGGTGTGTGTGTGAGGAGGGTGTGGTGTGGTGTGTGTGAGGAGGGTGTGTGTGTGTTTGTGTGTGAGGAGGGTGTGGTGTGGTGTGTGTGTTTGTGTGTGAGGAGGGTGGTGTGTGTGTGTGTGTTTGTGTGTGAGGAGGGTGTTGTGTGTGTGTGTGAGGAGGGTGTGGTGTGTATGTGTGTGTATGTGTGGAGGGTGTGGTGTAGGCGGAGGCACAACCATCACATAACTTACTGATGATCTTACCATGTTTCTCTACAAACTCACGTCTTCCTTAAGTGTCTCTCTCTCTCTCTCTCTCTCTCTCTCTCTCTCTCTCTCTCTCTCTTTTGTATATTTGTTTTTTTTACTGTCTCGTTTTTTCTCTTCCTGAATTTCCTTTTTTCACTTTATCTTTGTCCATTTTTCTAATTCTCTCTATTTTCTTTCTATTATTACGTATGTCTATATATTTCTCTCTACCTTTCTCGTTCTCTCTGTCTATCTGTCCCATTCTTTCTTACCTGGAGAATTAGAGAGAAACTAACTATAGTATATCTCGCTGAAGATGCGAATTAAAAAAGAAATCTCAAACTGTCATGTAAAGACCAGATTAGACCAACACTGACACCCTGCTCAGACACTATACATACTGTACAGGAGTCTGAACGTGTGTAGATTCAATGTTACGAAGTGGAACAATAGAAGGACGCATTCAATTGTCACAACGGGACGAAGAAACTACATTAATAGAGACCGAATGTGAAAAGGACCTGGATGTGTATGTTGACAACAAACTAAAGTTCTCTACTCGGTCCATTGTGAGAAGAAGGTGAATCAAGCAACTAAACTATTATGCCTTATCTTATAAGAAGGTCGGCCATTCTAATGTCTTCAGCTATGAGAGCACTACGAACGAACCTTTGAGCATCACATCCTTGTCTTTAAGTTTTTTAGATATATTTATTAACTTTAAAGATAATGTTTAGTTAGAAAACTAAAATTACAGTTTTTATGCACTTTATAATGCAAGATAAAAGAATCAAGTTGGTGGGCGAGATGACCCAGCGAGCCCAGAATATAATAGACCGCCTTCAGGTGGTGGTGGGGGAGCTCAAGCCCGTCCTCACTCAGGAGATGATTCTTAAGCGCGACCTTTCTGGTGATGTAACTTATGCGCTCACCAATATCTCCCGCAGCCTCCTCCATAACTTTCCCCACAACGGTGCCCTGTCTCCTCGCCGAGTACAGCATCTGGTGAGAGACCTGCGCCAGCGTGGAGACAAGATGGTCATCGATTTCTTCTTGGATGACTTCGTGGAGAATCTGTGGTCCATCGAGGATCCGAACACCACTATTGTCGGTCTCACCGCCCTGGTCATCCTTCTGCAGAATAATCTAGAGTATGACCTGGCCATTGGCACAGTCCTTGACAGCATCCTTTTGGCACAAAATAAAGAGGAACAATTGCCAGAACACGTTTACCTGTACTTTGATTTAAAGAGTACAGACAGTGAGGTGGTGGCCATCTTCTACACTCTGGAGACTGCGGTGATAGGGCGCCTCGACACATTCGACCCGCGCTACGAGTGACTCCCCCTCCCTACGCACCCCACAGATCTTTATACGCGTATTTCTCTTTTTAGAGCACTACTACAAGTAATTCAGTTTTTTTTTCGTTTTCTTGACCAGTATCACCAACATTCGGTAACACTTACATTACAATAACTCTCAAGAGGTAACTGACTCCAAAGTGATCAGAAAAATCAGGAGCTGGAAACAGGCTGATTTAAACTTTTTCAGAAATGTCATCTGTGAGAATCTATGAGGATAACACTGATTTTTAGCCCCCTCCCCCTAGCACACTATTCTGTACACACATTAGCAACGTCTCCAGTACGCACACACACACACACTATTAATGTTCCCAGTTTCAAGTCAACAGTGAGCTATCTTATACCACCAACTAGTGAGAGAGATTTACCACATAGAGTCACTCAGAAATTGTCCATCCAAAATTGTGTTGAGAAAATATAATGGAACGGATGAAGGGTTTTGACAACCCTACCGAAGCAACAGGAATCGCAGTACCTTAGGTGAGGTTTAGAAACACGTGTTACACATCTTAACCTCAAGGAATAAATCAGACACGAGAGAGATTGGAAATTTATCTTTTTTTTTAAGGTATACCTATGTGAAGTATTGTATATGGGAAGGTTTTCTTTCTTATTATACTGACTTATTTACTTGCTTATTTATTTATTTATTTATTTATTCATTTAATTAATTGCATATTTATTTGATTATTTATTTATTTAGGCCTATTTGTTTGATTATTTATTTATTTTTTCACTTGTTTATTTATTTATTTAATTTAATTACTTACTTATTTGGTTATTTATTTGCCTATTTACTTATTTATTTATTTGCTTATTTACTCATTTATTTACTTGATTATTTATTTATTCATTTAATTACATATTTATTTATTTGATTATTTACTTTTGTATTTACTTGCTTATTTTCTGATTTATTTATTTATTATTAATTCATTTATGTATTTAATTTATTTACCTTCTTATTTAAATAACTTACTAATGTAAATAATTGCTTAAGTACTTATCCTCATCGCCACTGATCGGCTCATTAGCTGCTTGTGCGATCGGTCACGTTTCTGTTACGCACTGTTGGCAAGTGGAGTCCGGACAAAACCCCCCCCAAGGACAAAACCCCCTTGGGTTAGGTTAGGTTAGGTTAGATTTGATCAAAGTGGTTTTGTCCACGGGGGTTTTGTCCTCCCCTCGTTGGCAAGTACTGGGCATGCACTGGCTCCTGAATGTACCTGAACCTACTCCATTGTTGGTCAAGTCTGGTCTTGAAAAAGCTCACACTCGGTGCCGTCACAACACTCTCTGACAGGTTGTTCCAGGAGAGGACAATTCCCACTTGTGTCCTCTTTGAACTTGTGTTTTGACCCCCCTAGTAGGGTGTGTCATACGGAGGCGAATTTTGTTTTTTGAGTTTGAAAAATCGGCCCATGGTATTAATGATGTAGTTCTATGTGCAGAATCATGTGATATCTTCAGATTTGAAAAGTTTTCATTTTTTGCTTGGTAAATTTTAACTTGAAATCTTATGAAAATTCAGTATTCCCACCCTTTTACCAACACCACTAAATAGCTTATTTAAAGTAAAGTAAATGTATCAGGTTAATTTATTAGGATGAAAATGATCCAGAATAGTGAAACGAATGATCTTGACACATTTATTAAATTTAATATTCCTTTAGAAAACAAGATCATCAAATACAAAAACCGGTTTTACTACTACGACCCGGTGTTGCTGCACACCATAGAGAACATGTCTTTCTTGCTTCTGTTTCTACTCATCACCTCCCTGCTGACCACCTGAGCTCGGATGTAGCCTTCCCTCCTCTCCTGGCTGTACACGTGACTGCTGGCCTCGCTCACTTGCTGTACACAACGCTCTATACTCTGGGTGTGCGAGGGCCAGGCAGGGACATGCATGGGGTTGTCCAGGAAAGCTCTGACTTGAACATTGGTGAGGCTGCAGGTAAGAGGGGGCTCACTGCCAGCCTGGATGTTATCCAGATCTATGAGATCAGTGAGGGTCTTGGCACCTAGATTGACTTCAGGAGTCTTCCTGATCCTGAAGGAATCGTCACCAACTGATTCGTCATGCCCAGATCCTCTCATAAGTCTCATATCCAAGATCTTTTTGACTGCCACTCTTCTCTCCTCCTCATCCTTACTGCAGAGCATTGTCTGCAGAACTGCCTCGGGATGAGCATACCAGGAAGATCTCCTCACAGTCTGCTCCACAATCTGAACAACCTTCCTTGGCTGACTCCTCAGGAGCTCAAGCTGGAAGAGAACATGCCTCGGACCTTCGGAGAACGATGACTTGACCTTGGTGTTGAACCAATTTGGCAAGTAGACACTCACGATGAATTGGACAATAAGTCTCAGGTTGTGAAGCTGGTTCCCTTTCAGTTTATGATGAGCGACCCAAATTCTGCAGAACCTGAGAGCCGTTGTGAGCGACCTAGAATGTGAGACTGGACCTATCTGCAGGTAAGCAAGTCTATCAGGCATGACCCCAGTTTTGATGGCACTGCAAATCATGTAACCATAGTACTGGTCAGTACTCAGGTCGTCAATGACAGTATGTGCAAGCTCAACGAGTGGAGGGCCAACTGTGATTTTTTCAAAGCTCGGATTTATTTCTAACTCAGTGGCAGAGTCCAGCATCTTGCCAAGAGGACCAGACCATCTGTTGTTTGAAAGAGTCTTGCCATCCAGCTCCTGGATCAGATGTCTGAGTGGCAACTCGTTGGTGTGGAGGTCACAAACAATCCAGACCAGCTTCCTCCCAATCTTCCGCTCTATCCACTGTATGACCCCCCCTTGCCACCCTGTGTTCGTGTTGGTGCTGTCCCCTCCAATGGCCTGCAGGGTCTGGTCTACGTTCCTCTCTCTGAGCCAGTTCACAATGTTATCTGCCACTATCTCAGCTGGTTTCATGTTGTCATCTTTCAACTGCAGCAGGAGTAGTGTTCCTCCTTCACCATGGCAGGGAACAACTTGTCAGAATCTCCAACTTTCATGAACACTTTAGTGTCATCCCTTCTCCCATCTAAGAACAAACAATTGATTCCATTTTCTCTTATCCCCTTATCAAACTCCTCTTCTAGGCTACTGACAAGTTTCTCCTGAGCTCTCCTTACTTTGTTATGATCTATCACCAGGTGAACATCATCAGGTGTTATCAAACCACCGTCAATCTAGGCAGCTGTTGCTATCTCTGCAGTTTCTCTGAGACCAGTGTGGTGTCGCATGCTGGCCAGAGCTATGCTCGGGATATCTTTCCTATTTCGAATCTTATGCCTGGAAGGTTTGGGATCATTATTTTCTGGGTTAGGGACAAAGTCACCATTCTCCTGGTCAGCACTCGGATCAGCCATGGGGAAGTCATTAAACTCTGAATCAGCTTGACTCCAATCATCGGCCTTTTTTACCTCACCCTGGGCCTTCTCAAGTCTCTTTTCCTCGGCAACTCTTCTCCTCTTCTGTCTCTCTGTGGCAGCCTCCTGTCTCTTGGACTCCGGAATATCTTGGCTAGAAATCATGAGAGCCCCTATACTGCCAGTCTTCTCTCTCTGTGCTTTGACAAATGCCAGTTCGATCACAGGAATCTTCAGTTCACGCTTGCAAATACAGGAGATGTGGGCCTCGGATTTACAGTCACGATCGCATCCAAACTCAGGACAGAGAACAATTGGGCACTTGCAAGTAATTATGTCAAATAACTGGTCCAGTTGCTTGGCAAAGCTGTCCTTAACTGCAAGTTTTCCTCTCCCAAGAGAGATATCTCTTGCCTTTTCCCAACTGGCTAGCAGTCTCTCACTAATCTTCTTCTGACTTGTTATGACTGGAGGCTTGAACTGAGCGTTAGCCAGAGTGTACTGTGCCAAGACAGCTTTGGTCATATCACTGGCAATGTCTTTGTTTGTGTAAGTTCTTTGGGTCTTTTCACTGATTTGCCTGATTAAAACACCGTATCTCAAAGCATCTCTCAATGTAGGCAACTCCGACTTCAGGAGCTCTCTCCCAGACCCAAGATAGTGACTGAGATGGCTGGATTTTTGGTTCCTCGTCCTGACACAAGCAGCCATCGCAAATATTATCAACTTATAAATGCATCAGAATCTGAAACAGAAAAAAATATTGTTAGTTGGGTTGTTAAAGAATGAAGTCACTATTTAATTGTAATGCACTAATGCAGCTGTACGTTAGATTTTCGATAAATTTCACGCTAAAATTTACCTAGCAAAAGGTTGCAAAATATTGAAACTGAAATTATTTTCTGTTTATATACACTAAAATCTACCAAAAAAGTGATGGGCCATTAGTTTTAGCTGATCTTCCCTCCTATGACACACCCTAATACACATCCAAGTCCTTTTCTCATTCGGTCTCTATTAATGTTGTTTATTTTCCTGTTGGGATATGTGATATGACTCTTTACTGTTGGTACGACCTATAGGTGCATCCTCTTACACTTTAGGCAGTCTCACTGATTTTTATATTGTTATGCAGAGGCGTAATTTAGTATTATATTTTTTGAGAATTAGGTGTTCTGATTACTTTCTATTCTAATCAGCAGGTATTTTGGCAAGTTCTTGGAGATTTTCTTGTATATAATGATATATTACTTATGTAAGAACTTTCTAGAATGTATTGCATCATTTTTGTAAGCCTCGATCAGAGTAAAACGTTCTACAACTTCCCAGGCGTGTCTTGTTTCGACTTTAAAGTCCTGGTTGAAGCTAGGATGTTCTAGGGGTGTCTGATGAGGTATACGGGTACAAGCGGTAGCGAGCAATGGGAGATAGTCGATCGTTTCTGCACAGTGTGAAGTACAAAGCTATTGACAGCCGAAGATAATTGTTGTACAAGTATTGGGGAATTGTTGTGAGCGATGTATAGAGAAAAGACTAAGGAATTGTACATCGGTAGTGTGCTGCCTGTAAGTGTACGAAATGAGAAGCCCAGTTGTGAAAACATACACAGTGAACAGTTTTTGTGAAGATTAAGTAAAGAAGATTGCACTGCACATGTTTGTTTCTGTGACCTGGCGGAAATCTTCCTGCTTATTGTTTTGTCTGTACACTGGTACCGATCGTCGGGAAATTACCGGAGACTGGTGGGACAGCCAGTGGTAATTTGACGACACTTGTGATATATCTACTGCATCTATAAATGCGACTTGGCCGCTGGTAACCAGTGGTAGACGCTGGGTAAGCTGTGAAAGGCGGGTCGTAACAATAGGCAGTGGATATTATGTCGAACCGGCTATCACTACTAGAAGCTATTTTGCTGTAGACTTCTTTTAAAAAGCAAAACGAATTAACCAAATCCATTTTATCCTAACTTACTGACCTTGGAATATATTTAAATTAGTTTAGATTTGGTTTGCTTGGCTGGTTTGTTTTCAAAAGCGAGTCACGTCAAAGTATCGTTTGTGTGGTGGCTGGCGTGTCAGTTCCTTATGTATACAAAAGGAGTCATTTGTCAACGCCCGTCTTTTGTAATGCTCTCGATGGGGTTCTTCATGTTACAAATACTCTTATTTTTAGTCTATTAACATCATTTATTATACCAAAGACATATAAAAGAAGAATGTGTGATATACTATACACTGTGTGGATCAGCAGCTGGTGTACAGTATACACGGTATGGATCAACAACTAATGTACACGGGATTATCAGGTGATGAATACATAGTATGGATTAGTAATTGACACACATTTGTTCCCTGGAGTACTCGCGGGCCAGGATCTTGACGAACGAGAGGCAGAGGATAGACAGGGAGTGGGGGGGACACGGGCAGATCTGGCACCTGAGTTGCTCCTTGTCCACCGCCTCTAGGTTCAACTTGATCGGCAGCGTCCCCGTGTGGTGCACCGTCTGTGGAGGAGGGACAAATCCACTCAGTCACGTGTAAGGTTAAATTAGGTTAGACGGATTTCGAAAAAGGTTCGGGTAAATTTGATTAAGTTAGGTTTTGATAGGTTAGGTTAGGGTAAGTTTGGTCGGGTTAGGTTAGGTTATGTTAGGTTGGTTTAGAAGTAGGTTATGTTAAGTTGGTTTGGGTTGGGTCAGGTTTGGTTAGGTTAGGTTAAGGTGGGTTAGGTTAGATTGGTTTGGAGGTACAGTAAGTTTGAGTAGGGTAGGTTAGGTAAGGTTGGATTGCGTTGGGTTGGTTTAGGTTAGGTTAGGTTATTTGGAGGTTATTTAGGGTAAGTTAAGTTACGGTAAGTCAGGTTAGTATGGGTTAGGTTACACTGAGTTGGGATAGGCTAGGGTAATTGGGCAGTCAGTTGCTTGAAAACGTCCAAAGGAAGGCCACCAGACTGGTGCCTGCACTACTTTTACTTTTATCCTCTTCGCCGCTGATCGGCTTGTTAGCCGCTTGGGCGATCGGTCACGTCTCTGATTACTTTTCCTTTTCATTTATCCATACGACACTTCAGCTACTCTGAAAGATTTGAGCGCCTGCAGCTGCCTAGCTTATATATATATATATATATATATATATATATATATATATATATATATATATATATATATATATATATATATATATATATACTTTAAATATACTACAGACGGGCAAGGGGGAACCTAACTGAGATTTATAAATATCTCAAAGGGCACTATTCAGTCGAGAGCCCTAACCTGGAGTTGGCGGAAGCTCGCCCCACAAGGGGTCACAGCTCAAGGTTGAAGAAAGCCGCAAGTCCAGAAAACCATGGGGGCAAACTTTTTTCAGAGTGAGAGTTGTGAACTCTTGGAACAATCTTTCAGAGAGTGTTATGACGGCACCGAGTGTGAGCTCTTTCAAGACCAGGCTTGACCAGCACTGGAGCAGGTTCAGAGACATTCAGGAGCCGGTGCATGCCCAGTACTTGCCAACAGTGCCTAACAGAGACGTGACCGATCGCCCAAGCGGCTAACGAGCCGATCAGTGGTGAAGAGGATAAAAGTAAAAAGTAATAGTAGATTACTTAGGTTAGGTTAGGTAGAGTAAATAGAAATCGGCCTCACTCACTCTACTCCCACAACCATCTCAAATCTTGGACGAACACTGGACACACCTGAAACAATCGGGGAAGTGATACACTACGCCAATATGACGCAGTAACCGGAGATGACAACCGCCAGAGTATCAACCCCTGACTCGGTCTCAACAGACTGTATGCACGCGACTGTGCTTGGGCTAAAGGTACAATACCTCCGGCAGTACACTAACAACCTTGAACCTGGCAGCTCTGTATAATGTAAACCTTGGGGGCGACCCGACTCTCATAGATTCATTCCCTCCCTCACTACATCCTCACATGCCCTGAGACCTGCGCCTACAGGCCCCCAGCCGTCACCGACCGCTTAGAGACAGGCCTGCTGGTTGGGACTAAACATTACGCTTTGCCGTAAACAGATGAATCGTATCGGGAATTCTCCTTCCACACACTCATCCTCCTGTCACTATATGCAACTTGCCAACAACCCTTGGCTCTTCAGGCATCCGTGTCCTTCGCATGAGTCAAAGACGGCAAACACAAACTCCGTATGTTTTCCTGTTGTGCACTGTAAACGCTTTGGCGCTTCGCCTAGCACAAAAAACAAAGGGGTGCCCGATAAACTAGCCCTCGTGCTGGGCAAATCTTAATGTTAGGTTAGGTTAGATTGGTTTGAGGATAGGTTGGGTTACATTGGTTGGGATAGATTGGGTTACGTTAGGTTAGATTAAATAAGATTAAACTAGTTTGCGGGTAGGTTAGGTCAGGTTGTTAGGTGTGGTTTGGTTAGATTCAGGGTTGATGGAGTTATTAGCTTGAGTTAGCTTAAATTGGGATAGATTAGGTCTCGATAGTTAGGTGGGATAGGTTATGTTCATCTTGTTTGGATTAGATTGGTTTACTTAGGATAGGACTGCTTGATTTAACTGGTTAAGCTTAATATGGGTTGGTTTTAGTGGGATAGATGAGGTTAGACTGGTTTAATAAATTTAGACAATATATACCATTACACACACTTAACTGAGTTTATAAAAGTCTAGATTTATTTACCAATTGGCACTTGGCACATCTCTAGAATTATATAAATTTTGAAGAAGTTTTGTGGGTGATAGGCACTATAGTGAATAAACAAGATGTGTGTCTGGACTTCACCTCTCGTTACCTTACATGGTCCCGGTACTAAGATATAATTAATCAACCTAACTATTTAGTGGTCAAGTATAGTATTTTAATACTTGGATAACATTTATTATATATTAATGTTTTTAATGGCTTCTCTAGGTAGTAGGTAGTAAGCAGCTACCAAACAGGGATATTGGAAGCATAATGTGTTGTCTAATGGTAGACCCTGCTGCTATATGGCATCACGAAAATTGTGACCAAGTCCCAGGTTGCTGATCTGACTTTCTGCCTCATTTACACACAATTGCAGGGTCTCAATTGTTTCTCTTACTTGGACAACACAACATACATAATGTATATCGTTTCTCACTCTCGATATATTTTTCGTTTTTGTATTTATTTATGGTTATTATTATTATTATTTTTTTTTTATTATATTTTTTAATTGTATTAATTTGCTATTAATATCATTAATTGTTGTAATTATAATAATAATATATATATATTATTATTATTATTATTATTATTTATTATTACAATTTCGCCCCCCCAGGCCCTGATGTGGGTCATTGACCTGTGCCCGGGTGGGCTAATCCCTATTAAAAAAAATTAAAATAAAAAATTGCACTCACAATTTTCCAGCCTTACGTTCACAGTTTTAGTCATACCAGAGGCTTGTGAACTCTTCAGAGGACAGCGGTGCACTCAGGTATGTTATTTTGAGTAACGCCAGACGATTTTATTCAGCTAAGAGAAACCTCTGCCCTCTAAAGGGTTAAAAAAATAAGGGAAGGGAGAACTCAACCCAAAGGCTCAATTGTTGACGAAACAGCAAAGTCGTCGAACGGGAGAGCTGTGCCAGTTTCACAAGTTTGCTTGGAATTTGCATTTTTTCCAACAAGTAAATAAGAATGATTATTGCTTCAAATAAATGACAGTGTACTACCAATCGCCAAGCAGGATAGTTTTGTCGTCAGCCGTCAGTTAATATGGCTAATCTGATGACAGCGCAATATGAGAAAAAACCTACACAATTACCATTAAAATATTCAAAGTAAAACAATTTGAAACTATTTTTGCTATAATATACACAAATGTGAACTTTACATTTTTATTTATAATATACCTGTATATTAGGAAAGCTTTTAGGGGAGAAGAATCGATCATATAGGTTTGAATCAGGTTGTTGTTGTCTATGGAGTTAGAGCGAACATCTGCCTCTCGCCTGAAAGCAATCAATCTAGGGAAAATTTACTTTAATTTATTGAATTTGTAAGGGGACTTCCCCTACACCCCCGCTGAATACTCCCCTGTTTACACTTAATATCTCACTTACACTTACACTTACAATCGTGTCCTTACATTCAGTCTCACAACCGCAGTTTTAGACACTTACAAGCTTACACAAGATGTGGATGTTATAAGTGGTAGACCGACAGACTGGTGAAGCACAACGAGTCACCAAGACCAGCGATATCACCAGTAGCGCCGCAAGGGCCTTCATCCTGGTGCTGTTACTTGTGCTGTGTTGCTGGTGCTGTTACTGTTGCTGGTGCTATTACTGTTGCTGTATTGCTAGTGCTGTTACTTGTGCTGTCACTGGTGCTGTTACTGTTGCTATGGCACTGGCTCTTTTTCTGTTGCTGTTACTGTTGCTTTGTCATTGGTGCTGTTACTGTTGGTGTGTCATTGGTGCTGTTACCTTTGCTGTGTTACTGGTGTTTTTATCGTTGCTGTGTTATTGATGCTTTTACTGGTTCTGGTGTTGTGTTACAAGTAATGTGTTACCAGTACCACTATGTTCCTGGGGCTCAGTCGCTGGTGGTGTGTCCTCAGTATTGGTACTCGTAACACCACTATCATTAGGTGAACACCCGACGGGAACGCAACTACGAGAGGACCTGGTGTTCAAAGAGTACAGAGAACATTACAAACACACTCGCAACACCCTCTTGAAGGTGTTCCTCGACCAAGTGAATGACGCAGACTATTACCACCACCCAAGGCTAGCCATTTTTGCCTGGTTTTGCTTTCGTCAGCATATCGTTACCTGCCATTGTTTATATTAACCCTTTGCTTGAGAGGGAATTTGCTGAGTTGTGATTCTGAACCACTGATGGGGAAATGTTAATACAGTGGAAAGAGAGAGGGGGAAGGACGTATATCGTTTACTCAATTAATTTGACAGAAAAAGATAAAAAAATATATTATATTATTTGTTAATCGATTTCATCACCTTTTAGCAGGGATATAAGTAAACAATAAAACATTAAAGGTCAACCAAGCACTTAGTGTGTGTGAAACATGGCGATAAAAGTTTTTGCGTAGAAATGCTAATTATATAAAATAATAACGCCGTCTCCCTCTATTAAACGACCTTATCCTAATCAGTCATTTATCTGCTATAAGGGACCCCATAACCATTGATATAGATATAGGTATATATATATATACTGCATTTTGCCGTTTGGGCTGTCGGTCAAATGTGTCCCTTGTTACGACCGTCACCATCACTCTTATTATCTCTTCTATAAAATTCAAAACATCGTATCCTAAGTTTATATCCGCGAGACTCCCACAACGTGAATGTATTTGGTCAACGCGTCATCACTTCCTTTCACGACAAGTTTTTGCCAAATCTAAAAAAGTGCAAAATAATCAATTCTGCAAGTCCGAATTCACAAACGTTCGTACGGTGAAGATTTCTCGTAAGTGAAGATGAAGGTCGAAGAACGCATTGAACTGGTTGACTGAAGCTAAAACATAACAAAAATATTATCATAAAATTATATAAAACTACACTAAGACTATGCCTTTATTACTTTCTCTTAAAGCAAGTTAGGAGACATTATTAAGGTAACGAAAGTTTGGAGAAAGCTTACTTTAATTTTGTCTCGTGTTAAGTGAATATAAACAGTAACGGCAGAGTCTCAGAGTAATTTTGATTTTATATTTGAATGGTATTTTTGTGCCTTAAGTCAAACCAGTTAGATACATCCTTATTACATATTCAGTTATATCGTACGAACCTCTGTGGACTGGAGCACCAAGTTTCTTACTTTAACTTTTATCCTCTTCATCACTGATTGGCTCATTTGCCGCTTGGGCGATCGGTCACGTCTCTGTTACTTTTCTCTTTCTTTCATCCTCTTCTTGTGCTGAGTGTAGTTGCAAGTTAACTTGTTGCGAAACCTCTTGCTTCCTACAACATTAATACCTTGCAGAAAAATACGTGTTTTGCAAATTCAAGATAAGAGTAAGTGTGTATGAAATATGCATATGTGTATGAAGCATACTTACGTGTGGATTAGTATGTATGTATGTAAATTTTCAGAATTGTGTATGGATATAGTGGAATATATACTATACGTACGAGTATGTGTGTAATGATATACGGGTGCATACGTATGGGTGTATGGGATATGTATGTATTTGTTGGAGTGTATGTGTGGATGTAAATTTACTATAGCAGTGGTTCTTAACCTTGTTTGCCCCATGCACCCCTTTCACCATATGTCAGAATGTCATTCCCCCCTCCTTTCCAAGATTGTCTTCCTCAAAAAGTGCATTCCAAATAATATGAATATAATACTGAAAATCTTTTATTTTTTCCATATTAGTACATATACATTTACAATTTTACATGGATTATTTTTATAGTGGAGTTTTACAAATTAAATGCCAATTGAAAATGTTGATGGATTTATAAAACTTGAATAAAAGTAAAATAGTTTTTTTTTTATAATGAATTACTTAACAGACCAAACTGAAGCATAATGCAATAAACAAAAAGTTCAATAGAATACCAGGATATTGTAAATTTGTAATTAATTTTA
This sequence comes from Homarus gammarus, assembly GCA_958450375.1. Classification (NCBI taxonomy): domain Eukaryota; kingdom Metazoa; phylum Arthropoda; class Malacostraca; order Decapoda; family Nephropidae; genus Homarus; species Homarus gammarus. The sequence goes on along the minus strand of CAUDMG010003433.1, from coordinate 1,064,166 downwards.
TTCAGATGAAGATTACAGTCAATGAGAAACCTGTGATTGTTTTTTCTTCGCCAATTCTGGGATAAGCGGAGGAGTGCTTGAAAGGGCACAACGCAGGTCATTTTCTACCTCTAATCTACTACGTTGCTTCGTTTTAATTTGCAACAGAGTTGAAAAGCCTGACTCACAAAGATATGTCGACACAAACGGAAGCAATGCACGGATAGCTCTTTCTGCCACTTTTGTGTAGGAATCGCACATCAAGGGCCAAAATTCTGTGATTGATTTCTCATCGAGCATATCTCTTGCTCCCGAACCAGTTCCCCCCCACCCGGGCACAGGTCATTTTTAATGACCCACATCAAGGCCTGGGGCCGAAAATATAATATAATAAAATAATAATAATAGAAATAATAATAATAATAATAATAATAATAATAATAATAATAATAATAATAATAATAATAATAATAATAATAATAGTAATAATAATAATAATAATAATAATAATAATAATAATAATAATAATAATAATAATAATAATAATAATAATAATGTGATAATAATAATAATAATAACCATATTAATAATAATAATAATAATAATGTGATAATAATAATAATAATAATAATAATAATAATAATAATTATAATAATAATAATGATAATAATAATAATAATATAATAATAATAATAATAATAATAATTATAATAATAATAATAATAATAATAATAATAATATTAATAATAAAATTAATATAAATATATTAATTAAATAACAATTATAATAAAAGAAAATACAAATAATAATAAACGTTTATAAAAATTATAAATAATAATAATAATAATAATAATACCCCCTGTAATAATAAATAGCCATGAATAAATACAAAAACAAAAAATAAAAATATCAATAGGGAGAAATGATATATGTATGTTGTGTTGTTAATAGTAAGAGTAACAATTGAGACCCTGCAATTGCGTGTAAATGAGGCAGAAAGTCAGATCAGCAACCTGGGACTTGGTCACAATTTTCGTGATGCCATATGGCAGCAGGGTCTACCATTAGACAACACATTATGCTTCCAATATCTTCCCAGGCGGTAGTACCTCCCTGTTTGGTAGCTGCACTGCATATGTGTATGTACTGTACACGTACCAACGCGTGTATGGAATATATATGTGTGGCATAAATATTGTGATGCCGAGGCATAATTTGGGTATTATAATGTTTGTAAACTAGGTGTTTTGACTATTTTCTGTCCCAAACAGCAGTTATTTTGGCAAATTTAGGGAAATTTTCGTGTATAGATTGATGTATTACTTGTGTAAGATTTTTCTAGAATGTATTGCATTAATTTTGTTATATTTACTTATTTTTGGAAGCGTTGATCAGAGTAGAACGTTCTAGAACATCCCAAGCGTCTCTGGAGGGTCTAGGATGTTCGAGGGGCGTTTGATGAGGTGTACCGTACTTTTACTTTTATCCTCTTCACCACTGATCGGCTCGCTAGCCGCCCGGGCGATCGGTCACGTCTCTGATTACTTTTCTTTTTCATTTATCCTCTTCACCAAAAGGTCGGCTCGCTAGCCGCCCGGGCGATCGGTCACGGCTCTGTCACGCACTGTTGGCAAGTACTGTTTTGAAAGAGCTCACACTCGGTGCCGTCACAACACTTTCTGCCCTCACAGTTTTCTGGACTTGCGGCTTCTTCATCTTGAGCTGTGACCCATTGTGGGGCGAGCGTCTGCCAGCTCCAAGTAAGGACACTCGACTGAGTAGTGCCCCCTGAGATGCTTATACACCTCAACTAGGTCCCCCCTTGCCCGTCTGTAGTATAAGCTAGGCAAGTTCAGGCGCTCCAATCTCTCAGGGTAGCTGAGGTGCCGAAGTGCAGGCACCATTCTGGTGGCCCTCCGTTGAACATTTTCAACCAACTGACAGTCCCAAGCATATCTCGGGGACCAGACGGGGTGACAGTATTCCAGACGGGGAAGCACTTCACTCTTGAAGATCGTTACGAGGGACGGACCTTCTAGATATCTGAACGACCTTCTTATTAGACCCAATAATTTATTTGCCTGGTTTACCTTCTTCTCACAATGGCCCGAGAACTTCAGCTCATTGTCAACATACACACCTAGGTCCTTCTCACATTCAGTCTCAACTTGTGCAGTTTCTTCATCCCGTTGGGACATATGATACGCCTCCTTACCGTTGGTACGCCCCATGTGCATCCTCTTACACTTCGTGACATTGAATCTCAGCAGCCATTTCTTCGACCATTCCTGGAGCCCTCAGAGGTCCTTCTGCAGCTCTTCACAGTCTGCTTGGTTCTTGATTTCCCGAAATAACTTGGCGTCATCCGCAAACATTTGTATGGAGGAGTGTACAACGTCAGGCATGTCATTTATGAAACAAACAAACAACAGCGGGCCCAATACACTGCCCTGTGGTACCCCACTTGTGACAGGTACTGATGATTATTTCGTGCCACTAATCACCACACACTGCTTGCGGTCATGTAGAAAGTCTTCTATCCACGCTAGGACATTTTCCCGAATTCCGTACCCTTCCAGTTTGATTTTCAGCCTTTCGTGCGGTACGCTGTTGAAAGCCTTGGCAAAATCTAGGTAAATATTGTCGATATTACCACTCTGTTCCAGAATATGGGTCCAAATATCCAATACCTTGAGCAATTGTGTTAAGTAGGAGCGCCCCGGCATAAAGCCGTGTTGGCAAACCCTTACAAGGTTGTTTCGTAGTAGATGTTCCATTGCGGCATCTCTGATGATACTCTCAAGTACTTTACATATTATGCTGGTCAGGCACTTTCCATTCACTGGGGACCTATTGTTCATCCAGGCATTTACAAAACAGGATCTTCAGGGGCTCGGCAAGCTCGTTGCACAACTCTCTTAGCACTCTGGGATGCACTATGTCAGGGCCGGGACTCTTATGGACCTTTAGCTTTGACAGTTTATTTCTAATACCCTCTTCTGTGAACACAATGTGGGTCAGTGCTGTGTCGAACCGTCTGTCCTTAAATGCAGGAAGGTTAATCGCATCTTCTCTTGTGAACACCGAGGAAAAGAAGCTGTTCAATGCCTCAGCTTTATCCTGGTCAGAATCTGCGTAACTCCCATCTTCAAGCCTCAGGTCTGATACTCCTACTCGAGTGTTTAATTTCGACTTTGCATAGCGGTAAAACGCCTTTGGGTTTGACTTGACCCCGCTTGCAACCAGCCTCTGGAACTCCTTTTCAGCCCTTCTACACTCTATCTTTGCTTGGTTTCTGGCTCTTGCATACATCCTCCTGTCCTGCTCATCGTTTGACCCAACTCACGTCTTGAATTTCTGGGTTTTCTTCTTAACTTTGTCGACCGCCGCATGGTTCACGTGTTGGGATCCCCTCGTATGCCTAGAGGCACTGGGTTTGGTGTTTGGTATATATTCATTGACCAAATGGGTCACTTTACTAGATATGATATTCAGCGTAGGGTCTGCGTTCTTGTGCCTTAAAGAATCAGGTCAGTTGATACCCCTCATCTCTTCCCTCATCCCATTGTAATTTCCCTTGTAATATTTGCACCTTGGCCTGGCCTTATCTTGAACTAGGTAACAATTAAATCTGAATGACAACACTACATGGTGACTGGTGCCAACTGGGGCAAGATGTTCCAGTTTGGCCACCATACCCTCCTCGTTTGTTAGGATGAGGTCTAGTGGCTTGGGTGTTTGCTCCCCTCTGTAATGTGTCGGGTCTCTCACATGTTGGCACAGAAAATTATCTCTCAGAGTTTCTACAAAAAGAGTAGCAGGGTTATTCAAGTCATTTGGGGTGAACTCGTTTCTCCAGTCGATGTCGCCATAGTTAAAGTCCCCCATGATAAGGAGGTGGCTAGGGTTGAGCACCGCCGCAATGTCTATTAAGGCTCATAAGTTCCATTGATTTAGTGGGCCACAGTTTGGGGATCTGCAGATACACCCGACGATAAGTAAGTCCCTTCCCTTTCATTTAATTTTACACCACTTGGACTCTTCAAAAACATCCTCTCCCTGTACCCTCGCCTGGCTGGCTCTAAGGTATTGCCTAGCATAGATAACCACACCCCTCTTGCAAATTTCTTGAGAAAGGTCCGTAAATGAGTCATATCCAGCAATACTGAACTCACCTTCCTCTGGGTCGATTCTCCTGTTCTTGTCCAACAGTTCTACAACTCCTACAATATCTGGTTGGTGTACCTTCAGTAGTGTTTCAAGCTCCTCACTCTTATCAAGAAACGTGTAAGTATTAGTGTACATGACATTCAAGCCAAAAATTGTTCTCGGGAGCGTCTCTGCTCTTAGTAGTAACCTCGCCCCCCCCCCCCCAATCTCAGAAGCTACAGCATTTGCGAAATACACTGCATTTTAAAGGGTGTGGTTAGAAAGGTCATTGTCTACAACTTTACACGGCGCTCGCCTCCTCCTGTCTGGTAGGCGGAGCTGGTGCCACCTCCCGGGTGGGGGGTTGAGCTGGTGGAGTCCTGCCGTGAGCTGTGTGTGTGTTGTAGGAGTGCTGCCGTGAGCCGTGTGCTGTGGGAATCCTGCCATGAGCTGTGTGTGCTGTGGAGTCCTGCCGTGAGCTATGTGTGCTGTGGAGGCCTGTCGTGAGCTGTGTGTGTGCTGTGGGAATCCTGCCGTAAGCTGTGTGTGCTGTGGAGTCCTGCCGTGAGCTATGTGTGCTGTGGAGGCCTGTCGTGAGCTGTGTGTGTGCTGTGGGAATCCTGCCGTAAGCTGTGTGTGCTGTGTGTGCTGTGGAGTCCTGCCGTGAGCTATGTGTGCTGTGGAGGCCTGTCGTGAGCTGTGTGTGTGCTGTGGGAATCCTGCTGTAAGCTGTGTGTTGTGGGAGTCCTGCTGTCAGCTGTGTGTGTTCTGGGAATCCTGCCGTGAGCTGTGTGTGTTGTGTAGTCCTGCCATGAGCTGTGTGTGTTGTGGAGTCCTGCCGTGAGCTGTGTGTGTGTTGTAGGAGTGCTGCCGTGAGCCGTGTGCTGTGGGAATCCTGCCATGAGCTGTGTGTGCTGTGTGTGCTGTGGAGTCCTGCCGTGAGCTATGTGTGCTGTGGTGGCCTGTCGTGAGCTGTGTGTGTGCTGTGGGAATCCTGCCGTAAGCTGTGTGTGCTGTGGAGTCCTGCCGTGAGCTATGTGTGCTGTGGAGGCCTGTCGTGAGCTGTGTGTGTGCTGTGGGAATCCTGCCGTAAGCTGTGTGTGCTGTGGAGTCCTGCCGTGAGCTATGTGTGCTGTGGAGGCCTGTCGTGAGCTGTGTGTGTGCTGTGGGAATCCTGCTGTAAGCTGTGTGTTGTGGGAGTCCTGCTGTCAGCTGTGTGTGTTCTGGGAATCCTGCCGTGAGCTGTGTGTGTTGTGTAGTCCTGCCATGAGCTGTGTGTGTTGTGGAGTCCTGCCGTGAGCTGTGTGTGTTGTGGAGTCCTGCCGTGAGCTGTGTGTGTTGTGGGAGTCCTGCCGTGAGCTGTGTGTGTTGTGGAGTCCTGCCGTGTGCTGTGGGAGTCCTTGCAGTGAAACTTGTGCTATGGGAGTCCTGCCGTGAGCTGTGTGTGTTGTGTAGTCCTGCCATGAGCTGTGTGTGTTGTGGAGTCCTGCCGTGAGCTGTGTGTGTTGTGTAGTCCTGCCATGAGCTGTGTGTGTTGTAGAGTCCTGCCGTGAGCTGTGTGTGTTGTGGAGTCCTGCCGTGAGCTGTGTGTGTTGTGGGAGTCCTGCCGTGAGCTGTGTATGCTGTGGGAGTCCTGCCGTAAGCTGTGTGTTTTGTGGAGTCCTGCCGTGAGCTGTGTGTGCTGTGGGAGTCCTGCCGTGAGCTGTGTGTGTTGTGGGAGTCCTGCCGTGAGCTGTGTGTGTTGTGGGAGTCCTGCCGTGAGCTGTGTGTGTTGTGAGAGTCCTGCCGTGAGCTGTGTGTGTTGTGGAGTCCTGCCATGAGCTGTGTGTGTTGAGGGAGTCCTGCCATGAGCTGTGTGTGTTGTGGGAGTCCTGCCGTGAGCTGGGTGTGTGTGTGGAGTCCTGCCGTGAGCTGTGTGTGCTGTGGAGTACTGCCGTGAGCTGTGTGTGTTGTGGAGTACTGCCGTGAGCTGTGTGTGTTGTGGAGTACTGCCGTGAGCTGTGTGTGTTGTGGGAGTCCTGCCGTGAGCTGTGTGTGTTGTAGAGTCCTGCTGTAAGCTGTGTGTTTTGTGGAGTCCTGCCGTGAGCTGTGTGTGTTGTGGAGCACTGCCGTGAGCTGTGTGTGTTGTGGAGTACTGCCGTGAGCTGTGTGTGTTGTGGAGTACTGCCGTGAGCTGTGTGTGTTGTGGAGTACTGTCGTGAGTTGTGTGTTTCGTGGAGTCCTGCCGTGAGCTGTGTGTGTTGTGGGAGTCCTGCCGTGAGGTGTGTGTGTTGTGGGAGTCCTGCCGTGAGCTGTGTGTGTTGTGGAGTACTGCCGTGAGGTGTGTGTGTTGTGGGAGTCCTGCCGTGAGCTGTGTGTGTTGTGGGAGTCCTGCCGTGAGCTGTGTGTGTTGTGGGAGTCTTGCAGTGAAACTTGTGCTGTGGGAGTCCTGCAGTAAAACTTGTGCTGTGGGAGTCCTGCAGTAAAACTTGTGCTGTGGGAATCCTGCCGTGAGCTGTGTGCGTTGTGGAGTCCTGCCGTGAGCTGTGTGTGTTGTGGAGTCCTTCCGTGAGCTGTGTGTGTTGTGGGAGTCCTGCCGTTAGCTGTGTGTGCTGTGGGAGTTCTGCCTTGAGCTGTGTGTTTTGTGGAGTCCTGCCATGAGCTGTGTGTGTTGTGGAGTCCTGCCGTGAGGTGTGTGTGTTGTGGGAGTACTGCCGTGAGGTGTGTGTGTTGTGGGAGTCCTGCCGTGAGCTGTGTGTGTTGTGGGAGTCCTGCCGTGAGCTGTGTGTGTTGTGGAGTCCTGCCTTCAGCTGTGTGTGTTGTGGAGTCCTGCCGTGAGCTGTGTGGTTGTGGGAGTCCTGCCGTGAGCTGTGTGTGTTGTGGGAGTCCTGCCGTGAGCTGTGTGTGTTGTGGAGTCCTGCCGTGAGCTGTGTGTGTTGTGGGAGTCCTGCCGTGAGCTGTGTGTGCTGTGGAGTAATGCCGTCAGCTGTGTGTGTTGTGGAGTCCTGCCGTGAGCTGTGTGTGTTGTGGGAGTCCTGCCGTGAGCTGTGTGTGTTGTGGGAGTCCTGCCGTGAGCTGTGTGCTGTGGGAATCCTGCCATGAGCTGTGTGTGCTGTGTGTGCTGTGGAGTCCTGCCGTGAGCTGTGTGTGCTGTGGAGGCCTGTCGTGAGCTGTGTGTGCTGTGGGAATCCTGCCGTAAGCTGTGTGTGCTGTGGAGTCCTGCCGTGAGCTATGTGTGCTGTGGAGGCCTGTCGTGAGCTGTGTGTGTGCTGTGGGAATCCTGCCGTAAGCTGTGTGTGCTGTGGAGTCCTGCCGTGAGCTGTGTGTGTTGTGGAGTCCTGCCGTGAGCTGTGTGTGTGCTGTGGGAATCCTGCCGTAAGCTGTGTGTGCTGTGTGTGCTGTGGAGTCCTGCCGTGAGCTGTGTGTGCTGTGGAGTCCTGTCGTGAGCTGTGTGTGTGCTGTGGGAATCCTGCTGTAAGCTGTGTGTTGTGGGAGTCCTGCTGTCAGCTGTGTGTGTTCTGGGAGTCCTGCCGTGAGCTGTGTGTGTTGTGTAGTCCTGCCATGAGCTGTGTGTGTTGTGGAGTCCTGCCGTGAGCTGTGTGTGTTGTGGAGTCCTGCCGTGAGCTGTGTGTGTTGTGGGAGTCCTGCCGTGAGCTGTGTGTGTTGTGGAGTCCTGCCGTGTGCTGTGGGAGTCCATGCAGTGAACTTGTGCTATGGGAGTCCTGCCGTGAGCTGTGTGTGTTGTGGAGTCCTGCCATGAGCTGTGTGTGTTGTGGAGTCCTGCCGTGAGCTGTGTGTGTTGTGGAGTCCTGCCGTGAGCTGTGTGTGTTGTGGAGTCCTGCCGTGAGCTGTGTGTGTTGTGGAGTCCTGCCGTGAGCTGTGTGTGTTGTGGGAGTCCTGCCGTGAGCTGTGTGTGCTGTGGGAGTCCTGCCGTGAGCTGTGTGTTTTGTGGAGTCCTGCCGTGAGCTGTGTGTGCTGTGGGAGTCCTGCCGTGAGCTGTGTGTGTTGTGGGAGTCCTGCCGTGAGCTGTGTGTGTTGTGGGAGTCCTGCCGTGAGCTGTGTGTGTTGTGAGAGTCCTGCCGTGAGCTGTGTGTGTTGTGGAGTCCTGCCATGAGCTGTGTGTGTTGTGGGAGTCCTGCCATGAGCTGTGTGTGTTGTGGGAGTCCTGCCGTGAGCTGTGTGTGTGTGTGGAGTCCTGCCGTGAGCTGTGTGTGCTGTGGGAGTCCTGCCGTGAGCTGTGTGTGTTGTGGAGTACTGCCGTGAGCTGTGTGTGTTGTGGAGTACTGCCGTGAGCTGTGTGTGTTGTGGGAGTCCTGCCGTGAGCTGTGTGTGTTGTGGAGTCCTGCTGTGAGCTGTGTGTTTTGTGGAGTCCTGCCGTGAGCTGTGTGTGTTGTGGAGTCCTGCCGTGAGCTGTGTGTGTTGTGGAGTCCTGCCGTGAGCTGTGTGTGTTGTGGAGTACTGCCGTGAGCTGTGTGTGTTGTGGAGTACTGTCGTGAGTTGTGTGTTTCGTGGAGTCCTGCCGTGAGCTGTGTGTGTTGTGGGAGTCCTGCCGTGAGCTGTGTGTGTTGTGGGAGTCCTGCCGTGAGCTGTGTGTGTTGTGGAGTACTGCCGTGAGGTGTGTGTGTTGTGGGAGTCCTGCCGTGAGCTGTGTGTGTTGTGGGAGTCCTGCCGTGAGCTGTGTGTGTTGTGGGAGTCCTGCCGTGAGCTGTGTGTGTTGTGGAGTCCTGCCGTGAGCTGTGTGTGTTGTGGGAGTCCTGCCGTGAGCTGTGTGTGTTGTGGGAGTCCTGCCGTGAGCTGTGTGTGTTGTGGAGTCCTGCCGTGAGCTGTGTGTGTTGTGGAGTCCTGCCGTGAGCTGTGTGTGTTGTGGAGTCCTGCCGTGAGCTGTGTGTGTTTCGTGGAGTCCTGCCGTGAGCTGTGTGTGTTGTGGGAGTCCTGCCGTGAGCTGTGTGTGTTGTGGAGTCCTGCCGTGAGCTGTGTGTGTTGTGGGAGTCCTGCCGTGAGCTGTGTGTGCTGTGGAGTCCTGCCGTGAGCTGTGTGTGTTGTGGAGTCCTGCCGTGAGCTGTGTGTGTTGTGGAGTCCTGCAGTGAGCTGTGTGTGTTGTGGGAGTCCTGCCGTGAGCTGTGTGTGTTGTGGGAGTCCTGCCGTGAGCTGTGTGTGTTGTGGGAGTCCTGCCGTGAGCTGTGTGTGTGTGGAGTCTGCCGTGAGCTGTGTGTGATGTGGAGTACTGCCGTGAGCTGTGTGTGTTGTGGGAGTCCTGCCGTGAGCTGTGTGTGTTGTGGGAGTCCTGCCGTGAGCTGTGTGTGTTGTGGAGTCCTGCCGTGAGCTGTGTGTGTTGTGGAGTCCTGCCGTGAGCTGTGTGTGTTGTGGAGTACTGCCGTGAGCTGTGTGTGTTGTGGAGTCCTGCCGTGAGCTGTGTGTGTTGTGGGAGTCCTGCCGTGAGCTGTGTGTGTTGTGGAGTACTGCCGTGAGCTGTGTGTGTTGTGGAGTCCTGCCGTGAGCTGTGTGTGTTGTGGGAGTCCTGCCGTGAGCTGTGTGTGTTGTGGGAGTCCTGCCGTGAGCTGTGTGCGTTGTGGAGTCCTGCCGTGAGCTGTGTGTGTTGTGGGAGTCCTGCCGTGAGCTGTGTGTGCTGTGGAGTACTGCCGTGAGCTGTGTGTGTTGTGGAGTCCTGCCGTGAGCTGTGTGTGTTGTGGGAGTCCTGCCGTGAGCTGTGTGTGCTGTGGGAGTCCTGCAGAGCTGTGTGTGTGGAGTCCTGCCGAGCTGTGTGTGTTGTGGGAGTCCTGCCGTGAGCTGTGTGTGTTGTGGAGTCCTGCCGTGAGCTGTGTGTGTGTGGAGTACTGCCGTGAGCTGTGTGTGTTGTGGGAGTACTGCCGTGAGCTGTGTGTGTTGTGGAGTCCTGCCGTGAGCTGTGTGTGTTGTGGGAGTCCTGCCGTGAGCTGTGTGTGCTGTGGAGTACTGCCGTGAGCTGTGTGTGTTGTGGAGTCCTGCCGTGAGCTGTGTGTGTTGTGGGAGTCCTGCCGTGAGCTGTGTGTGTTGTGGGAGTCCTGCCGTGAGCTGTGTGTGTTGTGGGAGTCCTGCCGTGAGCTGTGTGTTGTGGGAGTCCTGCCGTGAGCTGTGTGTGTTGTGGGAGTCCTGCCGTGAGCTGTGTGTGTGTGGAGTCCTCCCGTGAGTTGTGTGTGTTGTGGGAGTCCTGCCGTGAGCTGTGTGTGTTGTAGAGTCCTGCCGTGAGCTGTGTGTGTTGTGGAGTCCTGCCGTGAGCTGTGTGTGTTGTGGGAGTCCTGCCGTGAGCTGTGTGTGTTGTGGAGTCCTGCCGTGAGCTGTGTGTGTTGTGGGAGTCCTGCAGTAAGCTGTGTGTGTTGTGGGAGTCCTGCCGTGAGCTGTGTGTGTTGTGGAGTCCTGCCGTGAGCTGTGTGTGTTGTGGGTGTCTTGCCGTGAGCTGTGTGTGCTGTGGAGTCCTGCCGTGAGCTGTGTGTTTCGTGGAGTCCTGCCGTGAGCTGTGTGTGTTTTTGGAGTCCTGCCGTGAGCTGTGTGTGTTGTGGGAGTCCTGCCGTGAGCTGTGTGTGTTGTGGAGTCCTTCCGTGAGCTGTGTGTGCTGTGGGAGTCCTGCCGTGAGCTGTGTGTGTTGTGGAGTCCTGCCGTGAGCTGCTTGCGCTGTAGAGTCCTGCCGTGAGCTGTGTGTTTGTGGGAGTCCTGCCGTGAGCTGTGTGTGCTGTGGGAGTCCTGCCGTGAGCTGTGTGTGCTGTGGGAGTCCTGCCGTGAGCTGTGTGTGTTGTGGGAGTCCTGCAGTGAGCTGTGTGTGTTGTGGGAGTCCTGCCGTGAGCTGTGTGTGCTGTGGAGTAATGCCGTGAGCTGTGTGTGTTGTGGAGTCCTGCAGTGAGCTGTGTGTGTTGTGGAGTCCTGCAGTGAGCTGTGTGTGTTGTGGAGTCCTGCCGTGAGCTGTGTGTGTTGTGGGAGTCCTGCCGTGAGCTGTGTGTGTTGTGGAGTCCTGCCGTGAGCTGTGTGTGCTGTGGGAGTCCTGCCGTGAGCTGTGTGTGTTGTGGAGTCCTTCCGTGAGCTGTATGCGTTGTGGAGTCCTGCCGTGAGCTGTGTGTGTTGTGGGAGTCCTGCCGTGAGATGTGTGTGTTGTGGAGTCCTGCTGTGAGCTGTGTGTGTTGTGGGAGTCCTGCCGTGAGCTGTGTGTTTCGTGGAGTCCTGCCTTGAGATGTGTGTGTTGTGGGAGTCCTGCCGTGAGCTGTGTGTTTCGTGGAGTCCTGCCGTGAGCTGTGTGTGTTGTGGGAGTCCTGCCGTGAGGTGTGTGTGTTGTGGGAGTCCTGCCGTGAGCTGTGTATGTTGTGGGAGTCCTGCCGTGAGCTGTGTGTGTTGTGGAGTCCTGCCGTGAAGTGTGTGTGCTGTGGAGCACTAGCGTGAGCTGTGTGTGTTGTGGAGTCCTGCCATGAGCTGTGTGTGTTGTGGGAGTCCTGCCGTGAGCTGTGTGTGTTGTGGGTGTCTTGCCGTGAGCTGTGTGTGCTGTGGAGTCCTGCCGTGAGCTGTGTGTTTCGTGGAGTCCTTCCGTGAGCTGTGTGTGTTTCGTGGAGTCCTGCCGTGAACTGTGTGTGTTGTGGGAGTCCTGCCGTGAGCTGTGTGTGTTGTGGGAGTCCTGCCGTGAGCTGTGTGTGTTGTGGGAGTCCTGCCGTGAGCTGTGTGTGCTGTGGAGTAATGCCGTCAGCTGTGTGTGTTGTGGAGTCCTGCAGTGAGCTGTGTGTGTTGTGGAGTCCTGCAGTGAGCTGTGTGTGTTGTGGAGTCCTGCCGTGAGCTGTGTGTGCTGTGGGAGTCCTGCCGTGAGCTGTGTATGTTGTGGAGTCCTGCCGTGAGCTGTATGCGTTGTGGAGTCCTGCTGTGAGCTGTGTGTGTTGTGGAGTCCTGCCGTGAGCTGTGTGTGTTGTGGAGTCCTGCCGTGAGCTGTGTGTTGTGGGAGTCCTGCCGTGAGCTGTGTGTTGTGGGAGTCCTGCCGTGAGCTGTATGCGTTGTGGAGTCCTGCCGGGAGCTGTGTGTGTTGTGGAGTCCTGCCCTGCTGTGTGTGTTGTGGAGTCGTGCCCTGCTGTGTGTGTTGTGGGAGTCCTGCCGTGAGCTGTGTGTATTGTGGAGTCCTGCCGTGAGCTGTGTGTGTTGTGGGATGCCTGCCGTGAGCTGTGTGTGTTGTGGGAGTCCTGCCGTGAGCTGTGTGTGTTGTGGGAGTCCTGCCGTGAGCTGTGTGTGTTGTGGAGTACTGCCATGAGCTGTGTGTGCTGTGGAGTACTGCCATGAGCTGTGTGTGCTGTGGAGTACTGCCATGAGCTGTGTGTGTTGTGGAGTCCTGCCGTGAGCTGTGTATGTTGTGGGAGTCCTGACGTGAGCTGTGTGTGTTGTGGGAGTCCTGCCGTGAGCTGTATGTGTTGTGGGAGTCCTGCCGTGAGCTGTGTGTGTTGTGGGAGTCCTGCCGTGAGCTGTGTGTTTTGTGGGAGTCCTGCCGTGAGCTGTGTGTGTTGTGGGAGTCCTGACGTGAGCTGTGTATGTTGTGGGAGTCCTGACGTGAGCTGTGTGTGTTGTGGGAGTCCTGCCGTGAGCTGTGTGTGTTGTGGGAGTCCTGCCGTGAGCTGTGTGTGTTGTAGAGTCCTGCCGTGAGCTGTGTGTGTTGTAGAGTCCTGCCGTGAGTTTTGTGTGTTGTGGGAGTCCTGCCGTGAGCTGTGTGTGTTGTGGGAGTCCTGCCGTGAGCTGTGTGTGTTGTGGGAGTCCTGCCGTGAGCTGTGTGTTTTGTGGGAGTCCTGCCGTGAGCTGTGTGTGTTGTGGGAGTCCTGCCGTGAGCTGTGTGTGTTGTGGGAGTCCTGCCGTGAGCTGTGTGTGTTGTGGAGTCCTGCCGTGAGCTGTGTGTGTTGTGGGAGTCATGCCGTGAGCTGTGTGTGTTGTGGGAGTCCTGCCGTGAGCTGTGTGTGCTGTGGAGTACTGGCGTGAGCTGTGTGTGTTGTGGGAGTCCTGCCGTGAGCTGTGTGTTTTGTGGGAGTCCTGCTGTCAGCTGTGTGTGTTGTAGAGTCCTGCCGTGAGCTGTGTGTGCTGTGGGAGTCCTGCCGTGAGCTGTGTGTGTTGTGGAGTCCTGCCGTGAGCTGTGTGTTGTGGGAGTCCTGCCGTGAGCTGTGTGTGTTGTGGAGTCCTGCCGTGAGCTGTATGTTGTGGGAGTCCTGCCGTGAGCTGTGTGTGTTGTGGAGTCCTGCCGTGAGCTGTATGCGTTGTGGAGTCCTGCTGTGAGCTGTGTGTGTTGTGGAGTCCTGCCGTGAGCTGTATGCGTTGTGGAGTCCTGCTGTGAGCTGTGTGTGTTGTGGAGTCCTGCCGTGAGCCGTGTGTGTTGTGGAGTCCTGCCGTGAGCTGTATGCGTTGTGGAGTCCTGCCGTGAGCTGTGTGTGTTGTGGGAGTCCTGCCGTGAGCTGTATGCGTTGTGGAGTCCTGCCGTGAGCTGTGTGTGTTGTGGAGTCCTGCCCTGCTGTGTGTGTTGTGGAGTCCTGCCCTGCTGTGTGTGTTGTGGGAGTCCTGCCGTGAGCTGTGTGTATTGTGGAGTCCTGCCGTGAGCTGTGTGTGTTGTGGGATGCCTGCCGTGAGCTGTGTGTGTTGTGGGAGTCCTGCCGTGAGCTGTGTGTGTTGTGGGAGTCCTGCCGTGAGCTGTGTGTGTTGTGGAGTACTGCCATGAGCTGTGTGTGCTGTGGAGTACTGCCATGAGCTGTGTGTGCTGTGGAGTACTGCCATGAGCTGTGTGTGTTGTGGAGTCCTGCCGTGAGCTGTGTGTGTTGTGGAGTCCTGCCGTGAGCTGTATGAGTTGTGGAGTCCTGCCGTGAGCTGTGTGTGTTGTGGGAGTCCTGCCGTGAGCTGTGTGTGTTGTGGAGTCCTGCGTGAGCTGTGTGTGTTGTGGGAGTCCTGCCGTGAGCTGTGTGTTTGTGGAGTCCTGCCGTGAGCTGTGTGTGTTGTGGGAGTCCTGCCGTGAGCTGTGTGTGTTGTGGAGTCCTGCCGTGAGCTGTGTGTGTTGTGGGAGTCCTGCCGTGAGCTGTGTGTGTTGTGGGAGTCCTGCCGTGAGCTGTGTGTGTTGTGGGAGTCCTGCCGTGAGCTGTGTGTGTTGTGGAGTCCTGCCGTGAAGTGTGTGTGCTGTGGAGCACTAGCGTGAGCTGTGTGTGTTGTGGAGTCCTGCCATGAGCTGTGTGTGTTGTGGGAGTCCTGCCGTGAGCTGTGTGTGTTGTGGGAGTCCTGCCGTGAGCTGTGTGTGCTGTGGAGTCCTGCCGTGAGCTGTGTGTTTCGTGGAGTCCTTCCGTGAGCTGTGTGTGTTCGTGGAGTCCTGCCGTGAACTGTGTGTGTTGTGGGAGTCCTGCCGTGAGCTGTGTGTGTTGTGGGAGTCCTGCCGTGAGCTGTGTGTGTTGTGGGAGTCCTGCCGTGAGCTGTGTGTGCTGTGGAGTAATGCCGTCAGCTGTGTGTGTTGTGGAGTCCTGCAGTGAGCTGTGTGTGTTGTGGAGTCCTGCAGTGAGCTGTGTGTGTTGTGGAGTCCTGCCGTGAGCTGTGTGTGCTGTGGGAGTCCTGCCGTGAGCTGTGTATGTTGTGGAGTCCTGCCGTGAGCTGTATGCGTTGTGGAGTCCTGCTGTGAGCTGTGTGTGTTGTGGAGTCCTGCCGTGAGCTGTGTGTGTTGTGGAGTCCTGCCGTGAGCTGTGTGTGTTGTGGGAGTCCTGCCGTGAGCTGTGTGTGTTGTGGGAGTCCTGCCGTGAGCTGTGTGTGTTGTGGGAGTCCTGCCGTGAGCTGTGTGTGTTGTGGGAGTCCTGCCGTGAGCTGTGTGTGTTGTGGAGTCCTGCCGTGAGCTGTGTGTGTTGTGGGAGTCTGCCGTGAGCTGTGTGTGTTGTGGGAGTCCTGCCGTGAGCTGTGTGTGTTGTGGAGTCCTGCCGTGAGCTGTGTGTGTTGTGGGAGTCCTGCCGTGAGCTGTGTGTGTTGTGGGAGTCCTGCGGTCAGCTGTGTGTGTTGTAGAGTCCTGCCGTGAGCTGTGTGTGTTGTGGGAGTCCTGCCGTGAGCTGTGTGTGTTGTGGAGTCCTGCCGTGAGCTGTGTGTGTTGTGGAGTCCTGCCGTGAGCTGTGTGTGTTGTGGAGTCCTGCCGTGAGCTGTGTGTGTTGTGGGAGTCCTGCCGTGAGCTGTGTGTTGTGGGAGTCCTGCCGTGAGCTGTGTGTGTTGTGGGAGTCCTGCCGTGAGCTGTGTGTGTTGTGGGAGTCCTGCCGTGAGCTGTGTGTGTTGTGGGAGTCCTGCCGTGAGCTGTGTGTGTTGTGGAGTCCTGCGTGAGCTGTGTGTGTTGTGGAGTCCTGCCGTGAGCTGTGTGTGTTGTGGAGTCCTGCCGTGAGCTGTGTGTGTTGTGGAGTCCTGCCGTGAGCTGTGTGTGTTGTGGGAGTCCTGCCGTGAGCTGTTTGTTGTGGAGTCCTGCCGTGAGCTGTGTGTGTTGTGGAGTCCTGCCTGCTGTGTGTGTGTGGAGTCCTGCCCTGCTGTGTGTGTTGTGGGAGTCCTGCCGTGAGCTGTGTGTTGTGGAGTCCTGCCGTGAGCTGTGTGTGTTGTGGGAGTCCTGCCGTGAGCTGTGTGTGTTGTGGAGTCCTGCCGTGAGCTGTGTGTTGTGGGAGTCCTGCCGTGAGCTGTGTGTGTTGTGGAGTCCTGCCGTGAGCTGTATGTTGTGGGAGTCCTGCCGTGAGCTGTGTGTGTTGTGGAGTCCTGCCGTGAGCTGTATGCGTTGTGGAGTCCTGCTGTGAGCTGTGTGTGTTGTGGAGTCCTGCCGTGAGCTGTATGCGTTGTGGAGTCCTGCCGTGAGCTGTGTGTGTTGTGGAGTCCTGCCGTGAGCTGTATGCGTTGTGGAGTCCTGCCGTGAGCTGTGTGTGTTGTGGGAGTCCTGCCGTGAGCTGTATGCGTTGTGGAGTCCTGCCGTGAGCTGTGTGTGTTGTGGAGTCCTGCCCTGCTGTGTGTGTTGTGGAGTCCTGCCCTGCTGTGTGTGTTGTGGGAGTCCTGCCGTGAGCTGTGTGTATTGTGGAGTCCTGCCGTGAGCTGTGTGTGTTGTGGGATGCCTGCCGTGAGCTGTGTGTGTTGTGGGAGTCCTGCCGTGAGCTGTGTGTGTTGTGGGAGTCCTGCCGTGAGCTGTGTGTGTTGTGGAGTACTGCCATGAGCTGTGTGTGCTGTGGAGTACTGCCATGAGCTGTGTGTGCTGTGGAGTACTGCCATGAGCTGTGTGTGCTGTGGAGTACTGCCATGAGCTGTGTGTGTTGTGGAGTCCTGCCGTGAGCTGTGTATGTTGTGGGAGTCCTGACGTGAGCTGTGTGTGTTGTGGGAGTCCTGCCGTGAGCTGTGTGTGCTGTGGGAGTCCTGCCGTGAGCTGTGTGTTTTGGGGAGTCCTGCCGTGAGCTGTGTGTGTTGTGGGAGTCCTGCCGTGAGCTGTGTGTGTTGTGGTGTCCTGCCGTGTTCTGTGTGTGTTGTGGGAGTCCTGCCGTGAGCTGTTTGTGCTGTGGAGTCCTGTCGTGAGCTGTGTGTGTTGTGGGAGTCCTGCCGTGAGCTGTGTGTGCTGTGGGAGTCCTGTCGTGAGCTGTGTGTGTTGTGGGAGTCTTGCAGTGAAACTTGTGCTCTGGGAGTCCTGCAGTAAAACTTGTGCTGTGGGAGTCCTGCAGTAAAACTTGTGCTGTGGGAGTCCTGTCGTGAGCTGTGTGTGTTGTGGGAGTCTTGCAGTGAAACTTGTGCTGTGGGAGTCCTGCAGTAAAACTTGTGCTGTGGGAGTCCTGCAGTAAAACTTGTGCTGTGGGAATCCTGCCGTGAGCTGTGTGCATTGTGGAGTCCTGCCGTGAGCTGTGTGTGTTGTGGAGTCCTTCCGTGAGCTGTGTGTGTTGTGGGAGTCCTGCCGTTAGCTGTGTGTGCTGTGGGAGTTCTGCCTTGAGCTGTGTGTTTTGTGGAGTCCTGCCATGAGCTGTGTGTGTTGTGGAGTCCTGCCGTGAGGTGTGTGTGTTGTGGGAGTCCTGCCGTGAGCTGTGTATGTTGTGGAGTCCTGCAGTGAGCTGTGTGTATTGTGGAGTCCTGCCGTGAGCTGTGTGTGTTGTGGGAGTTCTGCCGTGAGCTATGTGTGTTGTGGGAGTCCTGCCGTGAGGTGGTGTGTGTTGTGGAGTCCTGCCGTGAGCTGTGTGTGTTGTGGAGTCCTGCCGTGAGCTGTGTGTGTTGTGGGAGTTCTGCCGTGAGCTATGTGGGTTGTGGGAGTACTGCCGTGAGCTGTGTGTGTTGTGGAGTCCTGCCGTGAGCTGTGTGTGTTGTGGGAGTCCTGCCGTGAGCTGTGTGTGTTGTGGGAGTCCTGCCGTGAGCTGTGTGTGTTGTGGAGTCCTGCCGTGAGCTGTGTGTTGTGGAGTCCTGCCGTGAGCTGTGTGTGTTGTGGAGTCCTGCCGTGAGCTGTGTGTGTTGTGGAGTCCTGCCGTGAGCTGTGTGTGTTGTGGAGTCCTGCCGTGAGCTGTGTGTGTTGTGGGAGTCCTGCCGTGAGCTGTGTGTGTTGTGGAGTCCTGCCGTGAGCTGTGTGTGGTGTGGAGTCCTGCCGTGAGCTGTGTGTGTTGTGTAGTCCTGCCGTGAACTGTGTGTGTTGTGGGAGTACTACCGTGAGCTGTGTGTGTTGTGGGAGTACTGCCGTGAGCTATGTGTATTGTGGGAGTCCTGCCGTGAACTGTGTGTGTTGTGGGAGTACTGCCGTGAGCTGTGTGTGTTGTGTGAGTACTGCCGTGAGCTGTGTGTGTTGTGTGAGTACTGCCGTGAGCTATGTGTGTTGTGGGAGTCCTGCCGTGAGCTGTGTGTGTTGTGGGAGTCCTGTAGTGAAACTTGTGCTGTGGGAGTCCTGCAGTAAAACTTGTGCTGTGACAGTCCTGCCGTGAGTTGTGTGCGCTGTGGGAGTCCTGCCGTGAGCTGTGTGTGTTGAGGAGTCCTGCCGTGACCTGTGTGCGCTGTGGGAGTCCTGCCGTGAGCTGTGTGTGTTGTGGGAGTACTGCCGTGAGCTGTGTGTGCTGTGGGAGTCCTACAGTGAAACTTGTGCTGTGGAAATCCTGCCGTGAGCTGTGTGTGTTCTGGGAGTCCTGCCGTGAGCTGTGTGCGTTGTGGGAGTCCTGCCGTGAGCTGTGTGTGCAGTGGGCGTCCTGCCGTGAGCTGTGTGTGTTGTGGGAGTCCTGCCGTGAGCTGTGTGTGTTGTGGGAGTCCTGCCGTGAGCTGTGTGCGTTGTGGAGTCCTGCCGTGAGCTGTGTGTGTTGTGGAGTCCTTCCGTGAGCTGTGTGTGTTGTGGGAGTCCTGCCGTTAGCTGTGTGTGTTGTGGGAGTTCTGCCTTGAGCTGTGTGTTTTGTGGAGTCCTGCCATGAGCTGTGTGTGTTGTGGAGTCCTGCCGTGAGGTGTGTGTGTTGTGGGAGTCCTGCCGTGAGCTGTGTATGTTGTGGAGTCCTGCAGTGAGCTGTGTGTGTTGTGGAGTCCTGCCGTGAGCTGTGTGTGTTGTGGGAGTTCTGCCGTGAGCTATGTGTGTTGTGGGAGTCCTGCCGTGAGCTGTGTGTGTTGTGGAGTCCTGCCGTGAGCTGTGTGTGTTGTGGAGTCCTGCCGTGAGCTGTGTGTGTTGTGGGAGTTCAGCCGTGAGCTATGTGGGTTGTGGGAGTACTGCCGTGAGCTGTGTGTGTTGTGGAGTCCTGCCGTGAGCTGTGTGTGTTGTGGGAGTCCTGCCGTGAGCTGTGTGTGTTGTGGGAGTCCTGCCGTGAGCTGTGTGTGTTGTGGAGTCCTGCCGTGAGCTGTGTGTTGTGGAGTCCTGCCGTGAGCTGTGTGTGTTGTGGAGTCCTGCCGTGAGCTGTGTGTGTTGTGGGAGTCCTGCCGTGAGCTGTGTGTGTTGTGGGAGTCCTGCCGTGAGCTGTGTGTGTTGTGGAGTCCTGCCGTGAGCTGTGTGTGTTGTGGAGTCCTGCCGTGAGCTGTGTGTGTTGTGGGAGTCCTGCCGTGAGCTGTGTGTGTTGTGGAGTCCTGCCGTGAGCTGTGTGTGGTGTGGAGTCCTGCCGTGAGCTGTGTGTGTTGTGTAGTCCTGCCGTGAACTGTGTGTGTTGTGGGAGTACTACCGTGAGCTGTGTGTGTTGTGGGAGTACTGCCGTGAGCTATGTGTATTGTGGGAGTCCTGCCGTGAACTGTGTGTGTTGTGGGAGTACTGCCGTGAGCTGTGTGTGTTGTGTGAGTACTGCCGTGAGCTATGTGTGTTGTGGGAGTCCTGCCGTGAGCTGTGTGTGTTGTGGGAGTCCTGTAGTGAAACTTGTGCTGTGGGAGTCCTGCAGTAAAACTTGTGCTGTGACAGTCCTGCCGTGAGTTGTGTGCGCTGTGGGAGTCCTGCCGTGAGCTGTGTGTGTTGAGGAGTCCTGCCGTGACCTGTGTGCGCTGTGGGAGTCCTGCCGTGAGCTGTGTGTGTTGTGGGAGTACTGCCGTGAGCTGTGTGTGCTGTGGGAGTCCTACAGTGAAACTTGTGCTGTGGGAATCCTGCCGTGAGCTGTGTGTGTTCTGGGAGTCCTGCCGTGAGCTGTGTGTGTTGTGGGAGTCCTGCCGTGAGCTGTGTGTGCAGTGGGCGTCCTGCCGTGAGCTGTGTGTGTTGTGGGAGTCCTGCCGTGAGCTGTGTGTGTTGTGGGAGTCCTGCCGTGAGCTGTGTGTGTTGTGGGAGTCCTGCCGTGAGCTGTGTGTGTTGTGGGAGTCCTGCCGTGAGCTGTGTGTTGTGGGAGTCCTGCCGTGAGCTGTGTGTATTGTGGAGTCCTGCCGTGAGCTGTGTGTGTTGTGGGAGTCCTGCCGTGAGCTGTGTGTATTGTGGAGTCCTGCCGTGAGCTGTGTGTGTTGTGGAGTCCTGCCGTGAGCTGTGTGTGTTGTGGAGTCCTGCCGTGAGCTGTGTGTGTTGTGGAGTCCTGCCGTGAGCTGTGTGTTTCGTGGGAGTCCTGCCGTGAGCTGTGTGTTTTGTGGAATCCTGCCGTGAGCTGTGTGTGTTGTGGGAGTACTGCCATGAGCTGTGTGTGCTGTGGGAGTCCTGCAGTGAAACTTGTTCTGTGGGAGTCCTGCCGTGAGCTGTGTGTGCTGTGGAGTACTGCCGTGAGCTGTGTGTGTTGTGGAGTCCTGCCGTGAGCTGTGTGTGTTGTGGGAGTCCTGCTGTGAGCTGTGTGTGTTGTGGAGTCCTGCCGTGAGCTGTGTGTGTTGTGGGAGTCCTGCCGTGAGCATTGTGTTTTGTGGAGTCCTGCTGTGAGCTGTGTGTGCTGTGGAGTACTGCCGTGAGCTGTGTGTGCTGTGGAGTCCTGCCGTGAGCTGTGTGTGTGTGTTGTGGGAGTCCTGCCGTGATCCGTGTGCTGTAGGAGTAAGAACATAAGAAAATAAGGAGTCTGAAATAGGCCGGTTGCCTGTAATGGATATCTCCCCTACAAAATAGGGCGGCAAATTAATTCAGGGCAGGATGCAAATGCATTACAGGAGGATCTAAATAAACTGCAGGGGTGGTCTGAGAAATGGCAAATGAAATTCAACACCAGCAAGTGCAGCGTACTTATTATTGGAAGAACAAATACTTATAATGTATACAGCCTGAACAACATCAACCTAGAGAAGTCGACTTGTGAAAGAGACTTAGGGGTACTTGTAAGCCTTCACCTACGGCCTAGAAAACAGTGCGATAATGTTTGAAATAAGGCAAACAGAGTAGGTTTTTTATCTAGAAGTGTAAGTAATAAGAATGCAGAGGTCTTATTGCAACTATATCTTGCGCTAGTCAGGCCGCATCTCGATTATGCGGTTCAGTTCTGGTGCCCCTATTATAGAATGGATATCAATTCACTAGAGTCGGTGCAGCGAAGAATGACGAAAATGATTCCGGGACTTAGAAGCCTTCCATATCAGGATAGATTAAAGAAACTAAACTTGCATTCCCTAGAAAGACGAGGAGTGCGGTGAGATATGATAGAAGTATTTAAGTGGGTGAAAGGAATCAATAAAGGAGATATAGTTAAAGTTCTTATGATATCCGAGCAGGATAGATCTCGCAGCAACGGATTTAAGTTGGATAAGTTTAGGTTTAGGAGGAAGATAGGAAGGAACTGGTTCACATTAGGGTGGTGGACGAATGGAACAAGCTTAGCAACTTTGTAGTAAGTGCTGGAACGCTGGAAAGTTTTAAAAGGAGGCTAGATAGATTCATGGATGATAGAGAGTGGTAGTAACTCTCGACAGGAGCTGCCATGCACAGGCCAACCGGCCTATTGCAGACTCCTTATTTTCTTATGTTCTTATGTAAACGCTGTTTGTCGCTGAGTAGCCGACCCACGAATTCCCCAGTGTATGCCTAGTGGTCTAGGTCAACCAGTGCCGCCCTCGGAGCGGGGGTCAACTTCCAAGCCACGCCTACCCCGTAGTCCGACACGGGCCTTTGCCTGTAGGCGGCCCGTTTGGTGGTTCTGGCTGGAGCTCTTGGAGCAGCCAGACTGGATTTGGGATTTGGAGATGGAGGTTGTCCTACCTGCAGATATGAAACGATACTGCAGGTTTGCAAGTGTGAGCGGACCCCCGATCAGTGAAGGCTTACCACCAACCCCCACTCTTGGACGTGGTCAGTTTCGGAGTGGCGCCCCCCCCCCCCCTCCCGACATGGGGTCCGCACTTGCTGTGGGAGGATACTTCCTAAGCTATCTGGGTGGTGGGTATCGTGTGATGACCCGGAGAAGGTGGTGAATGTGGTTTGTTTGGGCCTTTCGGGTTAGAGTGGCCGCTGGTGTTGTGTATTCTTCTTGCAAGTTTCGAATTCTGTTTTGGACAGAAGGTGCATTCCCTGACGACATTTCCGATCGTCTGCCAGGTGCACTTGTACCCTAGTTGTAGTCGATGATGGCTAACTTGGGTTTGTCTTGGTGTTTTCTTGCCCGCGAATGGTAGTTCCCCTTTCGTAGCCGCCAGGTACCATTTAGCTAATTGGGAACCAGCGTTGAATGCGTCAAGGAAGCTCTTTTGAATGTGGAGCTTGGTAGTCTTTCTGAGGTGGTTCTTGATCTGTTACACGCTTGCTGGAACTTGAATGTGTATGCTTCTAAAACGTGTGGCTGCCTTGGCTGCTTCGTCTGCCATGCCATTTCCCCTGATCCCTACATGACTGGGAATTCAGTGTAAGACGACGGGCAATTTTGTTTTTGGAAATTCTGTAGCTGTGCGAGGATCGAGGTTATGATGTGGACGTTGTCTCTTGGTTGACTGTGTTGCAGCGCCTTCATGGCCGTTTTCGAGTCCGTGTGAATTATGATGGACTTGTGTTCTTTGCAGCGTGTTGTAGGACCTTTGAGATTCCTACCAACTCTGTTTGTAGGGTGGCGCAGTCATTGGAAAGTCTCCATTGGAGGGCCTGACCTTGGGTGTAGAAGGCCGCTCCGGATCTTTGATGTTTTGGGTCCACCGAGCCAGTGCCGGGTTAAGACTTTCGTAGGCCTTAGGCACCTCCAAGATATGGGGCCCCATTTGACAGCATATTCACTAATAACACAAGCTAGTACCTAATTATAAAATGTGATGTCGAAACAATAAGATTCAGTGATGTTTGCCATGAATTGAATAAAAGAAAATGGGTTAGATCAGCTGTTCTTGTACAGTACAGAAATAGTTTTGTTTACAAGAAGCACAGCTAGCTGGTGGACACTAATAGGATTAAGTAATAAATAAATGGAAAAAAGTACCTCAGTATCAATTTAATAATAACCTGTAGAAAAAGGGGAAGAAAAGTTCTTCGTTTTATTTTTCGTAGGCCCCCAATATCTCGTAGGCCCTAGGCACTGTGCCTACTGTGCCTAATGGATAATCCGGGCCTGCACCGAGCCGTCTGTTAAGTACGATGCTGCATCAGCCGGTGTCTCGGTGGCTATGGCTTCCTGACTTTCTTTTTTGAGGTCCTCCTTCTGGAGGTTGGTTTTGCTATCACCCAGGTCGGTGATTTTGAATGTGGCTGGTGGAGGGCTCCACTTTCAAACCTGCAGTATCGTTTCATATCTGCATGTAGGACAACCTCCAATCCAAAATCCGGTCTGGCTGCTCCAAGAGCTCCAGCCGGAACCACCAAACGGGCCGCCTACAGGCAAAGGCCCGTGTTGGACTATGGTCCGACAATCTCAACAACAACAACCCGGGAACATCCGCCACTGACATCGTCGACAACATCTCTCGACCGTTTTCGGTTTATCGAGCATTAGTTTGTCCTCCCCACTGTTGGTGTGAGTGACCCACACTCCAGCTGGAGAGCAGCTATAGCATGATATTCCCGACGTGGTTTGAGCTCTTTTCCTTGTACTAATATTTTTCCTTTTTTCGCTCTGGCCTAGGGACCTGCACCCTCAAAAGTGTATTCGTCCTGCGGTCCCCCCTAGACTGTTAACCTCCCTCCCAGGAGATTGTGAACACGAAAGGGGGTTGGAGCAAGAACCCATCCCTCTGCCGAGTCTTTCCAGGAAAACCGTGATCGTGCGGGTCCACCTGGAAAGAGGGTAGCCATCCTCATCCTTACCCAATAGGAACACTTAGCTCACGTCTATAAGTGAGCAGTCACATACACTAGGAAGTAGGTTTCCCCAAACAGGGCTCCGGGAGAGAAGCTCAGGAACCACTCTACGACCACCCAGCCATCAAGTGCCTGTGGGGAGTGTTTAAACTCCTCTGCTACTTACTCAACCGGAATAGGTAGGCTCTGAACAACAGAAAACCTCCAAAGAAGAAGAAAACACCACTTTACCACCGGTTATGGAGTGCATACGCCCTCCTAACCGCGACTCCCGCCTGAACCGCCAACCCGACGACCCGAACCACGACAGGCTCGGCACAGAGAAAGCGGACCAGCTGCGGGCCTTCCACGAAGCCCTGAAAACCAAGAACAATGTCATCCACACCACTGCCACCACCACTGAGGACGAAAACTGGACGAAGGTTGAAAACAAAAAACGCCGACACAGCCAAAATTCCGGATCTCGAAAACGGACACGAAAACGACCGAGCTGGAGAAACAAAATCCACAGGCCAAGTTCTCAGTGCGGCCCAACCTAAAGGGGAAGATGATTATTCACCCCAAAGACAAGGACTCCGCCACCACCCTCGACACTTACCTGAAAAACACCACCACCGTTGCAGCAGCCAAGCTAGACCCCGCCCAGAAACTGATGAAGTCGGTAGTCCTCCGATACCCAAAGGAGCTACCCTTCGAACCCCCGGAGAACCATCCAAAAATCCTAAAAGAGGAGGGCCTAGCCGGACTATTGGGCCACAAGACCCAGCCTACACAGCTCCAAATACTCATAGGGAGCGTCCTCGAGCCAGTCGCCACAGCTCCAGCCACCTCAGTGGAGGACAACATGCCGGCCCCCACAAGAGTGACAGCCGAGGTGCACTTTACACCGAAAAAGGTCACCAGGGAACCAAAGATATCGACAGCTCCCAGAAAGAAACTGGACGTTTCAGCTCCCCTGAACCGAACCACGGCCCAGAAGGCAAAAACCACCACAGAACAAGAAGATATGAACCTGATCTAGTCGGAATCAAACCTGAACATATCCATCGAGGATCACCAGAAGTCTCCGATGAAACAGTGGTGGAAAACACCAGCACCCTGAACATCCTTACATGGAATGCTCAGGGCATCAAAAACAAGAAACACCTCCTGCAAAAAGCAGCAGCCAAGGACAAGCCTGACACTATACTGCTACAAGAAACACTCCTACAAGAACACCACTGTTTCAAATTCAGTGGCTAAAAGACATACAGGAGGCATTTCACTCAGGCGTCGACAAGAGGATGTATGATCTTGATCAAGTCGAGCATACCCTCCTCCTAGGTCACGCAGCATTTGCCATGTGGGAAAAACATCGAGACACCGGCCGTCAAAGTAACCCTCCAAGAACGGGAAATATCTGTCCACAACATCTACAAGAACCCAAGGGGCTCACTGGAGGTGACTCAATTATTCGCTTCGGCCGCTGACCACGCCACACTCATAGGAGGGGATTTCAATGCACATCATCCCTTCCTAAGCTCGGTAAGGCCCACAAATGAAGACGGCCTACATTATACATCACCTTTCAAGACACACCCGAGATCGCCCTTCTAAACACCGGAGAGCCCACCTACATTAGGGGAGGAAGGCTAGATCTAACCTTCGTCTCCAGTGCACTACAGTCTTCGGCCTCCTGGCAGCTACACCCCACGCTGACCAGCGACCACTTCGCCACCCTAACAACGCTGAGGATGAACAAACTCCCCACTCCACCCCCCTCCCCCCCCGAGATGGAGATACAATACCCAAAAGAAGGACTGGGAACTCTAGGAAACACCTGGTTAAGTGGCGCTCCAAATCACAGCCGGCCGGCGCAGCACCCGTGGACGAGACAACCCTCCACCACCAATTGGTCGAGGCGTTTCACCAAGCGGCAGAAGAGGCTATTCCAAAAACAAAACCCACATCAAGACAGTACAAGGATTACTGGTTCTACTGTCCCAGGGTGAAAGAACTCAACCACAGAGTGAACATGGCCCGAAGAAACTACAGAAGACATCCTACGGATACAAACAGACATCTCCTGCAAGACATAGTCAAGGACACCAGGGAAGAGAAGGAAGAAATCAAAAGCGTAAGCTGGCTCAAGTGGTGCTCCGAACTGAACGAGCACACCTCCCTCGGCAAAATGTGGACCCCGATCCGAAGGGCATCTGGGAAGGCAACACCACCACCACCAACCCATCCCAACCCAGAAGAGGAAGCAGAGAGACTTGCAAAACTGTTCTCTGACCGAGCAGCAACGAAAAACCTCCCGAGACAGGCGGAGGAGACAACGGCGTCTGCGACAGACCAGACTCCAGACGATCGAAGAGGCCTGCAACAGTGAAGATGACACTGACAGACCATTCAACCAGCAAGAACTCCAGAAGTCGGTAAAACAAAGCAAGGACACAGCACCAGGGGCCGACAAGATAACCTATTCCATGCTTTCCCATGCCGGAGAAGCCGGGCACGAGGCTTTGCTACAAGTCATCAATGCTTCGTGGACAGCACAGAGACTTCCACCGGAATGGAAGAAGGCAGATATACAGCCCATTCCGAAGACCAGAGAACCAGACAAACCGAGACCCATCTCCCTCCTCAGCTGCATAGCCAAGACGGGAGAAAGAATGGCTCTCAACAGACTCAAGTGGAAAGGCGGTAGCGCACACCCTACGAATATTTGCTTACACCGAGAACACCGGCACAAGCAACAACATTGCCAAGATACTCAGCACAGTGGACAATAAACCAGCTTTGGTGGTCTTCCTCGACCTGGAGAAGGCCTTCAAACTAGCAAATCCACTGGCCATTATAACGACACTCGCCGAAAAAGGCGTCAAAGGAAGGTTGCTGGGGTGGATCCAGAACTACCTCATACAGAGAGAAGCAAGAGTACGCTTTCAAGCTACAGGGTCCATGAAAACGGAACCCCACAAGGAGGCATCCTCAGTCCAACGCTGTTCAATGTCCTGATGGAAAATCTAGTCAGACTACCTCTCAGACAAACAGCCAAGCTCCTCCGCTATGCAGACGATTTACAGCTCATAGTAAGAGGAGCAAACAGACTAGTCAACACGCAACACGCACTCCAACTTATAGAAGAGGAGTGCAACAGACATGGACTCAAGATAAATCCAGCCAAGTCGAAAGCGATGGCCATCTGCACAGACACACCAGACATGGTGCTCTCCATACAAAACACGCCGGTAGTATGCACCAACACCCGCCAGTGTCTTGGAATCTGGTTCGACCAGAAACTCGCTTTCAAGCTGCAACTCGATTATCTCAGGCACAGGACGAAGAGCAGACACAATATAATGAGGTCGCTCACCAGGACAACCGCAGGAGCTAACATACACGTGCTCAAAGCCTACTACACCGCCGCCATCAGATCGCTGGTAGATTACAGTGCTCCAGCGCTCTGGCAGTACGAATCAAGCAGGTGACAGCCGGACTCCTCGCAAAAATCTGTAGATCAGATAAGCCCACAGCTGCCAAAACGTGATTCAGTGCCTCCCTCCACCTCGACCACAGAGCGAGAGGGGCCACCTGGTCGCACGAGGCAAGCGAGGTCATCAGGCACCTGCAAGCAGAAACACTCGCCAAGAACAACCAAGACATACGAGACAGGGATTATGTAGTTCCACCACCATGGAGCCCTCCACCAGCCACATTCAAAATCACCGACCTAGGTGATAGCAAAGCCAACCTCCAGAAGGAGGACTTCAAAAGAATAAACCAGGAAGCCATCGCCACCGAGACACCGGCTCATGCAGCATCATACTTCACAGACGGCTCGGTGAACCCAAAACATCATAGATCTGGAGCGGCCCTCGACACCCAAGGTCAGACCCTCCTATGGAGACTTTCCAATGACTTTCCAATGACTGCCGCCTACAGGCAAAGGTCCGTGTCGGACTACGGTCCGACAATCTTAACAACAACAGCAATCTCAAAGGCCTTCAACACGCTGCAACAGAACACAACAAGTCCATCATAATTCACACGGACTCGAAAACGGCCATGCAGGCGCTGCAACACAGTCAACCAAGAGAAAATGTCCACATCATAACCTCGATCCTCGCACAGCTACAGGACTTCCAAAGACAAAATCGCCCAGTCTTCCTACACTGAATTCCCAGTCATGTAGGGATCGGGGGAAATGACATGGCAGACGAAGCAGCCAAGGCAGCCACACGTTTTAGAAGCGTACACATTCAAGTTCCAGCAAGCGTGCAACAGATTAAGAACCACCTCAGAAAGACTACCAAGCTCCACATTCAAAAGAGCTTCCTTGACGCATTCAACGCTGGTTCCCAATCAGCCTTCATCGACTACAACTCGGGTACAAGTGCACCTGGCAGACGATCGGAAATGTCGTCAGGGAATGCACCTACTGTCAGGAGCCAGAGGCCAACCCACTGGAACACTATCTCCTCGACTGCGAAGTCACAAAAAGTCTCCGAAACAGAATTCGAAACTTCCAAGAAACTCCAAAACTGACCATGTCCAAAAGTAGGGGGTTGGTGGTAAACGCTCACTGAACCGAGGGACCGCTCACACTTGCAAACCTGCAGTATCCTTTCATATCTGCAGGTAGGACAACCTCCATTCCCAATCCCAAATCCGGTCTGGCTGCTCCAAGAGCTCCAGGCGAAACCACCAAACGGGCCGCCTCCAGGCAAAGGCCCATGTCGGACTACGGTCCGACATTCTCAACAACAACAACAACAACACAGCCGTGAAGGTCAGAAATTGACAGACTGCACTCAGCAATAAAAACATCTATAACCAAACACACTATTGTTTCACACTTCAGAACATTGCCGAACAATAGACTAACAGAAGAAGTTAAATTAATCCAAACCCATTGCAATGAAATAAACAGATACATGGAAAGACACGGCAATAACAGATGGCTATATACGACGCAGACATTAAGAGACGCATGTAAGGAAGCAAACAACAAAAAACGGAATGATATTAATATGGCGGCTGACAAGACTAAAGACACAAAAATATTTTGGACTTCCAAAAACAAGATGATGGGGCATAACAAGCAAAAACACCATACATTAAAGACCATAATGGATCAAAACTGTATGAGGAAAATGAACAAGAGTCAGCATTCAAATGGGAATGGGTAAAAGTTTTTAAGATATCAGATGAGGAAAATGAAGATTTTGAGAGTGAACACGAATGAAGGATAGAAGGTGAAATGGAAAGACACATACATAGACTCACCCCAAAGCAATATATAGACTAAAACTTATTACTTAATAATCAAATAATAACCATGGGAGAAATGATGCACTTCTCTGAGGAAGTTTAAGGAAAAGGCCCCCGGTCTCACAGGTATTACACGAAATATGATCATAAATCTACCGGAAAATATCTTAAAAACATTATCTAATATACTATAGGACTAGCTCTCTGTCTGTCTGTCCGTCTGTCTGTCTGTTCTGGGCAGCCGAAACGGCACAATCGTTTTTCATCAAACTTGGTGGAAAAATCGCAAAAAAATTCGTAGAGTGGAACAAACCTGGTCCCATGTCGATGGTTTTTTTAGGAAGGCATTAATTAACCATTTATTTACGATGGAAAACGATGCAAGTCTACGGACTTGCCGCACCCTCATTCGCTGTACGCTGTCAGCCGGATACAATACAGTACAATACCATACAATACCATACAATTCCATACAATACAATACACAACGAACTATAAATATTTGTAAGAATAAAACATAATTATATAGACATGTAAGACTCACAACTTGATAAGATATCCGTAAGACATTAGCTATTGGAAATGTGATTAAATGTTTTGTTATTAATCCAGTGTGAAATGTATCGGTACTGGGGGTACAATCCTAATGGTCTCTAATCCTGTTGATTAGGTGAGGTTAATCTGGGTTTATTGAGATTAATGATTAGGTGTGGGGTTTATTCTACCTGTGTTAGTCTCAGGTATGACCCATATTGTAACACTCACAACCATGATTATAACAACCAGGACCATGATTATAACAACGACGACCATGATTATAACAACCACGACCATGATTATAACAACCACGACCATGATTATAACAACCACGACCATGATTATAACAACCACGACCATGATTATAACAACGACGACCATGATTATAACAACCACGACCATGATTATAACAACCACAACCATGATTATAACAACCACGACCATGATTATAACAACGACGACCATGATTATAACAACCACGACCATGATTATAACAACGACGACCATGATTATAACAACCACGACCATGATTATAACAACCACGACTATGATTATAACAACGACGACCATGATTATAACAACCACGACTATGATTATAACAACCACGACCATGATTATAACAACCACGACCATGATTATAACAACCACGACTATGATTATAACAACCATGACTATGATTATAACAACCACGACTATGATTATAACAACCACGACCATCTGGAAAACGATGTCGCTGTACTCTGTCAGCCGGACCGCGGTTGCGCGCTAGCCATGGGACTCGAGTCCCTGGCACGAAGGGCCCACGATCACGTGTTGAACATCTATAAAGCATGCTTAAAAACGGGTTACTTTCCAGACAAACTAAAATATGCTAAAATCATATTTATTCCCAAGGAGGGCAAGGGCAGTAAAGAAATGCTAAACTACAGGCCAATATCTTTATTTTAAATTACTGGAAAACTACTGGGAAAAAATCTAATTCAAGGCTTATAACCGTTTTAACACAACATGGGAAAACTAACAATTGACAACATGGATTTATGCCCAATAGAAATACCCTAACTGCAATAGCTACAATAACGGAAATAATGGCAATTGAAAAAAAGCAATGGGTACCAGATCAATATAATTTTAAGGGACGTTTCTAAGGCTTTTGCTTAAGTTGGCATTTGGCCTTAGATTGTAAAATATTAAAATTAGGATTTAGCGAACACTTGCTAAGAATATTGTGTAACTATTTAGATGACAGGAGAGCACAAATTCAAATTGGAAACTTTATGGGAACTATGTTTAATCTCGAGACTGGAGTACCTCAAGGAGGATGCCTTTCTCCAACTCTATATACAATTTATACCTCAGACACACCTCAACCTATCCCCTTTAGCGAATATGTAATGTTTGCTGATGATATTACTCAAATAGTATCATACCCAGGAAAATCAACCCAATTTATGGCACTCTACACGGTAAGAGCGATAAAAAACATAAATGATTTTGAGAAAAAATGGAAAATCAGGACAAATAAGAACAAATTCAAGACAATACCAATAGCCAAGATCAAAACCAGTTCAGATATAGTCGACCAGGAACTATATACCCATACGACACTGAAGGCAGGATGCTTGGACTAAAACTAACAAAAAGAGGATATATAACATACATAAAAGATAAAGAACGACAGGCAAGAATAAGATTATCAAAAATAAAACGATTTAAGAACCTTAGCATTAATAACAAAAGATTTATATAGCCCTTGTGAAATCAATTATGGACTACCCACCCATCCCATTGAACACCCTTAGTAAAACGAGCATTAAAAGGTTACAAACAGTACAAAATATAGCCGTCAGATTTATATGTAACATAAAATATACAGACCACATCAATAATGAACAGCTACACAAGAGAGCAAACCTCCTAGCAATCAATGTAGAAATACACAACAAGGTGACTGAACTCAACACAGAAGCTTACCAAAACTGGATAATTAATATTGATAATGAAGAATTCCAAGAACACAGTTGGTTTAAATCAGCCAGAAAGAAAGTAATTGAACCATCTCCTGCCCCAATATACACATAAAACATTAATAGATAGAAAAAAAATGAGAGTGACCTACCAGCTCCACTAAGAACCTGGCAGGCCTCTCCATACAGTGTACCTTTAGACTAACACAACTAACATTTAACCAACACATTAAAAAAAAAAAGTGACTACCCTCCCAGCCACACAAGGACCTGGAAGGGCTCTCTTACTCCACCGCAGTAAAAATAAAAAAAAATAAGAAGTATAATAAGCAGCACCATATAAATACACCAATACTAATACAAAGATCTGACGACCCAAGGGAGCAAAAAAAAAAAAAAAAACAATAGATAAGATGAAGCCCACCTGGTACGATGTCCTCCGTAAACTTCCTGACCTCTCGTATGTCTATGGGAACGGGTCGCGGAAAAGGGACGTGATTGCTGCCCGTGTCATCATCGGGTATGACTTGGCTTGGGAGATTGGTATCCCCGCCTTCCCTGAGCAACGCGCTTATGCATTACGCAGAAGACCCGACAGCCGCACCCTTATCCACTACCTCCTAAGATGTCCCCACACACAACGCTTCCGTGACGCCTGCTGGACCACCACTCCACGACCCCCTGACGGAGACACGATGATCCTCCCCATACTGGCCAGATATTTTGTAAAAAACATTGATTATGTGTTAAAGGAATATCCTTCCTTCCTTAGGCTTTAGTAAACCCCTTTATAGTATTTATGCTGTATATACTTGTCACACTTGCCAGATGCTTCTGGTGTCATTGTACAGGGGTACCTAGTGACAGCACTAGGATTCCGCTTCCTCTATCAAGGAATAAACAATTGAAATTGAATTGATATGATGAAGCGATTTGGTTGAGCCCAGATTCTTTCTACTCCGACTGTATTTCAGTTTCACCACTTTTTCTTCAATCCCTAATAATCTCATTTCACCTCTTAACTCATGACTCCAATGCAATACGAAGGTCATTCTACTACAAGCTCTCAAACCAGCAAGACCTCTTCTCAACAAGCTTCTCTACAACACAGTAACGCCCCTGTATCTTGCTGCACTGTACATACAATATACGTAAAGTAAACGTTATTGTGAGTTTCCTTTTTCACCTCCATCCTGAGTGCGAGATCTCCTTTATGTACATGTGTATGTGGTCCTAAGAAAGAGAAAATTGACACATTAGAAAGAGAACTTTGCCTATTGGCCACATACTGTACACTACGCTACAGTACCTTGCTCTGAATAATTATGGAAGAACAGAGGTGACAGAATCTTTCACTAATTTGATTGTAGTCTTATATACTTTAGCTTGAGTCAATCAGTTAAGT
This sequence comes from Homarus gammarus, assembly GCA_958450375.1. NCBI lineage: Eukaryota > Metazoa > Arthropoda > Malacostraca > Decapoda > Nephropidae > Homarus > Homarus gammarus. The sequence goes on along the minus strand of CAUDMG010003433.1, from coordinate 1,031,363 downwards.
GCATTAGAATTCCTCAAGTTACTGGGAAACCTTTATAAACCCGCGCCTGTAAGAAATGGGCGAACAAAACCTTATTATCGCCTTTGTCATTAAAACAATGAGCTGTACTACATGTAAGCGTTGAAGAACTGTTTATTTAAGAACTATTCTAATTCTTCCTCTCAAGAGCCTTGATTCAAGAGTTATAGCCAGGGCCGGATTCAGGAGTGGGCAAAGTGGGCAGCTGCCCAGGGGCCTCCACATGTGCGGCAGTAGCTATATCAGGGCTGGTCGACTTGAAACCACATAAATGACTCCAGTCATGTCTCACTTTTGTGCGTGTGTGTGTGTGTTGGGAATTTGTACACTATCAATAAATGTACAGTTAATTAAAAATTTCTCAATGTTCTAATTTCCTCAATATAACTGAATATGGCTTCAAAATTCTCCAAAGAAGTGTTCAAATTTCACAATTTTCCCGGGGGACTTACAGCGCCCCCAGAACTCCCAGATGTTTAGGCTCGCTTCACTCGCCACCCCACCCTCTTGGGTAATTATAATAAGGGGGGCCTCCACAAAGAGGCTGCCCATGGGCCTCCACAGGTCTAAATCCGGCACTGGTTATAGCTCTAAAAGAGGCATAGCGAAGAATAAAATTCACGTTATTGTATAATTTTTATTTGTAAAACAAATTATTTACGGAAGTTCATAGGTACAAGTGGAATAAATTTTGACCATAAATTAATGGCTAATTGATTATCATCTCCCTCCCCTCTCGTAATCCACCTACACTGAATTACTTAAAGTGAGAAAGTAAACAATGATAATCATGAGAAGAGAGAAATTTCAGACAATAATAAAAATGTGAGTGTTGTTTGGAAGAGAAACCGTTGTTAGAAGATGCACTTATACACTCACTTAAACCAGTTTGTATTATAAACAAGCTTCGAGAGTACGTAATAAGTATAGTAAATATGGTATAAACTGTATTGAGGGAGATCTGAGAAGGGGTTGTAGTGGACGTCTCCCCTACAACTGCGTAGCCGCATTCCAATGCGACAGTATCCTAGCAACCAAACGAGCGGCCCAGGGGGGGGGGGGGGGGGGGGTCACCAGATGCCACAGTATCCTAGCAACCAGCCACCTGCTACGTCTTCCCTAGCAAAGGAGTCAAGAAACCGGCGAGTTCCCACGGATTTACTTCCGGCGGCTGTGTATATAAGCTCTGTCTCTCCATTGAGATTCATTCTGCCCTCGGTTCCTGAACACGCAACACCTCCTCCAAGCAAGCTCCTCGCTGTCCAGCTCTCATTCAACCTGGAGGCCAGCAACAGGCAACATCTCCTCTAACGAAGCTCCTGCACATCTACCTCCTTCAGCACGCTACTCACCGAACGTGTCTACTGAGCAGCTCCTCACCACACGGCATCTCCAGCACCAGACTGTCTTTCATATAATTTATATTATATAAGAAAACCACCACCTAGAGTTTCCATCCATCAATCCTGAGTGCTAGACAACATAATATCAGGTAACTCTACAAATGGTGACCCCCGGAATAACGCACTCACACAGGATGGAGGACGGACGGATCTCTCTACCGACTTTCAACCACAACGTCGAGGACTGGTTAGATCATGTGGAAGCAGCCCTCGTCGGCTCACAAGCGACTGACGAGCAAAAGTATGGCGCCCTGCTCTGTGCCTTGCCCACGGAAGTCGCCACGCTGGTCTCACAGACCATTTCCAACCCTCCAGATGACAACAAATTCGCTACCCTGCGGGATGCCTTGAAGACGCGTTATCAACAGACCAGCCCCAATCTCCTGCAAGACCTATCCTCTATCTCCCTCGGGAACTCAACCCCGGGACGTCTCTGGGAGGAGATGTGTAGGCTGAACTCCCGTCACACAGACAGACTCCCCGACTCTATCCTGCGCCAGCTTCACGCACAAAAGCTACCCACAGAAGTACGCAACATCCTGTCCGCAGTAGATTACTCTACGACACCAGAACTATATGCAACCGCGGCAGACAAAATTTTCAACGAGTGCGCTGCTGCACCCCTTGCCGCCACGGTCACACCAGTACCTACCACCGAACTTGTAAGCCGGGTCAACACCCCTCAGCCGAGCAATACCTCACAAGACATCAAGGACCTGTTACAAACTTTGAACCGCAGGATGGACACCATTGAGCAGTTCTGCTCCTCCATACCCGCTGCTGCGCCAGTTCCTGACTCACACACCACGCCCTACAAGTTCCGACGCACAGCAGCCAACCCCAAGCACAACAAATATACCCTCTGCTGGTATCACCAGACTTTCGGCCGCAATGCTCGAAACTGTGAGCCCTATTGCACCTATTCGGGAAACGGCAACACAGGAGGCTGGTAGACGCCTCAGCCTCCGTCCCATCAGGCGTCTCAGTACTGCGCGTCACCGACCGCACCTCCGGCAAGAAGTTCCTCATCGACACAGGTTCATCGGTCAGCCTCATCCCTCCCTCACTACAAGACAAGTCAAAGCAACCCTCTTATGACCTGTTCGCTGCCAACGGTACCTCCATCGCCTCCTACGGCGTACGCACCCTCGCCTTAGACCTCGGTCTGCCCAAGACTCTGCGTTGGTTATTCGTGATAGCAGACGTGTCTCAACCCATCCTTGGTTTCGACTTCCTCACCTTCCACAAGCTCGGCGTCAAACCAAGTCATCTATGCCTCATCCATGAGCCTACAGCACGCAAGATCCAGGGTTCTCGTGCCAGACACACCGACACTATCACCTGTCTTGCGCCTTCCAACGAGTTCTCCTCCCTGCTCGACGAATTCAAGGAGCTTTTCTCACCCCGAGTCTCCCTACCCCCACCACCTACATCGGGAATTTTCCACCACATCGAAACCAAAGGACCACCAGTCTTTTCACGCCCTCGCCGCCTGCGCCCTGAGCTCCTGAACACAGCCAAAGTAGAATTCAACAAACTACTGCAAGACGGCATCATTCGCCCTTCAAGGAGTCCCTGGGCATCGCCTCTTCACATGGTTCCTAAGCAAACACCCGGCGAGTGGAGGGTGTGTGGCGACTACAGAGCCCTGAATCTCGTCACCAAACCTGACAGGTACCCTATTCCGCATGTCCAGGACTTTCACCACAAACTTCATGGCAAGACTATCTTCTCGAAGATCGACTTGGAGCGTGCCTTCCACCAGATCCCAGTAGCACCGGCAGATACCCAGAAGACAGCCATCACCACTCCGTTTGGACTCTTCGAGTACACTTTCATGAGTTTTGGCTTACGCAATGCAGCACAGACTTTCCAGAGGTACATGGACCATATGCTTCGCGACCTCGATTTTGTCACCGTCTACATTGACGACATCCTCGTCGCATCTTCGACGCCTGCCGAGCACCGCCACCACCTACAACTCCTTCTCCAACGCCTGCAGAACAACAACATGAAAGTTCATCCTGCTAAGTGCGTCTTTGGAACCTCGGCCATCGATTTCCTCGGTCACAGAGTCTCGCCCAGTGGCATACAACCCCTACCACAGAAGATAACTGCGATTAGGGAGTTCCCCAGACCTGAAACGGCGAAGAAACTCCGAGAATTCCTGGGTTTAGTCAACTACTACCACCGCTTCATTGACAAAGCTGCCACCGTCCTAGCCCCCCTACACGACCTTCTCAAGGGACGCCCAAAGAAGTCTCACAAGTCTCTCGTGTGGACTCAAGAGGCTACTACGGCATTCACCACTATCAAACAGCACATTACACGCCTCACCCTCCTGGCCCACCCCGCACCTAACGCCCGGACCACTCTCACAACAGACGCTTCTTCTACTGCAGTGGGCGCCGTCTTACAGCAGGAGATCAACGGAATTCTCATGCCCGTTGCTTTCTTCTCACAACGGCTTCAACCACCACACCTCAAGTACAGCGCCTTTGATCGAGAACTCCTGGCCATACACCTGGCTGTCAAACATTTCCAGCACTTCCTCGAGGCCCGTCAGTTCACCATCTTCACTGATCACAAGCCCCTCGTCCACGCCTTCGCTTCAGCTTCCCAGTCACATACACCTCGTGTCCTGCGCCACTTGGCTTACATCTCGGAGTTCTCCAGCGACGTCCAACACATTAAAGGCAGCCACAACGAGATCGCCGACGCCCTCTCTCGTTGTATATCCAACATTCTTCCCTCATCTCCACCCATTGATTATGGGCAGCTAGCCGCGGCTCAAGAGAAAGACGAAGACCTGGCAGCATACAAGACATCCCCCTCAGGCCTCACACTCCAAGAACTCCCTGTTCCTGGCACAAAGATAAAATTGTGGTGCGACGTATCCTGTGGGCAGCCTAGACCATTCGTGCCTCACGTCCACCGCCGTGCTGTTTTCGACCGCATCCATGGTCTCAGCCACCCGGGTGTGCGGGCCTCCCAGCGCCTCCTCACGCAACGTGTCGTCTGGCCCGGCATCAAGTCTGATACTAAGAAATGGGCTGCCCAGTGCCTGGCCTGCCAGTCCTCCAAAATACATCGTCACATACGGGCCCCCTTACAAACCTTCCCTATTCCCAAAGGACGTTTTCAAGTAGTACACCTCGACATCGTGGGACCTCTTCCATCATCCTACGGTAGCACCTACATCTTCACCTGCATCGACCGTTTCACCAGGTGGACAGAAGCAATTCCCATGCCCAACGCTACAGCAGAGACTACTGTCTGCGCCTTCATGTCCGGTTGGGTTCCCCGTTTTGGACCCCCCGCAACCGTAATCACTGACCGAGGAGTACAGTTTGAGTCACAACTCTGGCAGCACCTCCTACAGTTCCTCGGCACGTCTAGACAACGCACTACAGCATACCACCCTCAAGCCAACGGCATGGTAGAGCGGTTTCACCGGCAGCTGAAGGACGCACTCAAGGCACAGCACGACCCTTACAGCTGGATTGATGCGCTTCCCTTAGTGCTCCTCGGCATCCGTGCGTCACACAAGGAGAATATGGACTGTAGCCCAGCAGATCTTACACTAGGCGAGCCCCTTCGGCTACCCGGGGATTTCTCACTCCCTCCTGACCCCCACCAAACCTCTCCAGCCGTTCGTCACGACTTACTTCAAAAGCTACGACAAGCAGTTTCTGCATTCAGAGCTACTGCTCCACGCCATCCTCCTCGGCGCCCTGAACACACCCCTCCTGCACTACTCACAGCCGAGTATGTTTTCGTCAGGCATGATGCTCACCGCAACCCATTACAACACCCCTACGATGGACCCTTCCAGGTGGTTACCCGTTCAGCAAAGTTCCTGACGATTATCCGGAATGGCAGACATGACACCGTCAGCATAGACCGAATCAAACCGGCCACCTTAGTCGTCGGGCCCCCAGCCCAGCAGCACCATCAACAAACTACGCCTGCACCAGTCTACCCGCAGTTACCACCGGCAGCAACACCACGCCCACGACATTTCTGGGCACCCTCTTTTCACCCTCATGTACACCCTGTTCCTGCTGTAGAACCTGTTCCTGTCATAGACCCTCCTCCTGTCATAGAACCTGAACCTGTCATAGAACCCGCTCCTGCCATGGACCCTCCTCCTGACATAGAACCTGCACCTATCATAGAACCTGGTCCTGCCATGGACCCTCCTCCTGACGCAGCCCCTGCAGCAGCAGGAGCACAGCAACCATTGCTTGTACAACCTCCTCTAATCCCAAACTCTCTTTCTCCTCCTAATTCTCCCACAGGTTTTGTGTCACTAGACGGAGTTGTTACACGTAGCGGCCGAGTCGTACGTACACCTGCCCGGTATGTGTTATGTGTGGGACACAACCAGGACAACATCCAGCCTCCCGCCGCGCCGGGAGGGGAGGGGGAGTATTGTAGTGGACGTCTCCCCTACAACTGCGTAGCCGCATTCCAATGCGACAGTATCCTAGCAACCAAACGAGCGGCCCAGGGGGGGGGGGGGGGCGTCACCAGATGCCACAGTATCCTAGCAACCAGCCACCTGCTACGTCTTCCCTAGCAACGGAGTCAAGAAACCGGTGAGTTCCCACGGATTTACTTCCTGCGGCTGTGTATATAAGCTCTGTCTCTCCATTGAGATTCATTCTGCCCTCGGTTCCTGAACACGCAACACCTCCTCCAAGCAAGCTCCTCGCTGTCCAGCTCTCATTCAACCTGGAGGCCAGCAACAGGCAACATCTCCTCTAACGAAGCTCCTGCACATCTACCTCCTTCAGCACGCTACTCACCGAACGTGTCTAGTGAGCAGCTCCTGACCACACGGCATCTCCAGCACCAGACTGTCTTTCATATAATTTATATTATATAAGAAAACCACCACCTAGAGTTTCCATCCATCAATCCTGAGTGCTAGACAACATAATATCAGGTAACTCTACAGGGTAATACATTATTGCCTTTACAACACTAAACAGTACCGACGAGGAGGGTAAACGGATTATCTGGGGATGAAAATTTCAAACTATTATACTCTAGCAATAATATTCCAGATGATAAGTTGTTTTTAACGATAAATTTACAGAAAAAGCTTCGAGTATTCGTTGGTGGGACTTCCCTCCTACTTAAAATCCATGATGGTTAATGAACTCAAGGAAGCCACAGCCCCAATAAATTAGGGTTTCTTAATTGTTACATCTCTCATTTTTCGAAACCAGGAATAATTCTTTTACGTGTGAGTGATTAATCCTGTCTATAGTGTTCTCGCCTTAAGGTTAAACAATATTGAACAGCAACTTTATTTGGTGTCCTGTGTAGGCATCTCTGACCTCAGATCCTGGCCCATTTCTATATACACTCAGGTTTGTGGTAACAGAGGTGACCCAGACCCCGAATTAATTAAAGACGATTCTAGATAATGATGACCAAAGTAGTCCCGAGGCATCGAATTAACTCTTGACTGGCCTGGCGACGCTACCCACTAAAACACCGGTACCTGCGCCCCACCTCTCCTTCCTATCCTGTAACCCTGGAGCCGTTCTTGTAATTACTGCAGTTTGTTGTACTTATTATATTGATATTAATGAACAGCTTGTGGAGTGAGTTTGATCTTTATATCACCGTAATTGTAAGTTTGACTAAATAGCAACCCATTTCACTTTCCACAAGTTATTACGCATTTACTAACTTATAAATAATTACGACTTTGCCATTCATCAATTACCATAATTAATGTACAGACTACAGCGTATGGTGCATAGCGACCATCAGTGTGTCAAGGAATTTAAATGTCCCGTCAAGGGTGGCGGGCGGCCATGCAGATGTCACGTGATGTGACGTCACACTGCGGGGGAGATTTTCAGCCAGTTTGTTTACATGCAGCAGCAGACCCATGACGGGCAGGTGAGTGTCACTTTTCTTCTCCTCCTCTCTCTACGTCTCTCTTAGTTCTTTATTACTAAGTGCGGCGTGACAGAGGGCGATGACACCCTGGAGTCAGTAAGGTGTAGGGGTTGGTTGTAAGTCGCGGCAGCCAGTGGTAAGTAAAACATTATGTCTGGGTCACCCTCCTCCTTGCCCATTAAATTGTATTGGACCAGGTGTTTTTTGGATGAAATTTATGTCATGACTTTAATGTTAAATAACAGCATAAGTGAGAGAAAGTAACGATAGAAAGGGGAAAAGAAGATTAAGTTGAGTTCTATGTGACGTAAACTAGAAACATTGGGTGAGGAAGGCAGATTGGTGGAGCAGTACAAGGTTAGTGAAGGGTTGAGCAGGGGGCTTCACCGCCCACTGCCTCGTCAAGTACACTGTGTTCACCTGTTTCTGTGAGGGAAAATTTCTCCATTATGTTTTGAAAGAAAAATATGTTTCACCAAACCAATACAAAAAACTATTCCATCAATAAAGTGGACAGATGTTAAGGTAAAGTTGACGTTAGCAAATTTTGACATATTTGTATTGAAGAAAGGTGTCTTGCAGTGACATATTGATTAAGAAAACCATCACCAATATTTAATTTAGGTGAGTTTGAAAATCACTTGTGATATGACAAGTACTGGTACCGTACTGAACTGCTATCTGGCTCTGACATACAGTATAGAAATAAATCATTATTGAACCAAGAGTACACCTAAACGATGGGATGGTGTGCTTCCTCTCATTTGGGTTAGTCCTTCCCCATAAGGCTATATCTTTAGACACACCCTCCCCACCCTACCACCGCCTCAGACACTCAAGAAATTTTATGCATCTTCCCAGACTTTTTCACATCAGTTTTCCACATGATTTATTTCTCCATGAATCCACCATTTCTTTCTTCCAAGTGCAGGAGAATTATTCATTAAGGTTTTTCATTATTTATTTATTGGAAAAAATATAACTACATGTAACCTAGGATGGTTAAATTAGATTAGGTTGGTTTTTATTACAAGTTGTCAGAAATAATTTAGCTCCTTAGAATTTTAGCCAGCACCAGTGAACAAGACTGACACCACTTGTACAGGTACTGATATTTAAGACATGATTTATGATAGCTGAATTATTTACCCCTCGCTGCTCACCAGGTTTGCCTAATGCATATAAAAACAAGATTAGTTCTGTAATAGATGGGTCATCCACATGCTCATAGCCACCCATGCTCATAGCCATCCACATTCTCAACAGATCCAGGTACTGTTTTTGCAGGTGTTTATAGTTCAGTAAACCCTTGCCATTCGCGAGGGAAAGGCTCCTAGGAATGGCGTGAATTGGCAAAACCACGAATAGCAACTTATATAATACCTTAGTGCACTAATATACAGGTATACCTACACTGTGTATGAGAAACTTAAGTCATAACACTGTACTTACATTCATATGTGGAAGTTTGGAGCTTGATGAAGTGGTGGACTGTACATAGGGAGACATCTGGTTACTGAAGCATTGGGGGATCATCAGGATCACTGGTGGAAGAGGGTGATGCAGTGGTGGTTGGTGGAGGGGCGGGTGGTGGGGTGGCGTGCAGCCGAGAGGCGGGTGACTGGGAGGAGGTGGGTGGAGCAGTAGCGGTAGTACTAGCTGGATCTTTCTTAAAAAACTTGGTGATTGGTAGTTCTTTCCTCTTGGCTTTGAGTTGTTTAAAAATACCTGGTTGATTCCTCGTACCATCTTAAGGCTGCGTTCCATGGAAGGGTCGTGGTCAACAATGAAATCATTCACCATCTTCACCTGATGAAATAGTTCACCAAAATTTTCCAAGCTCCAACCTTCTTGTTGTAATTCCATAATGTCTTCCTCGGCAATTGTTACCAACTCTTCCAAACCCTCTTCTGTCAGTTCCTCTCCATGCCCATCAATCAGCTCTTCCATGTCTTCAGTAGCCATGTCCACAGCCCCCTCACCACCCAACTGACGTGCAACACTCACAATGTCATTCACATCCTTTACTGTGGACAGAAGTCCCTGAAAGTTATTCACACACTCAGGCCACAAGGTGCACCAACAAGCATTCACTGCCTCTGGTTTAAGTTTACTGAATGATTCACTGATGTTGGTAATGCAATCTACAATGTTGTACTCCTTCCAACACTTGTTAACATCAAGGTCAGGGTCTTCATCCATGGCACTACGGATACGACCAAAAGAGCGGCGTGTATAATATGCCTTGAAGGTAAGTATTACACCCTGATCGAGAGGCTGGATAAGAGCAGTAGTGTTGGGGGGTAGGAACACCACCTCTACACCTGGATGGCTAAACTGTAAACTTTCTGGGTGGCCTGGTGCATTGTCTATCAATACCTGTAATAACACCTTAAATTCCATCTTCTTGGAAGCAAGGTATTTTTCCACTCCCGAGATGAAACATTTATGGAACCAATCCAGGAAAGCTGTAACAGTTGCCCATGCTTTTTGTTTGCTTGCCTAAACACTGGCAAAAGGTTCTTGTTTTTACCCTTTAAAGCCCGAGGGTTTGCTGAGCGGTAAAACAAGCCAGGCTTGATCATGTGGCCAACCACATTGCCACAGAAGATGAGCGTCACTCTGTCTTTGGCTGCCTTGAACCCAGAGGCACGGCTCTCCTGCTTGTTTATGTATGTTCTACCAGGCATTTTCTTTTAATATAAACCAGATTCATCAGCATTAAACACTTGCTCTGGTCTGTAGCCTTTCTCTTCTATTATGTTCTTCAGCTTGGAGGGAAATACACCTGCGGCTGTGTGGTTAGCTGATGTGGCCTCCCCAGTCAGCTTATCATTATGGAGCAAGAATTTTTTCTTAAAATTCTTGAACCAACCTTTACTGGCACTAGAAGTTGGTTCAGTCACTGTACTAGCCCCTTCACCACCCGTTGACTTGTAAAAATGAGCATAAAGACTTGTACACCCGTTCAGTATTATTAAACAACATCTTCCCTTGAAGAGGGTCGTTGTGTTTTGACCCGAGTTTTAAACTAAATGAGTCCTGAGGGACACCGCAGTACAGTACTTAATGGGGTGGTGTGGCGGTAAAATTAACTAATTCCAATATTATCTTCACAAATCACATTGCCATCGATCGGAACATTTTTGCGGTACTGGTCCTCAATCCAAATGTTCCTGCTTTCTCAGTTTTTACAATGTTCTTGTCACGAACAACCTGCGCCACTTTAGCACTTGCTTGAACAGAATCACGAATAGCTTTTTCATTCTTTCTTAGGTACCGCACTGTGGATTCATTCACACCAAACAACCAGCCAACCGCGGCAGCACTCATCCCCTCTTTTAACTTGTCTAATAACTCATTTTTTTTTGCCAGGGTCATCACTGACTTTTGCCTTTTCCATTTCACTCCACTAGCATAAATGGTACTAGGCAAGTCTTTTCGGAGCCATTTTCACAAAGAAACACAAAAGTTTTGAGAGTGTGACACGAGATGGTGGGTCATGGGTACTGGGTGAGGGCAAACAGAGTGAGATGAGATGCTTCGGGCGCGTGGGGTGACTCGTTGTGCTGAGGGAGAATGCGCGCATGCTAGCCAGCCGAGCTGCCAGCTGCTTACTGCGAATCGTCGAAATCGCGAATCATAAACCCGCGAATGGCAAGGTTTTACTGTACTGTACAGTATATGTCAAACTGGCTATTTAATAATATATTGTGTCCAACTGACTTCAGTGTTAAGGGATTGTAGTTCTTACCAACACCAATCTGCAACTGTGGACTTGAGTGTCAGAGCCTATGGGTAGAGAGACTATTCAGAAAACAGTGATCTTACTTAGGACTTTGAGAAAACATTTATGAATGGGTATTTGGCTGACCCTCTGAATGACCAATAGGCTGTCTCTGAAAACTTAAATCAGTTTAGACTGGGTACATGTGGTGTGAAGGAAAAAGTGGGTCTTGACAGTATTAGAGACGGAGCAAGAGTTGTTTGTCAGTAAGTGTTAGTCTCTGCGTCTTACCAACAATATACAGTACGTATATGGATGTTGGCCTTCATGGCAAATAGCTAGAATAGAAATACAAGATATAATCGGGTGTTATACCAGTAAGTCTTATTTTGAACTAACTCTACCCTATAACTTTCCCTAACTTATACAATAATCATTAATCTGAGTTGCTCCAGTCCCTAATTCTCATGAAGACAGAACTAGTGTGAGATCATTGATAACAAAATATTTAGAAGATTATTAATGTCATATCATCCTTCAGATGCCATATTAAATATAAAACTTCCTCCCATTCTTTAAAAAGGCGTTGTTATTGATATTTATAATGTTTTGAGAGAAAATTACTTGATATAGGAATACTCTATGTATAAGATAAAGGCAGTAAATATGTATTTATGAACTGCAGAGTATTTTTGTGTATGTGTGTGTGTGAGGCTACATGACAGGATGCTGATGGACAGGATTAAAACAGTAACACTAAACTCACATCTCCTGTGAGCCAAGAAACTTCACTGGGTAAAGAGAGAGCTGTTGGTTAAATATTGGTACTGTGATGAAAAAGTATTTAAATTGGTGGGGAAGAAAGTAAGATGTTAAAGAAATAAATAAAAAATAACAATGGAGATATAGTTTTATGTGTGGTAGAATAAATCAGTGAATAGGTTTATCTCAGGCATTAACATCAAGTTTTAGAGAGTCATACTGTAATACTAATAATTAATGGGTTATTGAAAAAGTTCAGCAGTCTGAAGGCTGGAAAGATACATTAGAAAAAAATTACTTCTTACATACAAACACATGGGGTGGGTGGGTCGTTTAACAAAGTTTTCATTACTAGAAGGAGAAGGAACCTGAATTGAACATTCAAATTATAGTTTACAGTTGATGGCCAGGGCTGGTCTCTTGCCATACTGTGTGAGGTCACGTAGGCCACGTGGTGTAGTAACTCATCCATAGATGTTGACATGAAGGACCTCACGTGGTCATGGAGACACTGGGTGGTGTGGTGTTCACATGGTGTAGTAACTCGTCCATTGATGTTGATATGAAGGACCTCACGTGGTCATGGAGACACTGGGCGGTGTGGTGTTCACATGGTGTAGTAACTCGTCCATAGGTGTTGACATATGGCCATGGAGACACCATGTGGTGTAGTGTGGGGTGGTGTCACAGTACCTCACTCTCTGTTAAGTGGTGTTGTGTTATCTTCTGCTCAGGTATGAAGCCGACCCACTGTTGTTCCCAGGGTGGACTGATTAACACCACCTGGTCAGAAGATGGTGGTTGGTTCCCAGGGGTGCTTATCTTTGGGTGTGGACCTCACTGGTGGGTCATAGCTCTCACTGGTACTGTCTAGTGCTGAATTCACTGGCTTAAACGCTGTTCATAACTGATAAACACTGATCCCACTTCTTTCCAAAATGAAATTTTCACTTTTGGCGGGATTATGTTGATATCCCGGTGGTGAGGATGGGCCGGGGAGAGGGGCTTGAGGAGTGGACCAACATTGACCGGGGCAGCAGGAGCAGCGCCTGATAGGTCTTGACCCTCCAGTGGTCAAGGATGTACTGTAGGTGCATTCATATTGGTAGCAGTACAGGTGGCACTTACACCAGGGTTCAGTAGTAAACAAGAGGGGCACTCTAGGTCCTGGTAGAGGTGTTTCAATGTTAATGTACAGTACAGTAGTGGTAACAAGTAATAAATAATGAGGAAAGTTAAGGCTGGTGAGCTCAAGAGTGAAAATGTTGATTGTGTTATATGACTAACTAAATAAAAGATGGCATCATTTGAAAATTATACACCCCAAATTATTTCACTTCAAGATTAACCACCCTAGTGTACAACCTTGGGAGGGATGGGTTAAATTAGATTAAGGTAGGCTAGCATTATAGGTAAAATAAATTGGGCTGTCCAGTCATCAGACTTTCTAAATGATGTTCATTGGTGTGAAGTTTTAATATTAGAGTAATGCATGTACAGTACTGTACAGTATTTTTATGTGAACTGAGAAGAAAGTAAAGGCTCCATACTGATGAACAGAACTAGGATGACTGACATTGAGGAAGTACATGTACCATACACTATGTTTTAAGAGAAACAGTGTCATTCTTCATGTTTTGAATATGCTAAAGCGGGCCCTATAGACATGATTGCCCTTTAAAAGAAGTAGGACAACCTCCTTATGCATGGTGAAGGTACAATACCCTATTTGGGGATTAGGCAAGAACTGGTCATGGTAATATTTGTGGCTAGTATGTAGTGACTGGGTGTGTCCATGAACCACCCAGAACCTAACCTGACTTAATGATCTTACAATAACTTTCTAGTCAACATTGGGTAGGTTTTATATGTTATCCTTAGTGAGTGCACCCAGAAACTAAGAGAGCATCTTTGCCTTGTTTTCTAATGAAGTGAGGTGGTGAAGGGAACACTGAGTGGGAGATAGAACTTTGGTGAAGGTGTAGGTTGTTTTGATTATTTATTTGTAACAGGGAAGGAGTACCACTGAACTCCTGAATGAATGGGCCATAAATGAAGCGAAAGAAAGGAGAAATAAGGAGAGGAAGAAATAATTGAGGAGATGAGAACAAGATAGTGTGGTGGTGAGTGGCTGCTGAGCTTGAGGTAATGTTAGGTGGTGTGTGGGACATGTACTGAGCTCTCACTATCACACATGCTTAAAGAACCAGCGTGATAGTCATTCTATGTTTGTCATCTGAAAATCTACCAGATTACAGTATTTAAAAATATGAACATCAATGAAATATGTTAACTTAAGCAATTAATTAAAAATTAAATACTGTACATTACTGAATACTTATTTAAATTTATCTATATTTTATTTTATATATAGTAACTATTATCGTTATGGAGTACAGTATGGGTCTTTAACTATGATATTTACAGTATATGTGAGACACCCTGTATGTTTGCAGTAGAGACTTTTGAAGTTTGATAATTTAGAGTCATTACCTTAATGATGACTTGTTTTCCTTGGGATTTTCACTAAAATATTAGTTTTGAAGCAGGTAATGTAAATATGGTGCTAGAGCAAAGAAAATTTGAGCCTGGAGATACTCCAGTAATGAGAAGTAGCAGACCATGGCCTATTAGAACTGTATTGTGGTAAAGTTAGAAAAGTGTCACTGAGCTCTACAGTACAGTATCTGATTTTAACAGGAATAACCCACTGAGCACTGTTAAACTTGTGTGCATGTATAATGCTCACTAGCTTATTTCTGTTAAAATCAGAAAGTGTTCAGTGATTGTTTTATTAATTTCTCTTGGGGTACAGAGGCTGTAGCCAACTTACTATTTCTTAGTAAATTCAGTTATTTTTCCTATCATCAGCACTGTGTCCTATCATCAACACTGTGTTTATATCCCATGCTTCAAATCAAACATTTCATGGGAAATCCAGAGGAAAATAAACCTTATGGTGGCAACTCTGTACAGTAGCTATTATAGGTTGGATATCTCTTATCCAAAATGCTCTGAAATTCGAAAGTCTATTTCATTATATGTATGGTGGATAATACTGTACACTGAATATGGCATAGAACATAATTTTTACAAGGATAAGTATGTACTGTACTTGTATGTGTAATGAATAAAGGTAAGAGACAGGCAGCTTAGCACCTCAGAGTCAGGCATCATGGTAATGCTGAACAGACGGTAATGATTGCTTACCTTTCTGATTCTTCTGTGTATTTCATACCCAAAATTATTAAATTATATTTCATTAAACTACCTGCAGAATATATGTATCCATATGCTGTAAATGAAATATAAATGAATTTTGTGCCTAGACTTTGGCGCCATCCCTGCTGGGTGAGTTGCCACATTATACAGGATATAGGTACTGTACTGTCTTCCAAAATTTTAAAAATAATCCAAATCCGATACCCTCTCAGTCCCAAGCATTTCGGATAAGCGATACCCAACCTGTACCATATTTCTATTTTCTATCATTATTTACAATTCCCAAGGATATGAATGTACTGTACGGTATTGATTTTCCTTTTTTTTGTTAATTTGAATATATTAGTGTGTTTAATTCCATTACTTCCCACTAGAATAAACTAGTGACACCACATTTGGTGGACTGTGACTGCCCTTGAAGTGTCACCAGAGAAAGATAACCTTCCACATATATATTAAACTAAAAAGCTAACACCTTATTGTGTGTTGACTAACACTTTGCGGTAATATGTATTATGGTATGTTGTTGCCTGAAGTGAAGTGACAATAATCTGAGAGTAGATGCATGTATGGGACCTTCTAATTAATTTCCTCTAAATTTTTATTGAATAAACTCACCTGGTACAGTAGTGATCAGTTTAAATACCCTAAATAAAACTGTTTTGTTACTGTATTTGGAATTTCATTTCACATAATTACACAGTAAATTTATATTTATACAGTACAGGTATTTTATTTTCAGTAACTTGTTGCACTACAAATAAATTTTCCCCCATCTGACAATGGTAAACTCAGTTAGATCTAAACCCTATGTCTTCTTATATGTGCTGTTCATCAGGTCACCTTTATTAACAGGGAGCAAGGGTCTTAAAATATGCTCATGATGGGTAGTATTGCTGTGTAAATTTTTACTCACGGGTCCTGCAGTTGATGTATGGTTTAGACGACTGAAGGATTACTGCACTTAGGAGTAAGCTGTGTGGTTTTACAACCTCCTAATGTCTCTCTGTTTAAAAAGCTTTTTTGTTGAAAATTTTCAAAATTTTATTAGCAAGGCCCTTTATTGTTGCATCGTACTTTCATGATGGAACCTTCTACTTCTTACTTTTTTAAGAGCTCTGAGCTGTGTCATAGTGTTGCTGTGTGAGCACTTTTTAATTTTGTCTCTTATTGACAGGGTCACGCCTTAGGATTGCCCTTCATAAATAATAGATGAGAAAACCAGACTCACCTAGCTGACCCTTCATCGCCTTGGAGCCTCAAATGTGCCAAGGACGATGAACTCCCAGAAGGAACACCCCACCTAGTCAACCCCCAACCCTCCAAACACAACCCGTCGCACCTACCCTGATATCCCACTGGAATTGTCCTCACACCAAGTCATTCCTGGCCACTGCCACCTCTGAATCCTGGACCAAGCAACGAGGAAGAGGCCTCGCTTATAGTGGATGTTTGGTGTTTCTGTGATTAGATGTTGTTTTGTTGAGGTCCTTCTGTTTGTCTTATTTCTTGAAGTTTATCATTCCTTGATGTGTGTGTGGTTCATTTATGGTTTGTAAAGCATAGTTTACACTATCTAGTCAAATTGCTTTCTGTATGTCCATTTTAGAGATATATTATTTTTGTAATTTTATTTAGATGTTATGCTATCCTCTTTAGATTATTATTATTATATCATCCACAATGGAGAAGTTACCCAAAGTTCCCTCTCAATCCAACTCTCCTGTGAAGAGTGCACGGAAAGGGGATCAGAAAGTCCAGTTCTCTGATGATACTGACAACAGGCTACGAGGGAATAAAGTATGTGGTAAACCACCTGAAGTTCCTCGAGCTCCTCCGTATGGCCGAAGTAGTAGTAGACTTAGTGGGAGCAGTAGTATCAGCAGTAGTAGCAGCAGCAGTAGTAGCTCTAGCACCAGCAGAGGGAGCAGTGGAGGAGGCAGCAGTTCTGCTCTAGACCGGCCATCTGGGAGGGGAGTAGAGCCTTCAAAATGGACTTCTTCACTGGACCGTAAACGATCAGGGTCAGTGAGAAGTAAAACCAGTGACCGTCCCCAAAGAAGTGATATTAATAGGAGTCTTTCACTAGACAGAAGAAGAGCTGAAAACTCTCGTCGGGAAAGTGCAAGTCCTAACAGTTCCAGTACGGAGAGAAAGAGACGAGACTGTGAAAGTAGAGATATCCAAAGCAGAGAGAAGAAACCAAAGACCAGAACCTCTGGCCCGCCTCATAGCAGGAGCTTCTCTGGGGAACGTCCAAAGCTACTGGGTCGGCAAAAGATGACTCCTCCGACAATATCCCAAACCTCCAAAAGTGATCACCCTAAAAGAGATAATGTTTTAGAACAAAAACTCTCTCTACATAATGATGAGAAGAACACAAGTAAAGGTAGCAGTCGCTTTAGTATGGATTGGGCTCAGAGAATGAAACGTGCTGCCTCAAGGAGTCCACACAGAAATCAGACAAATGGAGAGGTGTCAGGAAGAGAAGACAAAGAAAATGAGAAGATAAGAGACAAGGGAAGAAGCGAGTCCAAAGGTCAGGATAAGAAGGAAAGGGGAAGATCACTCAAGAGAGAGAACAGAACGAACAAATATTCAAGTGGAAAACTTAGACAGTAAGTATTATAAAAAAAAGAATATAAATACTGTACAGTACATGGCTTTCAAAATGTTCCATCTCAAGAGTTACTTCACCAGAATGTTATTAGATCTAAGTGATAAGATTTGGCAAAGCAGCTGAATATATTGACAGGATTAAACAGATGAAGCAACGAGTTGGTGGTCAGTTTTGGAAGCCCTGTAAGTTATGTACAGTACTGTATTTTTGTTCAGATGAGTAATAAAGAAAAATGAATATATTAACTTATATTTATTGAAACTGTGTGGAAATTGATAGACAGGAGCATAATAAGGAAGTACATCAAAGTATTATTAAAATTATAATTAGTAGTAGCAGTAGTAATAGTACCTGTAGTAATAGTAGTAGCCTGTAGAACTGGTAATGGATATGGGAATCATAAAGCAGGTGTCTTGTGCTTTTGTGGGAGTATGATCACCTGTGGTGGATTTGCCAAGAGGCGAGATTAGAAAAAAATAAAATATAGATTAAATGGGAGATAATATTAGTAAGGAAGTAGACTCTTCTGAAAGTGGACTGAACGTTTAGAGAAGAATAAAATGAGTTGTGTTGAGCTCTGCAAGTGATAGTGAATAGCTTACAGTACTTTAGTTAAGAGACTGTATGTTGATTAGTACTGTACCCATTGGAAATAATTTTTTAATGCGTATCTCAACTTTTCAGTGAAGATGTGATAACTCTAGATGGTGATGTGATGTGGGTGGGCAGCAGCAATAAGAGGAATGGTTATCTTCTGTTCAACTGTGGCAACCTGGATGATCACCCCGAAAACCCCGCAGCGAACAAATATAACATGACATTCAAGTTTTCCCAGGTAAATTTCTGCACGTTGTAGAGACTGGTGGTTTATTTTGTGATTGAATTCTTTACAGTGTCTCGGGTTATTTTTTTTGGCTTTTCACTATTAGCTTTAAAAAATAAGTTTTGCTTGTGCTTGTTAAGGGAAGTTCAGTGGAGGAACAACATGTGTTGGTCAATTAACTTCCTCAAACATGGCTTTGATGATCTTATGAGATGTAAACTCATGAAGAAAATATCCATTTTACTGAGTTACAGGGATTAATTATTTTATTTATTAATGTCTTCTATGTTTTTTCTTAGGTCATGTGAGCAGTTCCCACTGTTAAGACACTTCCTTACACACCAGTTATTTGTAGTGATAATGTCACAATGACTTGTCTTAGGACTCGGTTTTCAACTATTGGTCTGAGTGATCTGAGAATTTGTATCAATTGTTTTTTGTTGTTTTTTTAAAGACAAAATGTTTGATTTAGGATTTTTTTCCTGAAATCTGCTGCATGTTCCCAGCATATGTGGATGTTTGCAGCTTTGGGCACAATGAAGTTTTTCTAACATTCTAAAGTTATTTGAGACTGCATGTACAGTACTGCTGAAATTTTATTTCTTCTTTTCTCTATCATGTCCACCATTGCCTGCACTCTACAGCAGGTAGGTCAGCCTCTTTTTGTCGAGATTATGATTGTTTTTGTAGGTTGCACTTGACAATATAAAAAATCTGATTTTAGACTTTTCTGGTGAGAAAATACTTTTTGATGAACTAACTCATCCTCTGCTATTGTAGTCGGATTCCAAGCTGATCCGTATGCTGATGGAGGCACACGGCTTTACTGAAGTGGAGAGCAGTAGTTCCTTCTTCAACATGTACTGGGGAAATGCTCACTTCAACCCTAATGAGATTCGACAACTCCATGACTGGCAGAAAGTCAATCATTTTCCAAGGTAAAAATGACAAACACTTCTCCATCATGGTGTGAAATAATACTCAGTAGTGTTTCCTGCCATTCTTTATGCACTTGTCTCTGCTGGAACTTGTTATGTTGATGATGTTGTCTGTATGTTTGATGAGTTTTTCTTGTCTTCATCACCTCAGAAACTAAAAAAAGCCTATTCCCACAAATCTTTGGAAGACATGATCACCAGCAGTCAGAGGTGTCCATATAGTCAAGGTATTTGACTATTTTTAACAGAGTTGTAGCTCCTTATGTACTTTGGACAATGGGACCTTATTATCTTTTTGAGCTGTCCTTATTATGTCCTTCTTAAAACACTTTATGATCTGTCCAAAGCCTCAAGATCATTCCCAGCCTATTGCACACTCCCATGAATACTGATGATATTGACACAAGTTATATCATTACTACTTATGATAGTGTCAAGTCCATCAGTGGTTATTCCTTCTGGTGACAGATGTCTACAATATTGATGTCTGGTAATTATCTGACATCTACTTGAGGGTCATGTAGGTAAGAGGATTGGGATTTTGATGTCGACTTAGATTTTTATTTGTATATTGGGGTGGTTTTATTTTATGTTATTCCTACATGATTTATAAATTATAACTAGAAGCAGTACAGTATTCACTCGCTGTAAACTAGTCACCTACAAGTACAGTAGATGCCAGATATTGCCAGGAGTTGTGGGAACTTTGGCTGCAGCTGAACATTCATGAACAAAAGTCCCCTTTGCATGCCTGAGACTCTGAACTGCTGTAATGAATGTCCATTCTGCAGGATTATCCATTGATGGTACTACAGTTTGGTACAATTTCAAACAGAAATGCAAAGCAACTTTTGCCCATGACTGTACCACTGATTAGAATGTTGTGATGTATGATTAAATAGGAATAATGTATTGTAATGTACCTCTAAATAGGATTGATTTAATTCACAGCATGCCCTTACAATTTGCGGATTTTTAATTAACAGTCTTCGATTATTCACGTATGACACCCTGGATGTACCCAAGAATGTCTGCAGGTAGTTTTTAAGTTGGCAGCATTTTCACGGCCGGGACGGGGAGCCCGTAAGTTTTATGGCGTCCTGCAAGGTGTCTCCCTTGTACCAGGTGGCTGGGCCACTCACTCTGCCTCAGTGACAGTCTGGGTTGAACACTTGTCTGTTTCACCTGTGTGCTACTGTGCTCTCTTAACAAATGTGCTCCTTGTGATGGCTCCCTCAACCATCTTCATCAAGCCACAGGAAGGTGCACAAACAAGTGAAGAGAAGGTCATGTATTTTTCCCATACTGGCTACTGGAGTGAGTGACTGCTAGTTAGCGTGTTGTCTGCAGTTGTAACTCTCCTCACTCCCTGCCATATTTAACTGGATTTACCGTTATTATTAGTGTTTACTGATAGAAGAGTGTTTAGTTGTGATTAATCATGGCATTGTAGCTTGGTTAGCTCATCATTGTAACCATCAGGCTACTGGGTCAAGTGGTGAGGTGTTATGGGTTTTTTTCAACTCGTATTTTTGGGTATGCAGTCAACTTCTTGACTTACGATGGGGTTCTGGACCGATGACCAGGTTGTAAGTCGAAAATGCGAAAATAATACATAGAAATTCTAAAATGAAATACGGTACAGTAAAAGTAATCAATAATGAAAATTGAATAAAGTGTTACTGAGCACTTACCTTTAATGTAGTCAGCTGAATGCACAAGGGGCCCCAATAATTTTTAATTAAACATGGGGACTACATTAATTGGATGAAGCAGAGGAGGAGACATGGCTGGGTGGGTCATCAATTTCGCTTTCTTCAGACAGGCTAACATACTTGCTTGTTGAAGGTATTGGATCATCTTTAGGGAGTGAAGAGGCAGCAGTGGTGGGGCGTGAGGAGACAGCAGTGGGGGACTTCTTAAAATACATGTCCAATTTAGACTGCACAGTTTGCCTTTTCTTTTCATTGTAAATCTCAATGTAGCAAGCAAGTGCATCTTGGATCAGTCTGTCAACTTTTGCAAAACGCTCAACATTTTGATCCCTTTCTTCAAACATTTGCATCCCCTTATTAATAGTAGCAAATGCCTCTGCCTAGTCCTCCAAATTGTTGATATCGTCGAGTGAGAGAAGCCAAGGTTGTGTGAAATGGTTGCTACCGTTTTTCTATTTTCATATTGCATTATTATTTTCATTTTCATCTCAAAAGCAATTGACTGTCTCCCTTTCTTATCAGCACCACGAGAACTCTCACTTACGCTTGCCAGCCATTTTAAAGGGAATTAGTAACGAAAATTTTGTCAGTGCACAGCGCGATCACTAACAACAACGACGGCCAAACACCAACTGAGCGGGCTACGGCGTGGATGCTGTACACCACGAGGCGGCCCAGCCCACGCTGTCGTACGGGACGGAAACGTTTCGGTACTAGAAAATACTTAAAGCCTATTGTATAACCAGAAACCTTCGCTTGGAGGAGGGGGGGGTTGGGAAGGAGGGGTGACAGTGACATGTTTGACAGTTAGTGCCAAGGTCTGGTGAAGTATTTAATTTTTATGTTGTTTAGTTGAGTTTTTGTTTTTTGCTCATAAAATTGCATAGAAGTGACCCGGGAGAATATAATTTACATTGCTAGAATTTTTATAAGATAGTGATTAACTTGAATGTAAACATGCCATAATTTGCACTAGACAAAAATTTTAGTAATCATTTTGTACATTATTTTGAGTACGGGTACATGTACAGCTCAGCTTTGCCCTTAGGACAGTGTGCACATGTAAATGAGTTTCAATAAATGAATAAAGTTACATATATTGAGCCAAAAGTAATAGTTGAAAAACTATATGTAGACAGAGCTTGAATGGCTAAATTTTAGAATGACCAATAATTTTATTACTGTATAAAAAAATGCACAAATATTAAAGTGCACAATATTCTTGATATTTACTCCATTGGAAACGAATGTAAACATAGAAGAGATCACTGAATTGGCTGAGTACCTCCTCAGCTTATCAGCTGATGTTCAAAACAAAACTTGATTTTCGTAAGGATTTTGTTAATCAAATTTTTTTTCGTAAATCGAATTGAAAATTCTTATGGAAGGTAATTCGTTAACCGAAGCGTTCGTTAACCGAAGGACTACTGTATTTATTTGTTTATTTATGTCCTTTAGATTGAGTTTTTGTTTTTTGTTTATAAAATGTCCCAGAAGTGACCGGGGAGAATATAATTTACATTGCTGGAATGCTATAGTTTGCACTAGGCAAAAATTTTAGTAATCATTTGTACATTGTTTTTAGTACATGTACAGTACAACTTTGCCCTTAGGACAGTGTAGCCTGCCCAGAGAAACATTTGGCACGAATTTAAAAATATGATGCATCAGATTGACTCTCGCAAAATAGGAAAGATTCCCGTTAAATTAATACATTGTCCTTAATTGTGGGTGTCACTTTAAATCAATAATCTTTAATTGAATCGCTTTAAATTGACATTCTACTGTATACATTTCTTTGCACATGAGTAAAAATGTACACCCCCACCCCCCCCCTCCCTCCCTCCTTCCTTTCCCTTGGTCAGCAAATGATATTCACGGTTTTGGCAAATCCTGGCCATTTTGAGACCCAAACCCCCGCGAATTTTAAGGGCATGCTGTACTACTAAATAGAAATGTTGTTATGTACCACTTTATAGGAATGCTTTGATATTCAACTAAATAGGAATGTGATGGTGCACCCCTAAATACATATGTTATGATACTCAGGTAAATAGGAATGTTGTACACTACTAAATAGGAATGTTGTACACTACTTAATAGGAATGTTGTACACTACTAAATAGGAATGTTGTTATACCAATGAATATGGTTCTTGTACACCATGTATTAGGAGTACAAGGTGGGTGTTGCTTAATGTGTCAGAAAATTGTGAATGGGAGAAATTAACCTCCAGAAGGAGAACATGAGCCACCTTTAATAATGAATCAACTGTAGCTTTTCCTTTTGTAATCTTTCCAGAGGGAGCTGGCTCTTGTTCTCATTGTTTAGACATAATTTTTATATACTGTACAGTAGTTTGATAATTCTTAATGGATGAAATGTGAGAGAAAAGAGTAATGTTTTGTGTATTCTTTTCACGTGGGATAAACTTCTCATATTACCAAGTTAGAATAACACATTTGCTGACAATATGACCTCCACATCTGGCAACATTTGGCATCAACCTGTGGGTCATGTATGTAATTGGGTTATAGGTAATGAATGCTGCTTTTCACTGTGAATTCTGTCAGAATAACAGCATGAAAAATACTGTACTCTGTACCTTCATTAATTTGGATCGTTATAATTCAGCTTTTGGCTGAATTAATTTTTTTTTTAATGAATTCGACAAGTTGAATTCAGAATGAAGCCAAAATAACCTAGTGCTTCTGAAAAGTCACCTAGGCTGCTCCATAAAATATTCTATTTATAATTACAGTATTGTGTAAATATAAATAATTTTTAAATATACATACAGTATTAACAAAGTAAATAATACAGTAATAAATAAATATAACACTTACATTGCGAGGTGAACTGATGTGTAGATAATATTCCACAAGTGTAATGGCCACACTGGTAAATGAAGTAAAAACCCACATTGGAAAAATGAAAGATGAATTCTTAGAGCTGGTATACTAGGACCCTCTTTAGCCACCTAACAGAACAAAGCAAGGGAGAAAGACATGAACAAAGGACTCAGGTTACATGACCTGTCTCCTAAGTTGATGTAGGGTGGAGATTAGGAAAAGTCTTCTTGATGACAAAGGATCAGGTCAGTGGACCCGGTACCTGATCCTGAACATCTTTCTTGTTAAGGTTTTCTCATATTTTGCAGTATTTTATACACTGACTGCTATATGAGGTGTTGTGAGTACAAGGGCGAGATGACAAAAATAATGATTGGAGAAAAAAACGTAGGATTTTTTTCCTATTATTTTGTAGGTTTGCGGTAATACATCATGAATATGTCTGAAAATGTATAATATGCCTAATTGCTGAAGGTAAAAACTACCTGTACAGTAGCAAGCATGTCCTTACAATTTGCAGAATTTTAATTCATGGCCTTTGATTGTTCACAAATGGCACCCTGGATGTAACCAAGAATGTCTGCAGGTAGTTTTAAAGTTGGCAGCATTTTCACGGCCGGGACGGGGAGCCCGTAAGTTTTATGGCGTCCTGCAAGGTGTCTCTTGTACCAGGTGGTTGGGCCACTCACTCTGCCTCAGTGACTGTCTGGGTTAAACACTTGTCTGTTTCACCTGTGTGTTACTGTGCTCTCTTAACAAATGTGCTCCTTGTGATGGCTCCCTCAACTACCTTCATCAAGCCACAGGAAGGTGCACAAACAAGTGAAGAGAAGGTCATGTATTTCTCCCATACTGGCTACTGGAGTGAGTGACTGCTAGTTAGCGTGTTGTCTGCAGCTGTAACTCTCCTCACTCCCTGCCATATTTAACTGAATTTACCGTTATTATTAGTGTTTACTGATTGAACAGTGTTTAATATTGATTAGTCATGTCATTGTATCAAGGTTAGCTCATCATTGTAACCACCAGGCTACTGGGCCAAGCTGTGAGGTGTTATGGTTTTTTCAACTCATATTTTCAGGAAGATATACGTAACTTTCTTCATTTATTTTTACTCGGCTACATGCACACACCATCCTACATACATAGTGAAAACAGTACAGTATTACACCACAATTATAAACATCCTTCATGTTGGGTTGGCTAGATGGCTACAAAAGAAATTTTGTAAGTTTGATCTATATATCAACCCAGCCGGCGCTCAGATGCCATTCGTTCTAGAGACAGTAATTTTTACGAGGAAAAAATTGGAGTATGACAACTGAACCAACTCGACTTTAATAATAAAGCATGGAGTTGACTTGAGGGTAG
Organism: Homarus gammarus; assembly: GCA_958450375.1. Classification (NCBI taxonomy): domain Eukaryota; kingdom Metazoa; phylum Arthropoda; class Malacostraca; order Decapoda; family Nephropidae; genus Homarus; species Homarus gammarus. The sequence goes on along the minus strand of CAUDMG010003433.1, from coordinate 1,005,990 downwards.
ACTCACTTTTGTTTAACATTTCGATGCATTTTCTTGTCTTGTTTCTCATTATTTGTGAGAGGATTTTCCCATTACAGTAAGTCCTCGCTTAACGTCGTGGTTACGTTCTTGAAAAACACAATGTTAGCGGAAACAACGTTAACGGAATCAATTTTCCCCATAAGAAATAGATAAAATATGCTAGTTATGTTCCCTAGCCTCCCTTTACCCCATAAAATACATTACATTTACATAAATTCAATGGAATTTTTATAAAACATATGTATTATTCATCCAAAAAGATAAATAAACTAAATCATTTTGTATTGTACTCACTGATGGGCAGAAGTGGAGCGAGTGTGTGGTGGGTAGTGGAGCGGAGGAGGAGGAGGAGGGTGGCGAGTCACTGAGACCCGGAGGTTTAAAACCTCCATTTTCGTAGCAAGGTTAATGGTCCTGCGTTGCTTCTTCACATCACTTACACTTGATGGGCGCTTGGAAGCCATTTTGAATGGTTACAGTACAGTGTTTAGAGCAAAAACACTTAAGCATGCACGTACGCTGTTGAAGCCTAACAAAGACTGGGGACGCTGTGACTCTCTGTGAGAGAGCGTAGCGCACCAAGATGAGAGAGGGTGATGCGCCATACAAAGTAGTCCGTGTTGGGTGACAACGTTATAACGAATCAGTCAGGATGTTGTCGGAATCATGGTGTATCTGAAGTGTAGCGACGTTATAACGAAACAACGTTGTTGGGGAGAACGTTAAAAGAGGACTTACTGTATTATTTATTTGTGTGTGATATTTGCGCTTTAGGCAATTTCCTGCCAATTTGAGACCCAAACCTCATGAATTTTAAGGGCCTGCTGTATTACAAAATAATACAATATTTTATGAGATGGATTTACAATTTTCTGAACTTTAATCAAAATGACATAAAAAGAGTCAAAATTGATAATAATGAAAATAGTAACACTCATCAAAACCAGAATTCTGTAGACATGCTGAAAAGTGCACCGTAATATAAGCCTTAATTTGACAGGGGTAAAGGGTTTAAAATCCTGTGTTTCTGGGTTATACAGGAAAGAGCACGGTTTGAGCTACCAGGAACCATAGAAAACGGATTTCCCCACATTTAGTTAGCTCACCCTTGCTCCTCGCAACACCTCATGTGTATATTCTCTCGGGTAGAGTTCAAAAGATGAGCTGATACAGTGATGTGAAACATGGGAGTATCCCAAGGCAGAGCAAGTAGCTCAGTCACTGGACCACTGACACATAATCGAACACAGAAATTGTTGAGTAATGTCGTAATACAGTATTCTGAATTCAGTTGATTCAATTTTTTTTGTATTTCGGGTGACTCGGGGCCCCCTTTTTGTTGAATTAACAAGGATATAGTGTAAGGCAAGGAAAATTCAGAGAGTGTAGATGGTAAAATCCCAATCCTTCTTACCTAAATGTCCCAAAAGTAGATGCCAGATATTACCTACAGTGATAAGAGAATTTTGTCTGTAACTGTACGTGTATTAGTGGTAGTACAGTATGTGGGTGCTGTAACCCTTGGCATGATAGTTGGCAGCCTGCAGGATGTTGTAGTAACTGAACACTGCCACCATTACTCAACTGCATGACTGAATCCCATCGTCTTAAGTCAAAGGTCATTCCTCCCCCCCTAGGTTTTGTTTTAACTAGTATTAACTACCTATTGTCTTAGCTTAAACAATTTTAATGTGATGTATTGCTTTCCCCAGGTCATCAGAACTTACAAGAAAAGATCGCTTATACATGAACATCAAACGAATGCAGCGGCAATTTGGTGTCAAGCTCTTTGACTTTATTCCTACCAGCTTTATCCTACCCACTGAATACAGGGATTTTTGTGATACTCACTTGCGGGAGCGGGGTACTTGGATAGTTAAGCCAGTGGCCTCTTCACAAGGCAAGGGCATATACTTGATCAGTCAGGTGTGTTTTAATTTTTTTGTACTCACTCAGTGTACTTTTATGTATTTTTTTAAGTATTACAGCATATGTATAAGAGAGTTTCATTATACAGTATTGGTTAATGTTTCTTGATGATAGTTTAACAATGGAAGTTTTAATGTAGGAAGTTTTGATGTTTCATGTATATTTCTCTTCAGGTTTACCTTCATAACTGTTCCTTCTTACTCTTAAATTTCTTCCAGTTTTGTAGATAGAGAAGAGAAATTCAGTTTATGATTCATATTACTGAATTTAATGTCAGAGTTTGGGTAAATACTGCACTGTGTCCATCTTTACATATGGGTATTTTTCTTTTGCTTTGGTAGGTGGATCAAGTGCCAGCAGACGAGACGTCTTTATTATGCCGTTACATTGAGTCGCCGCTGCTTGTGGATGGGTACAAGTGTGACTTAAGGTTATATGTGGGTGTGACATCCCTGGACCCACTTGTGGTTTATCTGTATGAGGAAGGGCTGGTGCGTCTGGCAACTGTCAAGTATCAGCATGGCAAGAACTTGTGGAACCCTTGTATACATCTAACAAACTATTCTGTCAATAAATTCCATTCAAACTACGTTCAGTAAGTAAACTTCTGTCTCTTGGTACACTGGTGTGTAGCTGAAGTGTTCAGATGTCACAGCTGAATATTTGGGAAACACTACAGTATTTGTTTCTGGTTTTTGTACACTATGTTTGGGTAAGAATGTAGTCTCGCCTAAGAACCCTTTGATATTTTTATTTATAATTTTGTGTCTGTTTACTTCTCTTCACATAAAGAAATGAAGACCCCGAAGTGGATGATCAAGGGAACAAGTGGTCTTTAAGTGCTTTTCTAAGGCACTTGAAAAGCCAAGGAATTGATACTGGTGCTCTGATGCGGTCAGTTGAGGATGTCATTATCAAGTCTCTGCTTGCTGCCTCGTATCAGATGAACACAGCAACCAACATGTTTGTCCCACACAATCGTAACTGTTTTGGTGAGTAGTCCATCAGTGTTTGTATCAATGTTGATTACAGTACACAGGTAGATCGTTTTGTTCCTTGGAATGTCTTTATCTTTATTTTGGAAGCAAGTGAAAATATCACGGAGAAATAATTCACCTTAAAGATTTACTTCTTGACCAAGATACTGGTAGTTAAGTTTCCACCACTGGTTGTTAATGTAGTGCAGTTATATCATTATGTGCCTGTGTCTCAGAAGTTACTTACAGCTTTGGACAAATGTCAGCACTCTACTATGTTTAGGTTTACTGCCGAGTAATCAACGATACTAGAGATGGAAATATTTAATGTGTGAAGCAGTCAGACCTAGACAAGCCTTGTAGCTGACTGGAATGTTGGTTTGAGCTGCAGAACAGACATACTATCAAATATGATTGATAATACCACTAAATCCCTTTACAGTATTTCTTGAAGGGGATTCTGCTAAAAGAGTTTTGTAATTAATGTTTTGTATTGCAGGAGAATGCTAAAGATAAGTCAAACTGGTTGAAAAACAAATGAAAAAGTACTGTATTAAGATTGGCTAGAGCAATGAGAGAAGTAATAGAATTTTATAGAATAAGAAAAATAGGATACTTTGACCAGGGGAAACAGATGGATGAATGATAGTAAAATCTGTGTTCCTGGTGAGATACAAAATCTGAGTGTGATGGTGAACACAACCTAAATAACATGTGAAGGGGGGGTTGGGGGGGGGGGTCTTGCTCATCATCTAAGAGGCATAAGGAGGGCACCTTAGTTCATTACTGTAATTAATTTAGTAGTAATGCCAGATGACATCAATTCATCTACTTTTCTGTTATGTATTTCTGAAGAAAAAACATTTCTCCATACTTCTTGTCTTTATGACTTTTTTTTAATACAATTGTTTCTGGTGACATAATCTTAGGGATGACCAGTCTGCATGAGAAGAATAAGATCATCTGTCAAAGATACTGTACTGGTATTTTTTGTATATCTGTATCATGTCCTACAGGATAGTTTGTGAACAGTTCCTTCATACATATTAGTCCCTGTTCATCCCCAAGGAAATGGTTTGTAAATATTTGATATGATTTTGTCTTTATTTCAGAGTTGTATGGGTTTGACATTTTGATTGACAGTCAGTTAAAACCCTGGGTGCTGGAAGTCAACTTATCCCCCTCCCTCAACATTGATCAGCCTTTGGACTTGAAAATAAAGTCAGCTATGCTTGCTGACCTTTTCTCCCTTGTTGGCGTCTCATTGGTGAATCCTTACACGGCTAAAGTGTCGTCGCGTCCTTCTATTTTCCGCAAATTGCCATTTTTGGTAAGTGCATTTTGAATTAATTTAGAATATCAAGAGCATTTTATTGGTGTTCTTGTATAGAATATGATTTATTTTTTATCCTTTTAAACATTGATACTAACAAGAATGTCAATCTATTCTATATGGTAGTAAGAACTCATGTGTCTTCAGTGATTTGAATACTCCTGAATGCATGTTTTTTGCCATCAAAAAGTGTAACTGCAGTAGTTAATGTAACTCCATTTTCAGTAGAATGGTTAGTAAATAGGAGCATCTTTCTTGTTAAGGTTTTCTCACATTTTGCAGTATTGTATACGTTGACTGCCATATTATGTATATTCTTTGGGTTAGAGTTCAAAGGATGAGCTGATACGGTGGTGTGAAACACGGGAGTATCCCAAGGCAGAGCAAGTAGCACAGTCACTGGGCCAGTGGACCACTGACACAATGAGTGGCCTCAAGTTAGCAGCTTCAATAATGGGTGATCAGCTCAAGACAGTAAATACTTGTTCGTTACTGGTTATTATTACTGTACTATTATTCGGCTGTTTGCAAGCATTGTGACTGACTGGTGATACAAAAGCCGGACCAGTGTATCTTAGTTTTGATTACTGATCCAGATGACCATTGAAGCAAAGGCTCTTGATTCAGTTCACCTTCTAAGATGTGTTCCCTACCAACATCATTATCTACAGTATTAACTCTTATTAGTGTCACCCTAAGGAAGTTTGATTGCCATATTAATTGTAAGGACTACGACGAGTGAAAAGTAATATCCAGTGCTGTATGTGCTAAAGAATAACACTAAGATATTATGAAAATTTTTATTTTTTTACATGTAAACTGCTGGAGTCTGAGGTTATACAAGAAAGTGATTGAAAGACAAAATATTTTGAGAGAAAATAGAATTGAAAAAAAATAATTGCAGTAATTGAGAAAAGGAAATGAATGTGAAATTTGTGTGCATGGATGGAGGATGGAAAAGATTTAGAATTTAGACGACACTTAAAGTATGATACAGTATAATGGATGACTCAAGAAGATAATAAGCAGGTGGAGGATGAAATGCCAGCAAGTTGGTGGTGGAAGGTGTCATGCAGTAACATTTATGAATTATCAGGTGTTGATGGGTTTACTGGATACAGCTGTCATGTGTAAGTTGTACATGTGATGTGAGAGATTATTAAGAATACAGAGGCTTTATGACTTTAGTCCCAGAGAAAGAGAAATGAAAAGAGTGACGGTTGACAGTGTTATGGTGCTGTGAAGAAGAGTTATTAGGAAATATGATAGTAATGTGTTATGTTGTGTGTGCATTTGTTGAAGAAGGAGAGAGTTGGAGGGAGATCAGTAAGTTGCACTACTGTAGTTCTGGGGTTAAAAATTGTAATATTTTAACTTGCTGTCATAATGATCCTTGATATGCAGCTATTTATCTATTTATAAAAGGGAAACATTCCTTTAAAAATGATCGTTCAGTTACTGAAATTTCATAAAATGGGAAGGCTTTTCCATTTAATTTAAGGGGAAAAATTTGGGATGCTTTGTGAGCAGTCTTCCCAACTGCTTTACTGACTGAGAAACAGGAATTTTCACAAGCATGTTCTGTGTGAACTGTGCCATTGAACTTCACTAATTTCTAAACCACTCGAAAAAAACCGCTCTTGTGAAGCGGGCCTTACATTGGACTATGATAGCTGCGGGTAGCCCACCCGGTTTGAAATGTTACTCTAGGGCAGTGGTATTCATATTACTATATGTGAAGGTCTAGTCACACAAATTTTCTAGATGGCCAAGGTCTGGATGAGACCACTTATATGAAACAATAACAAACAAATGAAGAGTGCACATTTAAGTTTATTTCCATCTACATGCATTTATAATCTCAAATCTGTTGAAAGTGCAAATGAATTAAAGAAATGAACAAGAGCCCATGGATCAAAAGAAACCATAAAGTAACCATCCATCCTTCTTGCTGAAGAGGTAACCTGGGGGGGGATGAACAAAACTAATTACAGAGTATCTGCAACACAATAAAACACTGCAGGTAATGTATGTCTTTTTGTGGTCAAAAGTTATCATACATTCTACTCCTGTTGAAGAAGGAGAAATGATGAATGTAAAGACATAAACTAAATCTCTGTAGCACACACAAAAAATATTGCAATTATAGAATGTACAGTCTGGTTCAAAAGTAATTATTCATCTCTCTTTGTTGAATAGGAAAAGGGTAATGATTAGTTTTGACCCTGAGTGTAAATGTAATTGTGACTGTGGGCCTTTAATTGAGTGATTAATCATTGGTGTGAACGGTGACACTTCGTGCTTCTCTCCAATTCCCTGAACTTTGGTACAAATGATGTGATAGCTGATCTCAGACAATGATGAAGGTGTTCACTGCTGGAGCGGTATTTGTTCTTCACTAAATTCATGACGGAGAAAGACTCACACTGGTAAGTGGAGCCAAACATAGTGAGGATATGTAATGTGACTTTGTGAAGATGGGGGGAACTAGCTTGAGGCACCTTGTGTCCAGAATGTGACGGAATCACAGTTATCAACCTACTCTTTCAAGGCCACATATTCTTGGAGATAATTAGTTCCATTTGGATTGGGGTCTGCACCAAAGCTAACTGCGGTTCAGATTTGGACCTGGACTTTGGTCAGCCAATTGAGTACTCCTGCTCTAGGGTGTCATAATTTTTCATTTGCAAATAAGTTGGGTATGCTTTGTGAATATCAAATAGGGGTGTTAAAATTTCAATTGTCGATATGTGTGGTTGTAAATAGCGAGGTATTCCTGCACCTGTAATTTCACTGGTATTATATTCTTAAACCAATCACTTATAAGTACAGTACAGTACAGTACAATACAGTATATGTTTTTGGCTACTATTGGAGTTTCTATTTTATCCTGGAGCTGTTGAAATTTCTGAAACACATTAATTTCTATTTCCAAGACAAAGTGTTTTCACTATAAAAACTACTTGGGCCATTTTCTCATTTTCTTGAAATGTTTAGTTTACTGTACAGTATATTCAAAGCCACTATTACCATCACCATGTTCCATGCTTGTGTGGGTTAGCCGTAGTTACCTGATGGCTGTTCTATCTCCATGCTGTATGATATCATGCAGCATCTCTCATAAGTTTTTCATCTTTGAGATAATTTCTCTCAACTTCTCCCCGTATCTTTCTTGGCCTACCCCTGACTCTCCTCCCTTTCACATTCAAACTAATGCTTCTCTTGACCCAGTTGATCTCTGTTCACTCCAGACGCACAAACTGTTTTGTTCCGGTACACTTCATCTGTTTATGGTAAAGTGTGGCAGGTCGCTAATATTGTCAAGTGCCAGGCCTGTATTTAGGAGGAGAGATGTCTGGTCAGAGAGGGATGAGGTGTTTCTGCACTTCACCTTGCACAGGTTGCAAAGGGGGTGCCCAATAAACAAGCTCCCTTGTGGGGCATTTTGTAAAAAAAAATACAGGTAATAAAAAAATTAAAATGTAAACTGTTTTGAACATGTTGATTAAATATATTGGGTAAAAAAGTTGAAGTTTTTATAAATTGTTATTCTAATGACCATTGAAATAATTTCACTTGTTTTTAATGCCACTCACAGAATGCTCCTGTTTATACCATGGGTTGCTTTCCTGGAAGTGGCTGCCTGTGTGAAATTGGCATAAATGAGTATGGGTTTCTATAATAAAATTGTGGTGACACTCTCAGTGATAGCCAATGTTCCACTCATGTTAATATTGTACAGTTGCAGTCAAAAGTAATCATCCACCCCTCCTACTACCATACCTATAAGTTCAAGGCCTTTCTACACGATGGGGTACATGAGGGTGGGGGGTATTGATGGGTGGAGAGCGAGGGGTGGCAGACCCTGATAAGGTAGGAGGGCGCAACTCAAGGGCCACATAACTTTTGAAAGTGTATATGGTTGTAGAATTATCCTTAATGCCTGAAGGTGTTAAAGTTGGTGGATGTAGTTCAAATGTTGATGGCCTTAATGACCCTGGAAGTTGACATGCCTGAAACCCAACCAACCAACCAGGAGGGCAGGTGTCCGGGGAGATGAAGGAGAGGTGTCATAGGGACTTAATTTTCCCTTAGTTATCTATGCCTGTACTTGAGATTCTGGGGAGGATTGTGATGGAGGTTTTGGCAGGTAATGTGTCATTAGGGTTGATAAGGCATCTGGCTGCCGTGAGGTAAAGTCCCCGATATGATATCATAAGAGAGGAGATGATGTGCCTTTGTGTTTGGCCTTCCTCATCACCAATAACACTAAATTAAGCTTTTACTTGACCACTTCCACCTCTCGCCACTACCATTCTTGAATAGATATAATCAATATTAATTGATAAAAAAAATTTAAGACTGAATTATTGGGTAGAATGTGACTTGTCTGCCCTGTAATATGTTTTTTAGAGTTGTGAAAATCAATGCAAGGTGATGAGGTGGTAGTAACAGTGGTGTTTGGCCACCGCTCCACACCTAGCCCAGGAGGATGCCAAGAAACGTTGATGGACGAGTAACGGACAAATTAATTATTGATTTACGTGCGGTTGGCTACAATGTGTCAGAAATTGCAAGGGAGGTTGAGGTCACTGTGAGATATTGGTTAATCCTCTGGGTGGAGTCTGGGAATGAGTATTTCTAATTGTTTGCTGGCATTGGATATATTAAAATTATTAATTTCAGGTGTGTAATGTCAACAAAACATATTTGAACTCTTAATTCATATAAATGATATAATTTTTGGCCGGGTAGACCACGACTGACTGGCGAGGAGGACATTTGATGGGCCATTGAGATTCTGTATGACCTGTGTTGGTAAATATTATAAATAAATGTGATTTCTTTCTTCTCATTCAATATTTCTCCACATCAACATTATTATAAATCCCTAATTATCATTGTTTAAATCCTGAACCACAAACTGAAGAAAGGATAAATAAGGAAATTGATGGTACATTATAATAGTCATAAAGTTAGGGTCCTCATCTATAACTCATTCAAGCATGTAAACCTAAGATAATATTGTGAAGAAAAAACTTGCTTCCATCCTTCCCTTCTTCTTTCATGAAATCTACTTTCTTCAATCCCTTCCCTGTCTGATGAGCAATTTGTATTGCATACTACCCTCCCACATCTCTTTCCCCACCCCCAGCAAACGGCCTTCCTGAAAAGCAACCAATCCCCGTGACCACCCCGTGTGACTTAGCGTGTAGAAAGGACCCAGCCAGGCATAGGAGTTAGGTGGTGGAGTGGATGATTACTTTTGACTGCGACTCTACCTCTCTATAACGTTTTCATGTTTACACAAATGGTAATTTTATAAAAAAAGATACATTCATATCCAGTATTATGTAAAGGAATAAACTCTTAATACATTCAGCTCCTTTTTACAAATGAAGGCAACATTGTCATAGGAGTGGTTGATGTAGTCATGAGGAAGGCCTGTGGTAGTGTGGACATGTGGAAAGAATGAACATGGTGTAGAAACTGTATAAAAGAGAGAATTTGGGGAAGACGATGAGAGTAAATAGGAACACCAGTTGTGAGGTGGAGGCAGTACAGTATTTATATGAGAGTCATGTTCTGGAGGAGGAGTGTGTCAAGTTAGGTTATGTTGAGGAGGTTTGTGGACAAGCTATCTTACTCAGTTGAAAATGAAATGGGCCATAATTTGACACAACATAACTGTGGGACCTATAAGGACTAAGCTCCAGTATATATGGTTATGTTAGGCCTATTGAGACTGGGGCCCACTTAACCAGTCATCCACGTTCTATAATGGAGGACAGGGAGAGTTAGATAAAAAGATGCTTTGTATCATACCAGTGGCTTACCTAGTTTATGTTGACTTAGATATTTCATTAAGATCATTGGTACACTTGAAGGAAATTAAGTAAATTCCCTTCAAGTTATTTTCTTTTTAATTGTTTTGATATTGTTGAAGTTACAAGTGCATCTTGAAATGTTTTTTTTTTATATTGCATGACAACACTGTAGGAGATGAATTTGTTTTTCAATAATGATGACAATTTTGTATAATTTTTCTCTGTCTTACTCTGCCTCTTGTTCTCTCTACTGTACTTGTTATACTGTTGGATGGGTCACATACCACAGTCTTGGTTTACAAATCTTCAGATTTCTCCATTGAGATGCTATTCTCATCCAAGTTTTCTTACTATTGACCCATTTCTGCATCTACTTTTCTTTTCCATGTTGTTTTATTCTGTAATTTTCTCATGATTTCTTAGCTCTTTACCTCTTCAGTTATTACTGTAGTCTTAATTGAAGCCAAACTGTGTGCACAATCACTTAAAAGAATAAACTTTTTACTTTATTTATTGTGTTTAATGTCTAAACATTTCCAGTCCTCAGAACATCTGTCTCAGTTCTTGGCAGTATTGACTCCTGCTGTCACACATTTATTTTATTAACAATTGGTTACAGTACTGTATTATAACATCAGAGAGGAGATTGTTAACATACTTTGAGAACTTAGCTCAGTTTTAAAGACCATATAACAAATATGAGTACTGTACTTACCACTTCTGCTCATGCATCATATATATATATATATCATGTTCAAAGTTGGCATATTACAGTACTATTTTTAGAACCTGTGCATGTGTGTGTGTAGAATAGTTTATTATTTGTGAGCACAAAAATCAATGTTATTCTAATTTTGAACCCCTGAACTTAATGCACTACTGTACTGTATGTACTATGTACAAAACTTAAGATGTGTTGAAAACTCATTCTTCCAAATACACATTAATATTTGTACAAGTTAAAGTTCAGGGATTGACATGACACTGATTTTTAGGCCCATAGATACACTGAAAACCTCCAGTCAAGGTTCCAAAAGCAGCCTCGTGTGAGCACTGAATCCCTGATACTGTATAACACATAACGTTCACTACATGTAATAGGTAAATCTACAGGTAATAGCTAAAATAGTTGTTTTCTACTAACACTGTAGATTTTTCCACTTCAACTTCCCTTTCTCAAACAGAGTCCTTATTCTTTTTATTTTAATTAATTGCTAAGTTTTCCTTACTCATTGCAGCCATTTTTCATTTATAATTTTTGTATTTGTTTTCTCTGTATTTTACTTTTAACAAGTTTCTGTGTTAAAGAACTAGAGAAAAGCATACGGAGGATTTATAATTGATTCCCTTTAAAATTCCAAAACCTGGCCACATTTTTTTTATCCCCACCTGACTACGATATACTATAGAAAGTGGAATAATTGTACTCCCGTTGCCCAGTAGGTCATTTACTACTACACTATTGGGTGTGGGTAAGAGGCACAAATGTCACGCATTGTCTTGTTACCGTACTGAGGTGTTGTGTCAAATTAACATCAGATGTCTTCATTTATTTGCCTAGAAATTTAGTGTATTAATTCCACATGTAATGAAGGCGCACGTGTGGCATTATGATTATGAAATATTGAAATGAGGAATTTTTTTGATGAATGTATGCAATGAAGGCTATAGTGGATGTGATCAGTCCTTGAAGGAGTTAGTGATGCATTGCTTGAGACTTGCTTGAGTTATTATGTACAGTTGGAGAAGTGCATTTGGTAGTATGAAGGTCTGTATGGAATGTGATTTTAAGGTTTGTTAGTTTTTTCAATTGACACAATACAGAAATGACCATAGCTTGTGTAATATATTAATTTTGGAGCTTTTACTCTACTGTACTGTACTGTATTTCTTAGACATTAACTACATTTCTGTTTTGGAGATGTGGATTGAAAAAATGTTTGTTTTAAATTTAAAATTTTCAGGTGAATTAATTATTTTCTTATATACCTCCTCCCTTTCTTTCTGTGTCTGACTGTTAAAAGAAAGAGTTTATTTATATAAGGCACCTTGTGTAACTTAACTTTTCTGGTGGATGAAGGGGTACTGTACGTAATATTCTCACTGTCTCGTGTTTATTTCTATTGCTACAGTTTTAAGCTGGAATTTTTCATTGTGATTAGAAACTTGTATTGTTTTCTTTTCTTTTTCTTTCAAAGTATTTTTTTTAACAAATGTCAAGAAATTAAGTTTGTGGAAATGTTTGTGATCATAAAAATTAACTGAAAGTCATTGTTGTAACATATCATTGAAATCATACAATGACAGTCTTCATATTTATCCCTGTCAGTACTGGAGAATAACCAGAGTTAACACTGATTCTAAATCCGGTATGGTATATCTTATGTGGTGGATTTATTGGTAATTCATACATGTCTTTGTAAACCACTTCCTTTCTTATTGTTTTGTTGTAGAATTTAGGGGAGACGTCTTGTGTGGAGGAGAGACACTAACACTGTGCCACCTTTGAGATATTACACAGACACTCATATGATTTTAATGTATTAATGCATTATATTCATATGTAAAGGTAATTTTAGTTCAGAATTAAAAGACAGGTGTATGGTTACATTTTATTCTGTATCATAAGGTCAATGTTTAGTTGTTGTTCATCTTGTCTTATGTGTGTGTGTAATAGATGACACTTATGACCAACCTACTCATCACATTTGAACACCATGGGACAGACTTAACAGGGTAACAGGGATGATATCTAATTTACATGTCAGTGAGCAAACTACCAAATGAATTGCATAAAATGTGTTATTAATGAAGATGTTGGAAAAACATGTGTTATGTGAGGACATTATTAGAGCAGTTATCATAAGACATTTTCTTCTACTTGTACAGTCATGTAGGATTATGAGGACAGATGCCAGGTGAAAATTTATTTGTGGCATGAGGGAGGGTATGTTAGGGTGCAGGAGAGAGCACAAGAAGTGGCTAGGGTGTGTGAATTAGCTGTTAAAGTCCAATAGTATACCAAAGGTCGAGTACTGTGCTGTACATTGGAAGCATTACATGTGGGAAAATAGAGGACTGGCTTGATTATTATGAAGCGTTATGATAAAAGTAGAAGTCCTCATTATTTACAGAGTTTATTCTAGTTTTACCCAAAGACGCATGTTCTCTGTAGGGCTTCATAAAACCTCTCGGTACTGGTGCTGTACTGTTCTGTACTGTAGTAAGGTTGGAATTAGGAGTAAAAAAGTAGCCATAGAAGTGTTGAAGGGTTGAAGAAAATAATGTAGAATAAAACTGTGATAAGTTTGTCAGTTGTTGTTCTAAACATTTTATTGCCTGTAGTAACATCAGCTCCCAGGTTGAAACTTCACACACACAGTACTTGCTGCTGTACATCTTAAAGCTATACTGTATAAGTACTCCTCATGCAGTACTCCCAGGTTTTCTAAATAACTTCTGGTGATGAAAATAGTAGAAGCTTGTGAGTCGAGAATGTGAATACAGTAATCTCTCCATTAGCCAAAATAATTAGTGCTGAGCGCTTCAGGGTTTGAGAGATTTCTGGGTAACAAGATGACTCTCTCAAACACAGAAAAAATTCCACATCCCCGGACCTTTTCTGGGTACTGTACTGGGAAAAGTTTCCGTGAGTCTTGACTATGCATCTTGCATGGACAGACCCTATCCCACATGCCAGGAATGTTTCTGGGTGTTGGAGAAAGTGTTCCGAGAGCCTAGACTACGCATCGCATCTCATCTTGACTCTAAACTACGCATCTCATCATCTCATCTCACACAGACAAACATTCTCTCATTATGTTTTGAACTCGGGCATAAGTGAAAATATTTACGGCTAATAAAAAAGTGTATGTATAAAATTTTATTCACAACATCTGTACTAATTGTATTAGAGAGATGAATTTGCCACCATAATGATTTTGAATAAATTCTTTACAAAATATTTCAACACGATATAATGATGAGGAATCAATTCTTTTTTTAAAATACTTAAGAAATGTTTATACTGGAGTCTATAAAATCAGTTCGTTAAGTTAGAAAGACCATTTTTACCCAAATACTGTAATTATGATTAGCTCATCTAAGTTACTTTAAAAAAAAAACTTTGTGATATGGGCATGAATGAAGCTGTGTCACACAGCCAAGATGATTACATTTTCCATCCTGTATTGGAGAAAGTTTTCCCGAAAGTTTAAGCTACTCGCAAGAACTGCACTTTTTTACGCAAACACCACTGTACAAAAGTGTACATGTACAATGTATCGTAAATAAGCAAATTAATGTGTACAGTACTACTGTACTGTACTGTATATTCTGTACTCACCAGCAGATGCTGACTTCTAGAGCTGACAGGAGGCATACTGTGCACTGTCCTCTACATTGAATGTACTGTAATACTGTACATAATTGTAATAATTTTTTATATCTTAACACCTGTGATGGAGGTGTGGTAGGGGAATAGTGGGCCTCAAGTTACTGACCTGACCTGATGCAATGTCAAGCCACCCATATCATATAAACTTTTCTCTGTATGTACTTTATTACCAACAGATGCTGTCATCTTGAGTTTACAGTAGGCATACACTGTCCACTCTGCTGAATGTACAGTACAGTATATGTAGCTGTAATCACGTCTTGTCTTAACACTTGCGGTGGAGGTGGGGTGGGGGATTAGTGGTCTCATATTACTGATCTTCTGATGCAATGTCAGGCCACACATTGTTGGGGTGATGGATTAGTGGGTCTCATGACCTGAAGAATGATGTCTTGAATAAAGACGAAAGTTAAGGTGTTTCAGTGATAGCCTTTTCCTGTACATATGGTACTTTCACACTTCCTGAATGTACAATACTGTATATATAACTAGTCACTTTTTACATCCTAACACTGCTGTAACACTATTGTTGGCTTGTACAGAGGCAAAGGACTCTGAATTATATGTGTCCTGATGCTTGGCTTAATGGGGATAAGCTGGGAGATACATCAGCCTATCACAGGCATCCCTTGTAGTCACATGACAGCATTAGCCAATCACAGTGTGTGAGTCTACAGCCCAGGGTGTCCAAGTGGTATTCCCACACATGCAGCCAGCATGTGAGGACACAGTGGAATATGATGCAATCTTTCATAACTCCCAGAACCTTTGTTCCCAGGCCCGGAGCAGAAAGGTTTGGAGAAATTTCCTTGGAATTTTTCTGGAAGTTGCACATTATTTAATCATCAGAATTTGTTCCCAGACCTGGGAAAATAAATTTGGGTGAGATTTTCCGCACTTTTCTCTGATTTTTAAACTTTGGAAACGCGTTCGCAGACCCGGAATTGAGGAAAATTTTGCGGAAAAATTCCAGGCTGCGTTCAATTCTGGCTATTGGAGAGTTTCAGGGACCGGGAATTCCAGCTAGCAAGAAGATTACTGTAGATGCTTTTTATTTTTACTCCTGCAAGCTGAGGAGTATTGTGAATGGTTCAAGACAGACATAGACTCTCCCTTCATGTAAATTATTTTTATTTTCTAACTGATGTAACATATGTGTCCTGTTTCCTAGGAGGAAAACATATGTTTGTTCAGTAAAAGAGAACAAATCACAACAGATCAAAGGACTGTGTGATGCTGTCTACCAGGAAAAAATATTAAAGAAGTGAAAAAAAAATCAATTGGAATCACATGAAACTGTTTCACATTTAATAAAGTCAAGCTGAGGTTGTCCAAAAAAACTTTCATACTTATACAGTTATAAGAAGCAAATTAGCTGCCAATTATACTCATTCTTTGTGCTTTTAAAAACCTGATTACTCTACATCTAAAACATATATTAAGTTGTTATTAGAAAATAGGTTTTCATTTTGAGTTCCCTTGAAGCCACTTTGACAAATGGGCTGCATTTTATTATTCATGTACGTTACTAATTCCTGTTATCTTGCTCTCCTTGTTATGTTTTGTGTCACATTGAGAGAGAAGGTGGTGCATGCTCAGTATCCTACAATAAAGACTTGACTTGCTTGTTTATACACATTGTGACCTGGTGTTGGAAGATAAGCTCTCTGTGATCAGTCATATACAGACACTCCCTGGGTTATGGATGGGTCCCGTTCCTGGAAGGTATCCGTAAGCCAAATTTTCGCTAAGCTGGAAGTGACCTATCCATAGATAATCATTAAACACACAGTACACATAATGTACTGTATATACAATTACTGTACAGGTATGGGACCGGTGTACTTGGGACCTGAGGTTTGCCGTATCGTATTTTTTCTGGAATTTGGAGCACAAGGCCTAAAATGTACAGTAAACCCTCTGTAACTGGCTGGGAAGCCTCTGTTCATATCACTAGACTCACCCATATAAGTAGCATTAACTGTACACTGTGAAGTTAAAACTTCAAATTGTGGGAATATAAACAGCAATAACAGAAGCATATAAGTAGCACTATTGAAAGAGTTAAGAGCAAAAATGATGTAAGTTAGTGCACAAACTCCATCACAGTTGCCCCTGGTGCTCATCTTAGCAATGCAGCAGTATCCCTAGCAATGGTGCTCTACCATGGACCCTCCTACCTCCACACAGTTTCACGGTGGAAGCCCGTAGATACATGAAACTTTATACCTTATGATAATAATTTATTTTTGTATTTTCTGTATGTAGGGTTGTGTGTTTATGTAACCGAGTAAAAAAAATGAAGAAAATTACATACCCGAAAGTACGAGTTAAAATTATTTTATACATTGTGATACAGTAATTACCGGCATTTCTTTTATTATTTTTTTTCACTTTCTGTTTGTAAGATTGAGTGTGTATATAACTAAAAAGAAATACAAAAAAATACATATACTGTACTGTAAACTCAGTCTAACACGGACTCACGTAATCTGGATCCCCTTGTAAATTGGACTGGGGTCCAGCACCAGGCACATGTACCTGTGTCCCAAACCTAGAAAAAAACAACCAAAATCTGGTTAGTATGAGGGAAAGTTAGTGTGAGTGGGGACTGCCACTGTGGTGGAGGTGGTTGTTGAAGAGCACTAAAGGTGTCTTAAGAAATATAAATAGTGTACAGTCAATGAAATTAACAGTGAAAACATAACCTCTGCTCCACCTTTGGTGATACAGTAGAATGTCGATTTAACGTGAATCGATTTAAGATTATTGATTTAAAGCGACACCCACAATTAAGGACCATGTTTCAATTTAAAGCGAATCTTTCCTATTTTGTGCAAGTCAATCTGGAGCATCATATTTTAAATTTTGCGCTTAACGTTTCTCTGGGCACGCTACACTGTCCTAAGGGCAAAGCTGTACTGTACATGTAGTACTCGAAATAATGTACTAAATGATTTCTAAAATTTTTGTCTAGTGCAAACTACAGCATGTTTATATTCAAATTAATCACTCTCTTATAAGAATTCCAGCAATGTTAATTATATTCTCCCAGGTCAGTTCAGTGACATTTATAAGAGAAAAACTTAGTCACTCTTAAGGACAGATAAATAAGTAAGCATTAGACCTTGGCATCAGCTGTCAAACATATCACCTCCCTCCCTCCCTCCTCCCCCATCTTCCCAGCCAGTAAACAGACCATTTCACATCTCTTAATTTTAGCCATGATGATTTATGAGTGTTTGTTTTAACAATACTACAAAAAAACAATGTTTTGTTTATTCTAGAAGATGGGCTGAGGTGCATCTGGGTAGACTGTCAGTCTTTTTAGTATTTTGTGTTTCTCTCAAGTACCAAACTAAATCATTCCATTGAAACAACACTTAGATTTAGCGTGAATTCGGTTTAAAGCGACGACCTCTCTTGGAACGGATCTCGCGTTATATCGACGTTCTGCTGTATACAGTCCCCTTCACTAGTGTATTTACAGGGGCTTATCAGGTTTTGCGCAGTGTGGCAACCCCGTTTATATTCGACAGAAGGAAACTTGCAGTAGTGAACATCCTATGGAATCAAATTAAAACAATATGAAAACAAATATCTCAAAGATAATGATTTGTGGAATGTTTATATGAGGAGCTCCTGTAAACCTCACTAGTGAAGGGGACTGTACATTGTGAGTGTCGTACAATCACCTCATACCTCAACTGCCTCATGATAAGTTAATAATTGATAAATACAGTACAGTACAGTGGTCCCTCGATTAACGAACGGTTCAATTAACGAAATTTCGGTTTACGAATTAGCTCCCATAAGGATTTTCAGTTCCATTAACGAACAAAACTTCGATTTAACGACAGCCTTACGCGAAAAACTCTTTGTTGTGCGCATCAGCTGATCGGCTAGTCCGCCAGTACAGTAATTGGTTCTATGTTTACATTTGTTTCTAGTGGGGTAAATATCAAGAAAGTTATGCTCTTGAATATTTTTGCATTTTTTATATTTAAATTATTGGTCATTCTGAAATGTAGTTAACATATTGATAATATATGGTGCAGAAATTATTATGAAGCATGAAGAAGGCATTAGAACCAATGCACTCTGTAAAGAATATGGCATGTCATCATCGACTGCCTCTACAATCAGCTGTTTGATATGTAAACAAAGCTGCCGGGAATACGATTACACCCCTCAAAGTTAGTTGAAATATAGTATTCTATTGTTTTTTATTTATTATTGTATAGTATACTGTACAGTACAGTACAGTACTGTATTTTGTTTATATTTAATGTTTTGTTAATTCTATTACTGGTATACAGTACTTTGTATGTACTGTATATACTTTTTCTCTGAGTTGGAATCAATTACCCAATATCCCATTGAAATAATAGATTCAGTTAAAAAATTTTTTGGTTCACTACCGACTCTGTGGAACCAATTGTGTTCGTTAAATGAGAGACCACTGTATATACTTATTAACTTATACTATGTGCTTCAATTTTTCATCAATAGTTATATTATAATTCAGCAATAATGTACAGCTTATGAAGCTCTTTTCTATTTAGTATGATTAGGTAGGCTGCGGCCACGAGCTAAAATATTTACGGCTTAAAAAAATTTATAAATTTTTATCCACATCTGTTCTAATTGTGTTCAAAAGATGAATTTTGGTACCATAATAATTCTGAATAAATTCTCTACCAGACTGCTCTAATAAAAGACCATTAAACAAAATTTTTTGACACTATAAAAAAGTCAATTTGTAGTTTCGAGCAACCACGAGTTGAGCATTGGGAAAAGTTTTTGGTTTAGACAAATTTAAGACACTTTTCTTCTCTGATGTTTCACTCAAATGACTGAAATATATTGGGGAATCCAGGGGAGTGGAGCCCCCTGGTTAGGAGGTTAGGTTAAGTAAATTTAGGTAATTTGCGAGGGAAATGTCATAAAAGAAGTGTCTTAAATTTGTCTAAACCATTAGAAGAACACCTGGCTCAACTTGAGTGCCGTGGTTGGTCAATGCAGTACTACAAATTGAAAAAAAAAATAATAAAAAAATATTTACACCGGAGTCTATAAGATCAGTTCTAATAAGTTAGAAACACCATTTTTATACCAGAATAATCTTGAATAGTTTATCCAAATAAATATATGTATAAAAAAAAAATAATAGGCCATCAAATGGAGGTATTTTTGGGACATGAGGCTTGAATGAAGCCGAGTGTGACAGCCAAGACAGTACACACTACTGCCAGAAGTGTGAGAGCTCCTGGCAACACCAGCGGCCCGGTGACTTGCCAAGCAGTACCGGTACATTTGTACTAAGAGCCAGCACCAAGCTGCTGAGAGCTTATAAGAGACAAAGGAAAAATTAACTTTTTTTTCTACATGTTAATACCCTAAGTGGCAAAAAAGATGAAAAAATATATAGCTTATAAAATCCCTGAGGGTGGTAAGTCTAGGCTAAAAATTACTGTAGGTTCTGTGTTGTTAGATACCTTGAGTTGGAAATCCCACATCCTCTGGAATTTTTCACCTTACACTACAGGTACGGTATAGACATTACTGTACAGTCTCCCGCCCAGCCAAGAATATCGGCCAGACCAGACAGGTCTTAACCCCAATTAGTCCAGATTAGGGGAAGTTCAATTTATATTCCCTGTACTCGAATTTATGAGTTAAAAAATAAACATTACATACAGCTCACCTGTGGGGTATGGATGGAAATATCCCCGTTTGACCTGGGAATTACTTGACGCTCATTTGAAATAGAACTTATGGGAGAATATCCGTAAAGACGGAAACTTGTAACCCGTGTCCTGCATAACCCGGTGAGTGTCTGTATATTGTAAAGTGCAGATAGGTATTCTGTCTATTGAGTAACTGGTGTTCTTGATTATACTGTATATTTAGTTTACTGTTAATGAAGTTTTATCTCTCTTAACAGGAAAAACCATTTAATTTACAATATTTACAAATTAGCTTATCTTGTATTTCAGCGTTACACAACAGACACGTATGACAGGAACCAGTACGTACGTGGTGGCCCAATTGTTCCCAGTGCCGAGGAGCTGCGTATTGTACGGCAAGTTCGCGAAGAATACGAACGGAAGGGTGGATGGGCTCGCATATACCCCACCCCTGATTCTTGGTCGCTGTATGGAGGACTGCAGGAGTATGATAGTCCACTCAATTTAATTCTTCACTATCACCTGTATCCTCAAGTTCCTCGCACCAACAGGTAATTTTGTATTATTAGTGTAGGAATGAATGAGGCCAATATGAGAATTATTAGATGTCATATCAGAAGTTCAAAATTGGCTGGAGATTATTTTTGGAATTGTGTGTACAGTACATGCTTGTGTATTGTGTGAGTAAAGAAGACTTGTATAGTGTGTCTTTGTGTTTGTCTTTGGGCCTACAAGTTAATGTAATGCCAACTCCACAGCTTAAACAATTACAAAAAATTTAGGTGTGATAATGAGATATATACTGTATCGTCACAACACCCCCAGAACCTTTGGTATTGTTTGAATTTAACAGTTCAAGTTGGCCGGACTCTGATTTTTACTTGTGTACACCCCCTCACCTACACACACACACACGGGAGTGAGTGATTGAATGTCATGCTAACTCTGAACCCATGATATGACTCCTTAAGGAGTATGAGCAGATGAAGTGTGTCTTCCTAGACCTTTAAAGAGTTTGTGATACTGTGTGTGTCTTCAGATTATGTACTGTAGTCTTGTTTCTCCCAGTAAGTATAAAGGAATATAATCAGTCCCTGGTGAAGTAAATAGGTTACCACAGACCAGAGCACATTATTTCAGCTCAATAATTTCTTATTGGGATTAAACAATTTATGTTTCTGAATGCTGGGTTCTAACCAAGGTCACTGCAGTTGGTAGTCAGGCAGCTAGTCCACTGGACCACGATGAACTAGTTGGCTGACTACCAACCTTGGTGATCTCAGGTTGAACCCAGCTGCCAAAGGTGTAAATTGTTAACATTGATTTACTTGTGAATATTACAGATTTGGATATACTGTATATTCTTATAGGGATGTTGTTATTCAGATACTCTCAAAAGTACAGAAATCATTTGTCCTTCATATTTCCTTCTGTCAAGCCCGTACTGTATTTATGTTTTGTGAATTGATATACTGTATTCCTCTGCAGCTGACACTCCCCTGAGCACTAAACTACTACTCTTACTACCAGAATGAGTCACACTCTTGTCAACCCACAACTCATTTTAGTCATTACTGTCTTAGTTTTCTTAACCCATGGGTGGTGTCAGAATATTAATACTATAATATAATCACACCCCAAGATGCACAGGAGAAGGAAACATCTTTGAGAAAATGTTGTTGTGGCTTTGATTTTATGAAGGGAGTACAGTACAGTATTGGACAAAACTTAAAGGAGAATTAACCTGATTTGTTTTATATATGGACTGAAGGGAGCAAATGCTCTCAAGACTATGTAGTTTGTAATGATTTTAATTCATTGTTTGAGGAAGAATAGTTGGAATGAATGCAGGGTATGGGGGAGTTGGGTAGGTAGAGGCTGTGTGAGAAATACATTTGGGTCAGGGAGCAGTGTGTGTTGTGTGTGTAATAATAATAATAATAAATGGTTTATTAATAGAGTTGCAGCCTGTGGCTGAAAATATACAAACTTAAATGTGATTTAAACATAATGATATGCGTTCAATACATTTACAGGGCTGTACAGTACATAAATCAGGAGTTGTTTATTATTTTAACAATAGATGGGATGGTGCTATTCTTATATCTATCAGTGCGGGCTCTTATGGGCTGAATTTTGTTGTAATGGCGGCCTGTACGAGGTGGGTGGGGGACTGCCGGTGGCGGGAGGTGGCGATGACGAGGATGGTGCAGTAGTCCACTGCCAAACCTTGCTAGTGCTTGGTGGTGGAGGTCACTGACGGATGGCATTTCCAGGGTGGAGAGAGCGTTGTTGTAGCCAGAGTAGTCTGCGCCTAGCATGATTCTGCAGGCCCTTTTCTGTACCTTCTCTAGCTGACGTTGTTGGGTAGAGTTGAGAGAAGACAACCAGGCTGGTGATAATTTAGGGAGAATAAATGCTTTGTAGATAGTCCTCAGCTCTGGCGTGGGTGCCCCAAGTGACCTGAGTCGTCGTAGGTTGTAGAGTCGGTACGAGGCTGCCTTGATTGTGTTGTTTACATGGATCTTCCAGTCCAGTTTGTGGTCTATGGTAACACCCAGGAGTTTGGCAGACTGCACTAACTGGAGAGGATGGGCACCCACTGTGACTGCTGGAGCTTGCACTGGGGTGGTGGCGGTATTGATGTGCATGACTACGGTTTTGGTGTGGTTGATGGTGACCTTGTTCTCCGTAGTCCATACCTGTAGCCTGTCCAGGGTGCCTTGTAGTGATGAGTAGTCAGGTGAGGTTTTGTACACTGTTGCCCCCCACAGTGCAGTCATCCACGTTGATCAGGATTAGGAAGCATAGTGTCCCCTGGGGAACACCGCAGGTGAGGTGTTGGAATGTGGAGAGAGAACCCTGGTACCTGACTGCCTGACGACGCTCACTCAGGAAGTCAGTGAGCCATGAGACCAGGTTGGTGGGCAGCCCTAGTGCAATGGCCTTGTTGATAACAGTGCAGTGATCAACAAGGTCAAAAGCCTTCCTGAAGTCAGCATGGGCAACGGCCAGTGACGTCTTACGTTTCTGCAGGTTTTTGTGCAGGAAATCCAGGAGACTAACTAAGCAGTGTGATGTAGAGGAGGTCCTCATATTGCCAAATTGCTGTGGATCAATTGACTGATAAACACTAGCAAATGCCCACTCAAAAATAAAGTCTTCACAGAGTAGACTGGGTATTGGGGTGATGGCAACTGGCCTGAGGTCATTAGGGGACCTTGGGGATGGGGGTAACAAATGCGGTTTTCCATTCATTAGGGCATTTGCGTTGTCTGAGGGATGCATTAATAATGGAATAGAGGGGGTGGCAAGTTTGACTGCAAACTCCTTGTAAATTTTGATTGGGAGGTCAATTGGGGTCGTGGAGCGTTTTGATTTAAATTTCAGGAGTTTGTTGGCGATTTCATATGATTGAACACTGGGAGGGGGAGGGGGAAGGTAAGTAAGCTGGGAGGAGAGTGAGGTCAAGACTGGGTAAGGTATGACATATGGTAGCAAAATGGTTATTAATTATCTCAGCTGCCTCCTCACTAGGTAAATGTGAGATGAAAGGAAGTGTGGGAGACTGATGGTTGAGACCACAGAGATCTTTTACCTTGGAGTACCACTGACAGATGCTGACCTCCTTGAGGCCGTGCACTTTCCTGGGATAATAATTCTTCTTGGCCGACTTGATTTCCCTGATGACCTGGTTACGTAGACTTTTGTACAGGCGGTTGTTGGTGTAGTATGCCTTGTTGCGCTGCTCAGTGTCTTCTTATGCGGGGCGTAATCCACGGGACATCATCGGCGTGGATCCTCAGTGTCTTGGCTGGAAAGAAGTGATGGTAGACTTTGGTGATAGTGTCCAGGTAATTATCCCACTTGTTCTGCACATCGTCTACCGTGATCACTTCAGTTCAGGGATACCGGGTCACCCATTGTCCGAAACACCGCATGGCAGAGTCAGGGGTAGGTCGGTAAGTCCTGGTGGCAACTGGTGGTAGTGAGAAGGTAGGTGTAGGTGACCACAGTAGAGACAGGTGGGTGGTCCGCCCCATGGGAGGCAGCGGCTGGGGGGGGGGGGGGTAGTGGTTGCCGAGAACAGTCATGATGAGGTCCAGGGTGGCATTCCCATGTGTAGGAAAATCAACTATTTGTGTAAGGTGGAGGTGTTGGGTAATGTTGCTGATGTCTAACTCATTAATGTCACCACATATCACTAGTTTAGCACATGGAAATCTGGATCTCAGGGAGTCAGCAGTGTTTATTATATGAGTAACCAGTACATTGGCTGTTGGTGTGTGTGTGGGGGGGGTAATCACAAACAATGAGGGAGGCAAGCTGGCGGGGGTGGGAGGTGGGAGTGACCTGAACCCACAAAGCTTCTACATCTTCAGGTACATTAACACCTAGGGGTGATGGTTTAAGGTCACTGGGACAGTACAGCACTACACCCCCACCTCTCCTGTCCTTTCTTAGGTGGTGAAATAACTCATAGTTTTCTATGGCACAGATCTCAGGAACAATTTGCCACGCCTTGGTAATTGCCACAATACCTGCACCAACTGACTTCACTGTGAGACTGACCTCCTCCACCTTGTTGCATAAAGATGTAACATTGGACAGCAATAGGGATGGTAGGCTGTACCATAGTCGCGTCACTTCATGGCGAGCACACTGTCTTTCTGGCACTGGCTTGTCTTTCTTATGCTTGCTCGGTGTGATGATAGGGATTCGTCTGGGAATGCGGAGACCCCGCCTGCAGCCGCAGTTGTGAAAGATTCTCAGCTCCTTAAGTAGAGTGATGGTGTGGGGTGGAGGATAGCCAGCACCAGACTTTAATCGGAACAAGTTCGTGCGACGATATCACGACACTGGAACAGACATATTCACAAATCTGGCACTCACAGTTACTGATACCTTGAAAATACGCACTGTCTTCCCGTAAAAGTACTGAACTGCCTTGAATTAGCTACAGGTCGACGTGATGACCTTGGCTGCTGCTGAGCGCCAGGGGACACGTCCTCACTCAGTGAGGTCCTTGTGTGCGTGCGTGCGTGCACAAAAATAGAATTAAATCTAAAGAATCTCAGCATAATACTCGGTTAACTACTATTTTCATATCTACATTCATATTGAAAAAGATAGACCAGTTATTGTATGTATCTGTTTGGGTGTTTATAAGCTTCCTGTGTAGAGGATAACTTTTGTGTTATCAATACACATTTATCATCACTACGGGAATTGCACAACCCCAGATTTAACTCATATACTGTATGTCAAATGTGAGGGTCACATGGGTTACAATTTTTGATGTTAGTGTCTAGTCCATAATTGTAGAACTGAATGATATTATTATACAGTATACTGAATTGGTACTCCTGTTGATAGTCCGGTGAGGATTTCTTATTTAACACAAATATAGATGTGTTCCATTAATGAAAGCATGATACATTTTGAATTAGTTGTGGCTCTTCTTAATGTTCCTTACATGTTGATATGACCATCTGCTATTTTTTGTAGTAAGTTTAACCCAGCTATGCCTTTAACTTTGTGGTGGTGCCACATCAATGCACAGATATGGGAGAGTGACGCCCGTCCGAATGTCAGGCGTGTCTAGTAGTGGGCTAGCATCCTCCCTGGAGCGTCTCACCTGCTACGAGCGTGCCTTGCCTAAAGGCCTTGCTTTCTTCAAGAACAAGAAAAACTTGGGTAGGCTACAACACTTCACTACAATACAGCTACAGTATATGGGATTCAAATGACACTGATGAGCATAACTCACCTTCAATATACAGTTCATCGTGCTGCTGCTTGCATAACAATCAGATAGTTTAGTGAGGCTACAAACAACCAGTTTATTGTGTTTGATTGGATACGGAAAACTTCCAGTATCACAGTTTTAGTAAAAACATGTTATTGAAGAGGCCTTTAATTTAATATCAGGTTGAACTGTTTGAAGAACAGAGTATTGTAGGCATATTACGGTAATTAAAACATCTAATAATTTACTTTGATATACTTCTGTCAGTTCAGGGAAAGTAGAAATATAATGAAGCAGATAACAAACTAAAATGCAATCTTCTTTTCCTAGATTCATCCTTTCCTTCACATGTGACGTATATGCACCAGACATTTTAGGCTCCTAAAATGTCTGGTGCATGTATGTCACATGTGTAGTTACAGATACAATATACTGTACTCCTTTCATCAAGTTCCAAATTAGTGACTCGTAAATTAAATTTGGGTTGTAGTATTCCTGTACCTGTACTGTATTGATACAAAACTTAACATTATTTTAATTAATATCCTTGTTTTATGTGATTATGTAGGTGAGAACTGACCAAACTAAATTGTCTCCCAGGATTCCATATAGGGAAAGCACATTAATATAATGTTTTAACACAAAATTATAGTAATGCTTTTACCATATTAATTATAGTTTCTTAGTTGTTGGTGTTGCTGCTGCAAAGGAAATTTGATGAGAGCAAAATTTATTAAGCATAACATCTGCTATTTTTGGCCAGATCTGAACTCTGTGATGACTGTTTACTTACCTTGAGTATCAAAGAATAATACATAAGAGATAGTGATGTTCCTCTTTTCCCTGCAAGGTACAAGCAAGAAAGATGAAAAAGCAATTTGCCGAGATATGAAGCAACTAAAGGCGAGCGTCATGAAAGCTTTGGAGAATGGACTTGCTCTCAGGTGAGACTCTGCACTGTCCTACATACAGTTAGAGGGATGCAATAGAAAATAGAAGAATTGAGAGTGTTTCAAAGTTTTTATCCAATTATTATACTAAGTTGAGAGTTGAGAAGACTGGCATGTTAGCAGAGGAGCAGAGGTGGGCAAGTTAGAAGACCCAACATGAAGAATATCAGCTCAGATCATAAGATGGTAACCACTTTCCTGCCATCATAACAATTAGGTTCTCATATTTTAAATACAGTCCAGAGCTCTTTTACCTTGTTGCAGTTTGAGAACAAAAAAATTTAGCTTCTGAAAGATAGAACTTGATATGGATTGTTGATCTTAATTCATGAAATACAGTACAGAAATTTTTAACAGCAATCTTCAGAGGCACTTGGATTTGGCAATATTTTGGTGTTCATGGTTACTGCGGTGTGATGTGTTTTGGTAAGTATACAGTAAAGCCTCGAATAACGACTTTAATGTGTCCTCCAATATTGCAGTGTAAGGTGTATCGTCTTATCGCGAATCATTACCATTAAAATAAAGCAATAATAATGAGATGTGTTCCCAAGTGTGACTTTTTCATATCTTTTGTGTGGCTTTTTACCCTCTTTTCCCCCAAAACAATACAATTAATGAAAATTGCAAACTATATTCTTTAAATAATGTTTCTGAATGCACCTTATACAATATACAGTGACCCCTCGGTTAACGAACTCAATCCGTTCCAGAAGGTCGTTCGTTAACCGAAACCATTGTTTCAGTGGGTTTTTGGGTAATTGGCTCCAGCTCACCGAAAATTTCCTAAATTCAACAAAAATGGTAGAAAAGTTCACTTACTTTGAGGTGTGTATGTAGAAGGCTCCTGGATGATGATGATGATGATGGGATTTAGAATGGGGGTGGAGGAGAAGGAAGAAGAGAAGGCATTGGGGTGGAAGAGAAGTCCACCCCATGGCGCCATTTCACCCATAAAATTTTAGCTCTCTTGGTGTAATTCAAGATTATTTTCTTTAAATCAACACTGCACTGCATTATATATTGTCAATATGTAAAATATATTTCAAAATGACCAATAATTTGCTTGGAAACACAGAAAAAAAGCATTTAGTTGAAGAGAGTCTCAAGCAAGATGTTACCTCCAGAGAGACTAACGCCTGTTTGCTGTGTTAAGAGGCTGGATGCCGCGCATTAAACTAGTCACTTTACCTTCAATTATGTTCAATAATTGTTAAAATGACTAAAAAATTGAATATTAAACTTTTAAAATTATTGAATAGTATAAACTTCTTGATATTTACAAAAATAGTAAGGAATTTAAGCCCTAGAACCGATTAATGTATTGGCGGACTGATACTAAAGCTGGTTGCCCGGTCAGTGCAAGCGAAAACATGTTGAGGTCAGTTCATAAGAAATTCGTTAACTGAATTGAAGATCCTTATGGAAGGCAGTTCGTTAACCGAAATTTCGTTAACCGAGGCGTTCGTTAACCGAAATTTCGTTAACCGAGGCGCTCGTTAAACGAGGGGTCACTGTAAATGAATAATAATATGGTCACACAAGAGGAGATGGGACGCCATTGTTTTCGTTTGTGTTAACAGCCGGGAGTCCGGGACGATAGTTCTACACGAGAAAATTAAGAAAATAAGACCCTGGTTGTGGCTGTAGTAAATTTAATGTAAAAAAAATGAATAGTATATATGTTTTAAGTAGCTAACCACTAATGGTAAAGAAAAAAAAAAAGAGATGGATTGGGAACGCCAACATATACATGCGCATTTAAGGAAACATAGTCATTTATCTTAAGAATACAGTACAGTCAGTTCTGCTATAACGCGATAGTTGTGTTCTTGTAAAACATCGTGTTATAGAAATTCGCATACAATAATAGAAATAACAGGGCTTATGGAGAAAGTAGGGTTAGGTGCAGATTACTACTCGAAATCGAAAAAAATTTCGTAATTAGCCTAACACAAAGGATAGCACAGTCTAAATAAATGTTACATTCATATCTAATAATGAAATCATGCTGTAAATGTAACACTTTACCTTGAAGAAATATGAATATAACTTGATGGGGGAGAAGGGTGATTTTGAGGTTGATAACATCGAGCTTCTCTTCAAGTGTTATAGCCTTTCGTTTACGATCATCACTGGGAATGCGATCACCAGAACGCTTCTTGGAGATATTCTTCTTTACCATATTCACAGTTAATACCACAAAATTGGAGAAATAGTAAGCAAAAATCGCATTACAGCAAACAAGCGTTCGCGTTATACAAATATCGTTCCTCTATTCATAAATCGTGTTAGAGCCAATTCGCGTTGTCAAAACACGCTTTATAGCAGAACTCAGTGTACGTACAAAAGATTCATTATTGTTTATTACTGAATATGTATTTGATTGAATTAATGTTTATGTATGTGAAATGAACAATGCAATTCATTAATAATACGTAGAATATTAAAACACTAGAGGAGACAAGTTGGCATTGTTTTCGTGAGTGACGATGGTTCTACATAAGAAACTGAAGAAAATAAGTCCCTGGTTGTATCTGTCGTGAACTTAATGTAAAAAAATTGAATACCTGTATGTATGTTTGAAGTAATGTTATTTAATGTTAATAAATGGAACAATAGAAGTAGCTAACCACTAATGGTAAAGAAATAAGGCGAGACGATTGGGAACGCCAACGTGTGAACAGTAAGTGCGTACATGTAAAAACATATCGTCATTTCTCTGCAGAATATGAAAGCAACACTTATTTACTGTTCATATATGTTTTAAATAATATTTACGAATGTAAAACTAAAATTCTATTCACCAATGGTGGTAAAGTCTAAAACATAAGTACAGCCAATGAATATTGTGCGAGTTTTTACTCAGATGACGAAGTCATCAGGTTCAACTCTTGCTGAAGCTGTAAGTTCAACTCTGGCTGAAGTTGTAGCTTTCCTTAAAGCTGTTGCTGAAACTGTTACTGAACCTGAAGTTGATGTTGAAGCTGCTTATGATGCTGAATTTGATGGTGTAGCTGAAGTTGATAGTTTAGGCCTTCGAATAATAGAGCTGTCGAAAGAACCTTGCACAGCTGCTTTCTTTTCTCATTATACATCTTTATGTAGAGGTCATTTGCACTTATTTAAATTTTAATGCTTTGTTCTGTTAATGGATCCTCTTCAGAAAATATTTTCATTGCTTGCTCCATATAATATCCACAGACCTCTCACCTTTTTCATATCGTTTTAACACATCTAGTTTCTCGGCTAATCTTAGACACTTTCTATTAACTTTTGAACCAACACTACCATCACTTGCTCTCTTGCTCATGTTGAATAGGGATGCAAAAATGCTTTAAGAAACATGAGAAATTTTTTCTCCTGTTTCTGTTCCAGATGCGTGAAAACAAAAGACCCGCCAAGCTCCGACTGTTGTTTACCACTCATTAGCAAGGCAGCTTCTTTGTGCAAGGCACTCTTAATTTTTTTACAGTAATCCCTGGTACATATCGGGATTTAGTTATTATTTATATGAAAATGTAATTTTATTTTATTTTTATATGTTATGGTTGTAAATACGAATGAAATAAGGACGTAAATTGAATTGGGTCCTAAATTAACTAGGGTTTTAAATATGAAAAGTTGTTGGTCAAACCGTTATTATCAGAGGCTTTACTGTATTCTGTTTCATAATAATGCAGTAAAACCTAATCACAGTCATAACCATCAAGATAGAAAAGGCATATTTAGATTTTTTTATTTAGTGTATACTAGATGAAGAAAGTCACCTACTAAACTGTTTCTCAGAATTTTATGCTCACTAACAGAACTCAAGACAGTGTGTGTGTGTTATTCAAAGGTTTCATACTGTGTCATAATAGTGATGTTCATTCGCACCATTAGGAAAGCACGTCTAACCATTACAGTATGTTTTTATTCCGAATATTTTGTGCATTACAAACCGGTATTATGTTTTTCTCTGTTGCAGCAAGTACCAGGCTCGTATGGCATTCTCTGTGTACCTGCAACATGTTCAGAGGCGACTTATGATTGGCTGTGGTGAGGAGAAACAGACAGACCTGGTATACCGTTTCCTTAGATCAGCTACTCGTACACTCCACACTCCCTTGAATGTTCAGGTATGGTGATAAGTCTCCAGTCTCATATTTTAAGTAACAAGAGACTTAATGGAGGAGTAATATGAGTGTGTCAGACAAAGTTGAAGGAATTAAGGGTTCTGCAAGAGGATATATTTATTAATGGGAATATAAATAATAACTCGGGAAAGTTTGACAATTGTATATGAGAAACTTTTCTTTTTTTTTTGTGCAAGATCTCTCCCTCATGTTGCAAGTGATCAGAGGCAAAAGCAAATATATTTCTTCCACATCTGTTGTCATTTGTTATTTCAAGTTGTCTTACCAGATGTGTTCTGTTGTCGTGTCCTCTTTCCACTAGTCTTGTAATTTTTATCTACTTTCACCTCATTTAACATCATCAGTTTCACCACACAGAGAAGTCATCACAGTATACAGAGAGTGTGATGTGACAGGAACAGTTTTTAAGGAAACTGCCTCAGTGGAGAGATATTTATGCCTTCTGTCTGTGTGAGAAGAAATATTTTTTGATGTCTGACTTAGGAGAAATGTTCAAGGCTGTCATCCATATTATACAAAATAAATACAGTATTGGTTGTTTTGTGTATTTTTCCGTAAACCTACATAAAAAAGATTGAATAAAATGGATCCTTCTGAGGACCACAAAATTTGGTGCTCTTGTCATAACTGTGGACGTAACAGAGAACAGTAAAGTGACTTAACTCAGTCTCAGGTTCATGGAAGATGATAACAATGGCCCCTATCCTGATTCGTGCACACATAATGTACTATTACTGAAGAGAAAACTGTACATATGTGCTTGTATTATACAGTACTGTTTTAAGGTATGCTTGATGTTGGGGGAAAAATATGTAACCTAACCTAACCTGGTATTTTTGCTGAGAGTATATGAAGGTTGACATTGGTTGAAATATTGGGATCAGATTTTAGGCAAAGTCTTGTTCAAGATTCTTCGAACACTGCTGGAGACAGCTGGCAACTCAAGGCCGTTTGTTTGCTATAGTACGTTGTAAAAATTATGAATGAATGTAAAATATTTTCGGTGATTGGTTACTTAGTTCTCTGTTGCTTAATTAATGGTTGGGCTTTGTTGTTTCGTATTATATTATATAGTATTACCCCGCTTTACACGGTTTCACTTTCCGCGATTTCTCATTTACACGGTACCTTGCCAGAACCGGACTTTCACTTTCCGCGGTGCATCTACTCATATACGCGGTGAAGTATAATTTTTTATTTTTTTTTTATTTAGCTCATAAAATTCATACAAATTACCCGGCCAGAATATAATTTACATTGCTTGAATTCTTACAATATGATGATCATTTTGAATATAAACATCATGGAGTTTGCATTAGACATGCACATTTTAGATCTAATGTAATAATTTGGTTTACACAAAGCAAATATTTTATCTTTTGGGCAAAATATATGAAGTTTACATTCAAAATATTCCCTGACTTGCAAGGAATCTAGAAATGTCAATTATATTATCCTAACTTTAGTCTGAGGTATTATTTATTACTAAATGTTAAAATCTAGTGTTTTCACCCAAACATTTCTCAGAGAGGTAGGAGCTAGTGAGCTTGGGAAGAGGGGGGGGGGGATTTGAGTCCATTATTTGAATGGACATTAACCTGGCGACTGTATTTCTCTTAAATATTAATTGTGTGAGCATAACCATCATAAAATTAAGATGTTATTTTTACTAGAACATAGGTATTGTGTTGGAAAAAGTGGAGTTTGG
Organism: Homarus gammarus; assembly: GCA_958450375.1. Taxonomy (NCBI): domain Eukaryota; kingdom Metazoa; phylum Arthropoda; class Malacostraca; order Decapoda; family Nephropidae; genus Homarus; species Homarus gammarus. The sequence continues at coordinate 973,270 of CAUDMG010003433.1, read as the reverse complement.
GGGTCGGGCCAGTCTCTATTGGAATTAATCCCATATGTTCTGTTGTTCACTTTACAGGTTTTCACTTTCCGAGGTACCCTGTGGGTTCAATTGACCGCGTAAATCGGGGTACTACTGTACTACGTACTACAGTAAACAAACGGCCTTGAGTTGCCAGGTGTCTCCAGCAGTGTTCGAAGAATCTTGAACAAGACTGTACAAAAGTAATTACATTTAAATTATACAGAATTTGTATTTAAAGTTTGTTAATTGTGCTCTTTTCTGTTTTTTTGGTTCTTCACTGATCATCTACCTTTTTCCTCAGCAGAACCCCAGTAAAACGTTGCCATCAGAAGCTCGTGCAGTTGTGATCTCCAAGCAGCTAGGAGACTTTATTCAAGCCTATACCAAGGAGACGCACATCTACTTAGACCAGGGAGCTTCATCATCATGTTCGTCTCTGTCCTCTCAGTGCCCCACTACTGTCGCCACGTCATCTGAGCCATCCACTCCACACATTACCTCTCCACCTTATACCTCCACATTATCTCTCAACTCTCCACCTGCTGGGTCGTCAATGTCTACATCTATGAGTGCCTCGACTTCATCCATTAACAATGCACCAATGTCTATCTGTGGCTCAACAACTTCCATCAACTATTCAGGTTGTATCCCAAAATCTGAATCCTGTTCTCTTTCCAGTAGTCCTCCTCCTGTCAAAAAATCTGAATCCTCTTTCTCAGTTAACAGTCCTCTACATGTTAGTGAATCTGATGGTCTGACCTCAGTCAACAACTCAGCATTAGTGTCATTGTACAGTTCCTCAGTATCATTTAACAGTTGTCCACCTTTGTATTTCTCTGGCTCCACTACCTCCATCAATAGCCCACCATCAGTCTCCATGTCTTCTTCTTTTACATCATTTAATAGTCATCCTTCAATTGCCTTTTCAGCCTCTTCCAATTCCATTAGCAGCCCACCATCTGTGTCAGTTAATGGTTCCTCCACATCTATAAATTTTCCACCTCCTTCCAAAACACCCTCATCTGTTTCAATTTCATCCCTCAACTCAGCAACTGATGTTGGAGGTGAAATAGTCACGTTGCCTCCTAGAGTACGAAGACTCAAGTCAGATGGAGACACTGCTGTTCCTATAATAGGTAGTTACTTTTTGGAGTTAAACTTCTTTGTTATTGTGTAGAGGGATAAGACTGTGTGATGAGATTGAGGTCTTTGTTGTCTGGATGTGTGTGGGTGTGTCAGTAGGCATAAATGCCTTAGACATTGGCATGGTGCGGTTTCTTAAATTGCTATAATGCCAGTTTAAATACAGTACACCTGAATATTTGTTCAAGTGTAAGAGTCATTTTGGGAGTTCAAAGTTGGCACGACACTGATATTTAGACACTGAAAGTATTCTTTACATACTGATTCCAAAAATATGATTACAGTAAACAGTACCAACTTTAAGGTCCGAATTCAGAACTGTGGTTTGAAACCGCATGAAGGTTTAAACCAAGGATCGAGTGAAGATTGAAGATTGTTGGTATTCAGAATGCTGACTTGAGCCAACACAAAGATTCAAAACGGGTTTGAGATCGGATTTGTCGATCCTCGCATTAATCCAGCCTGGAGGCAGGTTTAGTGGTCGATCCGTCATTCAAGGTAGCAAGTCAACATGAATTTTGACAGCGAGCTTTTCAGAAATGTCGTCAAAATGGAAATTTTGTAGAGAGAAGACTGATGGTAGACAGGCAGAATCCTATCAATTTTTATGATGACAAGCAATTTAAACAATGATATAGGTTCAGCCAGGGAGATTCCCTTGATATTTTCCGTGATATGGAGCATCTACTTGACAGACCTGTTGGCTACGGTTCACCTCTACCTCCCATTCATCAGATTTTTTTTTTTTTTTATGGGGATTAGCCCACATCGGGGCCTGGGGGGCGAAAATTGTATAATGATAATAATAATTCATAGTAATTAAAAATTATCCATCAATAAAAATACAAAATTAAAAATAAGATAATAAAGATAACAATAATAATAATAATAATAATAATAATAATAATAATAATAATAAAGAACCATAAAGAAATACAAAAATTTAAATAAAAATCAGTAGTGAGAAACAATACAGTAATACCCCGCTTTACATTTACACGTTTTTTTTTTACGTGTTTCTACATTTACTTGGTACCCTGCCAGAACCGGAATTCCCACTTTCCGCGGTGCATCTACTCATATACGCTGGTGAAGTATAATTTTTTTATTTAGCTCATAAAATTCATACAAATTACCCGGCCAGAATATAATTTACATTGCTGGAATTCTTACAATTTGATGATCATTTTGAATATAAACATCATAGATTTTGCATTAGACATACAAATTTTAGATCTAATGTAAGTATTTTGTTTACTCAGAGCAAATATGTTATCTTTTGTGCAAAATATATGACATATATATTGAAAATATTTCTGGTCTTGCAAGGAATCCAGCAATGTCAATTATATTATCCTAACTTTAGTTTGAGGTCTTATTTATTACTATACCTTAAAATCTAGTGTTTTCCCCCAAACATTTCTCAGAGAGGGAGGAGCCAGTGAGTGTGAGAAGAGGGGGGGGGGGGGGAGTTGAGTCCATTATTTGAATGGACATTAACTTGGCGACTGTATTTCTCTATTTCTCTTAAATATTAATTGTGTGTGCGTACCATCATAAAATTAAGATGTTAGTTTTACTAGAACATAGGTATTGTGTCGGGAAAAAGTGGAGTTTGGGAGTCGGCCCGGTCTCTATTTCAATTAATCCCATATGTTATGTTGTTCACTTTACGCGTTTCTCGCTTTACGGGGGCCTCCGTGGGTTCAATTGACCGCGTAAAGCGAGGGTCCACTGTATATGTATGTTGTGTTGTCAAAGTAAGAGAAACAATTGAGACCCTGCAATTGTGTGTAAATGAGGCAGTAAGTCAGATCAGCAACCTGGGACTTAGTCACAATTTTCGTGATGTTGGCAGCAGGGTCTACCATTAGACAACACTTTATGCTTCCAATATCTTCCCTGGCGGTAGTACCTCCCTGTTTGATAGCTGCCTACTAACTACTACCTCCAAAGCTGATGATTGCTTTGACATTCTTCGCAATGAATAGTTTCCGGATAAGAAAGATACTGGTTACTGAATGAGTTATGGTAATGCTTTACGACACTTTCGTGTTTAGGGTCCATGAGGATCAAGCGGGTAAATGTAAAGAACGCTGTATTTGAATCAATGCTGAGTGCATTTTGATTTTAATGTATTAATAAAGAAAAGTTTTTTCTTAACATTTCTAGTCAGGGGAAATGTGGGGTTAAAAGAACAGAAAGAAACCTAACCTAACTGAACCTAGCCAGGTTACTAAGCCCTGCATTGATTCATCTTGCTTTGGTTATGAATATTGGCATCTGTCCCAGATTATATCAACATTTTGTATGTACCGAGTAATTGTTCTTCATCTATGAATTTCTTTGTTATCATATAATAATAGCCACATTGTAACAGTGCCATAAATCATTATAATTTGATTGTAATTATAGTAACAAAAGTAACTTATGATGTGCATGGAGAGATTTCTCCTCCTCCGTAAATACTCGTCTCGTCATAGTTGCCGCCATAATCTTGTAAATATTACTCTTGATGGTGATTGGCTGTTGTTATGGTGTAAATGAGACATAATTGGATGGAATTTCAGTGTTCGAATCCTTGATTGGAACTGAAGAAAATGCAACAGATTACCAGAACCAGGATTTAAGCCGATGTTCTGAATATCGGTAATCCACTGCAGGAAATCTCCAATTGAGGAATCCCGATTTGCACGCCTGAAAAGAGACCAAATCCCAGGCTCAAACTACTGTTCTGAATTTGGGTCAAAATGTTTGAAATGACTCAATAAGTAGTTTTGTTGAAACTTGAAATGAGTGTTTTTCTTAGTTAGAGACTGGATTGGATTGTAAGCACAAGCCTTAAAAAAGTGCAATGTTGGTGACACAGTAATTTATACCAAAAGTGTCCTGTGATCAGTGACAACTTATGAGAACTTTATATCTTTTTATTTTGCATGTAATTTTAATAATAAAGGTACTGCATATATTTGTAGCAGTTTGATGTATCTAGTGGAAGTTGGATGTTGGAGGTTAGGTTGAACTTCTAGGACATAGAGTTACACATTGCTTGGCACTGGTAGGATGCATGTTGTCTGTCACCTTTACCATATTGTGTTGGTTTAAGATGTTCCAACCCTCCAGAGCCATACAAAATGGATAGACTAATGCTTAGGTAAAACAAGTGCATTTTGTCAACAGACTTATCAGATTAGGGTGTGTCATAGGAGGGAAGATCAGCTAAAACTAATGGCCCATCACTTTTTTGGTAGATTTTAGTGTATATAAACAGAAAATAATTTCAGTTTCAATATTTTGCAACCTTTTGCTAGGTAAATTTTAGCGTGAAATTTATCGAAAATCTAACGTACAGCTGCATTAGTGCATTACAATTAAATAGTGAACATTGCTTTCTGACTTCATTCTTTAACAACCCAACTAACAATATTTTTTTCTGTTTCAGATTCTGATGCATTTATAAGTTGATAATATTTGCGATGGCTGCTTGTGTCAGGACGAGGAACCAAAAATCCAGCCATCTCAGTCACTATCTTGGGTCTGGGAGAGAGCTCCTGAAGTCGGAGTTGCCTACATTGAGAGATACTTTGAGATACGGTGTTTTAATCAGGCAAATCAGTGAAAAGAACCAAAGAACTTACACAAACAAAGACATTGCCAGTGATATGACCAAAGCTGTCTTGGCACAGTACACTCTGGCTAACGCTCAGTTCAAGCCTCCAGTCATAACAAGTCAGAAGAAGATTAGTGAGAGACTGCTAGCCAGTTGGGAAAAGGCAAGAGATATCTCTCTTGGGAGAGGAAAACTTGCAGTTAAGGACAGCTTTGCCAAGCAACTGGACCAGTTATTTGACATAATTACTTGCAAGTGCCCAATTGTTCTCTGTCCTGAGTTTGGATGCGATCGTGACTGTAAATCCGAGGCCCACATCTCCTGTATTTGCAAGCGTGAACTGAAGATTCCTGTGATCGAACTGGCATTTGTCAAAGCACAGAGAGAGAAGACTGGCAGTATAGGGGCTCTCATGATTTCTAGCTAAGATATTCCGGAGTCCAAGAGACAGGAGGCTGCCACAGAGAGACAGAAGAGGAGAAGAGTTGCCGAGGAAAAGAGACTTGAGAAGGCCCAGGGTGAGGTAAAAAAGGCCGATGATTGGAGTCAAGCTGATTCAGAGTTTAATGACTTCCCCATGGCTGATCCGAATGCTGACCAGGAGAATGGTGACTTTGTCCCTAACCCAGAAAATAATGATCCCAAACCTTCCAGGCATAAGATTCGAAATAGGAAAGATATCCCGAGCATAGCTCTGGCCAGCATGCGACACCACACTGGTCTCAGAGAAACTGCAGAGATAGCAACAGCTGCCTGGGTTGACGGTGGTTTGATAACACCTGATGATGTTCACCTGGTGATAGATCATAACAAAGTAAGGAGAGCTCAGGAGAAACTTGTCAGTAACCTAGAAGAGGAGTTTGATAAGGGGATAAGATAAAATGGAATCAATTGTTTGTTCTTTGATGGGAGAAGGGATGACACTAAAGTGTTCATGAAAGTTGGAGATTCTGACAAGTTGTTCCCTGCCATGGTGAAGGAGGAACACTACTCCTGCTGCAGTGAACCAGGAGGGAAGTATTTGTGGCATTTCACTCCAGAGAAAGATGACATCAGGAAACCAGCTGAGATAGTGGCAGATAACATTGTGAACTGGCTCAGAGAGAGGAACGTAGACCAGACCCTGCAGGCCATTGGAGGGGACAGCACCAACACGAACAAAGGTGGCAAGGGGGTGTCATACAGTGGATAGAGCGGAAGATTGGGAGGAAGCTGGTCTGGATTGTTTGTGACCTCCACACCAACGAGTTGCCACTCAGACTTCTGATCCAGGAGCTGGATGGCAAGACTCTTTCAAACAACAGATGGTCTGGTCCTCTTGGCAAGATGCTGGACTCTGCCACTGAGTTAGAAATAAATCCGAGCTTTGAAAAAATCACAGTTGGCCCTCCACTCGTTGAGCTTGCACATACTGCCATTGACGACCTGAGTACTGACCATTACTATGGTTACATGATTTGCAGTGCCATCAAAACTGGGGTCATGCCTGATAGACTTGCTTACCTGCAGATAGGTCCAGTCTCACATTCTAGGTGGCTCACAACGGCTCTCAGGTTCTGCAGAATTTGGGTCGCTCATCATAAACTGAAAGGGAACCAGCTTCACAACCTGAGACTTATTGTCCAATTCATCGTGAGTGTCTACTTGCCAAATTGGTTCAACACCAAGGTCAAGTCATCGTTCTCCGAAGGTCCGAGGCATGTTCTCTTCCAGATTGAGCTCCTGAGGAGTCAGCCAAGGAAGGTTGTTCAGATTGTGGAACAGACTGTGAGATCTTCCTGGTATGCTCATCCCGAGGCAGTTCTGCAGACAATGCTCTGCAGTAAGGATGAGGAGGTATGAAGAGTGGCAGTCAAAAAGATCTTGGATATGAGACTTATGAGAGGATCTGGGCATGACGAATCAGTTGGTGACGATTCCTTCAGGGTCAGGAAGACTCCTGAAGTCAATCTAGGTGCCAAGACCCTCACTGATCTCATAGATCTGGATAACATCCAGGCTGGCAGTGAGCCCCCTCTTACCTGCAGCCTCACCAATGTTCAAGTCAGAGCTTTCCTGGACAACCCCATGCATGTCCCTGCCTGGCCCTCGCACACCCAGAGTATAGAGCGTTGTGTACAGCAAGTGAAGAAAGGCCAGCAGTCACGTGTACAGCCAGGAGAGGAGGGAAGGCTACATCCGAGCTCAGGTGGTCAGCAGGGAGGTGATGAGTAGAAACAGAAGCAAGAAAGACATGTTCTCTATGGTGTGCAGCAACACCGGGTCGTAGTAGTAAAACCGGTTTTTGTATTTGATGATCTTGTTTTCTAAAGGAATATTAAATTTAATAAATGTGTCAAGATCATTCGTTTCACTATTCTGGATCATTTTCATCCTAATAAATTAACCTGATACATTTACTTTACTTTAAATAAGCTATTTAGTGGTGTTGGTAAAAGGGTGGGAATACTGAATTTTCATAAGATTTCAAGTTAAAATTTACCTAGCAAAAAATGAAAACTTTTCAAATCTGAAGATATCACATGATTCTGCACATAGAACTACATCATTAATACCATGGGCCGATTTTTCAAACTAAAAAAAAAAAAGAATTCGCCTCCATATGACACACCCTATTATCAGATGTCAAAATTTTAGTTCTTGATGTATGTAAATTTCCAAAAAGTTTGCCACAGGCAAATATGTTCTTATTTAATTAGGCATATGGTTCATCTATTTGTCTATTTATGATCAATAGTGTTTTCATTTAAATGGCATTAATCTTGTCATGGAGAATGGCCTGTGTAAAATCCAAGGATAAGTAAATTTTTTCCAGGTACAGTATACCTTTACCCTGGATAAATTTATGAAAAACAAAATCATACAGTTTTTCCTTCTTCCTATTCCCCACTTTTTCATTATTTTTCTTTACTTGTACCTGTACTACTACAATATCCCAGGTTATATAAGACATTAAAAGTAATTAATTTGAATCTTTTTGAACGAAAAATATGATGTGCTCACAGAAGGGGATGGCAGCAAAATGTCTACAAGCTTGGATTCTAGTGATCTTCAGAAGCATACAAGTGATCAGCCACTTACTCAACAGCAGCAGCAAATTAGGGACGAGCACATCACCATGGACCTGTATCGAGCCTTCATGTCAAGTGCCGGGTACTGTATCAATGTTTCTTCTTTAATTTGGGATTAAAAGTTTAGGGGTCATGTTATGTTTATATGTATGGCACCATACCTTGAATACATCCCAAACATGTTTCTTTGCCCATTCAGTTGGGGCACCATGGGAGGAATTTGGGTGCACCTCAGGTTCTCCATGCACCATGTGCTGTAATTATCTTAATGTGTTGTACCTTCTGTGTACAGTACTAGTTCTTTGTGTATTATAATGGCTCCCAAGTGTTCCCTACAACATTGTGGTGATGTAGCAGCTGGTAAAAGAATAATGATGTACTCTGCCACCAGCCACTGAGTTAACCACCATCCATCATGATAGTACAGGTGCTCCTCTACTTAAGAACATTCGACTTACAAACTTTCAGAAATACAAACTCTATCACATCATACTGTACTCACCAGCAGATGCTGTCATCTTGAGCCTACAGGAGGCATACACTATCCACTCTGCTGAATGTAACACATAACTGCAATCACTGTAACCCCACTTGCGATGGAGGTAGAGTAAGGGATTAGTGGGTCATGTTACTGACATGACCCGATGCAATGTCAGGTCAATCATTGTATACTGTATAAACTCTTTTCTCATTTGTAGTGGAGGAATTAGTGGTCTCATATTACTGACCTTATGATGCTGTGTCAGGTCACCTATTGTCAGGGTGTGGGATTAGTGGGTCTCATGACCTGAAGATGTCTTGAATAAATATGAAAGCTAAGGAGCTCTAGTGTTTCCCACTTACTAAATGTACAGTAGACGTACAGTAACTGTAATCACTTCTTGTGTCTTAACACTGCTTAAGCACTACAGTATATTCTTGACTGTGTCCTGGTACAGTAATGTACAGTACTGCACAACACAAATTGTACACAATAACAGCAGCTAGCGAGGGAACAACCTTCTACATTGGCAGCAGAATATAAACTAAGTGATCCAAGCAGCTGGGTCACCCAAGTGCCTAGCACTTTGGAATGCTTTGGAGCATGATGCAATCTCTCGGAACTCCCGGAAATTTATTCCCAGGCCCAGAACGGAGAGGTTTGGAGAGATTGTCTCAGACTTTCTCGGAATTTTTTCTTGAAAAAGCACCTGATTTTCATCCTTGGAAACTCGTTCGCAGACCCGGATTGGAAAGAGTTTCCTGGAATTATTCCGACTCAGTTTCAATTCTGGCTGTTGGAGAGTTCTGGAAATCTGGCTAATGAGATTATTATAGTACTGTACTGTACTTATAAATCATGAACTGTATTGTTATAGTTTCTGAGGTTTATTTGTTTTATCTCTTTGCACCTCTGAAATTTTTTTTAGATTTCACCTCAAGTCCATCAGAATTCCTTGAACATAAGTGAAACCATATTGATTTAACATAAGGGTGAAATTAATTAACCAAATATTTGTGAATCAATAACTATGAACTTAGACATTTTCAGGTGAACATTGTACAGTATACATAGAAAGGGAAGCTTAACAAGGGACAATTTATTGTGTATGGATATGTTTTGAGAACCTGAAGTTATTCCTTAGATTATAATAATTTAATACTATGAGTCACTCTTCAATGAATCCTCCCCATAGTAGTTCAGAGCACGTATATTTAGATGTGGTATCAGTTGTGTCATCAGTTTGTGAGAGAACTTTGCATATTTGTTTGATACAGGGAGTCGGACCTTGAGGAGGTGTTGGCTCTACAGACACGTATGCACAACTCTGCTGGGGTGTTTTTGGAAGCCTCTCGAAGATCCCGATTCTCGTCTGGATATCATTCCGGAGCTGCCTCCTCCTCCTCCTCCTCGTACACCCCTACTGCCTCCTCCTCCACCAGTAGTTCAAGGCCCCGCACCCCCACTGCCTCTCCTCATGGATCACCACGGAGGAACAGACGATCACCTTCTACTGGTATGTCAAGTTCTTTAGCAAGTTTAATTATTTTAAGTGGTAGACCAGAAATTGGAAATGGGGAATTTGAATGTTGAGTAATTTACAGTGATATATCCATTAGCCGGAACAATTGGTGCAGAGCACTTCCTGGAATGAGAAATTTGTGGGTAACGAGACGACTCTCTCAAAGCCGGAAAAAATTCTCCATCCCCAGAATTTTCCAGGTATGGGGAAAATTTTCTCTTAATTTTCCAAAAGATGTGCCCCACGGAAATTGTTCCCAAAGCCGTAATTTTCCAGAAAATTATGACTTTGGGAATGATTTTCCCAAAAAATTCTATTCCGGCTATCGGAGAGTTCCGGTTAAGGGGGATCTTGGCTAACGGAGATATTACTTAAAATGTACTGTCAGGAGGTGAGTTTCTTTTGAGGTGCCAAGAAATAAAGTTTTTGTTTGTATAGATAAGGTGTTTATACAGATTTATTTAACCTTTTTATTTATATGGTGGACTTACAAAAGGGAGGAAATGTAATAAAGGTTCAGTGGAGGAGACAGTTACCGAGGCTGTACAGTATTGTATTATAGCGAGTGACCCCCAGAACCAGGTGTCTTGTTGGCTACTTCACTTTACTTCCTCCCATTGAAATGAAAACTTTAATGACTGGCTTAGACAAGGGACAAATATAGCATGTAATGGCTTTCAGGGTCACTTTTATTAACTGTTTGAAATGTATGAGAGCACTAGTTAAAGTTAGGGTCTTGACACCTCAGGAAGGAACCAGCATCAACAGTGTCACATGTGATTTCTATTTGTGTAGAGTAAGTTTTTTTTAGAAATAGTCATGTACAGTATCCACAAATATCAATGTGTTTATTATGAATGCTGTAGTTGTTCATCATGTATCTAATTCACATTTTAGCCTTAGATGTAAACACAGTGTGGGACTATAAATTTGATAAGTGTAAGAAAAAAAAAACTCCTTAATTCAGGAAGATTAAAAGAAAAGTAAGAATACTAATGAAGAGCAGTTATGGAATATACGTGGGAGAGATTATCACAGGGTTTTAATGAGAACAAGAAGCTATTCCAGATGGTTAGTGTTCTCTACCTCTCAAGATCCTGTTTCACTTTTCTGTTAATTTTTGTTCTGCTCGTGCTATCTGTCTGGTTGGGTGAAAACAACAGCAAACACAGATGCCCTTGATTTTGCTGATCACTGAAACATCCCCATGATCCACCTTACACCATGATCCCCCATAATCTATGCACTCTGCTTTTTTCTGGGCCTCCATCTCTTCTCTCCTTTAGTATGTCTCTCGTTCCATCCTTACATCTTCATTTCTTTTCTAATGTGTGTCTCTCATTCCACCTTCTTCTTCTTGGTCTTCTTTGAAATCCCATCCAGTGCTGAATTATACATTTCTCTCTTTCTTTATAGTGCCTTAGTTTACCCTGATCATCTCATTCCAAAACAACTTTTGTTTTTACATCTGTGAATTTCTCTATCTTTTTAACTCCACTTTTTTTCTTTTTTTTTTTTTCAAGAATGTCATTTTTGTTGCTGTTAAAGCTGCTGTTTCTTGCCTCTAGAATCCATGTTTCACACCCATGTAGTACTGTTTGCTCAACTTTTGTTTATTTTAATAGGTGTAAACTTACTCTTGGAAGTAGATAAAGACTTAAATTACAATCAAGTTGCTTGTAGTGAAGGTAAAGGACAAAAATACTTTAAGAATTCCTTCTTTTAACCACATGGAATAATTTTCCCTTCACCATATTCTATGCATTTCAAAAACTGATCTTTCTGTTATACTTTTGCTTGTTATCATTTTTTTAAGTATTGTCATTAAAATTTTTAGAATATTTGTAATTTTTCATCATTAAACTTTATTAAACAGGGACCCACACCCGGCCAACAGAGCCTGTGACAATCGAGCCACAGTCCCATCAGACAGAGAGTCGTCAACCTCCTCACTCCCAGCAGCTAGAGCAACAGGAGCAGCAACAGCAGCAGAAGCAACAGCAGGGTACAAGCCAGACTCCAGCCACTACGTCCAGTGCTGTCACCACGTCTCAGAGTCCCCCATCTTCATTGCCGCAACCTGCCACCACCACTGCCTCATCTTGCTGTCTCTTTGGTAATATTCTCAAGGCCAGTTTAAAAGGAACTAACACATCTTTTATCTCATGAAATCCAAAAGGTATAGCTTTGCTTTGGTTGATACAAGTTGCTGTATTTATGCACATCATAAATTGATAACTTTAGTATACAGTGAATGAGAGAGTTATCATCCAGTGAGTTTTCTCCAGTTATACTGTAGTGTATTAAGGAATTTTTACATGAACTGAAAGCTTTAATGTATTTATATATCTTGCAGCAAAATTCTGACACATCCTGTAAACATTGGCAATAAAAGTACAAGAACTGAATGATTATTTGTGCAGCTATAGCATATAGAGTTAAGGCATGTATGTGGAAGCTTAACCCAACTATAGATGGTTCATTATCACAGCCAGTAATGTGAGGAATGCTTGCTGATTTGCTTAGACTGTTGACCAACAGGCACTTGCTTTACTGTGACAGATTTATGAAATTTCTATGCAGTTAATACTTAATCATGTAAGCATTTGTCAGTACTTGTATATGACACTTGAAGTGGCAGATGAGAGGAGTTGTGGAATTGTGGGACATCATTAGCTCACAAATTTTGTCTTTGATAATTTGCTTAACTTAATCATCATTAAAGATATATTTATTAATACTGTACTTGAGTCCTGCCAACAATATAATCAGTTCAGGTCATGTGCAGATTCTGCTTGAATTAAATCCCCTCTTTGCATTTTACTTTGTACAAGTCCCTTTTTAAGGAAAATTGGCCCATGGAGTGCTAGTAAAGGAAGTTCACTAATGAGCAAATATATACCTGTATATACTACATTAAAAGTAGAAGTAGGAGACTCACTCAACACACAGTACTCACAACACATCCTCCTACACTTCTCAGATCACCAGCAACAGTATCTACAGATAAGTAATTTACACTTTTTAAATTCTTTCATGAGAAAAGTATTCATCTTTAATTAACTTTATTGGAGTTAAGGTTCAAATTTTATTTGAAAGAAAAGGGGACTCCATTTTTATTATGGGCTTTACCAGCTGATGGCAGTGAGGAATATGCAGTAAGGAACAGAGACTGAGAATATTGGGTTAATGGAAAGTTGTGTAAAACTTGAGAGGTTTACTTAGAATACATATCTCAGATGTTGCTCTGAAGACAAGGAAGGTATTGTATAGTTAATAAAGATGGGTAAGATATGAAAAAACTTGAAAGTGGAAGTTGTTCTTAATGTAAGAAATATACCACAAAATTATAATAGAATGTGTGCCAACTTGATTTCATGAAGGTAGAAAGAGAAAAAACAAAATTCTTAACAAGCCAACACATGTTCATATCAGAGCTTCCATACTTTGTGGAAACACTTCACTCTTTCACTGCCCACCCATACAAATGTAACCACTTTTTCTTTATAATTTATATTTGCTATTAGGCTTATTTCATTTGTCTGGTTTGTTTTAAATATCCACTAACATTTATAAGATACCTCATATACAGTAGATATACCTTTATGCTTATCAGACTTACTGTATAGTTCACATTATCTTCTGATGGGCTGTGACTTGATTTAATTGAATATTGCAAAGGTTGATATATAATTGCCCCAGATTGATTGATTTTTATTTTATTTTGGGTTACTACTTGATGAGGAAGGAGCAATGGTAGGCATTCCAGGGTATGTATCTCATTATATATTATTGGGAAAGGCTATCTTGCATTGCCTGATGGAGGAACAGTGGGCTAGAAGTCCCTATTGTGTATACTGTATTGATTAAGTCATCATGGGCTCACACCTTGGTCTCCTAGCTAAGGTGTTCTTTGTCTTCCTGCAGTATCTTTTTACCAACATTGCCATCAATTTTCCTTAATGTCTGCAACAACTTATTTTCTCTCTCTGGTTTTTATCACTCGCAGTCACTTCTTAGTGTAGCCTGGCATTGATATCCACTACTTACTGGTTTATGTTGTTACTCCAAGTAGATTTTATCTTAAATAATTTTGATATTTATTTTCATCATAATTCACAATTATAACCCATCAAAGCATATTGTAATATTAGTCATTTAAATCTGAGTTAAGGCAAGATACTCAAAATGGCTGTGTTCATTTATTGGGAGTTTGGTTTAATAGCACTGTTTAATAGTTGCCGAGGAGTTAGAGAGCCTTATATCTGCTCTCTTTAAATTAGTATGGTAAAACAGTAACTTTATTATTTCCATCTATAGCCACTTCAAGATCATTTATAAAGGAAAATAGATGTTAGCCAAATAGCCTTAAACAAAATTATTAGTGTTAAATTTTAATCATACAAATATATCCTGAAGCTATCTGCTATATTTCTGTACTTTAAGATGTTATAGTTGTCTTCTAAATTGTTAATAGTGTACAGTCTGTGATTTACAGCAACACTTTGAAGGACAGTCAGTAATTTCCAGTAATTGTGAGAGCTTACCAATATAAGATGAGAGACTTCATGTTGTAACTACATAAATTGTACTCATTAAAGTGAAGACTTGATCTTCCCTGTTACAGAGTATTTATAATGCCTGATAATGGAATTATCATGTCTCTCAAATTACAAATCAAAAGTGACCTACATGTCAGTTTCTTATGTTAAATATGGAAGGTATATTACCGGTAGATGTAAGTGTATCTTTATTTTTCTGGTGCAATATTTATTCATACAAGTTGTTGGTAAAACGAAAATTTTTGCAACAATGTGATAACAACAGAGTTAAGTTGTACAATATAAAAAAAAACAGAAGGTCAGGTGAGCCATCTATATATTGTACAGTGCAGTGCATTGTATACATTTGTTTCTAGAGAACTGTAGGGAAACACTTTCATTGATATACCATATGAGGAGTGAACAAGTTCTCAGAAAACTAGTAGCTACAGCACCAGAAACTTTTGGCTCTGTGTTACAACACTTGTCTTTATTTTTTATCCTTACTTTATCAAGTAGTAAAATTTAGGACATCGCAATTACTGCACTGACTGTAAAGGTCTGGCCCAAGGAATACTTAAGTTGTGTATCATATGAACCATTTGTGAAACATAGCAGTAAATGTACCAGCAAGTCAGTTCAATTTTGTGAAGGCTAGACTGGCATTGATTTATTCATGAGGCAGCTAAAACTAATGAACTCCAGCCCATCACTCAACACATGTACTTAACAGTTGGTATTTGATAGATAAATCAGTTTGATGAGTTGCATAACCAGTATAACTCCCAAAATGGAAACAGACCTCAGCTGTTACTGTGTAACCTCTTATTATATTTAAAAGCTACTGCAATTTTTATGTGATCCAAAATAATTATATAATTATTATTATTTAGATGATGTCATTATTATTTAGTAAATGGTCAAGGATAACAAACTGTTTTTATGTATAATAGAGTCAAGTTGTAGTGAAACACTGCTGCTTGAATTGTTGAGGGAACATTTGTCACACCTTGTGCAGTGTGAATTTTTTTGACTAGTCCAGAGTCACAAACTATAGTGCAAGCAGATAAGCCAAGGGTATATAAGCTTCACTCATTATATCCCATGATGACCAGTCATTAGCTGTAAGCAGTGTACTGTACTCATGTTCAAACATGAAGCTTTACTAACACAACACACTCACTACCTGCCCCTGTACTTTTATTTATAACTTTCTGGTTTTATAATAGGAACTTTCTTGTTGAAGCTGTTTAATGTTTTTCCTGGCTCATACACAACTATCAAGACTGTTTCAGAAATTATGTTGAAATCATTGAGAGTAAACATTTTATATCATTGTCAGTGACTTACTTGGCCCTGGCTTATCTGTAAGGACTAATTTACTTACAAATCAGATGCTGCTGATGCCCACATACAGTAGTTGAGATCCATTTTCTGGTCACTTTTCATAGTGTGGAACTTTGTGCCATGTTTGATAATTTTTTCTTAGAAATATTGTGTAGATGCTTAAAATTAAGTGTCTAATGCATGTGCTTATTTTAACAAGCTCTTATTTATGTTCATTTATGGAGTATATTCAGTTTACTGTTAAAAGATGTGATACTGTTACACGTACCCAATACAAACTCTTCATCATTATTTTCATTCTCAGAATACTGTACTTGAAGAGTATTTTTCAAACATAATACATTACAT
Organism: Homarus gammarus; assembly: GCA_958450375.1. Taxonomy (NCBI): domain Eukaryota; kingdom Metazoa; phylum Arthropoda; class Malacostraca; order Decapoda; family Nephropidae; genus Homarus; species Homarus gammarus. The sequence goes on along the minus strand of CAUDMG010003433.1, from coordinate 957,204 downwards.
CTTCAATTATGTGCCACATGAGTGTTTTTCCATTTTATTTATTTCTAATACAAAAGTATTTTCTAAAGTGAAATAGAAACTTGTACTTATAAAATAATTAATAACATTTATTTGTTCACAAGCAAGAGTTCATAGACAGAATATTTTGTTGCACTGCTTGAACTTTGATTTAATAAGAAACTCTTCTTGTGTTACATATATATCTAGTGGATGCCTTTCTTCATACCCAAAATATGCTCCTCTGTGTGTGTATAATGTGGTGATATATCTGGCGTTTTCCTCCAGTCACCGAATGTAATTAAGGTTGTGGTGTATCACTTAATTTATGAATACCTGTTCCAAATACCTGTGATTTTGAGTGTAATGGTTGTCATGACATTGTTGCCTGGTATTGTCACCTACTGTGGACATAGTGGGCCTCAGGTGTAGCATTAGAGAAACCACAGTATTTGCATGTTTTGTGGTAATGTTCCTCAGTGAGGAAAGCATGGCACAGCTACTTACACCTTCTCTTTACCCAACTTGTGACCAGGTACAGTACAGTACAGTACAGGTGAAGATGTGGTGCTCTCACTAAAATATTAAAAACTTGTAATACACATTGCTTCTGCTAGACTCTCTCTAGTTGTGCTGATTAACTATCTTATCATTTTTGTCTACATTGTGATACTCATTTGTACAAATGTTGTTCATCTCTCTGTATAAATCTTTGATGCCAGGTTCCCTCTGATAACTTCTTCCTGGAAGACGGTGTAGACATAACTAAGATATCCTCATTAGTACTGTACAAAATTAACCTGCCAAGATTATAATATTGTAAATCTTTATTTATGAATGTGGCTGGCTCACTGCAAACTGTTATACATGGGTATATTGCAATGCCCAAGGAATCCAATAATTGATGAAAAATTTCACAAATGTAGAATGATAATTTAAATGTTTTCGTTATTTAACATTTGCTTCATAAATACACTATAGAAGTGATTCAGACAACTGGACTGGCGTCATTCAACCTTATGGTATCACAGACTGTAGTTTTATATCCAGTAAGTTTGACTATACAACCTGCCTTACTGCATGCTCTAGTAACTCCATTTAACAGGTACTATTCTATTATTGTCTAACTGTGTACTGTATATGCCAGCTTGGCTATGTGATAATCTACTGCTGATATAGAGCACCTTAGCTTCCCTTGCCTTGGTCCCTTCATTAATATTCAGTTGCTCCTTATAGTGTGTATTATGGATGAAACTGTTCACAGTATCATTCAAGTACCCGAGTGGCACATGGTTATTGTTTTAAGAGCTGTCATGTGTTGAAGCAAGTTCTTTAAATATCTTCTTACTGAATTATTTATATTTTTAATTATTATTAATGTTTGTATATGTTCAAAGATTTATTTGTTAGTGTTATAAGAGGCATCATTGTCACTAGAACTCAGGGTAGCTGTAACATACAAAAATGCATATTTATATGACAGGTCATGTCATGAACCATTATTTATTCATGTCTTCAACATCTCTAATAATTGATTCCCTTGTTGGCTTTAATGAACTATGTGTCACTCTCGTGTAAGCTGTTCCCTGTTATACTGTAGGGTGACTAGAATCAAGAGCAACAAACTCTCCCTTCATTTGGGGTTGTTTGTTCTCTCTTTATAACTGTAAGATAATCCTGAGCAATACCAATGTTTGTTATGGTAATTGTCTATCATGGCACTGAGGAACATCTCCTTCCTCTCCCCCACTCCCTGCCTGTGAGTTTGATTTTTATCTTAATGTTACTACAAGTTTATGTGACAGTTTTGTAATTCTCATTTTGTTTTGTAATCCTGTATATTATTTTGCTGTGAAGTATCATTTTAAATCAAGGTTTATTTTCCTTGTGAGGATGTTCATGTAGTTTGTTTGGTTCACTGTTTATTGAAGAGATGATGAGCATGAAACAGTGACTAATGTCAGTGCAGGAAGAGAATGTTATAAAATGTACCATATACTGTACAATACAATACAGTGCAGTATATTAAATTTTATATGATGGACATTACAGTTTAAATTGGCTTTCTTTCTTCAGTAATTAGACAGTTATCTTAAAAGTTTTATTTTATATAATAATCAAAAGTTTTTCTCTTGAAGCAGAATCTTAAAAATGGATTTGTAATAAAATATACAAGCATGGAGGGGAGTGATATGTTGCAAATATTTCTGAAGTCATTAGAATGTGACTGTGAAAGTAGCAAATAAAATTAAGCTTTAAATTTGGATTTAGTTGTCTGCTGATACTGCCTGTTCTTTTTTTTCCCATAAGAATTAACTCTTTAAGTGTGTGTGTGAAAACTTGAGCATCACCAAGAAAATAACCTTTCCCTCAGCTTCAACGAAAAATACACTGGTATTGAGGTGTTTGATTATCACATAGTATATGTTTGTTTTAATAACAAAGTGGAGCATAAAAAAATGCTACCCAAAGACAATATGAGACCCCAAGGTCAAAACCGGCCTATCTCTAAAAGGTTATTTTTGAGATATTCAACTTTAAAGATTAGTTTTCCTACATCTCAATAACTAAGAAATATAAAAACATGAGATTACACTGAATAATACTTCTTGCCTTCGTCTACCGAGTGTTGAAGGATGCGGAGGTAGGCCACAGGAACACTTTAGTGCCTGTAACTCGATAGGCTAAACTGGAGGATAGGCCTGTCTTGATCTCGGGGCCAAATATGAAATTCTCTATAGAAAACTGAGAAATGTTGGGATACATTTTGACAAGGGTTGTAAAAGGGTTGCATAGTTTTTATTTCATATCCCTTGTTTATATTTGGAATTCTCCTCAAAGATTTGTATTAACTCCAGTTATTTCATTGTTTGCTGGTACAGTAATGTACAATGTTTTAGGAGAAGCAAGAAATAGAGGAGTTGCATGAAATGAAAACTGTAAAGTGTTGCTAGTATATGAAGTCACAAAGACAAGTAAACATATTTATATCTGAAATATACTTTGTAAGGAAGAGCAGAGAGACGGAAAGTAATTTGGAGCAATTAGAAAGTTGGATTGTGGAAAATGATGAAAATTCATGTTAATTTTTGTGAATTATTATCACAACACAATCAAAACTCCAAGAAATCATTGTTAATACTTTGTTTTTTGGGCAGGGAATAAGTGTTGTATTCTTTGTTACAATAACTGCTTGCAGTAGCATGTATTGAGTAAAGCAGCTCTACACTTTAACTTGCAGCACAAAGTTTTAAGAACACAGTATGTTGTTGTTTTTGTTTTACTTCATGAATACCTTTGTTTAATGACTGCAGAAATTGCAACACTCAGAAAACTATGTTTTGGTATGAATTGTGGAGCACAACAGTTTTCAATGAAAATATTTTGGTGTATATGTCATCAGTTTATCAGTCATAACTAAATGTAGTAGACTGGATGCATATGTGATGAGAGAATACTGGAAAAGGAATTTCAGTAAACAACAACAGGAATAGTTGAAAGCCTCAGTTCTATCGAGCAGACTGTTATAATCACTGCAGGTTCTGTACAGACTTTGCAGATTAGTATAAAATTTAGGAGAGTAAAACAAAGCTGTTGTTTTTCTTTCGTGGTAAGTAATCATTACCATTTATATTGATGGTCAACTATATGAAAGGTTTTCTTTTTGGTTAAATCAGTTTCATTATCCAGCTAAACTTGTTCAAAGTGAAATGATGTCAGAAATATTAGCTTAAAGGCAAGTATACACTTTAATGAAGTGGATAGTAAATATATAACTTTTCAGCGATTTACTTACATTATTGGTTAAGATGTAAAAAAATATAAACAGTACAGACTAAGATCATGTTTGCTGTCATCACTACTATGATAACATAAGGGTACACAGTGGTGCACATAGACAGGATATTGATGTCTTCAGATTTAGAAGTTAATTGGCTCTCGGGTGTTCTTATATTTGTTCTACCCCAAATCCTGTGACTACTGTACACTCATTCCCATAAGTGCTGTGAGACATTGTAATTCTTGCTTCACATTTGGGATGTGTTGAGAGATCTCACTGAAGAAAATATAGTGGAGTCAACATGTGTGATAAAATGGTTCAAATGCAATTGACTGACTGATTCAGTGTTTCAGATGCTGATTTATAGCTACATTATTGAAGCTCAGAAAAGTTTTTGAGATTTAAAGAAACTCTGTACATTAGGTATGATACTGTTGATGTTCAACATACACAGTAGTATAGTTGATATAAGCAATGGATAAATGAACTCATAATTTGTTTATAAACTTTCACTCTTGTTAAGCTGATGGTTTGACTTGAACAAAATAGCAACACACAATCCTGAGAACTACTTAAACTGAACCCTGCATAAAATTTCAAATGTCTAGTTATATTATGTACATGTGTGTGTGTGTGTATGCAACATAATGTTACTTTTAGAATACAGTACTGTACTAGTCTTTTGAAGGAAATTCATTTATTTAAACATGACCAGATTTGGATAAATAAATTACAGTAATAAGATTCATTTCTCCTCACTATTGTAAGGTTTCTTATTACTGTAAGGAAAGGGCATGGTTAGCCCATTCTTTAGTTTGATGTAACTTTGATGTAGAAAAATATCCTCACAACAATACAGTAATTACTGAGATGCAGTACAGTACAGTATTAAGAGATGCATTCACAGCCTTCATAGCATACCATTCATATTACAAACAATTTTTTTAATTTGATCAGCTTGTTCATAATTCTTTTAACTAAGTTTTTGCTCTAGCTTGATGACTTGCCTTAGTCATTACTTGCTCTATCACCATCGTCATTTGACTTCCTTTGAAGACATATTTAGTATAAATTCAGTCAATATTTTTTTATAATAAGAGTCCTTATAGAAGGTTAATTTCAGTACAGTATAGTACTTGGTAATAGCAAAAAACAACACTGATACTGTGCCACAATTCATACACTGAAAATTGCATTATGTTATGAAGTACTGTAGTACATTGCTGCATACTGATTGTGAAAGTCGAATGTAAACAATGCACAATAATTAATATCTTGCTACCATTTTGGTCTTAATTAATACAGTACATACTGTAAATCAGTAAATTTGTTATTTATTTATTCAATTCAGTGTGCAGTATTTATTCAATTGTATTCCTTTTTGGCTTTGTGTGTTAAATAAATGTAATAAATCTAAAGTTTGTTAAGCTGAAATGTCATTTATTGAATACGTATTCACATATCGAGGCATTACTGTACAGGTATAGTCCCTCATAACCAGGTCTCAGAAAACTGGAGGTTCTTTAAAACTGGACATTCTCTTCCTTGGGTTAGATCTGATTTTCTTCCCTTGCTTACACACACACACACACACACACACACACACATACACACACACACACATCCAGTTGCATGTTTGTTTTACTTCCTAAATAACAAAATAAAGATAATATTGTTGCTTACATAATCTAATTAATGAAACATACATTAAATTTAGTCTTTTTAGAAGTTGAGAGCTCCTTAAAATCAAGTTTTAAGACGAGTTTGTGGATGTTCCAAACCTAAAGTTTTTTGATGAGTTCTGACATTTGCCATAAGAACAGTTCATAAATAATTATTATTTGAATGAATGAATAGCCCAATACCTCGATTATTTTATTTATAAATATATATGTCAATAAAGTACTACTGTATTATTGTTTTCACATAGCTTTTGAAATTAATATTAGTCAAGTTACACTTGTATTAAACTCAACCTCTAGATAGACTAAATTGAATGTATTTTTTATTATAGAAAGTTTGCTTAAAACGGCATTTTCTTTATGGTGTTATTAAGAAATTCAACATATATTCAACTAAGTTTGTGTGTGGAGGCAAAACTTGACAGCCACTCCTGGTAGGTTGACCCAAGAGCCCACAAAACTGAAAAATCCACACAACTGGTTCAGTCTTGGTCCTAAATGTCCTGGATTTAAGGGTCTATACCTCTGATGTTATTGAAATATTCATCGTGTATGGATATTCCTGTGCTTAGAACTCCCATTGATAGTTGCTGAGGCATTCTGTGATAACTGAAGTTTGTCATAGTGGACACCTATAGTCTCCACCTTCCCTTCATCCACAGACAATCAGACATCCCCAATACCTCCCACATCTGCCTTTATCCTGGCTTTCAATTGTCAGCTTTTGTCATTGTGAGTATGTTGCACTCTTCTTTATTTGTCTTTTCAAGGAGATATACAAAGAGAAGTAACAGTGGTGAGGTGTGTGTGTGTGTATGTTTGATGGTCTTCAACTTATTTACTGTTCAACTCACTTTTATTGGAGTCATATTAAGAAACTTTGAATAATATTGAAAACATGATTAAGTTTGTCTTTATTTGATGAGAAAACCGTATGAAAATTGTTTATTATCCCTGTACGTATTTCTTTATGTACATGTGAGAAAGAAAAAAAACCTGACTAAAAACAAAGATAATTTTTACCGATGTTTGTGTGACATGGACATTGTTAAATTAAATGGCTGTAGTACTGGAATCACACTCAGGTTTGCACAATTTGTGACACAAAAATCTTACTACTGTATTACCATATGAAATGTATTTTTGTTTGCTCGTTTGGAATATTGTAAAGCATTTTATCTTGAGAGACTAGGTAGAGGTGGTGTTGAGATTGAAAGGAAGAGAGACCTACATGATATATGTTCTTTGTTGATTATATAATTTCTTAAAGTTTGCAAGTTTTCTTTATATAAGTTTAACAAGTCTGAAGTTCGATTTCAGTGAGGTGAGAAAAACAGTTACGGTATATATAAAATTATAGTGATTACAAACTGGCCTTCTCTTATATCCAAAATGATGAGTTATTAGATATATTCTCATCTTGTGAACCATATTAAATTTAGGGAATAGATGACAGTAACACTAAGAAGATCATGTGCACACTAATAGATCCTTGCAGTTATTTTATACTGTACGTATATATATCGACTCAATAATAGTCTGTCACTCCTGTCAGCCCGCCACCATAACAGTACAGGTGACCAGAATCAAGATCATCACAAACTCTCCATCATTCTATGTTCTTTATCTCTTGTGTCAGCAATTGAGAAGTTAGTTACATACTGTACCATGGTAATATACAGTAATTTTATGATGTTATCGACTTGTTTACTGTAGGCCAGGGGTTGAGAGCTCATTATTATCATTGTTCCCTAAATATTACTGAAGTGTTCTGTACCCAGTGAATGATGTGCAGTACAACATATTGTCCTGACTTAAAATTTGTCACTATTTCTTGAGGAAATTGAGGTAACTACCATCATTTTCAATTACAGTTTTAAAGTTGTATAAAACACAAATAATACTTAATATATGTGTAGATTCATGGTCTTGTTATAAAATAAACTTTAAATATACTGTACCTGTAATTTATTATAAAAATCATATAGTACTGTACTGTAGTATAATGTTCATGTAGTATTTAAAATTCTGTGTTTTAACCTTCATGCTGTGGAAAACACCAATTTACAAGAAAGAATTTATCTCTTTATGAAGATAGTAATATGTTCTGCTTTGTAATTATTAAAAGAGTAGAAAAGCTCCTGTGAATTTAATGTCGATATGCATATGTGTATAGGTACTTTTGTGTATATGATTATGTATGTCTATAATGCTGTATCCATACATGCATGCATCTTCACATACATGGGTATCTAAACCAGATCCTAACATGTCAAAACTGTTACCAGAAAGATTCAACTGTATTTTTACCACATACATTTTCTTATTTATCAAAAGAAGAAGAATAGTCAAGTGATTATACAGTAAAACATAGCATGTGGTGACATCAGAAATCTATCATGTTCTTAAACCCTCAGTGGGAGGGCTTTATGCATTTTTAGTAATGTGTTTATTAACAAGAGCATATTTTACTTTTAGCATCACTACCAAATATTTGACTTGGGGTGAAGAATAGAGTAATATAATGTTACTACTGTACTGTATAGGTGTGACTTACAGTAGGTCAGAGCCAACCAGTACTACAGAAGTGTGCCACAGTTGGAGGGTTGTGTAGAAACAATAACTCAGGTTAGTAAATTAAGATAGGCTTATGAAAGTGATCTCACTCATTCACTCCATTAAATAAGAAAATACATTATATAGTAATTTTTCTGTCTGGACTTGGATAGGAATAGTCTGATACTGTCAATACACTCGAAATAATATCATGTCTTCATTACCATATACATATTAGATGACTTAAATTTGGATTTAATTGAAGTGGTGGTAAGAAATGGAAAATTGGAACCTCGTGCTCTTCCCCCAGAGGTTTCTAATTTATTCAAAAGTTGTGAAGTTGTAATCATTATTGGCTTTAAATATACTGTAGTCTTGAATTCTTAGAAAGCAAGAAGACAAATCCTTTATGAATTACATTCCTCAGCTTTTGTTAGGTGCGTCTAGTTTATGGATATTGGCTTTATGTATTGTTAAAAAGATCAGCTTTACAATTTGGACTCTTGGATGTTTAGAACTGAGTTTTTGTTAGTCAAATTAAGGTTAACGAGAATTAAGTGATTTTTTTATATAGTGTAGTGTACAGTACTTTGTTTATTTTTACTTATACTGTATGCTATGTCAAAAAAAAATTAGCATAAAAAACTGGATAAGTATATAGTAGAAGTGAAATTAGTTTTTGGTCGATGCATTCCATTACTGAAAACAAAAGTTTATTAATATTTTTTTATGTTTTTATAATGTTAGTTATGTGGGGTAGTTACCTATAGTCAAGGGGTGTTTAGTGGTATCTAGGTAATATAAGCAATAGCAAACTTGTATTCTTTAATATAGTGAATATAATGAATTTATCTCATGAATTTCTTTACTTTGCAAATAGATAGAGGTATGAGTATTATTTGAACTCTAAGTGTATGTGTTCCATTTTGGGAATACTGTACATGATGTAAGGTAGTTTTACTAAGGTTAGATTAACCCAGTATACTGTATATCTTAATGAAATTATGGCTGGGCTTACCGGTACTAAGCATGAATAATAATACTATTAATAATAATAATAATAATTCCCTTCATAGAGCTGCCTTAATGTTAGAGACTTTTACTAACTTTGCCAAAGATAGATCCACTAGGTATAAGTGTCAGTTTGCCAACCTTAATGCAGTCCTTCCAAATTGCCTGGGGGTGATGGTTGTGTCTAGGAGCCTTCCATAGGTAACAAAAGTTTATATCCCTTTATTAAGCAAATTCTACACATACGTACATAATGTATTACTGTATTATTTCTCTCTTTTCATATATTTCTGTAATTCTTTTCTCTTCTGAACTTTCTTTTTTGTATCTTGTGTGTGGGGTAGTCAGGTATGTACTTAATTACAGCATGTGTTTTGCTTTTAAGTAATGATACATAATTTTACATTTTGATTTCTAAAGGCCTTGAGGCAGATTTGTTTATTGTTTGTGTGTTTCTTGTGGCTTCTGTTTGTAGGGATAAAGAGTATGCAGTAGTTCAGTGTGTGTTTTGCTAAAGTTTATACTGAGTTGCTTTGTGTAGCTATGTACAGTGCTGTGTATTCATGTGTGTGTGTGTGTGTGTGCATGCTTTTTATTTGTTTAAATGTAACTATTGGGAATTACTTTTTGTGTGTAAGTGGTTATGTTATACAGTACAATACAGGGTGTTGCTATTTTTATAGTCACCTTTGGCAGGATCAGATTAGTAAACATTCCTAGACACAAATATCTGATCCTCTTATATGTTTTCCTATGCATGTTTGCCCTCCAGAAGTCACAACCAATCCCGATACAAAATTTCTTATGCTTCATGCAGTTATCCTGCTTGAAAATATAGTATTTATGTTAAGAATGTTAATGCGTAAGCACAAGATCATTACAGTCATCTCCTTTTCTGAGGCCTTTGTCCTTATTGAGGATCTCTAACGCCATTCTTGGTTCCTGGCTCGATTGCATTCTGACGTCCTTTAGGCTCTTTATGCTAAAACGTGGAGTTCCACATTTCATATGCCAGTAGCTGTATCATTCATTCAAATATTGAATATTTTATTACAAATTGATCCCATATAATTTTTACTTTATTTACAGCTGAAAGTGCAAGTTAGTAGTCTTTTCCAACCTAGAATTAATGTCTTGGGATATAGTTATTAAGTAAACCCTGTTGAAGGTAAAAGATTATCTTGCACAGGAACCTTCTTTTATAAATAATGTTAAAATGATACTGGCAACAGTTATCTTAATTTACAATTGGTTTTTAATTTTCCTTTGATCCCGTTAATGAAAATGGACGACATGGCCAACTGCTATCAAGAACTTTATTAGACAAAGTATTTTGGTTCAAGATTAGTTCAGCTCCATTAGTAAGTTGTTTTAATGATCTCATTCACTTAGTGCCAACACTAATATGCACTGTATAACTAATACACTTGATAGATATTTTATTTCTTTGTAATATCTTTTATTCAGGTGGGCTAAACTTAAATATTGTAGAAGAGAATATGTTTCTCAAATGTATTTTGTTATTGGTTTTTTTAATTGTTTTCTCTGTATTTGGAAAAACTGTCTTATTTAGCACTGTACTGTACATAGGGAGTTCCGCATGAAGATGAGGTGAATTTAACACTGATCAGAGGTCTGGTACAGTAAGTAGAATTGTATGGTTTTATAATAGTTTGGTTCTCTTTATTAATCAGGTAAAATGTAAAATACTTGGTCCATTTCCTGTCAAAAGTGTGGAGGTTTGCATTGCTGTTATGCTCAAAATATCCTGATACCAGTAGAAAATGTTACAATATACAGTATCTATTGTAGGAGTTTGACCAATGTAAATGTATTTCAGAATAAAATGTCAAATTGAAGTGCAACAAAGACTCAATTTCTGTTGCAGCACTCCAAAAGTAACCTGCCTTGATTTTGCTCATAGTAATGAGAACTTCAAGCTTTCATTTTATTATAATTAATGTGAATTAGTAATGTCTGTGGTAATTGAGTGGGTACAGTTGGTTGCCTCCTGTTCAGGGGTCGGTGGTTCATCCAGCTGTAAATAGGTAACTAGTTTATAACTTGGGGAAGTGAATGCTGTCAAGTGCAGTACCGGCCATGCTGCCTCTTTGTGTAACAAAGGCTTAGATTACATTGTGTTGTATCCACACTGTCCCTAACGGGCAGTCAGGTATATGGGACCCACTTTCACTTTTCAGCAATGTCTGCTAAAGAGTAATTTGAAATGTAAATGTACACATTAACATCATCCATCAACAAGCAAAAGTGCTTGGGCTATAAGTAGACACAACAGTGTTGCAGAAGTGATTTACGTCATACCTATATTCTTAATAGATATTTTAAATTGGATTTGTGGAATTCTTTCAGAACTTATATTTAAAGTATTCCACATTATGAATCACAGATTGACTTAGAGTTATTATTTTTTATCTAAAATTATTTTTCAGGGATAATTAAAATCATGTACACATCTTGCTAATTTTTACTGGCACAGACTTATGGTTCTTCAGCAGGTTTTTTTAGTGGGTGCCAAAGTATCAAATTGTAAATTAAAGTAAATTGTAATACAAACTATCACAACTGAGACTATGCTATTCATTAGGAATTTTATTTATACCAATTTTCTATATGTAATGTTTAGGATAAGTGTGTACTTTACAATGTGCTTAATTGCAACTTTTTCTCATTTATCATAATAAAGAAATGTTAAAGCGCATTGTGTTCTACTTTTTATTTATTTTTTTTTTTTTTAAGATTACAACATTTATATAGTTGTAAACAAGAAACACCAAGACAGCATTAATCCCATAACACATTTTGAAAAAATACTGGACTGTACAGTACAGTAGTAACTTTCATTATTTTCTGCTTTTATGTTGTTTCTGTATCAGAAAATTTTGAAACAGTATTTTGTTTCTATTTATGAATCAGTTATATTATTTTTTTTTGTGCAATAATACAAAGTTCTGTCATCTGTCAAACCATTGAAATTTCCCAGTAATAAGATATGAATTTCATTTGAGGATTCGCCCCCGGGCCCTGTTGTGGGTTGATGACCTGTGCCCGGGTGGGCTATTACCCGTAAAAAAAGAAAAAAGAAAGTTTGATTGATTATTAATGAAAATGCAGTTATGATTATCATAAGCATCTATAGGTGTTGTAGTATAATGAAAAAATCTACTATTTTGTGTAAATGGTATAAATGCCCAGTAAAACCACCATCAGACACAAGTATGAACCATCGTTGCAAATAGCCTTTCCAAGCAAAGTACTGTAGACTTTTTTTTTTTAAGTGTGTTGGTTTTGTAATTATGCACTAAATTGTACTTAAAAGTTCCTTCGTAATTTGAGGATTATATCAGCCATTATTTGACAGTTTTTTTTTGTGAAAGTTGGTCTTATCTTCATTTTCATGTTCTGGCACTGTTCAGTAATGATAGCTTGCTTGCAGTCAGTTTGGAATGAGGATGACCAAACTACTCTTCCCAAAATGTAGGTTCCTTGTCACCATAGAAGTGTTATGTTATTTGATGTGATATTTAAGCAGCTTTTTTGTTATTTTGCAATGGTACCAGGAAATGCCTTCATGTATAATTGGCAATAAAACTTTGAATAACTTTCATTTCTTATAACTGTGTTCTCCTTTCTGATCTATAAACACTTACACTGCTCTGTGTGTCAATTAGCGTGCCTCTTCTGTTACTATTCCATGCATTAATTGACGCGAGGCCTTTTCCTGTCACCATTCAAGGCCACAGATGCCATTTGGTTGTTCCAGGCACCTACAGGTGTCACTGCTGATACGGGAAGATACCATAAGTGAGCTTACTCATGTCATGTCATGTGCTTAGTTATGGTCTAGCCACCATAAGTAATATACAGTGGTCCCTCGGTTAACGAGCACAATCCTTTCTAGAAGGTTGCTCGTTAACCGAAACCATTGTTTCAATGGGTTTTTGGGTAATTGGTTCCAGCTCACCGAAAATTGCCGAAAATGGCCTAGATTCAACAAAAAGGGTAGAAAAGTACACTTACTTTGAGGTGTGTATGTAGAAGGCTCCTGGAAGATGATGATGATGATGGGAATTAGAATGGGGGTGGAGGAGAAGGGAGAAGAGAAGGCACTGGAGTGGAAGAGAAGTCACCTCATGGCGCCATTTCACCCATAAAATTTTAGTTCTTTTGGTGTAATTCAAGATTATTTTCTTTAAATCAACACTGCACTGCATTATATATTGTCAATATGTAAAATAAACTTCAAAATGACCAATAATTTGCTTGGAAACACAGAAAAAAAAAACGTTTAGTTGAAGAGAGTCTCAAGCAAGATGTTACCTTCACTGAAAAGAGAGAGAGACTAACGCCTGTTTGGTGTGTTGCCAGGCTGGATGGCGTGCCAGGAACTAGTTTCTTTACCTTCAATTATGTTCAATAATTGTTAAAATTACTAAAAAAATTAATATTAAACTTTTAAAATTATTGAATGCTGTAAACTTCTTGATATTTACTAAAATGGTAAGGAATATAAGCCCTAGAACCGATTACTGTATTGGCGGACTAATACTACAGCTGGTGGACCGCCAAATGCAAGCGAAAACATGTTCAGGTCGGCTCGTAAGAAACTCGTTAATCGAGGGATTGCTAGTTAACCGAAGTTAAAAATCTTATGGAAGGTAACTCGTTAACCGAAATCTCGTTAACCGAGGGATCACTGTACTGCCCAGCACCTCCCACTGGATCCCTCAAAAGAAATGGAAACGTCCCAGGTTTATTACCCTAAGCAAGCACCAAAAGATTCTCTTGAGCAGTGATGAAGAAGGGAAAGTATAGGGATCTGATGTAACAGCATCAGAAACAAGTGGAGTGATATATTGCTTGGATGAGGCCGATGGTCACTGTTTCGAGGTTTTGCTACCACATTTTCTACACACCTCTACACCACAGGAAAGGTAAGAATTTTTTTTTTTTAATATTCTTTAATTTTATATAAAATATTATCTTTTCATAAGGGTGTGAGCAGTTTAAGGGTTAAGCACTGTTGTTTCAGGGCCTTTCTGTCTTATGAGTAACAAGGCTTGCAAGGCCTTCTTTCCAGTAGATCAAATCCCTATCTCGCCCTCCTCCTCTCAATGGTATTCACAAATTTCAACTCGCATGACTTCCTCATAGGTACTTTTGGTTAGAAATGTGTTCAATATATGTAGATATATCTTTTTATATGTTACTTTGCTATTCACTGTTTTGCTTATATTATGTTGATAAATTTAAGTAAAATACTAAAAAAACAAGTCAGTGATACCAGTGGGCTACTTGGGTAGGCTTGGAACACTGAACAACTGCCGACTTCCTCCACTGTGTCCCCTCCCCAGGGGTATCAGTTCACGCATTGCCACCACATTCACTTGATCTTGTTTATTTCCAGTGAGTAAAATCTTAACAAAATCTAGGAAATTGGTGAAAAATGCTCAGCAAGTGATATTAGTGCCTTTAGTAAGAAGAGTGCAAGGAAAATATTAATCTACAAATTAATTTGTTGTTTTTATGTTAAGAAACTGGCGAACAAGCTGTTTACATCACTGCTGTAGAGTGCGTGTCCTACCTGCCATCGTCAGTGAGTGTGATCGAAATAGATAATTCAGCTCTATAGTTAACAACTTAATAATTAATGACTTTAGTAGCTACAAGGAGCTGTACAAACAGAAGAAGAAGAAAGCTGTCCAGTTGTCTTTGTACCGATATTTTAAATGTCTAGCCTGAGATGAAGAGGCAGGTAATCCTGCAGCTCTGTCTCATTAACTCCATCACTCCCTACCCCAGCTGGCCTCTAAACACTGTTTATTTAACCAACTTAGAGTAGATCTTCAATATCTGAATATTAATTTAAATAATTCTAATCAAATTTAGGTATTTATTAATAATTTCGTGAGAAATATTTGACCTGAAATACCCCCATGACCACAACCCCAATTTTTTTAATCTATGGTAAACTCGTATTCAGTCTACAGGTACGCCCCACGTTGCAGAGACTTAGGTTGCGGAAATTTGCCCATACAGAATTTGTATATTATGACCACTAAATTCGAGATACAGCCCATAAATTCGACCTTATGGAAATGGGGTAAATTTAAAACAATTTAAGTACAAAAATCACAATACAGTATACTGTAAAAAAAATAAAATCCACAGATATTATAATCTACTTGGTATGGATTTCTTGGGGTTTGTTACCATCAAACGTGGGTACTGTATGTTGACGTAATCACACCGACTCAGTGTGTTGTCATCTCCCGACATGTACACTTGTTCTCTTGACGCCAGCTATAGGATTTAACACATTTGTATGTACTATCTTATTCAAGACTGTCCAGTGATCAGCATTACCCCTATTCAAGATTAATGGAAAGAGGCCATCAAGTGCAAGTGAAACCAGTAAAAGGAATAATGTTGGATGTAAAACTTGATGTTTTATGGAGGTTTGATGCAGAAGAAAAACTTAGTCAGATTACAAAAACATTAGAGTTTGCTACATCTCTCAGTAACTCCCATCGCACCACCTCACCTCATGCAGCACTAACATCATTTGTGGTGAGTTAAATTCAAATGTTTCGTGAACAGTATTATCTTTAATTATTCCTCACATTTACTGGTACAGTTGGACAGTCACCCAGCTGACTCACATCGTGGGATGAGCGAGGGAAGCAGACTGGTGAGTCGTCTACGCAGTTACAGCTCACTGCCTCCACACACAAACATACACACTCATGCACTTCATTTGACTTATTTTATAATTTTATATTTTCTTTATTTGTAAGCCACAAAAAGATTATTGAAAGGATTTTATTTATCTTTTTCTCAAATGATCATGGATGAGTGATAAACACACAAAGCTATTGAGAGATGGTGAGTGGGTTGGCTCACGCAGAAACAAGACCCACGCGTCAGACACGTATAAGCTACATATAAGCGGGGTCGCATACTATGGATACACATGCTCTGAGACCCTACTGTATTTATTATCATTAATATCATAAAATACTCAATGCATGTGTTTATAAATGTATATTTTAATTCAGAAAAGTGTTTGTATTACCTGGTACTTCTTTCTGCCAATTTTTTTCCTAAGGAACACATCTCCTAATATATAATGGAAGTCAGTGGGAAAATGGTGTTCACGTTATGGTCAACTTTTCAAGGACACATCCCTTCCATAACCCAGGGGATTACTGTACAGTACATTGTTTTACTTAATGTCCCACTTTTCAAGGTATACCTGTACTGGTGAGGTTGTATTTGCTTGAGATGCCTTACTTGTTTACTGTAGATTTGCATTTTACAGTTTCAGTTTACCACAATTTGATTTTTATGATCAAAACATTCTATTATAACATTGTTTTTTTTATCAGAATATTCATGTAAGAAAAAATCCAAATTGCATGCTTGAATTACTTCCAACTGAGTAGAAATCAATGAGAAACTTCTAGATGCTTTACATTATGCAGCATGGAAGATGATGACAGTCTGCTACTGGAGTGACCATTGTGTTTAGCCTTTCGTGCATGTAACAAGAGTTGTTTATGTATGTATGCAATTATTTCTCTAGAAATTGCCCCAAGTCATGCCTATTGCATCATGAGTCAACACAGTGCAGTATGTAGGGACAACGGACACAGATATTATTCTGATCACTGAGGGAATGAAGCCTTTGGAGGCATAGGACTTTAGGTCATCATACCACCAGAGGCGGATTAGACTATGAATTTGGAAAACACGAGGCACAAGAGATAAAATAAAAACTTTAAATAATAAACAACTGGCTGAAACCTGAAGAAGTGACAAAAATAAAACAAATTACACATTGCCTAAAACTAAGTTTACCAACACTACCATAACTGACAAGGCCCTGAAATCTGGATTCCTAGGATTTAACATGTCGGTACTTTGTAAGCAACTAGAACGGGAGAAATACATCAACATTCTCACCTGCTCCAATTGCTATGCACATAAAAGACACACAACCAAAGACTGACCACATAAAAAACTCAAATTATGCTCTGAATGTGCAGAAGAGGGACATACCTTTCAAGACTGCAAAAATCAAGACAATCCAACATAAACTGTAAGAACCTTAAGGAACCAGGATATAAGACCCACAGAACCTTGGCAATTCATGTCCTCTTAAAAGCAGCACATTAAAGAAAAAATGGAAAGAATGAAACAAAAGGAAGAAGATAAAAAACAAACAACATATGCCACTACAGGTATTGCCAAAAAAACAGTAGAAGTTACCTAACCCCAAAATGCCGCTAAAATCATACTGGGTGAAGCAAGAGACTACAAAATCTCAGAGCCTCCTCTACTCCTATGTCCTGAACTAAGTGAATCCTTGTACTGTACCTTCCAAACCGAAATGAACAAAATGTTGAAGATAAATGATCTACCTCCAATGAATATTTCCAATAACCCTTCCTCTGTAACTCTGCTCCAAGTGTCCAAGATAACGGACCAAACATTACCTACAGTATACTAATTCCACACTAACCTGACCCGTAAGCCACGCCCCTCGTCTATAGCGACAAATAGCCGATTGGTTTATAGAAAATGGTTATGTAGCTGTCCATTTATAATTATCCAGCTGTACAAACTGTAGTTCATTACCTATTGTGCTATATGTTTAGTATCATTTGTTTCTGTTTGTTTATGTTTGGTACAAAACAAAGAAATAATGAAAAGACTTCATTTGAAAGCGAATTTCATCTTTGACTTAGACATTTATGAAAAATATTTTTAATTTCTATCAGCCATTCTGAAGTGCTCATGCCTTCAAATCATTTGCATTTTGATAGTCCAGATATTTAACATTATTTTAGATAATAACAGGTCTGCTTATCAATTGTGAACATATTTAGTTTGAATAAATGGTCAGCTACACAAACATTTTCTATGAACCAATCAGCTATTTGTAGCTATAGAAGAGGGGCGTGGCTTACGAGCTATATTTTGCTTTAACGATTGTCATAAACTAAGACCATCTCGCGATACGAGTATGTGATAAAAAAAATTGGCTGTAATGATATCCATCAAATAGCCATCAATATCCATTAGTTGGATTTTTTTTTATCTCTAATGCAAACTATGGGTTGTATATACAGAGGGTCCCCGGTTAACGAATGTCCGACTTACGAATGCCCGCTAATACGAACAAGGTTAAACTTGAAATATACAGTACAGTGACCCCTCGGTTAACGAACTCAATCCGTTCCAGAAGGTCGTTCGTTAACCGAAAAGTTCGTTAACTGAAACCATTGTTTCAATGGGTTTTTGGGTAATTGGTTCCAGCTCACCAAAAATTTCCTAAATTCAACAAAAATGGTAGAAAAGGTCACTTACTTTGAGGTGTGTATGTAGAAGGCTCCTGGATGATGATGATGATGTGCATTTGAAGTGGGAGGTGGAGGAGAAGGAAGAAGAGAAGGCATTGGCGTGGAAGAGAAGTCACCCCATGGCACCATTTCACCCATAAAATTTTAGTTCTCTTGGTGTATTTCAAGATTATTTTCTTTAAATCAACACTGCACTACATTATATATTGTCAATATGTAAAATAAATTTCAAAATGACCAATAATTTGCTTGGAAACACAGAAAAAAAGCGTTTAGTTGAAGAGAGTCTCAAGCAAGATGTTACCTCCAGTGAAAACAGTGAGAGACTAATGCCTGTTTGCTGTGTTAAGAGGCTGGATGCCGCGCATTAAACTAGTCACTTTACCTTCAATTATGTTCAATAATTGTTAAAATGACTAAAAAATTGAATATTAAACTTTTAAAATTATTGAATAGTATAAACTTCTTGATATTTACTAAAATAGTAAGGAATTTAAGCCCTAGAACCGATTAATGTATTGGCGGACTGATACTAAAGCTGGTTGCCCGGTCAGTGCAAGCAAAAACATGTTGAGGTCGGTTTGTAAGAAATTCGTTAACCGAATTTTTGTTCGTTAACCGAATTTTTGTTCGTTAACCGAATTGAAGATCCTTATGGAAGGCAGTTTGTTAACCGAAATTTCGTTAACTGAGGCGTTCGTTAAACGAGGGGTCACTGTATTTTACTTACCTGTTGACTTATTTTTTACTTTAATTTACTATATTTTGTCATTCTATTCCTTTTGTCTTAACTTAGTGATTTTAGATGTATACGTATAAGGACTTAGGCTATGATATACAGGTAATGGGATTTTAAACATTGTTCTGTAAGTACTGTACGGTGTGCACATAGGGTATGTGTTCCGACTTATGAACATTTCCGACTTAAGAACGTCCTCAGGAACGGAACCCATTCATAACCCGGGTACTCCCTGTACCGGTACTCAAATTAATCACTGTCTTGCAAGGATTCTAGTAATGCAAATTATATTTTTCTATGTCAAGTGATATTTTATTAGGAAACAATATTTACCCCTATGTACCACGCATCTCTACCTTCATTTGTCAGCCTATCCACATGCCGCCACACAGCCAACCTGCGCACTACAGCCCTGTGTCTGGTTCTTTGTCGATCGTAAATCCGTCATCGCATGACTCCACAATTATTGGCCAGCATCGTACATTGTACTTATCATCAGTGTTTTCTTTTCTTCTATAGTAAGAGGACAGCACCAACATTTAGATTGAATCAACACAACACTGAATACAGGGCTGCCTCACTTATCGCAAAGGTTACGGGCATGAAACTTGTTGTGAATATCGAAATTGCAAATAGCGGAGCAATTTCTCCCATAAGAAATAAAGTAAATAGGGGGGATACGGGCATCGTGGTGGTCACAGCCGTCAGATTTTAACACTTGTTTTACTCGATACATATAGAACATAAAATAAATAAAGAAACAAGGGCATAATATCAAATAAACATCAATAACAAACACTTTGAGTTTATTAGGCGTATATGTTTACAAGTACCTATACAGAATAATTTACATGATTGAGTGTGTGAGTGTTTGAATGTTTTTGTGCGTAAGTGTGTGAGGTAAGTTTTAAACGTAGACTGTTAATTTACCTCTGATGTGCTGTGTTGCTTGCTTGCTGAAGTTGGCATTAAGGGAGAGAAGGCTGGGGTCATCAGCCACCTCACTCGCCTCACTGCCAGGGTCGTCAGCCACCTCACTCTCCTCACTGCCAGGGTCGTCAGCCACCTCACTCTCCTCACTGCCAGGGTCGTCAGCCACCTCACTCGCCTCACTGCCAGGGTCATCAGCCACCTCACTCTCATTATCGCTGTCAACTTGCACTGAAAGCTGTTGTTCTCCACTGGTTGAAGGCTGTGGTTCACTCGATGAAGGCTGTGGTTTTACACTGGTCTTGACCAGCTGCCTAAAAGCTGTGTGCTGTTTGGATGTACGTGGGGTGGGTTGTTGCACTGGGGGTTGAAGGTTTGGCCGTGATAAATGCATCAAAAGTCATTTGTTGTGCATTCTTCCTCTTCTCCTCAAGCACCTCGTAGTATGCTTGTATGTCATTTTTGACATTGCGGATGATAGTGCAACTTTGGTCAACATTAGGGTCCATTTCTAATGCCATATCCATCGCCATCTGAAATGAAGAAATCGACTTCCTTAGGTTCCATACAGTGAGGAGTTGTGTTGTAGTTTCATCTGCATCTTCTTCCCATTGCAAGTGGCATTTCTTCCTGCTGAAGCCTCTCCAGTTCTGTCAGGTCTTCATTGGTAAGTTCTTCATTGTGAGAGTCGAGGAGGTCTTCTACGTCAGTGTCATCCACTTCGTCGAATCCAGCCTTCTTTGCAAGTCACAATAGTCTTCCTTATTGCAGGCATTGAAGGGAACCAACGAAGTTGTGCACACACTCGGGCCACAGCTTATGCCACACACCGTTCATGTTCTGTTGTGTTGTTGCCTCCCATGAATCACTGATGTTTTTTATGGCTTTCCTGATGTTGTAGTGTTTTTTCCGAAACTCCCGGATTGTAGGTTTCCCTTCTCCATCGGTCCCCTCAGTCAGCTGCTCCATGATATGCTGAGTGTAGAGCGCCTTGAATGTAGAGACGACGCCCTGTTTCATGGGTTGCACCAAAGCCGTGGTGTTGGAAGGCAAAAACACAACTTTAATGTTCTTACATCAGTCACCCTAGCTGGTGGATGACCTGGTGTGTTGTCGATCACCATCAGAGCTTTATCATCAAAATTATTTTCCTTATTATAGCGACTAATGCGACCGGACACATAGTTGAACATGTAGTCGTGCATCACAGACCTTGTCACCCACGCCTTACAGTTTGAATGCCAGACGACAGGAAGTTGTCCCTTCACAATCCCCCTCAGAACATGGGGTGTTACAGACCGGTACACAAGGAGAGGCTTTAACTTCAGGTCACCCTTAGCATTTCCACCAATCAATAGAGTGAGGCGGTCCTTGGCAACTTTGAATCCCGGTGCGGTCTTTTCCTCCTTAGATATGTAGGTCCTTGAAGGCATTTTCTTCCAGAAGAGTCCGGTCTAGGACTTAGGACTTAGGACTGTACCCTCCCTCCTTAATTATGGTTGTGAGAAATGGTGGGAACTTCTCTGTTGCTTCATGGTCGGTGCTAGCTGATTCTCCTTGTATTTTTAGGTTGTGGATTGATATATATTTCCTAAATCTATCAAACCATCCACAACTGGCACTGAACTCAGGTACGTTGGGTTTATCTTTAGTTATATCTTTCCACAGTGAGCTTGCCTCTGTTGAATCATGCGTTGCGATAAAGGTGTTTTAAGGCGCTGGGTCTGGTCGTCAATCCACGTGCTCAACATCCGCTCCATACTCTGCATCTCAGCATCACGAAACCTCATCACCTTCATAGCCGTCAGTGGTGTTGCAGACCCGGCCATCTCCTTGATCTTGTCGGCACTTTTAACTATAGAATGCACCGTAGAGGGAGCCAAGCTGTTCATGCGCCCAATCACTGTCGTTCCTTCTCCATGTTCATGTCTTTTTACGATATCCAATTTCACTTCCAACGTAACTGCCACACGTGATCTCTTAGCAACATTGCTGGGAGCTTTAGTAGTTGGTCACTTAGGCATTGCGGGATCACACAAAACACAACTGCGAGATCACACAAAACACACGCCAGCAAGTGTGAGATTGAGGCAAGCGGGAGCGTATGGCGGAGGAACATGTACACACGCTGTCCTACACTACGGTTGAGGCGCGGGGTTCAGAATTTTTGCTCGTTAGAATTTGCGAATAAACAGGGCAACCATTGCGATTAGTGGAAATGGGTAACAATAAATTGATTGCGGATAAACAGGGTTATAAATACCGAGGTTATGAATAACAGGGTTTGCCTGTACTCTACTACTACTACTACTACTTTGCTGTCACTCGGAATTGAGTATGACGATTATCCAGCTATGATACAATGATATGAGTTATTAAGGATGTCACCTTCATTGGTGAGTTTTGAGGTGACTAAAGAGGCTGATATGGGACTTGCAGAGACATTTGCATGAGTTCCACATGTGGGGGGGGGGCTACGTCAAATGCATCTTTCCGGAGTTGGCGCTTGTCTATAATGGACACAGGAAAGCTGCTGCACCTAGAACCCCACTTCAACACTTTCATAGCCAACAGAACCTCAACAAACCCAGACTAAATCTTCAGCAACAAAAAGGCATTCCACAACCATTATGTAAAACAAGGACCACTAACAAGTAGTGACCACATACTGTACCAATACAGGGGGTTCCCAGGTTATGAACAGATTCTGTTCCTGAGGCCGTCCTTAAGTCAGAAATGTACATAAGTCAGAACACATACCCTATGTGCACTATATCATAGCTCAAGTCCTTTTATACATCTTGAATCATTTAAATTAGGAGAAAAGAAGAAATTGAATGACAAAATGCAGTAAAGTAAAAATTAAAGTATAACACTTACATTGAAACCTGGGGCTGGCTTGCATGTAGAGGTGGGCATTTGTAGGAGTGACAGAGGCTTTATTGTGATGGTTGAACTGAAGATGGTGATGATGATGTAGATGTTAACAGGACTGGTTCTGTAGATGCTGCAGTGGTTCATGGGACTGGTTCTGTAGATGCTGCAGTGGTTCATGGGACTGGTTCTGTAGATGCTGCAGAGGTTGATGGGACTGGCTCTGTAGATGCTGCAGAGGTTGATGGGACTGGCTCTGTAGATGCTGCAGAGGTTGATGGGACTGGCTCTGTAGATGCTGCAGAGATTGGTGGGACTGGTTCTGTAGATGCTGCAGAGGTTGATGGCACTGGTTTTGACGCCTTTCGACTTTTTAAAAACCTTTTCACGGGAAGGTTGAACTGAAACTTTCTTTTTTTCATCATAAATCTCTCTGTGGCATCGTAGACCTTCAGTAATACCCCTTATGAACCTTGGTGAATCTTGCTGTGTTGGTATCTTGCTGTTCAAATTTAAACAATCCTTCATCAATAAGCATGAAAACTTCTGCCATTTCTATTGTAATGAATCACTTTGGTTCTGGAGTTTCATCTTCCTTTGACAAAATTTGCTTCTCCAGTTTAATCAGGTCATCATTGTTTAATTCTTCAGCATTAGACTCAAGCAACTGTGTGACATCATCCTCATGAATATCAAGTTGGAGTTGGCTCCCAAGGTCTACCACTGTCTGTGTCACTTCCCCAACATCATCTGCAAAGCCCCTAAAATTGTGGACAAACCGTGGGCAGAGTTCTTTCCAAACAGCATTCATGTTGGTTTCTTTTACCTCAGCCCATGAATCTGTACTGTTTTTCACAGCATCAAAAATGTTGTAGGATTTCCAGAGTTCCTTGGAAGTCTTACCCTCTTTTTGTTTTGTTGTCCTGATAGCTTGAGCAAATGACCTTCTCAAGTAATATGTTTTAAATGAAGCATAACTCCCTGGTCCATAGGTTGTAAAACAGATTTTGTGTTTGGAGGTAGATACCAACCATAATGTTTGGATGAACATCATCTGAAAATGCTGGATAGCCAGGTGTTATTGTCAAGAACAAAGAGAATTGTAAAAGGTATTGACTTAGAAGTACAGTACAATGACGAGCCACTTCAGGCACAAAATGATTAAGGCACAAGTCTTCAAAAAGGGACAATGTTACTCAAGCCTTCTTATTAGCTTTCCAGATAACTGGAAGTGCTGCCTTGAAAACACCCTTCAAAGCTCTAGGATTTTCTGACTGGTAGACAAGAAAAGGTTTTTGTTTGTTGTCCCAGCAGCATTGCCCCCAGCAGTAAGGTCAGCCTCTCCTTGGCAGCTTTATGCCCTGGTGCTGTTTTTTCATGTTTTGAAAGGTACGTGCATTTGGGCATCCTTTTCCAAAATAAACCAGTCTCATCAATATTAAAAGCTTGCTCAGCACAATAACTCCCTTTTAAAATTATTTTAGCTAAAACAGCAGGAAATTCACTTGCTGCAGCTTCATCTGCACTAGCTGCTTCACCTTGCACTTTAATGTTATGTAAGTTTGCCCTTACCTTGAACCAGTTAAACCAGCTCCTACTAGCAACAAAATCTTCTCCATCACTTTCACCACCACATTTAGCCTTCAAGTCAGCATGCAAGCTTCTCACTTTTTCCTGAATCAAGGCTAAACTTTGAGGCAAACATCGTTGATTTTTATCTTCCACCCCATATCACTGACAATCTTTCCATTTCAATTAACAATCCACTTCTTTGTTTTGCTATCACAGTTGACTGCATTGGTGTAGATCCTTTAACATGTTCAAGAATTTTCTCTGTCTTTCAAAATTGTTCCAACTGTTGAACAACTGAAGCCCAACACCTTATTGATCACCGAGGGTGTTTGGCCTTTATCAGAACATTTAATTACACCAACTTTCACTTCCATCATAATGATTTTCCTGTTCTTGGGTGCACTACTATAACTTGCATCAGGTTTGTGTTTGGGAGCCATGATTAAGGGCCAAAATAGAGAGTTAATAAGCAAAAAACAACATTTTGCACTTGATTACACACGTTAAGGCGGTGAGGATGAAGCATTCTGATGCTCCCTCAAGGTGTGTGGCTGGGTGGTGCATCACCCCTTACGCGCTGCTCTGCCTCCCCTCTATTCCACGCAAACTAGTTCTCGTACGTAACTGCTACTTATGTCAGATTTTTTAAATAATTGACCTTATGGGACCTTTTCGTGTCGGCGGGTATTCGTAAGTTGGACGTTCGTAAGTCGGGGACCCCCTGTAATCCTAACCATCTCAACAAGCCCAATACAGATGCATACGACTCCAAGACTCTAAAGGAAAAAGGCCAACTGGGAAGAAAACAGGAAAAATCTAGAAAACCTACCCACCCCTGATCTCCAAGGAAAAACCCTGAGATATCAAAACAGAAACCACTACCATCCAAAATGAAATCAGAGAGGCTGCAGACAACATACTCACCACAGTTTACAAAATATTACCCCACAACAAAATGTCACAGGAATTATGTCTTCTGCAATACAAACTAAATTAAGAGAAGAATGCTTATCCGCACATCAGGAAAGCTGGAATGAGCTGATTCAGAACATTGACATTACAGTACTAGAAATGCAAAGGAGTTCTGGAAAGGTATAAATAAACTCTTAGGCAATAATAAACCAAATCAAAATTACATAAAAGACCAGAATGGAACCAAACGTCACAAAGATGAAGACATAGAAATGGTGTACAGAAGAGAATGGAGGAAAATCTTTAAGATTAGCAATGGGGAAAACGAAACCTTTGACAATGAACACGAAGACTTTATTCATAGAGAAATGGCAGGGATGTTAGACAGAACAACTCCCTACCACACAGTGGACAAAAACACTCACCACCATTGGACCAATAACTGAAGGTGAGCTATTCCACTACATCCCTCACACCCAAGAAAAGACACCTGGATTTACCAAAATCCCAAGAAACATGATAGATAAACCTACCAAATAACTGCCTCAAAACCATTATCGAAGTATTCAGGTCAGTGCTAGCAGCAGGATATTTCTTAGATGTACAGGTACTCAAAAATGCTAAAATGACCTTCATTCCAAAACAAGATAAAGACCCCACACAAGTCATCAACTACTGTATAGACCCATTTCACTCTTAGAGGTACTTGGCAAACTCTTCAAAAAGGCTATCAACAATAGTTAAAAAACACACAACAGCGAGAAGACAATTAAACTCATAACAACATGGCTTCACGGAGGGTAGAGGAGCAGACACTGCACTGACTATTATCACCAAAAGCTTAGCCAGTAAAAAAGCTCAAAAGAACCAAATAAACATAGTCCAAGGAAAGCATTTGACAAAGTCTGGTACACAGGTCTAAAATATAAAATCCTACAGCTAAATTTTCCATCCCCATTATAAAAAAAAATGAGTGACTTCCTAGATGATTGCACAACACAAATTCAAATAGGAAACTTCAGACAGCCAATAGAATGATAAAGTGGTGTGCCACAAGGCAGTGTGCTCTCACCAACCATTAAAAGAAAGGGACAAAATTTGTCCTCAGATGACATGTCCGCCTTGAGCCAAAAGTTCAAGGCATCAGCGTGCAGGACACAGGTGCCTGAGATTTATCAATTGTTGTTTGTGGGAATATTATTTCATTCACTCTAGTAATTATACAATATTTCTTATTATGTTATCAAAGGTAAATGTAAGGTTTATAAAATTTATTTGTCACTGTGTCTGTCAACTCAACACCTGCACGTCTCTGGGACAAGATGCAGAGACTGAACTCCTGCCACACAGACAGGCTTCCTGACACTATCCTGACACACTCAGAAGCTCCCTGCAGAAGTTCGTCTCGCCCTCTCGGCATTGAACTTCTCTGCAACCTCGGCGACCTATGCAGCCACAGCAGACAGAGTATTCCACGAATACACTGCTGTGCACCATGCTGCCGCGAACAACTCAGTGGCCACACCATCACCTAGCTCTGGTCTCGTCAACCAGATCAACACTCCTCAGAGAAGTAGCATCCCACCAGACAAACAGGACATGAGGGACCTGCTACAATCTCTACACCGCAGGATGGACACCCTCGAGCAGCTCTACTCCTCCAAGCCTGCTGCTGCTCTTTCCCCTGCCCCAAGGCACTGTGTTCTACTGACCCCGACATCCCAGTCCTACCTCAGATGCTGCCGCCAATCCCCTGCACAGTGTACCTACCCTCTGCTGGTACCATCAACAGTTCAGTGCTAACACTAGAAGTTATGAGGCTCCCTGCAACTACTTGAGGAAACGGCATCGATGGGGATTCGTAGACACCACAACCTCCGTCACTTCAGGCACCTCACTGCTGCATATCACAGACCGCATCTCTGGCAGGAAATTCCTCGTTTACACAGGGGCATCGGTCAGCATCATCCCTCCCTCACCACAAGACATATCGAAGCAACCCTCATATGACCTGTTCGGCGCCAACGGTACCCCCATCGCCTCCTACGGCGCACACATCCTTGCCTTAGACCTTGGTCTTCCCAAGACTCTGTGCTGGTCCTTCGTGGTGGCAGACGTCTCTCAACCCATACTTGGCTTCGACTTCCTCACCTTCCACAAGCTCGTCTCCGATCCAAGCAACCTCTGCCTCATCCATGAGCCTACAGCACACACGATCCGGGGTACTCGTGCCGCAGTCGCCGACACTATCACCTGCCTCTCGCAGTCCAACGAGTTCTCCTCCCTGCTCAAGGAGTTCAAGGAACTTTTCTCACCCCGAGTCTCTCCACCATCACCTACGTCGGGAATCTTTCACCACATCGAGACTACAAGACCTCCAGTCTTCTCACGCCCTTGCCGCCTTCATCGTGAGCTCCTGAATGCAGCCAAGTCGGAATTCTACAGGCTCCGCAAGATGGCATCATTCGACTTCCACCACAAATTCCAAGGCAAGACCATCTCGAAGATCGACTTGGAGCATGC
This sequence comes from Homarus gammarus, assembly GCA_958450375.1. Taxonomy (NCBI): domain Eukaryota; kingdom Metazoa; phylum Arthropoda; class Malacostraca; order Decapoda; family Nephropidae; genus Homarus; species Homarus gammarus. The sequence continues at coordinate 929,244 of CAUDMG010003433.1, read as the reverse complement.
CTTCCATCAGATTCCAGTGGTGCCTGCAGATATCCAGAAGACTGCCCTCACCACTCCATTCGGTCTCTTCGGGTGTGCCTTCATGAATTTTGGACTTCACAATGCAGCTCAGACCTTCCAGAGGTACATGAACCACATGCTTCGCAACCTCGATTTTGTCACTGTTTACATAGACGACATTCTCATAGCATCTCCGACACTTGCCGAGCATCATCACCACCTACAGCTCCTTCTCCAACGCCTGCAGGACAACAACATGAAAGTTCATCCCGCTAAGTGTGTCTTTGGAGCCGTCTCCATCGACTTCCTCGGTCACAGAGTCTTGTCGAGCGGCATCCAACCCCTACCACAGAAGGTAACTGCCATTAGGGAGTTCCCCAAACCTGAAACGGCGAAGAAACTCCAAGAATTCCTGGGTTTAGTCAACTACTACCACCGCTTCATTGCCCAGGCTGCTAACATCCTTGCTCCTCTCCACGATCTTCTCAAGGGACTCCCCAAGACGTCTCACAAGCCTCTCATATGGATTCACCTTTATCAAGCAGCACATCACACGCCTTACCCTGCTGGCTCACCCTGCCCCCAACGCCCGGACCACTCTCAGAACAGACGCTTCTTCTACTGCCGTGGGCGCCGTCTTACAACAGGAGATCAACGGAACCCTCATACCCATTGCCTTCTTCTCACAGTTGCTTCAACCACCTCAACTCAAGTACAGCGCCTTTGATCGAGAGTTCCTGGCCATATATCTTGCTGTCAAACATTTCCAGTACTTCCTCGAGGCCCATCAGTTCACCATCTTCACTGATCACAAGCCCCTCATCCACGCCTTCGCTTCAGCTGTCAGGGCTGTAACGAGCAGGATGGTTGTTCGCCGCCTGCTTGCTTGTTCGCGTCCCCCACTTGGGAGGGTAGATAGAGGTGAGAACGTGACTGCTGCCTCGACCCACAGATCAGACACTACCCAGCCAGCACCACAGCTGCACTTCCCTGCTGCTCGTTCAAATTTTGGTTGTGTTCTCATCTGAGGCTCTGGACTCGTGGGCTGTTTCCCCAAACCTTCACAAATCGACTGTCAATATCCGGACACCTACCCCAGCTACTACCGCGGCTGCCATGTCATCGCCATTCCTCCACACCGTCTGTGCACCTGGCCATTTGTCCTGTGTAGCAAGACATCGCCCGCCGGCACTCAAGTGAGGAAGCTGACTTGACCTTCCCCCTGAGAGCAGATCACTGCTTTCCAGAACCTTCCCCAGGGCTGCCGCCGTAGGAAATATCTGTTCATTGTTTGACTCCATTAATTGTTTGACTCCCGTAATTGTTTGATTCCTTTAATTGTTTGACTTACATTAATTGTTTGACTCCCTTAATTGTTTAATTCCCTTAATTGATTGACTCCTTCAATTGTTGACTCCCATAATTGTTTGACTCCCATAATTGTTATTTGATGTTTGTGTGAGTGGTGTCAGAGTTTTGTGTTATTTTCATAGTAAAGAGATGTCCATCTCAAACGGTTGTTTGTTATCCCTCAGAAAACCATGGTTCTTGACTTTCCTTTTATAAGATCCTGATTAGGCTGGCAAGGGGTTCATATCCCTAAGTCCCAGGCCTTTACATCAGCCTCCCAGACACAAACACTTCGTGTTCTTCGCCACTTGGCTTACATCTCGGAGTTCACCAACGACATCCAACGCATCAAGGGCAGCCACAACGATATCGCTGACACCCTCTCTCGTTGTAAATCCAGAATTCTTCCCTTATCCCCACCCATGGATTACAGACAGCTCACCGTAGCTCAAGAGAATGACGAAGACCTTGCAGCATACAAGACATTTCCCTCAGTTCTCGCTCTCCAAGAACTCCCTGTTCCCGGCACAAACATGAAGTTGTGGTACGACATGACCTGTGGGTAGCCTAGACCGTTTGTGCCTCACATCCACCGCCGCACCATCTTCGACCGCATCCATGGTCTCAGCCACCCATGTGTACAGGCCTCCCAGCGCCTTTTTACTCAACATGTCGTCTGGCCCGAAATCAAGGCTGATACTATGAAATGGGCTGCTTAGTGCCTGTCCTACCAGTCCTCTAAGATATATTGACACACGGGTTCCCTTAGAAACCTTTCCTGTGCCCAAAGGACGCTTCCAGGTAGTGCACCTTGACATTGTGGGACCTCTTCCAGCATCCTGCGGCAACACCTACATCTTCGCCTGCATTGACCGTTTCACCAGGTGGACAGAAGCCATTCCCATGCCTAATGCTACAGCAGAGTCAGCCGTCCGCGCCTTCCTGTCCTGTTGGGTCTCCCGTTTCGGCCCTCCCAAGACTGTCATCACTGACCGAGGAGCCCAGTTTGAGTCACAACTCTGGCATAGTCTCCTTCAATTCCTCGGCACTTCCAGGCACCGCACTACTGCTTACCACCCTCATTCTAACGGCGTGGTAGAGCGGTTTCATCGGCGGCTGAAGGACGCCATCCAGGCACAGCACGACCCCTACAGCTGGACAGATGCTCTACCCTTAGTGCTCCTTGGCATCCGTGCATCACAGTTCTATGTGCCCTCCTTTCATCTTCAGGTACCTACTGCTCCTGATGAGGATCATGCACCTAGCCCTGTGGACCCAGACATCCCACCCAGCACCCCTAAGGACTGTGCACCACATTCCCCCCAGCAAACCACGTCTGCGCCCCCTTCACCTGTCTGGTCACCATTGCCGCCCGCAACACCCTCTTTTCTCCCTCAGATACTTACTACTCCTGATAAGGATCCTGCATCTGGCCCTATGGAACCAGACACCCCAACCGGCTCCTCCTAGGACTTTGCACCTGCAGCGAGAGAAGCACCACATTTCTCACCTGTTCCTCCCGCCTTTCAATCTTCTCTTATTTACAACCCTCCTTCTCCCTTTGCTTCTCCCACAGATTTTGTGTCACTAGACGGAGTCGTCACCCGTAGCGGCCGAGTGGTTCACACCCCCGCCCGTTATGTCTCACATGTGGAATACAACCCTGCCGACAACACGTGCTGATTGGTCACTTGCCGTCCGCTTACCAGCCAACCAGCGGCGAGTTCCACAGACCGAGCCTCGCTTTTGGACTGTGCGGTGATTGGCCAATTACTGCCTTCACCTCAGCCAATCAGCAGCGCCACTCACTTCACATCTCTCCAACCAATCCGGCAGAATCGTATAAATACCCCCAGCCTTGCTGTGAAGGTCATTCTACTCAACACTCTCAAACGGACAAGACCTCCTCTCAACAAGCTCCTCTCCACACAGCAACTCCCTAGCACTGCATTGTATATATATATATATATATATATATATATATATATATATATATATATATATATATATATATATATATATATATATATATATATATATATATATATATATATATATATATATATATATATATACAGTTGTACCCCACTTAACGCGGTCAATAGAACCCAGAGGGTCCGTGTTAAGTGAAATCCGCATTAAGTGAACAACAGAACATATGGGATTAATTCCAATAGAAACCGGCCCGACCCCCAAACTCCACTTTTTGAAGACACATAACTATGTTGTAGTAAAAATAACATCTTAATTTTATGAAGGTACATGCACACAATTAATACTTAAGAGAAATAGAGAAATACAGTCGCCAAGTTAATGTCCATTCAAATAATGGACTCAACTCCCTCACCCTCTTCTCACACTACTCTGCTGGCTCTTCCCTCTCTGAGAAATTTTTGGGGGAAAACCACTAAATTTTAATAAATAATACCTCAAACTAAAGTTAGGATAATACAATTGACATTGCTGGATTCCTTGTAAGACCAGGAATATTTTGAATATAATTGTCATATATTTTGCACAAAAGATAACATATTTACTCAGAGTAAACATTACATCTAAAATTTGTATGTCTAATGCAAAATCTATGATGTTTATATTCAAAATGATAATCATATTGTAAGAATTCCAGCAATGTAAATTATATTCTGGCTGTGTAATTTGTATGAATTTTATGAGCTAAAACAGGCAGTCAGGCAGGGTGGCGGGTGGGAGGAATCTAAAAATTGCTCTCGAGCCGGACACTCACCGCTTATACGTGGAAAAAACCCACGGAATCAGTTACTCCCTTCAATTAAGGAACGCAATTTACCATACCCTGCAGGGCCAATTACTTTTATTCATGACAGAGCAGTGCGTCTGGTGTTTGACGGGCAGCAACACTTCAGGCTCATGGAATTGCCAAGCAAGGGATGCAACATGAATCCCATTGAAAATACCTGGGCAAGTATCTTCAATTCCTGGGAGCCCGAGTTCCAGAGGTATCTGAACCAGCTGTTTGACCACCTGACAAGAGAGTGGGAGATTTTTAGAAACAAGCCTGAGCTTGATACAAAACGTATCTTCTATGTAGAGGAGGCTAGAAGCTGTAATTGATAAGGAGGGTGGATGAACCCGTTATTAAACCTGTCTATATTTTAATCCTCGAAAGAAAGAAATATATCATAAACCTCAAATTGCAATGACAACAATTCCAGCTGCAATATAATTCAAAAGGAAAAAAAAGTGAGAAACTAAAAACCCAAATAATGACGGAGAGCTATTCAACCCCTTTCTGAGTTCTTATCATATACTGTACGTTAGGGGGCAGTGAAATTTTGCTCAAAGCTGCACTCTTCAGGCATTGTTCCTTATACATATCTAAGACTCCATGCCAAATTTGAAGCTGATATGTCGAGGTTTAGTCTGCCGCATTTTCTACTGAAATTTTTAAATTTACCTACAGTACTAGCCAAACAGCCGCTGTGGCGGTGCAATGTTCTGTTGAGTGTTTATCAACTTTTTTTTCATATCTCTTATTTCATTTAAGTTGTCTTGTTGCAGATGAGTATGGTGCTATGTCTATATTGATTATCAGCCTTTTCTCATTTCATTTCTCAATGTTGTGTTACTGTACTGTAATGTAGGGGAGACCTGGGTAAGTTGGCGCACTTGAAATTATTCAAATAGTTACCGTTAAGCAGTTCACACCGCAATGAATATCTCACACATGTGACTCCCAAGACTGGACACGGAAAGCAGATTGCCAAAACTATTCACGAGTTTCTGGTGGAGAAAAATCTAACCCAGCAGCCCATTGTGTGTGTTGGTTGTGATGGAACCAATGTAAATGTAGGATCAGAAAATGGAGTCATTTATCATCTTGAAATGTTACTTGGTCACCCGCTCCATTATTTCATATGTCAGTTTCACGGAAATGAGCTGCCTTTCCGCGCAGTTTTTTATCACTATAATGGTAAACCAAGTGGTCCTGAGCATTGGCGTGGTCCCATTGGAAAGCAGATCAAGGAGTCTTTGTCTGAGCTTCCAGTTGTCGCCTTCCAGCCAGTCAGTTTCCCTGATTTCCGTGTTTAATGATGAAGTGGAGAAAGATCTGTCCTGGGATCAGAAATACCTGTATAGGATTTGTAAAGGAGTTATCACAGGTGTTGTTGAAGATGACTTGGCTGCTATTGAGCCAGGTCCTCCCTGTGTGTCAAGGTGGAACACCTTATGGAGTAGAATCCTCAGGCTGTATGTAGCAACATCAAGACCCAGCCATGAGTTGAAAAGAATTGTCATTACAATAATAAAGTTCAGTGCTCCAATGTGGTTTTACATCAAGATAAACCCTTACGTAACACACGGCTCAAGGAACGTATTCCAGTCCCTGCTATATATGAAACACCTGAATAGTGAGGAGGAGACGATAGTGAAGAAGGCTGTCCAGAGAAATGCATACTTCGCCCACACAGATCAACTTCTTCTTGGTATGTGTGCAGATGAGGACATGACTGTTAGAGAAAAAGCTGTCTCAATGATAAGAAAAATTAGAGAGGAGAATCAGCAAAAGGAAGAATGCACTGGCAGATCTGAAGAGGAGGAGGAAGATTCTGATGCTGCTGTTGACGAGAATTTGTTAAACTATACTGATGAGGAGGGTAAAGATGGAGATGGGAATGAGGATGTGCCTCCTGTAGTCAACATGAGAAAGGTGGTGACTCCGAAACTAAAGTGGCATGCAAAAAACTATCATTCCATGATTAACTGGAGGAATGAACTCAAGACTGAGCCTCCTTACATTGCTTCTCTGTCAAATCTACAGGTTAATGACATTCTTGAGACACCATTAGTGGTGCCCAAGTGGCCAAACAGCACTCAGGCGGTCGAGAGAGGCATAAAAGTGATGACTGAAGCTTGCACTGAAGTGACGGGATACGAATCGAGAGATGGATATATTAGGCAAAGATTATTGTCTAGGAAAATGATGCCAAGGTTCCGCACAAAAAAGAATTTCAATATGAACTTGTAATGATTTTCTATACGGTGTACATGTAAAATAACATGTGAATTAAATCGATGTCACCCATGTAAAATTTATCATTATCCTGGAAAACATTAAATGACACCTAATTTTTGGTATACACTAAAAGTTGACAAAAAGTCGTTCGCGATGCGGCAGGGTAAGTATGCATGAAATGGCATGAAATTTTGCACAGGTGTTTGTTACAGCCATACAAACGATGCCCGAAAAGTGCAGCCTGCAACTCAAATAAAAGTGTTTTTTCCCTGCCCCCTACTGTACGTATACTCTGTCTTTGTCTCTCTCTCTCTGTCTCACTCACTGTCTCTCTCCCTCTCCTTTTCTCTCTGTCTCCCTCTCTCCTATCAGTGAGTTATTAATAATAATACCGTCAAATGCAGCGAATGTCACACCAAAATGACCACTTCAGTGTTTTCCTTCTCCACATATCTGTAAGGCACTGTGCAGGGGTAACACATGCTATTAGTGTGTCAGTTGAGTCTATTACATAGTGTCTGTCCTCTAACTTACGGTAAATTATAGTGTATCAAGTAATGCTCACAATGTAAAGACAATTAATTCCTTCATAAAACACTCAAGATTAAATGTGGAACATATATTCTTGAAATTTGATGTGAGAATCTTGTGGCAGCCCTGGTCGTAGTTGCGTTGCCAATTCATTAATAAATTTTTTTCATTATTTAACCAAATTACGAAGATTTGGAAACTTGTCATGATCTTAAATAATAATGAATACTGTAATATATTATGATAAAAATGCTTCCTTAAGTTTGCTTAATAATTATCCTGACAGTGATACAGCCGCAAATAGATCCACCAATCACAATTCTCATTACATACAGCCTTACTTTACCAAGTATTGCCAGGTAAAATTGCAAGTATGAAAGCCAGGGTAGGGTCGATAGATCTTTGGCCGACTGTACATGGATTATATACAAGGGTAAGGTAGTGGAGGCAAGTGTGCCAGTACAGAACCAAAGGAACTTAAGAGCCTTAATTGACAATGCAATGAAGCTCAACCCTAGCTACCTCCATGTCATAGGGGACTTCAACTATGGCGATATCGACTGGAGAAATGAAACGCCAAATTACCTAAATAACCCCGCTACCCTTTTTGTAGAAACTCTGAGAGACAAGTTTCTGTTCCAACATGTTAAAGATCCATCTCATTACAGAGGGGAGCAAACACTCAAGCCTCTGAACCTCATCATAACTAACGAGGAGGGTATGGTGGCCAAGCTGGAACACCTAGCCCCTGTTGGCACCAGTCACCACGTAACGTTATCATTCAGATTTAACTGTTACTTGGTTCATGACACAACCAGTCCAAGGTTAAAATAATACAAAGGAAATTATGACGGGATGAGGGAGGAGATGAGGAGTATACACTGGCTTGACTTACTAAGGTATAAGAACACAGACACTACACTTTATATCATAGCCAGTAATGTGAACCATTTGATCGAGAAATATGTACCCAATACCAAACCCAGTGCCTCCAGGAATACGAGGGGATCCCTATACATGAACCATGCGGCGGTCAACAAAGTTAAGAAGAAAACTCAGAAATTCGAGACGTGGGTTAGGACAAATGATGAGCAGGACAGGAGGATGTATGCCAGATCCAGGAACCAAGCGAAGTCAGAGCGTAGAAGGACTGAAAAAGAGTTCCAGAGGTGGATTGTGAGCAAGGTTAAGTAAAACCCAAAGGTGCTTTACTGCTACACAAAGTCGAAATTCAAAACATGAGTAGGAGTATCGGACCTGAGGCTTGAAGATGGTAGTTACGCAGATTCTGACCAGGACAAGGCGAAGATGTTGAACAGATTCTTTTCCTCGGTGTTCACGAGAGGATGCGTCAATCTTCTTGCGATTGAGGACAGACAGTTTGACACTGAGCTGACCTGCATTGTGTTCACAGAAGAGGGTATAAGAAATAAATTGTCAAAGCTAAAGGTTCATAAAAGTCCTGGCCCTGGCATGGTGCATCCCAGAGTGCTGAAAGAACTGTGTGCTCGTTACACAGTTCTCTTAGCACTCTGAGCCCCTGAAGATCCTGTTCTGTAAATGCCTGGATGAGCAAAAGGTCCCCAGTGATTGGAAAATGGCTTATGCGAGTCCTATCTTCAAGAAAGGCAACCATCACTCCACAAATAACTATTGACCAGTGAGCTGTACCAGCATAGTGTGCAAAAGTACTTGATAGCATCATAAGAGATGCCATGATGAAACATCTACAATGAAACAACCTTGTGAAGGACTGCCAACATGGAACAGGGTGGTAATATCGACACTATATACAGTTCGTCCCCGAATTACGTACATCCGAATTACGTACAAACGGCCGATACGTACATCGTTTCTGAAGTCTTTAATTGCAAAAATATTGTCTTAAAAGGGCGAGCAATTTTTAAATTTGGCGGGCGAGCCAGCCGCACCGCGCCGCCACTATCACTGACCATGCAGACGACACGCTAGACGCACCAAAACAACAAGTGTGGTCATTGTGCATACAGTACTTCTCCTGTGAATTTCTGCCCTATTTTGTACACTTTACTCTGTGTGCAATGACTGGTGTAAAGCGTAAGAGTGGTGAAGCCAGTGGGAGTGCTACGAAACGTCAAGCAATCTCACTAGAGGTAAAAATGGACATAATAAAACTGCTTGAAAGTGGTGAAAAGTTGACCAATGTTGCCCGCAAATTTAACCTGAGTCGGTCAACTGTTAATACAATTGATAAGGGCAAAGAAAAGATCAAGGAACATGTGAAATCTGCAGTGCCAATGCAATCTACGATTATAACTAAAAGAAGAGGGAAGGTTCTGGAAGAAATGGAAAAATATCTTGCGCTGTGGATCGAGGACTGCACACAAAAACGTAAGCCTCTGTGTCTCAGTATGATTCAGGAGAAAGCCCTAAGTCTTTTCAACGACCTAAAGAAAGATCACCCTGATGATACTGTGACATTCAATGCTAGCAATGGGTGGTTTAACCGATTCAAGGTGCGAAATAAGCTGCATAATGTTCGAGTGACTGGTGAGGCGGCGAGTGCTGATTGGAAAACAGCACAGGATTTTCCAAAGAAACTCGCGGAAATTATCGAGTTACGTACATTTCGAGTTAAGTACAACCTTTTGGTCCCCATTATGTACGTAACTTGGGGACTTACTGTACCTAGATTTTGCCAAGGCTTTCAACAGCGTACCCCACGAAAGGCTGAAAATTAAACTGGAAGGGTATGGGATTCTGGGAAATGTCCTAGCATGGATTGGAGACTTTCTCCATGACCGCAAGCAGTGTGTGGTGATTAATGGCATGAAATTGTCAAGTGTACCCGTGATGACCGGGATACCACAGGGCAGTGTATTTGGCTTCTTGTTGTTTGTTTGCTTCATAAATAACATGCCTGAAGCTGTACACTCCTCCATACAAATGTTTGAAGATGATACCAAGTTATTTAGAGAAATTAAGGACCAAGCAGACTGTGAAGAGTTGCAGAAAGATCTCAGTGAGCTTCAAGAAGGGTCGAAGAAATGGCTGCTAAGTTTCAAGAGGATGCACCTGGGTCATACCAACGGTAAGGAGGCGTATCATATGTCCTAACTGAATGTGAAAAGGACCTTGGTGTGTATGTTGATAATGAACTGAAGTTCTAGGGCCATTGTGAAAAGAAGGTGAATCAAGCAAATAAACTAGCAGGTCTTATAAGAAGGTTGTTCAGATATCTAGACGGTCCGTCCCTTGTAATGATCTTCAAGAGTGAAGTGCTTCCCCATCTGGAGTACTATCACCCCGTCTGGTGCCCTTGACATGCTAGGGACTGTCAGTTGATTGAAAATGTCCAAAGAAGGGCCACCACACTGGTGTCCGCACTTCAGCACCTAAGTTATCCAGAGAGATTAGAGCACCTGCAACTGCCTAGCTTATACTACAGACAGGCAAGGGGTGATCTAATTGAGGTGTATAAACATCTCATAGGGCACTACTCAGTTGAGTGTTCTTACTTGGAGCTGGCGGACGCTCGCCCAATGAGTGGTCACAGCTCAAGGTTGAAGAAGCCGCAGGTCCAGAAAACTGTGAGGCAAACTTTCAAGGCCAAACTTGACCAACACTGGAGCAGGTTCAGATACATTCATGAGGCATTGTATGCCCTGTAATTGCCAACAGTGTGTGTAACAGAGACATGACCGACCGCCCAAGCGGCTAACAAGTCAATCAGTGGTGAAGAGGATAAGAGTAAAAAGAATGTGGAAAAAAAAATTATAAGGTGAAAAACATAAAGGGAATAAACATTTCTTTGTGGGCCAGCGAGTGTAGCATGTTGAGAGGGGGAACTGGAAAGGGAGCGGAGGAAATGTCCCAGCTGAGCTGAATTCCTATGGCAAGCTTTGAGGCCACGTGATTGCATCTTATACAAATGAAGGTTGTATTAATCTATCATTTAGCTTTTCCTTAATGGTTTTAGCTGCATATTTTCATCTAGATAGTATTTTATCAATGTTTTTAATGTGTTAGTATTAAATTACAGTAGTGTAGATGGGTACTATTTTTCATTAGTTCGGGTTTTTTTTCATGAACCGATTTCATGTTTTGGGGTACAATATTTTTATTTTCTTGTCGTTGTGGAACCAAAACCCATTTTTCCCTTTTGTTCTGTTATTCGAGATATGAAAATTCACTAAGTGAATGATTTTCCAGTCAGTCATTAAGCAACGATACCTGTTAACAATCACACTCCGAGGAATACATAAGCCCCCTCTCTTAAGTGTTATTGTGTAATCATACTTGATTGTATTGCTAAGTGACTGATTTACCCATCATCAAGAAATGGCAGTATATACACAAGCAGGCATACTATCTGTAGGTAAACAAAGAAACTAATTTTGGTGGTTTAGAATCAAACCTTGAAGCTTCATCATGGAGGTTGCAGAACATAAGGCACGATGAGTAACTTTTTTTTTTTTTTACTACAAACACACTTACAGAGATACACAGTACACAAGTGTTCTCTTAGAATTTATGATTTTGGTTAATTTGCTCAGACACACTAAAATGACAAGACACAGGTACTAGACCTTGGACCTAAAATGTCCCACCCTTGTCTTCCCCAAAGATGTAAAACACAATTTTGCACCATTGTATTTTATTGCTTTAAAAAGTATAATATTTCTCCAATTTCCTTTGATTATAACATACAAAAGGAGTAATTTTTTTAAAAGATAAAATTTAAGTAACAACTGGAAGCCAAGAATACAAGGCATAAATTTACTGACAGTCTTTGGCAACATTAATCCTATACAATGTATTTCAGGGGCTCAGCATAACTACATTTCTCTGACACAAGCATTCTAGACAATTAGTGGCACATGAACATATAGCATACTTAAAAGTCCGACCATTTATATGTTTTTCATATAACAATCTCTTGGAAAGCACAATGAGCAACACTTTACAATTAACTTTTACATTTCCCAGCTACTGGTCATTCACTAATAATCTTACTTAAATCATTTAGATTTCAACATCAGGTCAAACTTTATGCAGACTACATCACAATGTACATACTTGCCACAGCAGGGCAAAAAATTTGCATTTAAGAAAAGTAAGCCCAACTGATGCTTATTACATGTAGGGAATTTTACAGTTAATAAAGGGAAGCATTTGGTAATTCTGTATTTACTACATGCAGTAAGTCCTTAAAAGATCTCAAACATTGGTGTTAGTACCTTGGATCTCATAACTTCCATCTTATTATCATAATAAAAAAACCTATGCATTTGGTTAAAAAATCTCCTAATATTATCACAGTAAAATATTATTACCTTAATGTAAGAGAGAGATGATTCAACTACAGATTGTTTATCATGAAATTAAAAAAAATTATAAATAACAATGGAAAACTTTCATGTATCTTAGTCTTCTTATCACAAAAAGGAAGCCGAGTAAACTAGTGCATAACCTTGAACATACAGGCACATATGGTAAATACAATTACCTACAACAAGAAATATTAACCAAACTAGATGTCCTTCTATACAACTTTATGTAATCCTTATGATTAAAATAAAAATGAATAATTTGTATCTTCCTTTACATTTTCATTAAATGCGATAAGCTATTCACATTCTTAAAAGTCATAGTGTGTTGCTCTTTATAAGAATATCTTCAAATGTATATAAAAGCAGCAATAATGTCTTAATCATGAAAAACATCATATATAAAAATGAAAAATTTTAGAATGTGAAAACTAAAATCTGCAATTGTCAAATACATTTTGTGAATTAAACAAAAAGCTTGAGGAAAATCTTCCTAAGTTTAATATAGTATCAGATCTTTGAAGTTCACTAATTTGGAGGGAATGTTATATGTAATCAGCTGCATGAAATATATCACAATAAGAGAACACAATACAGTACAGTATCATGAAATAAAGCAAAACCAAGTCAATGAATAGTTTCATGTCTTGAGCTTATTACTGTAAAACAACTATTAAATGATTTTCCACCATTTTCAGACCACCACTTTAAAAGAAATTCCTGCAGTACTAAAATGGAAAAATCTTAAAACACTTGTTCTTTGGTGCTGTGATTAAATCATTACTGATACTATGGGAGAATTTGAAAAAGTAACTCAAGTCAACATATCAAACTCTTCCATAATATTTTCTAACTTGAATATCACTGTTTATTTACAATAAATATAATCATCCAAATAACCTGCCCTCCATCCAGGAGGCCTCTTAATGAGAAAAAAATATATTTAATTAAATGTTAGAAAGATATGATTAATGCATTTTTGTGCAATGTTATAAATAATTTTGAAGAATTTCAACAGATAAAATTATAAGAAAGAAGAATTTTCTTACTTGTCTAAGAGCAAACTAAAAGCAAAGTTTATGGTGCCCAAAATTTCAGAAAGTTAGTGTGATGCTCTCGAAGCAGTTTCACCAAGTTAAAGAATAGGATAGCAGGGTTATTCTTACTTGTCCAAGAGTGGAGGATGTGGTGCCATAGGCATCAAGAGGTTACTGTACTTGACAACATTCTACATTACCATATACAGACAGTGCAGAGATGACTACACTCCAAACAGAGCATAGAAAACAAAATATGGTAGGAATGGAAGGACCTACATGAAACATCACATTACCATACCATCATTACATTTACAACTTGATTTTATACTATTTCTTTACATAAATAGTGAATTATCATTAACCCTCTAATATTCTTTTATGCATAACAGGCATAACTTTATTAGGAGGTAGCTTGAGCTTAATTTGGCATATTTATGTATACGTATATTTATCATTTGATACAGCAGATATACACACACACAAATACATATATACACATACTCAAATAAATAGATACATATACAGTATATAAATACCAGGATGCAAATATACACATGAATACCCCCTAATGCAAACAGGTGTACACACAAACATACACAAGAATGTCAACACAAATACTAACAAAGGAACCCCTGGGGGCCACACCTTGTCTTTCATTACCCTTTTCCTCTCCTTAAGTACAGTACTTGAAGAATATATTTCAAAGCACATTTTTAGACCTAAACTATGCTCATACATGACATGTTCACATGCATGCAACATGGGAATGCACATATACCCCTCCTCACACACGCATGCACACACACACACACAAAGGCGTCTACAATTAACCTATCACTGTATTACAGTACTAAATGCATTTCTCAGTCATATGGATAAAATACATATGCAGATAATCATTAATATTTCTGCTGATGCTTATAGGTAAAAATAAGTAAAATATCAGAAGCTATTACATGTTTTAGCTCAGATGCAACTTTGTGACTAGCTATACTAATAGAAATAAAAATATAAAAAGTGTGGGGGTATTACTAATTAAAAGATAACACATTGTTGTACTTGCAAAAACCAGTCATAAAATTGACAACTGCTAGTTCACAAAGTAAAATATAAAATTTAAGAGATTCTGCAAGAATATTTATAATTAGTGAGATATTTTACTACCTCAGTAACAGTATTCATTGTCATCTAGTGTACTGTACCTTGATATGGAGACAATCTTCACTACAATGATATGTTCTTGTGCTATTCTTTACAGCTGTCATGCTAATAGCTTGGAGGAACAAGTCTACAGTGAAGGTACCGTAATGAATTTTGGAATTTTGGTCTTGACCAGCGATGACTCCCACACTAGAAGAATACCACTTTCAGTGATGCCGCATAAATGATGGTTGTCATGGGTGTAGTGAAGCCTGTGAGAAATTACACAGTTAAAACATCTGTAATAATATACCTTCCTCTCTACACACACAGTCAAACAAGGTAGAAAGATAAAAAAAAAATACAAACACCCACTACCTCATTCAATGAAATATATCAGTGCATTAAAAAAATAAGTAGTGGTATACTTGTAAATTTTTAAAAAGAAAATCACTTATATTTACGGATGGAAGATGGTTAGCAGAGAATGACGCAATAAAAACCCTTAAACTGCCTGATTATGTTAAATCTGGGAAAAAGTATGATTTAAGAATATATAATGGGACAAGAAGTGCACCTTCCTATGGGTTGCACGTGCCACTGAAATATAGCAAGGGAAAATTATAAGTTACAGAAGGTGCATAAATGAATGAAAGGAGAGTCTGTGTTAATCTTGGTTCAAGTCTCCCTATATCAGAGCAAGAAAAGATCGGCAGAAGTGAAAAAAAAAAGATGAAAAACTCCACAAAGTCTATTACAGGAAGTAATATATGAGTCGCAACACACATAAATATCTATCAATTATCGTTGTGTGGGGTGGATTAAGGGACACAGAAACCTCAAATACAGGAGGGGGATCTAGTAGGGAGGAGTGGTGAGGTGCAAGACAAGTGTAGAAAATGACAGGACAAACTAAGACATGTTCAAATACTTAACGTACACTTACTCATATCCTTAACTTGCATTTACAATTCACATACAGATTAAATCAATGAAACATATAAGAATACTCGGCCTCAATATTTGTATAATTTGACCACCTAACAATTACCCAAAGTACAGTAATGTAAAAAAATGAAGAAAATATAAAAATTTTTAAAGAACAACTTACGAAGTTATTGGCTGTCTTGCTCTGTCAGTTCTCAACTCTCTTACTGGTCTCAGATCCCATACACTCCATAACCTGATAAAAGAAAATTATACAACTTAACTGTAATTATTTAGATCCTCTGCTGACTCGCTACTTTGCTAAATTATTTTCCATATCCAAAACTGTTAAGGCTAGCAGTTAGTGGCACAGGGTAAGTGTGACATAAGTAAAAGTTACCGTTACGAGAAAAAGGCTGCACCTGATTAGGCCATCTGCCAAACTTGTGGCAATGACATTGATGGCAGTACCCTCAGGGGCTGAAGAGAAGGTGATGGCTGTAACAGGTGCAGGAGTGACTGCTGAATCAACTAGGGCTCCATTGATGGAGTACAAGCGCAACACTGAAGCAGCAGATCCAAGTGGACTTACAGAAGCCCAATCCCCTAATGTCTCACTCATAGCTAAGAGAGAGACCTCAACACCACTGGACCCAATGCTTCGGATGTAAGACAACCTAAAACAAAAATCACTCGATTGTAACTTTTAATTGCCCAGTGTGCATGTGCTACATAAATATCTGAAAAACATTGTAAGTCAGCATAGAAGGTGGAAAAATACCAAGAGTGATAATTGGGAGAACATATTATGCACTGTAAAAAGTAGAGTTGCTATAAGCAATGATCACTAAAATATGGGTGAATGGAACAAAGTGCTGTCTTCACAGAGTTCAAATGGGAATAGTGTTAAAGTTAAAATAATTTCCAAATTCCCAATGGAAATACCTAGACCCCGACTTACGACTGCTTCAACTTACGACCGTCGGGACTTACGACCGCCGCAGATTTTTTATTAAAAAAAAAAAAAAAAAAAAAAAAAAAAATTTTTTTTTTTTTTTTAATGACACGCATTTTCTATACCGAAACGTTTCCAGTTAATGTAGTCTCCATGTATAATTAGAAAATTATGGGGGCCCCATGTGCATTCAGCTGACTACATTAAAGGTAAGTGCTCAGTCACACTGTAACCATTCCTTATTATTTATTACTTTCACTGTACTGTATCCATTCCTCATTATTCATTACTTTTACTGTACTGTATTTCATTGTAGATTATTTATATATAAAAAAAAAAAAAAAAAAAAAAAAAAAAAAAAAAAAAAATTCATCTATGTCGGACTTACGACCATGTCGGACTTACGACCTGGATTTGGGTCCCTAACCCCGTCGTAAGTCGGGGTCTAGGTGTATAGGTATCCCTAGTTTAATGATGTGGTTGCATTCCCGATAACCTAACGTTAAACGAAATTAATGCTAAACGAGGGATAAGAGCAAAGCATGGAAGGCAAACAACAGGTTCAAGCGGCAGGGTGGTAATCACAGAGCACAGTACTGTACTGTACTCCCTAATAATAATATTAATAATTGTAGATATATGAGACGAATATGCTGTAATATGTAACTGTACTATTTACCATTATTGATTCAGGTCTCTGTATTATATGTTATAATCATACCCTCTTTTGTCACTGAGTGTAGTTCAGACTTTGAGCACATGCGCGCTGTACGCGCATGCGCAGATAGAGATACCCAGAGAGAGATTCCACGACAGGACGCTGTTTACCCTGTCTTAACTCCTTTTGTGTGTTTGTCCCAGAAATAGAACTTACGAACTTGACACCAGTGTGTTTCCTTTACCCCTGATTGGAAGCATCATCTGAGTCTCCCACATGGCGCAGTGATTAGCTGGGACATCACATTATTCAGAATTGGAGTGGACGCAGAATCTCTCTCGGAGCCGCCATCTTGTCAACTCCTCCTGCCCAGTGAATATCGGCGCGTACCTCTCAAGATATTCCTGGATTTACAGTGCAGTGTTGTGAAGTGCTTTTTCAGTGTTGTGTGTGCCCTTTAGTGTCTTTAAAGTGTTTCCCCGTGTTCCTGCACTTTTTACAAAAGAGGGAAGCCCATTTAAGACCTAGGGGAGAGCTCAAGTTTTGACATCCTTCCCCGCTCATGACTCGGCTGGAACTGGCGTGAGGGAGCGAGAGGAGTTGCTATACCGCCAGCCACCCGCTCTCTGGCCAGCCTGCTCCGAGTACACGCACGAACGAACGCACACACACACACACACTCACTCACTCACTCACTCACAGACGCTCGCAGATATCTTCCATTTAAAGACAATTGCTTTTCTGCTCACTTATTAATTACAGTAATTGTGAGAGAAATAAACCAGGCCTTATGGAAGATCAAGAATTTATTGGGTTTTCTCCAGATACCCAACAAGCCCAACATCAGACTGATGTCGGTGCAGTAAGTGGACTCCAAGTGGAGCGGGAAGTGGATCAAGAGGCCCCACCCACCCTTAGCCCCCACTACACATGTCCGCAACCTGCCACAGGCGGCGACTTCCTTCGTTTAATTCAGTTTTTGGAAGAAAACCGACGACAAGACGACATCAGGAGGCGACAGGAAGAGGATCACAGGCGTCAACAAGAAGATGACAGATTCAGTGCCATGATCGAGTTGTTGACACCTGTGAACCTTCGAGCAGCTGCCACACCTGCCCCTTCGTCCACAGGCGCGCCCGAAGGGTCCTCTCCAACTTCTTTGCCCCCCCCCCACAGAAAGCACTCGCTCAGAGTCCACCGCCACTCCAAGCTGATGCCTCGTTCCAGGTATTCCGTGAATGGCGTCGGAGATGGGACGATTATTCGATGATGGTCGACTTATCGAGGTTGCCTAGGGAGAAACAGCTGATCCAGATGAGGATGTGTCTCACCCTAGAGACGCAACGTATCCTGGAGCACACCCTGCAAATCCCCCACAACACAGACAAGACTGTGAAGGACGTCTTGGATGCTTTACAGACGCATATCAAGGGTCTCCGCAACGAAGCTCTGCGTAGGAGAGAGCTCCTCAGTTGTAAGCAGCTGGTGGGTGAGTCATTTGCAGATTTTTACGTACGACTCAGACGCATCGCTGAGGAGGTTGACGTTTGTCCTGGGAACTCGTCGACTTGTGAGGAAACACAGCTGAAGATGATTATCCTCATGGGCGTGCGGGACGAAGAGCTTATTCAGAAGCTTATCTCCCTCAACACTGCCTCCTCTCTACAGGATGTTGTCACCACCTGCCGCTCTTACGAAGCCACCAGAAGTGCGACTTCTGCTATTCGTGCTCCACCTAACCAGCTGTGTGCCATCTCCGCATATAAGAAGAACAAAGGACGTGACGGGACTTCAGCCTCACATCCGACTTCAGCTTCACATCCGACTTCAGCTTCGCATCACTCTTCAGCATCACTTCAGACTTCGACGCCAGGTCACCCCTGCCAGTATTGTGCTCGTCGGCATGGTTCTGAATGCCCTGCCGCTGACAGCACCTGCAATAACTGTGGCCGTCGTGGCCATTGGGCTAGGACACTGAAGTGCCCTGCCAACAACGTTCAGTGCCGCTCCTGTAGCCGCATTGGACATTTTGACAAATGCTGTCAGTCACGGAAGAAAAAGGATACTACTTGCAAGTCTCAGGCGGCGAAGAACAAGATCTGTTGTCGCGTGGGATCACCTTCTCCTGTCAGCAAGACACCTCAGCCCATCTGTGTTCACCTGTCATACGGCGACATTACTTCCCGTATCCAGATGCTTCCTGACACAGGTGCGGACGTCACAGTCATCGGCACAAGACACCTCGACATTCTGGGGATCCCTAGGAGCAGCTTGCAACCACCGTCAACTTCTACAACGCTCACTGCAGACGGTTCTACAATGGCACCTGCTCTGGGTACATTTCAGGCTACCCTCACCCTAGGTAAGCAGTCATGTTCTGCCAGGATTCAGGTCCACAAAGGTGTTCAGATGCCACTACTGTCATACGGCCACTGTCAAGAGTTGGCCATAATATCTTCAGACTTCCCTAAGCCAATTCTGGAAGTAAAACATGTCAACAGGTGCAAGGAGCTGCCCCTCCCACCCAATACGTCACCTTCTGCAGCCAGGGAGCTCTTCCTACGGCAATTCAAGGACGTGCTGGTTTCCAAGGAGGACCTAAAGACGGCCTCACTCAAGCCAATGGCTGGCTCCCCCATGAGAATACACCTGAAGGATGACGCAGTACCTTTCGCCATCCACACACCGCGACGGATACCCTTCGCTTTCCAGAGCCAAGTTAAGAAGGAACTCGACTCTATGGTAGCCCAGGGGATCATTAAGCCGGCGGGGGACGACCCCTCGGATTGGTGCCACCCCATGGTAGTAGTCGCCAAGAACATTACTGGAGTGCGTATCACCGTCGACCTCACCAAGCTGAATAGCCAAGTTTCCCGCCCTACCCACCCTTCACCAACACCCTTCGCCGCTATACGAAGTGTGGACCCGAAGGCAAGGTACTTTACTACAGCAGATGCCTTATGTGGGTACTGGCAGATGGAACTTGCGGAAGAAGATCAGCACCTCACGACGTTCATCACACCGTACGGCCGATTTCAGCACTGCAGAGGACCTATGGGTTTCGCCGCTACAGGCGATGCTTTCTGCCTCCGCGGTGACATGGCCCTTCAGGGTGTGGCGAACTGTGTCAAGGTCATCGACGACGTGCTCCTATATGACGAGGATTACTCCACGCATCTTGAGCGTATTCACCAGATGCTCACAAGGTGCCGCAAGTACGGGATCACCCTCAACAAGGATAAGTTTGTGGTCGCCGCACCTAGTGTGAACTTCTGTGGGTACACCCTCTCAGGCAAGGGCATATCGGCTGATCCTGGAAAGGTCAGCGCGATCCGGGACTTCCCAACTCCTGCCAACCTGACCGACCTCCGCTCGTTCATGGGCCTGGTAAACCAGTTGGCCGAGTTCACCCCCGACATCGCCGCTGCAGCACAGCCCCTACGCCCCCTGATGAGCCCCAAGAGAACATTCACCTGGACAGCTGACCATGACGAGGCATTCCGTAGCGTCAAGACAGCTCTCCTCAGCCCACCTGTTCTCGCGTCCTTCGACCCGGCCCTGCCAGTTGTCCTCCAGACTGATGCCTCTCGCCTCTACGGGATCGGATACGCTCTGCTACAGGACCACGGCAATGGACGCCTTCGTCTGGTTCAGTGTGGCTCTCGGTTTCTTACTGACGCCGAGACTCGCTACGCCACCATCGAACTGGAGCTGTTAGCCGCCGTCTGGGCCATGTCCAAATGTAGGTTGTATCTGATCGGCCTACAACACTTCAACCTCATGACGGATCATCGGCCACTCATCCCGATCCTGAACCACTACTCCTTGGATGCGGTCGAGAATCCCCGCCTCCAACGCCTTAAGGAGAAGACCTCGCCCTACCTCTTCACAGCTGCGTGGCGTGCTGGCAAGCTGCTCTGCATCCCTGATGCTTTGTCACGAGCCCCAGTCAGCCACCCCACACCAGAGGACGAGATCGCATGTGCTGATGCTACGGCACACCTCAGGACTGTAGTGACCGGGAACACTGTCATCTCAGAAGAGTCTCCACCGCAGGACGCCGACAGGACTCTTCAGGAACTCCGAGCCGCGGCAAGAGCGGACCCTTCGTACATCCGTCTACTGAACCGCGTGACCTCGGGATTCCCTTCCAACCGGTACGATTTACACAGCTCTTTACTCCCATACTGGAAGATGCGGGACGACCTCTATGCTGATGGCGACCTCGTCTTGTACGGAGCAAGAGTTGTGGTTCCTGCCGCCCTCCGCCGCCGCACCCTAGCCCACCTGCACGACAGCCACAGGGGTGTGGAAGCTACAAAACGCCGGGCGAGACAAGCTGTGTTTTGGCCAGGCATAGACTCCGACATCGCTAGTTCCGTTCAAGCCTGCGAGCCATGCCAGGTGCTGCAGCCTAGTCAGCAGCAGGAACCCCTCATGAACAACGACAACCCTACGAGGCCCTTTGAATCCGTCTCTGCGGATTTCTTCGTCGTGGCGGGAAAGTCCTTTCTCGTCATCGCCGACCGGCTCTCGGGGTGGCCTGTTGTCATTCCCTGCGGAGGCAACACTACTGCCTCTCATACAGTACGTATGTTCTGTGGCTACTTCCGGGAGGTTGGTGTCCCTCTCCGCCTGAGGACTGACGGCGGGCCCCAGTTCACCAGCAACGACTTCCGGGACTTCATGGAGCGATGGGGAGTTCATCATGTGGTGTCCTCGCCACATTATCCCCAGTCCAATGGACATGCCGAGGCTGCCGTAAAGTCCGTCAAGCATCTCATCCTCAAGACGGCACCCTCAGGCAACATTGACTGTGAGAACTTTGACCGGGGTTTATTGGAATTGCGGAATACCCCCAACTTCACAGGTCGCTCCCCAGCACAGATGTTATACGGCCACCCACTACGGTCATGTGTCCCTGCCCATCCTGAGTCCTTCTCGAGGGAGTGGCAGGCCAAGACCGAGGACTGCGATCGTCGTGCAGCCGCCCGTGCTGACCAGGTAAAGGCACAGTACGATCAGCACGCCCGACCCCTTCCCAGATTGAGTATCGGGCAAACAGTTCGGATTCAAGACCCGACGTCTCACCGCTGGGACAAGGTCGGGGTTGTCATGGGCTGCGGCAAGACCAGGGATTACGAGGTCCGTCTCCCTAGTGGTCGGGTATGGTGGCGGAATCGCCGCTTCCTTCGTTCAGTCCCGTCCCCTAGTGGTGAACCCCTCCCCCACATCCCTGTGAACCCTTGCTTGGACGAGAAAAGTAAGTCCTCATTCAGTGACCCCCCAGTTTTCCCACGTCGCTCTCAAAGGCTCCTGGAAAAAGAGTCCGCTCGAGATTGCACTACGAGCGTGAGGGGGAGGGAGGTGTAGATATATGAGACGAATATGCTGTAATATGTAACTGTACTATTTACCATTATTGATTCAGGTCTCTGTATTATATGTTATAATCATACCCTCTTTTGTCACTGAGTGTAGTTCAGACTTTGAGCACATGCGCGCTGTACGCGCATGCGCAGATAGAGATACCCAGAGAGAGATTCCACGACAGGACGCTGTTTACCCTGTCTTAACTCCTTTTGTGTGTTTGTCCCAGAAATAGAACTTACGAACTTGACACCAGTGTGTTTCCTTTACCCCTGATTGGAAGCATCATCTGAGTCTCCCACAATAATAATAAACAAGTTTGTTACAAACAGTTTCACAGTTTAACGACTGATTTATTAACATCAAACTTCTTTATAATTGATGTGGTTTAGAGGTAAACTATTTAGTGAGCACAGGGTGAACCTAATTCAAACAAATTTCATATTACTTATGTCACAAACGAAAAAAAATTGTCACGATAAACAATAAGATTGAGACAGCATATCATAAAATACAATAGATCCTGCCATACTAGAACCTTCCTCTGGGTGACAAGACACAGTTCAGTCAGGCAGTCACCAAGTTGACTCAAAGATGTGTGTGTGTAATAATAATTAAAGGTTTATTGAAAGAGCATGGCAGCTGGAAGGCTGAAAATATACAGTTACATAATTGGGGAATGGGTCTCTTGATTGACAAATAATATACAGGTAACATAAGTGACACAAATATGATATATAAAAACTAGGTGGGGAGAAGGTTGTACTACAGGGCATTTCAACAGAGTGACAGTGCAAAAAGGTAAGATTGACTGGGAGTGAATACACTGGTTGATTACAAGTTATTGATAATTTTTACAATGGTTGGGACTGGGCTGTTCTTATAGCGATCAGATCGTGCTCGTATGGGCTGGATGCAGTTGTGGTGTTGAACAGCAATTCCCGGACGAGGGATCTCGGGTGGTAGTAGGAGCCGGTGTCGAGGATGGTGCAGAAGCTTCTCACCAAATTTGCAGATGAGGTCGTGGTGCTGGTCAGAGAGGGCCAAGAGGGTCAGTGTGTTGAGAGTTTGCATTTCTTGGTATGTGGACTAAGTTGGGGAGAGAATAATCTTGCATGCCCTCCTCTGCACTTTTTCTAGGCGTTTACATTGTGTGGCATTTAGGGAGGAAGATCAGGCACTGTGGAGCTCGGGCGCAGGAACTCCGAAGGACTTGAATCGGCGGAGGAGGTGGAGACGGAAATTGGAGGATTTGACATGTAGTTTCCAACTTAGTTTGTTATCTATAGTGATGCTGAGGAGCTTAGTGGAGTCCACAACCTTGAGTGTGTTGGGGCCCAAAGTAATGGAGGGAGGTGGGACAAGGTCAGAGGAGAGGTTGATGTGCTTTACCATGGTCTTGGTATGGTTGATGGTGACATGGTTGTTGGTGGCCCAGTTTTGGAGACTGTTCAATAAATCCTGAAGGGTGGTAGAGTCGGGAGCCGAGTTGTTGACACTGATCCCAATGGTGGAGTAGACGACATATTTCCAGCGAGTAGAGGTTTCTCTTCGGGCATCATTGATAAGCGTAAGGAAGCAGAGCGGTCCCACCTTGGTGCCTTGGGGGATGCCACAGGTGAGTGACTAAAAAATGGAGACAGCCCCTCCAAGCGTAAGGCTTGGCGTCGGTCACTCAGGAAGTCTGTAAGCCATGGTATAAGAATTCATTAAAACCCGAGGTCGATAGCTTTGTTGATGATTAAATTGTGGTCGACTAGGTCAAATGCTTTGGTGAAGTCAATGAAGGCGACAGCCACAGACGTTTTTCCTTTTTCTAGATGGCGGTATATGTAGTCGAGAAAGCTGACAAAACAGTGAGTGGTGGAGGAAGTTTTCATATTGCCAAATTACTGAGGATCTGTGGCACCTGCAATATCAGCATAAGCCCAGTTAAATACGAAACTTTCACAGATTAAGCTAGGTATTGGGTTGATTGAAATGGATCGTAGCTCAAATAAGGATTGTGTTGTGGTTGACTTGGGCACTGGTGACACATATGAGGTCTTCCAGGCAGCTGGGCACCTTGCTTGGCTGAGGGAAGCATTGATGATAGAGCAGAGGGGGGTTTTTGCTAGTTCCAGGGAGAACTCCTTGTATAGTTTCATTGGTAAGTCTATGGGGGTGGTGGAGCGCTTTAACTTCAGTTTGTCCAGACGTTTTGCTACTTCAAATTCTTCTACTAAGTCAGTGGGAAGGGGGGCTGGTAGGTAAGCAGGGAGACTGGTTGTGTCAAGTCGGGGGAGCATCTGGCATATAGTTGCGAAATGGTTGTTTGATCGCTCAGCTGTGTCACCATTAGTGAGATGGCTAAGGAAGGGGAGGGGGTGTGTTTTATTGTTTAGTCCACAGAGTTCTTTATGCTTACCATACCACTGACTGTTGTTGGTCTGCTTCAGGTGTTGCCACTTGGTTGGGTATTGAGACTTCTTTGCAGTGTGTATTTTGCGGATGACTTGGTTGCGAAGGGACCTGTAACGGTTGTGGTCATTGAGATAAAAGGCGCTGTCTCTTTGTTGCATAAGTCTTTTGATCCGAGGTGTGATCCAGGCGCAAGTCAGTTGGGTGTGATCTGACGGACTTCTCGGGGAAGAAGTGTTGGTGAGCTTCCGTGGTGGTGTTGGTATAATTTATCCATTTGGTGTCCACGTCATCCACACTAAGTACTTCAGTCCAGGGAAGGTGAACTATCCAATACCTGAAGAGACGCACTGCAGAGTCAGTAATTGGCCTGTAGGTCTTGATGTAGGGTCTCTGTACTTGGCTGGTAGTGGCAGCTGGAGACCAAAGCACTGATAGGTGTGTGCTACACCCAATAGGAGGCAATGGTTGAGGAGGATGGTACTGGTCCGCTAAGTCAGTTAAGACAAGGTCAAGGGTATTTTGACCGTGTGTGGGAAAGTTCACAACTTGTGATAGTAGCAGCTGGTCCTGGATATCAGTGGTGTCAATTTCGTTATAATCCGCACATAGTACTAGTTTGGCACATGGAGTACCTAACTCTGAGGTGGTCTGAGGTGGTAATGAGGTGAATGATAAGAGTGTCTCTGGTGGGTGAGCGTGGTGGATGGTATGCCACACAGTATATGAGAGAAGCAGTGTGGTGTGGGTGGGCCCATGGCACTACCTGTACCCATAATGCCTCCACATCAGCTGGGACTTGAACATCCAGGCGTGACGGGCATAGTTCATCTTGACAGAAGAGGGCAACGCCCCCTCCGCGTTCATGTGAACGAAGGTGATGAAAGAGTTGATATCCCTCAATATGATGCGTTTCAGGCACAATTTGCCAAGTTTCACATATGGCAACAATGTTGACAGCTACTGATCGGACTGTGGTTGCCAGTTCGTCAAATTTAGTGGCTGAGAAAGTGACGTTGGGGAGCAGTAAAGACAGAAGACCGTACCATATTCATGGGACTTCAGTGTATTGGTACGGTCTGTCAGGAGTAGTTTTCTCTGGTTTTCTAGTGAAGGTGATGGTCCTAATGGGCTTCTGTTTATGACGTCCTTGTCTACGGCTACGAGAATGGAATATGTTCAGTGATTTAAGTAGGGTGATAACACCTGCCATTAGGATAACCGTTCCCAAGCTTTAGACGGTACGGGGAGCATCTGGAGTAAGTAATTGGTGAACATCTGTTGATATCAATTGTTGTGGACAGACGGAAGTGTTTGTCCACGGTGGCCATAAACTCACTGGCGGCACTTTGAGAGCCAGACACTGGTAGACATCTGTTAATATTTGTCCAGTCGTAAACACTGCGAGTCCTTGTCTCTGGCACTTAAGGGGTTGCCGACACAGTACCCAGGTATAAGTAAACACCGAAGAACTCTGGCATTTTGAAGGTGACCGACAAAGTGCCCACTGTCTGGTATTACACTGCTGTGTTTTGGTGCTTTTCCTTGGAATACACTATTGGATCACTGTTTGGTAACCAATCATTGTACTGATCACTTGAATGTTTTGCTGATAAATCCCGGTGTAGTGAGGTTGGTAGGGAGTTGGGATATAACAGGGGAGGGGGGGGGGCACAAACAGACTTGGCTGACTGATGAGGGAGGGAGGGAGTGTGCGTGCGTACGTGCGTGCGTGTGCTGTGATGTCACATAAGGGAGAGAGAGCACAGCTGGGTGACGAGTCGGAGACACAGTTAAAGCCCACTGCCTCTGCACATACATTCACTTCATATACACCCACAGCCATGCTCTTCCTTTTCCTTATTTTATGTTTTATTATATTTTCTATATTTCTAAGTCACATTATGGTATTGTAATGACTTTTCCACAACTTTTATAGTTTCATTGTATGTAACAAAGGAAGCATGCCATCTCACAGGCCACCTCATCCTCTGTGTTTTTCCTCCTTTCAGTTATTCAACCTATCGCGCTAAACCAAATTTTAACCTAACGTTAAGTGAGAAAAGGTGTCAAAATGATTTTACCATTAAACCAAATTATTATTAAGTGAATAAATGCTAAATGGGGGATACATGTATACAAAATAACAGACAATAATGATTTAGTGTATGTAGACAGAGAGAATGTAGAGAAACATGAGAGGAGGGAAAAAGGTAAAGTAATATATAAATTTAGTGTAATCAATGAATAACAAAAGAAACAATATTAACAGATGATTTTATCAATTAATTAGGAGAAATTTAAGGTATACTCAGCTGGCTAAGAATGTTTTCAAATTAAATAATTTATAATAGTAAACTAAAAAAAATTACCATGCCAAATTTCAAGTTAAATTGGATGAAAAATTATGATATATTGGAAGTTGATGGACAAAGGACATACAATTAAGCAACTTAGCCAAAGATAAAACTAAAGTTCACGACAGTCAAACCTGTTGGTATCCCAGAGTACACACATCCCATCTTTGGCACCAGAAATACACACACTGAAGGCTTCAGACACATGCATGTGTGTGATTGGAGCAGTGTGTGCCAGTAGGAAGGTTGGTGGAACACAGGCTGTTAATTCATCACTCACATGACTGGGAGTAACTGAGTACACCAAGATCTGACCTGATGCTAACCCAATCCACACTTGGCTACTTCCACAACTGCACAACATTACCTGAAATATAAAAACTTTCAATGTATAACTATTCTAAAACCTATATACTGTACTGCAGTGAGCAATGTACAAAATAATGACTGTAGCCTCTAAATCACTGGGAACACAATCTGTTCTCAGGTTGAATTTTCAAAACTAGGAGGATAAATCCTTGTATTGTATTTGTGTGTGTGTTATTCTTACACAAAACAAAAGTCTTACTTCATCATAATGTGGCACAGAAACCAGGGGGTGAGCCACAGTATCCTTGAGGCGCCGACAACGAATGATGCCATCGTGGTGGTGAGACGACAGTATATAAACACCATTCATACCTTGAAAACCATAAAATTATGAAATTATTATCAACAGCATAATACTGAATAACAAGTTCATCAGCAGTCACAGATTTTTAGGCTTTACATAAAAAAAAAAATGAAAGTGATAAGAATCCACAACCTTTTATACATCTATTACCATTCTGACAGATTTGGCTTTTCCATAAAGATGTTTTCACTTAGGTAAACAAAAATAATAAGATAAGCTTTACAAAATGGTTACATAACTTGGGTAAACAGTATGGGTGACGATGGCCTAAAGCATTTGACAAAATATTCAAACATTACATAAACTGCATCAGTAGGATGGTAAATGTTTGGTAACTCAAAACTGTCTTCTCTTCATACATAAAATAATATACTGTACTGTAGTTGGAGATCATACCTTTATTTATTCCAGAATTAAGAACGTGCGTGTGGGAGGGCATCAGGAGCAGCTCGGTGGGCGATATACTGGTGACATAAATGGCGGGAGTCTTCAGAGTTTGTACTAGAGCCAAGATGGGACGATCGTCAGCAGGAGAGCCAGCATATGTTCCCCAGCGTAATCCTCGCACTTCATGCAGCACCTCGGGAGCCTGTTAGAAAATAATTAAATAATATATAATAAATAAATAATTAAATAAAAGAGTAAAAAAAAAAAAAAAAAAAAAAAGCACAATTTTTTTTTTAATATCTCAACATATAAAGTGGACCAAACAATACTTTTGGTTTATTACCCTAAAATATCCATCATATATGTGTGCATCCCAACTGTAAGACATCATCGTGCTTTTTATCTTATCATCCATTCAATCTTGTTATCCTCTCAGTCTTATTATCCCTTCTTGTTATCCTCTCAGTCTTATTATCCCTTCCTGTTATCTTCTCAGTCTCATTATCCCTTCTTGTTATCCTCTCAGTCTTATTATCCCTTCCTGTTATCCTCTCAGTCTTGTTATCCTCTCAGTCTTATTATCCCTTCCTGTTATCCTCTCAGTCTCATTATCCCTTCTTGTTATCCTCTCAGTGTTATTATCCCTTCTTGTTATCCTCTCAGTGTTATTATCCCTTCTTGTTATCCTCTCAGTCTCATTATCCCTTCTTGTTATCCTCTCAGTCTTATTATCCCTTCTTGTTATCCTCTCAGTCTCATTATCCCTTCTTGTTATCCTCTCAGTCTTATTATCCCTTTTTGTTATCCTCTCAGTCTTATTATCCCTTCTTGTTATCCTCTGTGTTATTATCCCTTCTTGTTATCCTCTCAGTCTTATTATCCCTTCTTGTTATCCTCTGTGTTATTATCCCTTCTTGTTATCCTCTCAGTCTTATTATCCCTTTTTGTTATCCTCTCAGTCATATTATCCCTTCGTGTTATCCTCTCAGTCTCATTATCCCTTCTTGTTATCCTCTCAAGTCTCATTATCCCTTCTTGTTATCCTCTCAGTCTTTTTATCCTGTCTTGTTATCCTTTCAGTCTCATTATCCCTTCTTGTTATCCTCTGTCTCATTATCCTCTCAGTCTTATTATCCCTTCCTGTTATCCTCTCAGTCTTATTATCCCTTCCTGTTATCCTCTCAGTCTTATTATCCCATCTTGTTATCCTCTCAGTCTCATTATCCCTTCCTGTTATCCTCTCAGTCTTATTATCCCTTCCTGTTATCCTCTCAGTCTTATTATCCCATCTTGTTATCCTCTCAGTCTTATTATCCCTTCCTGTTATCCTCTCAGTCTTATTATCCCTTCCTGTTATCCTCTCAGTCTTATTATCCCTTCCTGTTATCCTCTCAGTCTTATTATCCCTTCTTGTTATCCTCTCAGTCTTATTATCCCTTCTTGTTATCCTCTCAGTCTTATTATCCCTTCCTGTTATCCTCTCAGTCTCATTATCCCTTCTTGTTATCCTCTCAGTCTTATTATCCCTTCTTGTTATCCTCTCAGTCTTATTATCCCTTCCTGTTATCCTCTCAGTCTTATTATCCTGTGGGGTACGGGTTATTTGGTTCGCACTCAGGATGGGATGGAGAAAGGAAATTCACAATGTGCTCTCTGTATACATGTTGTATTGGATGTACAGTGCAGCTTGGTGCAGGGAAGTGGCAGCGTGGTTACAAGCGTGATGTAGAGAGAGCTGGTTGGTGAGGATGCTCAGAGGAGGACCAGCTTGTGGGTCGCCATGCTCGCCGGCGGGAGTGAGGGCCGCCAGGCAGGAGGAGGAGGTGTTGCTTGCTGGTTGGTGTAGGTAGAAAGAGAGGTAGGTCACCACGAGGTCAGGTCTTATATAGCGGAGGTAGGCGTGGCTTAATAGTTACCTCCGTCATGTAAGGCGGCGCTGGTTGACCTAGACCACGAGGCGTACACTGGGGAATTCGCGGGGTCGGCTACTCAGCGACAAACAGTGTTTGTAAGGGAGGAATCCACTACAATCCTGTCTTGTTATCCTCTCAGTCTTATTATCCCTTCTTGTTATCCTCAGTCTCATTATCCCTTCTTGTTATCCTCTCAGTCTTATTATCCCTTCTTGTTATCCTCTCAGTGTTATTATCCCTTCTTGTTATCCTCTCAGTCTTATTATCCCTTCTTGTTATCCTCTCAGTCTTATTATCCCTTCTTGTTATCCTCTCAGTCTTATTATCCCTTCCTGTTATCCTCTCAGTCTCATTATCCCTTCTTGTTATCCTCTCAGTCTTATTATCCCATCTTGTTATCCTCTCAGTCTCATTATCCCTTCCTGTTATCCTCTCAGTCTTATTATCCCTTCTTGTTATCCTCTCAGTCTTATTATCCCTTCTTGTTATCCTCTCAGTCTTATTATCCCTTCCTGTTATCCTCTCAGTCTCATTATCCCTTCCTGTTATCCTCTCAGTCTCATTATCCCTTCTTGTTATCCTCTCAGTCTTATTATCCCTTCCTGTTATCCTCTCAGTCTTGTTATCCTCTCAGTCTTATTATCCCTTCTTGTTATCCTCAGTCTCATTATCCCTTCTTGTTATCCTCTCAGTCTTATTATCCCTTCTTGTTATCCTCTCAGTGTTATTATCCCTTCTTGTTATCCTCTCAGTCTTATTATCCCTTCTTGTTATCCTCTCAGTCTCATTATCCCTTCTTGTTATCCTCTCAGTCTTATTATCCCTTCTTGTTATCCTCTCAGTTTTATTATCCCTTCTTGTTATCCTCTCAGTCTTATTATCCCTTCTTGTTATCCTCTCAGTCTCATTATCCCTTCTTGTTATCCTCTCAGGCTTATCATCCCTTCCTGTTATCCTCTCAGTCTTATTATCCCTTCCTGTTATCCTCTCAGTCTTATTATCCTGTCTTGTTATCCTCTCAGTCTTATTATCCCATCTTGTTATCCTCTCGGTCTTATTATCCTGCAGTCTTATTATCCTCTCAGTCTTATTATCCCTGAGTCTTTACCTTTGTTTGGATTACACTATGTTGTTTATGCTCCACAATGTACACCTCCACACCTTCACTCACCTGAGGGTTCTGCGGTGGTCCAGTGTTACTCACACTTGGGTGAGGACTTGCGAAAAGTTGTTGTGGGGTTTGTCCGTATGTTTTGATCATTGCTTTACGAGCCTCACGACTGATCTCGTCGCTGCCACTCTCAACGTCATAGCCAAAGTATGTCTGGCGGATGGGGGTAGGAAGGTAATTGAATTCAAACTCAGTTCTAGTAATTATGAAATAGATATCCCTTCAACAAAAATGTATCCAATATTTATAATTCTAATTCATGGTCAATATTAACTTTTGATCAGTGAATAAGAAACAGTGGATAGGGCGACCAGATCAAGTAGTAGGAAAACCTTCAAAGTAATAATTAAAGTTGCATTTTAGAAGGAAAGTGGGTCATTATGTGTTTAAAAAATATATGAAGAAAAAGTTCCATGTAATAGTAACTGAGTCCTCATTAGTAATACCTGAACATATAGCCACACAAAGAATATGTGAGCCAGTTAAGATATATGAGTCCTGGTCACTTACAGCGGGATGAAAGACATTGATGGCATCTACAGCTGCTCGTCCAGTTTGCTTGTAGCCAAACACGAGATCAATCCAGTGATGCAGATTCTGTGTGACTAGCGGAGATTCTAAAGCTGCACGGTGAATTAAAACAAACCTGTGGGTGGGTACATCTTGTGAGTAAGAATCAAGATACTGTATTTAAATTTCTTCAAATCCAAAATTAATATCAAGGGACATATTAAGAGGAACTAATGAAAAAGATATAATTAACATGATGTACCTTTTCTGATACTGAATTTTAGCTGTAATTAGCATTAGATCTGTATTTTATAAGCAGGCTATACCTTTTTTTCTCTTGTACAAGTGTAAGCCACTGCCACTAACATTTAGTTACTAAGCTTCAAGCATCATCCTATATTATTATATTTTTAACATTAATCAATAAAACACTGACCATGGAGAACCTTTCCCCAAAAGTGCACATCTCTTGTGCATACATTCATACCTTAACGAAAAATATGTAAGTTTCCCCCATTGTATTATTTAATTTGATCTATAGTCTCTATTATGAGGTACTAATATACTGAGAAAATGATGGGAAATTCCATATAGGTACTGTACTAGAAATGAACACAGTCATGTCGCATCTTACACACATTTAACTTATGCGCATTCAACTTTATGCGCTTAGGAAAAAAAAAAAAAAAAGAACAATGCAGTGAGTGTGGGAGTGTATGGCTGGGGGAGATACTTCCACGGCACCTCTCTTGGCCTCAGTTGCCACATGAACTGAGCAGGGGAGGGGGTTTGGGTTGTGTGCCTCTGCCAACTGACCTTCAGCAACAGTTGCTAAGGGTCAGTCAACAGAGGAAGCACATCCCAGCTCAGCTGCGATGCAGTGTGTGCACCATCTTGTGTAATTTTAGCTTTTTTTATACTCTCATTATTTTTCCTAAATGTTCTCTGCTGAAATCAATTTGAAAATCAGTGACAAAGAGGATAAAGTAAACTTACAGAGGAGGTGATTGTGTGGTGCACATTTAAACTGAAATAGGCCTAAGCATCTAGGTTGCCAGATGCACTATTGACAAACTGCCCACTGCTTCCACACTTACAATCACCTACCACACAGAATACACACCCATGTTCTTCATATTTCTTATTTTATAGTTTTATTTTAAATTTTCTTTATTTATTAGTAACATTCGAGTATTTAAATGGTTTTTCCACAACTTTCATAGTTCTATTATATGTAACAATGTCAACATGATTACCATCTCTCGTAGGCCACAGCTGACTGGTATTTCTGACTCCCAGCGCATGTTTCAAAAAAACAGACTTAGTTAACAATTAATCTTCTGTACATAAATGATGTGGCTTAGAAGTAAAGAAAATATAATATAAACAATAAAATAAGAAAAATAAAGCTCACATGTGGGAAGTAAATGTGTTATTAGGAGGTGACTTACTGAACTTTAAATGTGACACACCCACCACAGTGGCCACCACACATCTGTGAGGCACCTGAGCTGGGTGATTGCCTGCACTGTGTTGTGAGCCGGATGCATGGGAGGTATGCGTATGGAAAAACATATTCTTTGTACATAAAATAACATACAGTATTACCCCGCTTTACACGGTTTCACTTTCCGCGATTTCTCATTTACGCGGTACCTTGCCAGAACCGGACTTTCACTTTCCGCGGTGCATCTACTCATACACGCGGTGAAGTATAATTTTTTTTTATTTAGCTCATAAAATTCATACAAATTTCCCGGCCAGAATATAATTTACAATGCTGGAATTCTTACAATATGATGATCATTTTGAATATAAACATCATGGATTTTGCATTAGACATACAAATTTTAGATCTTATGTAATAATTTGGTTTACACAAAGCAAATATTTTACCCTTTGTGCAGAATATAACAAGTCTACATTCAAAATATTCCCTGACCTGCAAGGAATCCAGAAATGTCAATTATATTATCCTACCTTCAGTCTGAGTTATTATTTATTACTAAAAATGTAAATATACTATTTTCTCCCAAAGCTTCTCTAGTAGGGAGGGAGGGCGGAGTATTCTGATTGACAGATAGTGTCCTTGAAGAATATTTCTTTGTTTATTTACTGAAGATATATGTTTTAGCTCATAAAATTCATACAAATTACCCGGCCAGAATATAATTTACATTGCTGGAATTCTTACAATATGATGATCATTTTGAATATAAATATCATGGATTTTGCATTAGACATACAAATTTTAGATCTAATGTAATAATTTGGTTTACACAAAGCAAATATTTTATCTTTTGTGCAAAATATATGAAGTTTACATTCAAAATATTCCCTGACCTGCAAGGAATCCAGAAATATCAATTATATTATCCTAACTTTAGTCTGGGGTATTATTTATTACTAAAAGTTAAAATCTAGTTTTTTCACCCAACATTTCTCTGGTATGGAGGGAAGGTGGGGGGTGGGGGGAGGGTTGGTACCGACCGACCCAGCTGGCGTGAGTGTGAGGGCCGGGGGGGGGGGGGGGGGGGGAGAGGAGGCAAAGTGGGGTACTTTGATTGACAGATAGTTTCGTGAAGAATAATTTTTTTTATTAACTGAAGATATTTGTTTTAGCTCATAAAATTCATACAAATTACTCAACCAGAACTTAATTTACATTGCTGGAATTCTTACAATATGATGATCATTTTGAATATAAACATCATGGATTTTGCATTAGACATACAAATTTTAGATCTAATGTAATAATTTGGTTTACACAAAGCAAATATTTTATCTTTTGTGCAAAATATATGAAGTTTACATTCAAAATATTCCCTGACCTGCAAGGAATCCAGAAATGTCAATTATATTATCCTAACTTTAGTTTGAGGTATTATTTATTACTAAACGTTAAAATCTAGTGTTTTCACCTAATCGTTTCTCAGAGAGGTAGGAGCTAGTGAGCTGGGAAGAGGGGGGGAGGGGGATTTGAGTCCATTATTTGAATGGACATAAACCTGGCGACTGTATTTCTCTTAAATATTAATTGTGTGAGCATACCATCATAAAATTTAGATGTTATTTTTACTACAACATAGGTATTGTGTCGGAAAAAGTAGAGTTTGGGGGCCGGGCCAGTCTCTATTGGAATTAATCCCATATGTTCTGTTGTTCACTTTACTTGGTTTTCACTTTCCTTGGTACCCTGTGGGTTCAATTGACTGTGTAAATCGGGGTACTACTGTATACTGTACCAGTAAAAAAATATATTTACAGTAGTACCCGATTTACGCGGTCAACTGAACCCACAGGGTACCAAGGAAAGTGAAAACCAAGTAAAGTGAACAACAGAACATATGGGATTAATTCCAATAGAGACTGGCCCGACCCCCAAACTCTACTTTTTCTGACACAATACCTATGTTGTAGTAAAAATAACATCTAAATTTTATGATGGTATGCTCACACAATTAATATTTAAGAGAAATACAGTCGCCAGGTTTATGTCCATTCAAATAATGGACTCAAATCCCCCTCCCCCCCTCTTCCCAGCTCACTAGCTCCTACCTCTCTGAGAAACGATTAGGTGAAAACACTAGATTTTAACGTTTAGTAATAAATAATACCTCAAACTAAAGTTAGGATAATATAATTGACATTTCTGGATTCCTTGCAGGTCAGGGAATATTTTGAATGTAAACTTCACATATTTTGCACAAACGATAAAATATTTGCTTTATGCAAACCAAATTATTACATTATATCTAAAATTTGTAGGTCTAAAGCAAAATCCATGATGTTTATATTCAAAATGATCATCATATTGTAAGAATTCCAGCAATGTAAATTATATTCTGGCCGGGTAATTTGTATGAATTTTATGAGCTAAATAAAAAAATAAATAAAATAAATTATACTTCAACGCGTATATGAGTAGATGCACCACGGAAAGTGAAAGTCCGGTTCTGGCAAGGTACTGCGTAAATGAGAAAAAGCGGAAAGTGAAACCGTGTAAAGCGGGGTAATACTGTATACAGAAGACCATCCATTAACGAGTGGTTCAATTTACGAGGTTTCAGTTAATGAGTACAAATTCTATTAACGACAGCCTTACGAGAAACACATTTTGGTGCACGCATCAGCTGATCGACTCGTCCGCCAATAATCGGTTCTATGTATACCTTTGTTTCCAGTGGAGTAAACATCGAGAAGTTATGCTCTTGAATATTTTTGCATTTTTATATTAAAATTATTGGTCATTCTGAAATTAGTTAACATATTGATAATATACAGTGCAGTGTGTTTTGAAATAAAAAAAATCTAGACCAGGATTTCGGAAGATTCGGACAAAAAGTTTGGGGGTTATGGACTAAGAAGCATTCCCAAAACAGGGTGAAGGTAGTTTTAGGCTTAAAGTTTTTATCTTACAAAATATCAAAGACTAAAATTAGCAGAATGTAAATTGCATTGCTGGAATCTTTGTAAGACAGCAAATAATTTGAATATAGACGTCATATATTTTGCACAAGAGATAAAAATTTTAGTCCTAAAGTGTAGTACAGTTGGCCCTTAACATTCGCGGGGGTTAGGTAACAGAGATACCCGTGAATGTTAAAAATCCGTGTACTATTGCTGCCCCCCCCCCCCCCCCAAAAAAAATCCCTGGCCCCCCATGTCCTTATTTACCGTATATACCTGTGTGTAGTTCGAGTTTTTAAGACCAAATTATTTGGCAAAAATTGGGGGTCGACCTCTAAACGGGTAATAATTTCGTTAGGTTGAAAAATATTTTCCAGTAACTACCAGTAAACAATGGAAATGATGCACCAACACACCACCAGCTGTAAGTGTCGGTACAGTTGCCAGGGCAGATCTCTTGCGAGCCCAAAGTAGCCAAATCCATGGTATGGTAGCACAGGACGATGTAAAACAAAGTATTCATTTATTAAAGTTAATTTATAGATACTGGACATAAATTTTTGTTCATTACATTTGAAACATCAATCTTTGTTTATTAAATTTGAAACAAGAGAAAACTACGATACTGGATTTTCATTAAAATATTACATCACAAGTATATTTTACCTTAACTGTGACTGAATGAATATATTCTCGGAAATAAATATGGAAATGTAATATTTTTGCTGGAATGACATACATATTATGGTGGGAAGTGGGATAAAATCATGACGAAAGACTTTCGCTTTCTTTCGTTGTTCAAAATATTTTACCGTAATCGCTTTTCGAATGGTTTTCAGTTAAAAAACTGTTGTACTCGTACTGTATTATAATAATATTCTATCCTATCATTAGCCTTATAATCCCACAACTGAAAACCATTCGAAAAGCGATTACGGTAACATCTTTTGAACGAAAGAAAGCGAAAGTCATTGCTTTCGTCACTTTCCACTGTAATACGTACATCATTTCAGCAAAAATATTACATTTCCATGTTCTCAGAAATAAATGGTAGTTTTGTTGAAACGTAATGTACAGTATTTAACATTAAAATGCAAAAATAGTTATAAAAACAATTAATACACCCATAATGTACTGGCTGGCATCTCCACTCGTCCCTGCTCCCGCCAGTCACCTCCTCCCCGCTCTATCCCTCCGCCTCCTCCACATCGTCACTACTGTTGTATTACAATAATATTCTATCCTAATTGACTTGAATAAATACTACGATACCATATTTCTGAATATTTTCATTAAAATCCATCCAAATCATTTTCCTTGCCATCGTCTGCAGTACCAAACAGCTTCTCCCAGTCCTCTCCTTGAACAGGGCTAGAGGGTACGTGTTTTTTCAAATCGTTTTCAGTTAAAAAAATGTTACATCACACGTATATTTTACCTAAACTGCGCCTGAATGAATATATTCTTGGAAAT
Organism: Homarus gammarus; assembly: GCA_958450375.1. Taxonomy (NCBI): domain Eukaryota; kingdom Metazoa; phylum Arthropoda; class Malacostraca; order Decapoda; family Nephropidae; genus Homarus; species Homarus gammarus. The sequence goes on along the minus strand of CAUDMG010003433.1, from coordinate 891,674 downwards.
AAATAGTAATTTTACTGAAACGTGATGTATGCCAATGTAAAATAGGATAAAATACATGACGAAAACAAAAGACTACACGAAACCTTCCAATGTTCAAGAGATGTTACTCGTTTTTTTAATAGTTTTCGGTTAAAATACTGTTATATTACAATGATATTATATTCATACTGTGCTTGATATACTACATTCACAGAAATGAAATATTTTTGCTGAAATGACGTAAATATTACAGTGGAATGTGGGACAAAATCGTGACGAAAACAATGACTTTCGCTTTCTTTCGTTCAAAAGTTGTTACCGTAATCGCTTTTTGAATGGTTTTCAGTTAAAAACCTGTTGCATCACAAGTGAATTAGGATAGAATATTATTGTAATACAACAGTTTTTTAACTGAAAACCATTCAAAAAGCGATTACGGTAACATCTTTTGAGCGAAAGAAAGCGAGTCATTGCTTTCGTCACTTTCCACCGTAATACGTACGTCATTTCAGCAAAATATTACATTTCCATATTCTCAGAAATAAATAGTACTTTTGCTGAAACGTGATGTATTTCAATGTCAATTAGGATAAAATACATGACGAAAACAAGAGACTTTACCTAACCTTCAGATGTTCAAGAGATGTTACTCATTTTTTTAGTAGTTTTCGGTTAAAATACTCTTATATTAGTGATATTCTATTCATACTGTGCTTGATATAATACATTCACGGAAATGTAATATTTTTGCAACTACAATGCTGATGTCAACACAAGTGTGGTTACAGCGAGACTGACTGAGTGAGGGAGAGCTGTGTGTGTGTGTGTGTGTGTGTGTGTGTGTGTGTGAGAGGTTGCGGGAGCGGGCGGTGTCCCTTGTTCGGTGCAAAAACGCGAGTTGAATGGCGCGCGATTTGAATGTACTTCAATTACTTCAATGTACAGAATATTCCTCTGGCGGGGCAATCCGTGTATTTGCAAATCCATGAATGCTAAACCCGTGTATGTGAAGGGCCAACTGTATATTTAAGTACACGTTTTTCATCTTGTATTTTTGGGTTGATGTACATAACTTTGTACATACTTTTTAAATAATTTTAAGGGAATTCTGTGAGTTGGAACTAATTACCCAATATCCCTTTAAAATACAGTGACCCCTCGTTTAACGAACGCCTCGGTTAACGAAATTTCGGTTAACGAACTGCCTTCCATAAGGATCTTCAATTCGGTTAACAAAAAAAAATTCGGTTAACGAATTTCTTACGAACTGACCTCAACATGTTTTCGCTTGCACTGACCGGGCAACCAGCTTTAGTATCAGTCCGCCAATACAGTAATTGGTTCTAGGGCTTAAATTCCTTACTATTTTAGTAAATATCAAGAAGTTTATACTATTCAATAATTTTAAAAGTTTAATATTCAATTTTTTAGTCATTTTAACAATTATTGAACATAATTGAAGGTAAAGGGACTAGTTTAATGCACGGCATCCAGCCTCTTAACACAGCAAACAGGCGTTAGTCTCTCTCTGTTTTCACTGGAGGTAACATCTTGCTTGAGACTCTCTTCAACTAAACGCTTTTTTTCTGTGTTTCCAAGCAAATTATTGGTCATTTTGAAATATATTTTACATATTGACAATATATAATGCAGTGCAATGTTGATTTAAAGAAAATAATCTTGAATTACACCAAGAGAGCTAAAATTTTATGGGTGAAATGGCGCCATGGGGCGACTTCTGTTCCACCCCAATGCCTTCTCTTCTTCCTTCTCCTCCACCCCAATGCCTTCTCTTCTTCCTTCTCCTCCACCCCCATTCTAAATCCCATCATCATCATAATCATCCAGGAGCCTTCTACATACACACCTCAAAGTAAGTGAACTTTTCTACCATTTTTGTTGAATTTAGGAAATTTTCGGTGAGCAGGAACCATTTACCCAAAAACCCATTGAAACAATGGTTTCGGTTAACGAACTTTTCGGTTAACGAACGACCTTTTGGAACGGATTGAGCTCGTTAACCGAGGGGTCACTGTAATAGATTCAGTTTACGAGATTTTCAGTTAACGAGTGACTCTGTGGAACCAATTGTGTTCGTGAATGGAGGAACCACTGGGTATAACAGAAAAAAATACTGCACTGTCATTTAGCAGGAGATGGTGAGAGAGCAGAGCAGTGAGTGAGGAAATGCCAGCTGTAGCTCTCCCTCCCTCCCACCCTCAGTAAACTCTTCTACACACATAATAATTAGGTCCCTTTATGTTTTTGACCGTATGATAATCATTTTATTTTTTTTTTGGCATAATACTGTGTGTACTGTAGTTAGTAGGTAGTAGGCAGCTATCAAACAGGGAAGTACTACCGCCTGGGAAGATATTGGAAGCATAATGTATTGTCTAATGGTAGACCTGCTGCCATATATGACCAAGTCCCAGGTTGCTGATCTGACTTTCTGCCTCATTTACACATAATTGCAGGGTCTCACTTGTTTCTCTTACCTTGACAACACAACATACATATACCGGGTATTGTTTTTCACTGTTGATTTTTTTTCTTTATAGTTCTTTTTGACTATTATTATCAGTATTATTTTATTTTAAATTTTGTATTTTTTATTATAAATTTTATTTAATATGAATTATTATTATTATAATTATTATTACATTCCCCCCCCCCCCCCCCAAGGCTCTGATGTGGGTCTGTGACTTGTGCCCAAGTGGGCTAATCCCTGTAAAAAACCCACTGAAATAGGCCTAACAAGCCAAGTCGCCAGATGCGCTATTGACAGGTATATACAGGTTGTACCTCTCTAGTCCGGCAACCTCGGGACCTGACCGGTGCCAGACCATGGAAATTCACCCTTTTCCTAGACAGACAGTGACTTGTGCTTATGTTTGCACCACTTTCACTGCTTCATGGTCTCTTTGAAGACATGTTGAAGGGTTAAATGTTGTACAGTAGCTTCTCAAATTTTGTGAGTTTTTAATTCAACGTTTTTTATTTGGACACACAAAAAAAAACTACATAAATTAAAATTTTGACGGCGGAAACTCTAATTTCGACGGGTTTGAACGGCCCGCCAACGTTCAGACGACGTGCACAATAGTGTAAACAGCATCATTTATCTTTGTACAAAAGATTCATTATTGTTTATTACTGAATGTCTTTTTTATTGAATGAATGTTTATGTGTGCAAAATGAGCAATACAATTCATTAATAATACGTAGAATATTAAAAAACACGAGGAAATGACACAGCATTGTTTTCGTTGATTACAAAACCAGTGACTGAGTAGTTCTACATATAAAACAAGAAAATAAGACCCTGGTTGTAGCTGTAGTAAAATTAATGTAAAAAATTAATATGGTTGTTTTAAGTAATGTTATCTAATGTCAATAAATAGAACAATAAAAGTCGCAAACCATTTATGTTAAGGAAAAAAAGTGAGACTGCGTGTATGTAAGTGCGCACGTGAAAAACATCGTCATTAATCTACTTAAGAATAAGAAAGCAGCACTTATTTACTGTTCATATATATTGAAGGGTTAAATGTTGTACTCTGTATAGACAAACAGAGAGAGAGCCGAACTGCCGGATGTAAACAAATCTTAATTTTCCGCGGCTTTGTTGTTGTTTTTTTTTACGGGGATTAGCCCACCCGGGCACAGGTCACTGACCCACATTGGAGCCTGAGGGGCGAAAATGTAATAATCCTGTAATAATAATAATAATAATAATAATAATAATAATAATAATAATAACAATAATAACAATAACAATAAAAACAACAACAACAACAACAACAATAATAATAATAATAATAATAATAATAATAATAATAATAATAATAATAATCATAATAATAATAATAATCATAATAATAATAATAATAATAATAATAATAATAATAATAATAATAATAATAATAATAATAATAACAATAATAATAATAATAATAATAATAATAATAATAATAATAACAATAATAATAATAATAATTAAGATAAGTAAAAAAAAAAAAAAAAAAGCTGGTTATCTACCTATTGGGCAAATTAAAATCGTTTCGGACCATAGAATGCCGAACTAGAGAGGTACAACTTGTATAACCATGTAGTTAAACTTTGATAAATCGGACTTCAATACATCGGAATTCACTTTTTTCTGATTCTGTGAGGTGCTCTGGTGTCCAGAAAAAAATTGTAAGTCCAGTACAGTATATAGTTTAAGAAATGGGGAACATTAAAATAAATCTTATAAAAAGAACAACACTTACTAAATACTGTAAGCAGACTGGGGCTGATGAGGTGTTGCCACATTCACCAGGTTTATTTATTTATTGATTCAGTATTATATTCTCATATGATTGGCCTCTTATGGTTTATGGTTCATCATGATTAACGTAACATCTTCGGTAATAAAGAAAAAATACAATACTGTATGTAATTTGTAATATAACTTGAAAATAAAAGGATAAGCCGTATCAGAAGGTTATTTACTCAAGATGTATTCATGAGAGCTTTCAGCAGACCAGCTCACAACAGGGGTCACTATAACACACTGTATAGTATTTGATATGAAGATACCTTCTTAAAAACGTTATTTAATACCTTTGAGTGTTATATGATGGCTTAATATGGCTACTTGTGCACTTAGACAATTGATTAATGAATAAACCAGGGTATATGCAGATACATAATACTGTACACTGCAATATTACTTATTAAAGTGATGATAAATACACAACTTCACTGTATTAATTTAGTAAGTGTTGAAGACAGACATTGTGGTAAGCCAATCAGCTGTTTGCCCTTTGTAAACAAATAAGAACATAATAACATAAGAATGGAGGAAACTGCAGTGGGCCTATTGGCCCATACTGGACAGTCCCATTTACACCCAACCCCTATTGCTCATATATCCATCCATCCTATGTTTGAAGCTATCCAGCGTATTTGCCTGAAGGAGTTCAGTCCTGAGGGCTACGTTCTCCCCCATGGCATTCAGTGTGGGATTCTTTTTTCAGGAAAGCTGATTCTTTAAGGATAATATTTTATCAACCTGGCACAAAGTGATCCTAAATTATGAGAATTGTGGTGGAATTGCATAAAGAAGTGTTGAAGGAATCTTAGGGGAGATAGGGGGAGGGAGCCACCCACCCATGCTACCACCCCTACCCTCTGCCAGCTGCTCCCAGATAAACATTCGTCTTCCACATACAATATACTCCTACACTTATTTTATCTTTATAGTACTGTACAGTATACAGTTTTCTCTTTACTCATAAGACAAATACAGTTCTGTGGTTACTTACATATGACACTTTACAGTAAATAACAATCATCTAATGACAACAGTTGTTGACAACCAAACTTAAGTTTCGTTTTCAACCCAGAGAGTTCGGTTTCATTGTTTTATTGTTGATGTAATATTCTTTTAATAACCTTCTTATATACTTAAAGACCTTAGTTGTTGAAGTGCAGTAAATGTAATATCATAACAACAACTGATTTTCTTTAAACAGTTCAGATAAGCAGTGCTTATTGAGGCCAACTAACTACCTCTGGTTGACAGTACAGTGGTGGTACAGCAGTAATACATGTACCTCTCACTGCTGTGTAATGGGTTCAATCCCCACCCAGGACAGATGTGAGAAGGGTGCTATCCAGTGTGACCTTACCAAATATCACAGGTTTTCTCTAGGAACTCCAGTTTCCTTCTTTACTAATGCAGGACAATGCAGGTCATTAAAAAACAAAAAAAACAAAAAAAAAAAACAAACTACTGTACCTACCCAAACAGATAGTAAGGTGATAGGTAGTTAGTTGAGCCACTCATTAAGGTAAGGATTGGGTATATGTTAACAGAGACTTACCTTCGTGGGTCGTCACAGCTCCAAGGAGGCAGCTGGACATGGTGCACTCTTTCACCACTCTGTCGCACACCCATGTTAAAACCTGGAGAACAAGGCTCTGTCACTTGGTAAATTGCTTTGTAAATAATCATTGTGGGTTTCAAACTTAACTCAACAAAAAATTTTAAAAGAAAAATGTCTATACTGTCCTTTATGTTTTTCCCAGTTATTCAGGTGCTGTAAAAGGTAAACAATACTGCCTCACTTTATCCCTGTCAGTGTTCATATAATCCTCCAAACAGGGCTCACCATTTTTCACAAATTCCCAATTTTTGGATTTGCAAATGCTAAGAACATGCCCCCCCCCCCTCCTTCCCCCCCAAAAAAAAGAATATGACACCAGAAACTTAACCCTTTACTTGTTTAATCTATTACGAGAATAAAAGGTGAAAGAGAGAGAGAGAGCGGTGAACTTGCTGGCTTATTACTAATTTGTTTTGAAACAATGGTGGCCTATCAGTGTTATGTTTGTGGATAAGCCTTGCTGTTTTGACAAAAATGTAAAATCTTATTTTGTTCAAAATTGCATTGCAATTAATGTTAATTAAGGACTTGAGGTCAAAACTTATACGTACTCAGATTAATTGTTATAATGATTTGAAATATTTAAATTTTGGGGACAGCCCTAATTACTGGAACTTGCAATGTGTAATTTTTTGGAAGTGATTTTAGGTGTGTCAGTTATTTTGGATGTACTAAAATATTTAAATAAGTTAATTTCCAATTCCATGATAAGAAGTGTTTCTTCTGCTTTCACCAAGTACTTTAAAGTATAAGATCTTTGTACTGTATCTCTAAAATGCTTCAGAAATGTGAAGTATTTCTCTATCCAATGCATTTGATTAGTTGGCTGTCTGCCTTTCAACACCCTCTTTATGTATACAAGTACTGAATTAAGATTGTGTACATTTACCTTCTGAATTTAGAAAAATCTCAGGAAGGAAGAAAAACTCAGGAATGAGCTCTTTGAAATCTGTTGTGGAGTCACAGGAAGCAAGCCGCCATGTGGTTTGTACAGCGTGGAAAGTGCGATCCGGGATGTCAAAGTTACCATCTGCAAATATAGAATTCCTTTTAATGTACAGTATCCTGTATTGGTACACGTTTGAAAAAGAATAACAGAGCAAATGTGAGGTGACAGCTGCAGTTTGTAGACGACACTATTCTGATGAGCGATTTAAAAAAGTTGCTTATGGTAGTGAATGATTTTGGAAGAAAGTGTTGTAGATAGTTAAGAGTGCAGGGGCAGATCCAGGAATACCAAAAAGGGGTGTCCAAGAAATCATGGATGGGGGAACACGGCGAGGCGAGGTGAGGTGAGCACAGCGAGCCCCCACCCAGAAAACTTGTGAAATCTAACCAATATATGATGGCCATTTTGAGCCATGTGTAATTGATATTAGAAGATATTCTGAGGTCAGTAGTACTGTAATTACTTTTTACTATACAAAAATGCCTGAGTACAATACTGCATCAATGAATAAGTATTGGAATTTTTTGATGAAAAGGGGGAGGGTCTGTACCCCCAGGACCCTCCCTGGATCTGCCCTTGGAGTACTTACCGTATGAAGAAAATTAAAGTGATGAACATAAGTAAAAAGAAAGTCAGATCAGCAACCTGGGACTTGGTCACAATTTTTGTGATGCCATATGGCAGCAGGGTCTACCATTAGATAACACATTATGCTTCCAATATCTTCCCAGGTGGTAGTAGCTCCCTGTTTGGTAGCTGCTGACCTATCGGTCAGGTCAGTTCACATTGGTCAACAGTGGAGTATACCTCTACATGGTCTACTGCACAAGCTTTCTCTACTTGTTTCTCCATCATTACCCAGTGTTTGAGTCATTATATCATAACCCTGGACCAAGCATCTCAAAAGGAGCCTCTAAGAAGAAACCTATCCAGTGAAGAGGCACATACAAGAGCTTAAACATCCAAGATAATATATAAATTTTTATTTGAGCAGATCAAGGAAAAGTACCATTGTTTTTTGTTTATTTTTTTTCCTTGGGAGGTGTCCCTCATATTTTGTAAAATCTTGTAATTTGTAAGGGCTAGAGACCATTTTATTTCGAATTATGGGTTTTTTACTGTATTGGCTTTAGTGGGGATACTGTCTAATCAGATTTGATATAGGGTAGGCCTGACGAGAGTTTATAGGTACAAGAGATGACACTTCATGTGTAAATGTGCTGGAGGTGGATGGGTGAGAATGGCCATTGCCACATTCTCCAGTTTGTTTTTACTTAATCATTATTATTACAAATAATATAACATTAAATAATAAAAAAAACTATGATACCTGTATATAATTTGTAACTTGACTTCAAAATAAAAGGACAAGCTGTATCAGAAGATAATCTCTTCCCTGACCACTGATCCTCTCCCTCTGTGAAGGCCTGACTATTATTGATCCATTATTACTATGTCTGCGGACCATAAGTCCACGTTCACAATACTTGTGAGTATATAAGGAAAAAAGTTATCATAGTGTTGGATGGATATATTTTCAGCCCGCAAGAATAAAAGCAGCTGAACGTACAGTATTCTCTTTCAGTAGATCATGCTGGGCATATATTTAGGCCTAAAAGATCCTGATTGGACAGCCATAATTTTGAGAATCAGTTACTGATTAATCTTAAAAGAAAAATTTGCAAATAAACAAATGTAATGCTGTGTCTTTTATTTTTATCTTTATCTAACTCCAGGTAGTCCCTGACTTACGACCACATGGACTTACGTCCATTGGTACTTACGACCTGCTCTGACCGTACGTCCGTCGGGACGTACGACTGCTACTGTCGTGACCAAAAATATTTTCAAATGATGCGCGCATTTTCTATACCGAAACGTTTCCGTCCCGGACGAGAGGGTGGTTTGTCTCGGGTCGCCTCATGGGTACACTCACTCAGTGGAGCGCTTCGTTGGTGTTTGGCTATCGTATTTTATACTGATCGCGCTGCGAACTTTCATTATTATCGTATTTAATTGACTTTATAATGACTGGAAAGCGTAAGAGTGAGAGTGGTGGTGGTGCTCCAAGGAAAAGGAGACAGGCAATTACTTTTGAGATGAAAATGAAGATAATAACACAGCATTAGAATGGAAAAACAGTTGCAACAATCTCACGTGACCTAGGTTTCTCACACTCGACCATATCCACTATTCTGAAGGACAAGGAACGTATTCGTGGAGTAGTGAAAGGAACAACACCTATAAAGGGAACTATAATATCAAAGAGAAGACCAGGTCCTATTCACAATATGGAAAAATTATTGGTGATATAAATAGAAGACCAGATACAGAAGCGTGTACCCTTAAGCCTTCTAACCATACAGGTTAAAGCAAGAAGCCTGTTCCGAAGCCTGAAGGAGCAGGCAGGAGATGAATGTGATCAAACCTTTACAGGAAGTCATGGGTGGTTTGATAGATTTAAAAAACGCTACAGTCTACACAATGTTAAGGAGAGTGGAGAGGCAGCTAGTGCCGATGTTGGTGCTGCCGAATCTTTTAAGGAGGAGTTAGATGATGTTATTGTGGAAGGGAATTATTTGCCTGAGCAAATATTCAATGTGGATGAGACTGGATTATTGTGGAAGGGCATGCCTGAGCGGACATACATCCACAAAGAGGCGAAAACAATGCCCGGATTCAAGGCATTCAAGAACAGAATTACACTTCTGTTGGGGGTGAATGTTGCTGGTTTCAAGCTAAAGCCATTCATGATCTATCATTCAGAGAACCCCAGGGCTTTTAAACATGTCAGCAAGCACACACTGCCAGTGTTTTATTGCAGTAATAAGAAAGCCTGGATGACCCTAGTACTGTTTGAGGATTGGTTCATGACTTGTTTCATTCCACGAGCCAAGGAGTATTGTCTGCAACAACAGATTCCATTCAAGATTTTACTGATTTTGGATAATGCTCCGGGACACCCACCACACCTGGACGACAAGCACCCTGATGTTACGGTAGTGTACATTCCACCTAACACTACCTTTATCATCCAACCCGTGGATCAAGGTGCTATTGCTGCCTTTAAAGTGTATTATTTATGCACGACCTTTGCTCAGGCTGTTGCTGCTACTGAAGGTGAGAAAATGTTCAGAGAGTTTTGGAATGAGTACAACATTTTGTCATGTATAAAGAACATTAGTGCAGCATGGGATCAGGTTACAAAACATTGCATGAATGGAATAGGGAAGAAAATCCTGAAAAGATATGTGAACAGTTTCAAAGGATTTAATGAAAATGAAGTTATTTCGGATATTAGTAACAAGATAGTGGAGTTAGAAATTGATAATGAAGATGTTGGACAGTTGGTTGAAAGTGTAGCAGAAGAGCTCAGTAACGAGGATCTTATTGAACTAGATGCACAGAAAATTGCAGAGGAAGAAGAGAGACAAAATGAAGAAGAACCTGTACCCCCCAAAAAGTTTTCAATGAAACAAATGGCAGAGGCATTTGCTACAATTAATAAAGCAATGCAAATGTTTGATGGCATGGATCAAAATTATGAGCGTTATGCCAAAGTTGACAGAATGGTCCAAGATGCACTTGCTTGCTACAGAGAAATTTATAATGAAAAGAAAAAGCAAACTGTGCAGTCTAAATTGGACATCTATTTCAAGAAGTCCCCCAGTGCTGTCTCCTCACGCCCCACCAGTGCTGCCTCTTCACTCCCTCAAGATGATCCAATACCTTCAACCAGCAAGTTTCCACAGCACATAAACCTGTCTGAAGAAAGTGACAGTGATGACCCACCCAGCCCTGTCTCCTCTTCTGCTTCTTCCAAATAATATAGTCTCCATGTATCCTGTAAATAGAAAATTATGGGGGCCCTGTGTGCATTCACCTGACTACATTTAAGGTAAGTGCTCAATCACACTGTTTCCATTCCTCATTATTTATTACTTTTACTGTACTGTATCCATTCCTCATTATTTATTATGTTTAGTGTACTATATTTCATTGTAGATTTGTAATTTAAAAAAAAAAAAAAAAAAAAAAAAAAAAAAAAAAAAAAAATTGAAATATTTTTTTTTTTTAAATTTTTATTTATTTTTTATTTTTTATCTATGTTGGACTTACGACCTGGATTTGGGTCCCTAACCCCGTCGTAAGTCGGGGAGCAACTGTACTGTTTCATAATTAACTGTGGATTTATTTTAATATTTGAGGCAAATAATAATTTTGTTGTTACTTGTTACTTTCAGTACTTGAGTACTCTATGAATGGGATACTTTTTTCTTTTTTACATTCACATTTGGATACTTTTACATAAGTAACAAAGTCCAGTTCTTTTTACAACTCTGTCTATTGGTTAGGACAAAAGTGTGATGGGGACTGCCAAGCGTCGGCACACTGGGCCATCTTACTGACCATATTGTAAGAGTCGAAGCTTTTTTTTGGATGGTGGTCTGCTTCAATTAGCCTCAATTAGCCTAGTTTATTGAGGTGCTACTGTATTGTAGAATAAAATTTAGAATAGACGTTGAGTTATCAGATCAAAATGGTTTTATAAACTTATAGATGTCTTAAAAAAACAAAAAATAGGCATTAATGAATGAGATATTAGAATTCTAAAAAGAAAACTTTACTGATAACAGGAGGCTGCAGTACAGTACAGCTACTCCTCGACTTATGACGTACTCGACATACGACCACCCGGACATACGACCGCCTCATTGTACCAAAAATTTTTCAAATGGCTTATGTATTTTCCAGTACCGAAACGTTTCCGTCCCATACGAGAGCTAGCCCTGGGCTGAGCCGCCTCGTGGTGTACAGCGTCCACGCCACAGCGCGCTCAGTTGGTGTTTGGCCGTCGTTGTTGTTGGTAGTGATTGCGCTGTGTACTGACAATATTTTCGGTTCTAATTCCCTTTAAAATGACTGGCAAGCGTGAAAGTGAGAGTTCTGATGGTGCTCAGAAGAAACAAATGGCAGAGGCATATGCTACTATTAATAAGGGGATGCAAATGTTTGACAAAATAGATCAAAATGTTGAGCGTTTTGCAAAAGTTGACAGAATGATCCAACATGAAACATGCTTGCTACAGGGAAATTTACAATGAAAAGAAAAGGCAAACTGTGCAGTCTAAATTGAACATATGTTTTAAGAAGTCCCCCACTGCTGTCTCCTCACGCCCCACCAGTGCTGCCTCTTCACTCCCTAAAGATGATCCAATAGCTTCAACAAGCAAGTATGTTAGCCTGTCTGAAGAAATCGACATTGATGACTCACCCAGCCCGGTCTCCTCCTCTGCTTCATCCAATTAATGTAGTCTCCATGTTTAAATTAAAAAATTATTGGAGCTCCTTATGCATTCAGCTGACTACATTAAAGGTAAGTGCACAGTAACACTTTATTCATTTTTCATTATTGATTACTTTTACTGTACTGTATTTCATTTTAGATTTTCTATGTATTATTTTTTTGCATTTTCAACTTACGACCTGGATTTGGGTCCCTAACCCCGTCGTAAATCGGGGACTGCCTGTATTAGTGAAAAATGAACTCGCTAATTGATTCAAAGTTAGACAGGGAGTAAAACAAGGCTGTGTTCTTTCTCCAACATTATACAGTTAGGTCTCATTTTAAGTGGGTCTCGCCTGTGCAGCAATCGCTTATGCAGTTGGTTGAAATGTGACCATAGTTATAGCTTACGCGGGTAGCCATGGGTAGCGTAGGTAGTGGTATTGCATTAATTTTGTAAACTTTTGCTTATTTAGCCCCAAATTTATCAATTTTGGTAATTTTAGTTATTGAACATTATAATGTATCAGTACTGTAATGAATAAATTAAAAAAATGGCAAGGTGAAGAGATCAGTGGTCAGGGTAGAGATTATCTTCTCATTAGCTTGTCCTTATATTTTTAAGTCAATTACTACAAATTATATATCATATTTCGTTCTATTATTTAATACTGATGTTAGAATATTTATGGTGAAACATACACCATAACAGGCTGATCATACGAGAATAAATAATGAATAAAAGATAAAAAAAAAAAGCAAATGCGGCAACGTCCAGTCACGTCCACCATGTTTACGCAGGAAGTGTTATCTATTGTATCTGTTAGCTCTCATTAGGCATTATATCAAATCAGATTAGACCACTGTACATTATTCCCATTAAAGACAATACAGTCGGCCCTTCACATACGCGGGTTTAGCATTCACGGATTCGCAAATGCGCGGATTGCCCCGCCACAGGAATATTCTGTACAGGTAGTCGTCGACTTACGACCTATGCGACTTACGTCTGTTCGACTTTACGACCGGCGGTACGACAGTTTTGGCCCCAGCCTCCTGGCGCTGCCGGGAGCTGGAGCCGCGCGCATCCCGGCGCTCAATTACAAACACGCTCGCTGGTACAGCACACTTCCCTCCGTGTCTGTTTGCCTTGTGTCTTTCTTTTGTCTTGGAAATTTTTCTTGAACCACCACCCCCCCCAAGATGTCTACCAAGAGGAAACTGTCTTCATCTACTCCTCAACCTGCCAAGAAGCAAAGAAAGGCCATTGATTTAAACACTAAAATGATGGTGATTAAACAGCACGAAGGGGGTAAGAAAGTGAATGTGATTGCACGTGATCTGACGCTATCACACTCTACTGTGTCGACGATTTTGAAGGATAAAGAAAGGATTCGTGAAGCTGTGAAAGGTTCTGCACCCATGCAAGCGACAGTTATAACGAAGCAATGGACTGGGCCTCTCCACGAAATGGAGAAATTACTTTACATTTGGATGGAAGATCAGATCCAGAAACAGACACCGTTAAGCCTTTTTACTGTGCAGACGAAGGCTAGAAGTCTATTTCAGACTTTGAAGGAGCGCGCCGGAGAAGACTACAATCAAGAATTTGCAGCAAGTACTGGCTGGTTCAAGAGATTCAAGAAAAGATTTCAATTTCATAATGTTCGAGTGACTGGGGAAGCAGCGAGTGCAGACGAGGAAGGAGCACGCAAGTTTGTTGACAGTCTGGATGAATTAATTACGGATGAGGGATATCTAGCAGAGCAGATATTTAATGTGGATGAAACGGGATTGTATTGGAAACGGATGCCAGAACGCACTTACATCCAAAAAGAAGCCAAAAGCATGTCTGGATTTAAAGCATTTAAGGATAGGCTTACTCTGCTGCTTGGCGGGAACATCGCGGGGTTTAAGCTGAAGCCTTTCCTAATCTTCCATTCAGAAAACCCGCGGGCGTTGAAAAATGTAAACAAGCACACGCTGCCCGTTTACTTTCGTTCTAACCGTAAAGCATGGATGACACAGGCACTGTTTGAAGACTGGTTTGTAAATTGTTTTATTCCTCAAGTTCGTGAATATTGTTTGACGAAAGAAATTCCTTTCAAGATTTTATTGCTACTGGATAATGCGCCTGGACATCCACCTCATCTATCAGATATTCATCCGGACGTGAAAGTGATTTTTATGCCGCCAAACACGACTTCAATTTTGCAGCCTATGGACCAAGGTTCAATTGCTACTTTCAAGGCTATCTATCTCCGAACCACCTTTGCCCAAGCCATAGACGCTATAGATGCCGACCCAGAACTATCGTTGCGTGACTTTTGGAAACAGTACAACATTCTTAAGGGCATCAAGAATCTGGCAAACGCCTGGGAGGCTGTGACGGAGAAGTGCATGAATGGCATCTGGAAAAAGTGTGTTAAGCGCTATGTTCATACTTTTGCAGGATTTGACAGTGAAAATGAGCTTGAAGTTATTTGGGAAAAAATAGTAAAACTGGCAAAAGATCTTTCTTTGGAATGTGAAGTGGAAGATGTTGAGGAGTTGCTAGACCAAGAATCAGAAGAACTTACAAATGAAGAGCTAATCGAATTGGAAGAAGAAAAAGTAGCAGAAGAAGAAAGGAGAGAAGCAGCGGATAAAGAAGAGGAGGAGGAGCCACAAAGGACGTTCACCACTAAGGGATTATCAGAAGGTTTATCTCTACTGAATAAACTTCTTGCCCATTTTGAAGGAATGGACCCAAACATCGAACGATTTGCAAGGATTGAGCGGATGGCACGCAATTCGTTTCGTCCGTATCAAGAAATTTACGAGGAGAAGAAGAAACGAACAATTCAGACAAAGCTCACCATGGTCATGAAAAAAACAACTCCTCCGGCTACCCCAAAGGCTGCCCCAGCTGACGACCCCGACGATCCACAGCCAAGCACCAGCGGCCAATAAGATGTTTTTTGTATGTTTGTATGTGTTTGTATGTTTTGCAACTAAAATGTTTTATATGTTTTGCACCTGTATTTTTTTTTTTTGTATGTTGTGTAAATAATAAACCAATTGTACTGTAGTATGCAGTGATTTACTTAAACCTGACGACCGTAACAATAATGAACAAAGAAAATGTTGATAAAATATGATTTAAAGATGATTATATTATCATTACACATTATAATATACGTAAGGAAATTATAACATAGGCCGACTTACGACCAGATCAACTTACGACCGGGCGGCCGTAACCAATCTAGGTCGTAAGTCGACGACTACCTGTACATTGAAGTAATTGAAGTACATTCAAATCGCGCGCCGTTCAACTCGCGCGCGGCACCGAACACGGGACACCGCCCGCTCCTGCAACCTCACACACACATAGCTCTCCCTCACTCAGTCAGTCTCGCTGTAACCACACTTGTGTTGACATCAGCATTGTAGTTGCAAAAATATTACATTTCCGTGAATGTATTATATCAAGCACAGTATGAATAGAATATCACTAATATAAGAGTATTTTAACCGAAAACTACTAAAAAAATGAGTAACATCTCTTGAACATCTGAAGGTTAGGTAAAGTCTCTTGTTTTCGTCATGTATTTTATCCTAATTGACATTGAAATACATCACGTTTCAGCAAAAGTACTATTTATTTCTGAGAATATGGAAATGTAATATTTTGCTGAAATGACGTACGTATTACAGTGGAAAGTAACGAAAGCAATGACTCGCTTTCTTTCGCTCAAAAGATGTTACCGTAATCGCTTTTCGAATGGCTTTCAGTTAAAAAACTGTTGTATTACAATAATATTCTATCCTAATTCACTTGTGATGCAACAGTTTTTTAACTGAAAACCATTCGAAAAGCGATTACGGTAACATATTTTGAACGAAAGAAAGCGAAAGTCATTGTTTTTGTCACGATTTTGTCCCACATTCCACTGTAATACTTATGTCATTTCAGCAAAAATATTTCATTTCTGTGAATGTAGTATATCAAGCACAGTATGAGTATAATATCATTGTATTATAACAGTATTTTAACCGAAAACTATTAAAAAAACGAGTAACATCTCTTGAACATTGGAAGGTTACGTGTAGTCTTTTGTTTTCGTCATGTATTTTATCCTATTTTACATTGAAATACATCACGTTTCAGCAAAATTACTATTTATTTCCAAGAATATATTCATTCAGGCGCAGTTTAGGTAAAATATACGTGTGATGTAACATTTTTTTTATTGAAAACGATTCGAAAAACACGTACCCTCTAGCCCTGTTCAAGGAGAGGACTGGGAGAAGCTGTTTGGTGCTGCCGATGGCAAGGAAAATGATTTGGATGGATTTTAATGAAAATATTCAGAAATATGGTATCGTAGTATTTATTCAAATCAATTAGGATAGAATATTATTGTAATACAACAGTAGTGCCGATGTGGAGGAGGCGGAGGGATAGAGCGGGGAGGAGGTGACTGGCGGGAACAGGGACGAGTGGAGATGCCAGCCAGTACATTATGGGTGTATTAATTGTTTTTATAACTATTTTTGCATTTTAATGTTAAATACTGTACATTATGTTTCAACAAAACTACCATTTATTTCTGAGAACATGGAAATGTAATATTTTTGCTGAAATGATGTACGTATTACAGTGGAAAGTGACGAAAGCAATGACTTTCGCTTTCTTTCGTTCAAAAGATGTTACCGTAATCGCTTTTCGAATGGTTTTCAGTTGTGGGATTATAAGGCTAATGATAGGATAGAATATTATTGTAATACAGTACGAGTACAACAGTTTTTTAACTGAAAACCATTCGAAAAGCGATTACGGTAAAATATTTTGAACAACGAAAGAAAGCGAAAGTCTTTCGTCATGATTTTATCCCACTTCCCACTATAATATGTACAGTGGGGTATGCTATAACGAATCTAATTGGTTCTAGAACCTTGTTCGTTATAGCATTCGTTCGTTATAGGATTAATCCGTTCCAGGCCCCCAAATACAACCACTTAGCACTGAAAAATATAATATAAAATTGAAAAAATTGTAAAAAATGCATAAATATGCATCTAAACCTTTCAAATAAAGAATATCATTAATACTTGTAATAAAAAACAATAAATTAGTAAAAAAAAAAAAAAAAAAAAAAAAAAAAAAAAAAAAAAAAAAAAAATTAAATAATGTTCGTTGTAGGAGTTTCGTTCATTATAGCATTCTCAATTTTATAGGTAAAACCGTTCGTTATAGGAATATTCGTAGTAGGATCCGTTCGTTATAGCATACCCCACTGTACGTCATTCCAGCAAAAATATTACATTTCCATATTTATTTCCGAGAATATATTCATTCAGTCACAGTTAAGGTAAAATATACTTGTGATGTAATATTTTAATGAAAATACAGTATCGTAGTTTTCACTTGTTTCAAATTTAATTAATAAAGATTGATGTTTCAAATGTAATGAACAAAAATTTATGTCCAGTATCTATAAATTAACTTTAATAAATGAATACTTTGTTTTACATCGTCCTGTGCTACCATACCATGGATTTGGCTACTTTGGGCTCGCAAGAGATCTGCCTTGGCAACTGTACCGACACTTACAGCTGGTGGTGTGTTGGTGCATTGTTTCCATTGTTTACTGGTAGTTACTGGTAAATATTTTTCAACCTAACGAAACTATTACCCGTTTAGAGGTCGACCCCCAATTTTTGCCAAATAATTTGGTCTTAAAAACTCGAACTACACACAGGTATATACGGTAAATAAGGACATGGGGGGCCAGGGATTTTTTTTGGGGGGGGGGTAGCAATAGTACACGAATTTTTAACATTCACGGGTATCTCTGTTACCTAACCCCGCGAATGTTAAGGGCCGACTGTAGATACATTACAGTGAAACCTCGCTTTACGCGGACAATTGAACCCACGGAGGCCCACGTAAAGCGAGAAACGCGTAAGTGAACAACATAACATATGGGATTAATTGAAATAGAGACTGGGCGACCACCAAACTCCACTTTTTCCCGACACAATACGGACGTTTTACTAAAAATAACATCTTAACTTTATGATGGTATGCACACACACATAATATAGAAGGGAACAATCAATAAGAGAATAATATACTGTAGGTTAGGTTAGAAAAAAACAAGGTTAGGGTTAACACTTACGTTACTAGAAGAGATGGGTCGGTGTATGGGAATGGAGGCTGGTTCCGAGGCAGAGGGCAGGCTACTGGCCCTCAGGTGGGTCATCATCACTGTCATCCACACTTATTAGTGCCTCCCTGACACATCCCTCTAAGTCACCATCACTGTCTCTGTTACTATCACTGGCTTGGGGTGGCTGTGGTGGGTTGCGGGCGAAGAACTCGGTAATGCTTTGTTGATGGCTGGTGTTGATGTTGTCGTGATACACCTTGATGTAGGGCTCCATACTGTGCAACAGCTGGGTAGTGAAGATTTCATACCGATTATCGTCAGGGTCGTTGGAAATGAGGAGCTTCAGTCTCTCTACACACTCGATGGCACCCCTTACATTACCATGCGATAACTTGCGTTCTTCTTGGGATGACGCACCACCTGCCTCTTCGCTGACGTCATCATCATCTAACATCTCGTCGGCAGTCACATCAGGATCCCTTATCACCTCCATAATGTCGTCGTTGGTGGTCTCGGAGAAGCCTTTAGCTGTAGCACTCTGCGCAGCTTCTTAGGCAAGGTCCACTGCTACTGCAACAGTCTGAACCTCACCAGTCACAGACTGACTCTGCCTCCCACCTGGAATACCTTGCAACACGTCTCCATGCGTGACGAACCGTTGCTACAGACAGCTGATCCCATGCCCCCACCAAGAAGTCCACAGCTTTCTTGACGTTGAATTTTCTCCAAAAGTGTTTCACAAGTACTTCTTGCTCTGCCAACTGTTGTTCCTCGTCCTCTTCGCTCTTGCTATCGGTGTCACCCAGGTTACGCAACTCATCCTTGGTGTTGGTATAGTCGTTCAGGAGCTTAAACTTCTTTGCAGAGAATGCAGCTTTAACATTGCAGATTAATTCTTGGTCCATGGGCTGGATTAATGACGTAGTGTTGGGAGGAAGGAAGACCACTTTTACGTTGGGGTGATGATCTAACAGTAGGGGCGAGTGTCCTGGTGCGTTGTCAAGCAGCAACAAAATCTTGAATGGAACATTCTAATGCTCACAGAATTTCTTCACGTCGGGAACGAAACATTCATCAAACCAGGAGAGGGACAGAGTAGAGAACATCCACGCCTTACGTGCGATCAGCCAGTGGACATTTAGCTTGGTCATGTCCATGCTCTTGTAGGCGTGCGGCTTGCGTGCTATGTGGATCACCGATAACTTGAGTTTACAGGTACCGGAGGCATTGGTGGTAAACAGGACGGTGATGCGCTCCATCTGCAACTTCCGGCCCCGACACTTGCTGGCAGTCTTGACAACGAAGTTCTTGGAAGGTAGCTTTTTCCAAAAAAGACCAGATTCGTCCATGTTGAACACCTGGTCGTCGGTGTACTGTCCTTCCTCCATAATTTCATGTAAAAACGGAGGAAAATCCCTAGCCGCATCAACACTCGCTTCTTCACCACCAATGTTAATATTGGTCATCTTGTTCCTCTTCTTAAACCTCTACAACCACCCAGAGGAAGCATTGAAGGGTTTGGGCTCTGCAATTCCCATCTTACGTGACACTGCTGCGCACAGTTCACGTGCGTACTCCTTAACTGAGCGCGTGTCCACAGCCATGTTCCGTCGCGCCTGACGAATCAAGTAGCTCACAAGTAATTTCTCCGTCTTGAGAAGCACCTTGGTGTGGCAATACTTGATCATTGAAGCACTTGTAGTCTTTGTGATGTTCATGTGCTCTTTTATTTTGGCTGCATCCTTCTTGATCGTCTGGATCGTAGATTCGTTATCACCATGCTGGCGCACGAGATCAACCTGTCTTGTTCCTTTCTCCAACTCTTGGATGATCTTGTATTTAATTTCGTAGCTTAGGGCACGTCGTATCTTCTTTGGCTTAGGGCGGCTGGGTCCAGGTAATGCAAGGTTTCTTTGAGGTGGTGGTGGTGGTGGTGGTGGTGGTCCGGTGGCAGCCATTCTTATGGAACAATAGATACCGATATACACGGTGTAGCCGTGAGGGGTGAAACTGATGCAGGTAGGTCAACGGGCTTCAACGCTCCCGCGGCGGGGCATGTCATATTACATTAAACCAATCACAGCTAGCGGGGGAGGGAGGTAAGGATGCTTGGCCCAATCACAGTCCGATACGTCATACGACGTCACCGATAACGCAACAAAGACATACACTGCGCAACCTACCTGCGCCGTTTACCCAACATGGCGGGATGGCTGGAGAGATGGCGGGAGGTTTGAATCCAAAAATGGCGCGGCGTGAGATGACCGCCAGCCGCTCTCCGCGTAAAAGAGTACACGCACCGCATAAAGTGAGCATTCCGGGTCTGGCAGGGTACCGCGTAAAAAAAAAAAAAGTGTCTAAAGCAGGGTAATACTGTATATATTTAATAATAAATAAAGTAATAGATTTTATATAAACAAATTAATGAAGTGTATTACAGTATACTGTACTACTGATTTTCATCCTTGGAAACTCGTTTCCATGCACAGAATAGAGAGAGATTTCCCGGAAATTTTCTGGCTATTGGTGGGCCCCGGGGACCAGGGATTCCAGCTACTGTATTTCTGTTATCCAAACCTTGAACGAACAAACATTTTTTCTGCAAATTTTTTAAAACTAATGACTATCATCTAATGTAACGTGGAGAAGACCAGAACTATTCAATTGCTTTTCATGATTGTTGCAAGCCTTAATCCAACTTAAAGGAATAAATTGACTAAAATGATAATTAAATGCTGTAGTTAAGTCCCAAGGGTCTGTGAACTAACAACTCCCCAGTGCTCTCACCCTGATATCGAAGGAATAGCTGCGTGAATGGTGGAAGTCGAACCAGGAAGTGGAGGACAATACCAGAATTGCTGTAGTGTGAGCCATAGTGGTAAGGTCCATTCCCTGCATTCTGGCTAATCTGTGTTGTTATCTGTCAATGTGAGATGGTTATTATTATCACTGATGTGCGAGTTGAAAATACACAAGAAAAAGGTAATTCTTTTACAAGTAAGTAATGCAGCTAAAAATTTCACTTCATATTTCCATGATTCCTGATATTTTCAATGGTAAAGTATGGTGAACACTGTATGGCTAAGATATTTTTTGTTTTATCTTATTATCTATAACACCAAACTCCCCCAGTGAGCTTCCATCTCATCAGGTGTTCAAGACTACAGGATGCTTTATTACTGTACAGCATTTTTTTTTTGCTTTATAGATAACCTCCACTACTCATACCCACCTGCTACACTGCCTATATATGCCCTCTTTACCATCCTAACAGCTGGTATTCTTTTCACATGTCCATACCATCTTAGAGGACCTCTCTTCACCCATACCACCACTACATAATTTATACCCTCTACAATCTCAGTAATTCTAAGCATCCCAAACACTTCACCTTTTTCATACTGTTATACTCAGTTGAGTCACTTCTGTAGACTGAATTTGAGAGAATTCTATTTCATTCCAAGTCAAGGTAGGAATTATATTATCCCTCAGTTCCTCCCTTACCGCCAAACTTACATTCCTTCCTTTATTATTACCTCCCATCTCTCTAATCATTCTCCTACCACAACCTGTTCTCTCCCTTGTTTTAGTATCCATCATATCATTTTAACACAGTAATAGTATCAATTACAAATATCTTATTTTATTAACTTCCTCTAATATTACTCTATTTGTAAAAATAATACATTTTAGTTCTGCTAGATTTTCTGTCTAACTATCTACTAAATCTCTTCCTCTTCTGTATGGGGTGGATCAAGGAGTACAGAAACATCAAACAAAGAGAGGAAAAAGTTGGTGAGATGTTCCAAGACGAGTGTAGAGTGACCAAAGATGGAAAATACATGTACCATAACTCAACATACACTAGCGAGTATTCTTAACTTCCCACACTAGGTAGAAAGAAAATAATAATTATCTATATATGATCACCTAGAACAAATCCCATAATTCACAGCCAGGACAACCTATTATAAAGTAAAGTCACTACATAGCACAAATTACCCAAGACACTTACCTCATAGTTATTCATGTAGTGCTGCTCTTTATGTGGACGTTGAACAGCTATTGGTTTTCTCAAATTTCTGCAATAAATCATTGTGCACTAAACAAGACATCTATTTACCATGCCATATATTGTAATGCATTCAGACAAAGCCAACTGACTGCAATTTTTTTCCTTGTAAATTTTTTATTCATGCACCTCATAAATAATCATTCCTGAACCTCCTTTTTGTTATACTGTAAAGTGTCTGAAACTATCAGGAAACACAGGCTCTCTCTTCTTTTACTGTCATTGATTAATTATATAATACTATATATGCAGATTTATGCAGTGAGTAAGGGTCAAACAAGCTCTTACCTGAAGTTAGTCGGGTCATTCAAATTGAGAATATTTGTTGTATAGTTAGAAAGAATGAACGGGAATACAGGATACTGCATCAAGTCGTTAAATGAACGACCTGCAAGCTTGTTCAGCCGAGTAAGATACTCAAAATTTGTCATGTGCCCTGCAGGAGAAACAGAACATTTTTCTAAGAATATTAAAATATCTAACAGTAAGCAAAAAACTAAATTCAGGTACATGAAAAATAAAAAAATAAAATAAAAAATCTACACAAAGTCTGCCAACACATATTCTTATGCAATTAAATTTTCAATCTTTACCTTTGTCTCCATCTTTCTTTCTTGATGTGACTCTCCATCTATCTGTCCATTTCTATCTTCCGCTATACATGCACACATGGACTGATGAAGGTGTGAAAACGTTCAACTCAAACTTTTTTAATGAGATATGAATTAATGAAATGTGAAAATTAATTTGATATGGCAGCTTCCATTGACAGCAAAGGACTACCACGATGAGGGATTGAACCACCAACCTTCTCGCCACTGTGCCGTTACTTCTGGTAGTGTGGCCTTACTCGACAGATTTGGCATATCCGACATACTCAACATTCCAATCACCTGCAATTTCAGATTTATATTAGGCCACAAGAAAACAATACAAGGAAATTGAGGTTATGAAGATGTGGACAGTCTATTGTTGTCTAAATGAAAATCATGATCAAACTTCTTCCACTGCTCAAAGAAATAACAGAAAATTACTCTATATGACCAAGTAACACATTACCCATGAAGCACCACAAACTCTGAATGGCCTTCATGATTCTAGGCCTTCCAGGGCAATGTCCACAAATACTGTAGCTTATTAACAGTGAAATCTTTCATGCAGTAAAGCTACACCAGGAGGCAGAGTCATGCCCAGTTTATAAATCACTAAGAATGTACAGTACTTTATATTATCCTAAGTTAATACAAAGTTATTTATATCTATTTTATATTTCTTGTACCTGGACCTGAGTTTGATTAAGTTATATATTTAGGGCAACATTATTATAAAACATTTGATTATTTAGGTTTTGACTGAAGTTCTGTTCCAACTGTAAATTATTATTTTTTACACAAATCTGTATATGAAGATAAACTACAGTTTAAAAAAATAATATGTGGTCTACAAATGTGAACTGAAATGAAATACAAACAATTAAAAAAATAAAAAATAATAATTTCAGGAAAAACAAACCTTTCTCCTTCTATGAATGACAAAGGTTTCATAACTTTTATACTGTGTACACATACTGTACAGCTAAAAAGTAAATTTGTTTCTAGCGTGTTCACAGTTGTGATATTTCATAACTATTCTACAAAAATTTGTCATAAACAAATCTTACTAAATAATAAGTACTTTTTTATAAATATTTCTGAGTATAAAAACTTACAGACAATGTCTCACCTGATTACGATGTTGTGTGTCAGTAAAGGCTAATAAGACTGAGTGGCCAGTAGTAAGGAACAGCTCTAGGGCACAGTCTTGTAGTTGAAATCTTCGAATATGGATTTCACGAACATTGTCAAGAGGCCAAGTAACTGACACAACCTCACTACTGCTGCCACCCTGTAAGAATATCAAGATCTTCATCACTAACATACATATGTATCATTGTTTTGTTGGAAAACCTCCTCAAAGTGAACAATATCTAATATCATAGATAATGCAATGCTTATTTACATACAGGCACAAAGCAATATACAGATAGACCCCGACTTACGACGGGGTTAGGGACCCAAATCCAGGTCGTAAGTCCGACATAGATAAAAAAAATTTTTATTTTTTTTTATTTTTTTTTTAAATAAATAATCTACAATGAAATGCAGTACAGTAAAAGTAATGAATAATGAGGAATGGATACAGTACAGTGAAAGTAATAAATAATAAGGAATGGTTACAGTGTGACTGAGCACTTACCTTTAATGTAGTCAGCTGAATGCACATGGGGCCCCCATAATTTTCTAATTATACATGGAGACTACATTAACTGGAAACGTTTCGGTATAGAAAATGCGTGTCATTTGGGGAAAAAAAAAAAATAATAATAATAATAATAAAAAATAAGAGGCGGTCCTAAGTCCCGACGGTCGTAAGTCGTAGCAGTCGTAAGTCGGGGTCTGTCTGTATATATGTATTACCTAGTCTTGTTGCTTACCTGTTTAAACAGGAAAAATACACAAACATAAATAGTCAAAACCCTCGCTTTACGCGGTCCCACTTTACGCGTTTCCACGTTTACGCGGTACCCTGCTGAAACCGGAATGCTCACTTTCCGCGGTGTGTGTACCCTTTTACGAGGAGAGCGGCGCGAGCAGGGTGCGCACAAGGTCACCCAGTCATCAAAACATGACCGAGTTCTTCACCCACCACAGCCGGCCCAAGTCAGTGATAATGATAGTGAGGATATGGACTTATATGGACTTTGAGGGGTTTGACAAAGAGGCCCTGCAAGCCTCTGTGGTGGACAGTGATACAATTGATACAGGTGAGGGCCAATAATCTGCCCTCTGCCTCGGAACCAACCCCCCATCCCTGTGTGCCCAGCCATCTTTTCTACTAATGTAAGTGTTGAAAAACCTAATATTATGGATATTTCTCTTAATTATTAATTGTGTGTGCATACCATCATAAAATTAAGAAGTTATTTTTACTACAACGTAGGTATTGTGTCTGAAAAAGTGGAGTTTGGGGGTTGGCCCGGTCTCTATTTCAACTAATCCCATATGTTATGTTGTTCACTTAACGCGTTTCTCACTTTACGCGGGCCGCCGTGGGTTCAATTGACCGCGTAAAGTGAGGGTCCACTGTACAAGCAACGGCCATTGTACACTGGACCAATATGCGTTTGATCACTTTTATGATGTAAAAAAATTAACACCATTTCCCACTATGTGATGACTAGGCTTAGGATAATGATGCATTTGCATATGTGCATATGCAAATGCATATTTAAGCCATGTTTTAGCTAAAGTGCATATTCATATTTTTTTGTTTTATAAGGCATATATTTGGAAAATTCCAAAATATAAAACATTCTTCAACCTCAAGGGTAAAAAAATTCGTGAGCATAACAGCAACGCTGGGGCAGAAATTACAGTGAACCCTCGCTTTAGGCGGTGTCACTTTACGTGTTTCTACATTCACGCGGTACCCTGCCAGAACCGGAATTCCCACTTTACGCGGTGCATCTACTCATATACGCGGGTGAAGTATAATTTTTTTATTTAGCTCATAAAATTCATACAAATTATCTGGCCAGAATATAATTTACATTGCTGGAATTCTTACAATTTGATGATCATTTTGAATATAAATGTAACAGATTTTGCATTAGACATACAAATTTTAGATCTACTCTAAGTATTTTGTTTACTCAGAGCAAATTTGTTATCATTTGTACAAAATATATGAAGTGTATATTCAAAATATTCCTGGTCTTGCAAGGAATCCAGCAATGTCAATTATATTATCCTAACTTTAGTCTGAGGTATTATTTATTACTAAAAAGTAAATATTCTGGTTTCTCCCACACATTTCTCTGGTAGGGAGGGTTGGTGGGGGGTGGGGGGGAGGGAGGGACTGACCGACCATGTGGCGCGGTTATGAAGAATATATATTTTCTTTTATTAACTGAAGATATTTGTTTTAGCTCATAAAATTCATACAAATTACCCGGCCAGAATATAATTTACATTGCTGGGATTCTTATAATTTGATGATCATTTTGAATATAAATGTAACAGATTTTGCATTAGACATACAAATTTTAGATCTACTCTAAGTATTTTGTTTACTCTGAGTAAATATGTTATCTTTTGTGCAAAATATATGACATTTATATTCAAAATATTCCTGGTCTTACAAGGAATCCAGCAATGTTAATTATATTATCCTAACTTTAGTTTGAGGTATTATTTATTACTATACCTTAAAATCTAGTGGTTTTTCCCCTAAACATTTCTCAGAGAGGGAAGAGCCAGGAGTGTGAGAAGAGGGGGAGGGAATTGAGTCCATTATTTGAATGGACATTAACTTGGCGACTGTATTTCTCTATTTCTCTTAAGTATTAATTGTGTGCATGTACCATCATAAAATTAAGATGTTATTTTTACTAGAACATAGGTATTGTGTTGGAAAAAGTGGAGTTTGGGGGTCAGCCGGTCTCTATTTCATTTAATCCCACATGTTATGTTGTTCACTTTACACGTTTCTCGCTTTACGCGGCCTCTGTGGGTTCAATTGACCGTGTAAAGTGAGGGTTCACTGTACTGATATTTAAAATATAATAAATGTCCATTTTGCTGCACTAATACAAAATCAAAATACGCGATTTTGTTTTAGCGTCATAATATCCAAAAGAAACATACTTAAGTGACGTTTATATAGCTCAACATTAGGCTGTGGTTAGCTAGGCCGTGATGGGCTGGTCAGTGGACATGAACTGTACGTGATGGGTTCGTGTTCAGCCAGGCAGGGTATAGATGTACGAGCTCCTTCGGCTACTGACACTCTTTTGTTTTTCTGTTTTCTTAAAAGGAAAATACTTTTTTCAGTATTGTTTAATAAATTACTATATGTCAGTATATTGTTGTTTGTATTTAATCCTTCGTTAAAAAATCCTACTTCGGCGACATCCTGTCTGGGAAAGTAAATTTACTGAGAAAATGTACAGAAAAGGAGTTATTAACTTAGTAGTTATTATTTATTAACATATTTGAAAGTGCATATTTTCTCAGTTTTTACTGCATATTTGCATGCATATTTAGCCATATTTAAATGCATAATTATCCTAAGCCTAGTTATTACACACTTCGTAGCAATGCTTGACTGGGTCTTTGGCAAGGAGGAGCTTCAATCTCTTGGCTGCCTCGATGATTTCCTTCACATCAGCATGTGTTAGTTTCTGCTCTTGTTCCTCCGCCGTAACACCTGGCTGCTCACTGACGTCATCATCTTCCAACATCTCGTCCGCAGTCACCTCAGGTTGCCTGATTACCTCCAGGATGTCGTCGTTGGTGGTCTCGGAGAAGCCTGCAGCTCTAACACTTTGTGCAGCCTCTCTTGCTATGTCCAATGCCACAGCAACAGACTGAGCCTCACCAGCCACCGCTTGCCTCTGCCTCCCACCTGGGATACCCTTCAACACATGCTGCCACGCGTGACGAATCGTTGCCACAGACAGCTGCCCCCATGCCTCCACCAAGACCAAGAAATCAACAGCCTTCTTCACGTTAAACAGTTTCCAGAAATGTTTGACTCGCACTTCATGGTCTGCCAAATCTTGTTCTAGATCTTAGTCCTCGCTCTCGCTATCGGTGCCACTCAGGAGGTTCTGCAATTCATCCTTGGTGTTGGTGAAGTCATTCAGGAGCAGAAACTTCTTTGCGGAGAAAGCAGCCTTCACGTTGCAAATCAACTCCTGATCCATGGGATGGATTAACAACGTAGTGTTAGGGAAAAGGAAGACCACTTTTACGTTGGGGTGATGATCCAGCAATAGGGGGGAGTGTCCTGGTGCGTTGTCAAGGAGCAACAAAATGTTGAATGGAACATTATTTTGCTCGCAGAATTTCTTGACATCAGGAACAAAACAGTTGTCAAACCAGGAGAGGGACAGAGCAGTGAACATCCACGCCTTCCCTGAGGTTGGCCAGTGGACATTTAACTTGCTCATGTCCATATTCTTGTATGCATGCGGCTTATGGGCTTTATGGATCACCGACAACTTCAGCTTACAAGTGCCAGAGGCATTGGTGGTGAACAGGACGGTGATGCGCTCCTTCTGCAATTTTCGGCCCCGACACTTGCTCGCAGACTTGATTACGAAGGTCTTGGATGGTAATTTTTTCCAAAACAACCCTGATTCATCCATATTGAACACTTGGTCATAAGTGTACTGTCCTTCCTCCACAATTTCTCATAAAAATGGGGGAAAATTCATGGCAGCAGCCAGGTCGGCACTAGCTCCTTCACCGACTATCTCAATGTTCATGATCTTATTACGTCGTTTGAAACCTTGCAGCCACCCAGCGGAAGCAGTGAAGGGTTATGGCTCTGCAACTCCCATTTTTCGAGCCACTGATTGGTAGAGTTCTCTCGCGTAGTCCTGCACTGCCCGAGTGTCGCCCGCCATGTTCCTTCTTGACTGACGAATCAAGTAGCTGACCAATAAACCCTCAGTCTTCAGCAGCACCTTATTGTGGCAATATTTCACCATCGAGGTACCTACAGACTTTGTAATGCTCATGTGTTCTTTGATCTTGCCGGCATCCTTCTTGATCGTGTGGATCATCGATTCATTCACTCCATGTTGTCGGGCTAGATCCACCTGCCTCGTGCCTTTTTCTAACTCCTGAACAATCTTGTACTTAATCTCATAGCTTAAGGCGCGTCGCACCTTCTTAGGCTTAGGGCGTCTTGGGCCAGGTAGTTCAAGGTTTCTCGGGGGTGGTGGGGGTCCAGCGGAAGCCATTGTTGAACAGGTTAGCGGGCACGAGGGAGCACTGTATATGCGGAGACGGAAGACAATGGGACTGACGCAGCTAAGGTCAGCGACTTATTCCCTCCGGTGGCAGGGCACGCAAAGTTAAATAGACCAATCACAACTCGCGGCGGAGGGGATGCGTGGGTGGTAAGGATACGTGGCCCAATCACAGTCCGAAACATCATCGGCACGAGTCTGATGTCAGCCGTGACGTCAACGCGACCTAGTGCGCAGCTTGTCCGCGCCGCTTCCTGCGTAAATTCAGGAATGTACCGCGTAATTAATAATTGGCGCATCTGGACAGGTGCCGCATAAATGACCAACCGCGTACAAAATATCCGCGTAAACCGAGACTATACTGTATTATTATCATCATTATCATTATTACATTTTTGCCCTCCGGGCCCCGATGTGGGTTAATTAAAAAAAAATAAAATAAAAAAAAAAATAAATAAAAAAAGGGAATTATGGTGAAATTGCATGATGTCGTTATAAAAGGATTGTGGACTGCTGAGCGGGAGGTGGTGAGTTGTCCTCCCTCTTCCGCCACCCCTCACCAGCTAGTACGCACTGAAACACTGTTTTGTATCTTAATATAATTCATAGTTTATTCCTATAATTCATTCATCTTATCTATTTCATAATATATTCCTATAATAATAATTATTGACTTTTCGGAAGCTCACGGTCATTTCAGATTCATTCCGAATTCAAATTGTTTAGATAATTTTAAAAAGAAAAAAAAAATCATATGAATTAAGTCAAAATCCAAATTCTAATGATCCAAATAAATGAGGGTACGGTGTACGTGTAACAGAGAAAAAAAAATTGAAGAAAATTATGTATCCTGTAAGTACAATATCTACCCAAAAAATAATAACATAGCTCACGGTTGGAGTGAGGTCGACAGACTGACACTGCACCCCTCTCTCGCTCCCCCTCCCATGATTTACATGGGAGCTAAGAAATTTTTATTCCCTTCATTTTTGTTTGACACTTTCTATAAGGAGCTTGAATTCGGTTAATGAAGAAAACTTCAATCATCAAAAAACTAACGACAAACACGTTTTGTTGGAGCATCAGCTGATGGGCCAGTCTGCCAATTCAGTAATCTGTTCTATGTTTACATTCGTTTCCAGTGGAGTAAATATCAAGAAAGTTGTTCTCTTTAATATTTTTGCATTTTTTAGTCATTTTAAAATTTAGTTAACATATTGATAATATATGCAGTACAGGGAAATAATTTTTTGTGCACCCATGAGCCACTTGATTCACCCACCAGCCATCTGTTTGGCTTTGTTTACAGTGGAGTAAACATCGATTTTGTTGGTGTCTTAAATATTTTTGCATTTTTATATTAAAATTATTGGTCATTCTGAAATTTAGTTAACATGTTGATAATATATAGCACAGTGCAGTGTTGATTTAAATAAAATAATCTTGAATTACACCTAGTGAACTTAAAATTTTATTGGTGAAATGACGGCATCAAGCATGGGTCCCCTGAAAGGTGATTTCTCCTCCATCCCCACTCCCTTCTCTTCTCCCTTCTCCTCCACCACCACTTCTAATTCCCATCATCATCATCATCAACCAGGAACCTTCTACATACACACCTCAAAGTAAGTGTACTTTACTGCATTATTTTTTTACTTTTTATGTACTTTTCTGTGAGCTGGAACCAATTACCCAATATCCCATTGAAACAATGGATTTGGTTAACGAACAACTATGTGGAACGAATTGTGTTCGTTAACTGAAGGACCACTGTATATATATATATATATATATATGCAAGTAAATCACTGTAGGTGCGCGTGATCTAGGTATATGCTGATAACCACAAGGAAAGAAGAAAACACGAAGTTCCCAAGCGCTTTTGTGTAATTCACATCTTCAGGGGTGAGTACAGTCTGTACTCACCCCTGAAGATGTGAATTACACGAAAGCGCTTGGGAACTTCGTGTTTTCTTCTTTCCTTGTGGTTATCAGCATATATATATATATATATATATATGCTGATAACCACCAGGAAAGAAGAAAACACGAAGTTCCCAAGCGCTTTCGTGTAATTCACATCTTCAGGGGTGAGTACAGACTAGATAGAGTAATGCAGAACAAGATGAATATATACAGAGGAGGGTGAGACCAGGTCCACAATGGTCAGGTAATGACCCTACTAATCTTTAAATGGCACACAACGGTTGGTGGTTGGGTCAGATGGGACAGTGACCCGCCCTCTCACCTGATCACAAATCTTCTTAATTACAAAGTTGTCCAGCTTGTACAAGCCGTTACTCAAATTCATGTTGAATGCTTCGGTATGTTTAATAAGACTAGATTCTATGATGTTCCTACTATCAATTGAATTACATGGTAATATTGAGGAGGCATTATCCCAGTCAATGCAATGCTTGTTATCCCTCAAATGAACAAACAGAGCATTGGATTCCTGGCCTGTCCTGACACTGTATTTGTGTTGTTTAATTCTAGTTACAAGATCTTTACCTGTCTGGCCTAAGTAAAACATATTACATTCCTTGCAAGGAACTTTATAAATGCAACCAATTGTGTTGTTGGGGGAGTTCTTGATTAACATTTGTTTAACAGTGCATGAGTTTTTAAATGCCACATTGACGTTCCAAGATTTTAGCTGTGCCGGAATGTGTGAGAAATTTTTGTGAAATGGTAATATTAAGATATTCTTATGGTCATGGGTGGGCTTGGGATCAGTTCTATAAAAAGTTTTCTTAGTAATGTTTAAGCATTTGTCTATGAAAGATCTAGGGTATTTAAGGTTTGAGCCAATATTATATATATATTTGTATTCCTCATCGATGAATTCCGGACTGCAAATTCTCAAGGCACGTGCCATTTAAAGATTAGTAGGGTCATTACCTGACCATTGTGGACCTGGTCTCACCCTCCTCTGTATATATTCATCTTGTTCTGCATTACTCTATCTAGTCTGTACTCACCCCTGAAGATGTGAATTACACGAAAGCGCTTGGGAACTTCGTGTTTTCTTCTTTCCTGGTGGTTATCAGCATATACCTAGATCACGCGCACCTACAGTGATTTGCTTGCATATATATATATATATATATATATATATATATATATATATATATATATATATATATATATATATATATATATATATTCAGAATTGTGAGTCGAAAAATAACAAAAACACAGCTTGCCTGGTAGAAGGAGAGGTAAGGCGATGTAGCTACGGTGACATCCAACTTGACCACCTGCCAAGCGCGCACGCACACGCACACGCACACACACACACACACACACGTTCATGTAAGGTAAATTAAATTAGTTTGTAAAAATTTCTTGTTTTTATGTCTATTTATAAATTATTTGAGTTATTTAAACATTATTTAATCATTATAGCAGCAGAATATAAAATTTGTATGGGGGTCTTCAGGGTCTCAGGAATGGAACCTATTTTTCCCTATCAGTTATGAATATCGATATGCAGGTACAATCCATCACTTTACGATGGCTGTTTGAGGTCCCTAACCCCCATTGTATAACGGTCATTATCTGTACGAGAAGCTAAATACAGCACGAGAAACTTTCTCTAAAACCTACATTACTGATTTTTTAAGAATACAGTAGAATCCCAGTTTAATGACATCTTCGGGGATTGACAGGTGCCGGATAAACAGTTTTTCTGGTTAGTTGTTAATTATTCTTAGGATCCCCCATTAAGTCACAAAATGCACAGTGCTACAGGTTGACCTTGCAAATTCGTCACAGAAAATCGGACTTCTTTAAAGTTGATTGTTGCATGTAATAAAACTATAAAAGTTGTGGAATAATCATTGTAGTACTTTAATGAGGCTTAGAAATAAAGAAAATATAATATAAAATGACAAAAGAAGGAAAATGAAGAGCATGGTTGTGTATTTATAGGAACTGAATGAGTGTGTGTGTGTGTGTAGGTGGTGGGCTATAACTATGTTACCGCCTCTCCACTCTAGCCGCTGTGTATACTGTTATATCTCTGTTAGCTGCAACAATTGGTGCAGAGCACTTCTGGGAATGAGAGATTTCCAGGTAACAAGACGATTCTCTCAAACCTGGAAAAATATCCCTCATCCCCGGAATGTTCCGGGTAATGGAAAAATTTTCTCGGATTTTTCCGGGAAATTGTTCCCAAAGCTGGAAATGATTTACCGAGAAAATTTCAATTCCGGCTATCGGAGAGTTCCGAGTTTGAGGGATTCCAGCTAACTGAGATATTACTTGTTACATGTAATGAAATTATAAAAGTTATTGAAAAATCATTACAATACTGGACTCTAATATGGCATAGAAATAAAGAAAATATAATGTGAAATAAGAAAAATGAAGACTTTGGGTGTGTATATGTGTGTGTGGAAGCGGTTATTAGCCAAGGCCTTGGCTAATAACTACGTGGCCAACTCGCCAGCCTCATATATTGTTACTACACTGTTCCCATGCTAACCTGGCCCGTAAGCCACGCCCCTCTTCTATAAAAATAGCCGATTGGTTCATAGAAAATGTTCGTGTAGCTGTCCATTTATTCAAACTAAATGTGTTCACATATTCAAGAGCACAACTTTCTTGATATTTACTTCACTGGAAACGAATGTAAACATAGAACCGATTACTGTATTGGCGGACTAGCCGATCAGCTGATGCGCACAACAAAGTGTGTTTCTCGTAAGGCTTTCGTAAATCAAAGTTTTGTTCGTTAATGGAACTGAAAATCCTTATGGGAGCTAATTCGTTAATTGAACTGTTCGTTAATCGCGGGACCACTATAGTTTTATCGTTTATATAAATTATTTGGGATAAATCCAGCTGTACAAACAATAGTTCATTACCTATTGTGCTATAGTTTGAATAAATGGACAGCTACACGAACATTTTCTATGAACCAATCGGCTAGTTTCTATAGAAGAGGGGCGTGGCTTATGGGCCAGTTTAGCATGAAAACAGTATTGTAATCAAACTTTGAAAGTTGTGGAAAAACCATGACAATACTTTAATGTGGCTCAGAAACAAAGAAAATATAACATAAAATGACAAAATAAGGAAAGTGTTGATGTGTGTGGAGGCAGTAGGCTATATAACTGTGTAGCTGTGCTCCCTCCTGATGTGACATCATGGCATACACCCAGCGCAGAGCAGCAGCCACATGTCTGTGAGTCAGCTGGTTGACTGCTTGGCTGAAATGGGTCACGTTGCACAGAGGATGGTTGAGTGTGGAAGGAGCTATTATTTGTACATAAATTTTGTGCTATTGTATTTTATGTAATGCTATGTACCGATTTTATTGTTTCTCATCGCAATAAATATGGCAGCTCATCCCTGTTGTGCATGGTATTCAAACTTATGATGCTAGCTGATTTTGGAGGAATTTTCATTTTTATTATTAATGTTAGAAACACTTACCAAAGATTCCCACACAATGTTTGTTTAGTTTATACATAGTGAGGAAGGCACCTTTATTAAGCCCTTCAGAAAGGAAGTGAAGGAGTAAGGGTGAGAGGAATGTACCACTGGGGGACTGTGGAACTATAACGGCCTTACACCATGTGAGGAAACCTTTGTCTAACTTACTGTGTGAAGTTGTGGTACTGTACTATATTTTACTCTAAATAAATGCTAGTTTCTGATTTTTAAACAATGCTTCTATTATGCTACTGTCATGTATATAATTTTTGGAACCACTTTACTTTTTTTTTGGCTTAAACAAGACCTTTCATTTAAAACCAAGTTTTCTTTTTCACTTTATATCTTTACTATCTATCTTAAAACAATTGTTAATGTTCATGTTTAATTTGTACTCATATACTATACTCTGTTTCTCCTAAGCAAAATTACTATGAGGAGGAAAATTAACCCAAGGAAGGTATACCTGGTTCATGTCAATGGTGACTTGTTCTCCCACAAAATACATGGCAGTTCGGCTGATGAGAATTTCCCCGCTCTGTTCCATACCGGGGGACACAACTGATGCACTGGTCATGTGGACGATGCGTTCACTCACATTGAGTCTCTCTATCATCACAGCCATTGCAGACTCTGTCTCAGAACCTTTCAGTACGGACTCAAGGGGAGATGGCTGGTTCTCTATATCTGGATAAAGAAAAACAAAAAACCAAATAATTCAGTTGAACGGAAGGTTGATAATACCCATTTTACAAGATACTATATATTTCTATAATCTTTTTTCCTTCAGCTACATTCTTTGGCAAGGGCAAAAAACTATATTCAGACTAACAATATATACGCTCCTACAGTATATTGTATACACAATATGAGAGAGAGAGCGAGAGAGATTTTTACATCACCAGAGTAACGGCTTACCTATTTTCTGACTGTACTCAGGCATTAGGTACCGAGGTTTTATGTGAAGACGTCCCCGAGTGAGCCTCTTGCGTACTCTCATTGGTCCTTCTGTCTGGTCTAGCTGCCATGACCTTAACATACAACAAAAAAGAAATAGTATACATTTTTTTGCTAACATTGCACTGTTTACAATTGGTAGAGAAGTTTTACAAAAATACAATACAAAAGCGTAATATGACTGCACTTCTTAAACTGATGAACTGAAGCACACTGAGACATTAATCAACACCATAATTCTCATCACTTCCAACTACTAGTGTCATAATTTTACAACCAGTGTCAGGAGTGTGTGAGAGGCACATCATAATCAAATGCACACTAGTGACTAATGTCAGAACAAATTTCTTAGCAAAATAGAGTTGACATCCTGCATGCACAGTAATTAGTACACAAGGTCTCCAAGTTTCCCTGAAGGTTATAGTAAAGCAGAAATGTACAACTTTATTGTTAATAGTTATTACTGAATATTTCCTACACTGTGGTAAAGAGACTGAATACTTAAATGATTAATTTAATACAGAGGTGACACGAAACCTCCTGTATAAGGTTAATGGAGATGTTCTCTTGTACAGTAGTCACTTATTTACTAATACTGTACACCTTATATCTAATCATATCTGTGGTATATTACTGCACCCACTTACTGCTGTCATTCTGAACAGTTGTATAGTTAAATTGCCTTCAATCACCTTTAAGAAATAATTATTCATATACCTAACTATTGTCTCTAATTTACTTTTTGTATGGGATGGATCACAGGAAATTAATTCTGCAGCAAATGGGAATAATGGAAGGGGAAGATGATAAAGGGAACATGTATATAAAAACAAACATTGAAAGTTATTTACCCACCTTGGATAAGCATGTGATAAGTGCCATGTAGCCCTCTCATGAGTCAGAATTTCAACAAGTCCTCTCCATCGGTGTGTAAGGTGAACGTGCCGACACTGTGAGTGTTTAATGCCTCCCAAGACAATCTTACGTTCAACATTCTGACGATCGACTACCGTTCGTGAAAGGCGGCTACATTCTCGTGCAACAGCCTCATAAATGTGGGTATTCTTGGTTAAAAGTCTGAAAAATAAAAGAGGACTATATGGGGAGTGTGTTCCCTGGCTCCCAGTTTGGGTTATAAATCTAATTCATCATTAAAAAAAAAAATAAAAAACGATAAACTCCATAGCATTACTGAGTTTTCTTCACAGTATTATAAACTCTATAGAATAAAATGTATCCACTGACCAGTAAGGTACATTGCTTGTTATCTTGGAAATTAACCTGCCAAATTGAGCCTCTCATCAATGTTGTTGAATATACAATCGAGGTAGGATGTGCTCATGTGAATCATCTCAGTATTAACAGACTTTATGGACAATTTCTGGTCATAGTTGTTCGTCTGTCATCTTTATCACTGATATATCACAGTGAGAGAGGATGATGCGTCAAAGATAAAATCTGACTTTTATTGTTGACAAGAATGTGAGGGGGAGGGGTAAAAGCTAGACAATTACAAACCTTTTATCCTGCTTATTGCATCGATCTACAACAAGAATGGCTATCTTTGAGGACTCTTCTTGCCACTGCCTCTTTTCCTCACTGACAACACTCCACTCCTTCATGGCTCCATGGGGCGGGTATAACTGGAAGTACCATAAATATTTGCGTCTTGAAAATTCCTTTGACTATCCTTATAACTCAATTTCCTGCACAAATATTGAAAAAAACAAACATCATGTAACATTATAGCAAACAGAAAAAAACCATGGGAACTATTTACCTCTGGAGGCGGTAATACCTGAACCGAACACTCTTCTAGTATCTGCAAAACACCCTCACAACTCTTGATGGCCGATTCATCAAGCTTGTTCTCATTTTGGTAGCGGAGTTCATGCATGAAGATCCCTACTTTGTATAACAACTGTAAAGAAAAAGTGTCTCCCAGTTTAGATGGCAGTTGCTGACATACTGGATACTGTAAACATGTTAAAATATTTTCTACTATAAAAGGTTAATTGATTAAAATGTTTGTTTATGGATATTTCTCTCCCATAAATGAGCAATACATGCTAAATATAAACTTACTTTCACTTTCCAAAAGGTACAAAATATTTATCTACTAATTTATTCACCTGAGGGTTTGCTTTTGAAGTATAAGATATGATAGCATGAACTTTGGGGTGAGACGCTAAGGCTTGGGCAGCACGGATACGTGTGTAAATGTGAGTTCTTGGAGATGTGACCAACGCCAACAGATGGTTGAGATGCATTCGGAGGATGTCTTGACAACCCCATACCATACGCTCCCAGCCACATCGTTCACTGTTACCTAAGGGATAGTGCAAGTCAATGAAGTTTGCATATTTGAAATAACATACAAGTATAATCACATGACAATGAGAAGATGACCCTAACACAAAACAGGAGATACCAAATTTAACTTATTATGGTAATGAGGTACAGGGGGTCCTTGTTATCCACGGTTAATTGGGACGGAAAAACGCCTCTGAAAATGAATTCACTTAAAGCAGGAAATTAATCCCATAAGAAATAATGGAAATAGGTAAAATTGGGACCATGACATTGTACATGACACTCCAAAAAATGACATATCTTTTGACAATTATTTACCTGAAAAACATTTGTTAAACATTTGATAACACATTATTTTAAGAAATTATTTAACTTTACAAATTATCCTTAAAGCTCATTGGGGTCGGTGTGTTGAAGCAATGTAAGTTGTGTTAGTGACCCGGTGGTCCGCAGCGACCGTTGCTGGTGTACACTCACTCCAGTGGTTCATTGAGACAAAAAACATGCTATAATGTTTGAAAAATAAATAAAATATTTTTATTAACTTAGCTTCAAAGGTAGAGATGTTTGGTTTGATTGGATTGATGGAGGTGGTTGTTGGGGGATGGAGGATTAATTGGAGGATGAAAAAGAAACAGGACTTGGTGGATTGTCCACTCTCATTCTTCTTTTGCCTAATTATTTCTAATTTTACATCTATACTACAGCTAGTGTACTTCCTGCACCACCCTGTTTGGGTTGGGATCTCATGGCTACAAAAATTATAAAATAATTCACCACAACATGGATGAAAAGACACAGGAAAGGCAGGAGTAAACACAACACAGTACTGGTCTGGACGAAACAAAGCTGGAGACTGGTGCAGGGACACGTGTGTGCATGCATGACACCAGGAAGAGGATAAAATTTCAAACGCTTCAGCTAAAATTCTGTAGCGGTTTTGGGGAGTTTTAAATCCGTAGGTTTTATCCAGAGTTTCACAGACTTTGAGAGATTTTTTAATGGAATCCACTTAAATGGGAGAGCTTTTTACGTGGATGGTCACAAAAAGTTGACCACTAACTGCAAAACTGTGGATAGTGAATACTCTTATAGCAAGAACCTCCTGTATTAGAAAATTACTCACCTTATGCGTAGATTTATTGGGTGTTCTATGACCGGAACATGTAAGATTATAATATAAAAGTACTGTAACTTCATTTATAATACAAATACTTTATTAGATCAAGACTGATCCATACTTAAGGTGTGCCAATTGAGCCTCCCTATAGGGTGGCTACACTGAACAAACTCATACTGAACAGAAATATTATGAATGCTTTAAAATAAGAACATTAAGAGTATTCCAAGACTGTAAACTAGATGAAGAATAACCACATTTAGCACCTTAAGAGATCTGTCCATTTACCGTATCTATCAACAACAAGTATGATTTAAAATAATAATCAGAAATATTTCCCTTTTTGTCAATTTGTGCTAAACAAGAACAATTTGGGGCACATAATGTGAAGCACCACCAACCTTTACGTTGTATGATGGTGGCAGCTGCACACAAGAGAAGCTCTAACAGAAATAAGCTAAAAGTCTCAGGAGCGCTGGCAGAGGGCAAGGCACTCGCCACTGCCTCAACAGATGACCATGCTGGAAGGGAAACAATGCTAATTCACTCAACTGTTTTATTATATCACTAATTACATTAATTAATCAATACAGAGGGTAAAAGAAGACAGTTATTGTGAGATAAATCATTCTCTCTAAATATGCTTTTAAAACCACCAGTTACTTAATATACCATAACTACCCTCTTGTTTAAGTCTTCCTCTGTACATTATCTCGACTTTCTTTCACTCTTTTAGATTGCTCTTTCCTGCTACTGTACAGGATGACTATAATCAACATCAACACAGCCTCTCCCTCTCTTACTATCTTTCATTCAGAGAAGTTACCTTAACATATTTGTTGAGCTATGGTGTTCCTCTTCCAAAACTTGGCCCTAACACTTTCAACCAATCACCTCAATACATTACATAACTTAAGTTGAACAAAAAGTACTATGAATTCTTTGTGACATTGTTTGTAACATTAAATTGGCATACATCGAATAAAAGTTATAACCTGATATACTGTATACGAGTACGGGAATACCCAGGTTATTGCATGGGATGCGTTCCTAAAAGTAATTGCGTATATTGGGGCAATTTTCCCCCATTAGATTTAATGTAAATAGGGGAATATGCATTCCCAGCCAGTAACTTTGGTCACATATTTTTTTTTCTCAATGTATACTACTCATACTCCAAGGCTATTAGGGACCAAGGTCAAGTATATACTCTAGTACCAAAAAAATGACTTGAAAGCAGAGGATATTAGTCACTAACGATCTATTGTCTTCCTAATAGAAGACGAGCTGTGGTCACCATGCTGACCAGACCATATAAAAAATTGTCCCAAACATAATATCTGAGAGACATAAACAAAATAAAAGTCACTCGATTTCCTCACAGTGCTAAGATGTATAAATACCCTACATAAAATCCTTGTGGCACTTAGTATTTCAGCTATTACAACACATATTAGTGGAGCCTTCATTGTGAGTATTCACAACTGATCTGCCAGGCAAGAAGATGAGGGTAGCAATGCGTGTGATGGAGGGTGCGGGGGGGGGGGGGGGTTTGAGAATTGCAATTAAATGCCAGGTAGCGACGTGTCCTCCTAATATTATGTATTAAGTAATTATTAGATGTTTTAATTGCCTGTATGTTGGCCTGTGAGTTATTGCTAGGCATTAACATACCTAGGTATAAGCTAGACGTCGCATTCTGGATTGAACAAAAATAATAATAACCAGGGGCAAATCCAGGAACAGCAAAGGGGGGGAGGGTATTGCTCACCGAAGTTATGGGTGGTGGACCATGGCAAGCACAGCCAGCCCACCCAGCTGGGGGTGTGAAACTTGGCCAATATCATGGGCATTTTGAGGCCATTTTGAAGCCATGTGTACTTGATATTAGGAGATATTCTGAGGTCAATAATAATTACTTTTTACTTAAAAAAAATGCTTGAGTACAATACTGCATTAAAAGAAATAATATTTAAATTTTCTGATAAAAAGGGGGATCCGGACCCCCCATAACACTGCTATGCCTGGTAGGAAGAAAGGTAAGGCAATATAGCTAAGGTGACATCTAACTTGGCATCCTGTCAAGTAAAAAAAAAAAAAAAAACACACACACACACACACATAATTAAAAATTATCAATAACTTGTAATAAATCAGTGTATTCACTCCCAGTAAACACTGCTCCTTACACTGTCACTATGTTGAAATGAACTGTAGTCTGAGCTTTTCCCCATCTAAGTTATTATATGTCTTATTTGTGTCACTTATGTTACTTGTATATTATTTGTAATTCGCAACCCATTCCCCAAATATGTAACTGTATATTTTCAGCCTTCTGGCTGCCAAGCTCTTTCAATAAACCGTTAATTATTATTATTATTATTATTATTATTATTACACACACACACACACACATCAACCCTCAGTGAGACAGGACGTGCCCCGAAGGCGCTCCCGGTTTTAGCAGCCAGGCCGAGTCTGTTTGGCCCTGCCCGCTCCCCCTGCTATACCCCTACCAGCCTTACTACACCAGGATCGATTCAACAAAACATTCTAGTGATTAGTGAACGATTGATTACGGAGCAGTGCAATAAGTGATTACCATACAGTGCTTGATAGTGCACCCCAAGGAAAAGTC
Source organism: Homarus gammarus (assembly GCA_958450375.1). Classification (NCBI taxonomy): domain Eukaryota; kingdom Metazoa; phylum Arthropoda; class Malacostraca; order Decapoda; family Nephropidae; genus Homarus; species Homarus gammarus. The sequence continues at coordinate 850,024 of CAUDMG010003433.1, read as the reverse complement.
AGACAGTGGGCACTTTATCGGTCACCTTTAAAGTGTCAATGACAAGGACCACCGCGGTGTTTACATCTATCGTGAAAACTGTGTTGGCGACCCCAAGCACCAGGGACAAAGACCCACGGTCTTTACGACTGACAAATATTAACAGATGTCTACCAGTGTCAGTGTCCCTCAAAGTGCCGTCAGTGACAAACACTTCCGTCCGCCCACAACAGATTTCAACAGATGGCCACCAATCACTTACTCCCGACGCACTCTGTACCATCTAAAGCGTGGGAACGGTTATCCTGATGGCAGTGTTATCCGACTACTCAAGTCACTGAACATATTCCACGCGCGTAGCCGTAGACAAGGCCGTCATGCACATAAGCCCATTAGAACCGTAACCTCCACTAGGAAACCGGAGAAACCCACCCCTGACAGACCATACCACCACACTGAAGTTCCACGGATATGGTATGATCTCCCGTCTTTACTGCTATCCAACGTCACTTCCCTAGCTAGCAAGTTCGACGAGCTGGCAACTACAGTCAGGTCAACCGCCGCGAGCGTCGTTGCCATATGTGAGGCTTGGCAAATTGTGCCTGAAACGTGTCATATTGAGGGATATCAACTCTTTCATCACCTTCGTTCACAAAGACGCGGAGGAGGTGTTGTCCTCTTCTGTCAAGATGACCTACGCCCGTCACGCCTGGATGTTCAAGTCCCAGCAGATGTGGAAGCATTATGGGTACGTGTCGTGCTACGGGCCCACCCGCGCAACACTGCTTCCATCATAATCTGTGTGGTATACCATCCGCCTCGATCACCCACCAGAGACACTCTTATCAATCATCTCATCACCACCTCAGACCACCTCAGAGTTAGGTACCCATGTGCCAAGTTAGTATTATGTGGGGATTTAAATGAAATTGACACCACTGATATCCAGGACCAGCTATCACTATCACAAGTCGTGACCTTCCCCACACACGGTCAAAATACCCTTGACCTTATCTTAACTGACTTAGCGGACCAGTACCAACCACCTCAACCAATGCCTCCTATCGGGTGTAGCACACACTTATCAGTGCTCTGGTCCCCAGCTGCCACTCCCACTCAAGTACAGAGACCCTACATCAAGACCTACAGGCCGATTACTGACTCTGCAGTGCGCCTATTCGGGCAGTGGATAGTTCACCATCCCTGGACTGAAGTACTTAGCGTGGATGACTTGGAAACCAAATGGATAAATTATACCAACACCACCACGCAAGCTCACCACCACTTCTTCCCCGAGAAGTCCGTCAGATCTCACCCAGCTGACTTGCCCTGGATCGCACCTCGGATCGGAAGACTTGTGCAACAGAGAGTCGGAGCCTTTCATCTCAATGACCACATCCGCTGCAGGTCCCTTCGCAACCGGGTCATCCGCGAAATACGCACTGCAAAGAAGTCCCACTACCCAACCAAATTACAACACCTGAAGCAGACCAACATCAGTCAATGGTATGGTAAGCTTAAAGAACTCTGTGGACTAAACAATAAGACACACCCCCTCCCCTTCCTTAGCCATCTCACTAGTGTTGACGCAGCTGAGCAAACAAATAACCATTTCGCTACTATATGCCAGACGCTCCCACGGCTTGACACAACAACTCTCCCTGCTTACCTACCAGCCCCCCTTCCCACTGACTTAGTAGAAGAATTTGAAGTAGCAAAGCGCCTGGACGAGCTAAAATTGGAACGCTCTGCCACCCCCATTGACTTACCAATGAAACTCTTCAAGGAGTTCTCCCCGGAGCTTGCTAAACCCCTCTGCTCCATCATCAATGCTTCTCTCAGTCAAGTCGGATGCCCAGCTGACTGGAAGACCTCTTATGTATCACCAGTGCCCAAGTCAACCAGCCCACAATCCTTAAATCAACTGCGACCTATTGCAATCACCCCAATACCCAGCCTAATCTGTGAAAGTTTTGTGTTCGACTGGGCTTATGCTGATATTGCAGGAGTCGTAGACCCTCAGCAATTTGGCAACATGAAAACTTCCTCCACCACTCACTGTCTTGTCAGCTTTCTCGATTACATATACCGCCATCTCGAGAAACGAAAAACGTCTGTAGCTGTCGCCTTCATTGATTTCACTAAAGCGTTCGACCTAGTCGACCACAATATAATCATCAACAAAGCTATTGACCTCGGGCTTCGAAGAAGCCTCATACCATGGCTTACAGACTTCCTCAGTGACCGACGCCAAGCTGTACGCTTCCGAGGGGCTGTCTCCACCTTTCAGTCACTCACCTGTGGCGTCCCCCAAGGCACCAAGATGGGACCACTCTGCTTCCTTATGCTCATCAATGATGCCCTAGGAGAAACCCCTGCTCGCTGGAAATATGTCGACGACTCCACCATTGGGATCAGCGTCAACAATTCTGCTCCCAACTATACCGCCCTTCAGGATTTATTGAACAGTCTCCAAAACTGGGCCACCAACAACCATGTCACCATCAACCATACCAAGACCATGGTTATGCACATCAACCTCTCCTCCGACATTGTCCCACCTCCTTCCATTACTCTAGGTCCGAACACACTCCAGGTTGTAGATTCCACGAAGCTCCTCGGCGTCACCATAGACAACAAACTAAATTGGAAACCACACGTCAATGAAGTTGTCAAATCCTCCAGTTTCCGTCTCCACCTCCTCCGCCGACTCAAGTCCCTCGGAGTTCCTGCACACGAGCTCCTCAGTGCTTACACAACATTCATACTTCCCAAGCTCACCTATGCCTCCCCCACCTGGTCTTCCTCCCTAAATGCCACACAACGTAAACACCTAGAAAAAGTACAAAAGAGGGCATGCAAGATTATTCTCTCCCCCTCCTACTCCACATATCAAGAAGCGCTCAAAACACTGACCCTTTCGACTCTCACTGACCATCACCACGACCTCATCTGCAAATTTGGTAAGAAGCTTCTACACCATCCTCGACACCGGCTCCTACTACCACCTGAGATCCCTTGTCCGAGAATTGCTGTTCGACACCACAACCGCATCCAGCCCATACGTGCACGAACTGATCGCTATAAGAGCAGCCCAGTCCCAACCATTGTAAGAATTATCAACAACTTGTAGTACTGTGACACTGTCACTGTGTTGAAATGCACTGTAGTCTGAGCTTTTCCCCATCTAAGTTATTATATGTCTTATTTGTGTCACTTATGTTACTTGTATATTATTTGTAATTCGTAACCCATTCCCCAAATATGTAACTGTATATTTTCAGCCTTCTGGCTGCCAAGCTCTTTCAATAAACCGTTAATTACTAATTATTATTATTATTATTATTATTATTATTACACACACACACACACACACACACACACACACACACACACCTATGCTCTTCATATTTCTTATTTTATAGCAACATATTCTTTTATTTCACTACAGATAAACTACACATAATGCAATAAAATAACTACAATAGCATAAAACAAAACAAAAGAACACTATATATGAGTGTGTGTGTGTGTACTTGTGTGCGCACGTGTCTGTGTATGACATTTAAACTAACATTTACCATTGCCATATAAAGAATTCTAGAGCGCTCGGTGTATTTTTTCACATAGTGGTTTGGAAGTACAGGAACAGGCATGGGGTGAGTGTCTCCTGCGCGCATTCTCCGTTCCACTGAACTTCATTAATTTCTAAAATGCGTAGGTCTGTGTGTGTGTGTGGAAAAAATGCTCGGGTGTGAAGCGGGCCTTTTGTTGGAATATGAAAGCTGCAGCTAGCCGCCTGATTTGAAATATTACTGAAGCAGTGTAGGGTATCGTAATTTATCATTTGCAAATATCGAATACGGGTGTTAAAATACACAATTGCATATAAGAGGGGTTGCGAACATCAAGGTATCCCTGTATGTCCCATCTAAATATTCACCAGCGTACAGGTTGGGATTTGTGTCTCGTTAATTAAGAATATTTAGATTAGAAAATATAAAGTTTGGAAAAGGATTGTGTGTTGATATATCAAATTCAGTAGTTTAATTTAGAAGCAAACATACCTGTATATGTATAGAAGTACTCAATAAAACACTACCTTCAATAAATTTAATTTAATGAGAATACAAAAGCGATTCAGAACTAAATATATTTCTATTAGATATGAATAAATATATCTGTTGGCCTGCTGATAAGCTTCACCAAATTTATACAAAAAATATAATCAACCCATAACCATATATGACTATACTGCACAGCAAAACAAATCTCAACCACGGGACAAACACAAACACTGATCCAGGCAAGAAAGCACACCCACATATACTGTACACACACAACCAAGAGGTCATATCACTACAACACCTGTAATATATAGCTCACCTGACATAAATAAAAAATCTGTTGCCTTTTGTATGAGAACTTTGAATCTGTCCACTAACTCAGAGTGAGACAACACCTTTTCTTCCTTTTTGGAGTTTTCAGCAGCCAAAGCAGGGGAGCTCTGACTCTGGCTGACAAACAGCTGCTCTGATATGTTGTGAAGGCTGAAATGACAATTAAGACGTGATATGATGAACAGAATTCAATCCTCTCAAGCTCAAGATCTGGGATTTTAAAAGAAATCAGTACCCAGTGTTATTAATTTTTTTTATGTCAATGAAATGCTGAAATGGGTCAATCTTAGCCCTAAGTCCTTTAATAATGCTTGAGAAATATCTCCTCACTTAAAAACCCTGAATATGCATCAAATGTATAAATAATAACTAACAAGAACAATATGATTTTACTGTCTTATTATAAATTATACTTCTCATAATCTTTATCTATTCTATTATAATTTTCTTTTGGAATTGAACCAGCAGTTCTCACAGTCTTAATAAAGAGATGTAATTAACTATTTTGTTGTGCCATTGCAAATACTTCTGAGTACTCAATAAGATCAGCCTGCTGGTGACATAAGAAGTAAATTCTTTTGTAAACATTTGCCCTACCCACTGGTAAGTGATGACCTCTGAGTGGAAGAACAGATGGACAGACACATGGATGGATGGACAAAAAAACAAACAAAGTCCCCAGCAGCTCTATTAAAGACTCTTACCTTTTTGTGAATGGAATGGTTGTGTAATTGGCTAGAACAGAGCCCACTCCCGAATCACTGTCCTCACGCGGAGCACCTGACGAGAACAGCTTCAAGTTGTGTAGACTGGTGGATCCTGATACACTTGTTTTTTCCACTGTCAGATTAAATTAACGATTAATTAATGCCAGTCAAACACTTGAAATAAATCATAATTATCAATTTTTCTCAAGTTTTCCCATAACTAATTAGTACACTAAATTACCTTCAAAAACTTTACAATTTTGTTATGTATATAATTAATTTTTGCGATAATGCAGGGAGGCCAGACAGGCGCTAATAACCTGAGTATTCAGCAGCTACTGAGTTAATCAACCATCTTGGAAGGATGTTAGTCCACTGATGAAGTGTTCCAACATTGACATGCATATTGAATGCACATGAAATAATGTAAAAGAACCGAATCCTTCACTAAATTTAATGAGGAATCAATCCTCTGACCAATTACCAGAGGGTGAATTTTAATATATACTAGTTTTTCACTGTAAAACTGGAATGACACAAGAACATGAACAAAACAAAATGAAGCTTATGGAAGCCATTTACCAGTACAGTACATCATTTCTTTAATTTTCTTTTGCATCAAATATTGTACTGTAATGCAAAATAAATTTCACTTGTGCTAATAATACGAACTAACAAGAAAAAATATTACAAGTACAGTAGTTACAGAAACTTACTTTTAAGGCTATCATTAATATCTCGAGGTAGTGTGTGCTGGTGTGTGGAAGCTGTGGCCTGAATGCGTGAGAGAGCCACCTGTAGAAGAGCTGCCTCAGTGCCCTGCAGGTGACCCACACAGCTTGCCTGACCTCCACATACAGCAGACTCCCCACGACACAACAAGTTCAAGTGATGCAGGACCTCTAAGCTCAACTGTAAATATAAGTGACAAAATGTGAAAGTGGTTTCCACAGCAAATGGCCTGTTAGATGCAGTATAAATACTAGATACAACACACTGTATACTAAATCTGCTTTTGGTAGTCAAGGATGCAGTGTTGCTGGCACTGTACATAACCACCTTCCCTTTCCACAGCTATAAAGTTAGGTACTAAGCTGAGTGAAGCGACCCTAAGGCCAGGGTTCAAACACTGTATCCACTTGTGTAATAAAAGCCATTCCTTTTCTGTCTGTACTAATTCATACTTCATTTATCATCGATCAATTCTACAATACATAAACTTCTTTAATACTTGTCAATTATTGTACTTGCCACATGACAGCCAGCACTTCATACTCTACATATTCATGTTTTATTATTATCATTATATGATTTGGATGTTTCATATTACAGTATATGTTTCCTCAATAATCACGGGACCCGATAATCGCTGATCTGGCTTATCACTAGAGCCCATATTGGTCTTTTTTTGTCATGTGAATGAAATACAGTATTGCCTATTTCGTTGAATTATGCCTACATACTGTAATGCCTTATATTAGTGTTTTGTCTGTTATTTGTAAAAAAAAGGTGAAGAAATTATTTCCCTGCGATTAGTACGATTGTATGGGAGAAAGACTTTTTTTTACAATATATGTCCATTCCTGGCTCACTACGCCTGTTGTGTTATTGGGAGATACCTCTTGTCATGCTCAGTGAAGCGTCACTAATCCAAGGGTTGTCAGATGTCATAATCGCCGGTGCCGCTGACACGAGTGAAGTGATCAGTTCTCTTTCAAAGACAGAAGTTGATACACCCGCATAAACAAAGGATTCCCTTAAACAAAAACTTTGCAGTTTAGTTAAAGAATTTGGTGACATTTTGTCAACGGATGGGGAAGTGCTCTTTTGCAAAGTCTATCAAAAGTCAATAAACTATGAGAAGAAATACTTTGTTTCTCAGCATTTAGAGACACCTAAGCATAAAACAAATGCTTCTCTAAAAGACGGTGAAAAGAAGACATGCCTTCTCTCAACATACACAGCAGCTACCAATTGACAATCTTAGTTTTCAATGGACTTGTGCAAGGCATTCATGGATGCTGGTATTCCTTTGTGGAAGGTGGAAAATAAATCTCTGAAGGGATTTCTAGAGAAATACACCAAGGGAAGTGTACCAAGCGAGGCTACATTAAGAAAGAATTATGTAAACCCTACCTTTGATAGTATCATGCAGAAAATACATGATGAAGTGAGTGACAAAAGAATTTGGATCTCCATTGATGAGATGAATGATGCTGTTGGAAGGTATGTTGCCAATGTGACTATTGGAACCATGGAGCCTGGATGGCGCCTTTTTTTTATTTTATGCTGCCTATATTTGAATAGTTTAGTACCTATTTGCCTGCATTTTTTCAAGGATTTTAATTGCCATAACATCTGGGCTCTACTTATCACGTTATCTGGGTTATTGCAAAATTATCGTGGGACAGCTGCGGGTCTGCGAGAGCCAGCGGTAGCAGCGACTGCCAAGAGATGGCAGCACGGCTCGTGGCACCAGAATCCAGTGATAGCATTTGTTTTCCTGCGCTATTTTGATTGGTATTTGAAGAGTTTTCTAGTCTGTGCTTGTCTTGGGTGCAATTTTTTACTTACCCTCCACCATGGCACCTGTGAACAATAAGAGTGTTAAGGTTCCTGATCTAGCCAAGCGATGAAGACGTGTGTATTCTCTGGTTGACTGTTCCGATGTTCCCGACAAGGATAAGTATACGCATCGTTATACACCCATTGTGTGTTACCACTTCCTTCCACTCCACTCTCTAATCATCCCCACCTTTCTGCTTTCTCACTCCACAATTTAAAATTTATGTATCGCAATGTAGAAGGAATACGACGTTGTTCATTTATACTTACAGTACACTCAATTTTGTGGGTAGACATCAGCTGCTCAGTTGTGGCTACAGCCAGTGTCACCAACAAACTGATTGATGCATCATCTTCTCACCACTTACCACATTCTCCCCCTCCATCACCAGCTCCATGATCACCACCACTACCTCTATTATCACCACCTAAATCATAATTTCAGTGATGGCTTTGCCTTAGCCAGACCAGATTAGAACAATATCCACTGCCTCCCACCCACTTCCCATCTCCCTCCCACCCACTGCATCTCACGGACACTGCCTCTCACTCATTCTACTATGACTGTCATTCATGATAAAATTTTGTACAGTACTCTACATTGTTTACTTGTTATTCATTAATTAATAAAGATATGTTACTAGTATTATATCTTTTAGTGTGCCTACACATATTTGTGGTATATATGGGTCAGTTCAGGGATGCATCTATGGGGTCGTGGGAAGAAACTAATTTTTCCCATATGTTTTGTGTTTCAATATGTACGGTTTTGCTTATCACGGTAGTTTCTGGAACCTAACCCTTGCGATTACTAAGGCTACATGTATATATTATATGGAGTTTTAATATCTCCTCTAGCAGTGATGACATATAGAGAATCTTCACACAACTTCATTTACTAGTGTCAATACCACAGTAAATTACTTCAAAATAAAACAACAATAATTCTGTTCAACATACATTTTTACATTAGTTTAATCTTGTTCATCCCTATTACAACAATAATACTAAATATCTGTTTTCATTGCTGATCTCCCCCTTCAGTGGTCAAGAATCACACATAACAGCTGAAGGCAAGATGATCACAGTCCAATTAAAAGTAATTTTGCATATTGGTTGAACTCCCACTATTATGAATATCTATAGTACTATGATCAATTAGTCACAACTAGGAAATATGCTGCTTTATACACTTATCCAATTGGTACTTACCATAAAGTTTTTGTGTTGGGGAGACGCTACAAGGCAGTTGATTATCCAGGAGAGGATCTCGGTAATGTCCGACACAACCACCTCACACTCGCTCTCACCGGTCACGTCACTCACGCCTACACCTTCAGTGTGCAGAGACTTCTTGAGTGTGCACAAGAGGGAATCCACAAAATGGGCTTTGTGGATAAGTGGAATGATGAGTTCCATGTTCTAAAACAAGAAAAAGAAAAAAGTAAAATACCAAATACCAAGAGACAACCATGACACATATTTCTTTGGCCCTCCCTTGCTGTAATGCTTCACCTCCCTTCTGTGGTGTAGGCTGTGTCCCACTACCTACACATCTGCTATAGTTATCTCCATATGTCCTCTTTGCTATCCTAATTCCTGGTACCTTTCTCACATGTTTATACCACCTCAGAGTACCTCACTTCACTTTCTAACCTGCAGCGCTGTTCACATTCTCAGCCTTCTTACTTACCTCACTACTAACTTATATACACTTAAAAGAATAATTTCCTGAGATGTAAAAGTATACCCAAAAAAAATATGCCGAGACTTGATTTTTCACCCCCACAAATTTTTTGTTATGCAGAGTGACGAGAACTAAGCATAATATATTTTCTCCTGGTAGATAATAGAATAAATGCAAAAAAATTATTTAATCAAAACAGTCACCCCATGGTTATAGCGCACTTGGTTATTGCGATTTTCGTTATCTGCACACCTGCTGTTATAGCGCATTTTTCAAGCCGAGAATTTCGTTATCACGCAGTTGCCTCCAGGTGTTTTTACCCATTTGCTTCACCTACATCTATTGAGGATAAAATCTTTCACCTACAAACTGACAATAACACATTTGCTGTAATCAGATATATCTAGTTGCCTCAACAATTGCAACCCCAGTTACAATTTAAAATTCTGTGTCATTACTAAGGAATAACGAAGCCTCAGGTGCACTCTAAGATTGAGAGAAAACGGATGACTCGGGCGTCCTGAAGCGATGAGAAAACGGACTCCTCAGACGGGGGACTCAAATAAAGAAAGCATAGCTACATGTTTTGTGGACTACAGTATTAAGCGTACCCTTTTCATCACTTTGTAATAAACCTAGCCATGCCTATGTGTGTTTCTGATACTTACCATAACATTATCTATATCTTTAGTGGGTCTAAATGGTCATAAAATGGGAAAATTGGGGTTGGGTCTTGGGTGCCTAGAACCAATTAGAATAAATCCCATAGGTTCTGCACTTTCGTTATCGCGTTTTTCGTTATCACGCACTCGGCGTGTTCCCAATTAGAAGTGATAACCAAGGGATAACTGTATACTTATACAGTATTTTCTTGATTTAACGAACTAATTCGAGCCGCCCCTTTCCGTTAAATCAAAATTTCCGCTAAATCGAATTTCCGACATTTTTGCTCGATTTAGTGAAAAAGTTTAACTAAATTGAGCACGATTCCATTAAATTCCACACCAAATGCACCGCTTGGCAAGTGAGGTTTTCATTTAGTCTGTGTCCTTTCGCCACTGCGTGTGTTGTTCACTGCTACCTCTTGGTCAAGTAACTACTGTGCCTAGACATCATGCCAAAAATTTCTCAGAAGTCTCAGAAAGGAAGTGGTGTGGGGGAGAAAGTCAAAAGAGTGCAGCTATCAATTTGAAACAAATTTGAAAATAATAGAAAAAATTTAAGACAAATACTGAACCTGCTAGTTTAAGGTAAACCATGAATAATGTATCTAATGGTTCTATGTACATATCATGTGTCTGAGGCGTGAGCATATTAATGGAATTATTCTCGATAGTTCACTAAATCAAGCAAAAAATAAAGGAAAAAATTCCTTCTGCTAAATTGAGTTCGTTATATCAGATTCCGTTAAATCAAGAGTACTGTAACCTGTATACTATAGTAATCTCAAGATGAGACGGAATCCAATAGATGGAATGGAAATTGGGCTAGAAAAATTCCGGGAAAACTTTCTCCATTCCGGGTCTATGAATGTATTTACGAGGATGAAAATCAGGCACATTTTCTGAAAAAAATTCTGAGAAAATTTTTCCAAGCCTCTCCGTTCTGGGTCTGGGAAAAATTTTTCCGGGACTTCCAAGAGATTAATTAAGGCCCTGATTAACATATCTGGCTAAGCGCCACAACAAGAAAAACGAGAAAAACGCAGTCAAAGTTATGCAACTTTCAAAATGCCATATCTCGGTAAACCAGAAATGCTTTCAATTTTTTTTTAATAGCTTAAATTAAGTACTTTCATGTTAGCATAGTTAAATTAATGAAACTCAAAGGCATTTTGAAAGAGAAAACGATGACTGCATTTTTCCCCGATTGCAATTGCACATTCAATGACATGACACCCAACTCAATGATTAATAACTCCAAAACTATTAAAGACATCGCTATCACTTTCATGTATGTTTAAGTTAAAGACAGTAAGATGGTAAGAAAAGGAAAAGATTAATGCTTACATATAGGAGATGGTCATTTGTCGTGTTTCTGAATAAAGGTATTCTGTAACACCAAGTCACCAAGCTCCCAAAAGTCCTTGTGGATGGCTTCTCGAATTGGAGCACTAATTTTATCATAACTGCCATCAGAACAAGGAGGCCCCATAACTCTTGCAGGAACACGTTTACCTGTAGCCCTACTAGTGTAGGCCTGCCCTTGGTTCCGCTGTTTTTTTGCTACGTTCTGTGCCTGTGTCTCGGGATGGCATCCCTTCTTTCTGCCTGTGGAGGTGCAAGGAACATCACTCTCACTACCCGTGTCAGACATGTTCACCAAAGTTACGCAAACACAGAAAAAAAGGCTCAGCGGGATAGCTGAGTAATCCAAGCAGCACAGTATAAACAGAGCGACTGACCATGTGCTCAAGGGGGAATTGTACGCGTGCTGTAATTGGCTGTAAGCAGCCTTCGCGGTATGTGACATGACACGTCATTGGCTCCCACCAATCACGCAGCATGCGGCTCAGCTGAGTAGCGCGTAGCCAGGTTTGTTACCAAGCTTAAAACTCCTGGCTGTGGCTGGGCGATGCGGCTCGGTATACATGTTAGGACAATGGGGAATTTTCAACCCTAAGAATGTTTGCATACTCAGTCAGGTATTATTCCCCAAGAAAATAGAGGGTTGGAGGGATACAGTGGTATACAGTCTCTCCTCGACTTACGACAACCCGGACATTCGACGGCCATGGCCATATAAAATACTTTTCAAATTAAATATTTTCGAGTCCTGATGTTTGGTCTTAATGTGAAGCCGTATGATAGCTTGGGCTGGGCCGCCTCATGGTGTACAGCATCCATGTCGTAGCCCGCACAGTTCAGTGATCGAGCTGTGTACTGACAAAATTTTTGTTTGTAATTCCCTTTAAAGTGGCTTGCAAGCATAAAAGTGAGAGTTCTCATGGTGCTGAACAGAAAAAGAGACAGTCAATTACTTTTGAGATGAAAATGAATATAATAATGCAATATGAAAATGGAAAAACGGTATCAACCATTTCATGCGACCTTGGCTTCTCTCACTTGACGATATAAAAATTTTTGAAGGACAAGGAACGAATTCGTGAGGTAGTGAAAGGCTCAGCACCTATAAAAGGAACAATAATAACAAACAAAAGGCAAGGTCTTATTCATGAGATGGAGAAATTACTTGTGACATGGATGGAAGATCAGCTGCAAAAGCATGTACCCTTAAGCCTACTAACCATACAGGCTAAGGCAAGAAGCATTTTTGAAAGCCTGAAAGAGCAGGCAGGAGATGAGTGCGGCCAAAACTTCACAACAAGTCATGGGTGGTTCTAAAGGTTTAAGAAACGTTACAATTTGTACAGTGTAAAGGTGAGTGGAGAGGCAGCATGTGCCGATGTGGGTGCTGCTGAAGCTTTTAAGGAGGAGTTAGATTGTGTCATCGTGGAGGGAAATTATTTGCCTGAGCAAATATTTAATGTGGATGAAACTGGCTTAATCTGGAAGCGCATGTCAGAATGGATATACATCCACAAAGAGGCGAAAACCATGCCGGGACTCAAGGCATTCAAGGAACGAATCACACTTCTGTTGGGGGGGAATGTAGCTGGTTTCATGGTAAAACCCTTCATGATATACCATTCAGAGAACCCAAGGGCTTTTAAAAATGTCAGCAAGCACACACTGCCAGTGTTTTATCGCAGTAATAAGAAAGCATGGATGACCCTAGCACTGTTTGAGGATTGGTTCCCGAGTTGTTTCATTCCACGAGCCAAGGAGTATTGTCTGCAACAAGGGGGTTGCCTTCAAGATTATATTTATTTTAGATAATGCTCTGGGACACCCACCACACCTGGACAACCTGCACCCTGATGTTAAGGTAGTCTACCTTCCACCTAATACTACCTCTATCATCCAACCCATGGATCATGGTGCTATTGCTACTTTTAATGCATATTTTTTATGTACGACCTTCGCTCAGGCAGTTGCTGCTACTGAGGGTGAGAAAATGCTCAGAGTTTTGGAAGGACTACAACATTTTGCAATGTACAAAGAACATAGCTGCAGCATGGGATGAGGTTACAGGTCAGTGCATGAATGGAATATGGAAGAAGGTCGTGAAAAGACATGTGAACAGTTTCAAAGGATTTAATGAAGATGAAGCAATTTCTGAGATTAGTAACAAGATAATGCAGATGGGTAAACATCTGGAGTTAGAAATTGATAATGAAGATGTTGAGCAGTTGGTGGAAGGTGTAGCAGAAGAGCTAAGTAACGAGGATCTTATTGAGCTGGAGGCACAGAAATTTGCAGAGGAAGAAGAGAGACAAAATGTAAAAGAAGAACCTGCACCTCCCAAAAAGTTTTCAGTGAAACAAATGACAGAGGCATTTGCTACTATTAATAAGGAGATGCAAATGTTTGAAGAAATGGATCAAAATGTTGAGCATTTTGCAAAAGTTGACAGACTGATCCAAGATGCACTTGCTTGCTACAGGGAGATTTACAATGAAAAGAAAAGGCAAACTGTGCAGTCTAAATTGGACATATTTTTTAAGAAGTCCCCCACTGCTATCTCCTCACGCCCCACCAGTGCTGCCTCTTCACTCCCTAAAGATGATCCAATACCTTCAACAAGCAAGTATGTTAGCCTGTCTGAAGAAAGCGAACTTGATGACCCACCCAGCCCTGTCTCCTCCTCTGCTTCATCCAATTAATATAGTCCCCATGTTTAATTATAAAATTATTGGGGCTCCTTGTGCATTCAGCTGACTACATTAAAGGTAAGTGCACAGTAACACTTTATTTATTTTTTCATTATTGATTACTTTTTCTGTACTGTATTTCATTTTAGAACTTCTATGTATTATTTTCGCCTTTTCAACTTACGACCTGGTCGTCGGGACGGAACCCTGTCGTAAGTCGAGGAGAGACTGTACTTAACTCGATTTTGGCCGAGGTGGCACTTAGCCAGATATGTTAATAAGGGCCTCAATTCATGCTCCAACGCATCCTAACGAGCTAGACACTTGGGTGGCTCAGCTGCTTGGATCGCTTAGTTCATATTCTGCAGCCAATGTAGAAGGTTGTTCCCTCGCTAGCTGCTGTTATTGTGTACAATTTGTGTTGAGCAATATTGTACAGGACTGTACCAAGACCAAATCAGCCAAGAATACAGTGTTAAGACATAAAATGTTACTACAATTATTATACAGTACTGTACAATTAATAGGAGTGAAAGTACCATATGTACAGGAAAAGGCTATCACTGGAACACCTTAACTTTCGTCTTTATTCAAGACATCATTCTTCTGGTCATGAGACCCACTAATCCATCACCCCAACAATGTGTGGCCTGACATTGCATCAGAAGATCAGTAATATGAGACCACTAATCCCCCACCCCACCTCCACCGCAAGTGTTAAGACAAGACGTGATTACAGCTACATATACTGTACTGTACATTCAGCAGAGTGGACAGTGTATGCCTACTGTAAACTCAAGATGACAGCATCTGTTGGTAATAAAGTACATACAGTGCAGTAACAGTATACATTAGAGTAAATTGTTTATTACAATACACTATATCAAACATGTACAGTGGTATGTGCAAAAAAAATACACCTCTATTTCTGTCCATGCGAGATGAGTAATTTAAACTCGGGGAAAACTTTCCCAGTAGAATGGAAAATTTCAGTGTTGGCTGTGACACACAGGTTCAGTCATGCTTCACACACCCTTATCATATAGATTTTTTTCTTTGTTTTTTATGAATATTTAATGAAACAAACTTTTAGAAAAGCTATTTAGATTTCTTTTAGAAAAATGGTGTTTTTAAATTATTTACAACTGATTTTATAGACTTCAGAATAAATATTTCTTAAAGTTTTCCATAAAAGAATTGAGTCCCCATTATTATAGTGACAAAATATTTTGTTTAAAGATCTTTTATTGAAAGAGTCTTATAGAGAATTAATTTGGGATCATTATGGTACCAAATTCACCTCTCTAATACAATTAGAACAGAAGCTGTGAATAAAAGTTTATGCACTTTTTCACTAGCCATAAATATTTTCTCTTGTGCCTACAGTTTAAATGTAATGGGAGAATGTTTGTCTGTGTGTGATGACATGTATAGTTCACACTCTCTTAGATCCTGGAAAACTTTCCCCAACACCCATTAACACTCCAGGGATGTGTGATAGGGCCTGTCCGTGTGAAATGCGTACACGTTACTTGGAAAATTCCACGGATGTGGGAGATTTCCAGATTTTAGAGTCATCTCATTATCCAGAAAAGTGCTGAACCAATTATTCCTCTTGAATTTGGCATTTAATAATAATAATAATAATAATAATAATAATAATAATAATAATAATAATAATAATAACAAAAATATCTGTAATAGTAGTAGTAGTAATAATAATAATAATAATAATAATAAAGGTCAATTATGTCTTCAATAAAAGCAAACAGGTTTGGTAACCACCTTGTGCAATAAGTCGAGCATCACCATCAAAGAATTGTGGCAGAGTGCAATGTCTTGTGCTGAATGGGGAAGCAATGCCATCAATGGGATGAACAACACAACCTGAAATTAATAAAATTGTCCCATCAAAAAACTGTGAAATTTTAGTACCATAATTGTTCATGTAGACACAACAAATGCCATATACTGGTTTAAAAGATAAAAAATTATTTATCTCAAGGTAAAAAACAGCTATAGTTTGGTGGTAACATTCACCTGTTGTGGGAGAGCAAGGCTGGGATCACAGTCAACGGCATAATCTTCAAATGTGAATGAACGACCCAGGGCGAGGGAAAATGCTGCCAACACTAAATGGGTGGAAATTGTTGCATGTTTATGGAGCTGCTGAGCCATTATTAGGGGAATGTTCTGGCGGAGATGCAGAAGACTGTCCTCAGGTGAACATCTATCCAGCATTGTTGTGAACAGCTGATAAGGGACAAGAGAACATATGTCATTATTGAAAGTCATCAAACAACTACAATGACAAGTATGTAAGTATGATGTACAGTTGGCCCCAGAAATAAGTACAGGTACACCACAGATTTTCCGGGAACTGATGGTCCGGCACCTCCTTTATTCCGGACAAAATTATGAGAGGGCGCTTAACTTCCCTCCCTCCCAGCCAGGGTGAAGGTAGTTTTAGGCTTAAAATTTTTATCTTATAAAATGTAGCTGACTAGACTTAGCAGAATATAACTTACATTACTGGAATCCTTGTAAGATAGTGATTAATTTGAGTATTTTTTTTTTTTTTTACGGGAATTAGCCCACCTGGGCACAGGTCAAACGACCCACAATGGAGCCTGGGGGGCGAAAAAAAAAAGAACGGAAAAAAATTGTAAATATAGAAAAAAAAAGGTTATACTGTATTAACCTACACCACGAAGATGCCGGAAAACCAGCTTTTTAAAGTGAGACAGATTGTAAGAGCATGGAAACACAGAAGAAGGCAGAGCATTCCACAGATTGGCTGTGTGAGGAAAGAAGGATGTACTGTACTATAACAGGTTATTCTCGTGTGACCGACATCCACAGAGAAACGGTGGGCACCACGGGCAAGACGTGTGTTACGAACCCACGGCCTTGCCGGCGGTACACAGGATGCTAAATCCACAGAACATTGCCCGTTAAAGTACCTGTAAGAGAGAGAGAGTGAAGCAACATTGTGGCGAAGAGAAAGGGGAGAGAAATTGTCGACTAAAGGAGGAGAGTTAATAAGACAAAATGCCTTTGATTCCACCCTATCAAATAGTTGGACAGAAGAAGAGCCACCCCAGCTATGAGAGCAGTACTCCAAGTTAGGACGAATGATTTCCCTATATACTTGGAGCAACTGCTCAGGAGTGAAGTAGCTGCGGCATCTGTACAGCATTCCCAACTTTCGGGAGGCAGCTTTAGTTATACTAAGGATGTGTGATTTCCAGGACATATTCAAGGAAATGGTGAGGCCTAACATATTTATTTCAGAATTTGGGAGGATGATAGCGTCCTGAAATGTAATTGGTGGGAGATCGTCTAATTTACAAAGTGTAATTGGTAAATATTGAGTTTTATTACTATAAACTTCACATAGTTTACTTTAAGTTTCTAGGAGTCCATGGTGCTTTAGAGACACAGGAGGTGTATCATTAGTGGGTCAAAGGTGTATTGTTGAATTATTATTACCTGACCTCGGTTGGTCCGGCAAAACAGATAAGCCGGCAAGGCTTTGGAACCAAGGGTGCTGGAAAACCGGTGGTGAACCTGTACCATATTTTATGTCATATAAGATGCAGCCCCCATTTAAGCAGGGAATAATTAAGAAAAAGTTGTGTGTGTATTTTCCTCCTGCAGCCATAGTTTTCTTAAAATAATATATATAACAGGCAATGTGAGAAATAAATAAAAATAATACCAATATATAAATAAAAACAAAGAAATACTGTACAGTATTGACATTTGGCTGCTGGATGACAAAGTTTGTCAATACCCTTACATGTAGTTTGATAGTTTCACTATACACAGGAGACAGCTCAGACAGAACACCTGAGATCCCTGACTCCTCCGCCCTCACTCAGTGTGAAATCTTAACACACAAAGAAAGCTTATGACTCATGTTTTTGATCTTATGATAATTAATATATTTTTTAACATTCTGTACATATATCGTTTCTCACTATTGATCTTTTTTCTTAATTTTTGTATTTATTTATGGTCCTTTATTATTATTATTCAATATTTTTTTTATTTCTTATTAATTACTATTAGTTATTATTATCTAGAGTCCAAATGTTCAGGAAAAATGCCATATATGCTTATACTGTACTATATTTGTCCTTTTTGTCATGCGAGTGAAATATTGCCTATTTCATTGAATTATGCCTATACTGTAATGCCTTATTTTAGTGTTTTTTCTCTTATTTGTAAAAAAAGGTGAAGAAATTATTTCCCTTCGATTAGTATGATTGTATGAGAGAAAGACTTTTTTTACAATACAGCATTACCCCGCCTAACGCGGTTTCACTTAGCGCGTTTTACCGTATACGCGGTGCCTCGCCAGAGCTGAACTTTCACTTAACACGGATTTTTTCCACATATACGCAGTGAGTGTCCGGCTCGAGACGATATTTTTAGATTTGCCCCAAGCGCCACCCGCCCGCCTACCTGCCTGTGCTCCTCGCCTCTCCCTCCTCCTCCCTCCGCTTGGGCAAGCCGCGCGGTAAGGTTGCGCAGTGTGTGTCTTTGTTGCGTTATCACTGACATCATATGACGTATCGGACTGTGATTGGCCATGCATCCCTACCCCCCTCTGCTGCTAGCTGTAATTGGCTTAAAGTATTCTGACGTGACCACCCGGGGGAGGGAGGGAGGGAGGGAGGGAGGAAAGACGATGCTTGACCTAGCCGTGGCAGTTTCATCCCTCAAGGCCACACCGTGTAAACGCGCCTCCATTGTTCCGTAAAATGGCTTCCGCCAGACCACCACCGCCACCAAAGAGAGACCTTTCCTTACCTGGACCCAGCGGCACTAAGCCAAAGAAGACACGACGTTCCTTAAGCTACGAGGTGAAGAACCAAATTATTCAAGATTTGGAGAAAGGAACACGGCAAGTTGATCTCAAATGCCAGCATGGCGTCAACGAATCTATGATTCGCACGATCAAGAAGGATGCAGCCAAGATCAAAGAGCACATGAAAATCACAAAGTCTGCAGGTGCTTCATCTATCAAGTATTGCCAGAACAGGGTGCTGGCAAAAGTGGAAAATTTGCTGGTGAATTATTTGATTCGTCAGGAGCGACGCAACATGGCGGTGGACACGCGCTCAGTGCAGGAGTACGCACGTGAGCTGTACGCACGTGAGCTATACGCAGCAGTGTCACGTAAGCTGGGAATTGCAGAGCCCAAACCCTTCAATGCTTCCTCTGGTTGGCTGCATAGGTTTAAGAAGAGGAACAAGATCACCAACATCAACATTGGTGGTGAGGAAGCGAGTGCTGACCGTGTGGCGGCTAGAGATTTTCCTCCGTTCTTACGTGAGATTATGGAGGAAGGACAGTACACTGACGACCAGGTGTTTAACATGGACGAATCTGGTCTTTTCTGGAAAAAGCTACCTTCCAAGACCTTCGTTGTCCAGTCTGCCAGCAAGGTAAGGGGTCGGAAGTTGCAGAAGGAACGCATCACCATCCTGTTTACCACCAATGCCTTCGGTACCTGTAAACCAAAAATATCGGTGATTCACACAGCCCGCAAGCCGAACGCCTACAAGAATATGGACACGAACAAGCTTAATGTCCACTGGCTAACCGCACGTAAGGCGTGGATGTCCTCTTCTCTGTCCCTCTTCTGGTTTGACAACTGTTTTGTTCCTGACGTGAAGAAATTCTGCGAGCAACAGAATGTTTCATTCAATATTCTGTTGCTCCTTGACAACGCACCTGGACACTCGCCCCTACTTATGGATCGTCACCCCAACGTAAAAGTGGTCTTCCTTCCTCCCAACACTACGTCATTAATCCAGCCCATGGCCCAGGAGTTGATTTGCAATGTGAAAGCTGCGTACTCTGCAAAGAAGTTCAAGCTCCTGAACGACTCTACCAACACCAAGGATGAGTTGCGTATGCTGGGTGACACCGACAGCGAGAGCAAAAGCGACGAGGACAAGGAACAAGAGGTGGCGACTCAAGAACTTCTCGTCAAACAATTTTGGAAGAAGTTTAACGTTAAACAAGCTGTAGACTTCTTGGTGGAGGCACGGGATCTGCTGACTATTGCTACGATTCGTCACGCATGGAGACATGTGTTGCATGGTGTGGGAGACTCAGATGATGCTTCCAATCAGGGGTAAAGGAAACACACTGGTGTCAAGTTCGTAAGTTCTATTTCTGGGACAAACACACAAAAGGAGTTAAGACAGGGTAAACAGCGTCCTGTCGTGGAATCTCTCTCTGGGTATCTCTCTCTGCGCATGCGCGTACAGCGCGCATGTGCTCAAAGTCTGAACTACACTCAGTGACAAAAGAGGGTATGATTATAACATATAATACAGAGACCTGAATCAATAATGGTAAATAGTACAGTTACATATTACAGCATATTCGTCTCATATATCTACACCTCCCTCCCCCTCACGCTCGTAGTGCAATCTCGAGCGGACTCTTTTTCCAGGAGCCTTTGAGAGCGACGTGGGAAAACTGGGGGGTCACTGAATGAGGACTTACTTTTCTCGTCCAAGCAAGGGTTCACAGGGATGTGGGGGAGGGGTTCACCACTAGGGGACGGGACTGAACGAAGGAAGCGGCGATTCCGCCACCATACCCGACCACTAGGGAGACGGACCTCGTAATCCCTGGTCTTGCCGCAGCCCATGACAACCCCGACCTTGTCCCAGCGGTGAGACGTCGGGTCTTGAACCCGAACTGTTTGCCCGATACTCAACCTGGGAAGGGGTCGGGCGTGCTGATCGTACTGTGCCTTTATCTGGTCAGCACGGGCGGCTGCACGACGATCGAAGTCCTCGGTCTTGGCCTGCCACTCCCTCGAGAAGGACTCCGGATGGGCAGGGACACATGACCGTAGTGGGTGGCCGTATAACATCTGTGCTGGGGAGCGACCTGTGAAGTTGGGGGTATTCCGCAATTTCAATAAACCCCGGTCAAACTTCTCACAGTCAATGTTGCCTGAGGGTGCCGTCTTGAGGATGAGATGCTTGACGGACTTTACGGCAGCCTCGGCATGTCCATTGGACTGGGGATAATGTGGCGACGACGCCACATGATGAACTCCCCATCGCTCCATGCAGTCCCGGAAGTCGTTGCTGGTGAACTGGGGCCCGCCGTCAGTCCTCAGGCGGAGAGGGACACCAACTTCCCGGAAGTAGCGGCAGAACATACGTACTGTATGAGAGGCAGTAGTGTTGCCTCCGCAGGGAACGACAACAGGCCACCCTGAGAGCCGGTCGGCGATGACGAGAAAGGACTTTCCCGCCACAACGAAGAAATCCGCAGAGACGGACTCAAAGGGCCTTGTAGGGTTGTTGTTGTTCATGAGGGGTTCCTGCTGCTGACTGCTGAGTGGAGCCGTCTTGAGGTCCTCCTTGGAAACCAGCACGTCCTTGAATTGCCGTAGGAAGAGCTCCCTGGCTGCAGAAGGTGACGTATTGGGTGGGAGGGGCAGCTCCTTGCACCTGTTGACATGTTTTACTTCCAGAATTGGCTTAGGGAAGTCTGGAGATATTATGGCCAACTCTTGACAGTGGCCGTATGACAGTAGTGGCATCTGAACACCTTTGTGGACCTGAATCCTGGCAGAACATGACTGCTTACCTAGGGTGAGGGTAGCCTGAAATGTACCCAGAGCAGGTGCCATTGTAGAACCGTCTGCAGTGAGCGTTGTAGAAGTTGACGGTGGTTGCAAGCTGCTCCTAGGGATCCCCAGAATGTCGAGGTGTCTTGTGCCGATGACTGTGACGTCCGCACCTGTGTCAGGAAGCATCTGGATACGGGAAGTAATGTCGCCGTATGACAGGTGAACACAGATGGGCTGAGGTGTCTTGCTGACAGGAGAAGATGATCCCACGCGACAACAGATCTTGTTCTTCGCCGCCTGAGACTTGCAAGTAGTATCCTTTTTCTTCCGTGACTGACAGCATTTGTCAAAATGTCCAATGCGGCTACAGGAGCGGCACTGAACGTTGTTGGCAGGGCACTTCAGTGTCCTAGCCCAATGGCCACGACGGCCACAGTTATTGCAGGTGCTGTCAGCGGCAGGGCATTCAGAACCATGCCGACGAGCACAATACTGGCAGGGGTGGCCTGGCGTCGAAGTCTGAAGTGATGCTGAAGAGTGATGCGAAGCTGAAGTCGGATGTGAAGCTGAAGTCGGATGTGAGGCTGAAGTCCCGTCACGTCCTTTGTTCTTCTTATATGCGGAGATGGCACACAGCTGGTTAGATGGAGCACGAATAGCAGAAGTCGCACTTCTGGTGGCTTCGTAAGAGCGGCAGGTGGTGACAACATCCTGTAGAGAGGAGGCAGTGTTGAGGGAGATAAGCTTCTGAATAAGCTCTTCGTCCCGCACACCCATGAGGATAATCATCTTCAGCTGTGTTTCCTCACAAGTCGACGAGTTCCCCGGACAAACGTCAACCTCCTCAGCGATGCGTCTGAGTCGTACGTAAAAATCTGCAAATGACTCACCCTCCAGCTGCTTACAACTGAGAAGCTCTCTCCTACGCAGAGCTTCGTTGCGGAGACCCTTGATATGCGTCTGTAAAGCATCCAAGACGTCCTTCACAGTCTTGTCTGTGTTGTGGGGGATTTGCAGGGTGTGCTCCAGGATACGTTGCGTCTCTAGGGTGAGACACATCCTCATCTGGATCAGCTGTTTCTCCCTAGGCAACCTCGATAAGTCGACCATCATCGAATAATCGTCCCATCTCCGACGCCATTCACGGAATACCTGGAACGAGGCATCAGCTTGGAGTGGCGGTGGACTCTGAGCGAGTGCTTTCTGTGGGGGGGGCAAAGAAGTTGGAGAGGACCCTTCGGGCGCGCCTGTGGACGAAGGGGCAGGTGTGGCAGCTGCTCGAAGGTTCACAGGTGTCAACAACTCGATCATGGCACTGAATCTGTCATTTTCTTGTTGACGCCTGTGATCCTCTTCCTGTTGCCTCCTGATGTCGTCTTGTCGTCGGTTTTCTTCCAAAAACTGAATTAAACGAAGGAAGTCGCCGCCTGTGGCAGGTTGCGGACGTGTGTAGTGGGGGCTAAGGGTGGGTGGGGCCGCTTGATCCACTTCCCGCTCCACTTGGAGTCCACTTACTGCACCGACATCAGTCTGATGTTGGGCTTGTTGGGTATCTGGAGAAAACCCAATAAATTCTTGATCTTCCATAAGGCCTGGTTTATTTCTCTCACAATTACTGTAATTAATAAGTGAGCAGAAAAGCAATTGTCTTTAAATGGAAGATATCTGCGAGCGTCTGTGAGTGAGTGTGTGTGTGTGTGTGCGTTCGTTCGTGCGTGTACTCGGAGCAGGCTGGCCAGAGAGCGGGTGGCTGGCGGTATAGCAACTCCTCTCGTTCCCCCACGCCAGTTCCAGCCGAGTCATGAGCGGGGAAGGATGTCAAAACTTGAGCTCTCCCCTAGGTCTTAAATGGGCTTCCCTCTTTTGTAAAAAGTGCAGGAACACGGGGAAACACTTTAAAGACACTAAAGGGCACACACAACACTGAAAAAGCACTTCACAACACTGCACTGTAAATCCAGGAATATCTTGAGAGGTACGCGCCGATATTCACTGGGCAGGAGGAGTTGACAAGATGGCGGCTCCGAGAGAGATTCTGCGTCCACTCCAATTCTGAATAATGTGATGTCCCAGCTAATCACTGCGCCATGTGGGAGACTCAGATGATGCTTCCAATCAGGGGTAAAGGAAACACACTGGTGTCAAGTTCGTAAGTTCTATTTCTGGGACAAACACACAAAAGGAGTTAAGACAGGGTAAACAGCGTCCTGTCGTGGAATCTCTCTCTGGGTATCTCTATCTGCGCATGCGCGTACAGCGCGCATGTGCTCAAAGTCTGAACTACACTCAGTGACAAAAGAGGGTATGATTATAACATATAATACAGAGACCTGAATCAATAATGGTAAATAGTACAGTTACATATTACAGCATATTTGTCTCATATATCTACACATGGCATACCAGCTGAGAAGAGGAGTGAACCTGTGACTGGTGAGGTTCAGACTGTTGCAGTAGCAGTGGACCTTGCCAGAGAAGCTGCGCTCAATATTACAGCTGAAGGCTTCTCCGAGACCACCGACGAAGACATCCTGGAGGTGATCAGAGATTCTGAAGTGACTGCCGACGAGATGTTGGAAGAAGATCACGTCAGTGAAGAGGAGGAAGAAGGTGCGTCATTCTCCGAAGAACACAGTTTAAGTCATAGTGATATTAAGTGTGCCATAGAGTTTGCAGAGAAAATGAAGTCCGTCCTTTCCCGCGACAATGACGATGACCGCTATGAAGTCTTCCATACCCGGCTGGTGCAGGCTATGGAGCCGTACATCACGGTGTACCAAGACAACATAAACACCAGCCGTCAAAAAAGCATAACCGAGTTCTTCGCCTGCAACCCACCACAGCCAGCCCAAGCCAGTGATAGTGACAGAGGTAGAGACAGTGAAGATGACTTTGAGGGATTTGTCAGGGAGGCCATAACAACTGTGGGTGACAGTGATAGTGACTCACCTGAGGGCCAGTAGCCTGCCCTCTGCCTCGGAACCAACCTCCATCCCCGTACGCCGACCCATCTCTTCTACTACCTTAAGTGTTCCACCTAACTTTTAGTTTCTCTAACCTAACCTTTATTTTTCCTATGTTAACCTTTATTTTACCTAACCTAACCTCTTCTATATTACTTGTTTTTTCATACCATCATAAAGTTAAGATAAAATTTTTACTACAACATAGTTATGTGTCGTCAAAAAGTGGAGTTTGGGGGTCGGGCTGGTTTCTATTGGAATTAATCCCATATGTTCTGTTGTTCACTTAACGCGGATTTCACTTAACACGGTACCCTCTGGGTTTTATTGACAGCGTTAAGTGGGGTACAACTGTATATGTCCATTCCTGGCTCACCATGCCTGTTGTGTTAGTGGGAGATACCTCTTGTCATGCTCAGTGAAACGTCACTTATCCAAGGGTTGTCAGATGTCATAATCGCGGGTGACGCTGACACGGGTGAAGTGATCAGTTCTCTTTCAAAGACAGAAGTTGATACACCCGCATACACATGCC
Organism: Homarus gammarus; assembly: GCA_958450375.1. Taxonomy (NCBI): domain Eukaryota; kingdom Metazoa; phylum Arthropoda; class Malacostraca; order Decapoda; family Nephropidae; genus Homarus; species Homarus gammarus. Next base: position 824,859 of record CAUDMG010003433.1, on the reverse strand, counting down.
CCAAACAAAGGATTCCCTTATACAAAAACTTTGTAGTTTAGTTAAAGAATTTGGTGACATTTTGTCAATGGATGGGGAAGTGCTCTTTTGCAAAGTCTGTCAAAAATCAATAAACTATGAGAAGAAATACTTTGTTTCTCAGCATTTAGAGACATCTGAGCATAAAACAAATGCTTCTCTCAACATACACAGCAGCTTCTAATTGACAATCTTAGTTTTCAATGGACTTGTGCATGGCGTTCATAGATGCTGGTATTCCTTTGTGGAAGGTGGAAAATAAATCTCTGAAGGGATTTCTAGAGAAATACACCAAGGAAAGTGTACCAAGTGAGGCTACATTAAGAAAAAATTACCATATTTCTCGGCATATAAGCCGACCCCCGAATATTTAGCTGAATATCAGTTCTAGGCTGACGTTGTATGTATAAGCCGACCCCCAAACTCAACTCATTATGAGCATTACCGTTACGAGCGGTTTGACGTTCGATACTGGACTGACTCGCCTTCATAGTCGACCTCTTATCTATTTACCAGATTCTCTCCACTAGGCATATTCCATATCTATGAGATGCTTGTCTTTAAACCTTATGGTAAAATGGCCCCACACACAAAACGAATGAAATATGACGCATTGTTCAAGTTAAAAGTTGCAAGATTTGCAAAGATTCTTGGAATGCCATAAAAACATAAACAGCAGTAAAATCATGAAAAAAATGTTGCATATCCAATTCTCTGGATGGTAAGGAGGAGGATGTGGTGTGGGAAGATGACGATGAAGCCGAAGCCGCAGCCGAGTCGGAGGACTGGGATTCACCGGAAGGAACCACTAATTCAGAGGAAGATTTTGAAGGATTCAAAACCATTTCAATTCTATATTGTATTTTAACATTTTTACTGGTCTTTTTTTTATCCATGTCTTAAATAAAGAATTTGTATTTCAACACTTTTTTTACACTAATGTCCTTGGGGTGAATAACAGCTGATCAAGCCACCACGCCAGTAATCGTGGGTTGTAGTCAACAGTCGTGTCATGTCGCTGTCGTAGTAATTCTATTATTTTAGTATTTTAGGCCATTTCAGTTCATTTCATTAACAGAGTTGTTTTTTAAAGTTGTTTTATATATGGGTTCTCAGGAATAACAACTAATTGGGCAGTCACATTGAAGTTTGTGAGTACATAGAAAATAGTGTCTCGCTGCTATGCACCAGAAATTTTTAAGGTTCATGATCTAGATCTGCTGTATAAGGTAACCCCATGATTTGGGGGAATTTGGGGGGGGCTTACAACCTCGGCTTATACGCCGAGAAATACGGTATGTAAACCCTACCTTTAATAGTATCATGCAGAAAATATGTGATGAAGCGAGTGACAAAAGAATTTGGATTTCCATTGATGAGATGAAGGATGCTGTTGGAAGGTATGTTGCCAATGTGACTATTGGAACCATGGAGCCTGGACAACCTTCAAAAAGCTACCTATGTACTGACATCTGAGGCACTTGCTAAAACCAACCATCGTCCAACTGTTATACGAATGCCCTGTCTCTACTGTGGCCAGATGAATTCAAGCACGAAAGAGTGCTCCTGTTCCTCACAGATGCTGTTCCTTATAGGAAAAAAGCAGCAAAAGCTCTGAAAGTTCTTTTCTCTGAAATGCTTCATGTGACATGCTTAGCACATGCACTCCACAGAATTGCAGATGAAGAATGCATTTTGTTCCATGATGTTGAACTGTTGGTGTCAAATGGAAAGAAGGTACAGTCGGCCCTTAACATACGCGGGTTTAGCATACCCGGGTTTAGCATACACGGATTTGCAAATACGCGGATTGCCCCGCCGGAGGAATATTCTGTACATTGGAGTAATTGAAGTACATTCAAATCGCGCGCCATTCAACTCGCGCGCGGCACCGAACACGGGACACCGCCCGCTCCCGCAACCTCACACACACACACGCATAGCTCTCCCTCACTCAGTCAGTCTCGCTGTAACCACGCTTGTGTTGACATCAGCATTGTAGTTGCAAAAATATTACATTTCCGTGAATGTATTATATCAAGCACAGTATGAATAGAATATCACTAATATAAGAGTATTTTAACCGAAAACTATTAAAAAAACGAGTAACATCTCTTGAACATTGGAAGGTTAGGTAAAGTCTTTTGTTTTCGTCATGTATTTTATCCTATTTTACATTGAAATACATCACGTTTCAGCAAAACTACTATTTATTTCTGAGAATATATTCATTCAGGCACAGTTTAGGTAAAATATACATGTGCTGTAACATTTTTTTAATTGAAAACGATTCGAAAAACACGTACCCTCTAGCCCTGTTCAAGGAGGAGACTGGGAGGAGCTGTTTGGTGCTGAAGACGATGACAAGGAAAATGATTTTGATGGATTTTAATGAAAATATTCAGAAAGACCCTGGCACTGTCAAGGAAAGTGGCTGCTGAAGGCTTCCAGGACATGGCAGAGGACGAGATTAGGGAGCTAATTGAAGAGCACGACACTGAGCTGACCGAGGAGGATCTACAGGAGTTAGTAGACTCAGGCGAGGAAGAGGAAGCGAAAGGGGAAGAGGAAGAGCACCAAGAAATAAAGTTGGAGAAGTTGGGGGAGATGACCAGGAATATTGAGGCACTGAAAAACCTGGCCTATAGTATGGACCCCTCTATGGTGCATGCCCTGAAATTCATGCGAGGGATGGATGACGTTTCTGCTCCATACAAAAACATCATGGAAGAAATGAAAAGAAAGAGACGACAACTCCCCATCACCATGTTCTTTGATCACCGAAGGAGAGATTTAACACCATCAATCACTGGCGGCAGTGAGGAAGCAGCTGAAACCACCGTCGCCCCCACTTCACCACCCGTTATGGAATTGAGTGACGATGAGCCCGATGACCCCCGTCCTGTCGCCAAGGAAAGGTACTGTACAGTAAAGTGAAATTTTTATTTTTTTTTTTTAATAGCTTTTCTTGCCATGTTTATTGTTTGTAAAAATGCACAGCACAGTACAGTTCAGTACTGTACATAAGAAGTGGAGGTGCAGTTATTCACAAAACATTTGTGTTTGTTGTCAGCAGTAGTGACGGTGAGGAGGTGGAGGAGGCGGAGGAGGGAGCGGGGGGAGCGAGTTGGGAGGATTGGTGACCTTGGACACGGGAGGAGGGAGTGGAGATGCCAGCCAGTACATTACGGGTGTATTAATTGTTTTTATAGCTATTTGTGCATTTTAATATTAAATACTCTACTGTACATTACGTTTCAACAAAATTACCATTTATTTCTGTGAACATGGAAATGTAATATTTTTGCTGAAATGATGTATGTATTACAGTGGAAAGTGGGATAAAATTGTGACGAAAGCAATGACTGTAGGTTATGTATCTAAGCTACTGTGCCGAGTAGCAACCCTGTACATAAGCTACTGTGCCAAGTAGCAACCCTGTACATAAGCTACTGTGCCGAGTAGCATTTATATATATAATCACGTGGCAACACTGCACGTGTTATGTGGCAACATTGCCCCGAGGCTGCCATATGGCAAGGCAGCCTTAGTCTGACTGTGTGAGCCGTGCATGGCACACGCGAGTCACCACTTGTATTTCTCTCATCCATAATAAACGGACTCAGTGTTACTCAGTGTTTCCCTAGCCATCACTGCATTATTCAGGGCACACTAGTAACTTTCATGGCGCAGTGAGTAGGATCTGTGGACTTACAAAGTGTGTGAACAATGCCGACAGTTACGTCTGCCGGTGATGCGCGTCGACTCATAGTGTGTTGTGTTGTGTTGCGCTGTGTTTCGCCGCGATATGCAGTGTTGCGCCGTCACAGTGCGTTTTAGTGACAGTGGCAGTGCTAGTGTCAGTGTATTAGTGTGTGTCTAAAGCTGAGAGTTGAGCATTGGCCTGTTTTTTGTGGTACCCACAGAGCACGCAGGTGCACACCCTTCTCGTGCGACATCCGGGGGACACTGACGGTCTTGCCGGACCACGCTCCCTCTGCTCTCTGACACACACACACACACACACACACACACACACACACACACACACGGACAGAACAGTGGACCATATGTGTGGGATTATAAGGCTAATGATAGGATGGAATATTATTGTAATACAGTACAAGTACACCAGTTTTTTAACTGAAAACCATTCGAAAAGCGATTACGGTAAAATCTTTTGAATAACGAAAGAAAGCGAAAGTCATTGTTTTCGTCATGATTTTACCCCACTTTCCACTGTAATATGTACGTCATTCCAGCAAAAATATTATATTTCCATATTTATTTCTGAGAATACGTATATTCATTCAGTCACAGTTAAGGTAAAATATACTTGTGATGAAATATTTTAATGAAAATACGGTATCGTAGTTTTCTTTTGTTTCAAATTTAATTAATAAAGATTGATGTTTCAAATGTAATGAACAAAAATTTATGTCCAGTATCTATAAATAAACTTTAATAAATGAATACTTTATGTTTTACACCGTCCTGTACTACCGTACCATGCATTTGGCTACTTTGGGCTTGCTATGATGACGCAAGAGATCTGCCCTGGCAACTGTACCGACACTCACAGCTGGTGGTGCGTTGGTGCATCGTTTCCATTGTTTACTGGTAATTACTGGTAAATATTTTTCAACCTAACGAAATTATTACCCGTTTAGAGGTCGACCCCCAATTTTTTGCCAAATAATTTGGTCTTAAAAACTTGAACTACACACAGGTATATACGGTAAATAAGGACTGGGGGGGGGGGGGGGGGACAGGGTTTTTTTTTGGCCGGATAATTTGTATGAATTTTATGAGCTAAATAAAAAAATTATACTTCACCCGCGTAAAGGGGTACACCCACCGCGGAATGTGAGCATCCCGGGTTCTGGCAGGACACCATGTAAACGTGGAAACGCGGAATGTGGGACCGCGTAAAGTGAGGGTTGACTGTACTACCCCGCTTTACGCGGTTTCACTTAACGCGATTTCTCATATACGCGGTGCCTCGCCAGAACCGAACTTTCACTTAACGCGGTTCATCTACTCATATACGCGGTGAAGTATAATATATTTTTTTTTTATTTAGCTCATAAAATTCATACAAATTACCCGGCCAGAATATAATTTACATTGCTGGAATTCTTACAATATGATGATCATTTTGAATATAAACATCATAGATTTTGCATTAGACATACAAATTTTAGATATAATGTTTACTCTGAGTAAATATGTTATCTTTTGTGCAAAATATATGACATTTATATTCAAAATATTCCTGGTCTTACAAGGAATCCAGCAATGTCAATTATATTATCCTAACTTTAATCTGAGGTATTATTTAATACTAAATGTTAAAATCTAGTTTTTCACCCAACATTTCTCTTGTAGGGAAGGTTGGGACAGACCGACCATCTGGCGCGGTTGAAAGAGGGGGGGGGGGAGGCAAGGTGGGGTACTTTGATTGACAGATAGTGGCGTGAAGAATATTTTTTTTTTTATTAACTGAAGATATTTGTTTTAGCTCATAAAATTCATACAAATTACCCAGCCAGAATATAATTTACATTGCTGGAATTCTTACAATTTGGTGATCATTTTGAATATGAACATCATAGATTTTGTATTAGACATACAAATTTTAGATATAATGTTCACTCTGAGTAAATATGTTATCTTTTGTGCAAAATATATGACATTTATATTCAAAATATTCCTGGTCTTACAAGGAATCCGGTAATGTCAAATATATTTTCCTAACTTTAGTTTGAGGTATTATTTATTAAAATCTAGTGGTTTTCCCACCAAAATTTCTCAGAGAGGGAAGAGCCAGCAGTATAGTGTGAGAAGAGGGGGAGGGAGTCGAGTCCATTATTTGAATGGACATTAACTTGGCGACTGTATTTCTCTATTTCTCTTAAGTATTAATTGTGTGCATGTACCAACATAAAATTAAGATGCTATTTTTACTAGAACATAGGTATTGTGTCGGAAAAAGTAGAGTTTGGGGGTCGGGCCAATCTCTATTGGAATTAATCCCATATGTTCTGTTGTTCACTTAACGCGGTACCCTGTGGGTTCAATTGACCGCGTAAAGCGGGGTACAACTGCACTTTATTTTTTTAGGGTATACAAACTATGTTTATTACTTTTGAAGAATAATGGAAAAATTGACAGTGCACAATATAGATAAAATGAAGGAATTCGTTGTACCTACTTTTAGTTTGTGAGAATTGTAGTACTGTTAAAGCTACCATACATGATATGTTTTTAGTTACCCCCAAAAAAGACAAATATTTGGATAATGTATATTGTGTAACCATACTATAGGTACAGTCTCACCCAAAAGTTGGTTAACTCTCCCAGCCAGCTATTGCTAAACCAGAACATGAAACCGATAAATATGAATCTAAAGGTTCTAAGTAACAGACTCAAGTTCATACGTCTAAAGCAGGCAGTGCAGCAATAGCTGGCTGTGGGAGTTAACCAACTTTTGGGCAAGTACCAATACAAACTTAGTACAATACTGTAGTTCTATATACTATTTTCTATAGAAATGGCAATGATTTTCAGTGTATGTAACTTTTTCCATGGGGCAAAGGGAGGCTGGGGAACGTAACTCCTGTATTTTATCTATTTCTTATGGGGAAAATTGATCCGCTTAACGCTGTATCGCATAGCGTCGCATTTTCAGGAACGTAACCCAGACGTTAAGCAAGGTTGCCCTGTACATTTGAGTGCAGGTTTGCCCTTAGGACAATTATTTCTTTTACTTTTATCACAATATGTGTGTGCGTGTAAGTGAGTAAAAATAAATGAAGAAAGTCATGTATACCTACCTGAAAATAGGAGTTGAAAAACAACCATAACACCACACAGCTTGGCCCAGTAGTCTGGTGGTTACAAAGATGAGTTTAACCTGGCTACAATGCCATGATTAATCACTATTATATCCGTAAACACTAATAATAATATTAAATCCAGCAGAATATGGCAGGGAGCAAAGAGAGTTACAAGAGCAGACGCTTGCTCCCGTAGCCAGGTGTATGATCGAAATACAATTCGTATCGGAGAAATACATATCGTGTAGTCTAATATGAAAATGGTGATGGGCCCAGTGATAAACAAATTATATAAACCTTACATTTACCTATGATGACATAATAAGAAACACCATCATTACTGGAGTGAATGAAAGATTATTCCCACAAACAACAATTGACAACTCTGGCGACTCCTTAGCAGTGCCTCTCCGCTCCCTTTTCCCGCTCACCGGTTTAGTCTGTTAACTTGTGCACAAATAGATGTTTATTCTCAAAAACTTCCACTTCTGTCTCTTCCCTCACCTCTTTCCCAGCCCTTCTTTCACTATTCTCTGCCACTCCCTTCTCTTACGGGAATGTGCGGGGGGGAATAGGTGGAGGAAGGAAGGTGAATGTGGGAGGAAAAAGGGGGAAATGGGAGCCAAGTTTCAATGTGCATCTGGATGCAAAATTCCAATGTGACCAGACCATTTACAAACTTTACACCTACAATGTGTATACTTATTCCTTATGCTGACTGTACATAAACAAAATTCAAATGTATTAGGGAAACAAAAGAGAATATTCACAAACTATAATCAATATTACCTTGATAACAGCAGTGCGTATGACAGGCTGTGGATGATTTGCCATCACTATTGCCTGGTCCATATACAGGGCCTCTGTTAATAAGGTTCTGGTAGTGGTGTCAGAAGAATATTTCAGCACTGTTTCCAGCATCTCTAAGAGCCCCACCACCACCTGTGTGAGGCAGGAAAGATTAGCACGACTGGCGCTCTCATCTTCCTCGACTGTTTCATCTTCTTCAGTCTCACCGATTTCTTCTGTCCATTTTGTTGTCCTTCTAACAGGTTGTTCTTCTGTTTCTGTTCTTTCACTGTCTGTAGAGATTCCACACTCAATCTCTTGACTCACTCGATGTGATACTTTTGTTTCTTTTACACACTTCTCTTGATCTTCTGGTGTGAGTACATCAACTTTACTTGAGGAATCCCTCTCACATATATCTTCTAGACCCACTTGACTTGAGTGAACATCAGCAGGTGTTACTATTGTTGAGATGATTGACTCTCTGTGGTGCACAAACTGGCCGACTACTTGGTCCTCACCTACAGATAAAGAACTCTCATTGGTATTACTGGTGACGTTCTTACTCTCATCCCCATCGGTGTTATCTTCTTCCTCCGAGCTCTCGTACACGTTCTTCACTATGGAACCTTCCCTTCTCAACTTCCTTATTTCTTCTTTTTGTTCTTGTCTCATCTGTTGCAGCTGAAGGAAGGGGTTGCTATTGTCAATCACTTGCCAGTCAGCAGTCTAGGGGGTAGGTTTTAGGTCTGATTTAGTATGGTGACAAAGGGCAGGATTCTTTGATAATGGATAAAAGATAAAAAAATAGAAAAGTAAAGGTACAAAACATTTAATCAAGCCTACACACTTAATACACAATGGAAAGACCAATCTAGGATGAAAATAAAAAGCAACCAAATAGTGTACAGTATTACAATGGACTCTAAAAATAACAAGATTTCCTCCGATTGCTTTTAAAGGTGACTATTAGAAATATAATAAACTTAAGCTAAAACAACAACAGCTGAGCTAAGCAATAATGAGGATAGCAGACCATACAATATACTGCAATGTGGACAAAGTTGAATATATTCTTTTAAAAGATTATGATATAGGATTAGTGTTCAGCATTCACAACTCATGGGAATCATATGGTATACTACAACCATGGACGAAATACAATTAGGTGTTTCATAATGTGTTACAGTAATCTACAGTGTTTATTGAGGTTATTCCATGACTGACTCATGATAAAAGTAACATCAACTAAACAAGACTTTAATCAACTAGTGATTATCGTTATTTTCAAGACTGATATCAAAACAACCCTTGTAAAATAGAAGAAAAAATATATAATACAAAAAACACAAGTACTTACCTCAAACTGTGCTAGAGATGAGGTTTTTCCAGGGCAGTCCATCAATTCTGCAGCTAAGTCCACCCCAACTGCAATGTATGATCCTGAAAACATCGCACCCATTTAATTAGGTGTCCAAAGACATACAGACAGATCAATAGATAGACAGACTATTACATATATTATACAGGTATGGTACTGTATACCTGGCATCCCAGTAGAGCATCTGGAATGCTCCAAAAGCTAGCTATGTTCTGGAACTAATTACTGTACTCACTTTGTATTCAAATGTACTAAGTGAATTTAAAAAAATTTAATGTCCATTGCAAATTATGGGATGTTTATACCCAAATTTATTTCTATCTTGCAAGAATTTCATTAATGCAAGTTATATTCAGCTAAGTCAAGTCAGTAACATTTTACAAGTGAAAAACTTAAACTCCATCTATTTTTTAGATTTTTTTAGATTGCCCCCGAGGGGGCGAGTTTATTGGGCACCCCCTTACATCCTGTGCAAGGTGAATCGCAGAAGCGTTTACAGCACCCATCAGGGAAGCATGCAGAGTTCATGCTTGCCTTTATGACTCATGCATTAAGGGAGTAAAAGCCTGAAGGGTCATGGGTTTTGTCAGCAAGTTACATAAAGTGACAGGATGATGAGTGTATGGGGGGAAAAATTCCCGGTACAATTTATCTGTTTATGGCAAAGTGTGGCAGGTCCCTAATAATGTCAAGTGCCAGGCCTGTCATTAGGAGGAAGGATATCTGGTCAGGAAAGGAAGAGGTGTTGGTAACGGCTGGGGACCTGTAGGAGGAGGTCATAGGGCAAGTGAGGATGTAGTGAGAGAGGGTGTGAGAGTCGGTTGACCACAAAGTTTACAAACAGTGCGGCCAGGCTCAGGGTTGCCAATGTACTAGGAGTGGCGAAGTACAATGGGGGTGGAGGTGATATGGTGTGGTGGGACAGGTACAGTAGGGGTGGTGGGAGGCACATAGGCATTGACAATATTGAGGGACATACTTTTTAGTGTGATTGTGATGGCGTGTGCGTTGACATGCCGGTGGGGTACTGGTAGCCGGGGGTGGTGTCCTCAGGTCCAATAGGTAGCCCTGGTGAAGACAACACAGACACAGGAGCAGGCACGGCTTGCGAAGGGTGGAGGAAAGGTCGAGGCACCACATGTCGTGAAGATGAGGCAGCACTTCGCTCGGGGGCAGCAGAACACACCAGGGCAGGCCCGGTAGGCGCTACACCAGTAGTGAAGGCCGCCAGCGGTGGAGTAGGCCGTGAGCAAGGGGGACTCTCGGGGGGACTACCAGCTTGTGTCAAACCAGAAGAGAGGAGTGACTGGGTGGCAACAGAGGGCAAGAGTAGGTCGGAGATGGTGGTACAGAGTGTAGCGAAGAGTTTTTCAATACGGTTGGTAAATTCTTGGAAGAGGGATATGATCTGTGTCACGTCACTGGAGAGGGGTTGTGGGGGGGCACCAGTGGGAGCAAAAGGCCTGACAGCGTCAGACTGGAGACGGGGAGGAGACCCAGTAGTAGTTGAGTTAGGAGATGGCTGGGACTGCTGTGTTGCAGCCAGGTGAGGCCAGGCAGGAGCAGGTGTTGTTGAAGAAGGCGTTGCTGGAGACAGAGGGGACGCAGAGGGAGGAGGCCCGGTAGACGGACGCTGGGGGTGGGGGTTTGTGGTAGACGCGGCCTATGGGGAGGCTTTTCCCCTGGGACAGACGGGCGATTGGGGCATTGCCGTGAGTCAGCATTGTGCCGGCCGCCACAGTTACAACACCTGGGATCAACTACAGGTACTCCTCGACTTATGACCACCCAGACATACCAAAATTTTGTCATATTACGTATTTTCGAGTCCCGACGTTAGTGATTGTGCTGTGTACTGACAAAATATTCATTTGTAATTCCCTTTAAAATGGCTGGCAAGCTTAAAAGTAAAGAGTTTTGTGGTGCTGAGAAGAAAATGAGACACTCATTTTAGATTTTCTATGTATTATTTAAGCATTCTCGACTTACAACCTGAATTTGGGTCCCTAACCCCATCATAAGTTGGGGACTGCCTGTACATAGCCCACACCACCCCTATTAAGGTGGTCTTTGATTTTCTAGGCACAGGCGGCGGAGTTATGGTTACATGAAAAGAAGCGACATCTGGGACGATCACGTCGGCAGCAGGCAGTAAAGGTGTGACCCCAATGAGAACAGAAAACACAAAATGCAGGTCCAGGATGATAGGGTTCCGCATAAAGTGGAGGGAGGATTGGGTGGGCCTCCACAGTGGTTGGGCATTCCCTTCCCTTCCACTTGATAATGACAGCAGCTTGTGTAGTCTTCCCCCCCGTAATGTCGACATATAGTGAGTATACAGTCGGCCCTTAACATACGAGGGTTAAGCATACACGGATTTGCAAATACGCGGATTGCCCCGCCAGAGGAATATTCTGTACATTGAAGTAATAGAAGTACATTCAAATCGCGCGCGGCACCGAACACTGCACACCGCCCGTTACACACATACGTCACGCCACCCCGCACTCCCTCACTCAGTCAGTCTCGCTGTAACCACACTTGTGTTGACATCAGCATTGTAGTTGCAAAAATATTACATTTCCGTGAATGCATTATATCAAGCACAGTATGAATAGAATATCACTAATATAACAGTATTTTAACCGAAAGCTATTAAAAAAAAGAGTAACATATCTTCAACATCGGAAGGTTAGGTAAAGTCTTTTGTTTTCATGTAGTTTATCCTAATTTACATTGAAATACATCACGTTTCAGCAAAACTACAATTTATTTATGAGAATATGGAAAAGTAATATTTTTGCTGAAATGATGTACGTATTACAGTGGAAAGTGACGAAAGCAATGACTTTCGCTTTCTTTCATTCAAAAGATGTTACCGTAATCGCTTTTCGAATGGTTTTCAGTTAAAAAACTGTTGTACTACAAAAATATTCTATTCTAATTCACTTGTGTTGCAACAGTTTTTTAGCTGAAAACCATTCGAAAAGCGATTACGGTAACATCTTTTGAATGAAAGAAAGCGAAAGTCATTGCTTTCGTCACGATTTTATCCCACTTTCCACTGTAATACGTACGTCATTTCAGTAAAAATATTACATTTCCGTGAATGTAGTATAATCAAGCACAGTATGAATAGAATATCATTGTAATATAACAGTATTTTAACCAAAAACTATTAAAAAAACGAGTAACATCTCTTGAACATTGGAAGGTTAGGTAAAGTCTTTTGTTTTCGTCATGTATTTTATCCTATTTTACATTGGCATACATCACGTTTCAGCAAAACTAATATTTATTTCTGAGAATATATTCATTCAGGTGCAGTTTAGGTAAAATATACATGTGATGTAACAGTTTTTTAACTGAAAACGATTCGAAAAACACGTACCCTCTAGCCCTGTTCAAGGAGAAGACTGGGAGGAGCTGTTTGGTGCTGAAGACGATGACAAGGAAAATGATTTTGATGGATTTTAATGAAAATATTCAGAAATATGGTATCGTAGTATTTATTCAAGTGAATTAGGATAGAATATTATTGTAATACAACAGTAGTGACGATGTAGAGGAGGCGGAGGGATAGAGCGGGGAGGAGTGGTGACGCTGGAGGCAGGAGCAGGGACGAGTGGAGATGCCAGCCAGTACATTACGGGTGTACAGTATTAATTGTTTTTATAGCTCTTTTTGCATTTTAATATTAAATACTGTACAATACGTTTCAACAAAACTACTACAGTGAACCCTCACTTTACACGGTCAATTGAACCCATGGAGGCCCGCGTAAAGCGAGAAACGCGTAAAATGAATAACATAACATATGGGATTAAATGAAATAGAGACTGGCTGACCCCCAAACTCCACTTTTTCCGACACAATACCTATGTTCTAGTAAAAATAACATCTTAATTTTATGATGGTACATGCACACAAAAAATACTTAAGAGAAATAGAGAAATACAATCGCCAAGTTAATGTCCATTCAAATAATGGACTCAACTACCTCCCCCTCTTCTCACACTACACTCGCTGGCTCTTCCCTCTCTAAGAAATTTTTGGGGGAAAACCACTAGATTTTAAGGTATAGTAATAAATAATACCTCAAACTAAAGTTAAGATAATATAATTGACATTGCTGGATTCCTTGCAAGACCAGGAATATTTTGAATATACACTTCATATATTTTGCACAAAAGATAACATATTTGCTCTGAGTAAACAAAATACTTGCATTAGATCTAAAATTTGTATGTCTAATGCAAAATCTATGATGTTTATATTCAAAATGATCAACAAATTGTAAGAATTCCAGCAATGTAAATTATATTCTGGCCGGGTAATTTGTATGAATTTTATGAGCTAAATAAAAAAATTATACTTCACCCGCGTAAAGGGGTACACGCACCGCAGAATGTGAGCATCCCGGGTTCCGGCAGGGTACTGCGTATACGTGGAAACGCGGAATGTGGGACCGCGTAAAGTGAGGGTTGACTGTATTTATTTCTGAGAGTATGGAAATGTAATATTTTTGCTGAAATGACGTACGTATTACAGAGGAAAGTTTGATAAAATTGTGACAAAAGCAATGACTTTTGCTTTCTTTCGTTCAAAAGATGTTACCGTAATCGCTTTTCGAATGGTTTTCAGTTGTGGGATTATGAGGCTAATGATAAGATAGAATATTATTGTAGTACAGTACAACAGTTTTAACTGAAAACCATTCGAAAAGCTATTTCGGTAAAATCTTTTGAACAACGAAAGAAAGCGAAAGTCATTGTTTTCATCATGATTTTATCCCACTTTCTGAGAATATATTCATTCAGTCACAGTTAAGGTAAAATATACTTGTGATGTAATATTTTAATGAAAATACGGTACAGTCAGTTCTGCTATAACGCGATAGTTGTGTTCTTGTAAAATATCGTGTTATAGAAAATAGCGTAGTAGAAATAACAGGGCTTATGGAGAAAAATAGGGTTAGGTGCAGATTACTACTCGAAATCTAAAAAAAATTAGTAGTTAGCCTAACACAAAGGATAGCACAGTCTAAATAAATGTTACATTCATATCTAATAATGAAATTATACAGTAAATGTAACACTTTACCTTGAAAAAATATGAATATGACTTGATGGGGGAGAAGGGTGATTTTGAGGTTGATAACATCGAGCTTCTCTTCAAGTGTTATAGCCTTTCTTTTACAATCATCACCGGGAATTCGATCACCAGAACCCTTCTTGGAGATATTCTTCTTTACCATATTCACAAAATTGGAGAAATAGTAAGCAAAAATCGCGTTACAGCAAACAAGCGTTCGCGTTATACAAATATCGTTCCTCTATTCGTAAATCGCGTTAGAGCAAATTCGCGTTATCAAAACACGCGTTATAGCAGAACTCACTGTATCGTAGTTTTCTTTTGTTTCAAATTTAATTAACAAAGATTGATGTTTCAAATGTAATGAACAAAAATTTATGTCCAGTATCTATAAATAAACTATAAAAAATGAATACTTTATGTTTTACATCGTCCTGTGCTACCATACTATGCATTTGGCTACTTTGGGCTTGCTATGATGATGCAAGAGATTTGCCCTGGCAACTGTACCGAAACTCAGAGCTGGTGGTGCGTTGGTGCGTCGTTTCCATTGTTTACTGGTAGTTACTGGTAAATATTTTTCAACCTAACGAAACTATTACCCGTTTAGAGGTCGACCCCGAATTTTTTGCCAAATAATTTGGTCTTAAAAACTTGAACTACACACAGGTATATACGGTAAATAAGGATATGGGGGGGGCCAGGGTTTTTTAGGGGAGGGGGGGGGAGGGGGGGCAGCAAAAGTACACGGATTTTTAACATTCACAGGTATCTCTGTTACCTAACCCCCGCGTATGTTAAGGGCCGACTGTACTAGAATTAAAGTCACTCGCACCTTTAATGTCAGCGTATAGGGGGAAACGTTTCAATAGGATGTGGTAACATTCATCAGAGTCTACGGGGGGGCCACCAGGACAACCCCGTCAAAGCCGATAGTACTAAGTGTTTCATAAACCTCAGGAGTCTGAAACTTGATAAAGTTCCGGTTCTTACCTTGTCGGAATTGAATGTTGAGACCGTGCTGTCAGCAGTACTTCATCATCCAATTAAAGCGTTCCTCTACAGTTTTCAGTGAGTCCTTGGGGAAGTGTACAGTAGATTTAGTTTACTTGGCTGGGTGACAGGGCAGGGTGATAGGGTCTGTGGCATTGGTGTTTCCACTCCGGCAAGTGTTTCCCATAGAAACATTACCGTCACTGTCATAATCACTGGGGTCTGACTCTTGAAGTGTGTTGGATTCAGTATGACCAGGCGAGTTGGCGATGGCATCCGTATCAGAGATGTCTGCATCCATGAGAGAGCCTCTTCTGGCAAAATCTTGCCCGCTGAGGGAACCTTTGTGGGACGATCGGGAAGTCATGAGCACCTATGGGCATATCTGTCCCCTCATGTGGTCACGCCACACTCTGGTTTCCCTTCAAAACGCATAAATCTTTCGCCATTTTACTCCCTCGATTGTATAATTTATTCCCAAGTCCCTGACCCATCTCCCCTCCACTGACAACTACAGGTAATCTCCCCTCCTGGCTGTTAACACCTTGCCTTCCCCTCCCCCCAGCCAGCAGGTGATAACGATTTTATAGGATGAGGGTTGTGTTAGGCTTAAAAAAAATTTCTTATAAAATGTCACAGACTAAACTTAGCAGAATATAACTTGCATTGATGGGATCCTTGCAAGATGGTGATTAATTTGAGTATAAACATCTGATAGTTTGCACAAGAGATAAAAAATTTAGTCCTTTAGCTTAGTACATTTAAGTACAATGAGTACAGTATATTCAATGGAATTTTTATAAATATATATATTATTAATATCATAATCATGTCTGTGTTGGTTCAGACACTACATACGTTGTGGGGGTTAGGTCCACAGCACATTCACCTTAACAAAACAGTTTAAAACATCCATTTCATAGCACTGCTAATGGTTTTGTATTTCTTCTTCTCAACACTGTTATCACTACCACTTGATGGGCACTTGGAAGCCATATCAATGAGTTACTGACCAGCTCTCACACTGTGGAAGTTTTAACCCTTAAGCCCCGGGTTAGGGTGCTGCTGGCAGTAACCCCCCCCCCCCCCCGCGCGGGGTTACTTCAAGAAAAAAAATCCCCCCCCCCCCCAAAAAGGCGGGAAAATTGACAGACGTTCTGGAAAGTCACCCGGGGCCTAAGGGTTAAGGAAGACTGAGAAGATGCTAGGGGATGCCAAGATGCTCCATGAGAGAGCGTAGTGCTGCAAGAAATGAGGACATATTCTGTGCCATACAAAGTAGTCATGCTAGGTGACATATAACGAATCGGGTAGATCATAAAACAACGTTATAAAAATCATGGGTAACTAAAAAGTAGCAACGTTATAACAAAACAACGTTGCCTGGGACAACACTAAGTGAGCACTTACTGTACAGTACAGGTAGTCGCCGACCGGTCGTAAGTTGATCTGGTCGTAAGTCGGCCTATGTTATAATTACCTTACGTATATTATACTGTAATGTGTAATGATAATATAATCATCTTTAAGTCATATTTTATCAACATTTTCTTTGTTCATTATTGTTACGGTCGTCAGGTTTAAGTAAATCACTGCATACTACAGTACAATTGGTTTATTATTTACACTGGGGCTGGGGCCAAAACTGTCGTACCGCCGGTCGTAAAGTCGAACAGACGTAAGTCGCATAGGTCGTAAGTCGACGACTACCTGTATATGTTATGTCAAGGTTAGTTTTTAATTTGTAATTTTGGTCAGGTACTGTATATGGAATTTTCTTCCATTTCGTTTTACTCAGTTACCTACACAAACAATGTAACATAGAACAAGTGAAAAAAAAAGGAATACCTGGTAATTACAATACAACAAAGTATTTTTCAACTCAAAATTTCAGGTAGATTTATGTAATTTTCTTAATTTTTTTTTACTAAAGTTGCATACACACACAACCTTACATACAGAAAGTTAAAAAAGAATTAAATAAATAATTACCATAAGGTTTAAAGTTTTTACTATCTGTGGGTTTCCACCATGAAGCTGTGTGGTGAGTGTGTATAGGTTGGAGGCTCCATGGGAGAGCACCATTAGTACGGAAGCTGCTGGTTGTTAAGATGAGCCCCAGGGGTGACTGTGATGCAGTTTATACACTAACTTGTAAGGCTTTTGTTATTACTGTCTATATTCCAACAATTTTAAGTTTTAACATTACAATGTACAGTTGAAGCTACTTTTAGGGGTGAGTCTAGTGATCTGAAAAGTCCTCAGAGCCAGTTACAGAGGATTTACTGCACACTTCGTACAGTTTAGACCTGGTGCTCCAAAATCTGAAACAATCAACACCCAAATCCCAAGTATGCCGGATAAATGGTCCCATACTTGTATGAAGACAGGTAAACCTGTTTTATTCAGAGGGCTTATTAGATATACACTTACCTGGTTTATTACTGGTAGATGTAGGGATGTGAGGGAGGTAATAGGCTGTGCTTTGTTCAGTTGCAGCATAGGTGAGATTGGCTGGATGTGCCAGTAGCAGAAAACCGTACACAGCCGCCACGTCCCGTACACGCACAACTGGAGAGCCTATCCCAAAAGATGTAATACCTGTTGGGAAAGAAACAAAACAATTACTTTGTGTTTTGTATGACCTGTGGACTCAAATTGCTTCAAGAATCAGAAGCAAAGTTTCTGTTATCTAGGTAGCAATTAATGATCAATGATGTTCTTATACAGTGGTCCCTCGGTTAACGAACGGTTCGATTAACGAAATATCAGTTAACGAATTACCTCCCATAAGGATCTTCAATTCGGTCAATGAACAAAACTTTGATTAACGAAATCCTTACGAACAACACGTTTTGTTGTGAGCATCAGCTGATCAGCTGATGGGCTAGTCTGCCAATTCAGTAATCTGTTCTATGTTTACATTCGTTTCCAGTGGAGTAAATATCAAGAAAATTGTTCTCTTTAATATTTTTGTATTTCTTATACAGGAAATTATTAGTCATTATAAAATTTAGTTAACATATTGATAATAGATGCAGTACAATGAACTAGTATTTTGTGCGCCCATCAGCTGCTTGACTCAGCCACCAGGCGTCAGTGCGGCTCTGTTGACAGTGGAGTGAACATCTGTTTTGTTGGTGTCTTGAATATTTTTGCATTTTTACATTGAAATTATTGGTCATTCTGAAATTTAGTCAACATATTGGTAATATATAGAGCAGTGCAGTGTTGATTTAAATAAAATATCTTGAATTACACCTAGTGAACTTAAAATTTTATTGGTGAAATGACGGCATCAAGCATGGGTCCCCTGAAAGGTGATTTCTCTTCCATCCCCACTTCCTTCTCTTCTCCCTTCTCCTTCACCCCCACTTCTAATTCCCATCATCATCATCAACCAGGAACCTTCTACATACACACCTCAAAGTTAGTGTACTTTACTGCATTTTTTTTTTTACTTTGTATGTACTTTTCTGAGCTGGAACCAATTACCCAATACCCCATTGAAACAATGGATTCGGTTAACAAAAATTTCAGTTAACGAACGACTCTGTGGAACGACTTGTGTTCGTTAACCGAGGGACCACTGTATATCCAATTTACCAGAGAACCAGATAATAAATAGTCTTAGCTGTGTCTTAGGTGTTGTGAGAAACTTGTGTAAATTTAAATAGGAAAATAGGAATACAATTTTGGTCAATGTGTAGAGTATAATTACATGTTTTGGTCTATTATGCTCGGCTCAGGATTACTATGTTATTATTCTACTTTCTCTTATTAGTTCTGATTAAGAGGGTGATTTACTGTTTAGGTTCAAAATTTGGATAACAGTACAGAAGACATAGTTTACTCTGCTAAAATGTGGTGCAGCTATGGGTGTGGTAATACTGCCTAAGGGTGTGGTTATACTGCCTAAGGGTGTGGTTATACTGCCTAAGGGTGTGGTTATACTGCCTAAGGGTGTGGTTATACTGCCTAAGGGTGTGGTTATACTGCTTAAGGGTGTGGTTATACTGCTTAAGGGTGTGGTTATACTGCTTAAGGGTGTGGTTATACTGCTTAAGGGTGTGGTAATACTGCCTAAGGGTGTGGTTATACTGCTTAAGGGTGTGGTTATACTGCTTAAGGGTGTGGTTATACTGCCTAAGGGTGTGGTTATACTGCTTAAGGGTGTGGTTATCCTGCCTAAGGGTGTTGTTATACTGCTTAAGGGTGTGGTTATACTGCTTAAGGGTGTGGTTATACTGCTTAAGGGTGTGGTTATACTGCTTAAGGGTGTGGTAATACTGCCTAAGGGTGTGGTTATACTGCTTAAGGGTGTGGTTATACTGCCTAAGGGTGTGGTTATACTGCTTAAGGGTGTGGTTATCCTGCCTAAGGGTGTTGTTATACTGCTTAAGGGTGTTGTTATACTGCTTAAGGGTGTGGTTATACTGCTTAAGGGTGTGGTTATACTGCTTAAGGGTGTGGTTATACTGCTTAAGGGTGTGGTTATACTGCTTAAGGGTGTGGTAATACTGCCTAAGGGTGTGGTTATACTGCTTAAGGGTGTGGTTATACTGCTTAAGGGTGTGGTTATACTGCCTAAGGGTGTGGTTATACTGCTTAAGGGTGTGGTTATACTGCTTTAGGGTGTGGTTATACTGCTTAAGGGTGTGGTTATACTGCCTAAGGGTGCGGTTATACTGCCTAAGGGTGTGGTTATACTGCTTAAGGGTGTGGTAATACTGCCTAAGGGTGTGGTTATACTGCTTAAGGGTGTGGTTATACTGCTTAAGGGTGTGGTTATACTGCTTAAGGGTGTGGTTATACTGCCTAAGGGTGTGGTTATACTGCTTAAGGGTGTGGTTATACTGCTTAAGGGTGTGGTTATACTGCCTAAGGGTGCGGTTATACTGCCTAAGGGTGCGGTTATACTGCCTAAGGGTGTTGTTATACTGCCTAAGGGTGTGGTTATCCTGCCTAAGGGTGTGGTTATCCTGCCTAAGGGTGTGGTTATACTGCCTAAGGGTGTTGTTATACTGCCTAAGGGTGTGGTTATCCTGCCTAAGGGTGTGGTTATACTGCCTAAGGGTGTGGTTATACTGCCTAAGGGTGTGGTTATACTGCCTAAGGGTGTGGTTATCCTGCCTAAGGGTGTGGTTATACTGCCAAAGGGTGTTGTTATACTGCCTAAGGGTGTGGTTATCCTGCCTAAGGGTGTGGTTATACTGCCTAAGGGTGTGGTTATACTGCCTAAGGGTGTGGTTAAACTCCATTTAACAACTCTAGCTGGGTTTTTGTTAAATACTAACTTTAATTCTAGAAATCAGACTTGTCTTTAGAATCATCAACACAATCTACTGTACAGTCTTCTATAATACACATCACACAATATTACATGACAGGACAGAGAGCAGACAATGATGTTCATATTTAAGTCTCTGTGGTGACCCTAGCAACTGTCACTCACCAGTAGGAGTGGTTGTCATGCCAAGTGCTGAAGGTACAGAACAGAATCCAGATGAATAGGATTCCTGGGCAGACAACCCCAAGCCAACGTTCCTCCAAGAGATTGGTCCTGGTCCACCTACAAGTCCAGTTACCACACTCACCACAAGGTCTGCTGAGCAAATACAGTCAAGGGACCCCGTCGTTAATTCCAGTTCCTGAAAAAATAATCCACAAATACATTCTGTTTCATAATACAAATACAGTGAAAAATATTTCATATACAGTAAGATCTACGTTAGCTGGAATCCCTCAAACACAGAACTCTCCGATAGCCGGAATTGAAATTTTCTTGGAAAATCGTTCCCAAAGCTGGAATTTTCCAGAAAATTCCGGCTTTGGGAACGATTTTCCGAGGGGCATATCTTCTGGAAAATTCCAAGAACATTTTCCCAGTATGTACCTGGAAAATTCCGGGGATGGGGGAATTTTTTTCGGGTTTGAGAGAAGAAAATCAGATGCATTTTCCGTAAATTCCTAGAAAAATTTTCCGGTATCCCAAAAATTCCGGGGATGTGGGAATTTTTTCCAGGTTTGAGAGATGAAATAATGCATCATTCCGGAACTTCCAAGAACATTTTTCCCGTTACCCAGAAAATTCCGGAAAATTCGGGGGATGGGTGATTTTTTTCCGACTTTGAGAGAGTCGTCTCGTTACCTGGAAATCTCTCATTCCCGGAAGAGCTCTGCACCATTTGTTCCGGCTAACAGAGATATCACTATCTGTACTTCCGATCTCGGTGCTTTATCCAACAACACTTATATTTGAAGACTCATTACAAATAGATAGCGAGTTTTACAAATATCCAAACTGATTTTGCCTGGTCTGATAAAAGAGCAATGGATCGTGTTGCCTCTCAACAATTAATAAGTACAGAATATACCCCATTGTACAACTGACCGATAAAAAACTACAAAAACATAAGTTAGACTATCTTACTTAATTGTAAATCAATGTCGAAGCCAAAAGGATCCACCACATGCTGTATACTTCAAATCTGAATCTGCATAACCAAGTTGAAGACCTGAGCAAATATGAGGAGTACGTGTACCTATTGTAACTCTCCAGTCATTTTATACACTTGGCTTACACCACTTTCTCCACCAACTCTCTTCTTATTTTTTTAAGATTCTACTGTATTCTCCTTGACTCACCCTACACAAAAGTGGAACAGGAATACATATAAGACTGATGATATTTACATAGAGTAATAATGCTTACCTTGCACATAAAGAGGATCTTGTCAAGAGCATCAATGTCTCTCAGCTGTGATAAGTTGAAGTCTCTGTATGGCTGATTTTCTGCTAACAAAACCTTCAGGACAGATAACATTATACCAAGTACAGTAATTCGTTCACCATTCTCGTTAACACAGTATCTGAAACAATAATTTTGAGTCAGGATGATTCAAACTTTTTTCAAACTTGATGATGGTGGTGGTGGTGATGATGATGATGATGATGATGATGATGATGATAGTGATGATGCAGGGAGGCCAGTATTTTGAATATACACATACTCCATTTGTTGTCATTCATCCTCTAAATACGATCACTAATATATTCTGTCGTGGTGTTCCCCTGCTACAACAACTACCCCCCCCCCCCACCAAGATATCCACTTCATTTCTTCCTGGTCTATTCATGCACACTGCTGCTTCCTACATGCTCATCACCCTCATATCTAGTGCCACTCTCATTCCACCCTCTCATCTGCAACTCTTATTCCAAATGAGTAACTAGAAACAATCACCACCTTCCACTTGCATTCATCTTCCTTTATCAACCAATCTTAAGACCTTCTCCATCATTTTTGTTGCCTCATTTCAACACACCACACCAAATTATTTGATTCTGACAAACTGTGTGCCTGTGTTGTCGTACGTAATTCTAGCTTTGTACACATATTTACAATTAATCAATCTTTAAATACCTGATAAAGCACAACAATTTTTTTTTTTCAATCTTACAAACTATTTTCTTCTCTGTAAAAACTTCATTCTAATATGTGCTTACATTCCAATGTTTACCTATTATTCCAATTACTGAAATCTTGATGACGCACGCATGCGCGCACACACACACTACATCCTTGACCACCGAAGGGTCAAGACGTACCTGGCGCTCCTCTCGGAGCAGCCAGGTCAATTGTTAAGTTGGCCCATACCAACCCCTTCCCCTGAACCCTCCTCCCCACCGGAATATCAATAAGTTCTCGCCAGAAGTTACAATTTCATTTAGGAAAGAAATGGAACCAGTGTTAAACAGAGGTGAACAGTGGAGAACAGTTCTTAAGTCAGTGAGAACAACTCAACAATAACAGTCGTACCCAAGTTAACCTTCACACAGTGAGGTCCCAGGTACCCAGTGAAAACGGCCCGTGAGGCCCAACAACAACCAGCGATGTGTTAATCTGTCTACGATAGGAAGGCCTGGGACCAAACCTCACTCATATAACACCATCTGTGAAGGAATTACTACACCACGTGAGGCCCCCTCATAACACCATCTGTGAGGGAATTACTACACCAAGTCAGGTCCCTAATAACACCATCTGTGAGGGAATTACTACACCACGTGAGGACCCTCATAACACCATCTGTGAGGTAATTACACCACGTGAGGTCCCCCATAACACCATCTGTGAGGGAATTACTACACCACGTGGTCCCTCATAACACCATCTGCGAGGAAATTACTACACCACGTCATGTCCCTCATAACACCATCTGAGGGAACTACTACATCACATGAGGTCCCTCCTAACACCAACTGGGAGGGAGTTACTACACTACGTGTTTGCTGTTCAACACGTACAATCCTACATTAATCTGTATGTTCACTGTGTGTTCCTTTACCTTTCTCTAATGAAGGCTTTTGTTAAACCACCAATGTATGTAATAAGTCATTTATGTCCAATGTATATTTTCAGCCTTCGGGCTGCAGAACTTTTTCAAGAAACCGTTAATTATTATTATTATTATTATTATTACATATATGTATGAAGTAGACATAAACACCCTGCTTGCTTTAATGCTGGAGAAAGTAAGAAACTAAAACAATGAGAGAGAAGTATTTACTTGGTAGTCTGATGCCTTGAGAAATCATCAAGGAAAGTCCTCCAGTTACATATGAGAGAATTCATGAGGTCTCGATCCACTAATATTGCTGGTACATGTGGGGCGATGGTGTAAACATCCCTACAAGCCAGGTACTGAACAACACTGGGATACGTACACCCATCCAAGAGAGCCTGGAAACAAGACCATTTATGAGGTATGTCACTGCTAATCTTGGTACAGTAATTGTTGCCTATAACTCTAAAAAGATGAAGTTATAATAATTTACCTAAATTACCTGAGGAACATATCTATAACAGTGTGAACAATGGAGCCATCAGACCTGAGATTTGGGTTTGAAAAAAATAGAAAAAAGATTCTGATGTGCACGATAATGAGGTCTATGTAAAAAGAATAAAGAGGGTAAATGAAGACTACAGATGAAATACTTATACAATGATAAAAGAATGAACTGAGGCCCAATAAACTGTACAAAGCCAGTATTTATGACAGCGATAAAGAGCAAAGTACCACCAAACAGCATCTCTGGATACTGGAGTTAATTCTGAAGACTGTGAATACCTTTATATGATACTACACTACATAACTGACCAGAGAATATTATCATCAAAGGGAGGATTTAAACAGAAACTCCTTATTTCTAATACTGTATAGTAAAGGATTCATTGAGTGACCAAGGCTGACTAAAATAATCAATATCCACAGAATAACATGATGAAGAAATGTAAATAAATTGCTTCAGTAGAGCATTAGGGAATCTTGCATAGAATATTTACCCCAAACAATGAAAAAGAAACTTATGATAATTTGCATTACATACAGTATAAGGAAATAAAGTGTGTTAAGTGAATTAATATTAAAGCCAATGTATTACTCTTTAGTCTATCAAAATCCCAAACAAATACATATGACAAATATTAATGGAGTAAAAAAATAATAATAATAACAACATTTACCCTAATAAACTCTGATGTGTTTTTTAAATACGATATACTGTATTTACAGAGCATTAATTACTCCTAACCAATATCTTGTATGGTGTGGGTCAAGGGATGCAGGAACCTCAATAGGGAAGGGTAAGAGGGAGAGGTACAGTGCAGGTAAAAGTAGCTGAAATAACAAGTAGGACAGAATATTCTCAACATACAGTACTTCCTCATATCCTCAACTCATATAGTGTTAACAGTGGAATCTCAAACAACACCATGATTTACAACCCTTCATTATAATTCACTCCACCTACCTTTATAACCTGGACACCTGGACATGACATTGGTGACATGAGAATGCGAAATATGAGGGAGCTGCCACGCATTCCCTCATACTGGGCAGCCAACTGGGGTGACGTGTGGACACAGTGCACAAGAAGCCTCAGAGCCACCGCCTGTTCCCGCTCCTCACATTTCAGTTCAACTAGCTGTCAGTGCAAATGTAATACAGGTATACATCACTATTTTTATCTTCTCTTAAATACCCGTAAAAAATTTCTCAAAATATTGAGTCAAAAGCCACCAATTAATGTTCTTGAGGAATATTTGGCAGCTCATCCCTTCCCACATGTTAAAATGGAAAAAAAAAATCCTACATTAATTCCTCAAACTATAATTCTTTCTCTTGCCTAAGGAAGTCCAACTCTTTTTACATACTGTACATCTTTAAGCCTTGTTAAAACTCTTCCCTACTACTGTAATATCCACGTACAACTGCATCCCCAACTTCCAATCCTCTCTATCCTATTCCAAGTTCCTTAACAGTAAGACCTCCCTCACCATCCCATACATAATGACACATCTTTATTAATATATTCTAACTTCAATTCAAACCATCAAATCAGTTCCTAGTTACTTCTTCCACCTGGATCAACTCAGCCTAAACCATTTGTTATTCTCAAAACCTCTCTATCACTACACTTCAATATTGCGTGCTGTATATCGCCACTTCCTTCACCATTAAAATATTTTGCTGCTTGGGTCACTCTATATGTTATCAACACTCACTACATCTTCAAGTATTGATTGCTTTACAGTTAGTGTATCTATAAGTTTTAATTATTACTCACCCTAGCAAAGAGGTAGACAATATGGACTATGCCTCCCATCTGCAGGAGAGCTACATCAGAACCCTGGCTCTTCAAAGGAGTCAGTGCACCAAACAATACTGAAGTCTGTGTTGTGCAAGATGGATAACAATTTCCAGTGTCTGTAAGAAAACGACAGGTATAATTTTATCTTGTATCTTGAGCTTTTCTTGTCATATGTACAGTAGCTAAAACAATTATCTGTGCAGGTGGGGGCCGATATGCTCCAACATTTTACGTGTGACTAGTGACAGTATGCACTGATAGTTGTTTTAGCTACAGTACCTTCAATTTAATTTAATATAATCACTAATTCTTTTACAAACACACTATTAAATTACTGTGATGTATATATTTCTTCAGTCAACTGTAAACATTTTAAGATACAAAGTATATCTTATAATACAGACCTTGGAGTGTTGGCATGTGTGGTTTATAACAGAGGAACTCCGATGGTCGCTGAGCTGTGTGGAGAAGCAGGAGAGTTTCTTGTGCTGGTCTTATGGCTGACTTCATATGACCATATAAAACAGAGAGATCCATCCCTGCTGTTAAAAGCTTTGGTGTAATGAATGGAGTCATCAAAACCTTCTCATCCTTGTCTGTCAGGGGTAAGAGACTAGTACAATCTTTACCAAGAGCAATCATGTAAAGGCACAGTTCTCGGCTCAGGATGGGTTCTCGGAAGAGGAAGGTGTTACCCAACAAGAGCTTATGTGAATGGCTGTAACAAAGACTACCTCTTCGGGTCCTGTGAAGATTGAATGGATCTAAATCATCCACTGAGTGACATGGCTGAGGTTCCTGTAATATTCAAACAATATCATATTTAAATGCCAGTACATAATAATCTTGTTAACATTCACAAGCTTTTGCATAAGTTTGGTAAAAAAGCTATAGTTTGGTTGCCATTGAAACCAACACAATAATATATAAATTCATATCTGACATTGTTCTTTTGTTTTATGTCTGTTGACGACCAATAAGCAAAATTACCATAAAGACCCATATTTTCAGTATAAAAATAAAAATAATGACTGTAGTTGTTTTAAGTCACAATTACACTTTAAATTACCTCGCTGGAGAAATAATCAGTGTGACCAAGAAGAAGGTAAGATGGAGAACTCTTCTTGATGGAGCCCACAGCTGGCACCGTAACATTGACCGAGTGACAGGTCAGGGAGTCTACAAAAATTGTTACCTGAAAATAAAATTTCATTATTTTTTTACCTCCATGTAAACCTTTCACATTCATTACTAACAATAAATATTTCATATAGTACTGTGTTGCCCATTACACCAAAACCTCAGTGCCACTAAGCAAAGTCTATTCATATAAGTCAAGGGAATTTAACCACTGACAAAATTATCATGCCTGCTGCTGACCCCCCAGTGGATATGTTTTCTCTGTTTATTACTGACACATTTGACATTTTCATATTTGTTTGAAAAGAAAATCACTGAAGTCTTTAGACAAATGATGAGCTATAAATGAAGTATACTGAGGCACCACAAAGCAACTAAATGTTAATAAATCTTTGTGTGTGAACATTACTGCAGCACACCCAGCCAACAACTGGCCTCCCTGATATATGATAGATGGAGCTTAACATTTAAATGACGGCCATCAGCAGTGGGAGTTAGCTGTAGGGATGACAGCCATCATCAGTGGACATTTCATATTCCTTGCATGCCAGTTTTGCAACATACTGTATAGGGGTGGAGTGGGGGAATCCTCAGCTGCCAGTTAAGGGTTAAGTACCCCTGGCTTATCTGTGAGGCCTATACTTAACAATCTTCTTTAGAAACAATAACAGTACAAATAACATAAGTTAGAAGAACCACAGGTAAGTCACTGTCCATAAGCAGTGAAATGTTTAATATATCATCACAAAGATCAAGGCACCAACATGTACTGTATACAATATAAGCCACAACTCTACAGTTCCTGGCGTTTCTTCCTTATTTACAACTATCTTGGTTGTCTACAAAAAGGGCTGCTAAATGATAATACATAATATTTCTTTTTTTTTTGTATTCTGGTGTTTTTTGTTTGAGATGGATCAGGAGGCAATGCCCCCCCCCACCCCCACCACACACAAAAAAAGGAGGACATATAGATTGGGAGAAAGATGTATAACAAGTGAAGACAGCGATGGGGAATAATTGATGCAGAATGATTCTGGGTTTGAGATATTTCCAGGTACAATATTGAAACAAATTTTCTTATCCCTGGAAGAAATTGCACATCACCGGGATTTTTCCGGGCACTGGTGAATGTTTCCATGTCTAAATGACGCATCTCACACGGAGCACTACTGCAATGGAGGCTTAATTGCAGTCAGACAGACACAGAGCTGTATTTATCATGCAAACACAATACAGAGGGCCCCCCAAATTCGCGGTGATTAGGTTCTCAAGATGGCCGCGAATGGGGGGGGGGGGGTTGTTACATTTTTACTTGTGTACAAGGAAATGTATACGTATTCCCTTTATGTGTTTGCCCTTAGAACAATTATTTCTTTTACCTGTATTGTATATATGTGTGTGTGTGTGTGTGTGTGTGTGTGAGTGTGTATACACACACACACACACACACACACACACACACACACACACACACACACACACACACAAATAAATAATAATGGGAAAATACTCTCACAAATAATCAGAAACAAATTTATTAAAAATGTAACAATCTAACCTCAAGTCCGTGCTTTATTAATAATGTAATAAAGCACGGACTTTGGTAGACCCTGCTGCCATATGGCATCACAAAAATTGTGACCAAGTCCCAGGTTGTTGATCTGACTTTCTGCCTCATTTACACACAATTGAAGGTCTCAATTGTTTCTCTTACTATTGACAACACAACATAACCTGTACATATAATGTTTCTCACCATTGATCTTTTTTTCATTTTTGTATTTCTTTATGGTTCTTTATTATTATTATTATTATTATTATTATTATTATTATTATTATTACAGTGTTGTTATTATTATCATTATTATTATTTTATTATTTTATTTTCAATATTTTATTAAAATTTTTATTTACTATGAATTATTATTATTATTATTATTATTATTATTATTAAACTTTCGCTCCCCAGGCCCCGATGTGGGTTAGTGACCTGTGCTAGGGTGGGCTAATCCCGTAAAAAAAAAAAAAAATGTATACAGTGGTCCCTCGGTTAACGAACACAATTCGTTCCACAGAGTCGTTCGTTAACCGAATCCATTATTTCAATGGGATGTTGGGTAATTGGTTCCAGCTCACAGAAAAATACATACAAAGTAAAGCCAAAAATACATTAAGTCAGAAACACTCCTAAAACTCCCCTAAATTACCCTTAAATCACTACAAATACACTCTTACTCTTAAATCACTATTGTAATGTGATACAGGTGATTAATTTTTATCTCTTGTGCAAAATATATAACGTTTATATTCAAATTATTCACTGTCTTGCAAGGATTCCAACTTTAGTCTGTGATATTATACTGTATAAAATAAAAACTTAAAAGCCTACTGAAAACACCAAACCTTTGTTGGGGGGTGGGGGGGGTAGGGAGGGAGGGGTGACAGTGACATGTTTGACAGTTGGCACCTGTGGTGTGAAGTATTTACAGTGGTCCCTCGGTTAACGAGCACAATCCGTTCCAGCAGGTTGCTCATTAACCGAAACCATTGTTTCAATGGGTTTTTGGGTAATTGGTTCCAGCTCAACGAAAATTGCCTAAATTCAACAAAAAAGGTAGAAAAGTACACTTACTTTGAGGTGTGTATGTAGAAGGCTCCTGGATGATGATGATGATGGGAATTAGAATGGGGGTGGAGGAGAAGGGAGAAGAGAAGGCATTGGGGTGGAAGAGAAGTCACCCCATGGCGCCATTTCACCCATAAAATTTTAGCTCTCTTGGTGTAATTCAAGATTATTTTCTTTAAATCAACACTGCACTGCATTATATATTGTCAATATGTAAAATATATTTCAAAATGACCAATAATTTTCTTGGAAACACAGAAAAAAAGCGTTTAGTTGAAGAGAGTCTCAAGCAAGATGTTATCTCCACTGAAAACAGAGAGACTAAAGCCTGTCTGGTGTGTTAACAGGCTGGATGGCACACCAGAAACTAGTTTCTTTACCTTCAATTATGTTCAATAATTGTTAAAATGACTAAAAAAAGTTAATATTAAACTTTTAAAATTATTGAATACAGTCAACCCTCGCTTTACGCGGTCCCACATTCCGCGTTTCCACGTGTACGCGGCACCCTGCCGAAACCGGAATGCTCACATTCCGCAGTGCGTGTGCCCCTTTACGCGGAGAGCGGTGCGAGCAGGGTGCGCACAAGGTCGCCCAGTCATCAAAACAATACCGAGTTCTTCACCCGCCACCCACCACAGCCGGCCCAAGTCAGTGATAGTGATAATTATAGTGAGGATATGGACTTATATGAACTTTGAGGGGTTTGACAAAGAGGCCCTGCAAGCCTCTGTGGTGGATAGTGATACAATTGATACAAGTGATACAGGTGAGGGCCAATAATCTGCCCTCTGCCTCAGAACCAACCCCCCATCCCCATGTGCCCAGCCATCTTTTCTACTAATGTAAGTGTTAAAAAACCTAATATTATTGATATTTCTCTTAATTATTAATTGTGTGAGCATACCATCATAAAATTAAGAAGTTATTTTTACTACAACATAGGTATTGTGTCTGAAAAAGTGGAGTTTGGGGGTCGGCCCGGTCTCTATTTCAATTAATCCCATATGTTATGTTGTTCACTTTACGCGTTTCTCACTTTACGCGGGCCACCGTGGGTTGAATTAACCACGTAAAGTGAGGGTTCACTGTAGTATAAACTTCTTGATATTTACTAAAATAGTAAGGAATTTAAGCCCTAAAACCGATTACTGTATTGGCGGACTAATACTACAGCTGGTGGACCGCCAAATGCAAACGAAAACATGTTGAAGTCGGCTTGTAAAAAACTCGTAAATCGAGGGATTGCTCGTTAACCAAAGTTAAGAATCTTATGGAAGGTAAATCGTTAACCGAAATCTTGTTAACCGAGGCGCTCGTTAACCGAGGGACCACTGTAATTGTTTATTTATGTCCTTTAGATTGAGTTTTTGTTTTTTGCTTATAAAATTTCATAGAAGTGACCTGGGAGAATAAAATTTACATAGCTGGAATTCTTATAAGATAGTGATTAATTTGAATGTGAACATGCAAAAGTTTGCACTAGAATAAAATTTTAGTAGTACTGTATTCATTTTGTACATTATTTTGATTACATGTACAGTACAGCTTTGCCCTTAGGACAGTGTGTGCATGTAAATGAGTTTCAATAAATGAATAAAGTTACATATATCGAGCCAAAAATAATAGTTGAAAAACTTTATGGAGACAGAGCTTGGATGGCTAAATTTTAGAGACCAATAATTTTAATATAAAAAATGCACCAACATTAAAGAGCACAATTTTCTTGATATTTACTCCATTGGAAATGAATGTGAACATAGAACAGATTACTGAATTACTGAATTGGCAGATTAGCTCATCAGCTGATGCTCACAACAAAACGTGATGTTCGCATGGATTTCGTTAATCAAATTTTTGTTCGTTAACCGAATTGAAGATTCTTATGGAAGGTAATTCGTTAACCGAAATTTCATTAACCGAGGGATCACTGGACAATACAGGTAAAGGAAATTACTGTCTCTAGAACGAATGGCTCCCTGTCCCGGCCGCGAAAATGCCAGCAACTTTAAAACTACCCACAGACATTCTTGGGTGCATTCAGGGTGTCATCCGCGAATAATGGAGGACCGCGAAATAAAAATCCGCGAACTTGGGGGTGCCCCCTGTATAATATAAATAAACAAAATATACTACTGCATACACTATACTGCACTCACTTGCAGATGCTGTCATCTTGAGCTTGTGATGCAGGCAGACCAAATGGTGATATGATGATACATGATGGCCTGCCTTTGTCCTGTACCATCTACTGTGGCAGCTAGTGCTATGTCACTCTCCTCTCCATGAAGGAGGGATTGTACACACATTGTATATTGTACATAAACCCTCTACACACTAGCATACAGTAGACATACACTGTCCGCTCTGCTGAATGTACACACGGTACAGCACTTTCACACTTATTAAATGTAGAGTACAATATACATAACTGTAATCACTTTTTACCTCTTAACGTTACTTGAACAGTATTCTTGGCTGATTGTACCTGGGTACAGTACTGCATAACACAGTTCATATGTGAAAACAGATACGAGTGAGCGAACAAGCTTTTACAATGGCAGCAGACTAAGAGTGTCATGGTGCAAGGAACTTGAAGAGATAGATTGCGAGATACATCAGCCAATCATAGGCATCACATGCAGTCACACGACAGTATAGTAGCCAATCATAGCTCATGAGCACTCAGAGCTTATCCGCCCACACGCTTGGCACGTGTCGATGCACAATACAATCTCTAAAATTTATTCGAATGCCCGAAATGGAGATATTTTTCTCCGAATTTCTCAGAATACTAAAAAAAATATTGCCCAGGTTATTGGAAAGTTCCAGGGATAAAAGATTCTGACTAACAGGGAGATTACTATATACTAAAAATTATTCATGGTTACAACTGTCACTTTAATTCTCTTTCCTCTGGTCTAAGTCCTGGTGAAAACTCAACCAAAGGCAATAAAAATTACTAGATTGGATACAGGACTCATGCAAATAATCTAAATATTAAATTGTTTAAAATTTCACAAGTGATGCAACATAATCATGCTTTGGAAAAATAATAAATAACATTGACAATTACAAATCAAAAGCATTGTTATTTTATTCGTAAAACCATGCCATTTAAGGATTCCAATGAAAACTAAAGTATAATGGTTTTCTTGGGCTATCATTGGTTGAATTAGCTTACTGTTTACCATTGTTTGCATACCTGCAGAGTCCAGGTACATGCAGAACTAAAGTGAACTTGCATAATAATTTTACTTAATAAACACTTGTAAACAGTAAGACACTTTGTTTGATTTGCTTTACCTTGAGACTTCCTCCCCTCCTGACATTGATGGTGGGCACACAGAAGGCCAGGTGATGCCAGTCTCCATCACTTAGTCCTGCTCTCACCACCACTCCTTGACTCAGAGGGGTACTCTCCCTGTCAACCTCCCGTGATACACAAACTTGCAGACAATCTTAAAAGACACATCAGGGGGAAAAATTAATAAGAATTCACCTATATAAATCAAAACCACTTATCCATTTTAGAATATTTTTGTCTTTGCATGTGAGTTTGACTTATAAATTTATTATTGATATTACTGTGAATGCCTCTACATTTTGCCAGCTAGTTTCTAAAATTCTTAATACCACTGATTAAGACAAATGGAGATGATAGTTAGAAGTGCAGCTCAACAAGAAACAAATATAAAATGAGCGACAAGATAAAACTTACTGCAAGATAGAAGATACAACTACTATCTTTACTCCTCTCCTCCTTTTATATGGGGTGAATATAGGATGCTGAAACCTCCAGAAAGGGAGAAATGGTGTAGGGCGAGCACAGAATGTGCCAGGGGAGGGCTGAAACACAACTACAAAAATGCTGCACACACACACACTTCCTTCGACAGTATCCCCTATTTGAATTACTGTGAATTACTGTATACTGTACTGTACAAATATTTCCTTGAGGAAAAGGACCTCACAGAGAGGAGACCAGTAATCAACTTAAGAATTTCTGTAAACAGTATAAATTATGATTCAAAACTGTGATGAAGGACTTCCATAAACAAAGGTGTTATCATCTACAAGTAGTGCATTACCACAGCTCTATGCCGAATGTTGCATTTGATGGAATGTGCAGGTGACAAGAAATACATTTATCCTTAAATAAACAATGGACTCTATTTTTTTACTCTAATATTTTAGGGTCATACAGTAAAAGTCCAAAAATCCGGATGCCAGAAATCCGGACCACCCAAGAATCCGGACTTTACGAAAACTCAATTTTTCTTTTTTCATTTAGCTGGCTTTTGTGTGTATATGCGCATGCGTGAGAGCCACAGCTGCACAGCGACAACAAGCGACCACGCGGTCGCCACTTTAAAACGAGCAATCAAACTGTGACAACGTATGTAATTATGAGTCCTACTGTTTCTATTTACAGAGTACTGTACAAGCCCATAATAATGGCTCCTAAAGTAGATAAACTTCGTTGTGTGAAGAGAAGGAAGAACACGTTGAAATTGAGTGACAAACTTGAAATAATTAAGAAACCAGAACGTGGTGTGAGCAATACTGTTCTAATAAAAACATCCGACATTGGAAAGTCTACAATTTATATAAAAAAGGCAAAGAATAAAATGCTAGAATTTACAGCTTTTTCTTTAAAACTGCTCGTTTTGATAAATGAAGCATGCTGTATTTGCTAATGAATAAACTATCAAAATGTACCTGTTCATCTTTTCTTTATTCCTCCTAAAATTTGAATTTTAATAGTACTGCCTGAGAATCCGGAAATCCGAAAATCCGGACCGACCCTATCCCCAAGCAGTCCGGATTTTTGGACTTCTACTTCATAAACTTTTTTCTTTACTGAACTATAACACATTACTAAATCAATATTTACAAGTGTTTATTTCAGTTACCAGCATAATACAGTAAAATATATACTGTATATTTTTTTTTAACAAACTTCAATGACTCACCTTTGTTGGGGTCCAACCAAAGAGAAAACATTAGATGTTGTGTCCCAACAGATAACACGTGGAGCTTGTTTAGGCTAAGTTCACTACTCACTGATGCATTTGATGTGGCACCACCTGGGGACAAGGTTTTCACTTAAGCTCCTCACTATCTCTATGACATCATAACTTCAAACAATTATCTTTAAAATCAAGGAAGATAAGACTTTAAAACATTATATTAATCTAATACTTTTCCCTTGCTCCCAAATACAGGAAGTGAATCAAATAAAAGAGAAACCTAAAAAAAAAAGGAAGGAAGAAAATGGTACTGTAGAGGAGAGTGATACAAGACAAGTACAGAAAGCAACGCACACAAGCACACAAATGCATGCACGCACACGCACACACGCACACACACACACACTAAGCTCCTCGGCATCACCATAGACAACAAACTAAATTGGAAACCACACGTCAGTGAAGTTGTCAAGTCCTCCAGTTTCCGTCTCCACCTCCTCCGCCGACTCAAGTCCCTCGGAGTTCCTGCACTCGAGCTCCTCAGTGTTTACTCAACATTCATACTTCCCAAGCTCACCTATGCCTCCCCCATCTGGTCTTCCTCCCTAAATGCCACACAATGTAAACACCTAGAAAAAGTGCAAAGGAGGGCATGCAAGATTATTCTCTCCCCTTCCTACTCCACATATCAAGAAGCGCTCAACACACTGACCCTTTCGACTCTCACTGACCATCACCACGACCTCATCTGCAAATTTGGTAAGAAGCTTCTGCACCAGCTCCTACTACCACCTGAGATCCCTAGCCCGAGAATTGCTGTTCGACACCACAACTGCATCCAGCCCATACGTGCATGAACTGATCGCTATAAGAACAGCCCAGTCCCAACCATTGTAAAAATTATCAATAACTTGTAATAAACCAGTGTATTCACTCCCAGTAAATACTACTTCTTGCACTTTCACTATGTTCAAATGCACTGTAGTTTGAGCTTTTCCCCATCTAGTTATTATATATCTTATTTGTATCACTTATGTTACTTGTATATTATTTGTAAATTGAAACCCATTCCCCAAATATGTAACTGTATATTTTCAGCCTTCTGGCTGCCAAGTTCTTTCAATAAACCGTTAATTGTTAACACACACACACACACACACACAAAAAAAACTGTCAACCCTCAGTGAGACAGGACGTGCCCCGAAGGCGCGTGCCCCTCAGTGAGACAGGACGTGCCCCGAAGGCGCTCCCGGTTTTAGCAGCCAGGCCGAGTCTGTTTGGCCCTGCCACTCCCCCTGCTATACCCCAACGCCCTACCAGCCTTACTACACCAGGATCGATTCAGCAAAACATTCTAGTGATTAGTGAACGATCGATTACGGAGCAGTGCAATAAGTGATTACCATACAGTGCTCGATAGTGCACCCCAAGGAAAAGTCAGACAGTGGGCACTTTATCGGTCACCTTTAAAGTGCCAGTGACAAGGACCACCGCGGTGTTTACATATATCGTGAAAACTGTGTCGGCAACCCCAAGCACCAGGGACAAAGACCACGGTCTTTACGACTGACAAATATTAACAGATGTCTACCAGTGTCAGTGTCCCTCAAAGTGCCGCCAGTGACAAACACTTCCGTCCGCCCACAACAGATTTCAACAGATGGCCACCAATCACTTACTCCCGACGCACTCTGTACCATCTAAAGCGTGGGAACAGTTATCCTGATGGCAGTGTTATCGCGCTACTCAAGTCACTAAACCTATTCCACGTGCGGAGCCGTAGACAAGGCCGTCATGCACATAAGCCCATTAGAACCGTAACCTCCACTAGGAAACCGGAGAAACCCACCCCTGACAGACCATACCACCACACTGAAGTTCCACGGATATGGTATGATCTCCCGTCTTTACTGCTATCCAACGTCACTTCCCTAGCTAACAAGTTCGACGAGCTGGCAACTACAGTCAGGTCAACCGCCGCGAGCGTCGTTGCCATATGTGAGGCCTGGCAAATTGTGCCTGAAACGTGTCATATTGAGGGATATCAACTCTTTCATCACCTTCGTTCACAAAGACGCGGAGGGGGCGTTGCCCTCTTCTGTCAAGATGACCTACGCCCGTCACGCCTGGATGTTCAAGTCCCAGCAGATGTGGAAGCATTATGGGTACGTGTCGTGCTAAGGGCCCACCCACGCAACACTGCTTCCATTATAATCTGTGTGGCATACCATCCGCCTCGATCACCCACCAGAGACACTCTTATCAATCATCTCATCACCACCTCAGACCACCTCAGAGTTAGGTACCCATGTGCCAAGTTAATATTATGTGGGGATTTAAATGAAATTGACACCACTGATATCCAGGACCAGCTGTCACTATCACAAGTTGTGACCTTCCCCACACACGGTCAAAATACCCTTGACCTTATCTTAACTGACTTAGCGGACCAGTACCAACCACCTCAACCAATGCCTCCTATCGGGTGTAGCACACACTTATCAGTGCTCTGGTCCCCAGCTGCCACTCCCACTCAAGTACAGAGACCCTACATCAAGACCTACAGGCCGATTACTGACTCTGCAGTGCGCCTCTTCGGGCAGTGGATAGTTCACCATCCCTGGACTGAAGTACTTAGCGTGGATGACGTGGAAACCAAATGGATAAATTATACCAACACCACCACGCAAGCTCACCACCACTTCTTCCCCGAGAAGTCCGTCAGATCTCACCCAGCTGACTTGCCCTGGATCACACCTCGGATCAAAAGACTTATGCAACAGAGAGACAGAGCCTTTCATCTCAATGACCACATCCGCTACAGG
Organism: Homarus gammarus; assembly: GCA_958450375.1. Classification (NCBI taxonomy): domain Eukaryota; kingdom Metazoa; phylum Arthropoda; class Malacostraca; order Decapoda; family Nephropidae; genus Homarus; species Homarus gammarus. The sequence continues at coordinate 787,522 of CAUDMG010003433.1, read as the reverse complement.
TCACTTCGCAACCGAGTCATCCGCGAAATACGCACTGCAAAGAAGTCCCACTACCCAACCAAATTACAACACCTGAAGCAGACCAACATCAGTCAATGGTATGGTAAGCTTAAAGAACTCTGTGGACTAAACAATAAGACACACCCCCTCCCCTTCCTTAGCCATCTCACTAGTGTTGACGCAGCTGAGCAAACAAATAACCATTTCGCTACTATATGCCAGACGCTCCCACGGCTTGACACAACCACTCTCCCTGCTTACCTACCAGCCCCCCTTCCCACTGACTTAGTAGAAGAATTTGACGTCGCAAAACGCCTGGACAAACTAAAATTAAAACGCTCTACCACCCCCATTGACTTACCAATGAAACTCTTCAAGGAGTTCTCCCCGGAGCTTGCTAAACCCCTCTGCTCCATCATCAATGCTTCTCTCAGTCAAGCCAGATGCCCAGCTGACTGGAAGACCTCTTATGTATCACCAGTGCCCAAGTCAACCAGCCCACAATCCTTAAATCAGCTACGACCTATTGCAATCACCCCAATACCCAGCCTAATCTGTGAAAGTTTTGTGTTCGACTGGGCTTATGCTGATATTGCAGGAGTCGTAGACCCTCAGCAATTTGGCAACATGAAAACTTCCTCCACCACTCACTGTCTTGTCAGCTTTCTCGATTACATATACCGCCATCTCGAGAAACGAAAAACGTCTGTAGCTGTCGCCTTCATTGATTTCACTAAAGCGTTCGACCTAGTCGACCACAACATAATCATCAACAAAGCTATTGACCTCGGGCTTCGAAGAAGCCTCATACCATGGCTTACAGACTTCCTCAGTGACCGACGCCAAGCTGTACGCTTCCGAGGGGCTGTCTCCACCTTTCAGTCACTCACCTGTGGCGTCCCCCAAGGCACCAAGATGGGACCACTCTGCTTCCTTATGCTCATCAATGATGCCCTAAGAGAAACCCCTGCTCGCTGGAAATATGTCGACGACTCCACCATTGGGATCAGCGTCAACAATTCTGCTCCCAACTATACCGCCCTTCAGGATTTATTGAACAGTCTCCAAAACTGGGCTACCAACAACCATGTCACCATCAACCATACCAAGACCATGGTTATGCACATCAACCTCTCCTCCGACATTGTCCCACCTCCTTCCATTACTCTAGGTCCGAACACACTCCAGGTTGTAGATTCCACGAAGCTCCTCGGCGTCACCATAGACAACAAACTAAATTGGAAACCACACGTCAATGAAGTTGTCAAATCCTCCAGTTTCCGTCTCCACCTCCTCCGCCGACTCAAGTCCCTCGGAGTTCCTGCACACGAGCTCCTCAGTGTTTACACAACATTCATACTTCCCAAGCTCACCTATGCCTCCCCCACCTGGTCTTCCTCCCTAAATGCCACACAACGTAAACACCTAGAAAAAGTGCAAAAGAGGGCATGCAAGATTATTCTCTCCCCCTCCTACTCCACATATCAAGAAGCGCTCAACACACTGACCCTTTCGACTCTCACTGACCATCACCACGACCTCATCTGCAAATTTGGTAAGAAGCTTCTACACCATCCCCGACACCGGCTCCTACTACCACCCGAGGTCCCTTGTCCGAGAATTGCTGTTCGACACCACAACCGCATCCAGCCCATACGTGCACGAACTGATCGCTATAAGAACAGCCCAGTCCCAACCATTGTAAAAATTATCAATAACTTGTAATACTGTAACACTGTCACTATGTTGAAATGAACTGTAGTTTGAGCTTTTCCCCATCTATGTTATTATATGTCTTATTTGTGTCACTTATGTTACTTGTATATTATTTGTAATTCGTAACCCATTCCCCAAATATGTAACTGTATATTTTCAGCCTTCTGGCTGCCAAGCTCTTTCAATAAACCGTTATTTATTATTTATTATTATTATTATTATCACACACACACACACACACACACACACACACACACACACACGATTTATTGAACAGTCTCCAAAACTGGGCCACCAACAACCATGTCACCACCAACCATACCAAGACCATGGTTATGCACATCAACCTCTCCTCTGACATTGTCCCACCTCCCTCCATTACTTTAGGTCTGAACACACTCCAGGTGGTAGATTCCACGAAGCTCCTCGGCGTCACCATAGACAACAAACTAAATTGGAACCACACGTCAGTGAAGTTGTCAAATCCTCCAGTTTCCGTCTCCACCTCCTCCGCCGACTCAAGTCCCTCAGAGTTCCTGCACCCGAGCTCCTCAGTGTTTACACAACATTCATACTTCCCAAGCTCACCTATGCCTCCCCTCCCTGGTCTTCCTCCCTAAATGCCACACAATGTAAGCACCTAGAAAAAGTGCAAAAGAGGGCAGGCAAGATTATTCTCTCCTCTTCCTACTCCACATATCAAGAAGCGCTCAACACACTGACCCTTTCGACTCTCACTGACCATCACCACGACCTCATCTGCAAATTTGGTAAGAAGCTTTTACACCATCCTCGACACCGTCTCCTACTACCACCTGAGATCCCTAGCCCGAGAATTGGTGTTCGACACCACAACCGCATCCAGCCCATACGTGCACGAACTGATCGCTATAAGAACAGCCCAGTCCCAACCATTGTAAAAATTATCAATAACTTGTAATAGACCAGTGTATTCACTCCCAGTAAACACTACTCCTTGCACTGTCACTATGTTCAAATGCACTGTAGTTTGAGCTTTTCCCCATCTAGTTATTATATATCTTATTTGTATCACTTATGTTACTTATATATTATTTGTAATTCGAAACCCATTCCCCAAATATGTAACTATATTTTCAGCCTTCTGGCTGCCAAGCTCTTTCAATAAACCGTTAATTATTATTATTATTATTATTATTATTATTATTATTATTACACACACACACCAACAACCGCCTGTACAAAAGTCTACGTAACCAGGTCATCAGGGAAATCAAGTCTGCCAAGAAGACTTATTATCCCAGGAAAGTGCACGGCCTCAAGGAAGTCGGCATCGGTCAGTGGTACTCCAAGGTAAAAGATCTCTGTGGTCTCACCGTCAGTCTCCCACACTTCCTTTCATCTCACATTTACCTAGTGAGTAGGCAGCTGAGATAATTAATAACCATTTTGCTACCATATGTCATACCTTACCCAGTCTTGACTTCACTCTCCTCCCAGCTTACTTACCTTCCCCCTCCCCCCCCCTCTCCCAGTGTTCAACCATATGAAATCGCCAACAAACTCCTGAAATTTAAATCCAAACGCTCCACGACCCCAATTGACCTCCCAATCAAAATATACAAGGAGTTTGCAGTCGAACTTGCCACCCCTCTCTGTTCTATTATTAATGCATCCCTCAGACAAAGCAAATGCCCTAATGAATGGAAAACCGCATTTGTCACCCCCATCCCCAAGGTCACCACCCCACAGTCCCCTAACGACCTCAGGCCAGTTGTCATTACCCCCATACCCAGTCTACTTTGTGAGGACTTTGTTTTTGAGTGGGCATTTGCCAGTATCTATCAGTCAATTGATTCACAGCAATTTGGCAATATGAGGACCTCCTCTACATCACACTGCTTGGTGAGCTTCCTGGATTTTCTGCACAAAAACTTGCAGAAACGAAAGACATCACTGGCCGTTGCCCTTGTGGACTACAGGAAGGCCTTTGACCTTGTTGATCATTGCACTGTTATCAACAACGCTATTACACTAGGGCTGCCCACCAACCTGGTCTCATGGCTCACTGATTTCTTGAGTGGACGTTGCCAAGCAGTGAGGTATCAGGGCTTGGTCTCTACATTCCAACACCTCACCTGCGGTGTTCCCCAGGGGACCAAGATGGGACCACTGTGCTTCCTCATCCTGATCAAAGACGCTCTATCGGACACTCCTCACAGGTGGAAGTACGTGGATGACTGCACTGTGGGGGTTTCAGTGGACAACACCGCACCAGACTACTCATCGCTCCAAGGCAACCTGGACAGGCTACAGGCATGGACTACGGAGAACAAGGTCGCCATCAACCACACCAAAACCGTAGTCATGTACATCAATACCGCCACCACTCCAGTGCAAGCCCCAGCAGTCACAGTGGGTGCCCATCCTCTCCAGCTGGTGCAGTCTGCCAAACTCCTGGGTGTAACTATAGACAACAAACTGGACTGGAAGGCCCATGTAAATAACACAGTCAAGGCAGCCTCGTACCGTCTCTACATGCTACGAAGACTTAGGTCACTTGGGACACCCACGCCACAGCTGAGGACCATCTACAACGCCTTTATTCTCCCCAAACTAATGTATGCTTCACCAGCCTGGTCATCTTCTCTCAACTCCACCCAACAACGTCAACTAGAGAAGGTACAGAAAAGGGCCTGCAGAATCATACTCGGCACAGAATACTCCGGCTACACCAACGCTCTCTCCACCCTGGAAATGCCATCCCTCAGTGACCTCCACCACCAAGCACTGGAAAGGTTTGGCCGTGGACTATTGCACCACCCTCGTCATCCCCACCTCCTGCAGCCCCCCACCCACCTCGCACAGTCCGCCACTACAACAAAATTCAGCCCATAAGAGCCTGCACCGATAGATATAAGAACAGCACCATCCCATCTATTGGTAAAATAATAAACAACTCCTGATTTATGTACTGTACAGCCCTGTAAATGTATTCAATGCATATTATATCATTATGTCTAAATCAAATGTAAGTCTGTATATTTTCAGCCACCGGCTGCAACTCTATTAATAAACCGTTCATCATCATCACAGAGAGAGAGAGAGAGAGAGAGAGAGAGAGAGAGAGAGAGAGAGAGAGAGAGAGAGAGAGAGAGAGAGAGAGAGAGAGTTCCTAATGACATAAAAATTCGTATAAATACAATACAGACAGTCCAAGGGTTACGAACACCAGCCGATACGAATGGCATTAAACATTAAATTTACAACATTTTATTTACCTGAGGACTTACTTTTTTTACTTTCATTTACTGTATTTTTTGTCATTCTCTTTCTTCTTTTGTCTTAAATTAAGTGATTTTAGATGTACAGTAATACCCTGATTTACGAGGTTCCTTTACGCGATTCTACATTTACGCAGTACCTCACCAGAACCGGAATTTCATTTTACGCGGTGCATCTACTCATATACGCGGGTGAAGTATAATTTTTTTATTTAGCTCATAAAATTCAAACAAATTACCTGGCCAGAATATAATTTACATTACTGGAATTCTTACAATATGATCATCATTTTTAATACAATCATCATGGATTTTGCATTAGACATACAAATTTTAGATCTAATGTAATAATTTGGTTTACACAAAGCAAATATTTTATCTTTTGTGCAAAATATATGAAGTTTACATTCAAAATATTCCCTGACCTGCAAGGAATCCAGAAATGTCAATTATATTATCCTAACTCTAATCTGAGGTATTATTTATTACTATACCTTAAAATCTAGTTCTTTTCACCCAAACATTTCTCAGAGAGGGAGGAGCCAGCGAGCCATGGGAAGGGGGGGGGGGGGGGGAGTTGAGTCCATTATTTGAATGGACATTAACCTGGCGACTGTAATTCTCTTAAATATTAATTGTGTGAACATACCATCATAAAATCATGATGTTATTTTTACTACAACATAGGTATTGTGTCGGAAAAAGTAGAGTTTGGGGGTCGGGCCAGTCTCTATTGGAATTAATCCCATATGTTCTGTTATTCCATTTACGCGGTTTTCATTTTACGAGGTACCCCGTGGGTTCAATTGACCGCGTAAATCGGGGTATCACTGTATATAAGGGCTTTGCCTGTACAATAATTGAACTACGGTACCTTGCAATTTTACCATTATGAATATATCTTACACAAGCAGTATAAATGTGGCTACCTTGTTACCATTTACGTCAACTCGTACCTTTCTTGGTCAGCCCTGAGGCAAGAAATAAAAATAAGACAGACAAATTAGATCACATACAACTACCTGTACTGTATCTAAGGTTTTCCGTTACAATAAACACAGATTAAATACAAACATCTCCACAATAATGTCTTTTGTAAATTAATACAGTTTTAATATTGAAAATACTGTAATGTGCTTTCACCCCTATCTTGACTGGGCAACTGAAAAAGACATCATCTTGGTTCAGGCCGAAGTAGAAAAAATGCAAAAGAAACTCCATGTGAGCCAATTTTAACTCTCACTATTTGTATTTTTATGGTGAAACATCTAGCTAATTGCCTGATTGACCACCTTGGAGGAGAAACAGAAAATATTATTGTTTTTTTTAACCAGGCCAGAGGGTAAACTTCCTGGTCTGCCACTGTACAATACAGAGGATCCAAACCTAATACATAATACCTGTACTGTAACTGTCATTTGCATTTGTCCTGTTGGTTTTTTCACGATATTTATTACCCTAAACAGATTCTTGTTCACTGTTAAACTTCATAACTTTTCCATGCATTTTCACTTAGTATTCACCATTCTCTCTTTAGTTCAGTTTCCTTCAAACTCTTTGTAATTACTGCACTGCTCACTAACTTGCTCATAACCTCATTTATATCGAGTATAAAAAAATACTTCAAGTAAATATAACTTACGTGATAAGTTACACCGGGCTCCAGCGTCAAAATATCCTTCTGATCTACAGCTCATCAGTAAGCTTGACTGTGATGAGAACCGCTGCTTGTTTTCCAACCCTGACCTGTGAGATAAACAAGCAAGTCATTATACACAGATCCCTTATGCTATACTGTACTGTACTCATTTATTAAATTTTTCCTTATAATCCATAATATTTTGGAGAACATGATTAGGAATTCTGGTAAGGAATGTTCACCTTTAAGAAAAATAAAAGATGAAGTTAATTTGCCTCATTTTATTAATACAGCTTGCCTTTAAAATTCGCATGGGTTTGGGTCACGGAATGGCGGTGAATTACTAAAACTGTGAATAACATTTGCTAAACAGGGGGGAGGGGTTACATTTTTACTCGTGTGCAAAGAAATGTATATTCCCTTTGTGTTTGCTCTTAGGTCAATTATTTCTTTTACCCATAATGTATATGCGCACGCACGCATACAACACATAATACTGTAATGGGTAAATCCTCTCACATTTAATCAGAAAGACAAAAATAATGTGAGTCTACCCTCAAGTCAACTCCATGCTTTGTTATTAAAATCAAGTTGGTTGGGTTGCCGTACGGCAATTTTTTCCTCGTAAAAATTAGTCTCTAGAACGAATGGCATCTGAGTGCCAGCTGGGTTGATACATAGATCAAACTTACAAAATTTCTTTTGTAGCCATCTAGCCAACCCAACATGAAGTGTTACCGCCACAGTAAGATAAGCTAGAAGAGAGAGAAAGAGAGGGATAATCATAATAAGATAAACTAGGCAAGAGAGAGAGAGAGAGAGAGAGAGAGAGTATGAAATAAGAGATATACTGTGCTGTTGACAACGAATTTGCTGACCAATCTGCTGAGGTGTTTCAATACGAAAACATATGGCCCTCGCCTCCGGGCTGAGATTGCCCTCGAGGGTAGTCTACTGATTTCTACAGGCCAGACAACACGTTGGTTCAGACCACTAGACCCTAAAACGTGAGTGATCGTGAAGTATTAGAATCAGCTAAGAAACTCTAAATAACTTTAATAAGTATATTTGTGTAGTGCAATTTGATCATATTATACCAATTGTCTCCTGTATCAATAATTATAACATGCGAGTTATATTTAAGATGTTAACAGGCTATGTACTGTATATTGATTGTATTTCATACTATGTGTCCTGAGATAACAGCATTTGTTATATGAGAAATGTTCTTCAACAGGTTTTGACCGAATTATATGGTACGAGTCGTTGAGGGTTTATTTCTCCAGCAACAAACCAATAACGCTCCTATGAGCGTTAACATGAAGGATATTGATAATTGTGGTGTAATACTGTAATTTTTTTCACTATGTACATAGGATGGTGTGTGCATGTAACTGAGTAAAAAACAATGAAGAAACGCGTTAAAAAACCATAACACCTCACAGCTTGGCCCAGTAGCCTGGTGGTTACAGTAATGAGCTAAGCTAGATGCAATGTTACGATTAGCACAAGGAGCACAGTTGTTAAGAGAGCACAGTAGCACACAGGTGAAACAGACAAGTGTTTAACCCAGACTGTCACTGAGGCAGAGTGAGTGGCCCAGCCACCTGGTACAAGAGACACCTTGCAGGACGCCATACAACTTCGGGCTCCCCGTCCAGGCCATGAAAATGCTGTCAACTTTAAAACTACCTGCAGACATTCTTGGGTACATCCAGGGTGTCATACGCGAATAATCAAAGGCCACGAAAAAAAATCCGCAAATTGTAAGGGCATGCTGTACTTTTACAATAATGTACCTTTAGGGTTAGCAAAATTTAATTACATACAGTGGTCCCTCGATTAACGAACACAATTGGTTCCACAGAGTCGTTCGTTAACTGAAAATTTCGTTAACTGAATCTATTATTTTAATGGGATATTGGGTAATTGGTTCCAACTCACAGAAAAAGTACACACAAAGTACAGTACTGTATACCAGTAATAGAATTAACAAAACATTAAATATAAACTAATACAGTGCTGTACTGTAATGTACAGTATACTGTACAATAATAAATAAAAAACAATAGAATACGTACTGTATTTCAACTAACTTTGAGGTGTGTATGTCGTATTCCCGGCAGCTTTGTTTACATATCAAACAGCTGATTGTAGAGGCAGTTGATGATGACATGCCATATTCTTTACAGAGTGCATTTGTTCTAATACCTTCTTCATGTTTCATAATAATTTCTGCACTGTATATTATCAATATGTGAACTAAATTTCAGAATGACCAATAATTTTAATGTAAAAATGCAAAAATATTCAAGAGACCAACAAACTCAATGTTCACTCCACTGTAAACAAAGTTAAACTGAGAAGCGTTGTTGGGTGATTCAATCAGCTGATGGGCACACAAAAACTGTTCCCTGTACTGTCTATATTATCAATATGTTAACTAAATTTCAGAATGACCAATAATTTTAATAAAAAAATGCAGAAATATTCAAGAGACCAACTTTCTTGATATTTACTCCACTGGAAACGAATGTAAACATAGAACCAATTACTGCATTGGCAGACTGGCCGATCAGCTAATTAGCTGATGCGCACAACAAAAAGTGTTTCTCGTAAGGTTTTCGTTAATCGAACTGAAAATCCTTATGGGAGATAATTCGTTAACCAAAATTTCGTTAATTGGACCGTTCGTTAATCGAGGGACCACAGTACCAGTAAGTACTCATAGATACCTGCACTGTGATGTCCTTACTTTTCCTTTACCTTTACTCTAAAGCAAAACAATTTAATGAGACTTACCTGTCTCGTACACATATCCACGATGTACAAGCCAGCCCAGAGTTGTAGGGTGACCAGTCAAGAGTGCGGGGTACTGGGCACACAACACAAGATATTGCCACACAAGAGATGATTCCTGGTCAAGATATAACACACTATGTATTCAGCGATTCAAAGGCAATTTATCATGAGGAAAGTATAGTGTGAAATAGATCCTCCATAACAATAACTGTCATGCAGGAAGGTGATGAGAGGTGGGTAACTTCTGGGTATTGTAGACTTGAGAAAGTCATCCCAGCATTAGATAAAAGTATTCCTGCAAACATTTATTGTCTTGTAGGTTAGAAAAGGTGTGTGAAATGCAAAATATATTAATAAATAAAAAGCAATTGACAATAGTGCATATATTAACACAAGGCAAGATGGATTTGCAACACATGTAGTTGAATAAGTACATGAGTGATAAATTATTGGCAAAGAATATTAACAAGAACCAAGTCAAGTGTGTGAAAGGTGATGTACAGTACTGTAGTTATACACAAAGAAGTAAGCCTTTGTGAATGATAAAAGGCATAAGGCATGACAAGATGTTTGACAGTACATGAATGAACTAAAGGCAAGGCAGGTCTTTTATGAATAACCCATGCAGTATCACCTACTGCACTGTACTGTACTGTAGATGTAAATAAAGTCAGTAAAAAAGAGCAAAAATAGGTCAAGTAGACCTAAGAGTGTACGAGTGTTAAATAAGAAATGATAGTTGGGTTTTAGGGAAAACGTAAATGGTGAAATTATCCATGTACAGTACAGTACTGTTTCACACTGGGCAAGAGTGGTACCAATACTTCCTCACTCAGCCAATTGTCCAAAAAGGGTATATATAATGTGCCTTACTTGCAAGTGTAACTGATAAGTTTAGGATAAGAAGAAAGAAGTGGGTTGAGGGCATGAAGACTACACATTATTTCCAAAACTAGTAATAAACAGTTGGACACATGCACATCTTAGAAGTAATGATGACAGAACCAACCAATTTCAAATCCATCCATTCATCCAAAACTGACTAAGTTTTTGGTTAGCACACAGACGCACAAACCCACCCAACATGAAACATGGCATGGGTGATAACAATATTCATATGCCCAAGAATGAAGGATAAAAAACGTCTGTATTAAGTAAACTCAACTCACCATGTCTACAATGGTTTTCATGAAGCCTCGTTATTGCTTCAACAACAGGAGACGAAGGAACACGTATGTTGACGAAGGATGCTAGACTTTCTGTCAGCGAGCTGTGAGAAGCATTTAGGGTGGGGGAGATGGAAGCAGAGGAGGTTCCATGACACGGGTAAGGTAAGGCACTCTGTGGCTCACGTCCACTGCCCTCCAGCACTCTAGACAGGGCATGGAGTAAAGTTTCCTAGTAGGGAGAATAATATTATATCAGAATAAAAGAAGACTGCACATCAAGCATGTACAGTACTGTAATATTTACATGCATCTGTCAAGGGAAAATGAAAAAATTTGGAATAAAATAAAATATTGTACAGTGCAGTACCATACTACTGTACTATTATTTAGTACGTACAGTATTAAGTCACTGAAAGCATTTGAGAAAAAAGCCTTCTTAGTTAAACCAAAGCTTATTACCTTTTACCTACTAATTATATTTGGACAAAGCAAACAAGAAAAAAGAGGGCAGGTTGATAAAAACAGCAAGGGAAAGTGAATAAGAGAGGTAGAAACAGCAGACACTGAACACACGAAAGATAGAGGAGGCGTAGAAACTAAGAGAACAGAGAGGGGGCAAGTAAAGATGAATGACAGAGAAGGTAGGAAGACAGTGTAAGGATCCATACTCACCAGCGGGGGTGTTTGAGCCTTGAAGAGTGCAAGAAACTGGGAGAGGTCGGTGGGTGTGAGGCACCAGCGCCCCACCTCAGCCCACACTGCCACCACCGTCCCCACTACATCTGTTAATTACGAGAGTCTCATCTTAGTATTACACATCATGACAGACATACAGACACAATACAGTATATTGTTCACACTGAGTATGACTACCTGGACTGATTGAATGGACTTGTTAAAAACAGAGGTTTCTATTCATTTTGAGATTTGTTGAAAACTATTTTTTTCTGTTCAGCTTGATTAGGATTGACCTAATTAGTGTAATTAAGATAAATGGTTTCAAACCAGCCAAAGTGAGGCTGAATGATTGGTTTCTAGTTGAATTTAGTGGTTTCCAATTTTAAAACTGATTTCTTCTCAGCTTAACTTAGAGAATACTATTTTCAAATCATCTTGTTGAAACAGCACAATACTGTACTCAGTATGCTGGGAATCATGGTTTCTACACTGAAAACTGAGATTTTTACTCAGTCAAATATATCTGTCTCCCCAACAGTGACAGAAAACTAGGCAGAGAGTGTTCCAGGATTAGCCAGTGTATCGGGCACTGTAGTTGGCAAAATGTCTGGACGGACGGACAGATGCATACACACACAGAGATCTACCGGAAAAAGAAAGAGTAGACTTGCAGAGGATCGGGTGGGGGTAATTGTTACTTTATAGAGTACAGTCATGCACCGGTTAACGTTCGACCGAACAACGTCCGATCACATATACGTCCGTGCCCCCCCCCCCCCCCCCCACGAGAATTGTGACCAAGTCCCAGGTTGCTGATCTGACTTTTTGCCTCATTTACACACAATTGCAGGGTCTCAATTGTTTCTCTTACTATTGACAACACAACATATATACTGTATATTGTTTCTCACTAAATTTTTTTTCAATTTGTATTTCTTTATGGTTCTTTATTATTATTATTATTATTATTATTATTATTACATTTTCGCCCCCGAGGCCCCAATGTGGATCAGTGACCTGTGCCTGGGTGGGCTAATCCCCGTAAAAAAAAAAAAAAAAAAAAAACATGTTTCCTTCCTTAGGTTCTTTTGAAGCATTTGCCTCTAGGAGTAATGTTAACCTACATCTATTGAGGATAAAATCTTTCACCTACAAATTGACAATAACACATTTGCTGTAATCAGACATATCTAGTTGCCTCAACAATTGCAACCTCAGTTGCAATTGGGGTTGCAATTTCAAATTCTGTGGCATTACTAAGAATAACGAAGTCTCTGATGCACTCTAAGATTAAGAGAGAAAACGGAGGACTCAGGCGTCCTGATGCGAGAGAAAACGGACTCGTATGATGGGGGACCAAATAAAAAAAAGCATAGCTACATGTTTTGTGGACTACAGTATTAAGCGTACCCTTTTCATCACTTTGTAATAAACCTAGCCATGCCTATGTGTGTTTATGATATATATATATATATATATATATAGTGGGTATAAATGGTCGTAAAATGGGAAACTTGGGGTTGGGTCTTGGGTGCCTGGAACCAATTAGAATAAATCCCATAGGTTCTGTACTTTCGTTATCGGCGGGGTCTCAATTAGGCGCGATAACCAAGGGATGACTGTACTGTACTGTATATACTTGTGACACTGGCCAGTTGCTTCTGGTGTTATGGTACAGGGGTACCAAGTGACAGCAGTAGGATCCCGCTTCCTCTATCAAGGAATAAACAATTAAAATTTAAATTGAAAAAAAAAAACATTCAAATAATGGGACATAGCGAACCTAAATGGCCCTAGAGCGGGCACAGTCACGTACGTATGCATAGCGTATTCTTCTAGATTGTGCTGCCAGGCGTACGCTATCTAGTGAATTTAGTCAATGTTGTACAGTAACAATGGACCTAAGTGCAAACCTGTATTGTACATGTACTAAATGATTACGGTACTAAAATTGTTATGTCTATTGCAAATATAGCTTGTTTATACAGGTATTCAAATAAATTACCATCTTACGAGAATCCCACCAATGTAAGTTATATTCACCCAGGTCGTTTGGGTGGCAAATTATGAGAAGAGCTTAGTCACTCTTAAGTAATGATAAATAAACACGCAGGCCTTCGGCGCCAACTGTCAAATCTTATCTCAAATAAATAAACAAACAAACGCCAGACATTGCCACCTCACCTCCCCCCCCCCCCCAACCCTCCTTGTGTTCCCAGACAAAAGATTGGTGATTTCTTTATGTTTATTTTATATAATATCTCAGACTAAAGTTAGGATAATATAATTTGCATTGCTGAAATCCTTGCAAGACAGAGATTAATTTCAATATAAGCGTCATATATTTTGCTCAAGATATAAAAAAAATGTAGTACATTAGTGTACAATACTGTAGGACATTTTATAAAAAGTTTTTCAACTGTATTTCTGGGTAGATTTACATAAATTTCTTCATCTATTTTCATCCATTTACATGCACACACAAATACTAAAAGAAACGTAATAGAAATAAATGACCTTAGTGCAAAGCTGGAGTGCACATGTACTAATTTGATTACGGTACTAAAATTGTTTTGTCTAGTGCAAATTATAGCATGTTTATATTCAAATTAATCAGTATGTTACAAGAATCCCAGCAATGTTAATTATATTCACCCAGGTCATTTCACTGGCTTTTTATAAGAGAGAAGCTTAGTCACTTAAGAACTGACAAATATACACGCGTTAGACCTGGGCCTGTGCCAACTGTCAAACGTACTACCTCCCCTCCCCCCACGCCCCCTCGCTGCTCCCTCCCCCCACGCCCCCTCGCTGCTCCCTCCCCCCACGCCCCCTCGCTCGCTCCCTCCCCCCACGCCCCCTCGCTCCCCATCTGCCTGGCGTTGCCTGGTTGTTGGTGTGGTTGTAGTGGTCATGGTTGTTGGTGTGGTTGTAGTGGTCATGGTTGTTGGTGTGGTTGTAGTGGTCATGGTTGTTGGTGTGGTTGTAGTGGTCATGGTTGTTGATGTGGTTGTAGTGGTCATGGTTGTAGTGGTCATGGTTGTTGATGTGGTTGTAGTGGTGATGGTTGTTGGTGTGGTTGTAGTGGTCATTGTTGTTGGTGTAGTTGTAGTGGTCATGGTTGTTGATGTGGTTGTAGTGGTGATGGTTGTTGGTGTGGTTGTAGTGATGGTTGTTGATGTGGTTGTAGTGGTCATGGTTGTTGGTGTGGTTGTAGTGGTCATGGTTGTTGGTGTGGTTGTAGTGGTCATGGTTGTTGATGTGGTTGTAGTGGTGATGGTTGTTGGTGTGGTTGTAGTGGTCATGGTTGTTGGTGTGGTTGTAGTGGTCATGGTTGTAGTGGTCATGGTTGTTGGTGTGGTTGTAGTGGTCATGGTTGTTGATGTGGTTGTAGTGGTCATGGTTGTTGGTGTGGTTGTAGTGGTCATGGTTGTAGTGGTCATGGTTGTTGGTGTGGTTGTAGTGGTCATGATTGTTGTTGGTGTGGTTGTAGTGGTCATGGTTGTTGGTGTGGTTGTAGTGATCATGATTGTTGTTGGTGTGGTTGTAGTGGTCATGGTTGTTGATGTGGTTGTAGTGGTCATGGTTGTTGGTGTGGTTGTAGTGGTCATGGTTGTTGGTGTGGTTGTAGTGGTCATGGTTGTAGTGGTCATGGTTGTTGGTGTGGTTGTAGTGGTCATGGTTGTAGTGGTCATGGTTGTTGGTGTGGTTGTAGTGGTCATGGTTGTTGGTGTGGTTGTAGTGGTCATGGTTGTTGGTGTGGTTGTAGTGGTCATGGTTGTAGTGGTCATGGTTGTAGTGGTCATGGTTGTTGGCGTGGTTGTAGTGGTCATGGTTGTTGTTGTTGTTGGTGTGATTGTTTTCATGGTTGTAGTGATCATGATTGTTGTTGGTGTGGTAGTGGTTGTAATGGGTGTGTGTGTGTGCACATTGGGTGGTGAAATGCGTCTAGTGTGGCAGCATTATGTTATTGTTAAGCTACAAGCACTGTTTGCTTCCTCTCGCTTTCAGCTACCGCTGCTGGCTAGCCCTCGTGGCGTACAAGGAAGCAACTTGCATCAGTCCTCCCTTGCCAGTACACAGCCTCCTCACCATGAAGACTCCTGTTGTGCCTCCTCGTGGCAACACACAGTAACTGGGTGCCCCATGGGCCCAGGCTTGACCAGCAGGGGATATCGGAGCAGCAGTGGGCCCAAGAGGGATGGCGCATAAGCCCACTGGCATTTGGACACGTCCTGGCATCTACCAATCACTGCCTCACTGCCTTGTGGATTAACCTTGGTAGGTAAAAAGCTTTTGGAGTAAACCTCGAATGAAAAATCTGCAGTGGAGCCCCGCATCAGGCAGACATGCTTACAGAGCTCCAACAAGACCCCAACAGCGGTAGAGGCAAAAGAGGTGACCAGCATGAGAACCCAACGACTACACCAGTGGAGGAAGGCAATGCATGATGGACAGGCTACTAAGGTAAAACCCAAGAAACTAGGCTATCGGCAATCCATCACAATTCTCCCTCTCCCATGTCATTGCAACACTTGCACCGCTGGATCAGGAAATGGGAGAGCCAAGATGTGTGGTTGCAGCCTGCGATCCTGCCTCACCACATAAATCAACTCACGCACAGCCATCATCCAGCTCATCATAATTCTCATCATTACCAAAGCCCCTATATCCTCTAAAGTTCGACTGCAACGGACGAGTGGTTTCGGGGACAAGCAGAGATGACTGCCGGGAGTCCCTAGTCACAACTCTGCACATGGTTGTTTATACACTGGGATCTAGGCAGCAGTGTAATCCAGTCCTGTCTGTGCGACTGAGAAGCCCTTTTGAGGAGCCACTTTGCTCACCCCACATGGGGAGGAGGCTAGAAAAAGTGCCCCAAATATAGCCTGCCTAAAGAACCAACCTGACTGGACAACTGCGCCCAGTCGAAAACACAACTATAATCACAGATCCAAACAAAAACACTCTTTACAACCTCTTGTGGTCTCTGCAGGGAATGTCAGGACCCTTCTGGATACTGGCACAAATGAGCATCCTGAGAGAAGAAACGCCCTTGTGGCAAATGAACTGTCTAGGTATAACATCGATATAGCTGCCATTAGTGAGTCCCAGCTACCAGTTGAGGGTGGCCTTACAGAAACGGGGTCTGGTTATACCTTCTTCTGGAAGGGTAAGCCTGCTAAGGGGAGAAACCACATTTATGGGGTTGGCTTTACCATCCCCCAATGCATCCTACATAGGCTAACTGAAATGCCTGTTGGGATCAATCAGTACCTCATGATGCTCCGAGTTCCACTGAATCACTCACGTCATGCCTTCTGCATCAGTGCATACGCCCCAACAATGGATGCAGAGGATGACATCACGTTGGCCTTTCATGCTGACCTTGACAGAGTGCTAATCTCTATCCCCAGAGAAGATAGGGTTGTGCTCCTTGGTGACTTCAATGCCAGAGTTGGCAGAGATGCTGACATTTGGCAGGGAATCATAGGGAGAAATTAACTGGGCAAGTGTAATCCCAATGGCACCAATACCTTGTTTAGGCAGATCGACAAGTTCAAGGGTTCGTAGCACCACCCATGATCCAAACACTGGCATCTCATCGACTACATCATTGTCAGAGAAAGAGATCGCTGAGACGTCCTCATCACCCGAACAATCAGACTACTGTAACACTGATCATTGGCTCGTCAGAGCTAAACTCTCACTCTATGTCGCCCCCAAACGGCGAAGGCAACAAGCTTCCAGAAGAGGTTTTAACACTAAGCGTCTGGAGGATCAGCGGTAGCACATGCTTTCAGACAGCAGCTTGAACATGGGCTGATAAACAATCTGAAAAACAACCCAAATCCCAGTGTTGAATGGGATATTCTGAACACTGTCATGACAAAAACCTGCAGAGGCCCTCGGCCAGGTTGAAAGAATACACCAGGACTGGTTTGATGAAAATGACCCAGAAATTAATGTACTCGTCGATGATGAACGTGCTGCTTTAACTGACTGACAGAACAGCCCTCGGTCTTGGATCAAAGATGATACCTTCCACAAGAAGAAAGCAGCGGCCCAGAATGAACTTCGCAATTTAAAAACTGAATGGTTGAACAAAAAACACGTGACACACCAAAACTTGTAGATCAACACAAGACATGTGAATTTCTCAATTCCACTAAATCATTTTATGGGCCAATCACCCATGGTGCAGCCCCCCCCCCCTCCTCCTCCTCCTCATCCAACGGTAACTCCCTAATTAAAGACGAAGAAGGCATCCTTCAGCACTGGAAAGACCACTACCATTCGCTGCTCAATCGAAACACTGATGTAAATGTTCTGACTACCCAGCAGGTCCTTCAGCATCCAGAGCTGACCCATCACAGCCATCCTCAGTCCCTGGATGAGGTAGCTACTGCCATTAAACAGATGAAGAATAACAAAGCCTCAGGGCCTGGTGGAATCTCAGCCGAGGTGTAAAAAGCAGGAGAACTTCCACATATCAGCCGTCTCCACTCTCCTGGAAAATATATGGGAAAATGAGGAAATCCCCCAAGCTCTTAAAGACGCCTCCATCGTCAATATTTACAAGAACAAGGGAGACCGGTCAGACTGTGGCGACTACCGTGAGATCTAGCTGCTGTCCTCAGCTGACAAGATTATCGCCCGAGTCCTCCTCAACAGACTTCTTCCTGGGGTGGAAAACTTCCTCCCAGAATCTCAATGTGGCTTTAAACCATTATGTGGCACCACTGACATGATCTTTGCTGTCTGCCAGATACAGGAAAAGTGCAGAGAAGTGTCGTGACCGGCACATGGCCTTCATTGACCCATCCAAGACCTTTGACTCTGTCAACAGGGAAGCCCTCTGGCGGACCCTCAGCCGTTTTGGCTGCCCACCAAAATTCATCGCCATTATGAGGCAACTCCACGATGGCATGAATGGCAGTGTCCTGCACAATGGCACCCAGTCTGAGTTCTTCCACATCCAAGCAAGGGTTAAACAAAGGTGTGTACTGGCACCAACCTTCTTTTCCATTTTCTTGGCTGCCTTCCTTACTCATGCCAATTTTGCCAGCAAGGTGGACATCCAGTACCGGATGAAGGGTCTTTTCAACATAAGACGACTCCAGGCAGGAACAAGGGTGTCTGCAGCCTCCACTACTAAACTCAAGTATGCAGACGATCTCACCCTCGTTGCTCACACTGAATGCGCCCTACAGGAGATCCTGAACACCTCCGCAGATGCCTATTCACACTTCGGCCTTGAGGTGAATGTATGTAAGACTCAGATTCTTTTTCTGCCTGCCCCTGGTTCAGCCACACCTCCACGATACATCCAGCTTAATGGTACTACCCTCTCTAAGTTATTCACTTTTAGTATCTCGGCTCCCACCTGTCCACCACCACCACGGACATCGATGAAGAGATTCAACATCGGATCAGATGTGCATCTCAAGCCTTTGGCAGACTCCTTACCCGTGTCTTCAGCTGTAGGGAGCTGAAATTATCTACAAAGATGCATGTGTATCGATAAGGGATCTTCCCCAACCTGCTATATGGTAGCGAGACTTGGGTCACATACAGGAGGCACCTTAAAGCACTTGAAAACTTTCACCAACTTAGTCTACATTCCATCCTCCGAGTTCGCTGGGAAGACAAGAGAACATATGCCAGTAATCTCGCTCACACTAACCGTAGGGGAGCATCGAGGCTACCATCATCTATGAACAACTACGTTTGACAGGCCATGTTACCCGCATGGACGACAGTAGACTGCCAAAGCAGCTACTTCACAGCCACCAAACGAATAGCAAATGTAATGCTGGCGAGCAACTGAAAAGGTATAAGGATGGTCTTAAAACAAACTTGAAAAAGTGCCAAATTGATCAGCTCACCTGCGAGACGATTACTCCACACCGTAACGCTTGGAGGAGCACTACGCTTGGAGGAGCACCACACGAGAAGGTGTCAATACTTTCGAGTTAGCTCGATTGCATACCGAGGCAGATAAGAGCCAACGCCAGAAAGACGCTGCCGCCGCCCCTTCCGCACTGGACATAACCCCCCCACATGTGCAACATCTGTGGACAGCCCCGCCGGTCCGCTGGATGATCGTCATACTAGATTCCGAGTGACAGCAAAGTAGTAGTGGCTGCACTGTTAAATTAGACAATACACTGATACACTGTCATACACTATGGGGGACCTCTGGCTCTTCAAAAACACAATCTCTGGTTACTGCACAAAAGAGAGTTGTACGGACAATGACCTACTTGAAAAAAAACCGGATCACACAAACGAAAAATTTGCTAAATTGAAAATGTTAAAATTCGAAGATATTAACACTTACTGCTGTGCCCTCTTTGTTTACAAATCTATCAATCACTTGCTTGACAATAATCATTTCCAGTTCCGGAATAATCAGAGGTACAACTTAAGGCACCCAGAGCTACTAAGACCACCCCCCATGCGCTCCTCTCAGTCCCAGACCTCCATAAAATATCATGGTGTGAAGGTATGGAACAACTTACCCCCACCCATCCGAGCAAGGACTACGCTCCCTTCCTTTAAATCATCTCTTAAAAAATATCTATTGTCTAAGTATTAATATTTCTTGTAACACTTACTATATTTACAGTACCTGCTTTTATTGTACCATCAAAACCGTTTTATCGGAAATTATCAAGTACATAGATAAGAAATTACCATTGCAATAAACATAATTGCCAACTAGACATAATCCTGACAGTTCTGTCCTCTTGTTCAACCTTAATACTGAACAACCCAGGTTGTACTGCTCCCCCATTATACTTAAGATTTTCAATTCCATTGTAATTTATGTATATACTTATAATATAAAACAAAATAAAAAATAAAAATATATTAATAAATAAATATTGAAGTGATATCAAACCGTGGTAACATTATGAGATGTTCTTATTACCACCATGCTATTGTATTATTCCAGATGTTACTAAATGTTACATAATACTTCCTTGAGATAAATGTATAGTAATATCAGGTGCCTAAAAGAGAGGTCAGGTTCTCAACTGGCTCAGCCATGTTAATATTGTTATTATTAACCACTCAGTACCTGTGTTTTTCTGGCTAAATAAACTGTTTCAATTGAATTCACTTTTGATGGATGGTTACAATGGGGACACGTTTGCCACGGCCAGGATCATGTTGTCGTCGGGCATGTTATTTCGGTAAATTTGAATAAGTTACCCGATATGCGTTTTAAAGAGCAAACTATGTTTTTCTGACATTTCTGTTGTGATTCGTTTGAATCTGACATTTGTACCAAGGATAAAATACTAGTTTTCAGTCCTTGATCCGTACTGGGTGACTTATGCAATAATACCATTATTTCCAGTGTTATTATCATTATCAACGTCAGAGAGAGAGAGAGAGAGAGAGAGAGAGAGACTAGTCGCTAGCTGCCTGTGGTCACCCTCCCTCACCACACACATTATCCTCCTCTCCCCCTCACTACACACATCAACCCCTCTCCCTCCCTCCTTCCCTTACAAAGCAACCCTTCTCCCCCTCTCTAACAGCAGTCCTCCTACCTTCTTCTCTCTCTAACACCAATCCTACTGCTTCCCTTCTTCACACACACATCTCCCTCCCTCCCTCCCTCTCCCACACACATTAGGCCTCGTTCACACGATAGTGTATTCTTGTCCATGCACGGTCGGGCAGGTGAATTTTTTAGCTTTTTGCATGAGAGTGTCCCACACTCAGTATGCCTACAGCTGTTCATGATGAAATACCTCAAGAAAAAGGGGTTATCTATGTGTATTTGATGATTACAGTTATAAAGACAAGACATCGTAAACGGTGGAGCTATCCACGACTAAACAGCAGCAGAGAGAGAGAGAGAGACTAGTCGCTAGCTACCTGTGGTCACCCTCCCTCACCACACACATCAACCCCCCCTCACCACACACATTATCCCCCTCTCCTTACATGCAGCACTAACAATTGGTGAAGCTGTAGTAGTAACGTACCAAATAAAGATAATCGGAGGCACTGTACAGCGCACTGTACCCCTCCAGAGATGAACCACAAATGACTAGCTAGACAAAAACCCGTTCGTCTGAAATGCTCCATTAGTAGATGCAAGGTCTGTATAGACTTCCTTGGGTTCATGAACATTGTTAACACGCTTGATGTGATTTTTCCATACGCGGGTTTGCAGGCTCCGCCGCGTGGAATTTCCTGCTCACGCCTGCGGGAACACTCCCATTGAAGTCTGTCCCTGAACGTGTTTCCGCGCGACGTGATCCACGCCCGTGTGAATGAGGTCTACTCCCTCCTTGCCTCCATATTCCGATTTCCAGACCTCTTCCGACCCAATCCACCCAGATCAAGTCCCGACTTTGTTTTGGTACATGTATTTCTTTTAGATGTTTATGTGGTTAAGTCAGTGTTGTCAAGGTATAGTCGTGTTCACCTTGATGTTTGTTGTTGTGTCCAGTAAATCGGTATTAAGAGCACTACAATTTAAAAGTTGTGTATATACATCAGGACTGGTTGACGGTACTAAACACAGCGTCGATAATAATAATAATAATAGTAATAATAATAATAATAATAATAATAATAATAATAATAATAATAATAATAATAAATAATAATAATAATAATAACAACCATTTAAGACACCTGAAACACAAAACCATTTTTTCCAATTTCGAAAGAAATAATATAAAACATAAGAATGGTGCAAACAGCGGCGGGCCTCTTGGCCCGTACTGGGCAGTCCTGTTTACACCCAACCCCCATCGTTCATATATCCGTCCAAACTATATTTGAAGCTACCAAGTGTGTTCGAGTTAATGATGATGTTTGGTAACTTGTTCCACTACTCTATTTCCAAACCGATGTTTACTTATCTAAAGTATATGTAGCCTGTATAATATATGCAGGAAATAAAATAGCATGCTTGAGTTGTGATCAAATAATAACTGTAGGACTAATGCGAAAGAATAAAACAGGGGGTTGAGATGTATGAGAATATAATGATGTAAAACTGGTATGAATTTTGAGACTATCCCGTATGATTGTTGAGATATTAAACAGTTTGTATGATAAATGATAAGGTTATGTAAACAGCTCGCATAATGTTACATTTATTGGACAGAAACAACAAACACGTTACAGTATATTGAAAGCATCGCAGAGGACAGCTGACCGTCATATCCAAACAATAGCTGTAATATTTCTACTCGTAACAATAATATGGCATTATATAGCCTTTCCTATACATCATCGCTATAAAAGGCATTACATTAAACAGTTGCAGTAACAATTGGTCTTTCATGGCAGGGAGGGGTTTGTGGGAAAAGAAAATGCTTAACGACAACCATAAAAAAACGTTAATTACACAGAGAGGGAGACCTGGAGGTGCACTGCTGACCACAAGCCCGGATACGTTCACCCACACATGACTTACTATGCTGACAGCTGGCCGAAGCAACACACACACAGCGTCGTATACTGTACTCTACTCTAACACCCAAGGGTACATGTAAAATGTTAATTAGTGTACTGTACTTATTCCACCCAGGGTACCGAAGCGTAGCTGGGGAATATTGGTTGGTGTAGTTAACACTAGCACCCGCGGTAACACAGAAATGCTCATTTGGTGTCAGCCTTCACTGATGGCTTCCTCCGTGAACTAATGACACTGCGCGCACACGCACACACCTTGCCACTACTGATGCTGGCCTTATTAAACTCAACAAGTCAACATCAATGACTTTAATTATTAAAGTCATACAGTAACACGGATTGTCTGGGATCGCCGTTACCTCCATACCCCAAGGGACCACTGCCTGAACTCCACAATCATGGGATGATGGGATCAACCAGGTAGGCTATTGGTACCTGCACCTAAACTACTACTACTTGGTTGGTGACGGATTTATATATATATATATATATGCTGATAACCACCAGGAAAGAAGAAAACACGAAGTTCCCAAGCGCTTTCGTGTAATTCACATCTTCAGGGGTGAGTACAGACTAGTCTGTACTCACCCCTGAAGATGTGAATTACACGAAAGCGCTTGGGAACTTCGTGTTTTCTTCTTTCCTGGTGGTTATCAGCATATACCTAGATCACGCGCACCTACAGTGATTTACTTGCATATATATATATATATATATATATATATATATATATATATATATATATATATATATATATAGATGAAACCTGTCAATTAACACTTTTAAGTTATCCACTGATATCCCAGCGATGGTCTCTGGCCAGGGGTGCGGACAGTACTTAAGGCACCCCAAGCCTTCACTAGACGTATCTTGAGGCTCGTCTCTCGCTCTACCACACAATATCCTTTACGTGTGACACATGAGGTACGCGACACACGGATTAGAGTTAGAGGTGAGTGTGGTCGTTGAGGTGGCCCCAGCGATGGATGGCGGCAGACAGCGTAGCGAGGTGGTGGTGGGGATCGTTAAGAGCACGGGCCGAGCTGGTGGACACGGCTCGCATGATGCGGTAGGAAGCGTCCATCAGGAACACCAACACCGCCATCACCGACATGAATACGTAGATGTTCCATGACTTTTGACCCAAAGGTCCTGTCGCCCACACGCCCTTCTTCGTGTTGTCTCCACCCTCCTGCTGGCGGTGCTGTGCCTCACCCTCATTCGTCTCCGTCGTTTCTACTTCATACACGCGGCCAGGACCAAGGTCTACACCCGACAAAGACGCTTCGTCGTGTTGAGGGAGCCACTGGTCGTTGTAGTCGTAGTTCTCATCATACTGGAGAGTGTCATCGTCGTGGTAGTTCATCATGGCAGCGGCCAGGTTCAAGTCGTGTTGGCGACGGAAGTGGTGGTCCAGTTTGGCACAGAAGTTGACGCTGACAACGGCACAGCGCATCATGAGGAGGGTGTGTGTAAGCACGTGGGCGCCGTCTGGGCTGAGGATGTTCCACTGCTGCCGTCTGTCCCCCCAGAGTTCGGCGGCGTACAGCGCATTAGCGGCCACACCTGAGTGTTTCACCTGGTCCTCCTGAGCCGGGGAGGCGGCCACACGGTGCGACGACCGTTGCCGCCCATTACGATCAACATCGTTATTGTAGCGGAGTGACATAAGTGGCTGTGTGTGCCACACCTCGCCCTCGTTTGTTGGGTGCTGGTGAGTAGGTGCTGGGTTGCTCTTCTTTAGGTACTGTACCCCAGAACGCTCCAATATATCAGCGTTGCGCTTGACGACCCAGTGTGGCAGGTTAAAATCCCGCAGAAGATGTCGCCACTCTGGCGGAGGTGCCGGGGTCACCAACTGTGTTTGCCAGAATGACGTAGGTATCACACGGCCGGGCAGGGCTGTGGTAGTAGTAGTAGTGGTGGTGGTGGTGGTGGTAGAAGATGCTGCTTTCGCAGTGGACAGTGATACTACAGTCCAATAAAACTGGATGACGAAGGCGAGGATGATAATGAAGGACATGATGGTGGGAGCATCCAGAGGGATCGACAGAAGACTACCCACCAAGTTCAGTATGGGACCCAGATGTCGGGACGCCTCGCTCAAACTCGTCTCTCCTCGTGAAGTTGACAAAAGAAGCGGCTCCAGGGCCGCCTGTTGGTATACCCGTGACACACTCATAGCCCCAACACTATAGCTTTGGCTGTTGGCTCGGAGGAACACCCACACACCTCTACTGTGTCATAAATCATCACCAACACAACCACCGAGGCACCTCCACCTCACCACCACCACCCTTACACCGGCTGTTATGCCACACAACACTCCAAAAATGTCTCTCCAATGCTATTCCAATTACTTCAAACTGGATAAACGTTCCCGTAAGGAAAAGTTCTCGTCTCCACTGGTGTTGACGGGAAGCAACACCAGAGTACCACGGGTCTAATTTCCGGAGTTATTCGTCAGCAAGGTGTTGGTCCATTCACTGTTCGCGTGCACCAAGTTCGCAACCACCGCTCAGTCGTCTCACCTGCACAACCTGCCCTACACACAACCCCTGGAGTGGCTACTACAGTATAGCTCCACTCTACCTTTAATCGGACATCTGCAAGGAACCGTCCCTACTTGAGAGTGAGTCACTTCTTGCGTCAGTGATAATGTTAAGTTTACTGGAACACCACACACAGACACACAGGCCTAGTAAAGCTGCGATTCTACTGTTCTTGGATAGAATAGATATCAAATATTTTTCAAGATTAGAATTTAAAAGCCATAATCAACTTCAATCTTCAAACAGTAGACTGACCCGCATGATACACACGTGGTCTGGTGTAACAGCTCCTCCTGCTAGTCATCAGGAGCCGTTCATCACAATTTAAGGGTAAGAACATCCGTTGACTGCCACGAGAAACCTGATGACCGAGAAGAGTCCACGGTGCCCAAGAGAGCCACTGTATTACTGTGGCCGAGCGGGAAGTCGTTCATCAATGGCACACAGTACTGCCTTGTTCCTCCGACAGAGACAGATCTCGGTAGCTTCTTGTCATTCAAATATTATATCGTGCTGTTCTCTTGAGGCAGCGATAGGTCCAGGTGTGTTCTCTATCCCGTCAGTACATTTAAGATCGACGTGTGGAGGAGGAGGAGGAGTGGCCGTGCTGCAGGAGTGGTGCGGAGTGAAGAGGTTCTCGACTGGTGACGACGATCACTCGCCTCTCACTGTGTATGGCAGGACTGTTGGTGCGTGGACACACACACACACACACACACACACACACACACACACCAATTTGAGAAACTCACATATTTCACCACATTACTCAACCCACCCAACAACACCCACCCAACACCACCCACTATCTCACATAACACCCACCCACCCAATACCACCCACTATATCACATCACAACACCCACCCAACACCACCCACTATATCACATCACAACACCCACCCAACACCACCCACTATCTCACATCACAACACCCACCCAATACCACCCACTATATCACATCACAACACCCACCCAACACCACCCACTATATCACATAACACCCACCCACCCAACACCACCCACTATATCACATAACACCCACCCACCCAATACCACCCACTATATCACATCACAACACCCACCCAACACCACCCACTATCTCACATCACAACACCCACCCAACACCACCCACTATCTCACATCACAACACCCACCCAACACCACCCACTATATCACATCACAACACCCACCCAACACCACCCACTATATCACATCACAACACCCACCCAACAACACCCACTATATCACATCACACCACCCACCCAACACCACCCACTATATCACATCACAACACCCACCCAATACCACCCACTATATCACATCACAACACCCACCTAACACCACCCACTATATCACATCACAACACCCACCTAACACCACCCACTATATCACATAACACCCACCCACCCAACACCACCCACTATATCACATAACACCCACCCACCCAATACCACCCACTATATCACATCACAACACCCACCCAACACCACCCACTATCTCACATCACAACACCCACCCAACACCACCCACTATCTCACATCACAACACCCACCCAACACCACCCACTATATCACATTACAACACCCACCCAATACCACCCACTATATCACATCACAACACCCACCCAACACCACCCACTATATCACATTACACCACCCACCCAACACCACCCACTATATCACATCACAACACCCACCCAACACCACCCACTATATCACATTACACCACCCACCCAACACCACCCACTATATCACATCACAACACCCACCCAACACCACCCACTATATCACATTACACCACCCACCCAACACCACCCACTATATCACATTACACCACCGACCCAACACCACCCACTATATCACATCACAACACCCACCCAACACCACCCACTATATCACATCACAACACCCACCCAACACCACCCACTATATCACATCACAACACCCACCCAACACCACCCACTATATCACATCACAACACCCACCCAACACCACCCACTATATCACATCACAACACCCACCCAACACCACCCACTATATCGCATCACAACACCCACCCAACACCACCCACTATATCACATTACACCACCCACCCAACACCACCCACTATATCACATTACACCACCCACTATATCACATCACAACACCCACCCAACACCACCCACTATATCACATCACAACACCAACCCAACACCACCCACTATATCACATTACACCACCCACCCAACACCACCCACTATATCACACTACACCACCCACCCAACACCACCCACTATATCACATTACACCACCCACCCAACACCACCCACTATATCACATTACACCACCCACCCAACACCACCCACTATATCACATCACAACACCCACCCAACACCACCCACTATATCACATCACAACACCCACCCAACACCACCCACTATATCACATTACACCACCCACCCAACACCACCCACTATATCACATTACACCACCCACCCAACACCACCCACTATATCACATTACACCACCCACCCAACACCACCCACTATATCACATTACACCACCCACCCAACACCACCCACTATATCACATCACAACACCCACTATATCACATTACACCACCCACCCAACACCACCCACTATATCACATTACACCACCCACCCAACACCACCCACTATATCACATTACACAACCCACCCAACACCACCCACTATATCACATTACACCACCCACCCAACACCACCCACTATATCACATCACAACACCCACCCAACACCACCCACTATATCACATTACACCACCCACCCAACACCACCCACTATATCACATCACAACACCCACCCAACACCACCCACTATATCACATCACAACACCCACCCAACGCCACCCACTACATCACATCACAACACCCACCCAACACCACCCACTATATCACATCACAACACCCACCCAACACCACCCACTATATCACATCACAGCACCCACCCAACACCACCCACTATATCACATCACAACACCCACCCAACACCACCCACTATATCACATCACAACACCCACCCAACACCACCCACTATATCACATCACAACACCCACCCAACACCACCCACTATATCACATCACAACACCCACCCAACACCACCCACTATATCACATTACACCACCCACCCAACACCACCCACTATATCACATCACAACACCCACCCAACACCACCCACTATATCACATCACAACACCCACCCAACACCACCCACTATATCACATCACAACACCCACCCAACACCACCCACTATATCACATCACAACACCCACCCAACACCACCCACCCAACACCACCCACTATATCACATCACACCACCCACCCAACACCACCCACAATATCACATCACAACACCCACCCAACACCACCCACTATATCACTGAATCGGCTACTTGTGCAATTAACCAGGCCGTTCACATATATTTATTATTTGGGTTTAAGTAACGAAACCCAAACGGTAGTTCCTTGTTTTATTATAAAAGGATTGTATATATAATTCCTGAGTGTAGATCGACCGTAAGTTCCACTGTATAGAAGTGAATGAGAAAAGGACGGCGTTTATGTATTATAAACGTTAGGTCACGTCCTTATGATATAACTTTCTGTGAGCGACTCATGAGTAGTGACCCATCGAGGGAGAACGGTATGGGTACGTTGTTCCCCCTCGAGGGAAGACGGAGCCATCCACTGCGGCTATCAAATAACGTCTTCCTGTAGTCAAGGATATTAAACTACTGCTCGCTTCAGGTAGCCAGAGAGCCGGCTACTTTTGCCTTTACTCAGCATAGTATGACGCAGCTTCCCGTGGGCACACCTTATCACGTGCATTGAACATGTCATCTCATAGACAGTGGAAAGTTACAGGGTGGTGAATCTGAATATAATATGAGATGTATTGACCCATTTATATAATATGTTCTGTTGATGAGACAGGGGCCCATTACATCACATCACAACACCCACCCAACACCACCCACTATATCACATACAACACCCACCCACCCAACACCACCCACTATATCACATAAAACACCCATCCAACCACCCACCCAACACCACCCACTATATCACATAACACCCACCCACACAACACCACCAAACTATAACAGAATTATCCGAGGATGTCCCATGAGCACTAAAGTACTTAATATGAGGAAAGAACTAGGTATACCCAGTGTAAAAGATAGGATAATTGAAGTCAACCTCATGATAGCCCTGAGGCTTCTGCGTGGTGATCCTGATAACATTGTTTCCTTAAAATTGCTAGAATGTATGAACCATGGGACTA
Source organism: Homarus gammarus (assembly GCA_958450375.1). Classification (NCBI taxonomy): domain Eukaryota; kingdom Metazoa; phylum Arthropoda; class Malacostraca; order Decapoda; family Nephropidae; genus Homarus; species Homarus gammarus. The sequence goes on along the minus strand of CAUDMG010003433.1, from coordinate 757,944 downwards.
GTGAGTCTAAATGGATCCAAACTACAGCTACACATATGAAGATATTTGGACTAGACCACCTGTACAAAGTTGAGACACAACAGCGCTTCCTGCCACCCTGGCGGACAGTTCCCTTCGATATCACAATACCGACGTATCCGCCTAAAAAAATAATTATACAAAGCATTTATCTCCAACACACTGCCAAATTGAGAGCTCTTGAACACATACACACTCTACAGACTGATGATAATATCACACAGACCATCTACACTGATGGATCTCTAAACACCGCCTGTGGGAGGGCTGGAAGTGCTATTGTTGTGACTCAACCTGACGGTAATATAATTGAGAAAGGAGTTAGAATTAACAACTGGGCATCCACTCTACAAACTGAATTAGTTGCCATACTCACAGCTATTAAATTCATTGAAACCACTGTTACTGACAGTCTCATCATCACTGACTCTCTATCCTCACTACTTGCCCTTGGTACCCTCAACTCAAGTTGTCACGCGCTTGTCTCTGAAGCCAGACACAAATATGCGTGCCTTGTTGACCGGGGTGTTAAGGTCAAACTGTTGTGGATCCCCTCTCACATAGGCCTCATAAAACATGACAGAGTTGATGCCCTCGCCAAACTCGCGTCTAACAAAGACACCGTTGAATACAATTTGGGTCTGTCAAAAAGAACCCTTAAAACTGTAATTAGGAAAGAACTTATTGATGAGTTTGACGCAAGTAGACAAGTGCAAACAGGCACTAGTCGATCCATAGTTTACCATGATGAGGTGTATCAAGTGAAACATGTATATGGAGCAAGTAACAAGATCACTAGATTACAAGATGTTGTAACCGCTAGATTAAGGTTAGGATATAAGTACCTTTGGCAGTATGTTCCTCGAGCAGGGTGAGAATAAAACTAAATGTAAAGTGTGTGTGGCCATACATATGGCCACACATTTGAACACTACGTCCTCGACTGTGTGAAGATAGAACCTTTTAGGGACAGGTCCAAGCACACTGTGTGTGAAATGGGACAACACTTCATCTCTAATGGCAAGATAGCCAACATATTAAGATTGTATCCACTTTTTTGCACTTAATAACTATATCAATTCTCATGTACAGAACCAAATACGCAATGCGCTTGAATACCTCTCACGTAAATGTGAATAACAAAGTGTGAGGCCAGACATACTGCCTCACACGCCTGTACTCACGCATTTGTGAATAAGTTACCCTTTATGTATAGAATTAAACAAATAATGTAAATGAAATACTGTGTAACATTCAGTGCCATAATATCCTGACAACGGGGGTTAATCATTATGACCCTTTGTAAACCCTACTCTGTAATCCTTTTGCGCTACCGCTCACAGGATGAGTGTGGGGTGCACAATAAAGTAGCCGCTGCAAGCGGCAAAATAAAAAATCACCACTATATCACATCACAACACCCACCCAACACCACCCACTATATCACATAACACCCACCCACCCAACACCACCCACTATATCACATTACAACACCCACCCAACACCACCCACTATATCACATCACAACACCCACCCAACACCACCCACTATATCACATAACACCACCACCCAACACCACCCACAATCACATACAACACCCACCACACCACCCACTATATCACATCACAACACCCACCCAACACCACCCACTATATCACATAACACCCACCCACCAACACCACCCACTATATCACATCACAACAACCCACCCAACACCACCCACTATATCACATAACACCCACCCAACACCACCCACTATATCACATTACAACACCCACCCAACACCACCCACTATATCACATCACAACACCCACCCAACACCACCCACTATATCACATAACACCCACCCACCCAACACCACCCACTATATCACATAACAACACCCACCCAACACCACCCACTATATCACATAACACCCACCCACCCAACACCACCCACTATATCACATAACACCCACCCACCCAACACCACCCACTATATCACATAACACCCACCCACCCAACACCACCCACTATATCACATAACACCCACCCACCCAACACCACCCACTATATCACAAAACACCCACTCACCCAACACCACCCACTATATCACATACAACACTCACCCACCCAACACCACCCACTATATCACATACAACACCCACCCAACACCACCACTATATCACACAACACCCACCCACCCAACATCACCCACTTGATCACACACAACACCCACCCACCCAACACCACCCACTATATCACATCACAACACCCACCCACCCAACACCACCCACTATATCACATCACAACACCCACCCACCCAACACCACCCACTATATCACATAACACCCACCCACCCAACACCACCCACTTGATCACATCACAACACCCACCCACCCAACACCACCCACTATATCACATCACAACACCCACCCACCCAACACCACCCACTATATCACATAACACCCACCCACCCAACACCACCCACTATATCAAATAACACCCACCCAACACCACCCACTATATCACATACAACACCCACCCACCCAACACCACCCACTATATCACATCACAACACCCACCCAACACCACCCACTATATCACATCACAACACCCACCCACCCAACACCACCCACTATATCACATAACACTCACCCACCCAACACCACGCACTATATCACATTACAACACCCACCCAATACCACCCACTATATCACATCACAACACCCACCCAACACCACCCACTATATCACATCACAACACCCACCCAACACCACCCACTATATCACATCACAACACCCACCCAACGCCACCCACTATATTACATAACACCCACCCACCCAACACCACCCACTATATCACATTACACAACCCACCCAATACCACCCACTATATCACATCACAACACCCACCCAACACCACCCACTATATCACATCACAACACCCACCCAACACCACCCACTATATCACATCACAACACCCACCCAACACCACCCACTATATCACATCACAACACCCACCCAACACCACCCACTATATCACAGAACACCCACCCACCCAACACCACCCACTATATCACATTACACCACCCACCCAATACCACCCACTATATCACATCACAACACCCACCCAACACCACCCACTATATCACATCACAACACCCACCCAACACCACCCACTATATCACATCACAACACCCACCCAACACCACCCACTATATCACATCACAACACCCACCCAACACCACCCACTATATCACATTACAACACCCACCCAACACCACCCACTATATCACATCACAACACCCACCCAACACCACCCACTATATCACATCACAACAACCACCCACTATATCACATCACAACACCCACCCAACACCACCCACTATATCACATTACACCACCCACCCAACACCACCCACTATATCACATACAACACCCACCCACCCACCCAACACCACCCACTATATCACATAACACCCACCCACACAACACCACCCACTATAACAGAATTATCCGAGGATGTCCCATGAGCACTAAAGTACTTAATACGAGGAAAGAACTAGGTATACCCAGTGTTAAAGATAGGATAATTGAAGTCAACCTCATGATAGCCCTGAGGCTTCTGCGTGGTGATCCTGATAACATTGTTTCCTTAAAATTGCTAGAATGTATGAACCATGGGACTAGTGAGTCTAAATGGATCCAAACTACAGCTACACATATGAAGATATTTGGACTAGACCACCTGTACAAAGTTGAGACACAACAGCGCTTCCTGCCACCCTGGCGGACAGTTCCCTTCGATATCACAATACCGACGTATCCGCCTAAAAAATTAATTATACAAAGCATTTATCTCCAACACACTGCCAAATTGAGAGCTCTTGAACACATACACACTCTACAGACTGATGATAATATCACACAGACCATCTACACTCTCTAAACACCGCCTGTGGGAGGGCTGGAAGTGCTATTGTTGTGACTCAACCTGACGGTAATATAATTGAGAAAGGAGTTAGAATTAACAACTGGGCATCCACTCTACAAACTGAATTAGTTGCCATACTCACAGCTATTAAATTCATTGAAACCACTGTTACTGACAGTCTCATCATCACTGACTCTCTATCCTCACTACTTGCCCTTGGTACCCTCAACTCAAGTTGTCACGCGCTTGTCTCTGAAGCCAGACACAAATATGCGTGCCTTGTTGACCGGGGTGTTAAGGTCAAACTGTTGTGGATCCCCTCTCACATAGGCCTCATAAAACATGACAGAGTTGATGCCCTCGCCAAACTCGCGTCTAACAAAGACACCGTTGAATACAATTTGGGTCTGTCAAAAAGAACCCTTAAAACTGTAATTAGGAAAGAACATATTGATGAGTCTGACGCAAGTAGACAAGTGCAAACAGGCACTAGTCGATCCATAGTTTACCATGATGAGGTGTATCAAGTGAAACATGTATATGGAGCAAGTAACAAGATCACTAGATTACAAGATGTTGTAACCGCTAGATTAAGGTTAGGATATAAGTACCTTTGGCAGTATGTTCCTCGAGCAGGGTGAGAATAAAACTAAATGTAAAGTGTGTGTGGCCATACATATGGCCACACATTTGAACACTACGTCCTCGACTGTGTGAAGATAGAACCTTTTAGGGACAGGTCCAAGCACACTGTGTGTGAAATGGCACAACACTTCATCTCTAATGGCAAGATAGCCGACATATTAAGATTGTATCCACTTTTTCGCACTTAGTAACTATATCAGTTCTCATGTACAGAACCAAATACGCAATGTGCTTGAATACCTCTCACGTAAATGTGAATAACAAAGTGTGAGGCCAGACATACTGCCTCACACGCCTGTTCTCACGCATTTGTGAATAAGTTACCCTTTATGTATAGAACTAAACAAATAATGTAAATGAAATACTGTGTAATATTCAGTGCCATAATATCCTGACAACGGGGGTTAATTATTATGACCCTTTGTAAACCCTACTCTGTTATCCTTTTGCGCTACCGCTCACAGGATGAGTGTGGGGTGCACAATAAAGTAGCCACTGTAAGCGGCAAAATAAAAAATCACCACTATATCACATCACAACACCCACCCAACACCACCCACTATATCACATAACACCCACCCACCCAACACCACCCACTATATCACATCACAACACCCACCCAACACCACCCACTATATCACATAACACCCACCCACCCAACACCACCCACTATATCACATCACAACACCCACCCAACACCACCCACTATCTCACATCACAACACCCACCCAACACCACCCACTATCTCACATCACAACACCCACCCAACACCACCCACTATATCACATCACAACACCCACCCAACACCACCCACTATATCACATCACAACACCCACCCAACACCACCCACTATCTCACATCACAACACCCACCCAACACCACCCACTATCTCACATCACAACACCCACCCAACACCACCCACTATATCACATCACGACACCCACCCATTACCACCCACTATATCACATCACAACACCCAACCCAACACCACCCACTATCTCACATCACAACACCCACCCAACACCACCCACTATATCACAATACAACACCCACCCAACACCACCCACTATATCACATTACACCACCCAACACCACCCACTATATCACATCACAACAACCACCCAACACCACCCACTATATCACATCACAACACCCACTATCTCACATCACAACACCCACCCAACACCACCCACTATATCATATACAACACCCACCCAACACCACCCACTATATCACATACAACACCCACCCACCCAACACCACCCACTATATCACATTACACCACCCACCCAACACCACCCACTATATCACATACAACACCCACCCACCCAACACCACCCACTGTATCACATTACACCACCCACCCAACACCACCCACTATATCACATACAGCACCCACCCACCCAACACCACCCACTATATCACATACAACACCCACCCAACACCACCCACTATATCACATACAACACCCACCCACCCAACACCACCCACTTTATCACATCACAACACCCACCCAACACCACCCACTATCTCACATCACAACACCCACCCAACACCACGCACTATCTCACAACACAAAACCCACCCATCACCACCCACTATCTCACATCACAACACCCACCCAACACCACCCACTATCTCACATCACAACACCCACCCAACACCACCCACTATATCACATAAAACACCCACCCACCCAACACCACCCACTATATCACATCACAACACCCACCCAACACCACCCACTATCTCACATCACAACACCCACCCAACACCAACCACTATCTCACATCACAACACCCACCCAACACCACCCACTATATCACATACAACACCCACCCAACACCACCCACTATCTCACATCACAACACCCACCCAACACCACCCACTATATCACATACAACACCCACCCAACACCACCCACTTGATCACATACAACACCCACCCAACACCACCCACTATCTCACACTACTTAAAGATAGAATAATTGAAGTCAACCTCATGATAGCCCTGAGGCTTCTGCGTGGTGATCCTGATAACATTTCCTTAAAATTGCTAGAATGTATGAACCATGGGACTACTGAGTCTAAATGGATCCAAACTACAGCTACACATATGAAGATGTTTGGACTAGACCACCTGTACAAAGTTGAGACACAACAGCGCTTCCTGCCACCCTGGCGGACAGTTCCCTTCGATATCACAATACCGACGTATCCGCCTAAAAAATTAATTATACAAAGCATTTATCTCCAACACACTGCCAAATTGAGAGCTCTTGAACACATACACACTCTACAGACTGATGATAATATCACACAGACCATCTACACTGATGGATCTCTAAACACCGCCTGTGGGAGGACTGGAAGTGCTATTGTTGTGACTCAACCTGACGGTAATATAATTGAGAAAGGAGTTAGAATTAACAACTGGGCATCCACTCTACAAACTGAATTAGTTGCCATACTCACAGCTATTAAATTCATTGAAACCACTGTTACTGACAGTCTCATCATCACTGACTCTCTATCCTCACTACTTGCCCTTGGTACCCTCAACTCAAGTTGTCACGCGCTTGTCTCTGAAGCCAGACACAAATATGCGTGCCTTGTTGACCGGGGTGTTAAGGTCAAACTGTTGTGGATCCCCTCTCACACAGGCCTCATAAAACATGACAGAGTTGATGCCCTCGCCAAACTCGCGTCTAACAAAGACACCGTTGAATACAATTTGGGTCTGTCAAAAAGAACCCTTAAAACTGTAATTAGGAAAGAACTTATTGATGAGTTTGACGCAAGTAGACAAGTGCAAACAGGCACTAGTCGATCCATAGTTTACCATGATGAGGTGTATCAAGTGAAACATGTATATGGCGCAAGTAACAAGATCACTAGATTACAAGATGTTGTAACCGCTAGATTAAGGTTAGGATATAAGTACCTTTGGCAGTATGTTCCTCGAGCAGGGTGAGAATAAAACTAAATGTAAAGTGTGTGTGGCCATACATATGGCCACACATTTGAACACTACGTCCTCGACTGTGTGAAGATAGAACCTTTTAGGGACAGGTCCAAGCACACTGTGTGTGAAATGGCACAACTCTTCATCTCTAATGGCAAGATAGCCGACATATTAAGATTGTATCCACTTTTTTGCACTTAGTAACTATATCAGTTCTCATGTACAGAACCAAATACGCAATGTGCTTGAATACCTCCCACGTAAATGTGAATAACAAAGTGTGAGGCCAGACATACTGCCTCACACGCCTGTTCTCACGCATTTGTGAATAAGTTACCCTTTATGTATAGAACTAAACAAATAATGTAAATGAAATACTGTGTAACTTTCAGTGCCATAATATCCTGACAACCGGGGTTAATTATTATGACCCTTTGTAAACCCTACTCTGTAATCCTTTTGCGCTACCGCTCACAGGATGAGTGTGGGGTGCACAATAAAGTAGCCGCTGCAAGCGGCAAAATCAACAACACCCACCCAACACCACCCACTATATCACATCACAACACCCACCCAACATCACCCACTATATCACATACAACACCCACCCAACACCACCCACTATCTCACATCACAACACCCACCCAACACCACCCACTATATCACATACAACACCCACCCAACACCACCCACTTGGTCACATACAACACCCACCCAACACCACCCACTATCTCACATCACAACACCCACCCAACACCACCCACTATATCACATTACACCACCCACCCAACACCACCCACTATATCACATCACAACACCCACCCAACACCTCCCACTATCTCACATCACAACACCCACCCAACACCACCCACTATATCACATACAACACCCACCCAACACCACCCACTATCTCACATCACAACACCCGCCCAACACCACCCACTATATCACATAACACCCACCCACCCAACACCACCCACTATATCACATAACACCCACCCACCCAATACCACTCACTATCTCACATCACAACACCCACCCAATACCACCCACTATATCACATAACACCCACCCACCCACCCAACACCACCCACTATATCACATAACACCCACCCACCCAACACCACCCACTATATCACATCACAACACCCACCCACCCAACACCACCTACTATATCACATAACACCCACCCACCCAACACCACCCACTATATCACATAACACCCACCCACCCACCCACCCAGCACCACCCACTATATCACATAACACCCACCCACCCAACACCACCCACTATATCACATAACACCCACCCACCCAACACCACCCACTATATCACATAACACCCACCCACCCAACACCACCCACTTGATCACATCACTCCGACCCACCCAACACCACCCACTATATCACGTAACACCCACCCACCCAACACCACCCACTATATCACATAATACCCACCCACCCAACACCACCCACTATATCACATAACACCCACCCACCCAACACCACCCACTTGATCACATCACTCCAACCCACCCAACACCACCCACTATATCACATAACACCCACCCACCCAACACCACCCACTATATCACATAACACCCACCCACCCAACACCACCCACTATATCACATAATACCCACCCACCCAACACCACCCACTATATCACATAACACCCACCCACCCAACACCACCCACTATATCACATAACACCCACCCACCCAACACCACCCACTATATCACATAATACCCACCCACCCAACACCACCCACTATATCACATAACACCCACCCACCCAACACCACCCACTTGATCACATCACAACACCCACCCAACACCACCCACTATATCACATAATACCCACCCACCCAACACCACCCACTATATCACATAACACCCACCCACCCAACACCACCCACTATATCACACAACACCCACCCACCCAACACCACCCACTATATCACATCACAACACCCACCCACCCAACACCACCCACTATATCACATAACACCCACCCACCCAACACCACCCACTATATCACATAACACCCACCCACCCAACACCACCCACTATATCACATAACACCCACCCACCCAGCACCACCCACTATATCACATCACAACACCCACCCACCCAACACCACCCACTATATCACATAACACCCACCCACCCAACACCACCCACTTGATCACATAACACCCACCCAACCAACACCACCCACTATATCACATAACACCCACCCACCCAACCCCACCCACTATATCACATAACACCCACCCACCCAACCCCACCCACTATATCACATAACACCCACCCACCCAACACCACCCACTTGATCACATAACACCCACCCAACCAACACCACCCACTATATCACATAACACCCACCCACCCAACACCACCCACTATATCACATAACACCCACCCACCCAACACCACCCACTATATCACATAACACCCACCCACCCAACACCACCCACTATATCACATCACAACACCCACCCAACACCACCCACTGTATCACATAACACCCACCCACCCAACACCACCCACTATATCACATAACACCCACCCACCCAACACCACCCACTATATCACATAACACCCATCCACCCAACACCACCCACTATATCACATAACACCCACCCACCCAACACCACCCACTATATCACATCACCCACCCAACACCACCCACTGTATCACATAACACCCACCCACCCAACACCACCCACTATATCACATAATACCCACCCACCCAACACCACCCACTATATCACATAACACCCATCCACCCAACACCACCCACTATATCACATAACACCCACCCACCCAACACCACCCACTATATCACATCACAACACCCACCCAACACCACCCACTGTATCACATAACACCCACCCACCCAACACCACCCACTATATCACATAACACCCACCCACCCAACACCACCCACTATATCACATAACACCCATCCACCCAACACCACCCACTATATCACATCACTCCAACCAAATCTAATCCAACTTAACACAACGAAACCACAACTTAATCTAACCTAACCTAATCTAACTTAACCTAACTCATCCCAACCCAAAGAAACCCAACCTAACTTTGCGCAACCTAATCCAACCCTAAGGGGGTAAGGGGGAGGGAGAGGAAGGACTAGGGGAAGGGAGAAAAAAGGGGGACAATGGGGAGGGGAGGGAGATGGAGGACAAGGGGGAGGGGAGGAAGGAGAAGAACAAGGGGGAGAGGAGGAAGGAGAACAAGGGGGGAGGGGAGGAAAGAGAAGAACAAGGGGGAGGGGAGGAAGGAGGGCAAGGGGGAGGGGAGGAAGGAGAACAAGGGGGAGGGAGAATCGAAAACCATTTGTGTTTGTGTTGAAACTTGCCACTCTAGACCATAGTGTTACCAGCTCGATCCTAACCTCCCAATGGTGAAAACAAAGGAAAAGGGAAAACAAAAAAAACAACGAAATCAAACAAAACACAAAAACAAAGAAAATAGAAAACAAAGATAAAAACGAAAACAAAGAAAAAACGAAGACGAAGAAAAACCAAACAAAGAAAATAACGAAAATTGGGTAAAATAAAAAGATAACTGTACGTACACAAGTTAACGAACCACACAGATGATTATAACTATTATACGTTTGGTCAATGGAGTTTTCCAGGAGGCTTAAGCGTACACTGTAATTACTTAGTTAAGGGTTACATACACAGTAGGTTGTGTGTGGACAGTACAGTATGGTAGTGCGTCTTTATCGTAAAGTGATAGCTAGACGAGACGTTACCTCAGGCACTATCGTAAGTTAGTTGGTTTTAATCGATAGTTTAATATAGGTGAAGCTTATGTGGTGGCGGAGTAGTGTACTGGCTGGCACAGGTGGTAAAAAAATACACTTCCTAGTACAGTAGTGCCTTCCACCACACTCCACCTTCCCTCTCGTATAATCTCCTTCCCTCTCATATAATCTCCTTCCCTCTCGTATAATCTTCCCTCTCGTATAGTCTCCTTCCCTCTCGTATAATCTCCTTCCCTCTCATATAATCTCCTTCCCTCTCGTATAATCTCCTTCCCTCTCGTATAATCTCCTTCCCTCTCATATAATCTTCTTCCCTCTCATATAATCTCCTTCCCCCTCGTATAATCTCCTTCCCTCTCGTATAATCTCCTTCCCTCTCGTATAATCTTCTTCCCTCTCGTATAATCTCCTTCCCTCTCGTATAATCTCCTTCCCTCTCATATAATCTCCTTCCCTCTCGTATAATCTCCTTCCCTCTCGTATAATCTCCTTCCCTCTCGTATAATCTCCTTCCCTCTCGTATAATCTCCTTCCCTCTCGTATAATCTCCTTCCCTCTCGTATAATCTCCTTCCCTCTCGTATAATCTCCTTCCCTCTCGTATAATCTCCTTCCCTCTCGTATAATCTTCTTCCCTCCTCCCTACCTCCACCCCAGTAAAATGAAGCACTATTGGTTATATATAAAGAAATCAGTGTGTGTGTGTGTGTGTGTGTGTGTGTGTGTGTGTGGGTGTGTGTAATAATAATAATAATAATAATAATAATAATAATAATAATAATAATAATAATAATAATAATAATAATAATAATAATAATAATAATAAACGGTTTATTAATAGAGTTGCAGCCGGTGACTAAAAATATACAAACTTACTGTGATTTAGACATAATAATACGTTGAATACATTTACAGGGCTGTACAGTACACAAATCAGGAGCTGTATATTATTTTAGTAGATGGGATGGTGCTATTCTTATATCTGTGAGTGAGTGTGTGAGTGTGTGAGTGTGTGTGTGTGTGTGTGTGTGTGTGTGTGGTGCAGCCCAAACATGGGGTCGTACGTGTCAGTTACTATACACACTAACAGTAACAAGACGGTGATCATCCCTGCAGGTAACAAGACGATAAAGTCACAGGGAAGGTTCAGGTGCGTTAGAGCCGCCAGCAGCAGCTCCTCCCTACAAATTACCAAACACACGCTGGGGACCACGTAATGAAGGCTTGCCCGCTGCCTCCCCTCCTCTCCCCACCCAGCATCTTGACGTACTTAAACCGTTCAAAGACACGGTTCTGCCTCACTGTCTTATTAGTAGTGTTCACCACAACTCGGCAGCTATTGTCCCTAACAATTAATCTGAGTGTCAGTGCAGGCAGAAGGCGGTCGGTTAAGTGACGGACGCGCCTATCATTACGACCGGAAGCTAAAAGGAACTTAACCTACATCAAGCGATATGGAAGGATAACGTGGTCTATGGTGTGCTACTGTACAGTATGTTAGCCTTCCTAACCACGTCCACCGCAAGCCGCCACCACCACCCCCCCCCCCCCCTATACAACCACTATCGGTGCGGAACTTTAGTGCGGTTACGACCACCGTCTGTATGTAAAGTAACTTCCTGGAGTACACCGTAACTCTAGTCCTGTACCTCCACTACAGCACTACATATACATAAACAACACACACACACACACACACGGGTAGCAGGCCATTTTTTATAGTAAAAAGTAAAAACTATTGAAGATCTCCTAATATCAAGAGCACATGGCCTCAAAATGCCATGTTCCCCCACCCACAACTTCTTGGACCCCCCCTTGTTGATATTCCTGGATCCGCCCCTGGGTAGTAGTGGTGGTGATGACAGGTGTATGGGCAGTAGTGAGTGGTAGGTGACTGGTGGTAGTGGTGGTAGTGGTGGTGGTAGTGGTGGTACGTGACTGATGGTAGTGGTGGGTGACTGGTGGTAGTGGTGGTGGTACAGGTAGTAGGTGACTGGTGGTAGTGGTGGTAGGTGACTGGTGGTAGTGGTGGTAGGTGACTGGTGGTAGTGGTGGTAGGTGACTGGTGGTAGTGGTGGTGGTAGTAGGTGACTGGTGGTAGTGGTGGTAGGTGACTGGTGATAGTGGTGGTGGTAGTGGTGGTAGGTGACTGGTGGTAGTGGTAGTGGGTGAGTGATAGTAGTGGTGGTAGGTGACTGGTGGTAGTGGTGGTAGGTGACTGGTGGTAGTGGTGGTAGGTGTCTGGTGATAGTGAGTGGTAGGTGCGTGGTAGTGGTGGTAGGTAACTGGTGGTAGTGGTGGTAGGTAACTGGTGGTAGTGGTGGTAGGTAACTGGTGGTAGTGGTGGTAGGTGACTGGTGGTAGTGGTAGTAGGTAACTGGTGATGGTAGGTGACTGGTGGTAGTGGTGGATAGGTGACTGGTGGTAGTGGTGGTAGGTGACTGATAGTAGTGGTGGTAGGTAACTGGTGGTAGTGGTGGTAGGTAACTGGTGGTAGTGGTGGTAGGTGACTGGTGGTAGGTAACTGGTAGAAGGTAACTGGTGGTAGTGGTGGTAGGTGACTAGTGGTAGTGGTGGTAGGTAACTGGTGGTAGTGGTGGTAGGTGACTGGTGGTAGGAGTTTGGTGGTAGTGGTGGTAGCTGACTGGTGGTTGTGGTGGTAGGTGACTGGTGGTAGTGGTGGTAGGTAACTGGTGGTAGGAGTCTGGTGGTAGTGGTGGTAGGTAACTGGTGGTTGTGGTGGTAGGTGACTGGTGGTAGTGGTGGTGGGTGACTGGTGGTAGTGGTGGTAGGAGTCTGGGGGTAGGTGACTGGTGGTAGTGGTGGTAGGTAACTGGTAGTAGTGGTGGTAGGTGACTGGTGGTAGTGGTGGTAGGTGACTGGTGGTAGGAGGCTGGAGGTAGTGGTGGTAGGTGACTGGTGGTAGTGGTGGTAGGTGACTGGTGGTAGTGGTGGTAGGTGACTGGTGGTAGTGGTGGTAGGTAACTGGTGGTAGTGGTGGTAGGTGACTGGTGGTAGTGGTGGTAGGTGACTGGTGGTAGTGGTGGTAGGAGGCTGGTGGTAGGAGGCTGGTAGTAGTGGTGGTAAGTAATTGGTGGTAGGTGACTGGTGGTAGGTGACTGGTGGTAGTGGTGGTAGGTAACTGGTCGTAGTGTTGGTAGGTAGCTGGTGGTAGTGGTGGTAGCTGACTGGTGGTAGGAGACTGGTGGTAGTGGTGGTAGGTGACTGGTGGTAGTGGTGGTAGGTGACTGGTGGTAGTGGTGGTAGGTGACTGGTGGTAGTGGTGGTAGGTAACTGGTGGTAGTGGTGGTAGGTGGCTGGTGGTAGTGGTGGTAGGTAATTGGTGGTGGTGGTGGTGGTAGGTAATTGGTGGTGGTGGTGGTGATAGGTAACTGGTGGTGGTGGTGGTGATAGGTAACTGGTGGTAGTGATGGTAGGTAACTGGTGGCTGTGGTGGTAGGTGACTGGTGGTAGTGGTGGTAGGTGACTGGTGGTAGTGGTGGTAGGTGACTGGTGGTAGTGGTGGTAGGTGACTGGTGGTAGTGGTGGTAGGATTCTGGTGGTAGTGGTGGTAGGTGACTGGTGGTTGTGGTGGTAGGTGACTGGTGGTAGTGGTGGTAGGTGACTGGTGGTAGGAGTCTGGTGGTAGGAGTCTGGTGGTAGGTAACTGGTGGTTTGTGGTGGTAGGTGAATGGTGGTAGTGGTGGTGGGTGACTGGTGGTAGTGGTGGTAGGAGTCTGGGGGTAGGTGAAAGGTGGTAGTGGTGGTAGGTAACTGGTAGTAGTGGTGGTAGGTGACTGGTGGTAGTGGTGGTAGGTGACTGGTGGTAGGAGGCTGGAGGTAGTGGTGGTAGGTGACTGGTGGTAGTGGTGGTAGGAGGCTGGTGGTAGTGGTGGTAGGTTAGTGGTAGTAGTGGTGGTAAGTAATTGGTGGTAGGTGACTGGTGGTAGTGGTGGTAGGTGACTGGTGGTAGTGGTGGTAACTGGTCGTAGTGGTGGTAGGTGACCGGTCGTAGTGGTGGTAGGTGACTGGTGGTAGGTGAATGGTGGCAGTGGTGGTAGGTAACTGGTAGGTAACTGGTGGTAGTGGTGGTAGGTGACTGGTGGTAGTGGTGGTAGGTGACTGGTGGTAGTGGTGGTAGGTGAATGGTGGTAGTGGTGGTAGGTGACTGGTGATAGTGGTGGTAGGTAACGTGGTAGTGGTGGTAGATGACTGGTGGTAGTGGTGGTAGGTGACTGTTGGTAGTGGTAGTAGGTGACTGGCGGTAGGAGACTAGTGGTAGTGGTGGTAGGAGGCTGGTGGTAGTGGTGGTAGGAGACTGGTGGTAGTGGTGGTAGGTAACTGGTGGTAGTGGTGGTAGGTAACTGGTGGTAGTGGTGGTAGGTGACTGGTGGTAGTGGTGGTAGGTGACTGGTGGTAGTGGTGGAAGGTAACTGGTGGTAGTGGTGGCAGGTAACTGGTGGTAGTGGTGGCAGGTGGCTGGTGGTAGTGGTGGTAGGTAACTGGTGGTAGTGGTGGTAGGTAACTGGTGGTAGTGGTGGTAGGTAACTGGTGGCTGTGGTGGTAGGTGACTGGTGGTAGTGGTGGTAGGTGACTGGTGGTAGTGGTGGTAGGAGTCTGGTGGCAGTGGTGGTAGGTGACTGGTGGTTGTGGTTGTAGGTGACTGGTGGTAGTGGTGGTAGGTGACTGGTGGTAGGAGTCTGGTGGTAGTGGTGGTAGGTAACTGGTGGTTGTGGTGGTAGGTGACTGGTGGTAGTGGTGGTAGGTGACTGGTGGTAGTGGTAGTAGGAGTCTGGTGGTAGGTGACTGGTGGTAGTGGTGGTACGTAACTGGTGGTAGTGGTGGTACGTAACTGGTAGTAGTGGTGGTACGTAACTGGTAGTAGTGGTGGTAGGTGACTGGTGGTAGTGGTGGTAGGTGCCTAGTGGTAGAAGGCTGGAGGTAGTGGTGGTAGGTAACTGGTGGTAGTGGTGGTAGGTAGCTGGTGGTAGTGGTGGTAGGTGACTGGTGGTAGTGGTGGTAAGTAACTGGTGGTAGTGGTGGTAGGTGACTGGTGGTAGTGGTGGTAGGTAACTGGTGGTAGGTAACTGGTGGTAGTGGTGGTAGGAGACTGGTGGTAGTGGTGGTAGGTGACTGGTGGTAGGTGACTGGTGGTAGGTAACTGGTGGTAGGTAACTGGTGGTAGGTAAGTGGTGGTAGGTAACTGGTGGTAGGTAACTGGTGGTGGTAGGTAACTGGTGGTGGTAGGTAACTAGTGGTGGTAGGTAACTTGCGGTAGTGGCAGTGGTGGTAGGTGACTGGTGGTAGGAGACTGGTGGTAGTGGTGGTTTCCGGTGTATGTAAGTTCAGTGGAGCAACACAAGTCAAGATATTAACTGGTGCTTTTGGTGAGTGTGACCGGGTGACGAGGCAGTAAGGGGGGATCCTCAACACTAACCACAAGATGAATAAACAGAGCCAAATGCAAGTCTCCATGATTCTTCTTCTTCTACACACACACACACACACGTCCATACAGATGTCAAACTAATGTAGGAAATAAAGACAAAACCAACTTAACTTTAACGTAATGTAACGTAACATAACGTAACGTCAAAATTTATATAAACAAGTCAGCCCATGCACAGGAGGCGGAGGTATTTATGTGACATCATTGGCGGATAGTGGAAGAATACGGTTGTGAGGGAGGACTGGTATATCATCACAGGTGAGCCCACCACTCTGTATTAGAAGATATTCTTGCCTTGTTCCCCAATTTTGTCATCCAATAGCACACTATCTTTCAGTTAGCCACTTGAACTTCTCGTGTAATTAATATTTTTATGGTGTTCCTATTCTTCTTATTAAAAATTTATTATGATTATTATTAATTATCCTCCTTTTCCCCCCTTTATTGTTATCATACTTATGATTTTGCTGCCAGTATCAGTGTACAAGCCATTAAGTAATCAAAAGCATATATTGGGAAGAGGGGGGGGCAGAAGGAATACAAGAATTAAATAAAATAGTTTAAGAAAATAATAAAAATTGTTAACGATCATAATTATCATCTTCCTCTCCCCCCAAGCTATAAGAGTAAATCAGTGAATACAAATATATATATATATATATATATATATATATATATATATATATATATATATATATATATATATATATATATATATGCAAGTAAATCACTGTAGGTGCGCGTGATCTAAGTATATGCTGATAACCACCAGGAAAGAAGAAAACACGAAGTTCCCAAGCGCTTTCGTGTAATTCACATCTTCAGGGGTGAGTACAGTACAGATGTGAATTACACGAAAGCGCTTGGGAACTTCGTGTTTTCTTCTTTCCTGGTGGTTATCAGCATATATATATATATATATATATATATATATATATATATATATATATATATATATATATATATATAGGTTTTCAATTGATCAATATGGTCACTAGATATATAACAGATGACAAAGCCATACAATAGTTTCAAGCAACAAATAGGTACTTGTTTCTACACATACGGTTTCCCGGTTGAAAATTAGAGTTTAAGGAATTTAAATTTAAACCTGCCGACGGCTCTCAACTATTGACCTTCCTCTTGTTGTACCCTAGATATTTGGTGCAACCCCCCCCCCCCCCCCCCTGGACAATGACCATTTGATGTCCTGCGCGGCGAAGGACGAATTTTCGACTCGAAATGGGTTGCTATGGTATAATTAGACTTTGACATAACGTAACGTAATCTATCTTTAACCTAACCTAATCTAAGTTTAATTAGGCTATTCAGAAAGATATGCTTATTTCCTATGAATTTTTTTCCAAGCCAAATTTGTGATTTTTTTCTCAGTGATTGTTCTTGCCGGATACCTGTGACCCACCAAGCTTAGGTACAGTATATCGTATAACATCAAAACAAAAGCACAATGCAAGTATGAACATAAACAAACACAAGTTCAATTCACACAATAATCTAATCTTCATATTCTCAAGTGAGACACATACTGTATCCGGCGGTTACAGCGTTCTAGTAAGATAATTTTTTGAAACTCCCGTAACTTGTCGGAAGGAGAGCATTGACAACTTTCCCCATGCCACCACCAGTCACGAACTAATAATATAGTGAGTTCTTCAGCATATTTACATCTCAATAAAATATTACTGGGATTAGTTAAAACTGGGTTTCTATACTGTATACCACCCTAATGAATAAAAAGTATACTGTACTAAAGTAACCAGCTGCTTCACTCGTTACCCCTCATATTGGTACGGAGGAAAACAATGATAATTATACATTATATAACTTAATTTGTCAACAACACACTTATTTATAGCTTCTGCGCAAAATTAATTCGATTGAGGATATTTTTTATTTAGGTCTTGTTTTAAATATAATCATATCAGATAACTGCTAAATTTATGTATTGGATGACACTTTTTTCCTCGCTGAGAACCGTTATATGAAATTTTCCATGGGCCAAGAATCCATGATGATTAAAAACTTACAAAAAAAGATAACGTTCCTTAGCAAATTGCCACCGACGAGCTAGAGGAATACTGTACATCAAGTTGTCCTCCACAATCACGAGCACAACCACCGTGGTGTGGGAGACTGGTACAGCTTATCTCTCACCCAACGCCAACTCAAAATAACATAAAACAGAGGTTCTTAAACGTTTTTCGTTGCGATCCAAAACTAGATCGTTCAGGGCATGGCTTGAAGCTGTGGTGCAGTAATCCATCTATCACAGGGTTGCCAGATGCTCCTCCCCAAAACAGGACAACTAATCCGTAAAAAAGGGACATTTAAGGGGAAAACAGGACAACTACCAGCACAAGTTTGTGAAATCAATAATAAAGATAAACTATATGTTATTTTTGGTTGCATAGGTTTTACAGTCAGCCGCAGGTCCAGAAAACTGTGAGGGCAAACTTTTTCGGAGTGAGAGTTGTGAACTCTTGGAACAATCTACCAGAAAGTGTTGTGACGGCACCGAGTGTGAGCTGTTTCAAGACCAGACTTGACCAACACTGGAGCGGGTTCAGATACATTCAGGGGCCAGTACATGACCAGTACATGCCAACAGTGAGCAACAGAGACGTGATTGATCGCCCAAGCTGGTAACGAGTTGATAAGTGGTGAAGAGGATAAAGTAAAACGGTAAACTGTAACTTACCTGAAATTTTAAAATTCAATGGACACAATTTCATCGAGGGAAGTTGCTTCTCTTTCCCCACCACTTCCGGTAATAGTGCAGGTTGAACTGGAAGTACTAGGTTGCTGGCTGCCTTCCCCTTGGTCGAATTTTTGTTTTTCCTGCTGTACATTTTACTTGTGAAGAGCATTTTTTCAGTAACTTCAAATTTCTGGCAACAGCTGTCCTTATTGTGTAAGTGTGTTCTCACTAGTAAAATGGCCTCTAAAGAATCTGGGCTTAACTTGTTTCTTGCCTTGGACTTCACATTCGTTACATGGGAAAACACTCGTTCAACAAATGCGGTACTCAAAGGAATACAATAAGAGTTCAGACCAATGGTGGCTAGCTCTATGTAACACTTTTCTGCAGCTGTATTTTCGTAAGTGAAAACCGCTGTCCAGAACTGAACAGGGTACTGGCAAATCTGACCCATACGACGCGTGTACTGAACGGCGCTCATCTTTTAGGGAGAGGAGAGGGTGCATGAGCGTGTGTTGGACGTGTGGAATTAGTACAGGTCGTCACAAACAGGCGTTACAAATATGATATGGACAACAGGATAGTACTTAGTAAAGTATTATGCTTTATGTTACATTGAGCTTTATAAGTAGAAGGAAGCAAAATAGGACAGAAATGGTAATTTTTGGCTGTCCTTTTTAATTACAAAAAAATAGGACAAGCAGGTCTCAAAAAGGACAGATTGTCCTTTAAGGGACAGACCTGGCACTCTAATCAGTTGTTCTTGCAGTCTGGGTGCGTTGTGGTTTGGCAAATCTTACACATTAACATCAAAATATTTCGAACCCAGCAGTATTTCCTAGTATCTTCAGCAGGAATATACCGGTAGTGTTCGAATTCTCTGAGATTGTTCAAGTGCTCCAGAAATTGCCACGAATGTCCTCAAATCATACTCGTACATTTTGCTCAAGTCTTCCAAGAAGTAGTTTGCTCATTTTGCCTTTCTACAACTTCAGTTTGTCCTTAAATGAGGACAGCTTATCAGTGAGTTCGATGAAAGTGACCGAATAAATTTGTAAAGTAGGCCACAGGAACTACCATTTTGGCTCAGAGAACCTTCCAACCTAACCATATTGTTATGCCGAGGCATAATTTAAGGCATTTATTGTAAGGCGTTTTAGATGCACGGAAAAGCTAAAGCGTTAGCTATTCTGGCTGTGCAGACGCTTCTGCCGAGTTGTGCACATGACACCTTGAGAGGGAAAACCAAACGCCTTGATCAGGCATTAGCTTGTGCAGCGCCCGAATAGCTAACAACCAATCAGCGAGTTTCTCCCACTGAAACAGTGTGTAAATACACGGATCATGGCCGCTTATGGAGAATATTTTGATTAATATTGAAGAGTTGGGGGCATGTAAGGCAATAAAAAAAACTGTGATATAATAATAAAAAGAATTCTATACACGGTAGTGTATTGGACAGGACCTAAAACAAACCATATGGCGTGAAAGAATTGAAAAGGATCCCACCTAGTTGAAACTTGTTTTGGCTCCCCCGTTTTTTACATGGGCGCTGTCCGATTTCATTAGCCGTTGGTGACTTTGGTGTAACAATACTGATAATTACTCAAATATGATTGAAACCTTAATATCATTATTCATAAGATACTTTAAGTAAGGGTGAAAAGTTTATGAAAGTTCTGTAAGGGCAAAATATTAAGACTTAACGAACCTGAAATTCGTCGTATTTCGTGTATAATAAATATGCGAACATCTAGCCGCGAGAGAAGGGTACAGCTGCTCTGGTTGTTACGTGTAGTTTCAGAGTCCAGGAGAAATTACCTTTACAACAGGCCCAATTTTTGGTGTTATTCTTATTTATTGTTGACTGGTTGACTTTTTTTTCCTTTTTTGTCTTTGTTTCCATAATTTTCTATATATTTTCTTCCATATTTCTTTCCGTATTGTGTCCAAATAACAGTTCTCCTAATTTTATTGTTTTCTGAAGACTGTGTTGTACAATAGTTATTCCCAAGACGCAGTACAATGTCGTATTTTTTAATGACAGTCCGGGAATGGCTAGAGCGTTACCTATTCCGTGCATCTAAAACGCCTTTAGTACTATATCTTTTGTGAGCTACGTGTTCTGATTATTTTCTATGCCAAGCATCAGTTATTATGGCACGTTTTGGGAGCTAGTATATATTGATGTATTACCTATGTAAGAATTTTCTAGACTGTATTGCTAATTTTTTGATTTACTTGCATATTGTAAGCCTAGATCATTCAAGGACTCTCCAGGTGTATCTCGTTCCGATCTGCAACACCAGGATGTCGCTATAATGTTCTAGGCAGCTGACAAGAGGTATAAATAGCAACAGCGAGGCGTTAGAGGACTCCCCAGTGAGGAGTAGTTGACTGTTTCTGCCCAGAGTGTAAAGTACAAGTCTAGTGACTACTAAAGATAATTGGAGTTCAAGTATTGTGTAATTGTAGTAAGCAATATAGAGTGAACAGACTAAGCAATTGTACACTGGTAGTGTGCTGACTATATATATATTGAAGTGACAAGTCCAGTGGTAAAGACCAACCCTGTGAACAGCTTTGTTAAGACTTAATGATTATTAAAGGAGACTTCAGTTCACAAATGTGTTTCTGTGACCTGGTGGAAATCTACCTGTCTATTGTTTTGTCTGTACACTGATACCGATCGTAGGTAAATTACCGGAGACTAGCAGGGCAGCTAGTGGTAATTCGACCACACTTGTGATATATGATATATCTACCACTTCTGTACATACAACCCTGGCCGCTGGGAACCAGTGGTGGAAGCTGGGTAAGCGGTAAAAAGGGGTTTCATAACTATTTTATGCATCTTTGTTAGTACATTTCCCCAATTAGAAAAAAAAACAAGTACAGTATAACATTAAAATCCAGTGGTAACTCAGCAGCCCTCAACGAAAAAAAAGAAAAAGTGGAGAAGAATCAAGAAGCGAGATGATTACAAAACTGACACAAGATGAAAATATCACAATTAAAAAACAAGCGAGAAAAATTACATCCCCCCCCACACATGTAGACTACAGTGAAATGTTTGCAGCCTTGATTACGTTTCGCGACCTATTTTAGAACAGCTTGGCGACCCAAACTTTGGTCGTGACCCATAATTACGAACCAATGCCATAGAATTAGATGGTCAATGACGATTTATTTATATAGTTGGGTCTCGTTAAAAATTTGGACTGAGTTCCAAATTTTTTAAACTTGCATTAAAGATACAGTTTTTCGTGCTGATTTTAAATGTGAAACTCATGTTTGGCGGAAATGTTTTATTTGTGACTTACAGGTCTATTAATCAGAAGTGCTGGACAATAAGATTAAATAACCTCATACAAATTTTGCCCTTTGTGAATCTGGCGCCACATAAACTCGCCCAGGTAGCCAGCCATCCAACATTTGGCGATGAGTACCGGCTTCTTTGTTAGGTTAGGTTAGGTCAAAAACAGACACTGTTCCTGCAAACAAACGTCAATGAAATGTTAAATATTTATTTCCGCAAAAAACGAGTTGCATACTTACTGTAGAATGAGCACAAAAAACTGTACTAGTGACAAAATTTTCAACAAAATTTAAGTCCAAATTTTTAATAAAGTCCACATACTGGAGTATTATCAAAAGATAAACGGTCATGTATAACAAAATTTGTATATACTGCACGACGTAAAACTGACATCTTATAACACACAAAACTGGCTTTGCCTAAAATAATTATGATCATAATTTCTAACCTAAAACAGTAATATTAACCCTGACGAGCCTGTCCGAGTGGGGAAGTTTAGCTACGCCAGGTTTGGTAATTTAGCTTAAACAAGCAGGAACACATTCGTTCACCCTGTCCAGATAAAAAAAGGGTACTTGATAACACTAGATAAGCAATGGGGTAAATTATCGAATGGAATGACGAATCCTTGCAAAACAAACGAAGGGTCATAAAGTCCTTAATAGGCTAAGACGTGGTTTCACCGGATGACAAGGCAAATGTTGAGTACCAAATACTGTATAACGTGTTCTTTGTGTACACAGGGATGCAATGGTCAACAGAGAGGATGTGAAGGAGAGGAAGTGGGCGCGTGGGAAGCGGTGGCGGCCACAGAGTCTTGGCCGCTACAGTTAGTATTAACGAATGTACTCACCACAGCCGAGCGCCCACACTCTCACAACTTACCTGTAAAATAGAGGCATTCACTGTCTGCTACCTCATCTACAAGCAATTACAGTAATATTACCAGCCACTTCTCACCATAATGGTCACTGGGGGAACCAAATGATATCTCAGAGGATGTTAATTTTTAATGATGTTCGCGAGGTCTGACTGTGGCCGGTTAAATGTACTGAGGATTAAAAGTTTCTCAAATAATCCACACAAATTCAACTGAAACAGCTTCTAAAATTGCAGAATCAATTCGCTTAAGTATTATTAATTCGGGTGTTTCATGTACATTATAAGAGTTCGCTGAATAATACTTTTTTGTGATGGTTGAACTGATAGAAATTAATATGCTATGTCAACACAACCACATCAAGTCCCAATAAAAAATAACCATATTTTATATTGTGAAACACGTGTACTCTACTGCTTAAAAAAATTAACTAAACTCCTTTAAAAGTATTCAGGTAACCTAATAAGGAGGGACGGCAACTGCACACAATCGGGACTTTAAATTTTAAATTACGTAATAGGATAATATGTCGTAAACAAAGTTATTATTATTAGTATCAGTAACCCTCCTCACACAACCACACACCACACACACCGGCGCTCAACACACCAGCACTACACACCATTGTCGTTAACATACACCACAATCTCAATATACAACCCCGTCACTCTGGTTTTAAACAATATGATGCCACAAATACACACACATACACCATCACAATTATCCGGCCATACACCATCAGCAATAACCCATATAGTTATAAATATTCATACGCCGCCATCATTATCCACACACCATCACCGCACACCACAAAGTACCAAGGAAGGAGTCTCAGCAGGTGGTATATTGAAACACATTCATAAACCGCTCTCCTCACGCACTGTACTTTGGTGACTACTGGACCATTACCACCACCACAATCGCAGCACTATCAGTAGTACAACAAACACCACTACACTTTGTACCAATACCTTCACGGGCCCATCATTGATACTTCCATCATTAACCATCATCATGGAAACTTATAACCAAGGACATATTTACCCTCCATGTTTGCAAAGTTTCAACTTTCAACAGGTCGAATTTCTAAAATCTTTCCTAAGAGTATGTATAAAATTTCAAATACTTCATTTCACATAGAACCGCAGTAATGAAAACAAAGGCGCCATGTGTCTATGGTTTATCCAGCGTTTGTTGTGTATTACATAGTGAATTACCTCCCCTACCGTTTCTTTTTATCTAGGGGGTATGTATTATCATTCCCTTTATTATTTTTATCAACATTCAAAACCTGCTGCGTCAGAACTAATCGTTTAATCG
Source organism: Homarus gammarus (assembly GCA_958450375.1). NCBI lineage: Eukaryota > Metazoa > Arthropoda > Malacostraca > Decapoda > Nephropidae > Homarus > Homarus gammarus. Next base: position 732,913 of record CAUDMG010003433.1, on the reverse strand, counting down.
ACTGGAAGGGAAATTGTATAGTTTAGTTACGTTGTGTGTATGTAGTAGTCACGACCAAATATCCTTCACATTCCGGTTCAAAGCAGCCTCAGGTGTGTACTGGGGCTTTAGTTTGTAACGGTACAGTTATAGTGAATTCATAATAACCGCTATCATCTTGAACTCCCAAGGTCTGGAAAACTATCATTTAAGTTTTAACTCCTGGCTCGCCTGGCTCCTCAACCCTCACACACACAGGCAATCATGAAAACACACACGTTATTAAGCTCAACTTTATCACTATAATTTTCCTCTCCTAATAACTTTACCTCAGTGTTCACAATTTTGTAATTTGAGAAAGACAGGCAGGCTAGTTTTCAGTTTATGTTTATTACAAAGCACTTCCGCGAACAGCATTTTAGTTTAGGTTTGTTTTATTACAATGCACTTACATCTAATTGATATTCATAAACCTAAATTGTCATTAAAAAAGTAAAATAATGTCACATTACGAGTAAATGTTCTCCCCAACCGCTCCCCTGTGGCAACCATCAAGAAGATGTTGCCATCCACTGCTCCGTTAATTTTCCATTTAGGCCGCAGACGAAAACTTAAATTATAATTCCTCTTACGCAGGACTTATCATACATTTCAATACAACTTTAAGCAACTTCAAACCCTTTCTACTGTGGGAGCCTAATCTTAAAACTTATAATCTTAAGTTCTCAGCAATACATACTGCAGGTAGCTATGAAGTTCTGAAGCTATACGGTACTTACAAAAAAAAATCATTTGTCATCAATAAACTAGCGAGCACAATGAAAAGGTGAAAAAGTGGTGTAACTGCCAACTTTGTTACCAACTTTTAAATACCGTGATATTCTTTCTATTACTACTAAAATAGTATCCTGTTGAAAAATACAATAAAGTGCATTGATTAAAGGTGTTTATTGTAAGGCACTTTAGATGCACGGAATAGCAAAAGAGTTAGCTATTCTGGCTGTGCAGACGCTTCTGCTGAGTTGTGCACATGACACCTTGAGAGGGAAAACCAAACGCCTTGATCAGGCATTAGCTTGTGCAGCGCCCGAATAGCTAACAACCAATCAGCGAGTTTCTCCCACTGAAACAGTGTGTAAATACACGGATCATGGCCGCTTATGGAGAATATTTTGATTAATATTGAATAGTTGGGGGCGTGTAAGGCAATGAGGTAGTAGGTAGTAAGCAGCTACCAAACAGGGAGGTACTACCGCCTGGGAAGATATTGGCAGCATAATGTGTTGTCTAATGGTAGACCCTGCTGCCATATGGCATCACGAAAATTGTGACCAAGTCCCAGGTTGCTGATCTGACTTTCTGCCTCATTTACACACAATTGCAGGGTCTCAATTGTTTCTCTTACCATTGACAACATAACATACATAATGTATATTGTTTCTCACTCTTGATCTTTTTTTTTTTCATTTTTGTATTTCTTTATGGTTCTTTATTATTATTATTATTATTATTATTATTTTATTTTTTTTGTATTTTTTATTATAAATTTTATTTATCTGAATTATTATTAGTAGTATTAATATAATTATTACAACTTCGCCCCCCAGGCCCAGATGTGGGTCAGTGACCTGTGCCCGGGTGGGCTAATCCCCGTAAAAAAAAAAAAAAATAAAAAAAAACTGATATAATAATAAAAATAATTCTATACATTGTAATATATTGGATAGGACCTAAAACAAAGTGTATGGCGTGAAAGAATTGAAAAGGATTGCACCTAGTTGAAACCTGTTTTGGCTTCACCCATTTCTAGGTGGAGCACTGTCCGTTTCATTAGCCGTTGGTGACTTTGGTGTAACAATATTGATAAATACTCAAATATGATTGAAGCTTTTAATATCATTACTCATAAGATACTTTAAATAGGGGTGAAAAGTTTATTAAAGTTCTGTAAGTGCAATTAAGACTTAACGAACCTGAAATTTGTCGTATTTCTTGTATAAATATGCGAACACCTAGCCGCGAGAGAAGGGTACAGCTGCTCTGGTTGTTACGTGTAGTTTCAGAGTCCGGGAGAAATTACCTTTACAACAGGCCCAATTTTTTGTGTTATTCTTATTTATTGTTGACTGATTGACTATTTTCCTTTTTTGGTCTTTCTTTCCAAAATTTTCTATTTCTTTCCTTGTGTCCAAATAACAGTTCTCCTAAATTTATTGTTTTCTGAAGACTGTGTTGTACAATAGTTATTCCCAAGACGCAGTACAAATGTCTTATTTTTTAATGACAGTCCATGAATAGCTAACGCGTTACCTATTCTGTGCATCTAAACGCATTAGAATAAACGCCTAAACTGTCTGCCATATTTTTTATCATATTAACTGGTGTAAAGCTGTAGCTACCACCTTCGCTCCTACTGAAAAACCGAAGGAGTATATTCTATAAGTAATAATAATAATGATCTTTTTTTTTTTTTTATTTATGGTCCATTATTATTGTTATTATATTTTTAGTTAATATTTTTAGATATCTTTAATTAATTTGCATTTTTATTTTGTATTTATTATTATTATTATTATTATTATTATTATTATTATTATTATTATATTTTCGCCCCAAGGCCTTGATGTGGGTCATCTACTTGTGCCGTGGCGGGCTAATCCCACAAAAAAAAATGCATTTTTATAGTCCAGATATTTAACATTATTTAGGATGATAACAGGTCTGCTTACCAATTGTTTGAATAAATGGACAGCTACACGAACATTTTCTTTGAACCAATCAGCTATTTGTAGTTATAGGCGAGGGGCGTGGCTTACTGGCCAGGTTAGCATGGAAAATTGGAAATACTTATAGCTCATTATGGATACATCTTACCCGCACCCTGAAGGCTGGGATCATGCCATAACACTGCAGTAAGACACGTATAATATATCTTGACCTACAGTGACTTGTAATTTATAAGATTTAACACACATACTTCAGTTAATAATTACGGACGTTAAAATATGCTAATTTGATTATAAATAATAACCAGCGCAAGTCAACGTACGTCAGACACAAACAACCCAGAGGAAGTTATTTCTTGGAGGAACTAACTGTACCGTGACACTGTACCGGGTGTACCCAGTCACTTCCCGGAGCTAGCATGGGTCCTCTCCAGTCTACGGGTCGTTCTATTCAGGTTTCACTGTATTTACCCTCTACAAAATATACAGTATCTACATTATATCACCAGCTTTATGTTTCAACAAGTTACTCTTAGTTTCACTTCATCTTGTCATTAACATCTCCTTTATATCCAGGTCAACAGGCTAAGCCCGCGCAACAATAAAAAACAGACCTTTTATGAAATTCCCTTTGAGTATGTTTACTAAGATGAGCAACTTCCCTTCATCATTTATTGCGTAAACACATTCATCAAATTCAGAAAGAAATGGAAAGGGACCCGACGTGAATGAAAGTAGAGACTTTTTGTTGACAATAGTAGTGAGAATTGACATCGTTTGAAGCAATTATGTGGTGGAGCTGCCTCGAGCGATGTCTGTTGTACTACGGGTATCAATAGCAACTACTGTGTCTTTATTCATTTCGGGGGGGGGGGGGGGTCGTTTTTTTTTTTGGTTTCTGTGAATTTTGTCAAAGTTTAAGAACGAACGAGCGCACGCACGCACACACACACACGTACCTGTACATTCAGGGAGGCAGAGAAGCGGAAAATTAGCGTGTTAAAACCACCATCAGGTTGAACACATCACAGATGGCTAGCCAGGTGGGTGTGGTGGGCTCCTGCTTGCAACACGCCTCCTTCATAACCGCTAAATTTATTAACTCATCACTCGGGAAAATTGTCTCAACGCTCTAAAGCTGGCTTGTGTCAAAACTTATCTTATGGTTTATTGATAAAAACTCCTAAGTATTTTTACAAAGATAAGATAGTGAAATTACGATGATTCTGCCCTCGTTCCAATAATATACTTTGATTATTTATTTGTGTTAATTTCCCATTATCATTTCTTTCAGTTTAGATATTACTGGTAAACTAAAGATTATAATAAAAGTAGTCGTGTAGTTTACGGTCTAGAACTGGAAGGCTGAGACACATCGAGCCAATCCTACCGTCGCAGATATAAAAATAAACTGATTCAGTACAAGACGGAAAACATGAAAACAACAGAGCAAAACACCAAGCCACAATCATCATGAATACTGACTCTTCGCTCATCTCTTCAACACTTCAGTGGGGCAATTTTTAGTCACCCACGCAGGTCATAATATAATATATGGTACTTTAGCGACCGACCACGCACTAGTAATTACACAACCACAACAACTCGCGTCTGTGTGGAATGTGTGCCGTAGTGTGGACGCGGTTTGATGTGGCGCAGACAGGATATTAATAAATATACATTATAAAGTTATATCCTCTAGCTAAAATTCGTACATTTTTCTACATAAACTTTAAAGGTGAGAAACCATCTAATTGGCTCGTTTACATAAAAAAAAAATAGCGGACACATCCTCGACAGCACAAACTGGAAAGTAAGCAGCCATTCCCTTCACACACACACGTGCAATTAAGGGTAATTTGAATCCGCCAAGACACGCACTGTTATTTCAGGTTCACGGACCCTGTTACCCACACTCAGAGTAACAACATTGTTACTATGGTGTACTGTATGTTAGGTTTGGTTGGTTTGGATAGGTTGTTAAGAGTCAGATTGGTTAGGTAAGGTTGGTTGGTTAGGTAAAGTTGGATGGTTAGGTAGGGGTGGTTAGGTTAGGTTTGACTACTGTAGGCTGGTGAGGTTTGGTTGGTTAGGTAAGGTGGGTTAGGTTAGGTTGATTAGGTTACTTTGGCTAGATTGGGATAGGGGAATTAGGCTAGATTAAGCTGATTAGGTTGAGCTAGGCTAAGCTAGGTTTGATTGGTTTGGCTAAATTAGGTTATATTAAACCAGGTTAGGCTCGGTTAAGTTGGTAAGGTCGATTAGTTTTGATCATGGCAAGCTAGGTTAGGTTAGACCAGGATAGGCTAGCCGCTAGGTTAAATTGGTTAGGTTAGATTAAATTAAGCTAGGTTAGGTCGTTTATGTTAGGTTAGGTTAGGTTAAATTAAGCTAGGTTAGGTCGTTTATGTTAGTTAGGTTAGATTAAATTAAGCTAGGTTAGGTCGTTTATGTTAGTTAGGTTAGATTAAATTAAGCTAGGTTAGGTCGTTTATGTTAGTTAGGTTAGATTAAATTAAGCTAGGTTAGGTCGTTTATGTTAGGTTAGGTTAGATTAAATTAAGCTAGGTTAGGTCGTTTATGTTAGTTAGGTTAGGTTAAATTAAGCTAGGTTAGGTCGTTTATGTTAGTTAGATTAGGTTAAATTAAGCTAGGTTAGGTCGTTTATGTTAGTTAGGTTAGGTTAAATTAAGCTAGGTTAGGTCGTTTATGTTAGTTAGGTTAGGTTAAATTAAGCTAGGTTAGGTCGTTTATGTTAGTTAGGTTAGGTTAAATTAAGCTAGGTTAGGTCGTTTATGTTAGTTAGGTTAGGTTAAATTAAGCTAGGTTAGGTCGTTTATGTTAGGTTAGGTTAAATTAAGCTAGGTTAGGTCATTTATGTTAGTTAGGTTAGGTTAGATTAAATTAAGCTAGGTTAGGTCGTTTATGTTGGTTAGGTTAGATTAAATTAAGCTAGGTTAGGTCGTTTATGTTAGTTAGGTTAGGTTAAATTAAGCTAGGTTAGGTCGTTTATGTTAGTTAGGTTAGGTTAAATTAAGCTAGGTTAGGTCATTTATGTTGGTTAGGTTAGATTAAATTAAATTAAGCTAGGTTAGGTCGTTTATGTTAGTTAGGTTAGGTCGTTTATGTTAGTTAGGTTAGGTTAGATTACTGTCTCGGTACTATACATAAACTGGTGAACATATGCTATTAACTATACATAAACTGGTGAACATATGCTATTACAGGTCACTAAATCATTAAACAAACCACCATCGTCTGGGTTATCGATTCAGTGACAGACAAACGGATCTCTCGCTAAGTATAAAACCCTCTTATTGTACGGACACAATCCTTTCAAGTATATAAGGGATCCATTCGTCCTCACTGAGTACTGCTCTCATATCTGGGGTGGCTCTTCTTCTGCCCAACTGTTAGAGAGGGTGGAATCAAAGGCATTTAGTCTTATTAACTCTCCTCCTTTAGTTGATAGTCTCTCTTCCCTTTCTCTTCGCCGCAATGCTGCTTCACTCTCTCTCTCTCTCTCTTTTACAGGTACTTTAACAGGCAATGTTTGGTGGAATTGGCATCCTGTGTACCGCCGGCAAGGCCGTGGGCTCGTAACACACGTCTTGCCCGCGGTGCCCACTATTTCTCTGTGGATGTCGGTCACACTAGAATATCCCATTACAGCACATCCTTCTTTCCTAACACAGCCAAACTGTGGAATGCTCAGCCTTCTTCTGTGTTTCCATACTCTTACATGTCTCACTTCAAAAAGCTGATTTCCCGGCATTTTCATGTTGTAGATTAATAGTACAGTATACGCTTTTTCTCTTATATTTTTAATTTATTTTTACTCTTATTTTTTCGCCCCCAGACCCCGTTGTGGGTCGATGACCTATGCCCGGGTAGGCTATTCCCCGTAAAAAGAAAATTAATACAAAAAGAAAGTAGATCCCTTATCGTAACCTAATAAAATAAGCATACAACACCTTAAATAGACCTATAAAAACCTTAATTTAAGTACACAACCCTTTCTCCTACCCTAAAACCCCTTATTCCGACCCCTAAAAAATTTAAAGTACACAACTTAAGTGCACAATCCTTTACCTGATTATATATATATATATATATATATATATATATATATATGTGTGTGTGTGTGTGTCCACCTGACGCTACCGTTAACGGTCAACTGTGGTGATACACGCGATCAGCGATCACCCTCTTCCCTCCCTTCCTTTACTTCCGCTCTTTTCCTCCCTGCCTCTTTTTCCCCTGCACTCTCCCTCCTCTGCCTCACTTTCTCCTCCTCTCCCACCACAGCAACCCTCCCTCCTTACCTGACCCCGTCCAGCTAGCTATAAGGTTGCAAAGTGGGTTGGATCTCTCTCTCTCTCTCTCTCTCTCTCTCTCTCTCTCTCTCTCAAACAGACCAGCATTTTAGCTTAAGGTTCACGGAGGTAACATTCCTACAAATCTTTAAAAAAAAATCCCTCTCTCTAAGAGCACTGTGAGTGAGAATAAAGTACTGTGTGTTTAAACCTTCTGAGGTAAGAGAAAACGTAACTACAGTAGACAATAACGATGAATATTACAACTTGAACTACAGCAACAGGGGAGTTAAAAATATCACATTTAACCATAAAGACACACTCAGACCACACAGTATAATACGAGGAACTCCAGACCAGCGAGTGAGCCACAAGCTGAGGAATGTTGACAAATGGGACAACTGGCCACAGCCTGTTGTCTTTTGTGCTGAAGTGAGGTAACACCCTGATCAACTCAACTATTACCGCGTGTAATGGACCATCAGCGAGACAAATGGTGTGTGCTGGGGCGGGAGGACGCGCAGGGCCAACCATCTCTCACGGTTTCCTGAATTAATGTTCACCTTATTTAGACTAAAAGAGCGGATCTGGTTACAGCAGAGCCTCGGTTAGCAATTGAGGTAAAGTAATTGTGGCTGTCTTCTTCGTGTTGCAGCTTCATTTAGCCAACCAGGTGCGCTCCCACGTACCGGAATCCAATTAGATCAAAACATTAAAATATGATGAACCTTTGAAAGTCTGTGTGTGTTAGTTTAAGTGGACCAACAAGATATGTTCTTACATCGCCAGTTTGGATAAAACATTAACGTACAGACTCTTGATAAGTTTTTACCTAGCAGTATCCCAACATGGCGGGACCAACACGACTATGCAACATAACTCACTCACCATCACCTACCACACCAATCTCTGCCGATATTATCTCCACCCCAACCCATTCCAAGCAATAGCCCCCCTTTTGCCTTGCTCCACTCTGTACCCTTCCTGAACCCGCAGTGCACAAATACGTACTGTATGCCCCATCCCAACCCACCCTTCTCCAATACTCGGCTCCCTCGTCTACCCTAAACCAAGCACACATACTCTCCCCTACTGTTTTCCACCAGATCATTCCCAAATCTGCCCTTCCTTTGACCCCATTCCACCTGCCCTTTCCTGTTTCACCCCTATCCTTTTCCAGAGCTACCCCCACCCCCCATCGACTCCCACACCAACCCTGCCATCTCCAGTCAAACTATCCCTGTACTGTATAGTTAGCATGAGATGATTCAATGTAACAAATACTTCGTCATCACACACACACACACACACACACACACACACACACACACACTTACCAATGAAACTCTTCAAGGAGTTCTCCCCGGAGTTTGCTAAACCCCTATGCTCCATCATCAATGCTTCTCTCAGTCAAGCCAGATGCCCAGCTGACTGGAAGACCTCTTATGTATCACCAGTGCCCAAGTCAACCAGCCCACAATCCTTAAATCAGCTACGACCTATTGCAATCACCCCAATACCCAGCCTAATCTGTGAAAGTTTTGTGTTCGACTGGGCTTATGCTGATATTGCAGGAGTCGTAGACCCTCAGCAATTTGGCAACATGAAAACTTCCTCCACCACTCACTGTCTTGTCAGCTTTCTCGATTACATATACCGCCATCTCGAGAAACGAAAAACGTCTGTAGCTGTCGCCTTCATTGATTTCACTAAAGCGTTCGACCTAGTCAACCACAATATAATCATCAACAAAGCTATTGACCTCAGGCTTCGGAGAAGTCTTATACCATGGCTTACAGACTTCCTCAGTGACCGACGCCAAGCTGTACACTTCCGAGGGGCTGTCTCCACCTTTCAGTCACTCACCTGTGGCGTCCCCCAAGGCACCAAGATGGGACCACTCTGCTTCCTTATGCTCATCAATGATGCCCTAAGAGAAACCCCTGCTCGCTGGAAATATGTCGACGACTCCACCATTGGGATCAGCGTCAACAATTCTGCTCCCAACTATACCGCCCTTCAGGATTTATTGAACAGTCTCCAAAACTGGGCCACCAACAACCATGTCACCATCAACCATACCAAGACCATGGTTAGGCACATCAACCTCTCCTCCGACATTGTCCCACCTCCTTCCATTACTCTAGGTCCGAACACACTCCAGGTTGTAGATTCCACGAAGCTCCTCGGCGTCACCATAGACAACAAACTAAATTGGAAACCACACGTCAGTGAAGTTGTCAAATCCTCCAGTTTCCGTCTCCACCTCCTCCGCCGACTCAAGTCCCTCGGAGTTCCTGCACACGAGCTCCTCAGTGTTTACACAACATTCATACTTCCCAAGCTCACCTATGCCTCCCCCACCTGGTCTTCCTCCCTAAATGCCACACAACGTAAACACCTAGAAAAAGTGCAAAAGAGGGCATGCAAGATTATTCTCTCCTCCTCCTACTCCACATATCAAGAAGCGCTCAACACACTGACCCTTTCGACTCTCATTGACCATCACCACGACCTCATCTGCAAATTTGGTAAGAAGCTTCTACACCATCCCCGACACCGGCTCCTACTACCACCTGAGATCCCTTGTCCGAGAATTGCTGTTCGACACCACAACCGCATCCAGCCCATACGTGCACGAACTGATCGCTATAAGAACAGCCCAGTCCCAACCATTGTAAAAATTATCAATAACTTGTAATAAACCAGTGTATTCACTCCCAGTAAACACTACTCCTTGCACTGTCACTATGTTGAAATGAACTGTAGTTTGAGCTTTTCCCCATCTAGTTATTATATGTCTTATTTGTGTCACTTATGTTACTTGTATATTATTTGTAATTCGTAACCCATTCCCCAAATATGTAACTGTATATTTTCAGCCTTCTGGCTGCCAAGCTCTTTCAATAAACCGTTTATTATTATTATTATTATTATTATTATTATTATTATTATTACACACACACACACGCACGCACGCACACACACACACACACACAGAGCCCAGTCCCAACCATTGTAAAAATTATCAACAACTTGGAACCAGCCAGTGTATTCACTCCCAGTCAATCTTACCTTTTTGTACTGTCACTATGTTGAAATGACCTGTAGTTTGAGCTTCTCCCCACCTAGTTATTATATTTCATATTTGTATCACATATGTTACCTGTATATTATTTGGAAATCAAGAGACCCATTCCCCAATTATGTAATTGTATATTTTCAGCCTTCCGGCTGCCATGCTCTTTCAGTAAACCATTAAATATTATCATTATTATTATTAACGCACGCACGCACCACCGTAGGGTCCAGACCTATTCAGGCGCTGCTCCTGAGCAGCAGCTCCCCTTGGCCAATGTTCGGCCCATTCCCCGAGTCCCTCTCCCCGACCCATCCTCACCACCGGGATATCAACATAATCAAAAGTGACAATTTTGTTTCGGATAGAAGTGGGACCAGTGTTGAACAGTGATGAACAGTGTTTAAGCCAGTGAATTCAGCATTAGACAGTACCAGCAAGAACCGTGACCCACGGGTGAGTTAAGCACCCCTGGGAACTGACTGCCATCTTCTGACAAGGAGGTGCTAATCAGTCCACCCTGGGAACAACAGTGGGTCAGCTTCACTCCTGACTTCGAAATAACACAACACCCAGTAGGGTGGGGTACTGTGACACCACTCCACACCATCCGGTGTCCCCATGACCATGTGAGGTCCTTCATATCAACACCCAAGGACGAGTTACTGCACTACGTGAACACCACACCACCCGGTGTCCCCATGACTTCATGAGGTCCTTCATATCAACACCCGAGGACGAGTTACTGCACTACGTGAACACCACACCACCAGGTGACCCCATGACCACGTGAGGTCCTTAATATCAACACCCAAGGATGAGTTACTACACCACGTGAGCACCACACCACCTGGTGTCTCCATGACCGGTCCAGGCCCGGGCCATCAACTGTAAACTACAATAATTTGTATATTCAATTCATGTTCCTTCTTTTTTCAGAAATGAAAGCTTTTGTTAAACAACCCACCCACCCTATGTCTTTGTATGTAATAAGTCATTTTTGTCCAATGTATATTTTCAGCCTTCGGGCTGCCGACTTTTTCAATAAACCGTTAATTATTATAATTAAAATAGCTGGTGGGACTGATGACCACCATCTTAATTAACAGTTCTGAGATCTACACTGAATGGAGCAGTTAAAAAACAAATTCACACCCATTAAAAGAAAATGTTTCCTGGTGGGGAACCAATGCGTCACAGTACACGGGGAAGCTTGAGCAAGATCTGCACTAATGAGATGAATGGGGGTGGAGTGGTGTGGGGGCTGAACACCTCATAAACAGGTGAATGTCTGCAGGGGAAATAATTTCTTGACAGCAGCAACTGAACAATGCACTGGGTGGGTGGTGTGCAGGTGGTGTTAGTGGGTGAGGGAGTAGATTGATGTGTCTTTCATTGTGGAGGATGGAGACAAAATACTGGATGGTCAGTTGGCCACTGCACACTGTACTGTAAACTAAAACTCGCTTTAACTCTAAAAACACCTAGTGGTTGTTCGAATCTATACTTACTTCACAAGCTTGAATCAAACACCAGTGTCATTCATTCAGGAAATTTTTAAAAAATATAAGGCGACTTGCAAAAAAATCTAAGAATTATTCAAAGATCACACAACTTCAAGAATTGGTTTCTGAAACATTTTATAATGACCTCCTTGATGTCAATTTAATTTCAGATACAGTAACTGTATTACAAAAAAAAACTACAAATCCCTTCACGTATGTACTTTAAGTACAGTATCAAGAGCCCTTATCCATAAAAATTTCATAAAAGCATACCATCCTATTTTGAGATGTGGAAACTACAACTACTACTACAGTACTACTGTACTACTAAACAAAATACTCAGCTTTCCTCTAATATAAATAAAATAAGACTTACCTTGATAGTCAGGAGTGTTAACAGAGATTAGGTCATTAAATCCATCCAGAAGTCTCGACAGGAACCCCAGGCTGTGGAGTCGACGACAAACACTCGCTGAAGAGCGACATAAGAGCAGTAAAGCATGAACACACTGGGTGAGAGAGGCACTGTGAGCCACTTCACTCTCACTGCACAGCCCATAGCCAGATAGAGAGCGAGAAAAAGACCCACTGTGTGACACTTGTGAGGATGATGCTGCCTCGGAGCACGGAACATCTAAAGGCTTGTTTTCAACTACAGATCCAGATTGTACATTGGCTCCTGGCAGCCCATTTATCACTTTGAGGCCTTTTAAGCCATCACGACAATACTTGGTATGAATAACTTCACCACTAGATGAATTTGTTGATCTCACATTTACACTCCCGGTCGAGTTTTCCACTACTGTACTACTCGTTACATCAGATGTGCCATCCCCTCTACATAACCCATCCTCCCAGTCAGATGCTTGCTCTTCAGCACTGCCATCTTCATCAGAGTGAAGTGTGTGATACACAGATGAAGCAGATGAATTACTCTCTGCCACAGATGTGCTCTGGGTCAATGACCTTTTTGATTTAGGTCTAATTCCTTCTCTCAAATTTCTTTTCTTGTTCTTTACAATTTTATTGTCATGTTGGTCCTTAATAACAGGCTGGTTGTCAGCCATGAGTTCATCTTCGGCCAGGCGCTGGTCTTCTGCTATGGGCTTATCTTCAGCTATGGATTGGTCTTCAAACACAGGTTTATCTTCAGTTAGGGGCTGGTCCTCAGCAACTGACTGGTCTTCAGCTAGGGATTGGTCTTCAGCTATGGATTGGTCTTCAAACACAGGTTCATCTTCAGTTAGGGGCTGGTCCTCAGCAACTGACTGGTCTTCAGCTAGGGATTGGTCTTCAGTTAGGGGCTGGTCCTCAGCAGCTGATGGGTCTTCAGCTGGGGACTGGTCTTCAAATACAGGTTGATCTTCAGTTAGGGGCTGGTCCTCAGCAGCTGACAGGTCTTCAGCTGAGGACTGGTCTTCAGCTGCCGACTGGTTCTCAATTATAGAATGGTCTACAGTTAAAGGCTGGTCCTTATCTAATAAAGACTGATCCTCAGCTGTGTCCTGTTTCTCAGGTAAAGATTGGTCCTCAACTATGACTTGATCTTCTGTATGTGAATGATCCTCAGTAACAGACAGGTCATCATGCTGAGAGAGATCATCACACACAGGATGCTTCTCATTCCCTGACTGGTTATCATATAAAAAGTGAATGTTATCTTCAGAATGGTCATCTGCTTCTGAATGGACCACCCCAGAGTGTTTGTCAGTACCAGAGTTGCTCTCAAGTATACGATGGTCTTCAGGCAGAGGTTGGTCCTCGGCCCTGGAGCGGTTTTGTGCCCTGGAATCTGCTTCTTGTTGTGCCTCTTCCTGTGACTCCAGGAACCTCTCATGGTGGCTGATGATCAGGTCTAAGGCCAGGAGGACAAGCTCAGGACACTCCAAGTCTTCCTCTTCATGCAAGGACCTATTACAGAAAAACAGATATTTTAGTATATTCTACAGTACAGTATATTTTTTATTACAAGAATAAATAAAACAGGTTGTACTGCAAACAACTACATGTCCCTAACCAGTGTCGGAAAATGTTTGATCTACTGCCAGTCACCCATCCTTTATCATCTCCAGAAGTATATTTATTGTGCATTATGATCAAACTATCCTCTAAGTTTGAAAAATATATCTATGGTTTCTGTAGAATGAATGGTACTGGAAGACTGGTGACAGATGGGCAGATACATGTATGTATATGTATATGTATGTGTGTGTGTGTGTGTGTGCCAGAAGAATCACCAAGCTGCTTTACCTTGTAGATGATGGGCAGGCATTTGCCAACTGCTCAGTGTCAGCTTCATAACCATCTGTTTCATCAGCCTGATGCTCCCCTCCTTCACCACCTGGTCCAGTGTCCTCGTCCAATAGTTCCAAAGCATGCTAGAAACAAGTTAATGCTATCTTATAATCAATGTCATAGGTAGGCAACATGTTGACAGCGAGGCTTACACTTTAATTCAGAAGTAACCAAGCATAAATCTTAATGGTATAGTGCAAATTTTTTTTCTCGTAATGCCTTTGTAACATACATGAGTTGGGTGTGGCAAAGTGTTAATGCCTTTGTAACATACCTGAGTTGGGTGTGGCAAAGCGTAAGTAATACTGGCTGAGGTAGAGAGGACACAGCACTGGAGCATGACGGACACGAGGTGCTTCACGTCTGCACAAGTGCGGGGGTAATATCTCAACAAGGGGGATCGCAATTCATTTAACAGTGTCTCAACGTGTAAACCTGAAATACAATACAAAGAGCATTCATGATATGTTCCCTAGATAGATTTATTCAATCCTCTACAGTGTAATCAAATAATCCATAAAAGTCATGACCACTTACAGTTCTGATTAAAAACACAAGTCTTACCTGCATAAGGATAAGTGATAATTATAAAAGTCATCAGTGAATGTACGAGTGAGAACGTAACAGACAGTTGCTCCAAGACCACACTGGTGAGGCTCAGTGTACCTGTAAGGGTAAACAACCATACTCATCATTCAACTCACTGTAACCTTCCTAACAGCTTTATACAGGACAGTATTAATATTGATACTGAATTTAACATTTAATTCCCACTCAACTATGTGACCCAGGTACATCCACTGGCTTTGTGCAGCTGTGGATCTCCATCTTGGCAAAGTAAGCAATATATAGTATACATAAACATTTCTTCAACAAGTTGTTATTAGCAGTAGCGGTCTAAGGCACTATTATGGTTGATGTCAACTCATTTTATTGCAGATTTTCTACAATTATCAGAGGAAAAGTGCTGTTCTACTCACTAACTTCCATCATGTTACTCACTCAAACTTAACATTTTTCAAATTTATTTGGAATGAAAAATCATGGTAACCACCTTTCAGAATACTGTACACAAAACTAACCTACCAAACCTAGTGACAATAGAATATATTGTATTTAAGTAAAAGTTAGATGGGCTGTTTCATTTATTCATTTCATTTGTTTTTAAAATGCATAATATTGTAGCTGCCATGTTGGAAAATGGCTGCAACATTTCCAAGACAACTGCCTTATACAGTGCAGAACAGTACAGTGCAGTGCATTACAGTACAGTACAGTGCTTGTACAGTATGCCCTTAAAATTCGCAGGAGTTTGGGTCTCAAAATGGCCCTAAATTGCCAAAACCATATCATTTGCTGACTAGGGGGGGGGGGGGTATATTTTTTCTCGTGTGCAAAGAATTGTTTGCCCTTAGGACAATTATTTCTTTTACCTGTACTGTATATTTCTTATTCAGCCACTTACAGCGGCTAGTTCATTGTACACCCCACACTCATCCTGTGAGCGGTAGCGCAAAAGGATTACAGAGTAGAGTTCACAAATGGTCTGTATAACTAGTCCCCGTGGTTAGGTTGTTATGGCATTGAATGTTACAGAGTATTAAAAAATAATTCTTTGCTTAGTTCTATACATAAAGGGTAACTTATTCACAACTGCATGAGTACAGTAGTGTGAGGCAGTTTATCTGGCCACACACTTTGTTATTCACATTTGCATGAGACGTATTCAAGCACATTGTATATTTGGTTCTGTACATGAGAACTGATATAGCTTCTAAGTGCAAAAAAGTGGATACAATCTTAATATGTCGGCTATCTTGCTGTTAGAGATGAAGTGTTGTGCCATTTCACACACAGTGTGCTTGGTCCTGTCCCTAAAAGGTTCTATCTCCACACAGTCGAGGACGTAGTGTTCGAGTGTGTGGCCACATGTCTGGCCACACACTTTACATTAGTCTTCTTCGACAAACAAACTAGCAACCGTAAACGCAGCCCCGCCAAGTTCAAGATAGGTAACAACACTATTGACTATGCTTCTTCTTTTAAATATCTTGGTGTTTCCGTCCCTTGTACCCTACCTGCCATACAACAGCTAACCCGCCAATGTACTGACAGAGTGAGACCTCTTAGAAGTGTAGCGGGGTACAGCCCACATTATGGTGCTAATATTAGAATTGTTAAAACAATGTACCTAGGCTATATAAGATCTCTGATAGATTACCATGCACCAGCCCTGGTCCTTTGTGACAGGAAAGGCATTGACAAGCTCGAAAAAATGCAAAATAAATCCCTCATAATTATCCTAGGATGTCCCATGAGCACTAAAGTACTTAATATGAGGAAAGAACTAGGTATACCCAGTGTCCAAGATAGAATAATTGAAGTCAACCTCATGATAGCCCTGAGGCTTCTGCGTGGTGATCCTGATAACATTGTTTCCTTAAAATTGCTAGAATGTATGAACCATGGGACTGGTGAGTCTAAATGGATCCAAACTACAGCTACACATATGAAGATGTTTGGACTAGACCACCTGTACAAAGTTGAGACACAACAGCGCTTCCTGCCACCCTGGCGGACAGTTCCCTTTGATATCACAATACCGACGTACACGCCTAAAAAATTAATTATACAAAGTATTTATCTCCAACACACTGCCAAATTGAGAGCTCTTGAACACATGCACACTCTACAGACTGATGATAATATCACACAGACCATCTACACTGATGGATCTCTTAACACCGCCTGTGGGAGGGCTGGAAGTGCTATTGTTGTGACTCAACCTGAGGGTAATATAATTGAGAAAGGAGTTAGAATTAACAACTGGGCATCCATTCTACAAACTGAATTAGTTGCCATACTCACAGCTATTAAATTTATTGAAACCACCGTCACTGACAGTCTCATCACCACTGACTCTCTATCCTCACTACTTGCCCTTGACACCCTCAACTCAAGTTGTCACGCTCTTGTCTCTGAAGTCAGACACAAATATGCGTACCTTGTTGACCGGGGTGTCAAGATCAAACTGTTGTGGATCCCCTCTCACATAGGCCTCAAAGAACATGACTGAGTTGATACCCTCGCTAAAGTCACATCTAACAAAGACACAGTTGTACTGTGTGTGTGTGTGTGTGTGTTTAGCCACACACAAAAATAATCAGTAACATGAAAACCAAATGTAGAAAAAATGTGAGTCTACCCTCAAGTCAACTCCATGCTTTGTTATTAAAGTTGAGTTGGTTGGGTTGCCGTACGGCAATTTTTTCCTCGTAAAAATTACTGACTCTAGAACGAATGGCATCTGAGCGCCGGCTGGGTTGATACATAGATCAAACTTACAAAATTTCTTTTGTAGCCATCTAGCCAACCCAACATGAAGGATGTTGATAATTGTAGTGTAATACTGTACTTTTTTCACTATGTATGTAGGGCGGTGTGTGCATGTAGCCGAGTAAAAATAAATGAAGAAAGTTATGTATATCTACCCGAAAATACGAGCTGAAAAAACCATACCACCTCACAGCCATAGTTACAGGCTCTGTTCCTGAGGCCGTCCTTAAGTCAGAAATGTACACAAGTCAGAACACATACCCTATGTGCACTATATCATAGCTCAAGTCCTTTTATACACCTTTAATCATTTAAATTAGGAGAAAAGAAGAAATTGAATGACAAAATACAGTAAAGTAAAGTAAAAATTAAAGTATAACAATTACATTGAAGAATGGAGATGGCTTGCATGTAGAGATGGGCATTTGTAGGAGTGACAGAGGCTTTATTGTGATGGTTAACTGAAACTTTCTTCTTTTCATCATAAATCTCTCTGTAGCATCGTAGACCTTCAGTAATACCCCTTATGATCCTTGGTGAATCTTGCGGTGTTGGTATCTTGCTGTTCAAATTTAAACAATCCTTCATCAATAAGCCTGAAACCTTCTGCCATTTCTATTGTAATGAATCACTTTGGTTCTGGAGTTTCATCTTCCTTTGACAAAATTTGCTTCTCCAGTTTATTCAGGTCATCATTGTTTAATTCTTCAGCATTAGACTCAAGCAACTGTGTGACATCATCCTCATGAATATCAAGCTGGAGTTGATTCCCAAGGTCTACCACTGTCTGTGTCACTTCCCCAACATCATCTGCAAAGCCTCTGAAATTGTGGACAAACTGTGGGCAGAGTTTTTTCCAGACACCATTTGCCCTTACCTTGAACTAGTTAAGCCAGCCCTTACTAGCAACAAAATCTTCTCCATCACTTTCACCACCACATATAGCCTTCAAGTCAGCGTGCAAGCTTCTCACTTTTTCCTGAATCAAGGCTAAACTTAGAGGCAAACATCGTTGATTTTTATCTTCCACCCCACATCAATAACAATCTTTCCATTTCAATTAACAATCCACTTCTTTGTTTTGTTATCACAGTTGACTGCATTGGTGTAGATCCTTTAACATGTTCAAGAATTTTCTCTTTGTCTTTCAAAATTGTTCCAACTGTTGAGCAACTGAAGCCCAACACCTGACTGATCGCTGAGGGTGTTTGGCCTTTATCAGAACATTTAATTACATCAACTTTCACTTCCATTGTAATGATTTTTCCTGTTCTTGGGTGCACTACTATAACTTGCATCAGGTTTGTGTTTGGGAGCCATGATTAAGGGCCAAAATAGAGAGTTAATAAGCAAAAAAACAACATTTTGCACTTGATCACACATGTTAAGGTGGTGAGGATGAAGCATACTGATGCTCCCTCAAGGTGTGTGGCTGGGTGGTGCATCACTCCTTACGCGCTGCTCTGTCTCCCCTCTACGCCACGCAAACTAGTTCTTGTACGTAACCGCCACAAACCATTGTACTGTACTTTTGTCGGATTTATAAAATAATTGCTCTTATGGGACCTCGTTCGTATCGGCGGGTGTTCATAAGTCAGACATTCATAAACTGGGGACCCCCTATATACAGTACCAGGAAATGTGAGGAATAAAAAACAAAACAAAAAAACAATAAATAGGATAAAAAAAAACTACTATTGCCAAACCAGTAAATAAAAGCCAAATGAAAGTTTAACACAGTCACCATTTAGATACTCTCCCTGCTCCACCATAGTAACGAAGACCAGCTGGAACGCTGATTCCCTAGCAACACTCCCCACCAGCTACACTCTATGCTGTCTTCCCATTATGTGTTTGCCCTTAGGACAATTATTTCTTTTACCTTTTTACACAATATGTATGTAGGATGGTGTGTGCATGTAACTGAGTAAAAATAAATGAAAAAAGTTACGTATATCTACCCAAAAATATGAGTTGAAAAAACCATAACACCTCACAGCTTGGCCCAGTAGCCTGGTGGTTACAATGATGAGCTAACCTAGATACAATGCCATGATTAATCACTATTAAACAGTTCTATCAGTAAACACTAATAATAACAGTAAATCCAGTTAAATATGGCAGGGAGTGAAGAGAGTTACAACTGCAGACAACACGCTAACTAGCAGTCACTCACTCCAGTAGCCAGTATGGGGGAAATACATGACCTCTTCACTTGTTTGTGCACCTTCCTGTGGCTTGATGAAGGTGGTTGAGGGAGCCATCACAAGGAGCACATTTGTTAAGAGAGCACAGTAACACACAGGTGAAACAGACAAGTGTTTAACCCAGACTGTCACTGAGACAGAGTGATTGAGTGCACATGGCCCAGCCACCTGGTACAAGAGACACCTTGCAGGACGCCATAAAACTTACGGGCTCCCCGTCCCGGTCGTGAAAATGCTGCCAACTTAAAAACTACCTGTACACATTCTTGGGTACATCCAGGGTGTCATCCACAAATAATCAAAGGCCACGAATTCAAAATCTGCAAATTTTAAGGGCATGCTGTAAAGTACAGTATAGTTTATATATAGATCCTTTGCACAGTCAGCAGTGCAGCAAAACTTTGAATACTGTTTCATAATCAACAATTCCATGCAATCATATTTGAAATATTTCCTCCTCCTACCTATATTCTTCCTATTTTCCAGTAAATAATTGTACTTGTTCCTGTGAAATTGTTTTGTTTTTACCTCATATAAGTACAGTACATCTTATTCACCATGACACTTACCAGAGGATGAACGTGCTAGATCCTGTGTAATGTTTATCAACAGTGGTGCTACAAGGGACCTCACTGAAGATGCTGCCAAGTATGCCTGAAACTCTGTGCTTGTCTGCAAAACTTCTGTTATTGCAGCCCAAAGTTCACCAAGTCCTTCATATCTAATTACTAGTAACTCCATGTTCATTTTCTGAAAAAGTAGAAGCATAATGATGGTAAACTCAAAAAATAAAACAAAATCTTCTTACTTTGAATACTCATTACTTCATTTATACAGTACAGTATACTCTCGATTTAGCGGAAGGCATTTTCTGTTACTTTTTGCTCGATTTAATTAACTAGTTCACTAAATCGGGATTAAATTCGTTAATAAGCTCACACCAGGAAACGTGAGGAATAAATAAAAATAACATCAACAAAAAATACATTACTGTAAATAATAGCCAAATTAAAGTTTAACACAGCCGCCATTTGTATTCACTCCATGTTTCACCATAGTAACAATCAACAGCTTGGATGCTGGTTCCCTAGCAATGCTCCCCAACCTCTTGTAGGCTCTAGGCCACATTTATCATTGTAAATACAGTATAGTGGAGGGCATGGTACCAGTGTGTGTGTGTGTGTGTGTGTGTGTCCTCCACTATATTTACAATGATAAATGTGGCCTAGAGCCTACAAAAGGTTGGGGACCACTGGCACTGCAAGGGGTGGGGAGAATTGCTAGGGAGTCACTAGTACTTCCTTTTAGTGAGAAGGCTGGCTCTCTCTCTCTGGGGTAAATACACACGTCCTCTACACGACAGACTCTGGACAAACACGCAGTCTCTCTCAAACTATAAAGTTGTATCAAGTTATTAAGTATTTTCATTAATTTCACTCTTACAAATAATCCTAAATAATTTACACTTTCTCCATCCTGCAGTGCATATTGCCATAGTAATCTGAGTATAATATAAGCAAATAATATTCACAAAAATTTAAGGTTTCATAAACTTTTTTTTTGTTTCATTTGCTATGCTGCTACATTAATTTTTTATTTTTATTTTTATTTCAAATCATTAGTTATATATATGGCTGCAAGACTGACCGAAAGAACTGTGACACCACTGTGAGCCAGTAGGCTTGGCAATGCTGCACAACACTATAAACGAGACAAGTTACTTGTTTTCTTATGTCATTTTGTGGGCGTTTAGGCATTAAAGTAAAAATTTGATTATTCCCAACCCGGGAGATACCATGTATGTATAATGATATAACATTTTATGGGTTAAGCATTATAATATCAGTAAACACTAATAATAACAGTAAATCCAGTGAAATACGGCAGGGAGTGAGGAGAGTTACAAGAGCAGACTACGCTCAACTAGCAGTCACATGACACATTCTCCTTGCCAGGCATACGATCGAAATACGTATGGGTGAAATACATAAATATCTTGTAGTCCAATTTGAAAACGTTGACAGACACAGTGACAAATAAATTTTATAAACCTTACATTTACCTACGATAACATAATAAGAAATATTGTATAATTACTAGTGAATGAAATAATACTCCCACAAACAATTGATAAATCTCAAGCACCTGTGTCCTGCACGCTGATGCCTTGAACTTTTGGCTCAAGGCGGACATGTCATATGAGGACAAATTTTGTTCTACTTTTAATAATTTTAATTATTTTGGGGGCAAATAATTTTGTCCACCTTAACGAGGTAGACCAAGAGGTAACGGTGAACAACACACACGGTGGCAGCAGGACACAGACTGTGCAGATGTAAACAAACCCCAAGCGATGAGTAGCGTGTTTGGCGCAGAATTTAGTGGAATCACTTTCAATTTAGTGAATTGTTCGGTAAATCGAGCGAACATAATGGAAAGGACGATTTAGCAGAAATTTTGATCTAACAAACAGGGGTGGCTCGAATTAGTTCATTAAATCAAGAAAATACTGTACTTTGTGAATATAGTCATTAACTAATTTCTATACACAAATATAAAAAAATTACATGTAAAAAAAGACTCGCACATTCACACACCTTAATACCTTCCTCATCCGACTCATCAATGGAAGATCTAGCATTGACTGTGGTTTTCTTAGTGGCAAAACTTTCAGCTTCCTTTACAGTATCTACAGAAGTGGACTTGCTGGTAGAAGGTTGTGAGGATCCTGCACTTATGTGGAGTTTCTTACTGCCATTTTCATCGTCCTTCAAAGTGTCAACAGAAGTGGACTGACTGACTGATAACTGGGGGGATCCTGCACTGACTTCGGGTTCCCTTGTGTAGATTTCACCATCCTCTACAGGATCTTCACACAAGGACCTGCTTGTGGGAAGCTGTATAGAGGATGTGTCATTAACCAAGGTTTCCTCAGTCACAATTTCATCTGTAGTTAAAGCATCCATAGCACAAGATAGGCTGGTAGAAGAGTGTGGTGATTCAGGGCTGAGATTAATTTTTGCTGTTTCACTTTCTGCTTCTTGTGCAACATCTGTATCTCCATATATTCTCCCTCTTTCTTCCTCCACTGCTTCTTCTACCATTACAGAACTTTCCTTTGCAACATAATTTTTTTGTTCGTATTCAGCAACACCTTGGTCCATGTGTTTTGAATTTTCTTGCATTCTTGCACGTTACGTTCCACATTGATGCGAGTGTGAATAAAGAATCTCTGCCGTACTTCCTCGGCTTTCATTCCAAAATATGCTGACCAAAACTCATCATGTTCAATAACTTCCCATTCAAACATTTTGGTGAAGGCCAAGTTATTCTCTTCATCCTTATCTGATAAAACTGGCATGTCGGGTTTTGTTTTCAGTTCTTTCTTAACTACATTACAGAGCAAGGCAAAGGCTTCATGTCTAATGTCTGGAATTTCTTTACACACAGATATGAGCCCAGATCCATAACACTCCAGAAACTTAACCAATTTTTGATCACATGAATCTGCCAATGTTAATCGATAACATTTCATGAGACCCACCAACACCTCCTTTTCATATTCTGCACTGGTTAGATAGTTTTGAATGCCTTGATCACATATTTGCTTCAGAACAGGAACAATCAGATATTCACACATTTCTAATTTGACTTCCACACTGCTCTGTGAGATAAGTCTGATAATGTGGCCCATAATTTTTGAACTTATGCCCGTATCAAAGAGGAATTTTTTGTATAGAGCTATGCCCTCCCAATGGGAGGAAGAAGCTGAACTATTGTGATCATGAGCCTCTTTATGGTAATTCTTATACTGATGAAAACATCCCTTATCTTTTGCACCAAATGTTAATGAAAATGATTCATCAGAGGCAAATTCTGCACAAAAGGGATTCACTCCTCCCCCTAGATGTTCAGGCATTTGACAGAAAGCACATCTGATGGTGTCTGCCATCATGTAACCACTAAGATCACGCCATACAATATTCTCAATAAATACTGTGACATATGATACTATTTGTGGTATATTACAAACAAACTCTTGTAAAAGTTTACTAAATATCATTCTGGTGGTCATACAGCAGCAAAGGCCACACTTTGTAAGAGCTTTAATTGAGGAAGCATAAATTTCATGTTCTTCACTAGAAGCAAAGCAGTCAAGTAATACACACACAAAATTAGATACCATACAGGCGTTAGGGTCTATTGTCTTTATAATGCATGAACTTGTTCCTAACACTTGTGAATGATGATTCTGGACAGCCTGATACTCACAAAATCTGTGTGTCTTTTTGTCGCATTTCTCCGAGTGGTAAACGTCTTCACGCCAGTACTTCATGTAGAGCACCAACTTGCTAAGAGAATTTAGTACTTCGGTTCGCTTATTAAGAGATAACAGATGACTCAAAAATATAACTTTCTTTGTGATTTCCGGCCCATTATTTTGAAGGAAGATTTTGTGAAGGTGAAGGCACTGCCACACATCCTTCCATTCAACTTTCAAACATGTACAACTCTGCAGCATGAAGAGCAATCCTACCACTATCTCATGTGCCAGACAAGCTCGAGTGACATCCAACACATTTGTTTCATTCTTAACTCTGGTTCTCAGGTCAGCATCATTCCTCACAACATTTACTGGATCATTCCTGAAGTCAAGTAAAATAGAAACTAAATTTAGTAACTTAGGGACAACACACATTCCAGTTATTGTTAGCAATAAGTCACTTGATTTAAGGAACCTCTGAACAGATGAAAACACCAGTTTTATCATTCCCATTAACACCATTTGCATGTCCATTACTTCATCTCTTTTCTCTTCCAGCAGCTTTAACTCAGATATCATAGAAGTAAATGTGTCAAGAGAGAACTGCAGAATATCATGTGTGGCAAGCAATGGAGAGGACAGATGTTTTAACTCGGCCTCGTGTACAGTTAACTGTGTCTGTATTGATATGATGCACCGAAGAAGTTCTTTAACGGACAAACACAGCGAATTCTCATGTATGCAGATCTTTTCACTTGGGGCACCACTCGTCGTCTGATCCGTCTCCGTCTCGTGACACTTGTCCTCATCGCTGTATACTACATGTGTAAAATAATCAAAGTCATTGGGGTTCATTGTGAATTTTACAAGAGCTTTACTAAGCCTACTGCTCTTGGGATTCTCATCTCCCTCTGAGTCCGAGTTAACCAGAGGAATACACTTTGAGTATCTCTTCCTTCGTTTCTTTCCAAACTTCTTCCCGCTCTGACAGCTTGACAGGCTGCTACTTTTTGAACCAGATGTCTGTATCCACATTTGGGGAACAGATATATTACTCCCTCGTAAAGTCACATTGGTTTTGGCATAGGATGGGTGAATACTGGCTGCAAATATGTCACTCATACAGAGATTGACTGAGGGCTCATATTTGAAGCAAGATTGGTCCAGGGGCACTTCTTGGCTTCTCTCAGAGATTGAATTACTTGAACTACTATTATGTTGTCCTCTATATGTGGTGCTTCCCAGTCTCTTCTCATGGAAACCTTTCTGACTTTTCATTTGAAAATAACTTGACTTAGGAGCTTCATCGCCAGTAGCATTCTTGAGCATGAAGGTAAAGATAAATGCAAGAACGTGACTAATCTCCCTTCCTCCTGTCAAACCCTGAAAAGATAAGGAATAAACAAGTCTGGGCACAGTGTATTATGTATACTCCCTAACTCTGAGCATATCTAAATATATATATATATATATATATACTGTACTACTACTGTACAGTATTTATATGTTGATCACAAGTTGAGTGCTTGGTTAATGGCACAATATTCTAGCTTGAAAGTTAAATAACAATGGCAACTTATACCTTAAAAAGACACATCTATTTCACAGAGGGTTTCAAATATCACTTCACATGGACTATTAAAGGTTTGGATTGTTTCTCAAGTTACAGGAAAGTGTGGTTGTTAACATGGTAGCTGTAACACATCAGGGTTTAAGTCAGCTCTTCCATTATCTACCCTAAGTGAAAATTTTGTTGCATTACAGTGAGACAATCCTTAACATTGGTATATTGCTTTTAGGATGATCCCTCATTACCTGGTAAATTTAATGTAAAAAGCAGAAGCAACCAACTTTATAAACACCTCAAGAACTCTATGTACAATCTGTCTTCAAAAGAATTAATTTTATCGGCCATGCAGAACTTAGGAAAAGATTAAATAGTGATCAAACATAAGCAATATGGTCATCTAGACAAAGAGAAACCAGATGTAAAGTAATCAATATTTTTGTCTGACAGCCAAGCATGATATAAACCTTCACAGTAAAGAACTTACCGCTACTCCAAGCTGATCAAGAGCTATCAAAATCTTTGCTCCACATCCATGCAGAAGATAATGTTTCAAGAAGATTGCATTCTGTGCCTCATTACCCTGACCCAGATCTTGCCCTGTGCCGGTCGTGGAAGCCGCAGGTGCCGGATCATTGACAATAGGACTTGACGATACGTTTGCGTTACTGTGTAAGGAAGACTTGGGTACCGCAGATGATGATTCAGCGATGCCTTGTGTTGCGTTATTGTCTGCCTCATGTGACACCAATGTGGATTCGGGTTTTAGTATAGACGATTCATTACTTATATCTACTGCACTTTCACCATTTTTAAAACAAGAATTTTGATTATAAATGTCCTGAGGTGTATGTACAGTTTCATTACCTAGGGATTCACTTTCACACTGTCCACCGTCACCAATTCTTATACTCTCTAACTCCTCCTGTTTGGTAGTTTCTGCTTGTACAGTATTTGAACTTTTAAGTCTCTCGGTTTTTGTGCACTCAAGACCCTCACCACCCGTCCTCTGAGTATGTTCTTTGGCTTGGTCTAGGTTTACTGGTAGCAACTCTGAAAAACACTTATCATTATCACTATCTTGAAATGCCTGAGACAAGCTGAGAGAGGCCTTGAAGGAATGACTTCTCCCAGTTGATGGTCTTTTTGTCACTCTGGGTCGACATCCTCTTGAACCATCACTCACTTGAGAAGCATCGCTGATAATGGACTCCACCGATCGAGATGTTGCACTCGAGGATGCATCGCTATCATAACTTACTGAACCAAGGCAAATGTGCTCAATATCTGCCAGGAACTGTCCACCCAGAAGACTTACTACACTTCCTACATCACTGAAAACAAAATATATATATTAAAGCTTTCTTGTTTATGATAGTAATATGCAAGAGGAAATAACAGGTATACAAACCATCAACAAAAATGGAAATGACAAGTCTGCCACTAGGGGTTGCTCCGAAATATTTGGGGATGATGACAGATTACTTCAAAAATAGTATACAATTCCTAAATTACTGTACCTCAGTTGAAAGAAGTTAAATCTATCCCAATAAAAAAGTATATACAGTAAAAGTCCAAAAATCTGGATGCCAGGAATCCCGACCCCCCGAGAATCCGGACTTTTCGAAAACTCAAACTTTTTAAATTTAGCGGGCTTTTGTGAATGAATGGAGTTGCTTTAAAAAATTAATTTACATAATTCTAATAATAAAAGTAATTGTAACTTACAGGTAGCTAATTTTGTTAGTTTTGTAATTAGCTTGAACTGAAATGTAAAATTTGAGGCACTATCAATCTTTTGTGTGTATGTGTGCATGTGTGAATGCCACAGCTGCACAGCGACAACAAACGACCACACGATCGCCACTTTAAAACAAGCAATCAAACTGTGACAACGTATGTAATTTTGAGTCCTACTCTTTCCATGTACAGAGTACAAGCCCATAATAATGGCCCCTAAAGTAGGTAAACTTCGTTGTGTGAAGAGAAAGAAGAACACATTGAAATTGAGTGACAAACTTGAAATAATTAAGAAACTAGAATGTAATGTGAGCAATGCTGTTCTAATGGAAACATACATTGGAAAGTCTACAATTTATGATATAAAAAAGGCAAAGAATAAAATTCTAGAATTCACAGCTTCTTCTGAGCCTTACATTAAAATTGCTGAAAGAAAAAGTTTACATTGGCCCAAATTAAAAAATCTTGATAAAGTGTTGCACGAATGGTTTTTGTTAAAACGATCAGAAGGTATGGCAATTTCTGGGCCGATGCTTATTGCCAAAGCAAAGTCTTTTAAGGAGCAAATGAACACTGAATCAGAGTGCGCATTTAGTGATGGATGGCTTAGGAATTTCAAGACTCGTCATGGTATTAGACAGTTTGTTTACATTTTTGTCTAGTGTTGACTTTATTTTTCTTTTAAACTGCTCGTTTTGAAAAATGAAGCATGCTTTATTTGCTAATGAATAAACTCTCAAAATGTACCTGTTCATCTCTTCTTTATTCCTCCTTAAATTTTAATTTTAAAAGTACTGCCTGAGAATCCGGAAAATCCGAAAATCCAAAAATCTGGACCGACCCAATCCCCAAGCAGTCCGGATTTTTGGACTTCTACTGTATCCACTATTACATGCACAACAGGTACAGTACAAATGCCCAAATGAATAATATCACGATATCCAGAAACTTTAAATAAAAAGTGATATCTGGCAACTACAAAACTCGCTTTATTTTGCTATAATTTTTCAAGGTGGAAACGTAATAGATTATCGCTCGGGACATTCAGGAATAATTTGCAGAGTTAAAATTGGACTTCCAAATGACAAGGTACTGTATACATTAATTGCGTTAAGCTGAAATGAATATTGAATAAAAAATATGAATTTAAATAATATTCATACTCACCCACATTTACACCATGTCTTTAATGAATATATAAACAAATATTTTCCATTCGCCACCTTGATAGACGATGCCTGATAGAGGGAAACATTGACAACAAATTTTTTTGCTTTAGATGAACTATACAGTAAGCTTAAATAAATAAACATTTCCTGTTACCTTTTCCCTAATATTTATAAGAAAACTAATAGTCATTTATACTCTGAAGGTATTCTTAGTTTGCATTGCCATCACAACTTCCATAATCCTTTGCACGGTCCGCCATCTTATAGGTATAGACGGGACACGCTAGAGTGATCGCTATCATAAACAAACACACTTTGTATACATAAGTTCTAAATAATGGTGAATTCATGTGTCCTTGTCGGATGCCACAATACATCTAAGAAGAAAGACTCTATTCCTGCTGTCATTTTTAATCAAGGAGATAAAACAGGAATTGTCTACAAAGAGGAAGGATTTGTGGGTTTATAGGGTAGAGAGAAATGGGTGGTTGCCTTCCAAACATTCCAAAGTTTGTTCTGACCATTTCATTGAAGGTAGGCATAATAAATACATAATGTATTTAGTTACTATCATATCAACAACATTTTTTTCTACAAATAATTGTCCATCAATAATAGTGTATCACAGACTCACTCCACTGTACACTCTTGGCGTTTAAAATGCTTACAGGTATCTCAATGTAAAGCCGAAGCCTACATGTACATTATTGTATGTCCCTGTGTGGGTATGCATGCAAGTGTGTGACATGGCAGTTGATGAAAATATATATAAATGTTCTCATAAATGTATAAATTCTTCTACCTAATGATCCGAGTCCATAAGATGGTAGCATCCAATATGCCTTGGCTTGTGTGACAGTCTGTGAATCTTGCAGTTTGGTGGTGGCTTCTAAAAAAAAAATAGTAAAGCACTAACATGGCTACAGGCTTCTCCTAAAATGGCCATACAATTACAATGGGCACATTGTACTTCTCCACTTGCCTTGACAATTAACCATGGCTGCAATGGTGTGGCATTCATACTCCTGTTTGTAATAATGAATGTACGTACAGTATTACCCCGCTTTACACGGTTTCACTTTCCGCAATTTCTCATTTACGCGGTACCTTGCCAGAACCAGACTTTCACTTTCCGCGGTGCATCTACTCATATACGCGATGAAGTATAATTTTTTTATTTTTTTTATTTAGCTCATAAAATTCATACAAATTACCCTGCCAGAATATAATTTACATTGCTGTAATTCTTACAATATGATGATCATTTTGAATATAAACATCATGGATTTTGCATTAGACATACAAATTTTAGATTTAATGTAATAATTTGGTTTACACAAGGCAAATATTTTATCTTTTGTGCAAAATATATGACGTTTACATTCAAAATATTCCCTGACCTGCAAGGAATCCAGAAATGTCAATTATATTATCCTAACTTTAGTCTGAGGTATTATTTGTTACTAAAAGTTAAAATCTAGTTTTTTCACCCAACATTTCTCTGGTAGGGAGGGAAGGTGGGGGGGTGGGGCGGAGGGTTGGGACCGACCGACCATCTGGCGCGGTTGGAAGAGGGGGGAGGCAAGTTGGGGTACTTTGACAGATAGTGTCGTGAAGAATATATTTTTTTTTTTATTAACTGAAGATATTTGTTTTAGCTCATAAAATTCATACAAATTACTCGACCAGAATATAATTTACATTGCTGGAATTCTTACAATATGATGATCATTTTGAATATAAACATCATGGATTTTGCATTAGACATACAAATTTTAGATCTAATGAAATAATTTGGTTTACACAAAGCAAGTATTTTATCTTTTGTGCAAAATATATGAAGTTTACATTCAAAATATTCCCTGACCTGCAAGGAATCCAGAAATGTCAATTATATTATCCTAACTTTAGTCTGTGGTATTATTTATTACTAAATGTTAAAATCTAGTGTTTCACCCAATCATTTCTCAGGGAGGTAGGGGCCAGTGAGCTGGGAAGAGAGGGGGGGAGGGATTTGAGTCCAATATTTGAATGGACATTAACCTGGCGACTGTATTTCTCTTAAATATTAATTGTGTGAGCATACCATCATAAAATTTAGATGTTATTTTTACTACAACATAGGTATTGTGTCGGAAAAAGTGGAGTTTGGGGGTCGGGCCAGTCTCTATTGGAATTAATCCCATATGTTCTGTTGTTAACTTTACGCAGTTTTCACTTTCCGCGGTACCCTGTGGGTTCAATTGACTGCATAAATCGGGGTACTACTGTATTTTTATATAATTTAGCTAAATATCTTTCTCATCAGAAACGGTCATCCCAACGATTATGAATAAACTCATTTAGAAATACTACATCATTACTTCAGGACGAAATCGAACAGATTTGCAACAGCCAATCAGCTGTAACTCTTAAGGAGGGGGCGGGGCATCTTTTCTCAGCGGAGAAAAAACGCACTATAGTTACCGTGGGTGATGTAATTATATAAACCTAATGTAAGTAACCTACATTTATGTAAGCATTAATGTCTGTTTGACAGGGACTAATATTGTACAACTGTACCTCCCTCATCCCATTCACCATCCTCCTTCTACTCAGTACCTCCCTCGCCTCCTTCTTGGTCGTTCACTCTCTCTTAAACCATCCACAGCTAAATTACTGTAAATACTTTTTATGCCAAGTCTTATTCCCAATTCTCTCAATGCACCCACACCACTTTTGTACACCCTGGTCATCCCTCATGTCACTTCCACATCTCCTTACCTCCAAGTTTCACATTATTGACCTTCTATTCACCCCCCATCACTGCCCTCAAACACATCCTTTCTGCCATTTCTAACATACTTCTTCCTCTTATATCCAGAGTCCATGTTTCAGACCCCTATACAGTACAGTGCTGTAGTAATGTTGGCTCCACCATTCCCAACAGTCCACTATCTTCTTTGATATGAATCTCTCCAAACGTTCCCAAAGTAAAGGAAAATATAAATAAATTAATTTTGTATTTTCCAACCAATGAAAGAAACAATGTTGCTTCAAAATACAATGGTTGACCACAAACAGCAAATCGTAATAGTATTTCAAGCATTTTACAGAGAAATGGGTGAGATTCTTAATATCAACTGGCGAAAAGATTGTTCTGTTTACTGGGGATAACTATTCATTTGCCTACTGCTGGTACGTACTTAGAGAATAAGTGACAAGAATGATACGTTTAAATACTCCGGCTCTCTTAATTAACTAGACTCATCATTTATTAGCACTATTTTTCATCAAATGCCACCTGAATAACTCTTAATAATATATATATCCAGATTAATGGTACTTCATCTTCTAAGCCAGCATACATCACTTGATAAATCCTCTAAATATCTTATTGGTTGTCCTGCTCTGCCATCTCTTCCTTCACAGTCTAAACACATGGTAGCTTCACCATGTTTTACCATTTACTAACACTACAGTAAATTAGAAACATACATAGTTTTTACTGATGCATTATTTCATAAATGGTTAGGTGCTGACAATAAGACAATTGTAAAACATTTCTGTATCAGCAAGATGTTGACAACACCAACAAGTGTTCCTTACAAGATGAACTAACACAAAAATAACCACTTTTTCCCCCAACAAACATCTCTATACCTTAAAAATGACTTTGACTTTAACTTACCATGAAGTTAGAATATAATACAGTTAACCCTCACTTTATGCGGTCCCACATTCCGCATTTCCACGTTTACACGGTGCCCTGCCGGAACCCAGGATGCTCACATTCCGCGGTGCGTGTATCCCTTTACGCGGAGAGCGGCTGGCAAGCCGCGCCATTTTTGGATCCAAACCTCCCGCCATCCGCCATGTTGTGTAAGCGGCGCGAACATGGTGCGCACAAGGTCGCCCAGTCATCAAAACATTACCAGTTAGTTCTTCACCCGCCACCCACCACAGCCGGCCCAAGTCAGTGATAGTGATAATTATGGTGAGGATATGGACTTTGGGGAATTTGACAAAGAGGCCCTGCAAGCCTCTGTGGTGGATAGTGATACAATTGATACAAATGACACAGGTGAGGGCCAATAATCTGCCCTCTGCCTCGGAACCAACTGCCCATCCCCGTGTGCCCAGCCATTTTTTCTACTAATGTAAGTGTTAAAAAACCTAATATTATTGATATTTCTCTTAATTATTAATTGTGTGTGCATACCATCATAAAGTTAAGATAATATTTTTATTTCAACATAGTTGTGTGTCGTCAAAAAGTGGAGTTTGGGGATCGGCCCGGACTCCATTTCAATTAATCCCATAGGTTATGTTATTCACTTTACACGTTTCTCACTTTACGCGGGACCCTCCGGGTTACATTAACCGCGTAAAGTGAGGGTTAACTGTACACTATTTTATTAATAGACACTTTGGAGCAATACTCCCTCTGATTTCCTCAACTGCTTAAAGAATTAAGGGCTGGAAAGGAAGTATAAGAGAAGTATACAAGGCAGCTACAATGTGCTTCCCTATTTTAGATAGTATAAAGAGTCAATCAACATACCTGAAATGGAGAAGATTAGAGAGAGGAATTTCCTCCTTTGATGACGACAACAGCAGCCCTAAAAAGTCATCCAGGTGGCTCTGACGTTCCTGTAAACAACCACATTACAAGGAATAAGATATTATACTGTATAATGTTTGATATGAACAAAACTGGTACAGTACAGTATGCCTTATTAACATATTCTCAAACACTGAACATTACAATATATATATCACCCTATTCACAAGCTGAAAGCTACTTTAGGGGATTGACTGATTGATTGATTGATTGATTTATGAACTTTAAGCTCAAAGCCAAGCACTGGAGCCAATGGTCCATTCAGCATTGTATGGTAATTTGGAGAGACCTTATGTAAAAGTTACTTTAGTGAAGAAGGTTAGTCTTCTGACAAACTCGGTTCTTTTGCTAAGCAAAGAACTGTGACTTCTCTTAAACAAAAAAATCACAGACAATGCAAGGCACTTGAAAGAATGTTGGTGTTTGTGGGTACAATTGTAAACTGAACCAGCCAGTATCATTTTCCTGCCTTAGAAGCAGGATCAAAGAGCTTCAGGGAGGACCATATATTTTTTACAGACTACAGGTACTGTACTGTACATGGTCACAGTAATGTGTATCATATTAATAGATTATCCAAATACTATCCCCTAAGGGAGACACCCAAAGTGATGTTTAAGATGTTTTGGGAATTTTCCTGCTCCATTACGGCCACTTATGTTGTGAGGATACTGGTGTAAGAATAGTTGGTTTGTGAAGGAAGAAGGTCAGACCAACTAAAAGTTTGGAGGTCATTCTTGTGGATTCTATGTGTGAGAGCAAACCCAATAATAGACCTGTTTGTAATGCATCACCAATTCCTCATCCGTGGTCCAGAATGACAGGTGCCTTCATTTGGGTCTAATGAGTTGGAAACAAATTTATTTTTTGTAGTTCCTCAATCAGAATTTCTAACAATAACAGAATACTTGCAAGGTCAACTTTTGGCCACAGGACTTGGCTCACTCTTCCCTCAGCTTCATACAAATCTTACTCAGATTCCTTTTTGGTCTTAATAAGAAAGTTGGGAAGGAGGTACAGTACAGTAGAGTAGTTTAACGAGTGCTCAGTAAAGGCACGTGGCATCAGGGGCACTGCATCATTGTTGGTCTTTATGAAGGTTATGTCCATTAAGCTTACAAGGAGGTGCTGTTATGTCCATTAAGCTTACAAGGAGGTGCTGTTATGTCCATTAAGCTTACAAGGAGGTGCTGTTATGTCCATTAAGCTTACAAGGAGGTGCAGTTATGTCCATTAAGCTTACAAGGAGGTGCTGTTATGTCCATTAAGCTTACAAGGAGGTGCTGTTATGTCCATTAAGCTTACAAGGAGGTGCTGTTATGTCCATTAAGCTTACAAGGAGGTGCTGTTATGTCCATTAAGCTTACAAGGAGGTGCTGTTATGTCCATTAAGCTTACAAGGAGGTGCTGTTATGTCCATTAAGCTTACAAGGAGGTGCTGTTAACCCATAAATGATAACTAACGATTCCCTACTCTGCCTCCATATGTGCAAAAATGGAATGTAAGGAACACAAAACATCAACTGATGATGGCCACCACCCTTGAGCTAACTTCCTCTGGTGATGGCCACTGTTCAAGGGTTAAGGCTCTGGTTACAGTGGAAAGTTACAAATAATCCTTACATTACTATTATGGATTTAACCTGGAACTGTCTGTAGATTTACTGGTTAATAAATACCTATGGCCCAGTGTGTCCTATCTCAATTATAAAATAGAAATTGAGGGTAATAACCATACTAGTACTTCCATGGTAAGGACAGAAGAATTCAAGTAGTGTGCTGGTGAACTGGTTAAGTCTCAGTTCAAAATTCAGCAAAAACATTGTACTAAACTAATCACAACAATCTAATCCAACTTACAATATGCATCTCCAGTACTGTAAACACATAGCTACCACAGCTTACACACTACAAGTTAGTCTTAACAATAATCCTCAAACTATCTTCACTTAATTTCTTATTTATTTTTTGTTTTGTTTTGTTTTTTACTTTTGAGGTGAATTCTTTACTGTAACATTTATAGATACTGTACACAGCATATTCTTATTCTTCTCAGAGAAGGACGAAAATGAATGGATGTGAATGGTGTAAAATGTGGACAGTGAAAGAATAAGAGCTCAGACAATAAATGCAATTATGTAATGAAACTCCCAGTATATTAAACTATACTGTACAAACTATATAACAGTACATGTAATTCTTAATGAAACTCCTACAGTATTTTGAAGCAACACAATGGCCACCAGCAACTAACCACAACATTCCCTGGTTCTGTCTGAGCAAAGGAGGTCCAGGTCTCTTGTAGCTTCTGATCACTCATCTTTCCGTCATGTCAGTGGTCTGCAACATGGAAAATTCACATATATTAGTTCCCAACTCAACACACTTAATGCAACAGAAAAAGGCCACAATATTATTTGTCTTTAATAACATTACCATAACCTCAATACTGTTCAATCATTTCCCTGATACACTAAAGACCTTACAAAATTAAGTGATTTCAGTACAGCAGGTCAGACACTTTAGTTGCTAGGAGGTGACCTGAGCTGGTCAGTAAGGAGTGTAGTGAGGTTAGAGAATCCCCAGGTAGGGGAAGTGGATTACAAAAGAGAGGTCAATGGTCCCTAAATGCAGTCACAAGTCAGGTGGATTATACCTATCCCGGGTAGGCAGAGTACAGTATGCACCAGATATCCTAACAAAATTGGTTTTTCTCATCATTCCAAGCCCAGTCACCAGAAACCTTTCATTAAATGCTTGGCTGTGTTGTACTGTTCAGGAGTAGTGATGGCTGTTAAGAGAAAGACTATACAGTGCTTTCTGGCTTGATGATGACGACGACGACGACGACGATGATGATGATGATGATGATAATAATAATTATTATTATTAATATTTATTATTATTATTATTATTATTATTATTATTATTATTAACGGTTTATTGAAAAAGTTCAACAGTCTGAAAGCTGAAAATATACATTAGACAAAAATGAGTTCTTACATACAAAGACATGGGGTGGGTGGGTCGTTTAACAAAGTTTTCATTACTAGATGGAGAAGGAACACGAATTGAACATTCAAATTATAGTTTACAGTTGATGGCCAGGGCTGATCTCTTGCCCTACTGTGTGAGATCACGTAGGCCACGTGGTGTGGTAACTCGTCCATAGATGTTGATGTGAAGGACCTCACGTGGTCATGGAGACACTGGGCGGTGTGGTGTAGTAACTCGTCCATAGGTGTTGACATATGGCCATGGAGACACCATGTGGTGTAGTGTGGGGTGGTGTCACAGTACCTCACTCTCTGCTAAGTGGTGTTGTGTTATCTTCTGCTCAGGTATAAAGCCGACCCACTGTTGTTCCCAGGGTGGACTGATTAACACCACCTGGTCAGAAGATGGTGGTTGGTTCCCAGGGGTGCTTATCTTTGGGTGTGGACCTCACTGGAGGGTCATGGCTCTCACTGGTACTGTCTAGTGCTGAATTCACTGGCTTAAACACTGTTCATCACTGATCAACACTGGTCCCACTTCTTTCCAAAATGAAATTGTCACTTTTGGCGGGATTATGTTGACATCCTGGTGGTGAGGAAGGGTCGGGGAGAGGGGCTTGAGGAGTGGACCAACATTGACCAGGGCAGCAGGAGCAGTGCCTGATAGGTCTTGACCCTCCGGTGGTCAAGGATGTGTATGTGTGTGTTCGCACACAGGGTGGTGAAATGTATCTAGTGTGGCACCATTATGTTAGTGTTAAGGTGCAAGCACTGCTTGCTTCCTCTCGCTTTCAGCTGTTGCCGCTGGCTAGCCCTCGTGGCGAACAAGAAAGCAACTTGCATAAGTCTTCCCCTGCCAGTACACAGCCTCTTCACCATCAAGACTCCTGCTGTGCCTCCTTGTGGCAACACACGGTAACTGGGTGCCTCGTGGGAACAGGCTAAACCAGCAGGGGATCTCAGACTAGCAGTGGGCCCCAGAGGGATGGCGCATAGACCCACTGACATGTGGACACATCCTGGCGCCTACCAACCACTGCTCCGCTGCCTTGTGGATTAACCTTGGTAGGTATAAGGCGACGGGATTAAACCTCGAACGAAAAATCTGTTTTGGAGCCCCACATCAGGCAGACATGTTTACAGAGCTCCAACAAGACCCCAACGGCAGAGGAGATGACCAACATGGGAACCCAACGACTACACAGGTGGACGAAGGCAATGCATGATGGACAGGCTACTAAGGTGATAACCCAATAAACTAGGCTATCAGCACTCCATTGCAACTCATCCTCTCCCTGGTCATTGCAACACTTGCACCATTGGAATAGGAAAAGGGAGAGCCAAGATGTGTGGTTGCAACCTGCGCTCCTGCCTCACCACATAAATCAACTCACGCACAGCCATCATCCAGCTCATCATACCTCTCATTATCATCAAAACCCCTATACCCCCAAAAGACCAATGGCGAGGGGGACAGGCAGAGATGACTGCCGGGAGTCCTAAGTCACAACTCTGCACATGGACGGCATAGATAAGATGGTTGTTTATGCACTGGGATCTAGGCAGCAGTGGAATCCGGTCCTGTCTGTGCTACTGAGCAGCCGTTTTGACGAGCCACTCTGCTCACCCCACATGGGGAGGGGGTGAGAAAAGGTGCCCTAAACATAGCCTGCCTAAAGAACCAACCTGACTGGACAACCGCACCCAGTAAGGTCATCCTTATGCAGTCGAAAACACAATAAAAATCAGTTTCAAACAAAAACAAACTATACAACCTCTTATGGTCGCTGCATGGAATGTCAGGACCCTTCTGGATACTGGCACAAATGAGCATCCTGAAAGAAGAACTGTCCTTATGACAAAAGAGCTGGCAAGGTATAACATCGACATACCAGCCATTAGTCAGTCCCGGCTCCCAGACGAGGGTCAACTTACAGAACGGGGGTCTGGCTATACTTTCTTCTGGAAGGGTAAGTCTGCTGCGGAGAGAAACCGCACGTATGGAATTGACTTAACCATCCGCCAACGCATACTACACAGGCTAACTGAAATGCCTATTGGGATCAAAGAGCACCTCATGACACTCCGAGTCCCACTGAATCACTCACGTCATGCCTTTTTCATCAGTGCATACGCCCCAACACTGGATGCAGAGGTTGACTTCAAGGAGGCCTTTTACGCTGGCCTTGACAGAGTGCTAACCTCTATCCCCAGAGAAGATAAGGTTGTGCTCCTTGGTGACTTCAATGACACAGTTGGTAGAGATGCTGACATTTGGCAGGGAATCATAGGGAGAAATGGACTAGGTAAGTGTAATCCCAATGGCCTACTCCTCCTCAGCAAGTGTGCTGCACACAACCTCATTATCACCAATACCTTATTTAGGCAGGCCAAAAAGTTCAAGGTTTTGTGGCAACACCTACGATCCAAACACTGGCATCTCATTGACTACATCATTGTCAGAGAAAGAGATCGCCAATATGTCCGCATCACCCGTGCCATGCGTGGCTCAGACCACTGAGACTCAGATCATTAGCTTGTCTGAGTCAAGCTCTCACTTCACGTCGCCCCAAAACAGTGAAGGCAAAAAGCCTTTAGAAGAGGTTTTAACACTAAGGGTCTGGAGGATCCAGAGGTAGCACAAGATTTCAGAGAGCAGCTCGAAAGTGGGCTGATAAACATCCCGACAACGAACAACCCAAATCCCAGTGTTGAATGGGATATTCTCAACAATGTCAGGACAAAAACCTGCAGAGACCCTCAGCCAGATTGAAAGAATACACCAGGAAATGACCCGGCAATCAATGTACTCATCGATGATAAACATGCTGCTTTAACTGACTGGCAGAACAACCCTCAGTCTCAGGCCAAAGCTGATACCTTCCACAAGAAGAAAGCGACGGCCCAACGGGAACTTCACAATCTAAAGAATAACTGGTTTAAAAATAAAACATGTGAAACACAAAAATTTGCAAATCAGCACAACATGTACAATTTTTTCAATTCCACCAAAACATTTTATGGGCCAATCACTCATGGCACAGCCCCCCTCCACTCATCTGACGGTAGCTCACTAATTAAAGACGAAGATGGCATCCTTCAGCACTGGAAAGACACTACCATTCGCTGCTCAACCGAAACACTGATGTGAATGTCCTGACTACCCAGCAGGTCCCTAAGCATCAAGAGCTGACCCACCTCAGCTATCCTCCATTCTTGGATGAGGTAGCTACTGCCATTAAACAGATGAAAAATAACAAAGCTTCACGGCCTGGTGGAATCCCAGCCGAGGTGTATAAAGCAGGAGGACCTCTGCTTACCAGCCGTCTCCACTCTCTCCTGGAAAATATATGGGAAAAGGAGGAAATCCCCCAAGCTCTAAAAGACGCCTCCATCGTCAATATTTATAAGAACAAGGGAGACCGGTCAGACTGTGGCAACTACCGTGAGATCTAGCTGCTGTCCTTAGCTGACAAGATTATCGCCCGAGTCCTCCTAAGCAGACTTCTTCCTGAGGCGGAAAACTTCCTCCCAGAATCTCAATGTGGCTTTAGAACATCACGTGGCACCACTGACATGATCTTTGCTGCCTGCCAGATACAGGAAAAGTGCAGAGAACAGCGTCGTGACCTGTACATGGCCTTCATCGACCTAATCAAGGCCTTCGACTCAGTCAACAGGGAAGCCCTCCGGTGGACCCTCAGCCGTTTTGGCTACCCCAAAAATTTATCTCCATTGTGAGGCAACTCCACAATGACATAAATGGCAGTGTCCTGCACAATGGCACCCAGTCTGAGTTCTTCCCCATCCAAACGGGGCTAAACAAGGGTGTGTACTGGCACCAACTCTGTTTTCCATTTTCTTGGCTGCCTTCCTTACTCATGCCAATGCCAATTTAGCCGGCAGGGTGGACATCAAGTACTTGATGAAGGGTCTTTTCAACATAAGACGACTCCAGGCAGGAACAAAGGTGTCGGTAGCTTCTATTACTAAACTTCAGTTTGCAGACGAACTCACCCTTGTAGCTCACACTGAACACAACCTGCAGGAGATCCTGAACACCTATGCAGATGCGTATGCACACTTTGGCCTTGAGGTGAATGTACAGTTGGGGTCAAAAGCCTTGAACACTTAGCAATATCTGGCATCTACTTCTGAGTTATACATATATGATTGGGATATACTAATAACACTACTGTACTTGTCATCACATTATGCCTGAACCACAAAATGGGATCAAACTCTCCTTAATACCCAAGATCTTCGGCTACTTACTGCCAAATACTGTAAAGTGTTCAAGACTTCTGACCCCGACTGTACATAGGACACAGATCCTCTTTCAGCCTGCCCCTGGTTCAGCCACACCTCCACCATCCATCCAGCTTAACGGTACTACCCTCTCTAATGTTACCCACTTTCGGTATCTCGGCTCCTGCAATCCACCACCGCAGACATCGATGAAGAGATTCAACATCGGATCAGATGTGCATCTAAAGCCTTTGGCAGACTCTGAAACAGTGTCTTCAGCTGTAAGGAGCTGAAATAATCTACAAAGTTACATGTATATCGAGCAGTGGTTCTCTCCACCCTACTATATGACAGTGAGACATGGGTCACATACAGGAGGCACCTCAAGGCACTAGAAAACTTTCACCAATGCAGTCTACATTCCATCCTTCGAGTTCGCTGGGAAGACAAGAGAACAAATGCGAGTATTCTCGCTGACGCCAACTGTAGGAGCATCGAGGCTACCATTATCCATGAAAAACTACGCTGTACTGGCCATGTTACCTACATGGACGACAGTATACTGCCAAAGCAACTAGCTACTTTACAGTCACCTAACGAAAAGTAAACGTAATGCCGGTGGGCAACTGAAAAGGTACAAGGATAGTCTTGAGACAAACCTGAAAAAGTGCCAAATCAACCCCCTCACCTGGGAGACGATTACTCCACACCGTAAGGCTTGGAGGAGCACCCCAAGAGAAGGTGTCAATACTTTCGAGTTAACCCGACTGCAAACCAAGGCAGACAAGCACCAACGCTGAAAAGAAACTGCCACCGCCCCGCCCACACTCGAAGTAGTCCTCCATATGTGCAACATCTGTGAACGACTCTGCTGGTCCCGTATCGGCCTCTTTAGTCACTTCAGAACTCACCAATGAAGGTGACATCCTTAATAACTCATATCATTGTATCATATTGTACTAGATGATCGTCATACTCGATTCCGAGTGACAGCAAAGTAGTAGATATTGACTATGAGGCAACAGTCACTGAATGCTGCATAGATCTGCAGCTCAACTAATTCAACACAGATAGGATAGCTATTTATGTATTTGGATATTTAATATTGAGGTAATAAAATGGCTATTGGGGGAAGCTGGAGGCCACGTTTAGATAAAACAAAAAAAAAACAAAAAATAGTAGTAGTGGTGTGTGTGTGTGTGTTGGTTGTCAATGAAGTTATTGTATTGGCATACTGTACTGTACACTACTGTACTTTTATTGTGGCAAGGGAATATAATTAATAGAGGAGCTTGAAAATAGCAACACAGTATTGTATACTCTGAGTGGCATTAACTTAGATTATGGTGATGTTGAGTTTCAGTAAAGGCTCATATGATCTGCAGTATAGCATTTAATCAGAACATCTTGCAAATTATTATCTTATAACTTAAAAAAATTCTTTTTACAGGCCAACCAACACTGTGGATGATTTTGCCGGTGAGAAGGAAGATGAGCCATTTGCCTCAGCCTCAAGCTGCACACAGCCTCTTTAGGCCCAGTCATCTTCTTTTGAGGAATGGGATTCACCTGCCATACCAACGTGCAACTCCACATCTTCTGAGACATCACCACCAATGACTTAGGCATGCTCTACAAAGGCATCCAGCGCCTCACAAATAACCAAATACACCTTACTTACTATCAGTCACCCCTGGTAATACTGTAAATATAACTTCCCAAATATTACAATCTCTGGCAAGACCTGAACCCTTCAAGTAAGTTGGTAACACCAGTGCAATGGTCTTGTTTTTTTCACCATCATTGTAAGGAGGCTTGTGCAGTAGCAGATGAACTGCAGTTCAAAGCAGTGATGGAGAGTGAAACTCAGGCTATCAGTAGACAGTTAAAAAAAGCAGCAGCAGTTCATGTGTCAGAGAACCAAGACAAGCGTAAGTCAATTATGAAGACCGAATTCTTCTGTGCCTGCCACCAAATTCCTCTCTGTGGTCACTGTGAAATCCAAGATATGGGAGATAGGGAAGCATCATGGTAGCATATCCACTTTTGGAACAAAATGTCCCAGATTCATTCCTAGCATCACCCCAGAACCTGGGGTGCTGTACCATAGTACAGTATTTGGTGCACCCCTGGAAGTCCAAATCAACAATAGTAATGAGTGCATTTTTTTTTAATAAATTTAGTAAATAATCAAGATAACAGTACAGTGCTGTAGTTTTGTTCATTGATAACTTTTGGATATTGTCATCACAATTACCAATGGCATATTGTAATTATAATTACCTACAACCAAACATTATTAAACTCTTAAGTAACTCTACATAAAACTAACAAACATTGTCAGGAAGTCTACTACAGGTACAGTAGAATTAGCTATTTCCTGTGTACTGTATCAAAATCAATAGCCACTCTACTGGTTTGAAATACAACTACAGGTAGTCGTCGACTTACGACCTAGATTGGTTACGGCCGCCCGGTCGTAAGTTGATCT
Source organism: Homarus gammarus (assembly GCA_958450375.1). Taxonomy (NCBI): domain Eukaryota; kingdom Metazoa; phylum Arthropoda; class Malacostraca; order Decapoda; family Nephropidae; genus Homarus; species Homarus gammarus. The sequence goes on along the minus strand of CAUDMG010003433.1, from coordinate 690,392 downwards.
GGTCGTAAGTCGGCCTATGTTATAATTACCTTACGTATATTATAATGTGTAATGATAATATAATCATCTTTAAGTCATATTTTATCAACATTTTCTTTGTTCATTATTGTTACGGTCGTCAGGTTTAAGTAAATCACTGCATACTACAGTACAATTTAATTACCTTACGTACAGTATACTATAATGTGTAATGGTAATATAATCATCTTTGAGGAGTAGATGAAGACAGTTTCCTCTTGGTAGACATCTTGGGGGGGTGGTGGTTCAAGAAAAATTTCCAAGACAAAAGAAAGGCACAAGGCAAACAGACACGGAGGGAAGTGTGCTGTACCAGCGAGCGTGTTTGTAATTGAGCGCGGGGATGCGCGCGGCTCCAGCTCCCGGCAGCGCCAGGAGGCTGGGGCCAAAACTGTCGTACCGCCGGTCGTAAAGTCGAACAGACGTAAGTCGCATAGGTCGTAAGTCGACGACTACCTGTACTGTACCTTCACAATCTATCTTTTCAACACTACAGTATTACTAATAAAGGGCACAAGAACAATGAATATCACAGGAGGGCATTTCACATAAACCCTCCAATCACCACTAACCTGTTTGTACACACTGATTATAATTTTCTTAATATGTAAAACCATCCACAAATTTTCACTTTTACACTACAGAACTGAATTATGAAACACCACTGTCACACCATGAACAAGGCAACAGTCCGCACTGTGCTGTGTCCAGCCAGGCACTGAGGACAGGTTACAAAAAACACAATTTGTATAACCTACCACTAATCCTCAAGATGGGCGAGGCATCAGGTGCACCACAATCCCTCATCTCACTCCCATTGAAAGAAAGAATATGAAAGTCATGCTCTCTGATAATAGCAAAATGCACAAGGGTCACGCTATCTAAAACCTCAATTTTTAGAAATTTTAAATTGGTTGACAATTTCAAAAGATATTGTGAAGTCAGCATTAGTCACCAATTATTACTCAACACTTTGGAAACAATGTTTAACTACGTAGTCAACAAAAGTAAAAACAAAAAAAACATTATTACACAACCCCAGCCATCTACCATTTCCTCTATACAGTGGTGAGCACAAAATAGCCAGGGGAAACTGGGAACAAACAATTTGTGGTCAAACTGGGACCCACACAGTAAGTGGAAAGAGAAATATAAATAATTATCCTTTTCTGTATTTTCACCACCAAATAAGTACTTTACATTATGAACAGCATATCATCATAATATGTTCTGTAAATGTTTATCTTATGTAATTCTGCTCCATAAAACAAAATCTTCTAATAATTTACAATGTTTTAATAAGAGATAAGAGGCCATGTCATTTTTAATTCTGATGGGCGTCCCTTTACCTCTGACACTTCCTCCAATTTAAGTGTTTTCTCTCATTCTTTTCAGGACACTATGGGTGGGAAGCAGAACAAATATTGCAACATTATGCTGCATCAATACAATAAATTGTCTAAGGCGATACAGTACCGATACATTGATATTTTGCAGATGGTTAAAGCTGTACCGATAAATGCATCACGGATACTTTACTATATGAATAAAGAAATCCCACTACAGGTTGTACCTCTCTAGTCCGACATTCTGTGATCCGGAACAATTTTAGTTTGCCCAATAGGTAGATAGGCAACTAATCCCGTAAAAAAAAAAAAAAAAAAAAAACGCGGGAAATTAAGGTTCGTTTACATCTTGCAGTTTGGCTCTCTCTCTCTCTCTGTTTGTCTATACAGTACAGAGTACAACATTTAACCCTTCCATATATATGAACAGTAAATAAGTGCTGCTTTCATATTCTTATGTAGAGTAATGACGATATGTTTTCACCTGTGCTCACTTACATACGTGCAGTATCACTTTTTTCTTTAACATTAATGGTTAGCTACTTATATTGTTCCATTTATTAACATTACTTAAAACAACCATATTAATTTTTTGCATTAATTTTACTACAGCTACAACCAGGGTCTTATTTTCTTGTTTTATATGTAGAACCAGTCAGTCACTTGTTTTGTAATCAACGAAAACAATGCTGTCTCATATCCTCATGTGTTTTAATATTCCACGTATTATTAATGAATTGTATTGCTCATTTTGCGCACATAAACATTAATTCAATAAAAAAGACATTCAGTAATAAACAATAATGAATCTTTTGTACATAAGAGAAATCGAATGATGCTGTTTACACGATTGTGCACGTCGTCCGAAAGTTGTCGGGCTGTTCAAACCCGTCGAAATTATGTAGTGTTTCTTTGTGTGTCCAAATAAAAAACGTTGAATAAAAAACTCGAGAAATTTGAGAAGCTACTGTACGACATTTAACCCTTCAACATGTCTTCAAAGAGACCTTGAAGCAGTGAAAGTGGTGCTAACGCAAGCGCAAGTCACTATCTGTCCAGGAAAAGGGTGAATTTCCATGGTCCGGCACCGGTTAGGTCCCGAGGTTGCCGGACGAGAGAGGTACAACCTGTAATATGTAAATTTGTAATTTTAGTATTGGACAGTGATCCCTTGGTTAACGAACGCCTCAGTTAACGAAATTTCGGTTAACGAATTACCTTCCATAAGAATCTTCAATTCGGTTAACGAAAAACAATTTGATGAACGAAATCCTGATGAAAATCACATTTTGTTTTGAACATCAGCTGAATTCCAGCAATGCAAATTGAATTTGCCCCAGTCACTTCTATTAAATTTTATAAGCAAAAAAACAAAAACTCAATCTAAAAGAAAAAAATAAACTAACAATTAAATACTTCACATCACAGGTACCAACTGTCAAACATGTCACTGTCACCCCTCCCTCCCCCCCCCACCTTCCTGAGAAATGTTTGGGTAAAAAGACTAGGTTTACAGGTTTAAAAATAAATAATACCTCAGACTAAAGTTAGGATAATATAATTTGCATTGCTGAAATCCTTGCAAGACAGTGAATATTTTGAATATAAACTTCATATATTTTGCACAAAAGATAAAATTTTTGCTCTCCCTAATAAAACTCGTAAATTAGATCTAAAATTTGTAAGTCTAATGCAAATTTTAGCTTGTTTATATTCAAATTAATCACTATCTTATAAGAATTCCAGCAATGTAAATTATATTCTGGCTTTACTTTGTATATACTTTTCTGTGAGCTGGAACCAATTACCCAATATCCCATTGAAACAATGGGTTCGGTTAATGAAATTTTCGGTTAACGAACGACCTTCTGGAACGAATTGTGTTCATTAACCGAGGGACCACTGTACTGTAGTGTAATACAAACAATGAATGCAACAGATAAGTGTATCTGATGACCTCCAAAAGAACAATTTAAATATATAATGAACTTTTTATGTTTCTTGTATTTTTTTATTATCTGACCTACCTTCCAGGATATCACTACAGTCAACCCTGCCATGCCTCTGTGTCACCTGCCATGCCTCTGTGTCACCTACCATACCTCTGTGTCACCTACCATACCTCTGTGTCACCTGCCATACCTCTGTGTCACCTGCCATGCCTCTGTGTCACCTACCATGCCTCTGTGTCACCTGCCATACCTCTGTGTCACCTGCCATACCTCTGTGTCACCTGCCATGCCTCTGTGTCACCTGCCATGCCTCTGTGTCACCTACCATACCTCTGTGTCACCTACCATGCCTCTGTGTCACCTACCATGCCTCTGTGGCACCTACCATGCCTATGTGGCACCTACCATGCCTATGTGGCACCTACCATACCTCTGTGTCACCTACCATGCCTCTGTGTCACCTACCATACCTCTGTGTCACCTACCATACCTCTGTGTCACCTACCATGCCTATGTGGCACCTACCATGCCTATGTGGCACCTACCATACCTCTGTGTCACCTGCCATGCCTCTGTGTCACCTACCATGCCTATGTGTCACCTACCATGCCTCTGTGTCACCTACCATGCCTATGTGGCACCTACCATGCCTATGTGGCACCTACCATGCCTCTGTCACCTACCATACCTATGTGGCACCTACCATGCCTCTGTGTCACCTGCCATACCTCTGTGTCACCTACCATGTCTGTCACCTACCATACCTCTGTGTCACCTACCATACCTCTGTGTCACCTGCCATGCCTCTGTGTCACCTACCATACCTCTGTGTCACCTACCATGCCTCTGTGTCACCTGCCATACCTCTGTGTCACCTACCATACCTCTGTGTCACCTACCATGCCTCTGTGTCACCTACCATACCTGTATCACCCACCATGCCTCTGTGTCACCTGCCATACCTCTGTGTCACCTGCCATACCTCTGTGTCACCTGCCATACCTCTGTGTCACCTGCCATACCTCTGGCTACAATACCACCAGTGATGTTAACAGACACAAATGTGAAAAGAAAGTTATCTGTAAATCTTCATTTATGTCAGGTATTTGTAGATATAAAAATGAATGTTGCAGGGATGGCATTAATAGATTGTAATGCTTGTATGAGTTCAGAAATGGTGAAGGCTTAGCTGCCTCTGAAGAGTTGGGTGTCTGCGGTACAGATGTTAATTGTCTCGGGTTATCGTCATCAGTACAGTAATTATAAATTAAGCTTTTATATTTACAATAATTATTTTTTTAATTAATTAAAAATAATAATAATGTGTTTAAATTAGCAATAACATATTTTTAACTCTGGAGTTGTGTTAGTTAGAATTTAGCCTACTGGAGACAGCAACGGGGAGATTCATTAACTTATGGGAGACCACAACTTAACATACAGGATGCTGGCTGATTTTTTTTAGCAATTTTTCAAACAAAATACTGTAGTGCATCTTATATGTCATAATATATGGTAATTCTAATTTTCATTCATTTTCATTACTGTATCGACGTATCGTTTATTTCTTATACATTTTGAGAAAAGGGCCCTAGTAGCCAAGGTGATACCGATACAAAAGCATCGATCGATACATGTATTGCGAAACTGCCTATCTCCGAGTACAGTATATCAGTAATTAGCACTAGCTTTTCAATATTACCAAGGAAACCCTCTGTAATGATCTTGGTTGTAATTATTGGTGCGGACACTGAACTACTTGAATAAACCACTTGACAAGAGAGTCCGACTGCACTCCCCTCCTTTCAATTTAACCATCTATTCTTTAAAGAAATCTACTGTCTACATATCATGTCTGTAACAAATACAGGTTGGCAACCCTTTATCCGAAATTCCGAAAACCGAAAAGCTCTGAAAACTGAAAAAAAATTTTTTTTTTTTTAACAGGGATTAGCCCATCAGGGCCTGGGGCAAAAATGTAATAGTAATAATAATTATAATAATAATTATTCATAGTAAATACAAAATTTAATACAAAATACACCAATAAAATAATAATGATAACAACAATAATAATAATAATAAAATATAATAATAAAATTAATAATAATAACAATAATACTGTAATAAAATAATAATAATTAAGAAATACAAGAATGAAAAAAAGATAAAAAGTGAGAAACACAACCTAGACCTAAGAATTATTATTATTATTATTATTATTATATTTTCGCCCAAATGTGGGTCAGTGACTTGTGCCCAGGTGGGCTAATACACACATAAAAAAAAAACTAACCATTCTGTAAACCGAAAAATTCCGAATTCCGAAATACCTCTGGCCCCAAGGATTTCGGATAAGGGATTGTCAACCTGTATGTTTTTACTTTTTTCCTAACTCAGTTAAAACCATCATGATATATGGGCATGATGAGAAGATTTACTGGTGCAATTGATTACCTCTTTTATTATTATAACACCATAATGTATTGTTTTCACTCACTCAATAGCTTTTGTACATCAACAAATAAAATACAGTAAGTAAGTACAGTAAATAAATAATTAATAAATAAGTATGAAACTGTATGAAAATGAGTCCCATAAGTATTTATTAACACCATGTTGTAATCCAGATGATATAATACAGTATACCCAGTACAGTATACTAAAATTTCATTGAGATAAAAAATTAGTAGTACTGTACAGTCGAGTATTTATCATGTAGAGTATACCACCAAGAGTGCCTCAGACTCTCACTTGGAAGTCAACCATAGATCCCTTCTCATGTAAATTTCCTGAATAGTAATTACCCTCTATCATAAAACTAGTGCCATAAATAGCTTATTAATCCCATTATGGTTAAGAATACAGTAAGTCAAACCATACCACTTCACTTTTCCCAATCTTTAGCAATATTCAGCCACCTGTCCCAAAGGGTGTTAGATATTTTTGGCTCTGGGGGCTTTCTCACTGTCATTGTAAGCCTTTAGACACTGCAGTATTTTAAAGGTTCATGATGTCTGTATTCAGATTCATTCAACTCAGCATAATGGACTTCCTTTCTCCCCCTAAGGCCGAGAAGAAACATACACAGACCCCAACTCAAACTTTCCTTTAACCACATCAGTAGATCATACAGTTCCTCTCTCATTTGAAGACCAACTGTGTCAGGGGTAATGCAATATTTCTTCCTCTAAGTTTATTGAAATAATATAAAAGCTATTGACCCTAAACCCAAAAGGAGATAAGGACCAAAGTCTAACAGAAAACGTTGCCCTTAAGAAACAGAGAGAAGGCATCACATTTCATCACACCCACAAATAATTCCTAAATCTACAAGAGGAAGAATGTAGTCACCTGACCTCACAATCAAGAGTGCAAGTCACAATCACAAGACCCAACCTAAATCAGGGAATTCTTAGTACAGTAACCAACAAACAATAACTAAGGTGGGAATCTAATTAAATCTAACTGTGAACCAAACCAGAGAACTAATTCAGATCAAACATGATTAGCCTGACTTTCCAGTTTGCAATGTACAGTACCTGTGCAGCATTAGACAACATGTTCACAATACAACACTCCTATATGAACACTTACCATAACTGTTGAGGTAAATAGTGTCAGCAGTAAAGACAGTATTTTAAGTGAATCATGAACACTTCCTATACAGTATATATTGTATAAAATATCAATACAGTATAAATCATACAAAGAATATTGGATGACTTTTACTTAATATTTGTCATGGCTGCTGATCAGCCGCGTCATCGGACCCAACCAATGTTTACTTTTATGGCTGCTGCCAAGTTGAAGGGCTTCACTACAACAGTCATATCATTAAGCTCAGTGAACGTATGGGGTCAAATAACAATGTTACGATCAGAAGAAGTATTAATCATTCCTGAAGTATGTCAGAGTCCTTAAAGTCTGATCAGCATAGAGTGCTGCATATACTGTATATATACAGTATATTTTTTTTTAGAAATATAGTACACAACTACCGGTATACTGTACCTACATTTGACAAACTGCTAAAAAAAAGTTAACAAACTGTGATATAAGCATTAGCTACAAGTGACCTGTTAGGTAACCTGAGACAATGATCACATTGTGCTGGATGACCTTCTCTGGCCAGTATTTAGTAGGTCTTATGGTGACCCAGTCCATGATAATTACCAAAATCTCTAATTAAATATACATAAAAAGCAACCCTCACTTTAACCTTGCCATATTTGTTTACAAAGAGATTGGGTTCTGATGGTAACAATAAAAAAGGTCATAATGTAAAGTACTGTACTGTAGTACTGTACTGTACTAATGTACTGTAGTCATAGAGAAATATTCTAAGATCCCTTAAATATTGCACATTCAATCTATTTTTCTCCTATACTGTATAACTACTATACTGCCAATGCAAGTATGTATAAGGTGTCCTTCCATAAGGTCACTTCAGGTAGTGTTTAACAGTATGATGAACAATGTTCTGTAGCTATGCATAAAATAGTCACAAAATGCTCCATTATATCAACATTGTCCACTGTTTGCTACAGTACAAATATATGCAAGTACTACAGTACTTTACTGTACTTTGTAACACAGTGTCAGACAGCATGGAGGATACTCAACATTCCCTTCTCAATCTGGTTAGTCACCATTTTTGTTTACATTGTGTCCATCAGCTAGTGTTTCTTCACTGCACATTTTGGGGGCAAAAAGGTAAACCTTAATTTCCAAACTCAGGCATTCAAATACCTGTTAATACTAACATTACACTTTAAGACTACAATTTGGTCTTTCAAACATTTGTTCAGCTCAAACAAACACAGCCTTTTCAAATTTAACAACACTGACTGGCAAAATGCAGAAATTCAGACACTTGAATGTAGGAAAATGAATACTGTATAGAGATACACTACTGTACTGCACACCACGATAATGGTTGCCCCTCGTGTAACAAGGATGACCGGCCCAAGGGCCACCTACGCATGAATTTGCTTAAGGTGTAGAAGCTGTCGCCAACACAACAACCACACCCTCAGTTAATGAGCCGAGTGACTTAGTGTCAAGGAATAGTCCAAGAAAACCGACAACTGGCTAACCATTACCCCGGAACACGATCTGCAAATTGATTAACATCCAGGTCCCCAATTACTGCTGGATAGACACAGGCAAATGACGTCAAGAAACTTGCCCATAGATTCACCCTGCCCGGGGATCGAACCCGGGTCTGGTCGCTTGCTAGGCAAGCATGCTGACCATTATACCACAGTATATGGTACAGTACAGTATACTCTCGAGTTAACGGAATCCAACATAACGAATTCTCGATTAAGCAAAGGAGTTTTTTCCGTTATTTTTCACTCGATTTAGTGAACTAGTTCACTAAATCAAGATTAATTTCGTTAATGCGCTCGCACCTACAGAGACACCTCTGACACATAATACAATAAAACCTACTCCAGCCTAAAGTGAATGCACTAAGTGTATAAAAATTATAAATACAGTGACCCCTCGTTGAACGAACACCTCGGTTAACGTAATTTCGATTAACGAGCTGCCTTGCATAAGGATCTTCAATTCGGTTAACGAAAAAAAATTTGGTTAACAAAGTTCTTACGAACCGACCTCAACATGTTTTTGCTTGCACTGACTGGGCAACCAGCTTTAGTATCAGTCCGCCAATACATTAATCGGTTCTAGGGCTTAAATTCCTTACTATTTTAGTAAATATCAAGAAGTTTATACTATTCAATAATTTTAAAAGTTTAATATTCAATTTTTTAGTCATTTTAACAAATATTGAACATAATTGAAGGTAAAGTGACTAGTTTAATGTGCGGCATCCAGCCTCTTAACACAGCAAACAGGACTTAGTCTCTCTCTGTTTTCACTGGAGGTAACATCTTGCTTGAGACTCTCTTCAACTAAACGCTTTTTTTCTGTGTTTCCAAGCAAATTATTGGTCATTTTGAAATATATTTTACATATTGACAATATATAATGCAGTGCAGTGTTGATTTAAAGAAAATAATCTTGAATTACACCAGAGAGCTAAAATTTTATGGGTGAAATGGCGCCATGGGGTGACTTCTCTTCCACCCCAATGCCTTCTCTTCTTCCTTCTCCTCCACCCCCATTCTAAATCCCATCATCATCCAGGAGCCTTCTACATACACACCTCAAAGTAAGTGAACTTTTCTACCATTTTTGTTGAATTTAGGAAATTTTCGGTGAGCTGGAACCAATTATCCAAAGACCCATTGAAACAATGGTTTTGGTTAACAAACGACCTTCTGGAACGGATTGAGTTCGTTAACGGAGGGGTCACTGTAATGATATAAAAAACACCATACAGTATTAGATGCACCCCCCATTTACCAGGGAGTATTTAGGAATCTGTTACCAGTAACATATAAGACCACACAGGAAAAGGGAAACACGGGGGGGGGGGGGGGGGGTTTACATTTTTACTGTTATGCAAAGAAGTGTATAATCCCTCTATGCACGCACGCACACACACACACATACATACATACAAATAATACTGGGTAAATCCTCTCACAAATTATCAGACAATATTTACCTAGATTTTGCCAAGGGTACAGAATTCGGGGAAATGTCCTAGCGTGGATAGAAGACTTTCTACATAACCGTAAGCAGTGTGTGGTGATTAAAGGGCAGTGTATTGGGCCCGATGTTGTTTGTTTGTTTCATAAATGACATGCCTGACTTTGTACACTCCTCCATACAAATGTTTGCTGATGATGCCAAGTTATTTCGGGAAATCAAGAACCAAGCAGACTGTGAAGAGCTGCAGAAGGACCCCTGTGGGCTACAAGAATGGTCGAAGAAATAGCTGCTGAGATTCAATGCCACGAAGTGTAAGAGGATGCACCTGGGGCATACCAACAGTCAGGAGGCGTATTGCTCCACCTGATTTGCTTTAGCCTTGGGGTAAGAATAAAGCTTTCTTTTATGGTTAATTTTAGTTAAGTACCAGTAGCTGGTTAACCCAGACCCTTGATCTTAACTATTACATTACCATGCTGACTTTGAAACAACGGAGCCAAAGGGGTCTTAGTCCCCCCCCCCCCCCCCATCCTCATGCTGGCAGAGGGGGCAAGACTATTGGCCCTCCCTGAGAGATAAAACTTTTTGAGGGTTAATATTCAGTTTATTTTCTTTGGTATTTCTTGCACAAATTGATAATAATGGAGATATAAGCAATATTTGGATCTATTAAAACAGGGATTCTCAAACTGGGGTTTGCAAACCCCTGGGGTACACAGGAGGGTTACGAGAGGGTACATTGAGGGCTGGCAAAAATCAATATAAATATACTAATTTCACCAGAATTAATTCATGAGGTGATATAAATTTAATGTTATATTTACAATATGGAAAGTATCTCTCCAAGCACCAAATATATTTTAACACTGCCATTCTATATTGAATTAGTGTTAATGTAATACTGTACCATTCTATATTCAGTGTCTCAGTAATGGGAGTATGGGTCGATGGTCTAATAACTCAAGGGGTACCTGGTGAGTAAAGTTTGAGACCCTTGTATTAAAATGAGCGTCTGTTGACGAAATCAGTGTGTGTCAACTATGACGTGATGGCTGGGGTATCCAGCTAGGAACATGTGTTACATTAGGTTAGGTTAGGCTAGGCTGGGTTACATTAACTTGGGTTAGATAAGTTTAGGTTTTGAAGGTTCAGTAGCACCCCTACACCCTCTTTTACCCCACAATTTCCCTCTAATTCAAAGCCCTGCACACTTTTGTGAACTTCAAAGCTGTTGGATGGAGGGGGGGGGGGCATATCTCCATAACTGCTCATTTGCATAAGAAATACTGTTGAAGAAAATTGCACTCCCTCGAGAGACAGAGTGAGGGGCGATGTGATCAAGGTGTATAAATAGAAGTCAGGGCTGAACAAAGGTGACATTACAAAGGCACTCAAACTATCCAACCAGGAGCAAACTTGTAACAAAGATTATAAATTAGACAAATTTAGATTTAGGTGCGAAATAGGTAAACATTGGTTTGGAAATAGAGTAGTGGACGAGTGGAACAAGTTACCAAACTTCATCATTAACTCGAATATGCTGGATAGCTTCAAACAGGTTGGATGGATATATGGGCAATCGGGGTTGGGTGTAAATGGGACTGCCCAGTATGGGCCAATAGGCCCATTGCAGTTTCTTCCATTCTTATGTTCAGACTTAAATTCTATATCAGAAGAACATAGTTTCATCCTAAGTCCAGGTCATGTACTAAAACAAATAATTACAGTACTTTTGTAATGAGTGGAGTTAGTTACTCTCAGGTACTGTACCATTGTGGCTGCATAACAATCAGCACATAAATATCTTAATTTTTCAGCCATGTCATTTAAATAAAAGATTCAGCTACTGTCAGGCCTAAAGTTATAACACACTTTGTGCACAGTGGGAGAGCACAATTGTTTCTGAAGGACATAAAATGATGCAGAAAACTTAACATTTTGGTGCTGAAATATCCGACCTTATACCAAGGAAGTGAAATACTGACATGAGGTATGATACTGGAAAATAACCCTTTTGAGTTAGATGTGCTCGACCTACTGTACTGGTATACATTTTAAAAAATGCACACCCGAGTCATGAGGACGGTGAGATACACGTTTGGTATGCGTTCTCACAGACTCGGGCAGCGACATACTGTACAAGGGCCAGCCATCCATGACCCTCATGTGTTAGTGTACGACTGACTGACTGCATTATTGAGAGGTTGGTTTTGTTTGGGGTAGACAGGTAGTGGTGATGTTTACAGTCTGCTTACTTACTGTCAGGATAAATATTAAACAATCCAAAGGTAGAATTTTTTTAATAATAAACTATTCATTGTTATTGAAAATCATGAGAAGTTTAAAAAAATTTGTATATTTGGTTAAATAATGTAAAAATTATATTATTGAATTGGCAACTCCACTACAACGAGGACTGCCACAAGATTCTCAGATCAAATTTTTTCCATTATTTAATCAAATTCAAGAACATTAGGAAACTTCTCATGATCTTAAATAAGTATGAATAGTTTATTATTACAGGTACTTGTACTGTATACAAATTCTACCTTTGGATTGCTTAATATTTATCCTGACAGTGATACAGCCAAAAATAGATCCACCAATCACAATCACCTTTACATACAGCCTTACTTTACCAAGTATTGCCAGGTAAAATTGCCAGTAAGAGATTCAGGTCACTGGATCTTTGGCCGACTGTAACCTGGTACTGTATATTATGTGTATATTTACCTTGAAAAGTTATTCGATAACGAATAATATGGTGTGAATGGTGATGTAAAACCAAGGTCCAGTTGTACACAAGGCCCCGGACCCACATACAGTACAGTTTTGTACAGCACCAGAATCAGTCATGTACAGCAAAAATAAATAAATAAATAAATAAAGGTGCATTACACTTACCATGCTCTATGTTCTGAAACCCATGACGACGAATTTGGGTAAAGTTCCCTGTTAAGAATTGAACCTCGAACCTTCACTGTCACTTTACCCAAATTCTTCGTCATGGGTTTTGGAACACAATACTTTTTTCTTTAATTGTACATAGCTATGTTGTGTGTTACTACTGTACTGTACTGTAATTTAAATGTTCCTGGCTCTATAATTTACTTAAGTCTACTGAGGGACAGGTTTGGTAAAAGAAGGGGACTGGTCCCAATCCTACTGTATTTGTGTGTAGGGAGGGAAAGATGTGTTAGTACACTACAGTATAAGTCTGTTTTATAGTGTGTTAAGACGGGGGTTCTCAAACTGTGGTGCACACACCCCTAGGGGTACTACACAGCAGGGTTTTATTGGGTGCACGGCACCATGCCAAATCATCTTGCAAAATCTGTGAAATATGTAAAGTAGATGTAGTGAGATGCAAAGAGAAAATGAGAGTTCCTTTACCACAGAAGTACATAGAATAATAAAAGATCACCTGTTTGAATTGCAATCCCATTTTAATGAATACTCTGTATTTTCCAAAACATAGAAAAGGAACCTAGTGAATTCTGGCTCAGAAAAGCACAAGAATTTTCGGCCATAACTAAATCAGCATTGGAGATCCTAATGTCATTCATGTCTATTTTTCATGTGAAATCTCTCCATGAATATGTAGGCACATCAATCTCATTGATGTGAGAAAAAGTTTTTCTGAGCTAATTTGTTCCAAATTTGCATGCTTAAATAAACTAGAATATGGTTATATTGTGTTTATTGGTGTGCAACATATTTATATCAGATTTAACATTTCATTTGAAAATATACTTAAGAAAATGGACGGTATGTATTTGCACTTAGATTTAGAAAACTAAAATAAAATACAGCTGCACCCTGACTTACGACGGGGTTAGGGACCAATATCCAGGTCGTAAGTCTAAATGCTCATAAGTCGGAAATGCTTAAATAATACATAGAAAATCTAAAATGGGGGTCTCTTTTTCTTCTCAGCACCACAAAACACTCACTTTTAAGTCTCTATTTCAATTAATCCCATATGTTCTGTTATTTCATTTACTCGTTTCTCGTTTTACGCGGGCCTCCACGGGTTCAATTGACCGCGTAAATGCAGACTATACTGTGCACGCACGCGCGCACACACACACACACTTCATCCTTGACCACCGACGGGTCACGACAGGTCTAGACGCACCTGGCGCTGTTCTAGCAGCAGCCACGTCAACTATTATGTTGGCCCAAACCAACTCCCTCCCCTGAACCCTCCTCCCCATCGAAATATCAACAAGTTCTCGCCAGAAGTTCTATTTTATTTGGGAAAGGAATGGAACCAGTGTTGAATAGTGGTGAACAGTGCTTAAGTCAGTGAAAAACAACTCGGCAGTTACAGTTGAGTCTTACCCAATGCTAACCTTCACACAGTGAGGTCCCAGGTACTTAGTGATAATTCCCATGAGACTCCACGATAGGGAGGCCTGGGACCACACCTCACTCACTCAAGTGAGTGAGGTCCTGTGACAACAGACCACATGGTGTCCCCATGATGCTACGACACCACGTAGTGAATGAGTTGCTACAGCATCATGTGAGGTTCCTCATAACACCATCTGTGAGGGAATTACTACATCATCAGGCCACTCATACACCAACTGTGAGGGAATTACTACATCATCAGGCCCCTCATAACACCATCTATGAGGGAATTACTACATCATCAGGCCCCTCATAACACCATCTGTGAGGGAATTACTACATCATCAGGCCCCTCATAACACCATCTGTGAGGGAATTATTACACTACATCAGGCCCCTCATACACCATCTGTGAGGGATTTACTACACCACATCAGGCCCCTCATAACACCATCTGTGAGGGAACTATTACATCATCAGGCCCCTCATACACCACCTGTGAGGGAATTACTACATCATCAGGCCCCTCATAACACCATCTGTGAGGGAATTATTACACCATGTCAAGCCCCTCATAACACCACCTGTGTGGGAACTACTACTCCATGTGATGCCCCTCATAATGCCATCTGTGAGGGAGTTACTACACTACTTGTCTGCTGTTCAGCTTACACCTCAGCCTACATGATCTACATGACCTCCTCTGTAAACATTAATCTGTATGTTCACTGTATGTTCCTTCACCATTCTCTAATGAGGCTTTTGCTAAACCACCAATGTATGTAAAAAGTCATTGTATATTTTCAGCCTTAGGGCTGCAGAACTTTTTCAATAAACCGTTTATTATTATTATTATTATATATATATATATATATATATATATATATATATATATATATATATATATATATATATATATATATATATATATAAAGAAGTTATGGTTGCAATGCACAATGTGCAAGCTGTTCCTAAAGGGTGTAGAAGCAATGACAAAATTTAGGAATCTTTGTAATAAGCCATGTAGTTGTTCTTAGTTATTACTGTGTTATTTTTGTATAAAAACAAGTCCGTGTTAGGCACCTTTATCTTATTATGTCAACATTGCTCTCAAGTTATTAATACTGTCCTGGATTAAAGGAAAACGCTGTTGTATAGTTTTTATTACTTACTATCATCCAAACAATATCTCTGGAAAAAATGAATCAATTCTATAAACTCCTACTGGGGATAACTGTCTCCTCCTCTTGTACCTAAATACCATCCTTGGCTTTATTAATAAGTACAGTGCCTCCTGGAATAAAAGAATTAAATAAGATGACTTCTGGTGTTACATCTGACTAACGATAAAAGACAAAACAAACCTAAAATAACTAAAAAATAATGCCATGTATATTTACCTCGTCTGCTGTCATCAGATCTGCTCTCAGAAACTTGATCCACACCAAGATAGATAGACATATAGTAAGATAGGTTCAATAAATTTTTCACACAACTGCAGTGGTTAAGCATGTACTGTATGAAGACAGTGCTGGCTTAAAACAACAGTACGGTAAATAATAGTCAAAGGATATCTTGTATTACTTGATGAATCTCCACCCCAGCTTATTTCACCTAAGGATTAACCCCATCCTAACACAACAGGGGGGGGGGGGGGGGGGGTTGTTGTTCAGGTGATCTGTTATTTCCAAAGATTTTGAAAATCCTTTACAGTATATGTTAAAAACACTTCCATAATGTTCTCCTTACCACAACACTGCAGAGCTCTCTGTAACATGACCAATTTCACGGAGAACAAAACACGTTGAAATTTGTAAATTTCTAATCAGGTTTCCACACTTATCAGTCCTTTAGTTACAGTTCACAACATCTCAATACAATAGATAGTATCTGCAATAATAACCAACACAAGTTACACTGTACGGTAAAATAAATAAATCACTGTAATTCATTAAAACCCAAGATGTAAGCCTTTAATGGCCCAAAGAACATAAAGGCGATTAGTCACTTCACGTTTGGCTGAGGTAACACAGAAGCAGCTGGTAATTAAGTGCTTAGGTGTGGAAGGGTCTGCTACACACCTGTAATTGACACAGGTACAAAGTAAGTGTGGGTGGGTCAACTATGCACCCACAACTGACACATATAGGAGCAGAACAGATGTAGGAGGGTCTGGTACACCCCCACAACTGACACATGAACGACAGGTGTGGGTGGGATAGATTCACACCCACAAATGACACAGAACAGGTGCGGAAGGTTCAACTATACGGCCACGACTGACACATAGAACAGGTGTGGGAGGGTCAATTGTACACCAACGACTGACACTCAAGATACATGACAGGTGTGGGAGGTTCACCTGCACGACCACGACTGAGACACTCACAGACAGTCAGGTGATCATCAGGTCTTCACTCACTGTGTTATTGGACACTGGAAGGGTAATACGAACCTCAACCCACGCGACACACACTCACCACACTGCCACACACACCCACTACCACAGCTACTCACAGCAGTATTCCCACAGCTGGAGTATTGGGGAGTTAAAGAGCCGCACACCTTTAACTGATGATGAATTGTCAAGCTTTGTTTTCCTGCTCTCATGCTTGCCAACACACAGCACCACAACGCCCACGCCAGCCAACCGCACCATTCACAATTTTATTTTATTAGTTTCCTGATTATTCTTTTCTGCGACTACAAGGAAATTAAAAATTAAATTTGTTAAACGTCTTAACGTCTCGTTATATAACATTCTACGGCTCAAGGCCGCCCATGCCAGCCAACCGAGCAATATTTCCCTTTATATTACATTAACGCAATTGCTTATTTGTACCCACGGTTGACGAAATATTAAAAGGAAATTAGTTTCTAAATTCTTTGTTTATAAGAAAAAAAATCGCCAGCCCAATACAAGATGGGAATTGAATTTGGTTCATGTAACAGAAAGACACAACTAGGTAAACTTTCATAATGGGCACGGTAAAGGTTTCTTCGTCACCCTTCCCATAAATACGCAATTAAATTATACTCATCATAATCTGCGTGTTTAATTAGTGTCACTCAATGTTAATGATCTAGGGTGAGCATTCACGATCACGAGCATTCGGCTTCAATTATATACACTGACCAAATACACCGGCTGTATGACAAACTTCACTGCATAGAGGGGCTTATTGTATTGTATATTCGCGCCTTTACCTTTACAAGTTTTCATCCACTGGTATATATTGGTTTTGATCAGGGACGATTAAAAATCACTAGTTTTGACTACAGTATGTGCGCCGTAAACATCGTAACAATCATAACGCCTATTACCGGTAGCTTGTGTAATCCAGTTATTGTATGTTATAGTGTGGGGTATGGGATGTTTGGTTTAAGACTCAAAAATAACGATGTGCTCTCTGTATACATGTTGTATTGGATGTACAATGCAGCTTGGTGCTGGGGGGTGGCAGCGTGGTTACAAGCGTGATGTAGAGAGAGTTGGTTGGTGAGGATGCTCAGAGGAGGACAGCTTGTGGGTCGCCATGCTCGCCGGCGGGAGAGAGGGCCGCCAAGCAGCGGCGGAGGAGGAGGTGTTGCTTGCTGGTTGGTGTAGGTAGAAAAGAGAGGGGTCACCACGAGGTCAGGTCTTATATAGCGGAGGTAGGCGTGGCTTAGTAGTTGACCTCAGTCATGTAAGGCGGCGCTGGTTGACCTAGACCACGAGGCATACACTGGGGAATTCACGGGATCGGCTACTCAGCGACAAACAGCGTCTGTGGGGGAGAAATCCACTACAGTATGAAACAATTAACATACTAAGACTAATAAGTCACATTCATTCTACGCGATATACTGGTTATATTACGGGCCAAGTTGTCGGTCACTTGTACCACAAACAACCTAACAAACACAATGATATATAACCCGTATTTTTTTTACATTTTTACTTTTATTCTCTTCACCAGTGATCGGCTCGTTAGCCGCTTGGGCGATCTGTTACGTCACTGTTACGCACTGTTGGCAAGTACTGGGCATGCACCGGCTCCTGAATGTATCTGAACCTGCTCCAGTGTTTATCCTGTCTGGTCTTGAAAGAGCTCACACTCGGTGCCGTCACCACAGTCTCTGGCAGATTGTTCCAAAAGTTCACAACTCTTACTACGAAAAAGTTACCCTTCATAATTTTCCCGACTTGCGGCTTCTCTAACCTTGAGTTGTGTCCCTTTGCGGGACGAGCGTCTGCCATCTCCAGGTAAGGACACTCGACCGAGTAGTGTGGCGGTCGACAGAGTTAAGAAGAAAACCCAGAAATTCAAGACGTGGGTTGGGTCAAACGATGAGCAGGACAGGAGGATGTATGCAAGAGCCAGAAACCAAGCAAAGATAGAGTGTAGAAGGGCTGAAAAGGAGTTCCAGAGGCTGGTTGCAAGCGAGGTCAAGTCAAACGCAAAGGCGTTTTACCGCTATGCAAAGTCGAAAATAAAAACGCGAGCAGGAGTATCAGACCTAAGGCTTGAAGATGGTAGTTACGCAGATTTTGACCAGGATAAAGCTGAGGCATTGAACAGCTTCTTTTCCTTGGTGTTCACAAGAGAGGATGTGATTAACCTTCCTGGGTTTGAGGAGAGACGGTTCGATACAGCACTGACCCACATTGTGTTAACAGAAGAGGGTATTAGAACTAAAATGTCAAAGCTAAAGGCCCATAAGAGTCCCGGCCCGGACATGGTGCATCCCGGAGTGCTAAGAGAGTTGTGCAACGAGCATGTCGAGCCCCTGAAGATCCTGTTTTGTAAATGCCTGGATGAACAAAAGGTCCCCAGTGAATGGAAAGTGGCTTTTGTGAGTCCTATCTTCAAGAAGGGCGATCGTCACTCCACGAACAACTATAGACCGGTGAGCCTGACCAGCATAATATGTAAAGTATATGAGAGTGTTATCAGAGATGCAGCAATGGAACATCTACTACGAAACAACCTTGTAAAGGATTGCCAACACGGTTTTATGCCGGGGCACTCCTGCTTCACAATTGCTCAAGGTATTGGATATTTGGACCCATATTCTGGAACGGGGTGGTAATACGACAATATTTACCTAGATTTTGCCAAGGCTTTCGACAGTGTATCCCACGGAAGGTTGAAAATCAAACTGGAAGGGTACGGAATTCGGGGAAATGTCCTAGTGTGGATAGAAGACTTTCTACATGACCCCAAGCAGTGTGTGCTGATTTATGGCACGAAATCATCATCCGTACCTGTCACAAGCGGGGTACCACAGGGCAGTGTATTGGGCCTGCTGTTGTTTGTTTGTTTCATAAATAACATGCCTGACGTTGTACACTCCTCCATACAAATGTTTGCCGATGACGCCAAGTTATTTCGAGAAATCAAGAACTAAGCGGACTGTGAAGAGCTGCAGAAGGACCTAAGTGGGCTCCAAGAATGGTCGAAGAAATGGCTGCCGAGATTTAATGTCACGAAGTGTAAGAGGATGCACCTGGGGCGTACCAACGGTAAGGAGGCGTATCATATGTCCCAACGGGATGAAGAAACTCTCGGGGACTCCAAAAACTATTACAATGTTCCTGCACTGGAAACGTTCCCATTGTTCCTCCTCTCCCTTAACAGCAGGTCCGTTAATTATCATTTCTTCGACACACTTCTTCAGAGTCCCTAGCTGCTGTAGAACCTGTTCTGATCCTGCATTACTCTCCGCCACCTCCCGTGGCCCTGCTAATGCCTCAGCATAACTCCTCTTAGCACCACCTCCATTCTATCGGCTACTTCCTCAGTCTTAGCAAGGATCTCTTTCCTACAGTAACTTGCTCTAGTTTGGCAACCAGCAGGGCTCCAGCTTCTTCTATTTTCGTCCCTAGGGAACTCGTTCCCTTATGGCTTGCAATCGGCTCTTTCAACCTTGACTATGCAATCAGGGCAATACCAGCAACAACCTTCCTGCTTTACGGCAGTTAGCATCTTCCTAAAAGTTTGCACTAGTCAGGCCAGTATCCTCCATATCCGACATACCCATGCAGTAATCACATATCATACTCATGGTTGTTGTTGTTGTGAGGGTGGGGGGGGGGGGGGTGCAGAATGTGTATAGATCTACACCTATTTAAAAAATAAAGAGAGAGAAAAAAAGAAGAACAGTAGAACAGTACTTAGCTGCTCTCTGTTGGATTTAACCACCTTCCCTGTTGCCTATAGAGTTGTCTTCTGCTATCACTGTGTACACTGTATCTCCCTGTGAATGGTGTATTGTAGACACAGTCCAATCTTCATAGGCACGATCCTGAAGGAGACAAAGAGCATGAAGACCAAAGAGATCGATCTGAAGGTGACTAGCGTCGGAGAGTGAAAAGAAGTCGATCCATCAACATTCCCAGAATCCCCGTTATTAAAGACCTGCCTTCTTCACTGGAAGCATCGGTGGCGGACACCAGAGCCGTTGCCAAGTGGAGGCACCTCCAAGGAACCACACCACTCCACTCACCGAAAAGAGTGGATCTCCTGATAGGGTTAGATGTACCACAAGCCCTAACACCGTTAGAAGTAAGGATCGGGGTGAATGGAGAGCCGTTCATGGTGTGCACATTTCTAGGATGGACCATAAATGGACCAGTGTCTCCCACATCACCCAGTATTGAGCCAAAATAAGCATAGGAAGTTGAGAATAGTTTTTGACTGTGCAGCAACGAATGAGTCAGTGTCCCTGAACAGCCAAGTGATGCAAGGGTCAGACCTCAACAACAAATTAATGGGAGTCCTCATTAGGTTCCGACAAGAAAGGGTGGCACTCATGGCTGATATCAAGGCTATGTTTCAGCAGGTACAAGTACTGCCTGAGCATGGAGACGTCCTGCGCTTCCTGTGGTGGACAGACGACCAGCTATCGGGAAACCCAGGTGAAGGTACATCTCTTCAGGGGAGTGTAGAGCTCATCATGTGCTGGATAGGCATTACGAAGAACATTCCAAGACCACGTGTGAGGGCGCGGGTTCCCTCTTTATCTACACCACCCTCATCTTACTTACTTCTCTTAGTCTTACTCTTACTCAGTTCCGTCATCTATTCTTTTGGTAGCATGGACATTCTTTTGGTAGCATGGTCGAGGGTCTAGGCACGTGAGTATGGTAATTCTGGTATCAAGTCACTTGGATGGAAATAAAGGTAAAATACTGTGGGAGAAATGAATACACATAAAGTACTCTAAAAACAAGCTTATTAATATGCAATCAATGGGGAAAGATATTGTATTAATCATATAACTACCAGGCTCAACTCCTGGGCTTATTGCAAACTCAGTACTTACTCAACATACTCGTTAATAATTAAACTAGCACATACAGGGGTCCACTACCCAACATGGGATAATTATTTCCATCTAATTATCCCTAACATACATGTTACAACCCTCTCTGTGGACATACACTTCCAAGGAGTAACCCAGGGTAGAACACTAGGGCTCACGATTGTTGTTATTGTGGGGTAGCCAGACACATGGCGGGTCTGGGGTCTGGCCCAAGGAAGCCATGGGGCACATTAATCAGGCAGCATCCGTGCCATCGTTTCGTATATGATCCCTGTTGGTCATCTACTACATCCGAGGCCGTTGTTAAATGGTTGCAAGAATCACCATGGGATCTGGAGAAACATTGGAAGCAGCGTCAGGGAACATAACAACACAAACAACTCTCTTGTCTAGACGACAGACGTATTTACGTTATATTACTTCTACACTGGGTGAATGACAATTCAACTGTTAAATCATGAACACCGGTGAACACTGATATTCACTACAATTGACTGAATTAACTGAATGGCTACACAAAACATACCTGGAGAAACATTGGAAGCAGCGTCAGGGAACGCTTTCCTTGGTTGGTCTTGGGTATATATACCCCTGAGTTGCCAGTGATCGCTACTCGGCAATGACAATAATTACAAACAAACTAACTGTTACTCATTCAAAGATGACCCTCAGTTGACAAAGGTCTGGCGAATTACTGAGTTGATATACACAGACTAATTCAAGATTGAGCTTCCCAGGAGAAAGTGGAATAACAACACATTGATAACTGTTTTCACAAAGGCGGGACTCTGGGAGGGAACACAAGTGCAGCGTCTATGGGGAAAAAACATGTCTTCTCAGGGGTCGCTAACTCACTCATGTTTTGCGGGCGTGGAGTTTAATAAGAATCATTAGTTAAATAGATCAGCAGTCTACGTGACCATGACAATGTTATGTTCATCGTGCTCTGTATCTTGGTAACTAGTCATAGTATCAATACATGACAGTGTTATTAGTATAATATTGTAACTTTTACCCTACAGTTATTGTTGTAAATCATGGACAGGAAGGATACATAAATTCTAATATCAAGTGTACGGTTTACTCAAAGCCACCCCAAGTCAGACAATGCGTCACACAAAGTTACACTGTGTGTGTGTGTGTGTGTGTGTTGTACTGGGCACATCATTGTCATTCCTAAAAACCCATTTTAATTTATATTACGCTACATAACATTCAAATCTACGGCGCTTGTAGAATCTCAGGAGAGACGTGTTTTTCCCATCTGTTTTACCCTCAGGATCACCCCCAGTAAGTCCCGCCTTCGAACACAGTTGTCACTACGTTTATTGCACTCTCTACTGGCAAACTCAACCTTGAATTAGTCTGTGAAAATCAACTTTAGTAATTCGCCAGACCTTTGTCAACTGAGGGTCATCCTTGAATGAGTAACAGTTAGATTGTTTGTAATTTCTGTCAGTGCGTGAGTAGCGATCGCTGACAACTCAGGGGTATACAAACCAGCGCGAGGCGGGAGGAATAAACCTCCCGTATCATCTTTCACCTTCGTTCCCAGGTATGTTCTGTGTTTATAAGCATTCAGCTTGATTCAGTCTATTGTAGTGAATATCAGTGTTCATGCTTTAACAGTGGAATTGTCATTCATCCAGTGTAGGAAGTAATATAACGTAAATTATCTGACGTGGCGAGACTGAAGATTTGTTTGTGACCCACCATGCTTCCCTAAAAAACCTCCCGTATCATCTTTCACCTTCGTTCCCAGATCGAGGGAGGGGGGGGGAGGCTTAATTGAAACCCACCGGTCACTCGGAGCCGGTGGATACCCAGCAGTGGTCAATATAGGAGTGATGGCGCTGATTCGGCATGATTAATAGGCTCTACTCTACCTCGTGGGCCGAGGACCCCAGACCCACCTCGTGTCGGAGTGTAACCGACCACAACAGCAGTTGTTAGAGGCAGGGCCGGTGCAAGATGATTTGGTGCCCAAGGCAAGCCTTTAGATGTGCGCCCCCTTGAAAGTTTTGATAAGCTAATGTAGGTACAGTAACCCATTACTACATTGTTTCTGCTCCGACCCTCCACGGCTCCACCACAGTGTCCACCACAGTTTTCCTTTAATTTTTAATTTTATCCAAGTTTGCCCTGAATTTGTGGCGCCCCCAGATGTTTGCGCCCTAGGCGATCGCCTAGTTCGCCTAGTGGGTAGCGCCGGCCCTGGTTAGAGGCGCCAGTGCTATACCCTGGGACAGGCCTTGGAGTTATGGTCCACAGTGTAGTCGTATGTGTTTGTTAATAATTACTCCATGTTGGGTAGTGGACCGTGTATTGTGAGTAAGGACAAGGAACTGGTCCTGCTATGTAATGTAATGTGACACCAGTAAGAGGGTGCACGGTAAGAGTGTAATATCTGAGTAATTGCTGTTGAGTAAATAAGAAAATAAGTAAATAAGAAATACGGAGTCTGCAATAAGCCCAGGAGTTGAGCCTGGTAGTTTGATTTTATAGTAATAAACTTGTTCTTTAAGTATTTTAGGAGTATTCATTTCTCTCACAATAGTTACTTTTATTTCCGTCCAAGTGACCATGATATCAGAATTACACTACCCATGTGCCTAGACCATCGACATGCTACCAACAAGAATTGAGGTTAGGTAGTATCAAAAATGAACTGAAGTAAGTAGAAGGAGCATTTGAAAGAACTAAGACATGTTGTGGTTTCACCCTTCTTTCCCCTTATCGATCTGGTCAATGAAAAACCTAACCCAATGCCTAGTCCACTCTGCACGCTACCTAACGAGCTACATGCTGTCCAGAGGGGGTCTGGTGGCAGCAACCCTTAGAAATTAAGGTTAGAGTTAAGTATTCCCCCTTAGAATTAGTGACCCCCAGTCTGGCAGTATAGTGTGTGTGTGTGTGTTCTGTAACATTAAGTTTCATCCTTAGTAGGTAAGATGTTTCATAAAGAGGTTTCTCCCATTCGTCATTGTGAGCATCGTCCCAGAGCACACTGTTTCCATCAAAACCATGGTTCATCCTTATTTCCCTTCTTCAGTGTAACTTTTTCCATATGGCTAAGTGCTTGCTTTTCATTTCTTTATTTACCAAAATAATGTGGATCAGTTACACTTTTTTTTTTTTTTTTTTTTTCTTTTATCCTCTTCGCCACTGATCGGCTTGTTAGCCGCTTGGGCGATCGGTCACGTCTCTTTTCCTTTATATTCTTCACCAAAAGGTCGGCTCGCTAGCCGCCCGGGCGATCGGTCACGTCTCTGTCACGTACTGTTGGCAAATATTGGGCATGCACCGGCTCCTGAATGTACCTGAACCCGCTCCAGTGTTGGTCAAGTCTTCTCTTGAAAGAGCTCACACTCGGTGCCGTCACAACACTCTCTGGTAGATTGTTCCAAGAGTTTACAACCCTCACTCCGAAAAAGTTTGCCCTCACGGTTTTCTGGACTTGCGGCTTCTTCAATCTTGAGCTGTGACCCCTTGTGGGGCGAGCGTCCGCCAACTCGAAGTAAGGACACTCAACTGAGTAGTGCCCCCTGAGATGCTTATAAACCTCAACTAGGTCCCCCCTTGCCCGCGTTATTTAACACATACATGCACTTAGAGCATAAAGTTTGTTTTGACTATTGGTTAATTGAAACCCCCAAAATATTTTTCACATTTATTATGCATAAACATTGCAAACATATCTATGTGATTATTGTTGTATATAACATATATTTAATGTCTGGACACATTCCCAAGAGTTATGCATATTAATGCATAGATTTTGTTAGCATATTTATGTGAAGTGACGTAAAACCACATAGTAAAATACCTGGACAAATTCCCGAGAGTTAGGAAACGAAGTCTATGTGGCCCCAACGAGGTTACACCAGAGCGCTAACTCCCCCGCCACCCCCTACAAGGCACCTTCATGGGCAGAGATTTAATTCTTGACCACAGGATCCCGAGGCAAGGCTACTACCACTGAGACACCTCGTGCCCATAGGTTAATACCGTGTCCAACCTCCATCTGCTGCTATAACTTCATGCAATCTGGTGGGCATGGAATCTACCAGATTGCTGCAGATGTTCGGTGTCCTCCTTATTCCCTCTCACACATTATGTGCGTGTCTCCTCACTACCTCCCTCGTTTTCTCCTCAACATCCCATTCAACAACTTTATGCGCCCATAGATTTTCTATTGGATTACAATCGGCTCCTTTAGGGGGGCCAGTCCAATAGAATAATCTG
This sequence comes from Homarus gammarus, assembly GCA_958450375.1. Lineage (NCBI taxonomy): Eukaryota > Metazoa > Arthropoda > Malacostraca > Decapoda > Nephropidae > Homarus > Homarus gammarus. The sequence goes on along the minus strand of CAUDMG010003433.1, from coordinate 664,597 downwards.
TGGGTGCGCCTCAAACCAACGCTTGACTGCTCGACTTGTATGTATTGGACTGCAGTCGTGAACCATACGTAGGCTGTGGGTCTGGGATGGCATGAGTTGCTGGGAGGATGGTTAGCAGTCCTGTTGAACTGGCAGGTAGACAAAATAGAAAACTCACAGCCAAACTGTAAGAAAACCCATGGACAATGAGACATTAGTAAAATATACCGGGTTATTTTAGCGCGTACCCACACATTATATACAGACCTATTGGTTCTTGCGAGGCTGTTTGGTTATGCTAGGGTGAGGGAAAGTGTATGTATATATATATATATATATATATATATATATATATATATATATATATATATATATATATATATATATATATATATATATATATACACACACACTTTCCCTCACCCTAGCATAACCCTAGCATATATATATATATATATATATATATATATATATATATATATATATATATATATATATATATATATATATATATATATATTTATATTTATATATATATGCTGATAACCACCAGGAAAGAAGAAAACACGAAGTTCCCAAGCGCTTTCGTGTAATTCACAAGGATGAATTATACGACTTACCCTTTGAGCAACCGTGTCCACACTGATACGGCAGGCGTCCCTACACACGACGTCAGGTCGGTCATTCCTATGTGCTTCGGTTCTTCATTTCGTAACTCCAGTGTGTGGTGCTTTCTCTCACGTCCAATGGTTAAACGAGATTTTTTACGGTTTGCAAAAAAATGCAACATTACAGTATGTATATTAATATAGATTTTCCTCCATGTATTGATACTATGACTAGTTACCAAGATACAGAGCACAATGAACATAACTTGATAATGATAGTGAAGCCTGGAAGGGTTCATATCATAACTTGTGTGTTCGTGCATATGTTGCCCCATGAGAGTTACCTTGGGCCTCCATGTGCCCAGGTGGGATGGTCAAAGTATTACACTATAAGTGTATCAAATGAGGAGTGACTGATCCACATGTAATTTAAGGTTTTTGAAATATGTAGTTAAATTAAACACAATTTTTCATATGGTTATGCGAATGATGGGAAAATAAAAGATATAGATGGGGTGTGGTGGAAGCATCGTGGTCTGGCACACACACACACAAGCGCTGTAAATGTTGTGTGGATTCACTGGGTGGTCTGGAAGTGTTTATTTCCATTCATAATTTCATAAACTACAACCTACTGTATGGTAATTTTTCTTCGTGTTCTTATATAATGATGATAATGCAGAGTATAAAATGCCATATACAATACTTATACATAATGTCATCTATACAGCCATACTATGACTATGTGTGTTCGTGGAAGTGTTGCCTCATGATAGTTAGAGTGGGCCCCCATCCAGAAAGGAAGCTGTACTAACCTCCAGCACCGACCCAGGTGGGCTACAGATTATGGTTTCTGACTGTACAATGCAGTGCTAGGGAGTTGCTGTGTGGTGAGGGGCTTGTTGAGAGGAGGTCTTGTTTGTTTGAGAGCATTGAGTAGAATGACCTTCACAACTGTTGTTGTTTGTTGTTGAGATTGTCGGACCGTAGTCCGACACGGGCCTTTGCCTGTAAGCGGCCCGTTTGGTGGTTCTGGCTGGAGCTCTTGGAGCAGCCAGACCGGATTTGGGATTGGGGATGGAGGTTGTCCTACCTGCAGATATGAAAGGATACTGCAGGTTTGCAAATGTGAGCAGACCCTCGGTCAGTGAACGCTTACCACCAACCCCCACTCTTGGATGTGATCAGTTTCGGAGTGGCATGCCCCCTGAACTGGGGTCCACACTTGCTGGGGAAGGATACTTCCTAAGCTTTCTGGGTGGTAGGTATCATGTGATGACCTGGAGAAGGTGGTGAATGTGGTTTGTTTGGGCCTTTCTGGTTAGAGTGACCGCTGGTGTTGTGTGTTCTTCTTGGAAGTTTCGGAGACCTTGTGTGACTTTGCAGTCGAGGAGATAGTGTTCCAGTGGGTTGACCGCTGGCTCCTGACAGTAGGTGCATTCCCTGACATTTCCGACCGTCTGGTAGGTGCACTTGTACCCTAGTTGTAGTCGATGAAGGCTAACTTGGATTTATCTTGGTGTTTTCTTGTCCGCGAATGGTGGTTCCCCTTTTGTAGCCACCAGGTACCATTTGGCTGATTGGGAACCAGCGTTGAATGCATCAAGGAAGCTCTTTTGGATGTGGAGCTTGGTAATCTTTCTGAGGTGGTTCTTGATCTGTTGCACGCTTCTGGGAACTTGAATTTGTACGCTTCTAAAACGTGTGGCTACCTTGGCTGCTTCGTCTGCCATGTCATTTCCCCAGATCCCTAGATGACTGGGAATCCAGTGTAAGACGACAGGGTGGTTTTGTCTTTGGAAGTCTTTTACTTTTATCCTCTTCACTACTTATCGGCTTGTTAGCCGCTTGGGCGATCAGTCACGTCTCTGATTACTTTTCCTTTTCTATTATCCTCTTCACCAAAAGATTGGCTCGTTAGCTTCTCTGGTGATCGGTCACGTCTCTGTTATGCACTGTTGGCAAGTATTGGGCATGCACCGGCTCCTGAATGTACCTGAGCCCGCTCCAGTGTTGGTCAAGTCTTGTCTTGAAAGAGCTCACACTCGGTGCCGTCACAACACTTTCTGGTAGATTGTTCCAAGAGTTTACAACCCTCACTCCAAAAACGTTTGCCCTCACAGTTTTCTGGACTTGGCGGCTTCTTCAATCTTGAGCTGTGACCCCTTGTGGGGTGAGAGTCTGCCAGCTCCAAGTAAGGACACTCGACTGAGTAGTGCCTCTTGAGATGCTTATACACCTCAAATAAGTCACCCCTTGCCCGTCTGTAGTATAAGCTAGGCAAGTTCAGGCGCTCCAATCTCTCAGGGTAACTGAGGTGCCGAAGTGCAGGCACCAGTCTGGTGGCCATCCTTTGAATATTTTCAACCAACTGACAGTCCCTAGCATATCCCGGGCACCAGACGGGGTGACAGTACTCCAGATGAGGAAGCACTTCACTCTTGAAGATCATTACGAGGGACGGACCGTCTAGATATCTGAACGACCTTCTTATAAGACCCAATAGTTTATTTGCCTGATTTACCTTCTCGCAATGGCCCGAGAACTTCAGCTCATTGTCAACATACACACCTAGGTCCTTCTCACAATCAGTTTCAAATAGTGCAGTTTCTTCATCCCATTGGGACATATGATACGTCTCCTTAACGTTGGTATACCCCAGGTGCATCCTCTTACACTTCCTGACATTGCATCTCGGCAAGTCTTCTATCCACGCTTGGACATTTCCCCTAATTCCGTACCCTTCCAGTTTGATTTTCATCCTTTCGTGGGGTACACTTTCTCTTCATGAATGGTGTAAATAGTAAACACATGGGCACTCTCATCATTATCAGGTTCAAAATTACTAACACTCTCATGAATACTGTTTTTCAATTCCTTCTCATCACCTTCAACAACATTTACTCTACCTTTATCACTTTTGGCTGGGGCTGTAATTTCTTTCTCACAGGCAGGAGCAATATGTCCAATATGCTAACAATTGTAACATCTTGAATTTTTTAACTTACGCTGAAAGCTTCCATGTTTCCCTAGGCATCTCTTACATTTTAAATCAGCATGTATTCCTTGTTTTGTGGCATAATTCTTCCTTTTAGCTACAGTTACATTACACACTGAGCCGCTACTGCCAACTGTTTCACTACCGACATTGGGAACAAATTCTCTGGTGTTTTTCTCTGCTAATTCCATGCTTGTGGCTATTTGACATGTGTTTTCAAAGGTTAAGTTAGTGGTGTTCATTAACTTATTTTGTATTTTTTTTATAATTCAGACCTATCACAAACCTGTCTCTTAGAGCTCGGTTCAAGAACTGTCCAAAGTTACAGTGAATGAATAACCTCTTCAAAGCAACTATATAATCACTTACTGATTCATCTTTCCCTCTATCTCTTGTGCCAAATTTGTAACTTTAAGCGATCTCAAGTGGAGCAGGATCAAAATGTTGCTTCAGAATCTTGGTAATCTGAATCAGTGAGGAGTCTTTTGGTTTGTCTGGAGCAAGCAGATTGACCAGAGTAGAATAAACATTAGCTCCTACCTCTGTCAAAAAGATTGCTTTCCTTTTCTCTTCAAGGGCCTTCTTCTTCTGAGCATCACCACCATCCTCCATTAATTCATTTGCCAGGAAGAAGTCCATTCTCTCAAAATATGATGTAAAGTTCTCCTTGTCTGTATCATACTCCCCCACTCATCCGCTGTATCCACGATGTATCCACTTACGCCAGCCATGGTTGCTCTCTTCACTTAAATTCTCCAGGTTCAGAGTAGCCTTCCCTTCAGTGTTCACTATCCTCTCTTCAAGGACTTCACCAACACTTTGTGAATCCCATCCTCGTCGCCAGTGTACAGAAGTATCTTACATTATTTAATGGGAGAATAAGAAGCCACATGCTCAGTCTTACTCAGAGCGTTTATTCGTTGTTGTTGTGTACCATGTGCCTAACACATTCGTGATTACACAGGCCTAAACACATTCTAACTTTGGTAAGAAGTAACATAATACATAATGTATATATAAAATCAATAAAGGTAGCATATAAACATACACATACTGTATATAACAAGGTGGTTCCTGTGTCTCTCTCCCAGAGCCCCGTCAGGGGAGTCTACATCCCTAGTGTTTAGGGGGGGGGGATGTGGGACATGCGACTCCCTTCCCAGGTGGACCCGCACGATCACGGTTACCCAGGAAGGCTCGGCGGAGGGATGGGTTCTGCTCCTTCTCCCTTTTGTGTTCACAAACTCCTGGGAGGGAGGTGAACAGTTACAGGAAGGACCCAAGGACGAATACACCTCTAGGATGCAGGTCCCCAGGCCAGAGCAAGATAGATGGAAGAATGAAGGAAGAATAGCCACTGGAGCAAGAAACACCAGTGGGATCGCGGCACAACTCCGCTGCAGGAAGCAGTTACAGAGCACCCAATCTGGGCCGCCTCTGATCAGGAGACACCCCTGATCAATGGGGAGACACAGAGAGGACGTTGTCTGGAGCAAGCTTTCCGAATGTTTGGGTGGTGGTTAGTGGCGTCAAGTAATGGTCATTTGCTTTCCAACGGTCGTCAACAGTTTAGGACAAAGGCTGGCTTGCTGGCTTTGGCAGTGAAGGGTCTTGAAAGAGGGTCTGCTCTCACGGTTCAAAGTTCAAAGTTGTTAGGGTTTTCTGGCCTCTTCGCCATTAGGCTATTTCGGCCGGAGCTGATGTTTTCTTTCTTCTTCTAATCTTGCTCTTCTTTTTTGCTACAACTAATCTGATGTTCTTGTTTCTTCTTTTCTTGTTATTCTTGTGTTCTTCTTGTTCTTGGTATTTTGGTTAGTTCTTTCTTCTTGTTGTTTTTTATTGGGGATGAATTATGGTATGCATGAGTGATATGATGGTGATTTACTGACAGACCAGATGAAATGGCTTGTCAGGTGACTAGTTTCTCTGTGATTTTTTTTTTTTTTTTTTTTTTTTTTTTTTTTTTTTTTAAAGTCTTTTGTAGCCCGTGTCTTTTTGTTTGAATATGTGTTGGTGGGTGTCAGTTTAACTTGATAAATGTGAGTGTTGTATGTAATGATAAGGTTTGTGATGTGTTTCTCATGTTGTATGTTTTAATTTTGTTTTATTCATTTTTATTTTCTTTAGGCATGGTTGTATACATATAATAGATATAAAAAGAGTTCATGCGTGTGTCAATCATAGCGTGCCGATAAGATGGGTCTCCTTGAGGAAGGTTATTACAACGTCACTGATGGTGACATCATCTTGCAATAGGTTGGGTACAGTCAGCACGAAGCCTTGCTCGGCAGCTAGGATAACCAGCTGCCGGCGCTCTGGTTCGTACTGGCTGCACTCAGTCAGAATATGTTTGATGGGCTCTCACGGTGAGGCAGGGGGGTATTTATATGATTCTGCCAGATCAAGAGTCTTAGTGCGAAGATGGAAAACGCTGCTGATTGGCCGAGGTGAAGGCGGCAACTGGCCAATCACCGCACAGTTCGAAAGTGGTTGGCTGAGGAATGGATGGCAAGTGACCAATGCTGTGCCTGTCTGTTTATTGTTACCTTTGCTAAAAATGCGGTGTCTTGCATTAAAATCTCCCAGGATGTACATTGAGATATTATAATTTGTTAGTTTCAGTAGGTCTTCCATTGGGAGGGATGGTCTTCTTAGGGGTAGGTATGTTGTTGCGATTATTATTTCACCCTGTGTTGTCTGTACTTTAATGGCAAGGAATTCGCTGTTAAAGTTGTCTCATAGTATGTGTTTGATACCTTTTTTCACCGCTACGGCAACTCCGTCATGTTTTTCTCCACTTTTGATCGATTGGTGGGTGTCGTAGTTAAATATTTTGATTTTGTTGTTCTTGGGTTCGCTGTGTGCACTTATTAGTACTATATCTGGATTGATTTCATTGTATATGTTACAAAGCATGAGGTGAGGGCAATAACTGGCCAATCTGCAAGCGACTCTGGAACTTGCTGCTGATTGGCTGAGGAGAGGACGGCAGGTGGCCAGTCAGCAAGCGGTTCAGCAGAAGCGGAGGCCGTGGTATGGAACTCGCTGCTGATTGGCTGAGTTGAAGACAGGAGAGAAGTTGTAGGGGAGAGTATCCACTACAGTAGCACTAAAGATCTTCTGTGACCATCTCGGACTGAAAACATCCAATACACTTGTTGTGTGTACACTGTAGTGGATCTCTCCCCTACAACTGCACAGCCGCATTCCAATGCGACAGTAGGGTGTATCATAAGAGGGAAGATCAGCTAAAACTAATGGCCCATCACTTTTTTGGTAGATTTTAGTGTATATAAACAGAAAATAATTTCAGTTTCAATATTTTGCAACCTTTTGCTAGGTAAATTTTAGCGTGAAATTTATCGAAAATCTAACGTACAGCTGCATTAGTGCATTACAATTAAATAGTGAACATTGCTTTCTGACTTCATTCTTTAACAACCCAACTAACAATATTTTTTTCTGTTTCAGATTCTGATGCATTTATAAGTTGATAATATTTGCGATGGCTGCTTGTGTCAGGACGAGGAACCAAAAATCCAGCCATCTCAGTCACTATCTTGGGTCTGGGAGAGAGCTCCTGAAGTCGGAGTTGCCTACATTGAGAGATGCTTTGAGATACGGTGTTTTAATCAGGCAAATCAGTGAAAAGAACCAAAGAACTTACACAAACAAAGACATTGCCAGTGATATGACCAAAGCTGTCTTGGCACAGTACACTCTGGCTAACGCTCAGTTCAAGCCTCCAGTCATAACAAGTCAGAAGAAGATTAGTGAAAGACTGCTAGCCAGTTGGGAAAAGGCAAGAGATATCTCTCTTGGGAGAGGAAAACTTGCAGTTAAGGACAGCTTTGCCAAGCAACTGGACCAGTTATTTGACATAATTACTTGCAAGTGCCCAATTGTTCTCTGTCCTGCGTTTGGATGCGATCGTGACTGTAAATCCGAGGCCCACATCTCCTGTATTTGCAAGCGTGAACTGAAGATTCCTGTGATCGAACTGGCATTTGTCAAAGCACAGAGAGAGAAGACTGGCAGTATAGGGGCTCTCATGATTTCTAGCCAAGATATTCCGGAGTCCAAGAGACAGGAGGCTGCCACAGAGAGACAGAAGAGGAGAAGAGTTGCCGAGGAAAAGAGACTTGAGAAGGCCCAGGGTGAGGTAAAAAAGGCCGATGATTGGAGTCAAGCTGATTCAGAGTTTAATGACTTCCCCATGGCTGATCCGAGTGCTGACCAGGAGAATGGTGACTTTGTCCCTAACCCAGAAAATAATGATCCCAAACCTTCCAGGCATAAGATTCGAAATAGGAAAGATATCCCGAGCATAGCTCTGGCCAGCATGCGACACCACACTGGTCTCAGAGAAACTGCAGAGATAGCAACAGCTGCCTGGATTGACGGTGGTTTGATAACACCTGATGATGTTCACCTGGTGATAGATCATAACAAAGTAAGGAGAGCTCAGGAGAAACTTGTCAGTAACCTAGAAGAGTTTGATAAGGGGATAAGAGAAAATGGAATCAATTGTTTGTTCTTTGATAGGAGAAGGGATGACACTAAAGTGTTCATGAAAGTTGGAGATTCTGACAAGTTGTTCCCTGCCATGGTGAAGGAGGAACACTACTCCTGCTGCAGTGAACCAGGAGGGAAGTATTTGTGGCATTTCACTCCAGAGAAAGATGACATCAGGAAACCAGCTGAGATAGTGGCAGATAACATTGTGAACTGGCTCAGAGAGAGGAACGTAGACCAGACCCTGCAGGCCATTGGAGGGGACAGCACCAACACGAACACAGGGTGGCAAGGGGGGATCATACAGTGGATAGAGTGGAAGATTGGGAGGAAGCTGGTCTGGATTGTTTGTGACCTCCACACCAACGAGTTGCCACTCAGACATCTGATCCAGGAGCTGGATGGCAAGACTCTTTCAAACAACAGATGGTCTGGTCCTCTTGGCAAGATGCTGGACTCTGCCACTGAGTTAGAAATAAATCCGAGCTTTGAAAAAATCACAGTTGGCCCTCCACTCGTTGAGCTTGCACATACTGTCATTGACGACCTGAGTACTGACCAGTACTATGGTTACATGATTTGCAGTATCAAAACTGGGGTCATGCCTGATAGACTTGCTTACCTGCAGATAGGTCCAGTCTCACATTCTAGGTGGCTCACAACGGCTCTCAGGTTCTGCAGAATTTGGGTCGCTCATCATAAACTGAAAGGGAACCAGCTTCACAACCTGAGACTTATTGTCCAATTCATCGTGAGTGTCTACTTGCCAAATTGGTTCAACACCAAGGTCAAGTCATCGTTCTCCGAAGGTCCGAGGCATGTTCTCTTCCAGCTTTAGCTCCTGAGGAGTCAGCCAAGGAAGGTTGTTCAGATTGTGGAGCAGACTGTGAGGAGATCTTCCTGGTATGCTCGTCGAGGCAGTTCTGCAGACAATGCTCTGCAGTAAGGATGAGGAGGAGAGAAGAGTGGCAGTCAAAAAGATCTTGGATATGAGACTTATGAGAGGATCTGGGCATGACGAATCAGTTGGTGATGATTCCTTCAGGGTCAGGAAGACTCCTGAAGTCAATCTAGGTGCCAAGACCCTCACTGATCTCATAGATCTGGATAACATCCAGGCTGGCAGCGAGCCCCCTCTTACCTGCAGCCTCACCAATGTTCAAGTCAGAGCTTTCCTGGACAACCCCATGCATGTCCCTGCCTGGCCCTCGCACACCCAGAGTATAGAGCGTTGTGTACAGCAAGTGAGCGAGGCCAGCAGTCACGTGTACAGCCAGGAGAGGAGGGAAGGCTACATCCGAGCTCAGGTGGTCAGCAGGGAGGTGATGAGTAGAAACAGAAGCAAGAAAGACATGTTCTCTATGGTGTGCAGCAACACCGGGTCGTAGTAGTAAAACCGGTTTTTGTATTTGATGATTTTGTTTTCTAAAGGAATATTAAATTTAATAAATGTGTCAAGATCATTCGTTTCACTATTCTGGATCATTTTCATCCTAATAAATTAACCTGATACATTTACTTTACTTTAAATAAGCTATTTAGTGGTGTTGGTAAAAGGGTGGGAATACTGAATTTTCATAAGATTTCAAGTTAAAATTTACCTAGCAAAAAATGAAAACTTTTCAAATCTGAAGATATCACATGTTTCTGCACATAGAACTACATCATTAATACCATGGGCCGATTTTTCAAAATAAAAAAAAAAAAAATTCGCCTCCGTATGACACACCCTAATGCGACAGTATCCTAGCAACCAGCGAGCTGCTGACGGGGGTCGCCACCTGCGACGTTTGCCCTAGCAATGGAGCCCATCAACCGGCGAGTTCCCACGGGTTTACTTCCGGCTGCTGTGTATATAAGCTCTCAGTCTCTCCATTGAGATTCATTCTACCCTACGTTCCTGAACACGCAACACCTCCTCCGAGCAAGCTCCTCGTTGTTCTCCAGCTCTCATTCAACCTGGAGGACAGCAACACGCAACATCTCCTCTAACGAAGCTCCTGCACAGATACCTCCTCAAGCACGCTACTCACTGAACGTGTCTCTTGAGCAAGCTTCTCACCACACGGCATCTCCAGCACCAGACTGTCTTGTATATAATATATTTTATATAAGAAAACCACCACCTAGAGTTTCCATCCATCCATCCTGAGTGCTAGACAACATAACATCACGAAACCCTACAACACTACTGTACCAGTGTTTGCATTTTCAAATCATGACACTCTCATGGACAGTATTTGTTGGCATCAATGACGTATGTAGAAGTGTGGGTAACTAAATTTGCATAAGCGCACCCAACTCTGTTAGAAAGTAAAAAAAAAAATATTTTTCTAATGTATTTATGTGTGTTTAGATCGATTATGACCTTCATTTCCGTCGGAAATTGGCCGTTTTTTTTTTTTATTATTATTGTTTTTTCGTGGGGCATTTTCCGAAAAAAATAATGGCTAAGCGAATACAAAATACAAAAAAAAAAAGCAAAACATAAACCAAACCAAACCTAACCAAACTGACTCTCACCATATGATGGAATCACTTATTTCTTACCTTACTGGGTGTCTCTTCTTTGTCTTTGGGATAAGGGACTGTAGAGTTATGAGATATTGGGTTCACACTCAGGATGGGATGGAGAAAGGAAACTCACAATGTGCTCACTGTATACATATTGTATTGGATGGACAATGCAGCTTGTTGCTGGGTAGGTAGCATGGTAATAAGCGTTGAGTTGAGAGAGTTGGGTGGTGAGGGTGCCCAGAGGAGGGACACACGGCTTGAGGGGCGCCAAGGTCGCTGGCGGGAGCGGGAGCCGCCGGGCTGGCGCGGAGGAGGAGGTGTTGCTTGATGGTGGCACTGTGTAGAAAGAGGATGGTCACAGCGGAGTCAGGCCTTATAAGGCGGGGGTAGGCATGGGTAGATAGTTGACCCCCGCTCCGTGGGCGGCGCTGGGGGCGTAGGCTGGGGGATTCGAGAAGGTTCGGTGCTTGTAGGGGAGGAATTCACTACAGGACAAATTACCACAATGCCACATATGTTGGTCTTGACGATATTTACATTCGTTCTTGCACTTAGGACACTTTATTGAGGTCGGGAGAACACCATGAGATCGAAAAAAATGCTATAGTTTCTTCGTTTTTTTCCCAAAAACTCACAATCAGCTCCATATAATTGAAGTAACACCCATCGCAGACCTCCATGGTCGGAAATGAATTTGAATTTGGAAATATGAGGGACCCAAAATAAAAATCGAATTTGATTGGGCCAAAAATACCTCGAATTAAACAACAAATAATTTTAATTGATTGCCCCCAAAAAACGCTTTTGATTGGCCGGGTTTTGAACTCACCAGAACGGCGGCCATTACCTCGTGTTGGCCCCACCATGTGAGGTGACTACTCACAGCTATGCTACTCCGCTGTGAACCTGTGGATTCCCGGCATACCACCACACATGAGTAGGAATACGTAATGGAATGTTTGAGAAACTCTGCGGTTGTCACTTGAAGCGACCTATAATACCAGGCGTAGAAACAGTACTGGTGTGTCTCTTGGTGAATCCCTCGTCTCTACCCCTCGAAGGCGGTGTGCGAACGAGGTGCCTGATGTGTGTACCCAGAAATTACAAGGAGTCCCATACTTGCAGGTGTGGAGTGTAACAGGTGTGGTGAGATGGTGCTACAGGGAGGTGAGATGGTGCTGCTATGTATGATAACCTAAGGTACTATATTCCATACAGGTGGAGCAGTCTGATGTGTTGAGTGTTATTGTAAGAAGGGATGACCGAGGTAAGGAGGTCACTAATTGTTATGCGCAATAAGTATGTGGATGACACGCAATTAATGTAAGACGTCCGTTGTTGGGCAGTGTAACCAAAATCGTCGTTGTTCTTCTGAGGAAGGCCAACTCACTTGTATTTTAACGCAATGCAATATGTTTTATAAGGAATAAATTAGTTAAGACATGTTATTGTTTCACCCTTCTTTCCCTTATCGATCTGGTCAATGAAAAACCCAACCCAATGCCTAGTTCACTCTGCCCGCAACCTAACGAGCTACTGCCCAGAGGGGTCTGGTGGCAGCAACCCTTAGAAATTAAGAATAGAGTTAAGTTATCCCCTTAGACTTAGTGACCCCAGAATCTGGCAGTATAAGAGATGAGAGGACACCTCTCGCCTGGGTGTCCATAACTTTGCTTCCTGTGAATAAATTTTTATCTGTAAATATACTGTATATAGTAAAGTGTTACCAAAATAAAGGGCAACAACTGAACAGTGAGTTTCAAGAAAATCCCTGCCTCTTAAATTTCTTTAACAAGCAATTACATTTTTTATTCACAATAAAATGATTAATAACACTCAGGTGATAGTAATGTCTGGAACACTTAAGAACTGGTCTAAATCTTATTAGTTACCAAAGGTTGGGGACCACTGAAGTTTGATAGAGGGGGTCAGGTCTAAACCCTTTACTGAACCCCTAAACCCATTATGGAGTTAATGTATCCATTTTTCTATGTAATGAAGCTTGATTTTTCTGACGATTTATGATTTAATATTTATCAGTTATGACAATTATTATTCATATGAAAAGTACCACTAGCCTGCCTAATTTAACAACCATAATGGCTGCCTTTCGAGGTCAAGGATGGCCAGCCCTAGGGCCACCTAGACGTGAGTTTGTTTGAGGTGTAGAAGCTGCTGTCAGCACAACAACCACACCCCAAGTTAATGAGTTGCATGACCCAGTGTCAACGCTAATTCCGAGAAGACTGACTAGCCATTACCCCAGAACACGATCTGCAAATCGATTAACATCCAAGTTCCCAATTACTGCTGGGTAGACAGAGGCAAATGGAGTAAAGAAATTTGCCCATAGTTTCACCCTGCTAGGGGATCGGACCCGGGTCCACTTGCTTGTGAGGCGAGCACGCTGACCATTACACCACAGGTTGCACAAGCCTAATGTTTGTTCAGAAATGACACAGATAACATACGAGGTTCGACACACAAAAAACGAGACTGATGCTGTAACTCTTTTTATTTACCAAATTAAAAAATCGACTGTGATCGTCTTCAAAGTAGTTCCCTTCTGAGTTGACACACAGCTGCAAACGATGTTGCCACAATTCAAAGCAATTCCACAGATCATGTTCTGTAAAGCTGTTGAGGAGCTCCGTTGTTTTTGCTTTCACCTCTTCTACCGACAAAGAATTGGTTCCTTTGAGCACGGACTTGATCTTTGGGAAGAGGTAGAAGTCACAAGGAGCCAGGTCTGGCTAAAAACTGCTTCACAGACAAAGTGTTGTGGGCTGGCGTGTTGTTCATCTGACAGCATTTTTGGAACCATTTTTGCAAGAACCTTTGTCATGTTCAATTCTTCCATCAGAATGCATCGAACACTTTCCCTGTCTAAATTAACTTTCTCAGCTATTGCATGAACACCCAACCTACGTTTTTTTCTAATCACATCTCGCACTTTTTCAATATTGTCATCGTTAACTGCTGTGCATGGATGGCATGAGCGGTCATCATCTTTCACGGTTTCTCTGCCTTCCAAAAATCGTTTGTGCCATTCAAAAATGCGTGCACGAGACATGCAATCTTCACCGTAAGCCTCGGTCAATAATTGAAAAGTTTCCGTCGCGAATTTCTTAAGCTTAACGAAAAACTTGATGTTAACTTGTTTCTCAGTTTTGCAGTTCGACATTTTCCGACCGAGCGTAAGAACACGTCTATAGTTCAACGCGCTTCCACTTGTACTGAGTGAAGTGATTGAGTTGAGCCTTGTCACACTGTGACAGGTTAGAACATGTTCAATAACCGTCTGTATGTCCCTCTCCCCCCACTTTTGGTTCCCGAGTTATAGGGTCAGTCTCGTTTTTTTGTGTCGGACCTCGTAATATATACCCTGTACCTGTGTTTATATTTTTAAGATAAGGAGGATTTATGGGGTTTACTATATAATTTTAATTTCTAACATGCCATGTATTATAGAGGTATTGCATTGGTTAAATTATTCAGCCTCTGAGAAAAGCTTTCATTTTGAGCAATGACACAATCATCTGGTCATACAGCTTGACAGAATATGGAAAAAAGGATGGTATTTAGAGCAGCTTATTTATTTATTTATTCATATCAGTGGTGTAGTGAAAGAGGAGGGGTCAGGGGGAACAAGAACAAAATTAAGCCAAATAACGGTAAATGGGAGAAAGAGGACAATTTATTTACATAGGACACAGTACTCACTTCTGAGAGTAAAAATTGAACATTATCTTCATTCTTGTGTATGGTATTTTGTAAAAGTGCAGAGTTCCTGGAAGCTTTGATTCCTGGACATTGTACCAGAGTGTTGCCCCAGGACCCAGCTGGGAGCCCTAAGGCAGGTGCCTGGATCCCACATCATAAAAGCTTCCCCTCTTCCTCGTGGGAAATTTCTGGCTATATACCTGAATTACAGTTTTTGTACGATACAAAGGACATTAAATAACACAATTGTCAATGCTGACAACACATATTTATTTGATGTAAAAATTCTTACACAAAAATTATGACAGAACAAACTTACATGATTATCCTAGGAAAAGATTTGAACACCTATAATGCAAAGAGATTTAAGGTGTCATATCAAGGTTTCAAAGTTTGTATGATACTATATTTGGGACCAATGTGTATGTATAACAATGTTTATGATATGTCTTTGTGCCCAAATATCAGTGGTATGCCAATTTAAGCATGTGCTGTACAATTATTTTTTAGGTATATCAAGGAGACTACAGTACATACTGAATGGTACCGCTATCAAGGAATGAGTGGATAGCGGTTAGGCCTGTGGGTAGCACTTATACATCATCCACCCTCCTAGTTGCCACCAGACACCATTACAATATGCACCGTGGCATGGCTTTGAAAGAGGATGTGGCTGTGGCATCTAGTGCATATGTAGAAATGTCGCAGTTTGAGCAGTGTTCAAACATGAAATTTTGCTTAAGCTTGGCAAGATGGCGACAGAAGCACAAATCTGCTTGTAGCAGTTTATGCAGATGAAGCTATGAGCAAAAAGACTGTTTCTTGTTTCATTGTCCAAGCTTAAAGCATACTTTCATGTTTGAATGTTGCTCAAACTGTGACATTTCTACATATACACCAAATACCACAGCCACATCTTCATTCAAAGCCATGCCACAGCACTCCCATGGAGCTCTGGGGGATTAGTCAGTCTCATGAAACTGACCTTTTTGGTGGAATGCCAGGTCACCCTTTCTTGGGTGGGGTATTAGTGGGTCTCATGACCTGAAAATGTCTTGAATAAACACAAAAGCTAAAGTATTATTAGGGAGATTGTGATAAATATAAGTATAAATGCGCAAAGTTGTATCACTTCAACATTACGTTAATAACATTTTAAAATATGGAGTGAGAAAGCAGAGAGATGGAGTGGAAGAGGGTAAAATGCACTGTTGTTGCCAAGTGCTCCTCAACAACTGATCTTTAACTTGCCACCATGCAGTCACACAACAAGACCCTCACTCTGGATGCTTGATGTCTTAATTCCGTTTTTTGTTTTTGTATGTATGTATGTATGTGTGACAGGAACACACCGCAACATCACATACACACATCCCAACATCAAACACACACACACCTTCCAACACACATCCTCCAACACCACCAACACACACACCCTCCAACACCCCAACACACACCCTCCAACACCACCAACACACACCCTCCAACACCCCCAACACACACCCTCCAACACCACCAACACACACACCCTCCAACACCACCCACACACCCCCTCCAACACCCCCAACACACCCTCCAACACCACCCACACACACCCTCCAACACCACCAACACACACCCTCCAACACCACCAACACGCACCCTCCAACACCACCAACATGCACCCTTCAAAACCCACCAACACACACCCTCCAACACCACCTACACACCCTGCAACACACACCCTCCAACACCACCCACACACACCCTCCAACACCACCAACATACACACCCTCCAACACCCCCCACACACACCCTCCAACACCACCAACATACACACCCTCCAACACCCCCCACACACACCCTCCAACACCACCAACACACACACCCTCCAACACTACCAACACACACCCCAACACCACTAACACACACCCTCCAACACCCCCAACACCACCCACACACACCCTCAAACACACACTCTCCAACACCATGTGAGACGCAGTGCATACATAATACAGGAATACAGGCTAATAAAAAACGGTGGCAGTGAAGCAAGGCACTGAGTCTCACACAGAGCTGGGGGGGTGTGTTGGGGGTGTTGGAGGGTGTGTGTGGGTGGTGTTGGAGGGTGTGTGTTGGGGGTGTTGGAGGGTGTGTGTTGGGGGTGTTGGAGGGTGTGTGTGTTGGTGTTGGAGGGTGTGTGTGGGTGGTGTTGGAGGGTGTGTGTTGGTGGTGTTGGAGGGTGTGTGTTGGGGGTGTTGGAGGGTGTGTGTGGGTGGTGTTGGAGGGTGTGTGTGTTGGTGTTGGAGGGTGTGTGTGGGTGGTGTTGGAGGGTGTGTGTGTTGGTGTTGGAGGGTGTGTGTGGGTGGTGTTGGAGGGTGTGTGTTGGGGGTGTTGGAGGGTGTGTGTTGGGGGTGTTGGAGGGTGTGTGTGGGTGGTGTTGGAGGGTGTGTGTGGGTGGTGTTGGAGGGTGTGTGTTGGTGGTGTTGGAGGGTGTGTGTGGGTGGTGTTGGAGGGTGTGTGTTGGGGGTGTTGGAGGGTGTGTGTGGGTGGTGTTGGAGGGTGTGTGTGGGTGGTGTTGGAGGGTGTGTGTGGGTGGTGTTGGGGGTGTGTTGGGGGTGTTGGAGGGTGTGTGTTGGTGGTGTTGGAGGGTGTGTGTGGGTGGTGTTGGAGAGTGTGTGTTGGAGGGTGTGTTGGTGGTGTTGGAGGGTGTGTGTAGGTGGTGTTGGAGGGTGTGTGTAGGTGGTGTTGGAGGGTGTGTGTAGGTGGTGTTGGAGGGTGTGTGCAGGTGGTGTTGGAGGGTGTGTGTTGGTGGGTTTTGAAGGGTGCATGTTGGTGGTGTTGGAGGATGTGTGTGGGTGGTGTTGGAGGGTGTGTGTGGGTGGTGTTGGAGGGTGTGTGCAGGTGGTGTTGGAGGGTGTGTGTGTTGGTGGTGTTGGTGGGTTTTGAAGGATGCATGTTGGTGGTGTTGGAGGGTGTGTGTGGGTGGTGTTGGAGGGTGTGTGTGGGTGGTGTTGGAGGGTGTGTGTGGGTGGTGTTGGAGTGTGTGTGTTGGTGGGTTTTGAAGGGTGCATGTTGGAGGGTGTGTGTGAGTGGTGTTGGAGGGTGTGTGTGGGTGGTGTTGGAGGGTGTGTGTTGGTGGTGTTGGTATCAAATTTAATGACAAGCTGAATAATAAGGTAAAAATAAGTGTTTTACTGCGTATGAAAGGTACAGGTATTAGTAAGCACAATTACCGTAATGTAGCTTTAGTAATTAATAAATAACAAATAAAGCAACATTGTGTCGAGTTACAATAGGAATGAGAGGCATGGGTGGAGAGTAAGTGATCAGTTTCTCCCCTCAAGGGTCTCTCCTCCCTCCTCCTCACACCACCACCACTCTCCTCCTTACTCCATAACGTATTTTAAAATGTTATGTAATGCAACATTGAAGGGATACAGTACAGGTATTAAAAAAAAAAAAAATAGGAGATATAAAATTTGTATAATGATAAGAACATCTGCGGTAAATTGAACAAAATCAAACAACTCCTTCTGGTAGTATCGGTTTCCTCATAAATTACTGACTAATGAATTATAGAGAATATGAATTATATTAAGATACTGTACAAAACTACGTTTGGTGTATAGCCGGGGAGAGGATTAATGCTGAAACCTGTGTGAACTTTTTAACTTATCTTATCATGATTTTTCCCTGTGAAAAGGCCATAATTTTGAGCAACATATTACTACTTTAGTGTACAACTTGAAATTCAAATGTACTAAGCTAAAAGGCTAAAAAATTTATCTCTAGTGAAAACTATAGGATGTTTATACTGAAATTAATCATCATCTTGCAAGAATTCCACCAATGCAAGTTATATTCTGCTAAGTCAAGTCTGTGACAATTTATAAGAGAAAAACTTTAAGCCTAAACTAAATTCATCCTGTAAAACCCTGATCACCACCATCTCGCCTCTCTTGCTGGCTGGGAGGAGGTGGGAGGGGACAGTGGGGTGTTCACAGCCAGTGAGGGGAGATTAATTGTCAGTGGAAGGGGAGGGGTGGTGCAGATGAGGGACTCAGGATTATACAAGACAGGGAATTTAAGTTTTTCTCTTATAAAATGTCACTAACTTGACTCAGCAGAATATAACTTGCATTGGTGGAATTCTTGAAAGATAGCGATTAATTTGAGTATAAAAATCCCATGTGTGAAAAAGGTCACAAATGGTCACCTGTAATTAAGCAAGTTACTCAAGATTTATCACTGTAAAGATCTAAAAACATTGTTCACTGTATCTATTATTGTAGCATATTGCACATACAGCCAACAGTGGTTGGAGGGCCCCACTGCCCAATGAATTTCTCAGCTCTCAAACCTCGTTGTGATTGTTTCACAACCGCAGTTGTTTTGGTTGTGATATTTATGCGGTTGCTCTGTAGTTGTGAAGGTTTGTGACATCACTAGTGTGCAATGAGTTTCCATACACCCTGGTTTATTCATTGATCAGTTGTCTAAGTGCAAAATTAGCCAAATTGAGCCATCATGTAACAATGAATTTTAAAATAGAAATTATAAAGTGAAATATTATAAGACAATAGTTTAGTAGTGCTGTTAATGTTTGTGTTGTGTAAATGTCTTGGCATATCACCTCACCTACTGCCTTGTCACCTCACCACCTGAGTCCATCACCTCACCCTTTGCCACATTAGCTCAGCTCGGAATTACATTGATTTATTACTGTAATATTTTATTTTTTTAGTATTGTATGTACTTTTAGAGAAATATTTATAATAAACATAAGAACAAAAGAATGGAGGAAACTGCAGCAGGCCTATTGGCCCATACTGGTCAAGTCCCATTTACACCCAACCCCTAATGCTATATATCCATCCAACCTATGTTTGAAGCTATCCAGGAGATTCGAGTTGATGATGATGTTTGGTAACTTGCTCCAATCATCCACTACTCAATTTCCAAACCAATGTTTACCTATCTCGCGCCTAAATCTAAATTTGTCTACTTTTCTTTTTCACTTTTATCCTCTTCACCACTGATCGTCTCGTTTGCCACTTGGGTGATCAGTCACGTCTCTAATTACTTTTCCCTTTCTTTTATCCTCTTCACCACTGATCGGCTCGTTAGCCATTTGGGCGATTGGTCACGTCTGTTACACACTGTTGGCAAGTACTGGGAATGCACCGACTCCTGAATGTACCTGAACCTGCTCCAGTGTTGGTCAAGTCTTGTCTTGAAAGAGCTCACACTCGGTGCCGTCACAACACTTTCTGCTAGATTGTTCCAAGAATTCACAGATCTCACTCCGAAAAAGTTTGCCCTCACAGTTTTCTGGACTTGCGGCTTCTTCTATCTTGAGCTGTGACCCCTTGTGGGGCGAGTGTCCGCCAGCTCCAAGTGAGGACACTCGACTGAGTAGTGCCCCTTGAGATGCTTATACACCTCAATTAGGTCACACCTTGCCCGTCTGTAGTATAAGCTAGGCAAGTTCAAGCGCTCTAATCTCTCAGGGTAGCTGAGGTGCCGAAGTGCAGGCACCAGTCTGGTGGCCCTCCTCTGAACATTTTCAACCAATTGGCAGTCCCTAGCACACCTCGGGGACCAGACGGGGTGACAGTACTCCAGATGGGGAAGCACTTCACTCTTGAAGATCGTTACGAGGAACAGACCGTCTAGATATCTGAACGACCTTCTTATAAACCCAATAATTTATTTGCCTGATTTACCTTCTTCTCGAAATGGCCCGAGAACTTCAGCTCATTGTCAACATACACACCTAGGTCCTTCTCACATCCAGTCTCAAATAGTGCAGTTTCTTCATCCCGTTGGGACATATGATACGCCTCCTCACTGTAGGTACGCCCCAGGTGCATCCTCTTACACTTTGTGACATTGAATCTCGGCAGACATTTCTTCGACCATTCTTGGAGCCCACAGAGCTCCTTCTGCAGCTCATCACAGTCTGCTTGGTTCTTGATTTCCCGAAATAACTTGGTGTCCTTGGCAAACATTTGTATGGAGGAGTGTACAACATCAGGCATGTCATTGTTACGCGTTCATTCCTGGTTGGATAGTTTGAGTACCCTTGTAATGTTCCCTTTGTTTAGCCCCGACTTCCATTTATACAGCTCGATCATATCGCCCCTCACTGTACAACATCAGGCATGTCATTGTTACGCGTTCATTCCTGGTTGGATAGTTTGAGTACCCTTGTAATGTTCCCTTTGTTTAGCCCCGACTTCCATTTATACAGCTCGATCATATCGCCCCTCACTCTACATCTCTTGAGGGAGTGCAAATTAAGATGCTTTAACCCGTCTCTGTACTCAAGGTTCCTAATGCCCGGGATTAGCCTTGTAATTCTCCACTGAATGCTTTCTCAGGATTCTATATCCATTCTGTAATACGGTGACCAGAATTTAACAGCGTAATCCAATTGAGGTCTCGCAAGATATAGTTTTAGGATGATCTCGCTATTCTTGTAACTAACACTCCTTTGTATGAACCCAAGTACGTTCTTTATTAGCCTTGTTTCAAGCAAATACACATTGTTTACGTGGCTTAAGAGTCCTACTTATCATTACTGTACTCCTAAATCTTTCTCACAGTCAGATTTCTCTAAAACATCGTTGTTCATCTGGTATTTGGTTTCTCTGTTTACATTTCCTATACTGAGTAGTTTACTGTACATTTGTCCACCTTTAATTTCATCTACAGAGTCCTCGTCAGATTTAATTACATGCCCTATTTTATTGCCGTCAGCAAATTTACTTATGTTGCTGTCTACGCCGATATCTATGTCGTTTATGTATATAATAAATAATAATGGTCCAAGTACTGAGCCTTGGGGTACTCCATTAGTGACGTTACTCCAATGGGATTTAGTGCAATTAATGCTCACTCGCTGTTTCCTGTCCTGTAACCACGCCTTAATTCATTTTAGAATATCTCCTCCAATGCCATGAGCCTCCACTTTTCTTAATAGTCTTTCGTGGGGGACTATGTCGAAAGCTTTACTAAAGTCAAGATAAGCCACATCATAGTCATGCCCCTCGTCCATTGATTTGAAAACAGCTGAAAATAATGTTAATAGATTAGTTAGACATGAACGCCTGCTTGTGAAGCCATGTTGGGAATCATTGATCAACTTGTGCTTCTCCAAGTGATTTCGAATAGAGTTTGAAATGATTGCTTCCAGTAATTTGCCTACAATTGATGTTAAACTGATTGGACGTTAGTTAGAGGAAAGTGATCTACACTGGATAGCTTCAAACATAGGTTGGATGGATATACTGTATGAGCAATAGGGGTTGGAACTGCCCAGTATGGGCCAATAGGCTCGCTGCAGTTTCCTCTATTCTTACAAATATTTCTTTAAAAGTACATACATTACTATAAAAGTAAAATACGTAATACAGTAATAAATCACTGTAATTCCGAGCTGAGCTAATGAGGTAAAGGGTGAGGTGACAAGGCAGTAGGTGAGGTGAAGAGGCAGTAGGTGAGGTGACATGCCAAGACCCAAAGCAGAAAAATCCAGCATACCCAAAAGGTTGGTCTTCCCACCAACCATGTGAGGATGCGGCTAAACATGGCACAATCTTTCATAATGCCGAGAACCCTTGTCCCCAGGCCCCTAGCAGAAAGGTTTGGAGTGATTTTTCTCCCCATTTTATCAGATTTTCCGGTAATTGAGCATTATTTCATAATCGACATTTGCTCCCAGACCCAAAATAAAAAAAATAATTTATTTTTTTCTTCAGTAAATGCTCCTGATTTTCAACCTCGGAATTTGTTCTCAAACTCGGAATTGAGAGAATTTTCCAGAAAAATTCTGACCAAATTTACATTCCGGCAATTGGAGAGTTCCGGTAAAGAGGGATTCCGGGTAATGTCGATATTACTTATATATATCCCAACACTATGTAATTTTTTTAAATGTTTAAGTTCAAAAGTTCAAAGTTGTTATGACACTAATTTCTAAGTCTACAGACAAAATAAACATCTTTAATCACATAAGTTGCAAAATACTGTTCACTCTCATGTCTGTTTTGAGCTTTTGATATGACCCCCTAAGTCTTCACCTGATACTGTCAAATATTTTAAGATGATGTACTTCTAATGTACGAAAGGTATTTTTACAGAAGGTCTGATAAATTTCAAAATGAACACTGCAGCTCCTGTTGTCTCGGTAGTTGCCAAATCCTTCGTCAGTTGTATCACATGGTCTCACACAAAATCATAAAGATACCTTTTGGACTGACTGTACAATATTTGAAAGCATTTCCAGCTATAGTTACGTCTCGCATAAACAGAAGTTCGACATGTAACACAATACAATCAAGATGTGAAGAGACATCTGAGATTTATGTTCCCAAAAATTAAACAAAAAGTATAGGAATTTTATATATTAATAGAGAACACACACACCCTAATAAACAGTACACTCACTCACAAAAGTTTGCCAAACATCACTGTGGTATAACATATTCCTCCATAACTTCTGAACTCTTGTAACATCCTGTCTTTCAACCACAATTACCATTTGGTCATGAATTCACTTATATTCTCCTTATTGATTAGATGATTGATTATTTTTTTTATTTATTTTTATGGGGATTAGCCCACCCGGGCACAGGTCACTGACTCACATCAGGGCCTGGGGGACAAAAATGTAATAATAATAATAATAATAATAATAATAATAATAATAATAATAATAATAATAATAATAAAGAAATACAAAAATGAAAAAAAAAGATCAAAAGTGAGAAACAATATATGTGTTGTGTTGTCAATAGTAAGTGAAACAATTGAGACCCTGCAATTGTGTGTAAATGAGGCAGATTTATGAAAATTAGGCTCAAAGCCAAGCATTAGGCCATTCAACACTGTATTCTCCTTATTCACCTGCCTATCCTCAGTATGCATATGCTTTATCATGCCACTGAGTTTCATACTCTGTTGTTTGACTTCTTCCCAAGAATTTATTAATTTTCAATTGCAAAATTTTAATTACCTCATAAAGAAAAACATATTTACTATTATATTTCTGCAAAGGATTTTATGATTACCTCAGATGTGCTTTATGCCTTCCTGTACTTTCAGGGTTCTGGTTACAGTCCTCTCAAAAGGCATTTACATGTCACAGTAGGAATCAGTCACATGATTATGTGTTCTCTTTCTTCCCATTATTTGCATAGATAAAATGGCTTATTGTAAAGGCACTCAAGTGTAGTTTGGAGCCCTGACATTTTGGATGGTCTTTTCAGTATACCTGTACAGAAATCAATGATTTGCTTGTAAATTTTTATATCCACTGAACATGTCTGCCGAATGGAGCAGACAGACCCCTGGTATAACCAGAGGGTCTACGGTCCCTCTGAAGCTTCAGCTTTGTAAGATATACAGTAGACACTTGTGATTCGTGAGTTTGTGATTTCAACGATTCGCAGTAAGCAGATGGTGGCTATTGTGGCTCGCTTGCAAGCCTTTTCCCGCAGCACAACGAGTCGCCTCACGCAGCATCATGTGTTGTACTCTCAAAACTTTAGTGTTTCTTTGTGAAATGGCCCATAAAAGACTGCCTCCTGTCAATGCTAGTGATGCTAGTGGAATGAAATGTAAAAGGCAGAAATCATTGATGACCCTGACAAAGAAAGTTTCATTATTAGATAAGTTAAAAAGAGGGGATGAAAGCTGCCGCAGCTGGTCTTTTGTTTGATATAAGTATACAGTAGCGCACCAAGGTAGTATAAATTGGTATTCGCGGTTTTGCAAATTCGCACCATTTCTTGGAACCTATCTCCTGCGAATGGCAAGGGTCTACTGTATGTGCTAATTAGTGTCAGCATAGTCTCCTTAGGTGCCCATACATCATCATTCATCCACATGTCAGTGTCGCTCAGAACAGGTAATTAACTGATACCCACACTCAAGTACAAAAGCTACTGTGTTTGTTAATAATGAAAGCATATGTTTCATCAATCTCATTAAATGTCATGGGGAAATATTAGATTTTATCTCTTTAAATACCCCTAAAATTACAGGAAATTGCACTATTTTCACAAATTCTCTGGAAGAACATGCCCCCCAAACCATCCTCCCTGAATATATTTTATGTGCACCTACAGCATATGCATTGGATGCCTCTCCCAAATTATTTGCACCCTGTCCCTTTTTCTTCCAACCTGAGGGTCTGTGGAGAAAAATACATTTGCAACTGTTCAGAATGAAAATAATTTGCTTTCTTTTAATTTAAGAGCTGAAAACTTGGAATGTGTAAAACTATTATTATCAAGAGTGAACTTAACATATATTTATCAGTGAGTAAAAATCTCAACTAAATATAAACGAATTTGTTAAAAATTTTGAAGTTAAAAGAAAGGAAAGAGAACAGACATTTGTACTCCATCATAACAGCACAAGTTTACAAGTACAGTACTGTAAAAAAAAAAAAAAAAAAAATACTCATTCTGCACCATGGTGGAAGGCTTAGAGAAAATATAGAGACAAATGTGAACCAACTACTAAGTGAGAATGAAGTTATGATGAGACTGTGTTCCTTTGCTACTGAGACACATGGCCTCACAGGGAGCAATAGTACACATAAAACAAGCAAAGATCACATTAACTTAAACAGATATGGTACAATGAATTTACATAAATACAGTTTGGAAACGTTTCCCGTTGAGTAAAATTTAGTCAGAACAATTACTATAATGTTAGCGAGTACAGTTTCATACAATCAGAATTTTGCAATACTCAGATGACATATGATATGTAATGAAGATATGCATGAATTGCTTTGCTTCACAAACCTTACTTGCAGTTTCAACTTCTACAGCGTTGTTGAAGTTAAAAAAAAAATAAAATAAAATGTTTTCCCAATTTTCGTGTTGTTTGTGTATTCTTCAACTAGACTGGGACACAGGCAGACTCTGAGCTAGTACTGTAATCAGCCAGTTCATGTACTGTAGCTTAACTTATTTGTTACCTTCATCACCAAATACGACCACACAACAAAACATTGAAATAATTTCAACCTTTATCCAGTACAGTTATTCCTTAGTGTAGAGCAAACACTGGTGAGTGAATTGGAATATCCTGTGGTAGTTCTAATATTACATACAGTATAAACAAATTATAAATGTTGCATCAATACAGGTGATAAACAATTATTGTTTGGTTCACTACCAGAAAGCAAACATATAATTTTAGCAGTACAGTACAGTACAGCACAGTACAGGTATACTGATACTGCTTTAACTAAGATTTTAGTGAGCAATGGGGCCACTGTCCACTGCAGTTCTTACCTTCATCTAAATGAACAATCTCAACCCAAAAAGTTTATTGTTTTTGATATGTTATGCTCTAACTTCTGTTTTAACTATGGTGAAGGTGCAGCAGAGTTGGTAAGGCTAATAATTCTCCCTCCACTGGTGTTATGTTACCCACATACACACACAAACTAAGAATGAGTAACATTCTAAAGCCTTCTGATTGAAATGAAGTCTATATTATTAGCTTACAATTAATTTGTTTATTTAAGCAGTCAGAAGCTGTAGGCAGAGTATAACAGCTGACATACAATATATTTTCCAGCTGTATACCAGGTACTGTAATACTGCACAGGGGGATGAAGCTGCCTCATATTTATTACTTTTAACTGGACTGAGCTCAGCACTGCCTGGGGAATGAATTTGATCAAAAAACAATGAATAGTCTCACTGTATGGCTTACTAAGTTAGGATCTAAAAGAACACAAGTGGGTGAGTGAGAAACTTATTACTGCACACCATGCTATCACAAAAGCACCACAGACTCAAGACTGTGAGCTCATAAAATAAGTTAAGTCTACACTGCCTACATATCGCATATATTATGACTATGGTTAATAAGAAGTTGTAGCTGCTATCCATGGAAGGTTTTCTAAGTCAACATTGCCCCCACACAGTATAACCCCAACCTTGCGTGCCATTGGTTGAACGTCATTTATTAAATTGAGTGCAGCATACACTCCTGCTCCTGAAGCAGCCTCAACAACTTGCTGTGGAAAGCAAAAACAAATTTTTTTAACAAATGAGAAAATCTTCAATCTCTTAACAGAATTTGCATTAAAATTAAAAATCTCACAAAGTCTGGTGAAACAAGATTATGCAAACCTTAAAATAGCTGAATAATTTATGTATTGGCTTAATTTCACATATTACAGTAGATGAATATATTTACTGTATTTTATGGCATATAAGACACACAACCCATTTCAGCAAGGAGTGTTTAGGAAAAAACTTTTGTGTGTACAGTATTTTCCTCTTGTAGCCATAGTTTTCATAAAATACAGTGGTCCCTCGGTTAACGAACTCAATCCGTTCCAGCAGGTTGTTCGTTAACCGAAACCATTGTTTCAATGGGTTTTTGGGTAATTGGTTCCAGCTCACCGAAAATTTCCTAAATTCAACAAAAATTGTAGAAAAGTTCACTTACTTTGAGGTGTGTATGTAGAAGGCTCCTGGATGATGATGATGATGATGATGGGAATTAGAATGGGGGTGGAGGAGAAGAAAGAAGAGAAGGCATTGGGGTGGAAGAGAAGTCACCCCATGGCACCATTTCACCCATAAAATTTTAGTTCTCTTGATGTATTTCAAAATTATTTTCTTTAAATCAACACTGCACTGCATTATATATTGTCAATATGTAAAATATATTTCAAAATGACCAATAATTTGCTTGGAAACACAGAAAAAAAGCGTTTAGTTGAAGAGAGTCTCAAGCAAGATGTTACCTCCACTGAAAACAGAGAGACTAACGCCTGTCTGGTGTGTTAACAGGCTGGATGGCACGCCAGAAACTAGTTTCTTTACCTTCAATTATGCTCAATAATTGTTAAAATGACTAAAAAAAGTTAATATTAAACTTTTAAAATTATTGAATAGTATAAACTTCTTGATATTTACTAAAATAGTAAGGAATTTAAGCCCTAAAACCGATTACTGTATTGGCGGACTGATACTAAAGCTGGTTGCCCGGCCAGTGCAAGCGAAAACATGTTGAGGTCGGTTCGTAAGAAATTCGTTAACCGAATTGAAGATTCTTATGGAAGGCAGTTCGTTAACCAAAATTTCGTTAACCGAGGCGTTCGTTAACCGAGGGATCACTGTAATATATACAGTACTAGTAAATGTGACGAATAAATAAAAATAATACCAATATATAAGTTAAAAAAATACTGTATAGCCATTTTGTTACCAGACAACGAAATTCAACAATACTGTAGTTTCACTACACACAAGAAACAACTCAGGACAGCTGAGATCCCTCACTCCCCCCTCCTCTTAACACACATAGAAAGTTTATTCCCTTTTACGTTTTGACCTTATGATAAGTAATTATCTTATTTTTGGGTACATTCTGCATGTAAGATTGAGTGTGCAGGTAAAATAGTAAAAAATAAAAAAAAAAGGGGGGAGGTGAAAACTATGTGCATCGACCTGAAATTACAAGTTGAAAAATAACCATATAAAATACCGAAAATCAAGTAAGGAATATCATCACATGGTAATGAACTCACAACTCCCTGTACCTCCTTTCCCAGCATTCATAAGCCACACCACCAACCTTGCTTCTGTTATTTAACAATTATGCTACTTCAAATAACATTTGTATACAATCTATAATTTAGGCTACTGGAGACAGCAACGGGGGAGTGTATTAGCCTACGGGAGACCACAACTTCACCTATACAGTATCACATATAAAACGATTTTTAAGACAAAATAGTGTATCTTATATGCCATAAAATACAGTACAGTACCTGTACTTGGACAATAACCTTATAATGATGGATACAGTTACACACATGTACTGTAAATAACAGTACAGTTGTACCCCACTTAACGCGGTCAATAAAACCCAGAGGGTACCGTGTTAAGTGAAAACCGCGTTAAGTGAACAACAGAACATATGGGATTAATTCCAATAGAAACCGGCCCGACCCCCAAACTCCACTTTTTGACGACACATAACTATGTTGTAGTAAAAATAACATCTTAATTTTATGATGGTACATGCACACAATTAATACTTAAGAGAAATAGAGAAATACAGTCGCCAAGTTAATGTCCATTCAAATAATGGACTCAACTCCCTCCCCCTCTTCTCACACTACACTGCTGGCTCTTCCCTCTCTGAGAAATTTTTGGGGGAAAACCACTAAATTTTAATAAATAATACCTCAAACTAAAGTTAGGATAATACAATTGACATTGCTGGATTCCTTGTAAGACCAGGAATATTTTGAATACAAATGTCATATATTTTGCACAAAAAATAACATATTTACTCAGAGTAAACTTTATATCTAAAATTTGTATGTCTAATGCAAAATCTATGATGTTTATATTCAAAATGATCACCAAATTGTAAGAATTCCAGCAATGTAAATTATATTCTGGCCGGGTAATTTGTATGAATTTTATGAGCTAAAACAAATATCTTCAGTTAATAAAAAAAAAAATATTCTTCACGACACTATCTGTCAATCAAAGTACCCCACCTTGCCTTCCCCCCTCTTCCAACCGGGCGGTCAGTCCCAACCCTCCCCCCCACCCCCCACCAATCCTCCCTTCAAGAGATGTTGGGTGAAAAACTAAATTTTAACATTTAGTATTAAATAATACCTCAGATTAAAGTTAGGATAATATAATTGACATTGCTGGATTCCTTGTAAGACCAGGAATATTTTGAATATAAATGTCATATATTTTGCACAAAAGATAACATATTTACTCAAGAGTAAACATTACATCTAAAATTTGTATGTCTAATGCAAAATCTATGATGTTTATATTCAAAATGATCATCAAATTATAAGAATTCCAGCAATGTAAATTATATTCTGACCGGGTAATTTGTATGAATTTTATGAGCTAAAACAAATATCTTCAGTTAATAAAAAAAAAAAATATTCTTCACACTGTAACAGATGGTCGGTTGGTCCCTCCCTCCCCCCCACCCCCCACCAACCATCCCACCAGATGTGTGGGAAAACCAGAATATTTACCTTTTTAGTAATAAATAATACCTCAAACTAAAGTTAGGATAATATAATTGACATTGCTGGATTCCTTGTAAGCCCAGGTATATTTTGAATACAAATGTCATATATTTTGCACAAAAAATAACATATTTACTCAGAATAAACTTTATATCTAAAATTTGTATGTCTAATGCAAAATCTATGATGTTTATATTCAAAATTATCATCATATTGTAAGAATTCCAGCAATGTAAATTATATTCTGGCTGGGTAATTTGTATGAATTTTATGAGCTAAAACAGGCAGTCAGGCAGGGTGGCGGGTGGGGCGAATCTAAAAATAGCTCTCGAGCCGGACACTCACCGCGTATATGTGGAAAAAACCCGCGTTAAGTGAAAGTTCAGCTCTGGCGAGGCACCGCGTATACGGTAAAACGCGCTAAGTGAAACCGCGTTAGGCGGGGTAATACTGTACATGAACACGATAATTATTTTAATTTATTTTTACTTTTATCCTCTTTACCACTGATCGGCTCATTTGCCGCTTTGGCGATCGGTCACGTCTCTGTTACTTTTCCTTTTCTTTTATCCTGTTCACCAAATGATCGACTCGTTAGCCGCTTGGGCAATCGGTCACATCTCTATTACACACTGTTGGCAAGTACTGGGCATGCACCAGCTCCTGAATGTACCTGAACCTGCTCCAGTGTTGGTCAAGTCTTGTCTTGAAAGAGCTCACACTCGGTGCCATCACAACACTTTCCGGTAGATTGTTCCAAGAGTTCACAACTCTTACTCCGAAAAAGTTTGCCCTCACAGTTTTCTGGACTTGCGGCTTCTTCAATCTTGAGCTGTGACCCCTTGTGGGGGGAGCGTTCGCCAGCTCCAAGTAAGGACACTCGACTGAGTAGTGTCCCTTGAGATGCTTATGCACCTCAGGAAAATATGAAGTTTTATATGAAACATGAAATAACATACACAAATAATAAGTAGTTTCTCTAAATGTGTTCAGATACAAATCAATGTTCTTCCTGTTGGTTCAATTAATCTAGTGTGTTTTCACATTTCAGGAGGGCCAGAATGCGCTTGCATAGCACTGATTGGCAGTGACGTCATCAATTTCGGGGTTGTGTACGCATCACTGCATGGGTAGGACAAATATTCGTGTCCTACTGCCACTGCTGGCACAAGCAATGGCCAGTACACGTGAATTTTGTCATATTAAACTCACTGAAAATTATGTACCTGGGGCACGATTTATCCACAGTGACATTACACAACACTCTGTCAGATGAAGAGATGGCTGGAATATAGAGGCTTGCCAGTCACAGGAAATAAGCCAGCATTAGTGCAAAGGTAAGGAAAAATGTGCAGTGAAAATGGCTACAAATTAGTACAATATATCTTGCTGTTTGTATTGTTATGACTTTGATTTATAAAGTCCTCTCACACCTTGCATATGTTCACGGGCTGCATACCTGCTATCCCTGTTACAAAGGCCATAACAACAATGTCGAGTGGCTCCTTTCTTTAGACTTCCCCATTGTACTTTGAACAACATCTGTACTTAATTCCATTGTCCCCAGTGAACCAGAATGTTTGTCCTACTTTGCAGCTGACAACACACGCAAGGGCGGATTCTATTTATAGCAACTTTCGGGGGTCGCCGACCATTGCTATTGATAACCTCATTATCACATCAACTAGTCATGTAAAAATAAAAAAATAAATTTCTTCCTTCACTGACCTTCAGGCGCTCAAAAGAAAGTTTCATTCCTTCAATCATCTGGTCATCAGTAACTGTGAAGACTCTGGAGTTTGCATTGTCACAGATGATGGGAAATGCCAGGTGACCAATCTGTAAGTATGTCACTGATCAATTAGCGTATGACAAAGGATGGTGTAATTGACGTCAGTAACCATTAAGAGGTTAAAGAAGCACATCTGGTAAAGTAGCTAGAAAGGACAAATGACAGAAATTGAGTGGAAGTTTGTGTTGTCTCTGATTCCAGACATCTAAGATGGAACACAAATATGATGTGTCAAGGTAAACATACAGGAAATAAGAGATGTTAAGAGTGGGGGCTGGGAAAGAAGAGAATTTTCAAAAATTTAAATAAACAAATTCTCTTAATTCCTAATCCTAACCCATTTGGTTCCATTTCTTCCAAACACCCTGCAGTTATCATAGTGGGTGAGTATCATAATGTTTGTCAATCTTCCAGTATTGTTCTTTGCCAACATCCATCTCCCTTACCTGGTTAAATATGTCACCTTTGACCACCAATACATTCATGAATGAGAAAGTGCAACAGAAATAAGAGAATTTATAAATGTGGTATACAATGCAACTGTAGCTAAAGTTTTATTCCATCCAAGTCAAATAATGAAATGAATAAAACAAAAACAAAACATAATTCAGGTGGATAAGCAAGACCACAAGAAAGTGAGCGCAAGTAAGAGGAAAGTAAAATACTGTCTAAATATTTATCTCCATTCAGTACATGCAAAGAAATACAAATTTACAGATTCAATCAGAACAACTAAAAGGACAATACTGCACACTGATAATCATGACAGTTCATTTATATCAAGTCTGAATTAGCTATGGAGTAAGGATTTCTTATATCAATGCGGGAAAGCTTAAGAGAGTAATAATTATTTTCATTCTTACTGCCTGTAACCTAATGGAGTCTGCCACAGTGTTCAGGAAGCTTGGAGAGTCTGGCCATAGCATCTGCTTCGCCTCAAGACACCTCTGAAGGTTCTTACCCACGGGTTCTACAGCATACACTGCACGAAGGAACAAGAACAAGACAACTCAAATGTCTGGGGAAGGCAAGACCACAAAATTAAAACTCAGTCGACTTATGGATACTTCACAGTCTTATTCAGAACATCTACACTCTCCACATGGTGTGGGTAGCTTATAACTACAACAGTCACAAGGGAAGATCAGAAAATTAATACTCAATCATAAAAATTAATACTCAATCATTTTTTCTTAACTCATGGTCAGTTTAAAATTTTGTATGGTACCCCTAAAGAAGGTGAAACTGAAGAAATAAATTTAATTTAGGCTTACTTCATTGTCAAACTAAAAAAGACTAAGATTCCTCTCTCTTCATACTGGATGGTTTATGAATTGTATCAGAAGATCACATGATAAAAATAATATCAATCCGCCTCACGTTTATGCACAATTCAATCTAATTCATAGTTCTAAGTATGAGTTGCTTCATAATATTGTACATAAACCTAACACTTAACCCGTGCACAAGCATTACTTACATACACACCCCTACCAGTACCTACCTGAAGATGATGTTTTTCTCCATGTATACCACAAGATTTCTGAAGAGCATCATGGACACTCTTCCACTCTAGCTGCTTTAACAACTGTGTTCTACTATAGTGTCCCCATTACACAAAAAAGATCCCCTCCTTTCCCTGAGATATCCAACTGGCATACTAATGGTTAATGCATCACCCCAGCATCACACACCAGCAGCATGTCCATCCCCAAACACCACTCAGCAGTGTTTCCCGACCATGCACAAACATCAGTAGTTACTACTACGAGTACAGTTTTATAATAATCAAGAAAATAGGTAACTGTGTTTCAAAGGCTAAGGCATCATACTTATGGGTTTAACCCTTCATATTCAAGGGGGTTAAACTCAAACTCAAAGAGGTTACTGGTAAGCCATTGTACTCAAAGAGGTTAACCCATTATTTTCAAGGGGTTAAAATACTGTCCTCAAGGGGTTAAACCATTGTACTAAAGGGGTTAAGTCATTGTATTCAAGGAATTAAGCCATCACACCACACTTCAGGGATGAAGATATTTTAATCTTTGAGCTACTATGATGTACTCAAGAGCATAAGGTATCTCAATGTACTAATTCACTTTTCTGAAGGGTTTAAGTAAATTTACTCAAGACGTTAAAATATCTTAATTCATGAACTATTGTAATTCATTTACTCTTGGGGTTAAGTCATCTTACTCGAGGGTTTAGTAAGCCATCAGTCACCCCACGATTTAGCCTTCAACAAAAACGTGCTATGTTATATTTATCGCAGTTAAACTTACACAAACAAATAGTATAAACAGTTCACCAGTATCTATATATATGTTCATTAATTAGTGCTTAAATTTCTCCTAAGAACAATAATTATTTTCCATATACAGTTACCTTACCCCTTATACCAACAATGCCCTATACAGTACTGTATATAACCTTAGCCTTTATTCTAACCTTTCTCTATATACTATTAACCATACTCCAGATACCAACCTTACTCCATATACTAACATCACTTCATATATATACCATCCTCCCTCTATATATTCATTATCTGGGGTCTTTCTATAAACAATCCTCCACTATATAAAACCTCACACTATACAGTACACCAACTTCACTTCACATTCTGTACAACCTTACTCTTTACAGTTATGTCTTTGGGAAAACCTTGTATCCTTCTCTATATAGTACTAATATTATACCATAAAAAACTTTACTCTTTATAACCCATAACCTACTCTACATGTTACCTTTTCATTCCAGCAACCAAAACTTTACTGTTCAATGTGGCCATCCTACAAAATGCACAAACAGGAGTTAATTCTCTAATATTTTTGCAGTCAGTAAGGCCTATATTTTCTTTTCCTTTATTTAGAGAAATGTTCACCAACTTGTGATACACCTACAGTATACATTAAACTACCACTATCCAGTACTTCACCTCAACTCTCAACTACCCTATTAACCATTCCTAATACACCTCTAACTTTATATTTTGTTATAGCAATAATGTTCATTCAGAGCTTAGTAAATCAGAACATTTTCAGTACTGCTTAATTACTAAATAGACAAAAGTGAAGAATATTTCAACTAGAATATTGTACGGCTTAATCATTAAACAAGATCATCTCCTTACAATGGAAAAAATTTCAATCAAGAAACAGAAAACAGCAATGCTTGGAGATGGAGATCATGATAAAAAAAAAGAGAGGTGCCGCAGTGTTGGACGTGCAGAGGCCATGGAGTGATACTGCAGCACGTACGAGGGATAAGCTGAAGGTAGGGCGTCTGAGGCAGGAAACTGGAGTGTCCCAGGCACGTGTGTGTGACTGGCCTGAGGTGGTCGGCTAAACTTCATCCGAACAGATTGTACAAAGTCTGCATGAAAATGAAAAGGATGCAACAAGCTGGCTATTGGAACTTCTATAAGACAATCTGCAGAAAGGTGGGGAGGAAGTGTGCAATCTGACTTTGTAATGATATTTAAAAAGATACTTTAAAATTACTGTACTGTGTTATAAGTATGTGTGTGCATCTATATACAGGGGGTATACCTTATACTATATTTAATGATCGATGCAGATTCAATTGCACCATATCAAGCATGCATCTCGTGTGTGTGCGTGTGTGTGTACACAATGTAAAGTATCTCACATTTAAAGCACAGGGTGAAGCATGCAGTCTTTTGATAACCCAGCAGCATAAACACTTGTAAAAGCTGCTAAAGAATATAATACTGGGAAGTGATTCTG
Organism: Homarus gammarus; assembly: GCA_958450375.1. Taxonomy (NCBI): domain Eukaryota; kingdom Metazoa; phylum Arthropoda; class Malacostraca; order Decapoda; family Nephropidae; genus Homarus; species Homarus gammarus. The sequence continues at coordinate 629,676 of CAUDMG010003433.1, read as the reverse complement.
TTACCACAAAATGGAAGAGCTCTTTATACACATAAAACCAATATAAATACATGTGAAAAGATAGCTCGGGTTACCTATACAACATACATAACTAATACAAAATTATAAACTACATGAGAAAAAACAGGAATGATAATGAAATTAGGAATAGGTGCCTTTGTAAGACTATAGTATTTCCCTGCTAACCTGGCCCGTAAGCCACGCCCCTCTTCCCCTCTTCTATAAAAATATAGGATTGTTTCGGAGAAAATGTTCGTGTAGCTGTCCATTTATTCAAACCTGTTATTATCTAAAATAATGTTAAATATCTGGACTATCAAAATGCAAATAATTTCAAGGCATTAACACTTCAGAGAGGATGTTAGAAAAATTTAAATATTTATCATTAAAGGTAAAAGAAAAAGATAAAATTCACTTTCAAATGAAGTCTTTTCATTATTTTGTTTTGTTTTGTACCAAACAGAAACAAATAAAACCAAACCTTTTTTTTTTTTTTTTTTTTACAGGGAATGGCCCACCCGGGCACAGGTCATCGACCCACAGCGGGGCCTGGGGGGAGGGGGGGGGGGGCAAAAAAATAAGAGTAAAAGGCTATATTAATCTACACCACGAAGATGCCGGGAAACCAGCTTTTCGAAGTGAGACATTGTATGAGTATGGAAACACAGAAGAAGGCTGAGCATTCCGCAGTTTGGCTGTGTGAGGAAAGAAGGATGTACTATAACGGGTTATTCTAGTGTGACCGACACCTACAGAGAAATGGTGGGCACCGCGGGCAAGACGTGTGTTATGAGCCCACGGCCTTGCTGGCGGTACACAGGATGCCAAATCCATCAAACATTGTCTGTTAAAATACCTGTAAAAGAGAGAGAGTGAAGCAACATTGTGGCAAAGAGAAAGGGGAGAAAGATTGTCAACTAAAGGAGGAGAGTCAATAAGACAAAATGCCTTTGATTCAACCCTATCTAACAGTTGGGCAGAAGTAGAGCCACCCCAGATATGAGAGCAGTACTCTACTGTAAGTTAGGATGAATGAATCCCTAATAAACTTGAAACAACTGCTCAAGAGTGAAGTAGCTACGGCATCTGTACAGCATTCTTAGCTTTTGAGAGGCAGCTTTAGCAATGTTGTGGATGTGTGGCTTCCATGACATATTTGAGGAAATGGTGAGGCCTAGCATATCTACTTTAGAATTTGTCTGAACAATTGCGTCCTGAAATGTAATTGGTGGGAGAACTTTTATTTGGAAAGTGTAATTGATAAATATTGTATTTTATTACTATTGAATTTAAACAAGTTTCTACTTCCCCATTTGGAGATGCTGCACAGATGTGCATTGATAGATGAAATGATATCAGCTCTAGAAACAGATCTAGTTTAAGAATTAGGGGGGGGAAGGGAAAAGAGTGAAGAGTAGAATCATCAGCATAAGAATGGATAAAATTAGTTGTAGTGTGAAGTAAATCATTGATAAAAAGAAGGAAGACAGTAGGTAAAAGAACAGAACCCTGTGGGACACCACTATTGGTAGAGAAAGAGCGGTTCTCAAGGAAGTTCGAAATTAGAGAACAATGTGGGGAGAGAAACCATAAAAGGGAAGTTTAGAAAGCAAAGACTTGTGCCATACCCTGTCAAAAGCTTTGGAGATGTCAAGGGCCATGACGAAAGTTTCCCCATAATCCCTAAGAGAGGATGACCAAAAATAGGTGCAGTAGGAGAGCAGATCACCAATTGATCTCGACTGGTGAAAGCCATACTGGTGATCAGACAAAAGAGAAAGGCATTCAAGGTGACAGAGAAAATGAGAGTTTAAGATGGATTAAAAAATCTTAAGAAAGGGATGAAGTTAGGGCAATGGGGCGACAGTTAGAGGGATTAGAATGGTCACCCTTCTTCGGGATGGGCTGAACCAAGGCAAGCTTCCAAGAAGAAGGAAAAGTTTGCGTTTTGAGGCAGAGGCGAAAGAGGTGAGCAAGCACAGGGGCCAGAACTTCAGCACACTCCCTCAGAACACGAGGCGGTATTACGTCTGGTCCATGCGCCTTACTCACAGCCAACCTGGATAACACACCAGCAACCCTACGAGTGGAGATTAAAGGAAAGTGCATAGGTTCAGTAGGAGGAGCAGGGGTAGGAGGGATAGAGGTGGCGTTAGAGGAGAATAAGGTGCCAAAGAGATTGGCTTTGTCAGGGGGAGAGTTGGTATAATCACGTCAGAAGAAAAGAGGGAGTGCAGAAGTTATTAAAGATAGTTTTGGTTAAGGACCAGAAAGATTTACTGGAAGAAGAGTTGGTCAGGTCAGCGGTCTTTCTTTTTATAAAATTCCGCTTGGCCCTACGAAGAATAGCCTTACAACGATTCCTAGAAATAATGAAAGAGGAGTGGGTAACAGAAGGAGATAGTTTCATAACTTGATATGCCCTATCTCTCTCCCTACATGCAAGAGAACAGGAGCGATCAAATTAAAGTGAAAGTTTTGGTAGAAGATGGGATAAATGCACTCATACCACCCTGTATAACCCCAGCAATGCTGTCAGCACATACCGAGGCTTCCTGAGTGGAAAAGCAACATTCATCCCAGGGAAAGTCGGAGAAGAATTTTCGCAAGGATTGCTAGTTTGCCCTCCGATAGTGCCATAGCTGGCGTTTAGATGGGGGTGGGGGAGGTGGTCGTGCCCAGTTTGATTTAACAGAAATAAGATTGTGATAAGAAGGCCCTAAGGAGGCAGAAATTAAGTATGAATAGTGTGAGGGGTTAGAGGTGAAACAAAGATCAAGAATGTTAGCAAGTTGATCGTGTTGATCAGGAACGCCTGTAGGGTGTTTAATTATTTGTTCCAGATCATTGAGTAAGGAAACAGAGAGTGCCTCAGCTCCACCTGGGTCATTTTTTGCAGAGCCAAGCCACTCTCTGTGATGTACATTGAAATCCCCTAGGTAGAGGATCTCGGTTTTGGGGTGGTTGAATAGCAAAAAGTGATATAATGAGAGTTCCAAATAGTTGGTACAATTGAGAGAATAGTATAGAAACAAAGAAAAATAGTCATTGGTAGAGATACTTTGAGCCAGATGACATCACAAAGAGAAGATTCAAGATCCGTGAGTTGAGCTATAGGTGTACGTATGTTGCAGTAGACACATACACCTCCCTTAGAATGGAAAGAGGTATAAAGGTTGTAGATGGAGACTTAAAAAGGTTTGGTTGAAGCTGCTTTGGTCAGTTGAAGTTCAGATAGTAGTAAGAGGTCGGGGGAAGATGTTAATAGATGGTGCTCCACAGAAGGAAAATTGGATCTCAGACCGCGAATGTTGGGAAAATGAAGTGTGAAAAAAAGCCATTCCTCCGTCAACCGCGGTGACATCAGTTGAGGCCCCAGTAGTTTGATGATGATCAGGTCAGCCCCGGGGTCCACAGCCTTTCGAACCAGTGGGACCCATCCAAGAAGGCCCCGCTTTAATATTATTGTCAGCTGATTTCATAGAATAAAAGAATAGAAAGGATAAAACAGATCAAGAGTGAGAAAAGTTATGTATGTTGTGTTGTCAATAGTGTTACGATCACTTCCCTCTTATATACTTAAGGCCTTTAAAGTGCTGGAATATCACTTAATACTTATAATTTTCACTCCAAAAAACAACCAAAATTCCAGCACCGGGACAGTGACCTAACACAAATCAAAAAGATCTCATGGAAACGCTGCACTACTGTATATGACCAAACATATATATTTTAGACATAGGTCACTCAAAATTATCTTAACATGACAAAATAATTAGTGAAAGATAGTCCAGTGCTATTGAAACAAAGCTTAACTAAAAATAAACATGATTATTCCTTATCTTATTATTTACCTGTATTTTACACAGAAACACTAAACTAAAGTAACACTGTAATACAAACACTTCCACCCAATAATAACACTGAGTAACACAAACACTCCTTCCTGAGAACACTTAGGGCAAAATCCTATGTTAACCCTTAGGTAGTAAGTAGTAGACAGCTACCAAACAGGGAGGTACTACCACCTGGGAAGATATTGGAAGCATAATGTGTTGTCTAATGGTAGACCCTGCTGCCATATGGCATCACAAAAATTGTGACCAAGTCCCAGGTTGCTGATCTGACTTTCTGCCTCATTTACACACAATTGTAGGGTCTCAATTGTTTCTCTTACTATTGACAACACAACATACCGTACATATAGTGTTTCTCACTTTTGATAATTTTTTTCATTTTTGTATTTCTTTATGGTTCTTTATTATTATTATTATTATTATTATTATTATTATTATTATTATTACATTTTCGCCCCCCAGACCCTGATGTGGGTCAGTGACCTGTGACCGGGTGGGCTAATCCCTGTTTAAATGCCCAGCGTGGGTTATCATGTTCCAGTGTGACTATTTGCCTGTCACACCACACGCTCGGCCACAGGGAAGCTTTCTGAGCACAATTACCTACTTTTGTTTGTTTCATTTTCATTGTTTGTCCATTTTATCATGTTGTATCAAAGTAATATTGCTAAAAGTAGTGAAGTATCACTGAAAAATAATGCTATGATTATGTTATAAATGTATTTATTTGTGGAATTATTATTATTTTATGCATTACTTGCTCTACCAAACACAAAGACAGCCAGACAGCCTAGCAACCAACTGCTTGTGTGTTGCCAAGCACTTTTTATGAAAAATAATGCAAATAAAATATTCTAAATTAATTATTTATAGCATTTTATCAGTTAAATAAATTATTTGGGATATATCCAGCTGTACAAACTGTAGTTCATTACCTATTGTGCTATATGTTTAGTATCATTTGTTTCTGTTTGTTTATGTTTGGTACAAAACAAAGAAATAATGAAAAGACTTCATTTGAAAGCAGATTTATCATTATACTTATCTAAAAAATATTGCTGCCAGAGATTGAAAACCACTGATGAAAAAAAGCAAGATTGGTGAAGTATTTTCCTTTTGACAATCCTTTTACTTCTCTCAATATGAAACTTGGACACATATGAGATTCTTGCCAGATAATTGCAGTTTTCACTTATGGTCATTATTCTTTACACATTCATTGTCCTCTATACAAACTGAGAATTACACTGTACTAGAGTCCAATTTACAAATAATTGAAATTAGATAATGTATGATAATGTATAAAAGACAAGCCCATCCCAACTTGCTGTGGTGGCCTCATTAGTACACCTGGGGTAGGCAGGTGTACCTGGCAGGGAGCACTACACCCCATTTTAAATTTCTCCTTAGTACTAACATAGGTATAGATTCTGTTAACACTGTAAGTTTGATGTGAGGCAGAGTGTAGGGGAGATGTATGTAGTTCAGAGAGTTAGTTTATGAAGAAATCTCCTCATACTCTGGACTGGGTAGTGTGTCAGTGTGGGCTGAAAGCCAATAAAACCCCTCAGTCTCCAAGTACATTGCTGCATTTGTTACACCAATAAACAGTGGCCTGTAGTGGGTGGTTGGAATAAATGGTGAAAACATTAGGGGAGCACAGGGGACCTTTAGAGAGGGTAATAATGGAATAGGTACACACACTCCAAAAGGTATCTTTATGATTTTGTATAAGACAATATGAAACAATGGACGAAGGATTTTGACAACCCCACTGAAACAACAGGAGTTCGAGTGTTCATTTTGAAGTTTATCGGACCTCTCAGTGAAGATACTCTTTGGAGTGTGAGTTCAGTACATTCAATGAAAAAATCTCTTCAGTAAAAATGCTCACAGAAAACAAAAACAAAACATAAACAGTATATCAATACTGTAAATGGACCTGGAGAAGATTACAGGAAGGTGATGAGGGAGTATGGAGTAGCTATGAGGAAGGTGCCTGTTATAGTGAATGCAATCTACACGAGTAATAAGGTATACTGTACAGTGTAAGAAAATAAGCAAATGATTAATTGACAGTTTTAAGGTGCAAGTAAGAGTGAGGAAAATTTGTATCCATGGGGCTGCAACTCTGAATGTAAATGACAGAAAATTGTGATTATTAAATTTATTTGAGATATTGTTATGGTGTGTCCACATATCCTATATTTGGTCAAAATCAAGTACATTTTGTTTGAGTTATCATAATAACTTACAGATGCAAGGAAGGACAGCATGTATTGCTAAGTCCCCTTCCCTTGATGTGCTGAATAACTTACATAAAAGTAAAAAGTGTTATTAATTTAAAAATATCAGAAGAAGCATCAGAGAATGGATATTATAAATGAAGCTTTAATCTTTACAATTTGGATAAACAGAAAATGACAGTGCCTCTAGATTCAGCAAGGGCATGCACCAAATGCATGATAGTCAGTAATGATTTACTCTTGGAAGAATTGTAAGCTAGTTAAATTGAGTAACTTTTGCTACTGTAAAATCTAAAAGTCAAAAAGCAAACATGCAAGCTTCAAGAGATAGTAAATATTCCTTTTAGATTATTGTACTGCAACAACTGTGTTACAGTCTGACCTCACAAATTCGTGTATCAGAAGTCCGTTTTTCCACAAATCCGTACATTTTCATGAGTGATCCCCAATTACAGTGTTTATCGTTTGTCCGTGCTCATTTGAGAGCATGTGTTAAAAGTGAATGTATGTATTGAGGCAGTGGGCTGTGTGCGTCACCACTGAGCTGCGCTCCCTCCCCCAATGTGACGTCATAGCATACACACAGCGTAAGCGCAGCTACACATCTCTGAGACTCTGAGTCAGTGAGTGACCGCCTGGCTGAACTGTGTCACGTCACCCATATGATAGTCTGTGTGTGGAAGGAGCTATTTTTTGTACATAATATATGTGCTATGTACAGTATTGTATTTTATGATAAGCTATAAATCAATTTTATATATTATCACAGCACTTTTAGTTTATTTTTGATTTATGCAATATGGAATTTGTTCAAATAAAGCTAACTTTGTGCTCACTAAATTGTTCAACTCTTAACCACATCATTTATAAAAAGTGGAATAAATGTTAAAAACTGTCCAATAAATATGTCATTGGAGAGTAAGATTTAGTTTTTTTAGTAGATGATTAGCAAGTTTTCCTTTGTTTTTAATATATATTCAGCAAATTTGTGTCTTTCGGAAGTTCGGCCACAGTGGGATACCAATTAGCACAAATCTGCGGGGCTAACCTGTAATTCCTGCAAACCTTTTCTGGTACACTACTGAGATAACCGAAGGAATGAATCATCCGTAAAAGATAAATAATATATTTATACAGGTTATACAGGTCCCCAGGTTATGAATATACAGTAGGTTGTATTCCTTCAAAAATTTAATTCACAAATCAATTTCCCAGAGACACATTGTTATATACTGTAGTGTGAGAAATTTAACTCTGAGTGAATGAAAAGGATAATAAGAAACCAGAATATCCAGTGTTTCAGCATAATTATGAGGTATTCAACTTTATGGTGCCAAGGTCCCCTCCCCCCTTCCAACCCACAATCCTGCTGGTTGACTCTTACAACAAGAAGGGAATATGACAGGTTGACACCTTTTGGCCTGACCTCTCAAATCTGGTAACAGAGACATATTAAAAAACTTATCTATGGAGTAGAATTATGTTGGAAAAATTTACTAAGCCTCTCGAGCATCATGATGCAAATCGCATAAAATCACTGGGTAGTATTTTTGCATCGGTAATGCAAATAGTGTCATTAAACTTTAAATAATTCCCCAAAAAAGTTTTCAAGACAATTGTGTCAAAATTTGGTTATTCATAGATGATTACATGATCTCATGAGGCAAGCTTCCAGAAACTACCAATGCCTGGGTGAAAATAAGTGCTGGTTGTCTGTCCACCAGTAAATATAATATCAGGTGCCACTAAGAGGGTTCAGGCTCTCAATTGGCTCAGCCAAGTCAATATTATTATTATTGTCCACTCTGTATCCGTAATTTTCTGGCTAAATAAAATGTTTCAATATCAATATCTCCCGTCAGCTGAGATGGTCAGTCGCTTTGGTCCCTTTGACTCCTCTCACGCCCTCCATACTACACCTGCTCTCACTTGCTTGGAATACAGTGATAATATAGAGAAATAGATTTTTCAGTGATTTCAAGTGCAAATTTGTTATATTTTTTTTAGAAAATATTTGAAATTTTCAAAATCATTCAAACAATAATGGAATATGCCTCCTAAGATTTAATATCATGGGAAACCTCTGGGAGATGAGGAAATTGTTTCCTACCTCAAAAGTTCATCAAGCAGTAGTAGTGAAAGTGATGGTGGCAAGGGAAAAATATTGGAAAACTACCACCACTTCCCAGGTAATTCCCTCCATTGCCTCCACCTCATCAGCTTGTGATGTGAGACCCTCGACCTCCTGGGCCGCTGGCTCACATTTTGGAGCCCGTGATGAGCAGGGTCCTGTATCACCCTCTCTTACTTGCCTCCCCACCCCGTGCCTCTGGTTTTAGTACCTCTCCTCGCTCTCCCATCATCTCCTGCTTCTTTCTCCATCAGTAAATCAGTTTTCTATGCTTAAACTCACTCACCTAAAGCTTTCATAACTTTGAGACCAGTAACTTCATCTACACGTCCACATGAAGTTCACCTCTATGCCCATCAGAAACAAAATCACCCCTGTCACCATCTGACTTCATATAATTCCTTTTCCCTATAATCCCCATCTCCAAATTCCTGAAGATGGAAGACTCGGAGAATGTGAGCATACACACACGCACACACCGTATACTGTATATAGTGTCTTATGTTTATATATAAGGTACAATAACTAAAAAAACTACCTTTATAAAATTGCGTTGAGAAAATATGACACAATGAACGAAGGATTTTGACAACCCTACCAAGACAACAGGAGTCACAGTGTTCAATCTGAAATTCATCGACGCCCCCCCAAATAAAGATAGTTTTTGAGTTACTGTTGTACATATAAATTCACTTTTAATTTCATGTTTATATATGCATGTAATTGTATATACTGTATGTGTAATTCATAAAATACAGGTATGATTGTATACATAAAAAATAAAATAAAAAATGAAGAAAGAAGGAGAGCTGTTAGTAGCGTGACTCTCCCAAAAATGCCCGTTCAACAAATTAAAAAATTGATTAAATAGAAACCCCCAAAACTACAATGCAATATACACAATTCACTAAAATTTAATACAAGAGGTATGAAATATATACTGTACTGTATATACATATACTGTATAAATATTTTGGTGATTTTGGGGTAGCTTTTGTTTCCTGCAATTTTCTCCAAAAATATTAATTGTATCAAAATTCCACTTCTATAAGTATGGTACAGCACACTTGGTAGGTTTGTCATAAAATATCCAAGATGTGATGTTGGGAATACAAATAATTTTTTTTTATTTGAAATGAAAAATATTGACTTATTCTCACCTATTTTCCCTGCCTATGTTAAAGCCATAACAATAACAAAGCCAGTAAAGTAAAATTATGAAAAAAATAAATAGAAGAAAATAAAGATAAAAACAATTCTTGTGGGATAAACTGAATGCAGAACATAGATGCCCAGACCACAGGTGAGTCCTGATGACAGGTCCCATATGACTTTTGTTGTGGTCATGGAAAATTAAAAACATATTGCATGCACAAGAGGATTAAAGTAGTCCATTAAAAGAACAAAAATATTAAGTACACATAATTGAATTATTAATGTAAATTAAAGATGTACAGAATGAAAGCATAAGAGGCAGCAGACATATGAATTATAATTAAAAAAAATCAAAACAAATTAGAATTACACTTACAAAATAATGTATTATTCCATGTACGCAAAATCAACACACATTCTCACTTGAGCAGTTTGATTCTCACGAGCTTACTGCAATAAAAGAAAGAAATGGTAAGAAGCATACAGTACAGTAGAGTACTTACAAAAAGAAATAAAACATAATTCAAAATAAACTTGAAGCCTCAACACAAAATGCTAAAAATTCAATAAGCAACACATTAGCTATAATGAAAATCATATAAAAACTTAAATTTGTGTTGCAATAAAAAGAATAGAGAACATACGAAATAAGTAATAACCTGGGTGAGTGTTTTGGTCAGATGCTGTAAACAAACTAACTTCAAAATCAAGGAGCAGAACAAGACATCAATGAGATCTACTTATATTTGTAGAAAATCAATATCATGTCCACCAAATACAGTACATGAACCGGGAAACAAATCTTTATATGAAACCCTCCAAAAATCTGTAACTGTGTACATGTAACCATAATAAATTATTCACATCTTGCACTGTTAAAATACTACACTGTACAAGGAGTCTCCAGTTCTAATCTTGACACTTCTATCAGTCTAACAAAATTGAGGTAAAATATTTTTCTATTGAATATAAAAGACTGAAATATGATACTACAGTAGGATCGGGGTAGATCGCGAGATAGGGTCCAAGGATGTTCACTATATACTAAATCGCGATATATAATTACGTATATGTAATCAATGGGGAAAATGAGGTTAGGTTCTGGAGGCCAATAAAAGTGACTAAACTTGACATAAAATGGCAGTCTAAAGTTAGCAGAATATAAATTGCATTGCTGGAACCCTAGCAAGACAGAGAATAATTTGAATATAGACCTCATATATTTTGCACAAGAGACCAAATTTTCAGTCTTTTAGAGTACATTAAAGTTCTGTACAGTTTTTCAACTCGTATTTTGGGGTCAATTTAGGTTATTTTTAGGAATGTTTCTGACTATATACAGTTTTGGCTTTATGTGAGGTCGCAGGAACATAACCCCACGTAAGTTGTGAGTCTACTGTAAATAAATTTATTGATATATCCCTGTATATTGGAAAATTTCGATATTTTTGGTAGCCATGATAAACTTTAAATATTCCCTGACTGATTCCCCCCCCCCCCCCCCCAAAAAAAAATATCACTGTATAGTATATCAGAAAATGTTGATAATTTTGGTAGCCGCAATATAAAAAAATCGTTATATAAAGTCGCTATATATCCCGACCTTACTGTATCTTACGATTTACCTACTGTCTTTATTCTTTTCCTAAATTTGTAATAATGGATCAAAGGAACAAAAACTCCAAGGTGGGAAACACTACAGAGTCATGTAACAGGAGTGTAAAAGTCATAAAAAAAAATGAGCACAATAAGTAGAAACATCCCCATATACTTGTTTATGGTACAGGCATATACTAAACTTGCAAATAAGGTACATTAGCACTTCAAATTACTGACAACCAGCAAGTAAAAAAGGCTGAAAACTTAACTGAAGTTTCTCCAGAAATATCAACAGTGACCCAAACTTTACATAAGCTCAGTGATGAGGCCAACACATACATGAAACACAACACGCTGACAGGCTGTATGAAGTATCAGGTAATGCTGAGAGAGGTAAACTCAGCCTTGTGGGATACCATTTACTTGAGGATGTGGTCAACTTCTCAGTGTTTTTTCTTATTTACTTTGCCCTTTGTTTTTGTTTTGTTTTTTAATTTGACACATGGGTCGCACCAACAGGACAAATAAACTTCATTAACTGAGACCGAATGAGAAAAGGTCCTAGGTGTGTATGTCAATAATGAACTGAAGTTCTCGGGCAATTGTGAGAAGAAGGTGAATCATGCAACGAAACTAGTGGGTTTTATAAGAAGGTCGTTTAGATATCTGGATGGTCCATCGCTCGTAACAATCTTCAAGAGTGAGATGCTTCCCCATCTGGAGTACTGTCACCCCGTCTGGTCCCCGAGGTATGCTAGAGACTGTCAATTTATTAAAAATGTTCAAAGGAGGGCCACCAGACGAGTGCCTGCTCTACGGAACCTCAGTTACCAAGAGAGATTAGAACGCCTGAAACTACCTAGCTTATACTACAAATGGGCAAAGGGTGACCTAATTGAAGTGTATAAACATCTCAGGGGGCACTACTCGGTCGAATGTACATACCTGGAGATGGCGGACGCCCGCCCCACAATGGGTCACAGCTCAAGGCTGAAGAAGTCACAAATCTAGAAAACTGTGAGGAGTAATTTTATCAGAGTAGGAATTGTGAACTCTTGGAACAATCTGCCAGAGAGTGTTGTGATGGCACCGAGTGTGAGCTCATTCAAGGCCAAACTTGACCAACACAGGAGCAGGTTCTGATACCCTGTATAGTGTATTCAAAAGCCAGTGCATGACCAGTACTTGCCAACAGAGACGTGACTAACCGCCTAAGTGGGTAGCGAGCCAATCAACAGTGAAGAGAATAAAAGTAAAAGTAACAGAATGTTAATCTCTTACTTCAATTTAATTCCTGCTTATGATATCTGGATAGACACAATAACAAACACACAAAATGGCTGGCCAGTGGAGGTTGGCATATATTGCTACATGCATTCAATAATAAATATACAGTACCTTTACATGTAACTTGAATCATCAATACCTGAAAGGTATATGTTCAGCTGTATACGTATATAAAAAATAAATTTAAATTGTCATTTCAAAAACTTCTCTCATGATTTTACATAACAAATGGTCATTATGTAAGAGCTGGATAATTGCCCTTCTTTTTTTAATGTACAGAAGGGGAAAATATTGTAACCCACATTGCTGTGATTAGTGGAGACATCTGGCAACTCTCTCGCAGTAGTAAACAAACCATGCAACAAACTTTCAAGAATGAACCAGCTTGGAACCGTTTAAGCAACTGGTTTCATCCAAACACTGCCCTCAATAAGGTTCCAAGCTGGTTCATTCATAAGGGTTTGTTACATGGTTTGGTTAGTACTGCGAGAATTGCCAGATGTTTCCACTGGTCACAGCAAAGTGGGGCACAATAATTTCCCCAACTGTACAATGTTGATGAAGTTGTGTTCAGTAAGGTGCCTCCATAAAGGACTTATACAGAATACCATGAATGGGAGACTTTGCTTATTGAAGGAATAGAGCAAAGTACAGTAATATATATATATATATATATATATATATATATATATATATATATACATATATATATATATATATATATATATATATATATATATATATATATATATATGCAAGTAAATCACTGTAGGTGCGCGTGATCTAGGTATATGCTGATAACCACCAGGAAAGAAGAAAACACGACGTGTTTTCTTCTTTCCTGGTGGTTATCAGCATATATATATATATATATATATATATATATATATATATATATATATATATATATATATATATATATATATATACACAGTAAAAGTCCAAAAATCCGGATGCCAAAAATCCGGACTTTTGAAAAACTAATTATTATTATTATTTTTTTTTTTAGCGGGCTTTTGTGTGTACAGTATGTGCGCATGCGTGAGCGCCACAGCTGCACAGCAACAACAAGCGACCACGTGGTCTCCACTTTAAAACGAGCAATCAAACTGTGACAACATACCGTATATACTCATCTATAACCCCCCCCCTCGTTTATCTGTCGACCCTGATTTTTTGACCAAGAAATCGTTAATTTATGATATTCCTCGTTTATAGTTCGACCCACGTTTTTGAGGGTAAGCGAACAACAAAACCTTCAGTAAAAACGCTCTACGTCCTATAAACTGAAACACGAGTGCCCAAGGCAAATTGTTTACCATTTATTATTACAACACTTTGCACTGAAACGCGGGTAGTTTCAACAAAAATATTGTATATTTCCATTCAAGTATTTATTCAAGTAAATTAGGAGGGAATATTATTGTAATAGAACAGTTTTTTAACTAAACCATTCGAAAAGCGATTACGGTAACATCTTTTGAACGAAAGAAAGCGAAAGTAATTGTTTTCGTCACGATTTTATCCCACTTTCCACTTTAATACGTACGTAATTTCAGCAAAAATATTACATTTCCGTGAATGTATTATATCAAGCACAGTATGAATAGAATATCATTGTAATATAACAGAATTTTAACCGAAAATTATTAAAAAAACGAGTAACCTCTCTTGAACATTGGAAGCTTAGGTAAAGTCTTTTGTTTTCGACATGTATTTTATCCTATTTTACATTGAAATACATCACGTTTCAGCAAAACCACTTTCCACTGTAATACGTACGTCATTTTAGCAAAAATATTACATTTCCGTGAATGCATTATATCAAGCACAGAATGAATAGAATACCATTGTAATAGAACAATATTTTGAGTCCTACTCTTTCCATTTACAGATTACTGTACAAGCCCATAATAATGGCTCCTAAAGTAGATAAACTTCGTTGTGTGAAGAGAAAGAACACGTTGAAATTGAGTGACAAACTTGAAATAATTAAGAAACTAGAACGTGGTGTGAGCAATACTGTTCTAATGGAAAATACAACATTGGAAAGTCTACAATTTATGATATCAAAAAGGCAAAGAATAAAATTCTAGAATTCACAGCTTTTTCATTAAAACTGCTCATTTTGATAAATGAAGCATGCTATATTTGCTAATGAATAAACTATCAAAATGTACCTGTTCATCTCTTCTTTATTCCTCCTTAAATTTTAATTTTAAAAGTACTGCCTGAGAATCCGGAAAATCCGAAAATCCGGACCGACCCAATCCCAAAGCAGTTCGGATTTTTGGACTTCTACTGTGTGTATGTATATATATATATATATATATATATATATATATATATATATATATATATATATATATATATATATATATATATACTGTATATATATATAAAACATACTAAAGGACTAGCCGTGTGTGTGTATCTGCTCTGGGCAGCCAAAACGGCACAATCGTTTTTCATCAAACTTGGTGGAAAAATAGCAAAAAATTCGTAGAGCGGAACAAACCTGGTCCCATGTCGATGGTTTCTTTAGGAACGCATTAATTAACGATTTTATTTATGCTGGCAACAGATGTCGCTGTACGCTATCAGCCAGCCGGACGATTGCAGTTATTGTACGGCTCCCTCCTCCTCCCCAGTTTTTCTCTTAGCCTACTTTTTTTTTAATGTTGTTTGGATTAGTAAAGGAAGGAAGATGAGTAAATAGAAGAAAGAAGGAGAAACAGACAATAGTTAGAGATAACAGGTGGGGGAGGGAGCTGAGTTTCATCATGCATCTGGATGCGCAGTTTCAACTTTACCAGAGCATTTTCGGACTTAACGAGGCTACAGTGTGTACTTATTCCTCTCCTCATGGCGAATATTTCTTTAACTAATTATTCTAACCTTTATTCTATTCCTTCCTATACAGGTTGACAATCCCTTATCCGAAATCCTTGGGACCAGAGTCATTTTGGATTTCGGAATTTTTCGGTTTTCAGAATATATATACAGTGAACCTTCGCTTTACGCGGTCAATTGAACCCACGGAGGCCCGTGTAAAGTGAAAAACGCGTAAAGTGAACAACAGAACATATGGGATTAATTGAAATAGAGACCGGGCCGACCCCCAAACTCCACTTTTTCCCGACACAATACCTACATTGTAGTAAAAACAACTTCTTAATTTTATGATGGTATGCACACACAATTAATAATTTAAGAGAAATATCAATAATATTAGGTTTTTTAACACTTACATTAGTAGAAAAGATGGCTGGGCACACTGGGATGGGGGGTAGGTTCCGAGGCAAAGGGCAGATTATTGGGCCTCACCTGTATCACTTGTATCACTATCCACCACAGAGGCTTGCAGGGCCTCTTTGTCAAACCCCTCAAAGTCCATAGAAGTCACTATCACTGACTTGGGCTGGCTGTGGTGGGTGAAGAACTCGATAATGTTGATGACTGGGCGACCTTGTGCGCACCCTGCCCGCGCCGCTCTCAGCGTAAAAGAGTACATGCACCACGTAAAGTGAGCATTCTGGGTCTGACAGGGTACCACTTAAACGCGTAAAAAAAAAAAACGCGTAAAGAGGGGTAATACAGTGTGTGTGTGTGTGTGTGTGTGTGTGTATAATAATAATAATAATAATAATAATAATTAACGGTTTATTGAAGGAGCTTGGCAGCCAGAAGGCTGAAAATATACAGTTACATATTTGGGGAATGGGTCACGAATTACAAATAATATACAAGTAACATAAGTGACACAAATAAGACATATAATAACTTAGATGGGGAAAAGCTCAAACTACAGTTCATTTCAACATAGTGACAGTGTTACAGTATTACAAGTTGTTGATAATTTTTACAATGGTTGGGACTGGGCTGTTCTTATAGCGATCAGTTCGTGCACGTATGGGCTGGATGCGGTTGTGGTGTCGAACAGCAATTCTCGGACAAGGGATCTCAGGTGGTAGTAGGAGCTGGTGTCGGGGATGGTGTAGAAGCTTCTTACCAAATTTGCAGATGAGGTCGTGGTGATGGTCAGTGAGAGTCGAAAGGGTCAGTGTGTTGAGCGCTTCTTGATATGTGGAGTAGGAGGGGGAGAGAATAATCTTGCATGCCCTCTTTTGTACTTTTTCTAGGTGTTTACGTTGTGTGGCATTTAGGGAGGAAGACCAGGTGGGGGAGGCATAGGTGAGCTTGGGAAGTATGAATGTTGTGGAAACACTGAGGAGCTCGTGTGCAGGAACTCCGAGGGACTTGAGTCGGCGGAGGAGGTGGAGACGGAAACTGGAGGATTTGACAACTTCATTGACGTGTGGTTTCCAATTTAGTTTGTTGTCTATGGTGACGCCGAGGAGCTTCGTGGAATCTACAACCTGGAGTGTGTTCGGACCTAGAGTAATGGAAGGAGGTGGGACAATGTCGGAGGAGAGGTTGATGTGCATGACCATGGTCTTGGTATGGTTGATGGTGACATGGTTGTTGGTGGCCCAGTTTTGGAGATTCTTCAATAAATCCTGAAGGGCGGTATAGTTGGGAGCAGAATTGTTGACGCTGATCCCAATGGTGGAGTCGTCGACATATTTCCAGCGAGCAGGGGTTTCTCTTAGGGCATCATTGATAAGCATAAGGAAGCAGAGTGGTCCCATCTTGGTGCCTTGGGGGACGCCACAGGTGAGTGACTGAAAGGTGGAGACAGCCCCTCGGAAGCGTACAGCTTGGCGTCGGTCACTGAGGAAGTCTGTAAGCCATGGTATGAGGCTTCTTCGAAGCCCGAGGTCAATAGCTTTGTTGATGATTATATTGTGGTCGACTAGGTCGAACGCTTTAGTGAAATCAATGAAGGCGACAGCTACAGACGTTTTTCGTTTCTCGAGATGGCGGTATATGTAATCGAGAAAGCTGACAAGACAGTGAGTGGTGGAGGAAGTTTTCATGTTGCCAAATTGCTGAGGGTCTACGACTCCTGCAATATCAGCATAAGCCCAGTCGAACACAAAACTTTCACAGATTAGGCTGGGTATTGGGGTGATTGCAATAGGTCGTAGCTGATTTAAGGATTGTGGGCTGGTTGACTTGGGCACTGGTGATACATAAGAGGTCTTCCAGTCAGCTGGGCATCTGGCTTGACTGAGAGAAGCATTGATGATGGAGCAGAGGGGTTTAGCAAGCTCCGGGGAGAACTCCTTGAAGAGTTTCATTGGTAAGTCAATGGGGGTGGTAGAGCGTTTTAATTTTAGTTTGTCCAGGCGTTTTGCTACGTCAAATTCTTCTACTAAGTCAGTGGGAAGGGGGGCTGGTAGGTAAGCAGGGAGAGTTGTTGTGTCAAGCCGTGGGAGCGTCTGGCATATAGTAGCGAAATGGTGTGTGTGTGTGTGTGTGTGTGTGTGTGCAGTATTACCCCGCTTTACGCGGTTTCACTTTACGCGATTTCTCATATACGCGGTGCCACGCCAGAACCGAACTTTCACTTTCCGCGGTTCACCTACCCATATAAGGTAGTAGGTAGTAGGCAGCTACCAAACAGGGAGGTACTACCACCTGGGAAGATATTGGTAGCATAATGTGTTGTCTAATGGTAGACCCTGCTGCTATATGGCATCACGTAAATTGTGACCAAGTCCCAGGTTGCTGATCTATCTTTCTGCCTCATTTACACACAATTACAGGGTCTCAACTGTCTCTCTTACTATTGACAACACCACAACTAAAACCTTACTCATTCTTGATCTGTTTTATTCATTCTATTTTATTCTCCTATGTCAGTTGATATTAATATTGAAGCGGGGCCTTCTCGGATGGGTCCCACTGGTCGGGAAGGTTGTGGACCCCGGAGCCGACCTGATCATCATCAAGCTACTGGGGCCTCAACTGACGCCACTACGGTTGCTGGAGGATCGGTTTTTTTCACGCTTCATTTCTCCAACATTCGTGGACTGAGATCCAATTTTTCTTCTGTGGAGCACCATCTATTAACATCTTCCCCCGATCTCTTACTACTCTCCGAACTTCAACTGACCAAAGCAGCTTCACCCAAACCTTTTCAAGTCTCTAACTACAACCTTTATACCTACTTCCGTTCTAAGGGAGGTGTATGCGCCTACTGCAACACAAATATACCTATAGCCCGACTCACGGATCTTGAATCTCCCCTTTATGATGTCATCTGGCTCAAAATATCTCTACCTACTGTGACTATTTTTTTTGTTTCCTATACTGTTCTCCCAACTCTACCAACTATTTCAAACTCTTTGACTATCTCACTTCTTGCCATGAGTCGTTGCTATCCACACACCCCAACACCGAGATCCTCTACCTAGGGGATTTCAATGTACATTACAGAGAGTGGCTTGGCTCTGCAAGGGATGACCCAGGGGGAGCTGAGGCACTCTCTTTCTCCTTACTTAATGATTTGGAGCAAATAATCAAACACCCTACACGTGTTCCTGATCGACACGATCAACTTGCTAACATTCTTGATCTTTGTTTTACCTCTAACCCCTCACACTATTCATACTCAATTTTTGCCCCCTTAGGGTCTTCTGATCACAACCATATTTCTATTAAATCAAACTGGGCACGACCACCTCCCCCACCCCCCTCTAAACGTCAACTATGGCACTATCGGAGGGCAAGCTGGCAATCCTTGCGAGAATTCTTCACCGACTTTCCTTGGGATGAATGTTGCTTTTCCACTCGGGATGCCTCAGTATGTGCTGACAGCATTGCTGGGGTTATACAGGGCGGTATGCGTGCATTTATCCCATCTTCTACCAAAACTTTCACATTACAATCATGGTTTGATCGCTCCTGCTCTCTTGCTTGCAGGGTGAGAGATAGGGCATATCGAGCTATGAAACTATTTCCTTCTTTCCCACACCTCTTTCATTACTTCTAGGAATCGTTGTAAGGCTATTCTTCGAAGGGCCAAGCGGAATTTTATTAAAAGAAAGACTGCTGTCCTGACTAACTCTTCCTCTAGTAAATCCTTCTGGTCCTTAGCGAAAAACATCTGTAACAACTTCTGCACGCCTTCTTTTCCTCCCCTCTTACGTCCCAATAACTCTATAGCCAACTCTCCCCCTGAGAAAGCCAACCTCTTTGGCACCATATTCTCCTCTAATTCCACCTTAGACGATTCCCACTCTACCCCTCCTACTCCTGCACCTCCTACTGAACCTATGCATTTTCCTATAATCTCCACTCGCAGGGTTGCCGGTGTGTTATCCAGGTTGGATGTGAGTAAGGCGCATGGACCGGACGGAATACCCCCTCGTGTTCTGAGGGAGTGTGCTGAAGCCCTGGCCCCTGTGCTTGCTCGCCTCTTTCGCCTTTGCCTCAAAACCAAAACTTTTCCTTCTTCTTGGAAGCATGCCTTGGTTCAGCCCATCCAGAAGAAGGGTGACCATTCTAATCCCTCTAACTATCGCCCCATTGCCCTAACTTCATCCCTCTCTAAGATTTTCGAAACTATCTTGAACTCCCATTTTCTACGTCACCTTGAACACCTTTCTCTTTTGTCGGATCACCAGTATGGCTTTCGCCAGGCAAGATCTACTGGTGATCTGCTCTCCTATTGCACCCATCTTTGGTCATCCTCTCTTAGGGATTATGGGGAAACTTTTGTTGTGGCCCTCGACATCTCCAAAGCATTTGACAGGGTATGGCACAAGTCTTTGCTATCTAAACTTCCCTCTTTTGGTTTCTCTCCCCCACTTTGTTCTCTCATCTCTAGCTTCCTTGAGAATCGATCCATGGCAGTTGTTGTCGAGGGATCGATTTCTCGCTCTTTTTATACCAATAGTGGCGTCCCACAGGGTTCTGTTCTTTCACCAACTCTCTTTCTTCTTTTTATCAATGATTTACTTCACACTACAACTAATTCTATCCATTCTTATGCCAATGATTCTACTCTTCACTCTTCCTCACATTTTCCCCTTCCTCCTAACACTCAAATTAGATCTGTTTCTAGAACTGATATCATTACTTCTATCAACGCGGATCTGTGCAGCATCTCTGAATGGGGAGATACAAACTTGGTTAAGTTCAATAGCAACAAAACTCAATATTTACCAATTACACTTTGTAAAGTAGACGATCTCCCACCAATTACATTTCAGGACGCTATCATCCCCCCAAATTCTGAAATAAATATGTTAGGCCTCACCATTTCCTCCAATATGTCCTGGAAATCACACATCCTTAGTATAACTAAAGCTACCTCCCGAAAGTTGGGAATGCTGTACAGATGCCGCAGCTACTTCACTCCTGAGCAGTTACTCCAAGTATATAAGGGATTCATTCGTCCTAACTTGGAGTACTGCTCTCATATCTGGGGTGGCTCTTCTTCTGTCCAACTATTAGATAGGGTGGAATCAAAGGCATTTCATCTTATTAACTCTCCTCCTTTAGTCGACAATCTCTCTCCCTTTCTCTTCGCCGCAATGTTGCTTCACTCTCTCTCTTTTACAGGTACTTTAACGGGCAAAGTTCAGGGGATTTGGCATCCTGTGTACCGCCGGTAAGGCCGTGGGTTCGTAACACACGTCTTGCCCGCAGTGCCCACCATTTCTCTGTGGATATCAGTCACACGAGAATAACCCGTTAAAGTACCTCCTTCTTTCCTCACACAGCCAAACTGTGGAATGCTTTGCCTTCTTCTGTGTTTCCATGCTCTTACAATCTGTCTCACTTTAAAAAGCTGGTTTTCCGGCATCTTCGTGGTGTAGATTAATACAGTATAACCTGTTTTCTATATTTTCAATTTCTTTCCGGTTTTTTTTCGCCCCCCAGGCTCCGTTGTGGGTCGTTTGACCTGTGCCCGGGTTGGCTACTTCCCGTAAAAAAAACCCATAAGCGTGAAGTATAATTTTTTTTTTTATTTAGCTCATATAATTCATACAAATTACCCGGCCAGAATATAATTTACATTGTTGGAATTCTTACACTTTGATGATCATTTTGAATATAAACATCATAGATTTTGCATTAGACATACAAATTTTAGATATAATGTTTACTCTGAGTAAATATGTTATCTTTTGTGCAAAATATATGACATTTATATTCAAAATATTCCTGGTCTTACAAGGAATCCAGCAATGTCAATTATATTATCCTAACTTTAGTTTGAGGTATTATTTATTAAAATCTAGTGGTATTCCCCCAAAAATTTCTCAGAGAGGGAAGAGCCAGTGAGAAGAGGGGGAGGGAGTCGAGTCCATTATTTGAATGGACATTAACTTGGCGACTGTATTTCTCTTTAGTATTAATTGTGTGCATGTACCATCATAAAATTAAGATGTTATTTTTACTAGAACATAGGTATTGTGTCGGAAAAAGTAGAGTTTGGGGGTCGGGCCAGTCTCTATTGAAATTAATCCCATATGTTCTGTTGTTCCATTTACGCGGATTTCACTTAACGCGGTACCCTGTGCATTGTTATATTGTACCATAATTCCAAATGTTCTCAATCATCACATGCCATATTTAGTTCAATGAAATAATGTGCACTAAATACAACATGATTGTTATCGTCATGCACAATTGTGCACGCCGGCCTCATGTTAAGTGAAGAAACTGTTTACAACTCAGAATAGCTTACTAAGCGAGATGGAGCTGGTAGCAGCTGTGTGACTGCCTGAGGGACAGTCTATCGCCTTCTACTGTAAAGGCAACATCTTGATTCTCGTCAGCCAACATCTTCCTGCAGTACATTATATTTGTTCTCGTTGGACTAACCCTAGACCCCAAAACGTGAGTGTGATCGTGAACTATTGAATCCTCTGAGAACTCTAAATAACTTTAATAAGTGTAATTATGTACTGTATATTGATCGTATTATTCAAACTGTGTCCTGATGTACCAGCAGTTGTTAAATGCGAATTGTATTCAACAGGTTTTGACCGAATTATACTCAACGCATCAACGACAAGGGTCTTATTGTCCTGCACAAACCAAAATCGCTCCTAGGAGCGATTACAATGATGTACCTTACTATTTAAAATGTCTTGTGATAACCTCTTCATAATGAATGATGATAAGTTTGGCAAATTTTATAATAACCACCTTGAAGATATCAATATGCTGACAAACACTATCAAGGACCCCCTTCTACATCAAAGAAAATGTAATAATTGTGACATAAACATATGCTACACAATTTGATGTTATGGTGTCCACATGTCACTTACCCTGGCATTTTGGTTGCATGCTACGTGCAGCTAGAGAGACACCTGCCAACATGCCTCCTCCACTTGTGGGTATGAGAATTGCATCAAGATCTGGAACCTGAAAATGTGCGAAGCAATCAAAATCATGGAGTGTGTGTGTGTGTGTGAAGGACAACACTTAATATCAACAACAACAGGAAGGAGTACCAATTGATGCTCTTTCAGGGTTCTCTGTACAATATTCATTTCATAATCAATAAACTTCTGCTGGCATATACTTGAGTAACTCACGAAAGGTGTTAGGTCAATTATTCACTGGCAAAGAACAAACATCTCACTTCCTCCTGAGAAACATTATCTTTAAATTAAATCATTGAAAGTACAATAGAGTAAGTACCTCATCCAAAAGTTCCATGGCAATTGTTCCCTGACCAGCTATGACGTTATAGTTGTCTGATGAATGAATTATTGTTTTCCCAGTCTCCTCTGCCACTCTGGCACAAGTGTCCTTCCTGAATCAAAGAAAATCTTTTAGAAATATTTGTCACATATCCATTTTTAAAACATGTAGAAACTGTTTATTCAGAAGATTGACTAACACTTAATTAATCTATATTTTTTATATCAAAGGTAGCTACTTGTAATCCTGCTAGTTAAAATATGTCCACTCACAAATCCTGAACTCAACCTCACTCTCAATCTATTTTTCCTTCTCTTCAGCCTCTCTATAAACACACATTTCACCATCCTTTCTATGTGATCATCCTATATCCTTGTTCATCCATTACTACCTCTACTTCACATCACCCACCAGTACCTTCATTTGTCATTTCATTGGGTCTCTATTCTACTTACTTTCAATTTTTCACCTGTCACACTCCACACCCACTATTCAAATACTGTACAGTATAATACCTACATTCTTCAAGTCACTCGGCCATAACATATTTTTGTTTTACTTTAAACGTCACTTTTAATTGTGTGTCTAAAACTACTCTTGAATGAAACCAAAGACAGAGTAAATTCTACCATCAAACCACCCAAGGGGCTGAGGCCAGGTGCTTTGAACAGTGAGGTGCAGTAGTCTGAAAACTGGTGCAGCAACTCTTGAATCAACAACATATCCCTCTAAAACATCAGGTTCATGAAATAAGATTTAAGTACTGTAGTGGAATAAAAATTACCAATATGTTACTGAATTATTAAACACAAAATTACAGTAAATGGGAATAACTCAGGAAAATCAAAATGTAATTTATATTCATTCATTGGTGGCAACTCAGTACAATCAGTATGCACAATAGTATTCTGAACTAATGTAAATTTCCCATTACTTGAATACAGTACTGGACATTATTGTATCAAGAATACGAATCTTTATTCACACATACTTTTAACACATGCTTTTTAATGAATTCACCAGCAATCAGATTCAGTGTTTACCTTTAAGAAAAGTTTTCTATGATTTCTACATATCACCAGTCACATTCAATACTCACAAATAAAACAGACTTTCATAAAAGAAAAAATCTTTGCATTCATATCCACTGTCACTGTCTTAAAACTTAACAGTGTGACCTGAACCATCCCCTCTCCTGGGATAGTCCCACTGTACCTCATGTCATGATTCTGCTCACCACCAATGTTGCATCAGTGACCTTAACTGACCTGTCACTAACAGTGTAACAGTGTGTAGTATGGGTCTTGCACAATGCACCTTAACATTTCTGATGAGCACAGGCATCACAGAAATGCTGAGATAACCAGTTTGAACAGTGCTGTAAATGGCCTTGGAACCAAAAACAATGGTCAAAATCCACATTGTACAAGTTGCCATTACACACGACTGGTCCCACAACATAAATCAATGTAAATTTGGAAGGACTGAATCTGAGTGGTCGTATTATGGAGGCGGTCTGTGTACACTGGCGGTCGGATTGTCAGGTTTCACTGTACAGAAGAAAATAGCCACGTTACAGCACTATACTGTAGCTTAATTCAAGGCAAAACCAAATTTGGTTCAACATAATATTCCTATACATTAATCTATATACTCAGTGCTACTAATTTCAAATACAGTAATGTACAAATATTTCAAAACTTGACTACTGAAGTATTTACGGTAAGTATTTTCTACACACAGTACACAACAAAATGATATTCAGTACAAACATTTAAATTAAATTTCTTTACTCCTGTAAATGAAATAAATACCTGGAGGCAGGTGTGGGGTCACATAACACAAGTTCAGCCCCATAACTAAGGATGGCATCACATTTGACCTTGGGGGCACCTTTGGGAACAACCACAGTGCACGGCAGACCGACACACTCTGTAAGTGATGTACATTTTCAACACCAGAAAATAGGAACAGCTTCCTTCACTATCATAAGACAATATCTATGTCACCCAGAGTAAAACACAATAAAAGTTTTGGGTAAAAATGGAGACACTTTGAAACCTAATACAGTACTGCATACTATTGAAGTAAAAAACAAAATATATCATGTACAGGAGGTCCCTGAATTGCAAACATCCAACTTCCGAACACTCACCGATACGAACGAGATTAAACTTTAAATTTACAGTATTTTATTTACCTGATAACTTATTTTTTACTTTCCTTTACTATATTTAGTTATTCTCTTTCTTCTTTTCTCTTAAATTAAGTGATAATAGATGTATATAAGGACTTAGGCTATTATATAATAAAATTTTAAACATTGTTCTGTAAGTACGGTACGCACATAGGGTCTGTGTTCCGACTTACGTACATTTCCAACTCAAGAATGTCGTCAGGAACGGAACCCGTTCGTAACCCAGGGACCCTCTGTAAGTAGTATTAATAATAACTTTATTTTGCTTTTCTTTTTTTCTTGAGAATAGTTTTAAGGTAAGATCTTTCATATAATATAGAGTGCATGTTTCTGGGGGAGTGGTATTCTTAAGATGTGAAGGAATGACTAAGTCTGAGGCCTTACTGTTGACACACTGACAAACATTCCACACAAAGCACACCATAGCTGCTGACCTCCAACCTCGCGCAGCTGCTGCCCCTCCAACCTCCTGCAGCTGCTGCCCTCCAACCTCCCCCAACTGCTGCCCCTCCAACCTCCCCCAACTGCTGCCCCTCCAACCTCCCCCAACTGCTGCCCCTCCAACCTCCCCCAACTGCTGCCCCTCCAACCTCCCCCAACTGCTGCCCTCCAACCTCACCCAACTGCTGCCCTCCAACCTCCCCCAACTGCTGCCCCTCCAACCTCCCCCAACTGCTGCCCCTCCAACCTCCCCCAACTGCTGCCCCTCCAACCTCCACCAACTGCTGCCCCTCCAACCTCCCCCCAGCTGCTGCCCCTCCAACCTCCACCAACTGCTGCCCCTCCAACCTCCCCCAACTGCTGCCCCTCCAACCTCCACCAACTGGTGCCCCTCCAACCTCCACCAACTGGTGCCCCTCCAACCTCCCCCCAACTGCTGCCCCACCAACCTCCCCCAACTGCTGCCCCTCCAACCTCCACCAACTGCTGCCCCTCCAACCTTCCCCCAGCTGCTGCCCCTCCAACCTCCCCCAACTGCTGCCCTCCAACCTCCCCCAACTGCTGCCCCTCCAACCTCCCCCAACTGCTGCCCCTCCAACCTCCCCCAACTGCTGCCCCTCCAACCTCCACCAACTGCTGCCCCTCCAACCTCCCCCCAGCTGCTGCCCTCCAACCTCCCCCAACTGCTGCCCCTCCAACCTCCCCCAACTGCTGCCCCTCCAACCTCCCCCAACTGCTGCCCCTCCAACCTCCCCCAACTGCTGCCCCTCCAACCTCACCCAGCTGCTGCCCTCCAACCTCACCCAACTGCTGCCCTCCAACCTCCCCCAACTGCTGCCCCTCCAACCTCACCCAGCTGCTGCCCTCCAACCTCACCCAGCTGCTGCCCCTCCAACCTCACCCAGCTGCTGCCCTCCAACCTCACCCAGCTGCTGCCCTCCAACCTCCACCAACTGCTGCCCCTCCAACCTCACCCAGCTGCTGCCCTCCAACCTCACCCAGCTGCTGCCCTCCAACCTCCACCAACTGCTGCCCCTCCAACCTCCACCAACTGCTGCCCCTCCAACCTCACCCAGCTGCTGCCCTCCAACCTCCACCAACTGCTGCCCCTCCAACCTCAACCAACTGCTGCCCCTCCAACCTCACCCAGCTGCTGCCCCTCCAACCTCACCCAGCTGCTGCCCTCCAACCTCCACCAACTGCTGCCCCTCCAACCTCACCCAGCTGCTGCCCTCCAACCTCACCCAGCTGCTGCCCTCCAACCTCCACCAACTGCTGCCCTCCAACCTCACCCAGCTGCTGCCCTCCAACCTCCACCAACTGCTGCCCCTCCAACCTCCACCAACTGCTGCCCCTCCAACCTCACCCAGCTGCTGCCCCTCCAACCTCACCCAGCTGCTGCCTCTCCAACCTCACCCAGCTGCTGCCCTCCAACCTCCACCAACTGCTGCCCCTCCAACCTCACCCAGCTGCTGCCCTCCAACCTCACCCAGCTGCTGCCCCTCCAACCTCACCCAGCTGCTGCCCTCCAACCTCACCCAGCTGCTGCCCTCCAACCTCCACCAACTGCTGCCCCTCCAACCTCCACCAACTGCTGCCCCTCCAACCTCCACCAACTGCTGCCCCTCCAACCTCCACCAACTGCTGCCCCTCCAACCTCACCCAACTGCTGCCCCTCCAACCTCACCCAGCTGCTGCCCTCCAACCTCCACCAACTGCTGCCCCTCCAACCTCCACCAGAAAGGTATAATATAATGCAAAACAACAAAGCCAACCATTAATTAAGCAACAGGGAACTAAGTAACCAATCACGGATCACTTTTACATTCATTCATAATTTTTACTACGTAGTATAATAAACAAACGGCCCAGAGTTGCCAGTTGTCACAAGCAGTGTTCGAAGAATCTTGAACGAGACTGTACAGTATAAACTAAATCCAGTAGGGTAACACAGCACTCAAGAAGATCTAGGTGTACAGGGCTGATACACCCATCCAGCAAACTCAATCAATTATTAAAAATTATGACAACTTACTGGCGGCATAGGCCACTGCCTGAGCATGGTTCCCACTGCTGTGTGTTACAACTCCTGCACTGTCCGGATTGTTTTCCTTCTCCAGAAACACCTGAAAAATCAAGAAAACAATGTACCTGACCTAACCATTATAACAACGACACAACAGAAAGATAAAGTATCCAAATTTATGGGAAAGGTGTATAGAGCATGAAATGGGAAATTACGAGGTAAAACTAATCATTAAATAGTAATTTCAGGTCTCCAGTGGTGTCCATTGTTCTCATCTGCTTTTAAATGTATACAGTATAAATTTGTGAATCTTGATGTGTCAAGAAGTAAAAGAAATGCTGTAGGATCTCATTAGGGTTTTAATACGGTAAATATTGGTTTGATTGTCTTTTGTTTTCAATTTAATATACTGTACTTCACTTCCCTGTTTCCTGGGGTCAAAAATATAATATAATAATAATAATAATAATAATAATAATAATAATAATAATATAATTAATAAAAATACAAATTTATAAAAATTTACAAAAAATATTGAATAAAAATATAATACAGTATAATAATATAACATTAATAATAATAATAATAATAATAATAATAATAATAATAATAGTATTATTATTATTAATAAAGGCCCATAAATAACTACAACAATAAATACAAATAAATATCAATATTGAGAAACAATATTGTGTTGTCAAAATAGAGAAACAATTGAGACCCTGCAATTGTGTGTAAATGAGGCAGAAAGTCAGATCAGCAACCTGGGACTTGGTCACAATTTTCGTGATGCCATATGGCAGCAGGGTCTACCATTAGACAACACATTATGCTTCCAATATCTTCGCAGGTGGTGATCATAGACTTATTGAAAGAACATAAAAGTGTCCAAAAATGTAATGCAATTTTCTCTGAAAGTATCAATGAGTGGGAAAAATGCCATGGAATAAAAGTGTCTTAGAATTGTCTACACTACTGATTAAAAAAAATAATAATAAAAATAAAAAATAAGATTAAAAAAATAAAAAATTATATATACAGTAAAACCTCGCTTTACGCGGTCAATTGAACCCACGGAGGCCCGCATAAAGCAGGAAACGCGTAAAGTGAACAACAGAACATACGGGATTAATTGAAATAGAGACTGGGCCGACCCCCAAACTCCACTTTTTCAGACACAATACCTACGTTGTAGTAAAAATAACTTCTTAATTTTACGATGGTACGCACACACAATTAATAATTAAGAGAAATATCAATAATATTAGGTTTTTTAACACTTACATTAGTAGAAAAGATGGCTGGGCACATGGGGACGGGGGGGTTGGTTCCGAGGCAGAGGGCAGATTATTGGCCCTCACCTGTATCACTTGTATCACTATCCACCACAGAGGCTTGCAGGGCCTCTTTGTCGAACCCCCCAAAGTCCATATAAGTCCATATCCTCACTATCACTATCACTGACTTAGGCCGGCTGTGGTGGGTGGCGGCACTGGCGGGTGAAGAACTCGGTAATATTTTGATGACTGGGCGACCTTGTGCGCACCCTGCCAGCGCCGCTCTCCACGTAAAAGAGTACATGCACCGCGTAAAGTGAGCATTCCGTGTTCGGCAGGGTACATATACCTGTACATATATTTTTGATGATGAATTGAAACACATTCGTTCCATTGCACAAAAACTTGGGTACCCTTCTGTGCTTGTTGATCGTTGTTTTAAAAGGGCTAAAAAATCCTTTCATTCCTCTCAAACCAGGCAAATTCCTACACTTAAGAATATTGTGACTCTGCCCTATCGTAATGAATTTGTCCCGTTAGTTCGGTCCCTCAAGCTACTAAATATTAATGTTGTTTTAAAGTATGACTCAACCATTACCAATATGTTAATAAGAAATAGCCCAAATTTGAATGTAAATGGAAGTGTTTATTGTATTCCATGTAGCAAATGTAATTGTAATTATGTAGGACAGACAGGAAAAACACTGCAGCTCAGAATCAAACAACATAAGTACAATATCAGAGCAGCATCTGAAAGCAGTGCCCTGTTTGTTCATGTTAGGAATAATAATCATCCCATTGCTTGGGAAAAAAGCTTAGAAGTATTCAAATCATCTTGTGTCACAGAAAGACTTCTGGTTGAAGCTAGTTTGATTAAGGAATTAAAATCAATAAACATTAGTGATGGTCAGTTCAAAACTGATAATATGTTACATAAATTTATTTGTTAGTGGCCCAAGGTTAAAAATGCTTTGAAAACCTTTGATCTAGATGTAGGATAGTTATTTAGTGGGTCCCTTATTTTTGACCTGACCTGACTAGTCACGTCGCACCCTTCTCTTAAGCTCCTCTACGTGTGTGTTGGTGTGGGGATTAGTGGATGACATCATTATGACCTGACCTCATGTTTAATAAGGTCACCCTGTATATTTTAGCCTCTCTGTGTCCATGTAATCAAGTTGCCTCTGAAGATGTCTTGAATAAAGACGAAAGCTAAGGTGCTCCGTTGTTTCCCTTTTCCCATGTGATTTTATCAAGATTTATCTTATCCACGTTTTCATTGTGGATCTACATGAAATATATATATATATATATATATATATATATATATACATATATATATATATATATAAACAGGCATATATATAGATATATATGTATATATATATCTATATATACATATATTTATATATACATATATATATATATATATATATATATAATCAACACCTCAACCCGCCAGGATTCGAACCCACGGCCCACAAGCCTATGACTGTGACCGGGGAACGCTAACCGCTGGACCACCAGGATACAAAAGCAGTCCTAGACTTTGTTATATTTCACACAAAGCCTGTTCAACGAGCTTATGGCGCCGTGAACCTCTAATGGGGACCACCCGTACCACTTAGGTGGTCAGAGTAACATTTTACCAAATCCGGCTTCGAAACACGAGGATCCATATATATTTCATTAGCCCAATAAAGCACGCGGACTTCTACATACAATCAACACCTCAACCCGCCAGGGTTCGAATCCTGGCGGGTTGAGGTGTTGATTGTATGTAGAAGTCCGCGTGCTTTATTGGGCTAATGAAATATATATGGATCCTCGTGTTTCGAAGCCGGATTTGGTAAAACGTTACTCTGACCACCTAAGTGGTACAGGTGGTCCCCATTAGAGGTTCACGGCGCCATAAGCTCGTTGAACAGGCTTTGTGTGAAATATAACAAAGTCTAGGACTGCTTTTGTATCCTGGTGGTCCAGCGGTTAGCGTTCCCCGGTCACAGTCATAGGCTTGTGGGCCGTGGGTTCAAATCCTGGCGGGTTGAGGTGTTGATTGTATGTAGAAGTCCGCGTGCTTTATTGGGCTAATGAAATATATATATATATATATATATATATATATATATATATATATATATATATATATATATATATATACAGGTAGTCGTCGACTTACGACCTATGCGACTTACGTCTGTTCGACTTTACGACCGGCGGTACGACAGTTTTGGCCCCAGCCTCCTGACGCTGCCGGGAGCTGGAGCCGCGCGCATCCCCGCGCTCAATTACAAACACGCTCGCTGGTACAGCACACTTCCCTCCGTGTCTGTTTGCCTTGTGACTTTCTTTTGTCTCGGAAATTTTTCTTGAACCACCACCCCCCCCCAAGATGTCTACCAAGAGGAAACTGTCTTCATCTACTCCTCAACCTGCCAAGAAGCAAAGAAAGGCCATTGATTTAAACACTAAAATGATGGTGATTAAACAGCACGAAGGGGGTAAGAAAGTGAATGAGATTGCACGTGATCTGACGCTATCACACTCTACTGTGTCGACGATTTTGAAGGATAAAGAAAGGATTCGTGAAGCTGTGAAAGGTTCTGCACCCATGCAAGCGACAGTTATAACGAAGCAACGGACTGGGCCTCTCCACGAAATGGAGAAATTACTTTACATTTGGATGGAAGATCAGATCCAGAAACGGACACCGTTAAGCCTTTTTACTGTGCAGACGAAGGCTAGAAGTCTATTTCAGACTTTGAAGGAGCGCGCCGGAGAAGACTACAGTCAAGAATTTGCAGCAAGTACTGGCTGGTTCAAGAGATTCAAGAAAAGATTTCAATTTCATAATGTTCGAGTGACTGGGGAAGCAGCGAGTGCAGACGAGGAAGGAGCACGCAAGTTTGTTGACAGTCTGGATGAATTAATTACGGATGAGGGATATCTAGCAGAGCAGATATTTAATGTGGATGAAACGGGATTGTATTGGAAACGGATGCCAGAACGCACTTACATCCAAAAAGAAGCCAAAAGCATGTCTGGATTTAAAGCATTTAAGGATAGGCTTACTCTGCTGCTTGGCGGGAACATCGCGGGGTTTAAGCTGAAACCTTTCCTAATCTTCCATTCAGAAAACCCGCGGGCGTTGAAAAATGTAAACAAGCACACGCTGCCCGTTTACTTTCGTTCTAACCGTAAAGCATGGATGACACAGGCACTGTTTGAAGACTGGTTTGTAAATTGTTTTATTCCTCAAGCTCGTGAATATTGTTTGACGAAAGAAATTCCTTTCAAGATTTTATTGCTACTGGACAATGCGCCTGGACATCCACCTCATCTATCAGATATTCATCCGGACGTGAAAGTGATTTTTATGCCGCCAAACACGACTTCAATTTTGCAGCCTATGGACCAAGGTTCAATTGCTACTTTCAAGGCTATCTATCTCCGAACCACCTTTGCCCAAGCCATAGCCGCTATAGATGCCGACCCAGAACTATCGTTGCGTGACTTTTGGAAACAGTACAACATTCTTATGGGTATCAAGAATCTGGCAAACGCCTGGGAGGCTGTGACGGAGAAGTGCATGAATGGCATCTGGAAAAAGTGTGTTAAGCGCTATGTTCATACTTTTGCAGGATTTGACAGTGAAAATGAGCTTGAAGTTATTCGGGAAAAAATAGTAAAACTGGCAAAAGATCTTTCTTTGGAATGTGAAGTGGAAGATGTTGAGGAGTTGCTAGACCAAGAATCAGAGGAACTTACAAATGAAGAGCTAATCGAATTGGAAGAAGAAAATGTAGCAGAAGAAGAAAGGAGAGAAGCAGCGGATAACGAAGAGGAGGAGGAGCCACAAAGGACGTTCACCACTAAGGGATTATCAGAAGGTTTATCTCTACTAAATAAACTTCTTGCCCATTTTGAAGGAATGGACCCAAACATTGAACGATTTGCAAGGATTGAGCGGATGGCACGCAATTCGTTTCGTCCATATCAAGAAATTTACGAGGAGAAGAAGAAACGAACAATTCAGACAAAGCTCACCATGTTCATGAAAAAAACAACTCCTCCGGCTACCCCAAAGGCTGCCCCAGCTGACGACCCCGACGATCCACAGCCAAGCACCAGCGGCCAATAAGATGTTTTTTTGTATGTTTGTATGTTTTGCAACTAAAATGTTTTATATGTTTTGCACCTGTATTTTTTTTTTTTTGTATGTTGTGTAAATAATAAACCAATTGTACTGTAATATGCAGTGATTTACTTAAACCTGACGACCGTAACAATAATGAACAAAGAAAATGTTGATAAAATATGACTTAAAGATGATTATATTATCATTACACATTATAATATACGTAAGGTAATTATAACATAGGCCGACTTACGACCAGATCAACTTACGACCGGTTGGCCGTAACCAATCTCGGTCGTAAGTCGACGACTACCTGTATATATATATATATATATATATATATATATATATATATATATATATATATATATATATATATATATATATACAGCTTGTCCCCGACTTATGACTGCATGGACTTACGTCCATCGGTACTTACGACCTGCTCTGACCTTATGACCGTCGGGACATAAGACCGCGGCAGTCGTGACCAAAAATATTTTCAAATGACGCGCGCATTTTCTATACCGAAACGTTTCTGTCCTGGGCAAGAGCGTGGTGCGGCTGGGTCGCCGCGTGGGTACACTCACTCAGTGGAGCGCTTAGTTGGTGTTTGGCTATCGTATCCTATACTGATTGCGCTGTGAACTTTCGTTATTATCGTATATAATTGACTTTATAATGACTGGAAAGCGTAAAAGTGAGAGTGCTGGTGGTGCTCCAAGGAAAAGGAGACAGGCAATTACTTTTGAGATGAAAAAGAAGATAATAACTCAGCATGAGAATGGAAAGACTGTAGCAACAATCTCACGTGACCTAGGTTTCTCACACTCGACCATATCCACTATTCTGAAGGACAAGGAACGTATTCGTGAAGTAGTGAAAGGAACAACACCTATAAAGGGAACTATAATTTCAAAGAAAACACAAGGACCTATTCACGATATGGAAAAATTATTGGTGATATGGATAGAAGACCAGATACAGAAGCGTGTACCCTTAAGCCTTCTAACCATACAGGCTAAAGCAAGAAGCCTGTTTCAAAGCCTGAAGGAGCAGGCAGGAGATGAATGTGATCAAACCTTTACAGGAAGTCAGGGTGGTTTGATAGATTTAAAACACGCTACAGTCTACATAATGTTAAGGTGAGTGGAGAGGCAGCTAGTGCCGATGTTGGTGCTGCCGAATCTTTTAAGGAGGAGTTAGATGATGTGATTGTGGAAGGAAATTATTTGCCTCAGCAAATATTCAATGTGGACGAGACTGGATTATTGTGGAAGCACATGCCTGAGCGGACATACATTCACAAAGAGGCGAAAACAATGCCCGGATTCAAGGCACTCAAGGACAGAATTACACTTCTGTTGGGGGGGAATGTTGCTGGTTTCTTGCTAAAGCCCTTCATGATCTAACATTCAGAGAACCCTAGGGCTTTTAAACATGTCAGCAAGCACACACTGCCAGTGTTTTATCGCAGTAATAAGAGAGCCTGGATGACCTTAGCACTGTTTGAGGATTGGTTCATGACTTGTTTCATTCCACGAGCCAAGGAGTATTGTCTGCAACAACGGATTCCATTCAAGATTTTACTGATTTTGGATAATGCTCTGGGACACCCACCACACCTAGACGACATGCACCCTGATGTTAAGGTAGTCTACATTCCACCTAACACTACCTCTATCATCCAACCCATGGATCAAGGTGCTATTGCTGCCTTTAAAGAGTATTATTTACGCACGACCTTCGCTCAGGCTGTTGCTGCTACTGAAGGTGAGGAAACGCTCAGAGAGTTTTTGAAGGAGTACAACATTTTGTCATGTATAAAGAACATTAGTGCAGCATGGGATCAGGTTACAAAACATTGCATGAATGGAATATGGAAGAAAATCCTGAAAAGATATGTGAACAGTTTCAAAGGATTTAATGAAAATGAAGTTATTTCGGATATTAGTAACAAGATAGTGGAGTTAGGTAAACAGCTGGAGTTAGAAATTGATAATGAAGATGTTGGACAGTTGGTTGAAAATGTAGCAGAAGAGCTCAGTAACGAGGATCTTATTGAACTAGATGCACAGAAAATTGCAGAGGAAGAAGAGAGACAAAATGTAGAAGAACCTGTACCCCCCAAAAAGTTTTCAATGAAACAGATGGCAGAGGCATATGCTACAATTAATAAAGGAATGCATATGTTTGATGGCATGGATCAAAATTATGAGCATTATGCCAAAGTTGACAGAATGGTCCAAGATGCACTTGCTTGCTACAGGGAGATTGAAATGAAAAGAAAAAGCAAACTGTGCAGTCCAAATTGGACATCTATTTCAAGAAGTCCCCCAGTGCTGTCTTCTCACGCTCCACCAGTGCTGCCTCTTCATTCTCTCAAGATGATCCAATACCTTCAACCAGCAAGTTTCCACAGCACATAAACCTGTCTGAAGAAAGCAACATTGATGACCCACCCAGCCCTGTCTCCTCCTCTGCTTCATCCAATTAATATAGTCTCCATGTAACCTGTAAATAGAAAATTATGGGGGCCCTGTGTGCATTCAGCTGACTACATTAAGGTAAGTGCTCAGTCACACTGTATCCATTCCTCATTATTTATTACTTTTACTGTACTGTATTTCATTGTAGATTTTTTTTTTTTTTTTTTTTTTAATCTGTCGGACTTACACCCATGTCGGACTTACGACCTGGATTCTGGTCCCTTATCCGGTCGTAAGTCGGGGAGAGACTGTATTATTAAAATTTGCTGGATCTTATAAGAAGGTTGTTCAGATATCTAGACGGTCAGTCCCTCGTAACAATCTTCATCTTCAAGAGTGAAGTGTTTCCTCATCTGGAGTACTATCACCCCGTCTGGTCCCCGAGATATGCTAGGGGCTGTCAGTTGATTGAAAATGTTCAAAGGAGGGCCACCAGACTGGTGCCTGCACTGCAGCACCTCAGTTACCCCGAGAGATTAGAGCGCGGTTAAGGAGTGCCTCGGTTAACGAATTACCTTTCATAAGTTTCTTCACTTCGGTTAACAAAAAAATTTGGTTAACGAATTCCTTACAAATTTTTCCCGACATGTTTTTGCCTGCATTTGCCTGCTCACCAGCTGTAGTATTAGTCTGCCAATACAGTAATCGGTTTTATGGCTTAAATTCCTTACCATTTTAGTAAATATCAAGAAGGTTGTACTATTCAATTATTTTTAAAGTTTTATATTAAATTTTTTAGTAACTTTAACAATTATTGAACATAATTGAAGTACAGGAAACTATTTTTTTGCACGCCAAACAGCCACTCAACACACCAAGCTTTCCGTCTGTTTGTTTACCGGTTCAAAGGAAGGAACATCTTGCTTGAGACTCTTCAACATAAATTCTTTTTTTCTGTGTTTCCAGTCAAATTATTGGTCATTTTGAAATATATTTTACATATTGATAATATATAGCGCAGTGCAGTGTTGATTTAAAGAAAATAATCTTGAATTACACCAAGTGAACTAAAATTTTATGGGTAAAATGGCGGCATGGAGTGACTCCTCTTCCACTCCAATGCCTTCTCTTCTCCCTTCTCCTCCACCCCCATTCTAATTCCCATCATCATCATCAACCAGGAGCCTTCTACATGCACACCTCAAAGTAAGTGTACTTTACGGCATTTATTTTTAGTTTGTACAGTATGTAATTTTCGGTGAGCTGGAACCAATTACCCAAAATCCCATTGAAACAATGGTTTCAGTTAGCAAAATTTTCGGTTAACGAACGTCCTTCTGGAACGAATTGTGTTCGTTAACCGAGGGACCACTGTACTGTACTACAGATAGGCAAGTGGAGACCTAACTGAGGTGTATAAACATCTCAAGGGGCACTACTCAGTCGAGTGTCCTTACCTGGAGCTGGCGGACGCTCACCCCACAAAGGGACACAGCTCAAGGTTAAAGAAGCCGCAAGTCCAGAAAACTGTGAGGGGTATCTTTTTCGGAGTGAGAGTTGTGAACTCTTGGAACAATCTACCAGAGAGTGTTGTGACGGCACCGAGTGTGAGCTCTTTCAAAAGCAGACTTGACCAACACTGGAGCAGGTTCAGGTACATTCAGGAGCCGTTAGCCCAAGCGGCTAATGAGCAGATGAGTGGTGAAGAGGATAAAAGTAAAAAATTAAAAAGTAAATGTAACAACCTGACCTAAACCTAAATTCGCTGCATGACCGAAGCAATAATACCCTCCTAAGATTCCCTGGATGACCAAAACAAAAAAAATACCCAATAGAAAGACTCGTAATTATTTGTTTTAGCACACCCTCGAATATTTTCACAAGATGTTTGATTTTGATGTATTTTGATGTATTTTGTTCATAACTGACTTTCTTTTCCATGGGAAATGCATTTAAAAAAGAAAGATGCAAGTCATCCTTGATCAAAAACTGCAATTTTCCATAAAAACCAAAGGTGTAGATCTGAACAAAATACATTCAAATACATCAGAAACCAAACAGCTAAACCCCTAACTTTCACTAAATTAACCTATCTTAACCTAACCTAACCTAACCCCTGCGGAGACAGGCAGTGTGACATGCCTCACGGCTCCAGACAGCTCATGGTGGAACAAGAAATGGTGGGTGGAGATTTAATGGTCTAATTTCTTATGCGTTCCTCACTTGGGCGATTTTTCTGAAAGAAACAAGTTTCCAAGAGGCTTCAAGGGTTGAGGTATGTAATATGAGGTAGAAATTGACTAAAAGTAAGTGCTTCTATGTGATTTGAAGATGTGCTAAACTGAATAATAACCGAAAGACTTGTCCTATAAAAAAAACAATTCTGTTTGTACATAAAATGGCTATGACAAGGTGGGGTGTTTTAACATACCGAGTTACAAGCTCCCCGGACTTTGAAGGAGCCGGTCTTCTGGAGGTTCTCAGCTTTGAAGTACAGCTGTCTGCCGGCGAGGGTGTTAAGGGAGTGGCAGGTGAGGACAGGTGTTCTGTGGACCCAGCCATGGATCCTCCGAGAAGCAGAAAGCACGTCTTCCAGCTCAACAGGTGATGACATATTGTTTGTTTATGTCTATCACTACTTCAAATGTTCTGCCCTTATACAGTATACAATTATAATTTTTATTCGAATCATTTATATAATAATCACCTTATCACTTAGAAACAAATAAATTTTGCTTTTATTTAAACGTGAATATCAAAGTTGTCCAGAATACAAGAAATTTGAGAATTTTTAGTAACAATGAAAGTAAAGTCTGAGCCAGACGGTAGATCTGAATGTATCCGTCATAGGTGTTCTTGATCAAACTCATTTTTATTGAAAGCCAAAAACAAAGATAAAATTTTACTGCAAATGATTAAGTAGCATAAAGGTTTTCTTCATAAAACACCCATCAAATATAGTGTTTTAGTTTTGTCGCTGTAAAAATTATACCACAAGAATCGGACACATTGGGTAACGTGTATTAACTTGTTTGAATTATTAATCATAAACTGAATTAACTTCCATTACAATTCTTAACGATGTGCAGGGTATTATAAAAATAAATTATTAATGGAAACAATTACAAAATATGCAGAAATATATTAGTAACTGGAAAAGGGTTTCAGGTGCACACACCCGGTGTCCGTATAAATGACAGATATACAATGTTTCTTGTCATACATGTCTTTGAAATACAAAGCAATCCACCACATTCTCTTTCTCATTATCAATATACAGTATTTTCAGTTCATCGTTGCCACGAGATGATGATAAACTAACACTTCATCACATTACACCTTGAAATATGAAGGAAAAATAGTCGACATTTTCCTGCACGCGGGTGTTCCACCCCTTCTGTATGTATCCAACGGGCAAATTTATTTAATAAAACAAGAAGTCACAGAACAACGTGGAATATTTATCAGCGTGTGTATAGGTACCACCTGTGAGGGCAACACACTGAGCGTCATACACACACCCTCACCTCTGATGATTGACTGGTATTGGCAGGCACCTCAGGCACCCGGGGCTGGGGAATGCGGACTGTTCAGATGATCATGCGCACTGAGCTTTGATTCCTTTCCGCGCTTTTATCTAGGCCACGAATGGACAAGAGAATTTAGATTTGTAGAGCTAGAATATAACAATAAAAGACCTAAGTCACGTCGCAATACAGTATAAATTTAATACGAGTTAGAATAGAAAATAACATGAGTGACTTTTTTGTCAACAATTCTTCTGAAACAGTACCCGGTAATGCTCATTTTTCTATGATAATCTCTTATATTAAGTGTTTTATCTCGTAATTTATCAGTGTTTTATTTTTATCTATCTGAGGTTTATTTTAAGGAAGTTACAGTTGCCTTTTTTACCTGTGCTCCTTAATTACATATGTTACAAAGGTCACCTATGTAACATATGACAGGTGAAGTAATAATTAATGATGATGTTTGCTTAAATAAATTATCGCATGTGATATTACATATATAAAGTGTTACATGCGTTGCTATTACATATATGAAGTATAATGTTACAAAATAATTAAGCTTTAAAATAGTCCTAGTTAAAACTACGTGTGTTGCCTTCCAGGTAAAGAAACCAAATTTAAGCTGCAGCCATACACACACACATTTTTTCCCGCTCTGTTTGGGGCAAATTTGTTTCTGAAACACACACACACACTTTCGCTATCGATCACTAACTGACGTAGATAGATAGATATTTACTCAATAAAATAGTCATTGACGTACACATTTGGTTCAGTATATACATAAACATTGCAGGTATACAAACAAAAGTAAACAGTAATTCGATTTAACTAATGATAGCCCATCGAACTCCTTAAATAATTCACTGTATTGTCAGAATAGGCCTACCTTGTGGCTGAACCCCCTTCCCGTAATTACCTGCTATTGTAGTGGATATCTCCCCTACAACCGCTGTTTGTCGCTGACTAGCCGACCCTCTTCGAATTCCCCATCTTACGCCTCGTGGTCTGAGGTCGGTAACCAGCACCGCCTAACAAAGCGGAGGTCAACTATCAAGCCACGCCTACCCCCGCTCTAAAAGACCTCACGTGGCCGTGACCTACCTCTTTCTTCTAGCTCAGCCGCAGCAAGCAACACCTCCTTCTTCTACCTACAGCCACCAGCAAGCAACACCTCCTCTGCTCCTGCCTGGTGTCTCCCGCTCCCGCCGGCGACCATGGCGCCCCTCAAGCTGCTTGTTCTCCTCTGAGCACCCTCACTAACCAGCTCTCTCTACTCCACGCTTGGACCCACGCTGCCACTCCCCAGCAACAAGCTGCATTGTACAGCCAATACAATATGTATACAGAGAGCACATTGTGAGTTTCCTTTCTCCATCCCATCCTGAGTGTGAACCAATATCTCATAACCCCACACTACCACACACAGTATTTTATCCTTGGACCTACTCGCGTGAGGCGGAGTTGTTTCCTGCCTGCCAACCACGAGGGACTCACAACAAACAACTCGCTGTATTGGAAAGTTTACATATTAACATTCTTTTAATTCCTCTGTTGAGTGAGGATAAAGAAAACCAGTGCGTGTGTGTGTGTGTGTGTGACGTTCTCCGCAGCATGTTTTATCTCTTTATGTCACCAGTGGTGACGCGCAAAACAAATGACTCACTAAAATGCGACGGTGAACGAGGTATTACTCTTTACTGACTCAGGTTAAATATTAGACGTACTCTGAACAAAGACGTCATCTAGCAATAAGACAATAATTTGTACGTAGTCGCGGGGGATAGGGGAGCTACTATGTCAAAACGTGGTTTACATCTCAAGGCTCTGTGTAATTGAACATTTAAACATTTACCATATGCTCACTGTTTGTCAAGTCGTCTCTTCAAGGTTGGCGCGTTAATTGGAGGCATGATCACTTATTCAAGAAATCTGTGTTGTACCTCCATAATACGCATAATACGAGCCGATCAATGGCGAAGAGGATAAAAGTAAAAGTAAAAATGTGACTTCTAGGAACGTTAATGATCGGGAGTGAGTCTCGGATATGCAGCTATTTTTACCATATTTACCTTACGTTCACCCAAACCAGAGGTAGCCATACCGAAGGAAGGTGGCCCGTGGGGTGATTAAGTTCCCTCCATTGTTCTTAATTGTTTTGTCAAGGGCTATTTTGAACCCCTGTACAGTTCTTGATTCCACAGCTTGGGCTGGTTGACAAAAAACAAAACAAAAAAATAATCCTGATGTTCGTTCTAACGAGCCGATCAGTGGTGAAGAGGATGAAAGTAATGTAAAAGTGACACGGGTCAGGCTAATTTCCTACTTCTATCCATATAATCTAATCAGAGATTGAATTTCCCAGGAAAAAGTGAAATGGACGTTAAACACGCACTAACAACTCTTCTTCCTGTGGAGCCGCTAGGTTTTGAAGATTTTGAGTTTGACGGAATCTTTTCAGGAGATTAATGACTTTCTAAACTAGACAACTGACACTAACTACACTAAAAACATCAGATTCTCTGATGTTTGGGCATCAAAATAATCTAATTTCCGTAGCACTTGGAAACTCATGGCTATCCCCGAGGACGATATGAGGATATGCCACTTATACTGACAGACTCGACACTCACTTACTTGACAAGTTTTACTAACAATAAAGACAGTTGAAGCATTAATCATTACTCACAATGGATCTTGAATGTTCCAACTATAATCAGACATATCTAAGTTGCTTCAACATATGCTACCACAGTTGCAATTTCAAATTCTGTGTCATTATACAGTACTGAGGAATAATGATGCCTCGGGTGCACTCCAAAATTGAGAGAAAACGGAGGACTCAGGCGTTCTGAAGTGATGAGAAAACGAACTCCTCTGATGGGGGACTCAAATAAAGAAAGCATAGTTACATGTTTTGTGGGCTATTGAGCGTAATATGAATCGTCTGATTTTACGTTAACTGACGTGTACGACCGTGGTCAATACAACAGCACCGAGTGTGAGCTCTTTCAAGAAAAGACTTGACCAACAGTGGAGCAGATTCTGGTACATTCAGGAGCCGGTGCATGCCCAGTACCTGCCAACAGTGCTTAACAGATACGTGACCGATCGCCCAAGCGGCTAACGAGCCGATCATTTGGTGAAGAGCATAAAATAAGAAAATTACCTTGCAATCTGGATGAATGAATACACTCCGAAATGCGTCGCTCCTTGCTAAGTTTTTTGCCTGCCGAATAACCTCCCATTTCTCCTCCTCGCTCACTACTGTAATGTGATCATGAGGGGGCCAGGCTTGTCCCCCTGCTTTTGTCCCAGCCAGCCGATGACGCTAAACAACTAAGGTCCTTAAGCGTGAAACTAGTCCATAACCATTTAAGAATTTTTATGAGAGATATAACTCTGCAATTTTTTTTCTCAGCAGTGTGTGGTTGAAACTTTGAAAGTCTGAAGCCACATTAACTACAACAGCTGCAGGGCACCGAAATGGAACACTTTTAAATGCACGCTTTCTAATTTTCCATAGTCACTGTGTGTGTTCCTGCTGGACTGCGGCCGTATCTAATTGCTTAGCAAATCTGTCAATCAGAAATCGCCTTTTGCGACTATAACTCCTGTAGTTGTTGTCTAGCTTAAAGTAAGCGGGTAGTCCAATAATAAGTTTAATCTAAGTGTTTTCAAGTTTATGTTTTATTTTGTTGAGTATTTTTTTAGAATATTGTAAAAATATTATAAAATCTTAAAAAATATGTTATTAATATTTATTCTTGAGAAAAAAAATAATATTTTTTACTTATAGAAGACTTAACCAACAGGATATAAATTTAAGTACTTGCGCGCCAAAGTTGTGTTGACAAGAGGACAAGATGCCGTGTTCCACTGAGTTTGACCCCGTGGTATTACCTGACCTTCTCCCTGTTTACTATAAGAGGCTATTTCCATTCTCTCAGTATTTTAAATGGCTCTCATATGGACAAGGTAAGGAATAATCGCACGGAGATAAATTATCAAGCCTTGCGGGTTTTTTTGTGGTACTGTTCCCTATTAACACCAGTTAGTTTAGGGTAGGTTTAATTAGGTTAGGTTGGGCAGAAACGAGTGATTTCCCGCAGAAATGTATATTAGAATCAAATGAATCACACTAAAACCTTAGGGAAAAGAAGATTTGGTAAATATTCGTCCATTGGCTGTCCTTAGGTTTTGGTATCAGATTATTTTTTTTTTAATGTTTTTCTTTGTGTTTTACTCAAATCTGACCTTCATTTATTTTGCAAAATAGGGGTTTGTGCAAAAAATTTAAATTTTCATTTTAACAAACTGCTAATATTCAAAAAAATGGAGGTCAAATTTGAGTTCACCCAAAAAAAAAAAAAAAAAAACTATTCTCCTACTAGAGGAACCAACCAGCCTACCTAACCTAACCTAACCTAACCTAACCTAACCTAACCTACAAGAAGGAGACTCTTAAGTGAGGAGTATAACCTCAGGTAAACATGGCGGGAACCTGCAGACAGCCAGTGAATAAATATTGATCCAAAATCTTAAGCTTCAAAGTGAGTTGGGTGTTAATCAGGAAATTTACCACTTTTTCCAACTTGATCACTAATATACAGCTGTTTGTTACGATGCCTTGGATCCTTTGTGTACATTTGAGAATTTTTAGGTTAATATTGACGACTGACCTGCCGATGAGTTATTTGTTTTGGTGTTATTTTCTTACTTGATTTTCCTCAGTGAGTACTGATATGATAATAATTTCTTGTGCAAATACTTCGTTTGGTAGATATCAGGTGCTTAAGGTACACACTACTTAGTCTTCTTGGTGGTAATGTGGCGGTTATATGTTAAGGGGTTGGGTTAGGTTAGGCTAGGTGGGGTTAAAAAAAAACCACAGTGGATATTTTGCCGTGACTGGTTAAGTTCCTATTAATGCAATTTTACTGTGAGTGCACACTGATTGGCTAAGTAGTTTCTGTCAATTTACAGTAGTGCACCGTTCTTTCTTTGGGTTTTAGAAATATGTTTTTCCTGTGGTGTTTGATGAGTTTGAATGAATTTGATGATCATTTCCTACAGAAATCACGAATTTTTTTTTTTAGACCCCCCCCCCACAATCATAAGTGAAGATGGAGAACAAGGCCAAGATCCTTCAAAAGTCATCAAAAACCATAGGAAAAAAACATATTTCCAATACCCAAAGAAATATAACCTAACCTACCCCCTTTTCTGTGTAAAAAAAAAAATAGAAAATCGCCAAAAAAAAACAACCTAACCTAATCAAGGGGGGCAGCAAACAAAGACACGGGAGCAGGAACTGAGGGGGGGCCAAGGGCTTCTCCGGTCCACGTAAACAAGGAATGGGGCCCCCGACTTGTGACACACAAAAGATAATAATATTGGAAAAATAACATCTCGGTTATCCTTAATTTCCGAC
Organism: Homarus gammarus; assembly: GCA_958450375.1. Lineage (NCBI taxonomy): Eukaryota > Metazoa > Arthropoda > Malacostraca > Decapoda > Nephropidae > Homarus > Homarus gammarus. The sequence goes on along the minus strand of CAUDMG010003433.1, from coordinate 585,354 downwards.
GAAAATATAATAGAAGAAAAATGTCTCAGAATTGTCTAAACATCCGGAAAAAAACATATTTATAACACCGAGAGATAGAACGGTGCACTAATGTAAAAAAAAAAACGTACTTTCTGTTTAATATGACAGGGGGGGGGGGGGGGGGTCGAACCTCTGGCAAGAAGGTTAGGTAATGTTACTTAGGTTTCTTTGGTTAGTTAGGTCAGTTTCTATTAGGTTCTTGTAAATGTTGCTTCTTTTATAACGATAAGTTTCCATGCACAACAGAAATATAGTGTATGGTTAGGTATGTTTATAGCTACACAACGATATGGTCAAATATAGTTCTCACGTTGCTCATCGGTAATGTACGATGAGCCAATCAGAGCACACTCATGGTAAAATAGTGTCAGTAAGAACTTAACCGGTCACGGCAAAATATCGATTGACTAAATAAGACATTTGCACAAGCTACAACAATGTCCTCTATAAAACACAGTGAAAATGCGGCATTTTTATAATCGTTTACTATGCTAAATCTCCGACGGGTCGGTCATCTGCCTATATGGAAGTTGTTCAAAACATATGAAAGACCATCGAAAAAACAATTTCAACCTAACTTAACCTAAACTTAAAATCCTAAAATTTACTGGATGACCAAAACAATAATAATACCTATTTAAATTATTAGTGATAATTAAAGCAACCTAAACTACCTAACTTCATATCCTAGGTTAGTTTAGGTTAGGTAGGTAGGCAGATTAAAATCTTTCTCTCAGGAAAATCCTGTATTATCATGAGGATAAGCAGTTTTCATAATACAGTACTGTTTTAGTTTTGCCATATTTTGTCTTTAATCCTATACCTAAACAGTTCCTTGATTTAGTGGGAATGAGCCACTGAGTACTGTACTGCTGAACATGTGTGTACATTATATATCCTGTTGTATCACACTCCTGCAGATCTCATTGTTCAGCGATGATTTTTGGCACTTAGCTATCTATAGCGCTGAGGATGCTGAGGTCAAGGCCACCTTGCTGCCTCTTAAGAAAGTTGTAAAAATACCCCCCCCCCTCTAAAAAAAATGTTTCTTGAATATACTTGTAGATGACAGATATGGTATTGAAACTGCCTAAAATCTGCTTTAAAATTGTTTAGAACATGGTAGTTAGGTGGTGGCCCGTGCATCTGTACTGGTGATAAAAACTACAGTACAGTGTCTTGAATTATTGTCTACCGCATTATATTTTACCAGGAATGAACTACTGAATATTATATATCTTGGTGTTTGGTTCATTCCTTATAGAATACATACTGTACTGCAGGCATGGGCAACCTTTCCTCAGTCATGGGCTGCATTGCGATTTAGGTATTTTTCTGGGGGCCAACCCACCAAAATTTATATCCTACCTAACCCAAAAGTAATGTTAATATTGTATTAGCACGTACAGTAAAACAGTTTATTGTCATGAACACCTTACAATATTTTCAGTTTGCAATCGGTCTTTTTCCCATTTATGAAAGAAATTCTTCATAATAAATTTTTGAAGTACAGTAATATGTTAATGTTTCTTGGCATGAGTGAAGCTGTCTGTGAATATGTTGATTTTTCCAACAGCTACATCATTTTTCTTGCTTATGAGACACCCACCAGAATAATGTCTATGTTAATCTTGGTGCATGAGGATCTACAATGAAACAACCTATAGGTACATCCACTCAGACAAGAGTAAATAGATAGAACAGACAGCCAGGCATGAAGGATGAGGTACTGTACTATGGAGAGAGACAGTCTGTCAACAAGGAAGTGACCTTTACCTCTGACCCCTGTGACCTCCACCTGTAAACTCACAGGTTAAAATGTTAATATTTTTGACTATTTATACTTGTTTCACGGTTATATTTTCATAGTTACTTACTCTTAGGTGATGAAGCAGTAATGAATTGTGTGTGAAGATTTTTCTTTTAATAAATTTTGCTTTACCATAAGCTGGCTGCATCTACCTGAACTGCAGGCCACATTAAATATAATTTCTCGATCACTCTGTGGGCCGCACAAAGACGTGGTTCGGGCCCGGGCCGCAGGTTGCCCATGCCTGCTGTACATTTTTTATTTTTATTTATTTTTATGGGGAATAGCCCACCCGGGCACAGGTCATCAACCCACAATGGGGCCTGAAGGGCAGAAAAAGAAATTTAAAATAGAAAAGAAAAAGATATATTAATCTACACCACGAAGATGCCTCAAAACCATCTTTTTGAAGTGAGACAGGTTGTATGAGTATGGAAACATAGAAGAAGGCAGAGCATTCCACAGTGTGGCTGTGTGAGGAAAGAAGGAGGTACTGAGGAGAGAAGTTAGAAAAGTGAGATCAACCTCAAAAACAGAAGCTTTCAACTGATAATTATTTTTTTTTTGACAACACAGAGAAGCTGTGCCACAATCCTTCATGACATAGACCATCCAAGCCTAACTTATGGTCAGTCCTAAAAGGCATCATCATTACTGGCTGGGACAGTGTGGTTGATTTGTGTCATATATTGTCAGAAAAGAAACTAAGATTTTAAAATGTGTTTTTGTACAATCCGATTTATTTGTATACTTGCAGAATTAATATCAGTAAAAACCCTGTCAAGATGTAACCAAACAAAGTGGCAAATGTAAACCTATAAATATACAGTAATGCTCCACAATATTGTCATCATCCTCAGTATTATTTCACCATACAGTTCACATTTGTGTTTATCATTTTTATTCTTCTCTAAGTTAATGTAAACTGCTAGTGGAACAACAGGAGTGCACTTGCTTCTCACCACTGTATCCTGGGTTTAAACCTAAGGCAGATGTGAGGAAGGTGTTGTCCATTGCTATACCTTCAAACATAATTTTCTCTGGTGTTCTGTGTCAACATTGGACTCATGAAGGGCAAACTCACCAGGGAACAATGGGGGGATTAATCAAGCCACTGACTTTCTTCCCCTTTCAAGATGTTGAATTATGAATTATATCAGTTTAATTAAAATGTTTCTATTTTCTTGTGTATTGATGTTGAAGGTCTGTCTTTACTTAGAGTTCTCATTCTTTCAGCACCAAAAAACTACTTCCAAAAACGAGAGTTCTCCTTCACACTTGCTGATGATATATATTTGAGGTACCAGTCATTTAAAGACCAAGAGGATATGGAGAAGGAGGTCAAGAAAAATTGTCCACACAAGATTGATATTGGTGCCATCTACAATTCCAAGTGAGGTCATTGTTCATGATGGTATACTAAATTGATGCGTTGGGGTCTTATGGAAGGGAAACACTGCAACAAGAACACATGTGATAAGACAGAGGGAATGAGTGTTGTTTAGGAGAGAACATTACACACAAGCTGCTTGCGACCCTGACCTGTACTGTGGCAAAAAAAAAACTACTCAGAATAAAGTGATAGGCTACAAGTTTTATTCCAATACAGTGGGGTATGCTATAACGAATCTAATTGGTTCTAGAACCTTGTTCGTTATAGCATTCGTTCGTTATAGGATTAATCCGTTCCAGGCCCCCAAATATAACCACTTAACACTGAAAAATATAATATAAAATTGTAAAAATTGTAACAAAGTGCATAAATATGCATCTAAACCCCTGAAATAAAGAATATCATTAATACTTGTATTAAAAAAATAATAAATAAATAAATAAATAAGTAATGTTCGTTGTAGGAGTTTTGTTCGTTATAGCATTCTCAATTTTATAGGTAAAACCGTTCGTTATAGGAATATTTGTAGTAGGAGCCGTTCATTACAGCATACCCCACTGTATTTGCATTTAGATGAGAGTAACATGGTTGGTTATGGGAGAGTGTACAATCAAAGACAAAACTAGTGTCGTGGTTTTGTCCGAAGATTAAATATAACTCGTGAAACATTATGAGAGCCCCCTACCACAAGGCAGAGCACATCAAAAGTTTAGCCCTTCGGCATATGTTTTCACCAAATTTCACGACACGACTTTTGTCATTCATTGTACAGGACTGGTAAATCTAATTAATTAATGATATGACCTCTGGTTTAATGTGTTGTGTATTGAAACAAGGCTGTAGGACTTCACTCTTGTGATAAAAACATAAAAGTACTGTACCTAGATATTCTGTATGGCCCTTTGTCCTTGATAGTTCAAAGAAGTAATGATTATAGCTGTTGAAGACTTCCATCGTTCCCCCAATCAATTTAAAATGGTAATTACAATCTTACATCATTATAAAGTTTGGGCCAAACAAAGGTCAGAGGCCCTTTCTCATGTTCAAAATTTTTTTATTGTAATTATATGGAATCTTATTTCCATCATTACAGACCCAAGGATCACCGCACCGTTCACATGTTTGCACCACAAGAAAAAGAACTTGTTTTTGACATTGATATGACAGATTATGATGAAGTAAGTCATTACACACACACACAGTTTTGTATCCTGGTGGAAACATTGTTCTTTGACTCTCATTGTACAGTATATGTCCAGATCCTCACCAGTATATAAGGGATTCATTCGTCCTAACTTGGAGTACTGCTCTCCTATCTGGGGTGGCTCTTCTTCTGTCCAACTATTAGATAGGGTGGAATCCAAGGCATTTCGTCTTATTAACTCTCCTCCTTCAGTCGACAATCTCTCTCCCCTTTCTCTTCGCCGCAATGTTGCTTCACTCTCTCTCTTTTACAGGTACTTTAACGGGCAATGTTCAGGGGATTTGGCATCCTGTGGGTTCGTAACACACGTCTTGCCCGCGGTGCCCACCATTTCTCTGTTGATATCGGTCACACGAGAATAACCCGTTATAGTACCTCCTTCTTTCCTCACACAGCCAAACTGTGGAATGCTTTGCCTTCTTCTGTGTTTCCATGCTCTTACAATCTGTCTCACTTTAAAAAGCTGGTTTTCCGGCATCTTCGTGGTGTAGATTAATACAGTATAACCTTTTTTTCTATATTTTCAATTTCTTTCCGTTCTTTTTTTTTTCACCCCCCAGGCTCCGTTGTGGGTCGTTTGACCTGTGCCCGGGTTGGCTAATTCCCGTAAAAAAAAAAAAAAAAAACAAACAAAAGAACTTGATGTGATCTGTTCAGTTTATTCATTTAAGATGGAATTCTCACAATGGAAACAATTACATTACCATTTGCTTCCAGAGTCAAGGAATAATGCAGTACAAATAAATTTTAATGTTCGTGTTTTCCTGAAGAATTGTGTTACAGTTTATATAGACTAACCTGGGTGTTGAGGAATGCTACAAATGTCTTGCTGTGGTGTCAATAATGTGAAGCAAAAGGTAAGGATTGTTATCATCATTTTTTATTGCATTTCTAGTCTCTAATACTAGACCTTTGGAATAATATTACCGAATCACAAGTATTCTTCATAGTTTCTGAGGTGCATGAACTGCTGTGGACCTCTCCTTAGCTAATCTTTTAATGGACCACATGGAGATTAGGTATCCAACATATTTCACTTGATGATTAAACATTTTAATGCTAACCTAACCTAATAAAATTTTATTTAACCAAACTTACCGCCATCCAGACAGTGTTGGGGTGTTTAATCATCAGTTACTGCCCTCCAGACAGTGTTAGGGTGTTTAATCATCAGTTACTGCCATCCAGACAGTGTTAGGGTGTTTAATCATCAGTTACCGTCCTCCAGACAGTGTTAGGGTGTTTAGTCATCAGTTACTGCCCTCCAGACAGTGTTAGGGTGTTTAATCATCAGTTACTGCCCTCCAGACAGTGTTAGAGTGTTTAATCATCAGTTACTGCCCTCCAGACAGTGTTAAGGTGTTTAATCATCAGTTACTGCCCTCCAGACAGTGTTAGGGTGTTTAATCATCAGTTACCGCCCTCCAGACAGTGTTAGGGTGTTTAATCATCAGTTACTGCCCTCCAGACAGTGTTAGGGTGTTTAATCATCAGTTACTGCCCTCCAGACAGTGTTAGAGTGTTTAATCATCAGTTACTGCCCTCCAGACAGTGTTAAGGTGTTTAATCATCAGTTACTGCCCTCCAGACAGTGTTAGGGTGTTTAATCATCAGTTACTGCCCTCCAGACAGTGTTAGGGTGTTTAATCATCAGTTACTGCCCTCCAGACAGTGTTAGGGTGTTTAATCATCAGTTACTGCCCTCCAGACAGTGTTAGGGTGTTTAATCATCAGTTACTGCCCTCCAGACAGTGTTAGGGTGTTTAATCATCAGTTACTGCCCTCCAGACAGTGTTGGGGTGTTTAATCATCAGTTACTGCCCTCCAGACAGTGTTAGGGTGTTTAATCATCAGTTACTGCCCTCCAGACAGTGTTGGGGTGTTTAATCTTCAGGTGGAATAAACCAAGTACAGTAAGTATGACTAGATTTATTAGTCCTTTCTCATGAGCATTTACTAGACATTTATTTTGAGTAACTTGAAGAGAGAATGAGAGAGAACAGAGCCTCTGGTGACAGTAGCCTTTGATTTTGTGCTTCAGGTTCGGACGTGTTGTTCTGGTGCAGAAATATGTAAAAAATGCTGGAAATTCATGACCATTGCTGTCAAGATTTTGGATACTGCTCTAAGAGGTAAGTTTACTTGAGTAATACTGGTATTGAGAATTTTGCACAAGCTCAGTACACTAAGATTGTTAAGAGAAGTAAACATGCAGTGTAAATATAGAATCGCCATTTACATACTGTATACAGTAGAACGTCGATTTAAAGCGATTCAATTTAAAATTATTGATTTAAAGTGATGCCCACAATTAAGGACAATGTTTTAATTTAAAGCGAATCTTTCCTATTTTGCGCGAGTCAATCTGGTGCAACATATTTTAAAATTCGTACCTAATGTTTCTCTGAGCATGCTACACTGTTGTAAGGGCAAAGCTGTACTGTACATGTACTCAAAATAATTATGTACAGTTTTGTTCAGAATTTCATGATACACTCACAGTGGAGGGTGCATAGCTCTTTGCACCCTTCCTGGATGGCAGGTCACTACTCCTGGGAACTAGCAGACGAGAGGACAAGCATCAACTCCTAAACCACGTCCATGCCCAGTGGGAACTCTGCAGGCATAGGCCAGAGTTTGTGTGTGACTGTGAGTCTTCTATGCCAGATAGGTTGCATCCAGTTATTGAGAAGGGGAGAGGCTGGATGAGGTATTGAATGATAATGTGGTAAATGGCTTTCAGTTGTCTTTCTAAAGTGTGAGTGTTTTATAATTGCTAAATAGACATTGATAACCATTAATATACAGACTACAGTTTATACATACACGATGTGTAGAGGAAGAAAATGTTTATAACCTATTCAGGCTATTGTGGATGGTTGTTATGGATAGTATTATTCATGGCCTATTGTGAGTTGCATGGCAGACACCAATCCAAACTCACCTTCTTGTTTTTGTCTTTCCTGCTGTAAGGAATGATTAATGGCTGCTGATGATGATTATAATACAGTATAATATATTTAAAAGATTTATTATATTACAATATTTCTCAATTATTTGTATTCAATCTATAATTATAGTACCAATAAATTACTAAGAGCACAGGGACAAGTTCCCCTTGGCCTCTACAGACACACATAGATAGACGATAGAAACAGACAGATAGATACTATACTTTATTGGACACTTATATGTTGTAACATTTCCTATTTACACTGATGAAAGTCACACTTATAGTTTGAGATTGCTGAGATTTATTTTGCAAATTATGTCATGGGTAATAGATGTCACATTTTGTTTAATTGGGCAAATTCTCATTTGAATAAGGCCACAAACGCACAAATGCTCCTCAACTGGCAAACGTCTGCGAGCCTCCTGTTCCAGTGCCAAAACAATCACCAACAAGTACCCTGCAACTCTGAAACTAGTGAACGAATTTCTCTGCAACTTGTTTATAAAGTGTTTGTCTTATGGAGACGGTGTGCCACCATCCTCAGATCAACTTCATCATACACATTATATATTATATATTTTGCCAGAGAAAATGATATGTGAACATTTACCCCAGCACTAATGGCATCCATATTTCCATTTAATATCAAGTCTCATATATTATCTGTTTGGTGTATTAGTGTTGGTTATAACAGTGATCACAAACAATAATGGGTCGTCAGTGAGGACCACTAGTATTTCCCACCACCTGTGAAAGAAAATTTGTTGTTTGAGTTTAACTAAGTGTGGCAGCGAAGGTTAGCCTGACTCAGTAAAACGCACCTGGTTCATTGTCGCTCTCCTCACATCTATTACTTGTTATTATGACCAATTCTAAAGCTTCATCACTTGTTTTAAATTTGCACCCACCTAAGCCTCGTACACATAAGTGTCAACCTGAGTGGTGCATGAAATTGCCATTGCTTTACAAGTAAATGTCACATCATTGTTCTTTCTGAGAAATATTAAAAATTTCATCAGATGACACATCTTGTTCCTAGCATGAAGTTTGATCGCCATCGACCCGCCACAGGTGGTAGGAGAGCCCAAATATGTAGCTTGAGCAGTGTTCAGTTACCAGGCCATTCACACCAATTGACTTGGTATATCTGGCCCTGACGTATATCACAAAGAAATTACGTTTTGTTCTGTTTTATTTTTATCCCATAGTTCTGACAATAGCGCTGCAATAATGCTACTTTTGAAATCATATTGTTCCAGCTTTTTACAATTAACACAGTATTGTCCATCATTAGTAAAATGTGTTATTAATCAAAAAATTAAATCTACATATTTTTCTTTTATAATTTTGATAAGGTCTCAAAAAAATAATTAATAGAATAAAAAATGTTGGAGAGCCCTGACGTATACACCCAAAGGGGCCGTCATTATGGCAGTCCTGATAACTATCTACCTCGCGCACAAAAAAAAAAATATACATGTGTGTTGTGTAGAGCAACCCAACCAGTTGTATAGATGAATGTAATGTCCATTGATCTTCCTGTGCATTATAGTTATTTAAATTTAAGTGAACTTGTGAGTAACTAACTATTGCATCATGTTCATTGGTTCACATCTGATTTCCACATTGTATTCTGATATTGGAATGGGTCTCTTTTTGTTGAGTTCATTTGAATCAAACTGCCCCATTGCCAGTTCCAGTGTGTGTGTAGGTGGGAGGGTCAGCGATTCAACCTGTCACCACAGGCATATCATGAAATTCTGAAGAGAACTGTACCTGCTTTTGACCTAGAATTATTATTTTTTATTCTTTCACCTTCATATTCTGTTGCTGTTAGTTTATTTACCAGCGAGAATATTTTTTTGCCATTGGGTCACTGCTGAATGGGTAAAATAAGCTGTGATATGGGTGTACTAGTTGAATTTATGGCTATGGAGTTGATAGTGTGATGAAGGTAATGTTTAGGGGGTTTAAGAACAGTCATGGTCAAAAGTTGTGTTGTCTCTCCTCCTGCTCCATGAACCCTGAGATTCAGATTCGTGAACCTGAAGCAGTAGACACTGATGCATTATTCTGTCCACGGATGCTTCAAATTCATGACTCTGAATCTCAGGGGTTCGTGGAGCAGCAGGTGAGGCAACAGGGCTTATGACCATGACAGTAAATAAAAAAAAATAAGAGAGCATGTATAATAACAGAGGCAGAGGGAACTGATGGGTAGGCGGAGTGAGGGAGTAAAGTGTATGTGTATACAGTAGTATGATTTAGCTTTGGGGATGAACTGACTTATTTTTTATAGTGGTTCTATTTGTTGTCAGAGGATTTTGGGTACCAGCATATTCTCTGGGTGTACTCTGGTCGTCGAGGTGTCCATTGCTGGGTGTGTGATGGAAGTGCTCGTGCATTATCGCAGTCTTCGAGGGTTGCCTTAGCTGAATACTTGCAGTTAATCCGAGGAGGTGACAGTGTGACCAAGAAAGTGAATATTCCAAATAAACTTCATCCTTCTCTCAAGTAAGTATTTCTTGAGGGATATGTACATTCGGGGTCAAAAGTCTTGAACACTTAACAGTATTTGGCAAGTACCCAAAGATCTTAGGTATGAAGGAGAGTTTTATCCCATTTTGTGGTTCAGGCATAATATTTGATGACAGGTACAGTAGTGTTATTATTATATCCCAATCATATACCGTAAATTGCGGCGCATAAGTTGACATTTTAAGCTTGAAAAAATCTCTCCAAAACCAGAGGTCGACTTATATGCCGAGTATAAAATGTGAAGCTGTATCACTTTGTGATAAACAAGTGGAACAGCCTGCCAAACACTCGCTGTGCATCACTTAGTGTAACTCCCGTGGCCTGCCGCTAATATTTCCTACTGAAATTCATGTTTGGTAAACTTATTTAACATAGAGATTATAATAGAATACAGTGGTCCCTCGGTTAACGAGCACAATCCGTTCTAGAAGGTTGCTCATTAACCGAAACTATTGTTTCATTGGGTTTTGGGGTAATTGGTTCCAGCTCACCGAAAATTGCCTAAATTCAACCAAAAAGGTAGAAAAGTACACTTAATTTGAGGTGTGTATGTAGAAGGCTCCTGGATGATGATGATGAGAATTAGAATGGGGGTGGAGGAAAAGAGAAGGCATTGGGGTGGAAGAGAAGTCACCCCATGGCGCCATTTCACCCATAAAATTTTAGTTCTCTTGGTGTAATTCAAGATTATGTTCTTTAAATCAATTCTGCACTGCATTATATATTGTCAATATGTAAAATAAATTTCAAAATGACCAATAATTTGCTTGCAAACACAGAAAAAAGCATTTAGTTGAAGAGAGTCTCAAGCAAGATGTTACCTCCACTGAAAAGACACAAAGACTGACGCCTGTATGGTGAGTTGGCAGACTGGTTGGCATGTTCAATAATTGTTAAAATTACTAAAAAATTTGATATTAAACTTTTAAAATTATTGAATAGTATAAACTTCTTGATATTTACTAAAATGGTAAGGAATTTAATCCCTAGAACCGATTACTGTACTGGCGGACTAATACTACAGCTGGTGGACCGCCAAATGCAAGCGAAAACATGTTCAGGTCAGCTTGTAAGAAACTCGTTAATCGAGGGATTGCTCGTTAACCGAAGTTAAGAATCTTATGGAAGGTAACTCGTTAACCGAGGCGCTTGTTAACCGAGGGACCACTGTAGTAAATTCCAGTATAATTAAACGAACACAAGACCACACGCCATTTTCAACAGCTGATGGACAGTAAACAGTCAATCAGAACACCACTAAACCCAGGCGGCCAGCCAGACAACTACCCGGTACTATGATATGGGTGCCATTTGCGCAATTTTATGATAACGCTATAGATTGTGAGTTCACATACACTACAGGGGTAATGACAGTTTAATGATACATAATGGCAGTTTATTGAATATACCCTGTACACACAATGACACTGTAATCAAAGCCTTAACTCTATGATAAAAAGTTAAAACTTTAACTTCAAGATTAATTTTACTTCAAAAGTTAAATTTTATTGACAATAAAAGCATGTATGATCACATTTTAAAATCCTTCAAAGTCTGCTGTCTGTTCATGGTCTAACATAAAGAGGTCTGCATATGGGTCCGAATCACTGGAACTTCCGACTTTGTCTTCATTATTTTGCTGTCATCCTCCTCGTCACTGTCTCGCCACAACAAATCATCTTCCCCATCCATTGCATTTGAAATCCCACATTTTTGAATGATTTTACGACAGTTTCTACATGAACAGCTTCCCAAGATTTTATTACAAATTCGAACAACACATCCAGTGGTGGAGCACGCATATTACCCCCCTTCGTGAATGACTTCTCCCTCAACCATCCATTTATTCCACTCGGTGTATCCCCCATACACTGAACAAGCCTACATGGCAATTTACTAAACCATCGTGGCTTTATGCTCTTGCTGGCATCCACTCATTACCAACACACCAACCTGACAACACTGTTTAACACTTATGGTATTCAGTTTTTAAACAGTTGAAAATATCTTATCCCCACGGCTCCCCCAGCAAAAAGGATGAAATATGACTCAAGTTTCCAGCTGAAAGTTGTTGCGTTTGCAAACTCTTCAAAGATCAGTGCTGCAGCGGATGACAGTTTATGTCTAAGCCGTGTTGCTGACAGTGTAACGGACCCATAGTTTCGCAGCTGACCGCTTGGTGTTGGTGGTGCCACTGGCAGTTTCTTTACAACAGCTGATGCAAATGGCGGATCGTAAGCCAGGTGTACCATAGTGTTCTACTATCATACTGTTTATAGCGGTACTATCAAGGTGCTATACTGGTATGCTGTGTAAACAATTACTATTTTATTGGAGGTGCTGATTTTGGCTTGGTGTTTACCAAAGTTCTTACGAAGATAACTTACTGAAGAGTTTTAGCGGTTGCTTGCTGTCCTATGTAGATCCTGTCGCCCACTTCCTTTTTTGTATGAACTATATAATATACTGTATACAGCTAGACCCCGACTTACGACCGTCGGGACTTATGACTGCTGCAGTTGTGACCATTTTTTTTTTTTTTCCAAATGACACACGCATTTTCTATACCGAAACGTTTCCAGTTAATGTATAATTAGAAAATTATGGGAGCCCCATGTGCATTCAGCTGACTACATTAAAGGTAAGTGCTCAGTCACACTGTATCCATTCCTCATTATTTATTACTTTCACTGTACTGTATTTCATTGTAGATTTTTTATTTAATTTTTTATTTTTTTCTCTTTATCTATGTCATTCGGACTTACGACCTGGATTTGGGTCCCTAACCCCGTCGTAAGTCGGGGTCTAGCTGTATATCAAATATTGAAAGGTATTACGGCCAGAGTCTTGATGAAAGTGGCGTGGCCTTACTACACACTGTCACCTATGTTTGAGCCTTGGGGGCCGACTTATATGGCTAGTATAGAATTAAACCTGAATTTTTAACTAAAAATCTTGAGGTCGATTTGTACCCCGCAATTTACGGTATAACTGAGAAGTAAATGCCAGATATTGCTATGTGTTCAAGACCTTTGACCCCGACTGTGCATAAGAAGTGTAATACAGTATTGTATGGATAGTTTGTCAGGACTGATTTGTTTTCTTTTGCTGCTCTTTGTAAAGATAAATAATTTAATTCATACTTGTGAAGGTTTTGTGTTTAGTCATTAATAGAACATTGTATTTGATTCACAGGCGTGCTGAAGGAATTGCCAAAAAATTCTTCAATGATCTTATTTTATCAGACCAAGATCTTTTAGGCACTCCACAACTTTGGGGTAAAGTTCTTGCATTAGTTCCTGACCCAGCCCTGCGTGAATCTCTGGAGAATACTATGCCCCAATGTGTCAACTCTAAGCAACGTTGGAGCACGATCAAAACTGAGATTAACAGAACTCTTAGTAAGGTATATATGTATTACCTAAATTATCTGTGTACTCTTATATATTTGAACCAAAAGTTTTAAGGCAAACAAGACCTAGCTTTTCCTTACAGGTGGATGACAGTATTGTACACTCTATTCACTTAAGGTGGACATCTGGGACAAATGAAAGGATATTTGTGATTGGTGGACACAATCGGGGTAAAGGGTGGGTGGGAGAGTGGAGAGGTAGAATGCAATTTGGTTACCTACCATTCGTCGACTGCACGTCGCTAGTAAAACACTGTCTCAGGCACAAAGCTCAACTATATGCACATTAGAAATAACACTAAAAATCTCCCTGATATATTTTGGCCATTGAAGTAAAAACTGTGCCTTGTGCTGTTGGTGAACCGTCATCAAGTTTTCATTTCAATCTATTAACACACGAAATTACAGAGATTATCAATGACCAACACATTCAGGGAAGAATGCACTTGTGCCTCTCCATTTTGCATGTGGGAAAAAAGAAGAAATTATGATGATTATGATATTTATGTGCTAGAAAATATTGCTCATTATTTGTGTTGAATTCATATGGTTAAAAAGTAAAGGAATGGTGGCCAAGTGAATAAACCAATTGCCTCCTGGCCACAGTTTCCTCACATACTGAAAAATGGCTTAGTCGTATCCACACCACCCTTAATGAGCATCAGGCCAACAGAATCCACTTTCTCTTTTGATCAGCTTCAATATTCCACTTTCCAGTATGTGGAGAGTGTTGTGTTTGTAGAAGTTTTAGCAAACTGTAAGTTTCTTATTGGTTTATGTTGTAAAGGATTCCCCAGTAAATTTAACCTTAATAGACAAAAGCTATGGTAATTATTACTATATTTCATATTTTTTCCATAGTCTGAGCACAAGAAAGGTTTTCGGCCATATCTACTGACTGAAATCATCCTTCAGCTTGTTTATCCGAGGCTAGATATACATGTCACAAAGGGCCTCAACCACTTGCTGAAGTCACCTTTCTGTGTCCACCCGAAGACAGGTCGTGTATGTGTATGTTTTGACCCTTTCAAGGCTGAACAATTTGATCCTATGGCTGTACCACATTTAAGGTTAGTGAGAGATATTGTGAGTGAGCGTGTGTGTGTTATCACACAAATCAAGTGCTTGTAGATAAAGTATACTGTACATATATTGTGATAAGTATTATGTGTATTGTTCCTCAGTTAGTGAGTTGGTTTTTCTGCAATTTACTCTCACAAACTGACATTATCCACAATAATGCTAACAAGTATTGGGTTTCAAATTTTCAGATACTATATACAGATTGTTAGATAGATAGTCAGTAATAGATAGATAATAAAAGCCTTACAGATTCACATTGGTTCTGCATGTACACTCGCTACAAAGAGTATCTTCCAATTTTTTTGCTAGACTATGACACAATGGACGAAGGATTTTGATAACCCTACCAAGACAACAGGAGTCACAGTGTTCATTTTAACATCCATCGGACCCCACTCTGGTTGAAGCTGTAGGTTCAAATCTGGTTGAAGCTGTAGCATTCCATAAAGATATCATAGCTGCTGTTACTGAACCTGAAGTTGTTGCTGAAGCTGCTTATGATGCTGAATTTGATGGTGTCGCTGAAGTTGATAGTTTAGGCCTTCAAATAATAAAGCTGTCGATAGAACCTTGCACAGCTGCTTTCTTTTCTCATTATACATTTTTATGTAGAGGTCATATATGTTTTTCACGTCCCTGTTCATTTTAATGCTGCGTTCTGTTAATGGACCCACTTCAGAAAATATTTTCACTGCTTGTTCCATATAATGTCCACAGGCCTCTCACCTTTTTCATATCGTTTTAACACATCTAGCTTCTTGGCTAAGCTTATACACTTTCTTTTAGCTTTTGAACTAGTAGGTAGTAGGCAACTATCAAACAGGGAGGTACTACCGCCTGGGAAGATATTGGAAGCATAATGTATTGTCTAATGGTAGACCCTGCTGCCATATGGCACCACAAAAATTGTGACTAAGTCCCAGGTTGTTGATCTGACTTTCTGCCTCATTTACACACAATTGCAGGGTCTCAATTGTTTCTCTTACTATTGATCTTTTTTTTTTTTTAATTTTTGTATTTATTTATTTATGGCTCATTATTATTATTATTATTTAAAAATATTAAAATTTTTATTCTTATTATTTTCTTTTATTATAATAGTTACCGTATATACTCGTCTATAACCCCCCTTCGTATATAGGTCGACCCCGATTTTATGACCAAGAAATCGTTAATTTATGATATTCCTCGTTTATAGGTCGACCCAAGTTTTTGAGGGTAAAGGAACAACAAAACCTTCAGAAAAACACTACATCCTATAAACTTGTTTACCATTTATTATTACGACACTTTACACTGAAACGCGGGTAGTTTCAACAAAAATATTGTATATTTCCATTCAAGTATTTATTCAAGTCAATTAGGAGGGAATATTATTGTAATACAACAGTTTTTTAACTAAACCATTCGAAAAGTGATTACGGTAACATCTTTTGAACGAAAGAAAGCGAGTCATTGTTTTCGTCGCGATTTGATCCCACTTTCCACTGTAATACGTACGTCATTTCAGCAAAAAATATTACATTTCCGTGAATGTAGTATATCAAGCACAGTATGAATAGAATATCATTGTAATATAACAGAATTTTAACCGAAAACTATTAAAAAAACGAATAACATCTCAAGAACATCGGAAGCTTAGGTAAAGTCTTTTGTTTTCGTCATGTATTTTATCCTATTTTACATTGAAATACATCACGTTTCAGCAAAACTACTATTTATTTCCGAGAATATTTTCATTCAGGCGCAGTTTAGGTAAAATATACGTGTGATGTAATAGTTTTTTAACTGAAAACGATTCGAAAAACACGTACCCTCTAGCCCTGTTCAAGGAGAGGACTGGGAGCAGCTGTTGAAGACGATGACAAGGAAAATGATTTTGATGGATTTTAATGAAAATATTCAGAAATATGGTATCGTAATATTTATTCAAGTCAATTAGGATAATATTGTAATACAATACAACAGTTTTTTAACTAAACCATTCGAAAAGTGATTACGGTAACATCTTTTGAACGAAACAAAGCGAAAGTCATTGTTTTCATCACAATTTTATCCCACTTTCCACTGTAATACGTATGTCATTTCAGCAAAAAATATTACATTTCCGTGAAGGTATTATATCAACCACAGTATGAATAGAATATCACTAATATAACAGTATTTTAACCGAAAACTATTAAAAATACGAGTAACATATCTTGAACATCGGAAGGTTAGGTAAAGTCTTTTGTTTTCTGCATGTAGTTTATCCTAATTTACATTGAAATACATCACGTTTCAGCAAAACTACTATTTATTTCTGAGAATATGGAAATGTAATATTTTTGCTGAAATGACGTACGTATTACAGTGGAAAATGACGAAAGCAATGACTCGCTTTCTTTCGTTCAAAAGATGTTACCGTAATCGCCTTTCGAATGGTTTCCAGTTAAAAACTGTTATATTACAATAATATTCTATCCTAATTCACTTGTGATGTAACAGTTTTTTAACTGAAAACGATTCGAAATACACGTGTACCGTCTAGCTGATACGGCAGAGCCCTGGTCGTGGAGGCTTTGTGTTTGCATCGGCCCTTCTTAAGCAGCTTTTAATTTTAGCGTACGTTGAAATTGTGTTTACCGGTGTATTCTTATTTTCTTGCTTCTTATTTTCCAGAAATATGACAAGTTTTTATATAATACAATGTTACGGTACTTTTAATTTACAAGTATTCATTTTTAAAAATACAGAAGACACCAAACAAATACTAGTACGGATATTTGCGTGACTCTCCCGCCAAAAAAGACCAAACAGCTGGTACTCTCTCCCTCAGCCCTACCAAAAATAGCCCAACATCTTTCTTGTTTATTCTCTTCCAATTTCTCACTTTAACTGGTATTTTTTACTTCATATTGCCTACATCAGATAAACTACAGTAATTGAGGTTAGATATTGTTATAAATTTGATTACCGGGTCCTGGCAGGTACCGTTAGAACCACCTGACCCTACCAACAGTGTTGCAAGTCAGACAGCATTTTTTTTTTTTACATTTTTGGTGTCTCCATTTGTTAATTTTTTTTCTGTGGGGTTTGCACAATAGTATACTGTTATACCTACAGTATTGTAAAACGATTTGGGAAAAGAAATACTCGGTAACTTAAAATTTTAAAAGGAAAATTTTGAAACTGGCAACTGTGTGTAGATGACCTGACTCACATCATATTGATGTTTCAAATTAAATTAACAAAAATTTATGTATCTATAAATAAACTTTTAAAAATGAATACTTTATGTTTTACATACTCCTGTGCATACCATACCATGCATTTGGCTACTTTGGGCTTGCTATGATGACGCAAGAGATCTGCCCTGGCAACTGTACCGACACTCACAGCGGGTGGTGCGTTGGTGCGTCGTTTCCCTTGTTTACTGGTAGTTACTGGTAAATATTTTTCAACCTAACGAAACTATTACCCGTATAGAGGTCGACCCCCAACTTTTTGCCCAAAAATTTGGTCTTAAGAACTCGTGCTATGCACGGGTATATACGGTATTTGCTTTTATATATTTTTTATTAATTTTATTACTATTTTATTATTATCATCATCATCAATCATCAATCATAATTATTATTTTTATTTTATTATATTCCCCCCCCCCCCCCCCCAGGCCTTGATGTGGGTTATTAAAAATAACCTGTGTCTGGGTGAGCTAATGCCGGTAAAAAAAAAAAAATACTCTGTGCTCGGGAACACATCCCTATTTAACCCATGTATTATTACCTCCATTATAGAAGTTTTCGCTATACGAGCAGACTCCAAGGAACGTATCATGAGATTTAACTGTTGTTTTGACTCGGTATTTTCAGTCAGCTGATGGAGGAGATCGGTAACTATGATGCAGGTAAGACAGATGAAGAACGTGGAGCTGTGGCCGAATACAAGAAAACCTCCATGAAAGAGTCTATAGATCTCTTTGATTCCTTCCTCTCCAGCTTGGGCAAGGAAAATGTTGCGAGACGGAGAGAAGAGAGTGGTAAGATATTGCTCAAGTTAACCAATCTGATTGTCACAAATTAAAGTAATGGTCTTAATTAATCATTAGTGTACAATATAGTAAAAACCACATACAGTATACATTTTAGTTTTAATTTGTGAAGTGGATCAGAGGAAACAGAAGCCCTGAACAAGTGGTAGGAAAGGGCTGCGGCAAGAAGTAAAGAGGACACGCACACACACACACACACTCTCTTACTTGCATTACACTAACTTATATTTTTCAGATATGAAGCTGGATTTTTAACAAGTGATCAAGAATCAGGTGTTGGTGTTTCGTCCAGAGCACAGGACCATGTTCAGGAAGAATTACATGTATGGATATTATGGCTCTGTTATAGGTGTGAGATGGACTCAGAGTAGTATAAGTTTACAGTGGTTTGCTTTTAGAGAAGAAAATGGTATCATCAAATCGAATAAATTTGAATTATCGGTGCACAGAAATATATGAATTTATTGATAGTTTTGTTTTATTACAGTATTTGTTATGATGTAATGCTGTTTTATATGTTTTGACAACTCATTAACCAGTAATTAGTCACTAAAAATATGCCTTTGTTACTATACAGTACAGTACTACAAATTATTTGTTCTTCCACATTCACTCCACCCCAGAAAATGGGAAGCCAAGATCAGCGCTAGTTCAACAGTATTCCTTATTTTATACACACAGCTTGCCCTTCAAATTTGCGGATTTTTATTTCACGGACCTCGATTATTCACGGATGACACCCTGGATGTACCCAAGAATGTCTAAGGGTAGTTTTAAAGTTGCCGGCACCTTGTGGCCGGGACAGGGAGCCATTTGTTCTTGAGACAGTAAGTTCCTTTACCTGTATTGTATATATATGTGTGTGTAGACACACGCACACAAAAAACATAAAAAAAAATAATAATGGGAAATCCTCTCACAAATAATCAGAAACAAATGTATTAAAAATGTTGAGTCTACCCTCAAGTCCACTCCGTGCTTTGTTATTAATAAAGCACGGAGTGGACTTGAAGGTAGACTCAACAATTTTAATACATTTGTTTCTGATTATTTGTGAGAGGATTTTCCCATTATTATTTTTTTTATGTTTTTTGTGTGCGTGTGTCTACACACACACACACACTATATATATACAATACAGGTAAAATAAATAATTGTTCTAAGGGCAAACACATAAAGGGAATATAAATTTCTTTGTACACAAGCTAAAATGTAACACCTCCCCCCCCCTCCCTTGGTCAGCAAATATTATTTGTGGATTTGGCGATTCGTGGCAATTTTGAGAACCTAATCCCCGTGAATTTGAAGGGCAAGCTGTATTTTCATACTTGACACACTTACACTGCCTATCCCCATATAATAGAATAAAAACTAATTTATGATGATGTTTCATAAATTCGGCAATAGCTGGGCGTGGGTGTCAGGTATCATCTGCGGCTTTATGTATGTGTTGTGGTTGGACCTTTTGCTGAAAGATGGCAGTGCATTCAAACTCTTGGAACATAGTTGATTTATGCAGGGAATAAAATTTTTTTTTGACAACGTGGACTACAGTCGATTTTTACAGTGTAGCACAATAATTTTAAAATAGACTACAGTTGATTTGTGCAGTGAGAGAATTAAACATAATATTTCGACAGGTTATAATAATAATGGGGACTCAATTCTTTTATGAAAAATGTAAGGAAGGTTGATGGTCGAGTTATAAAATCAGTCTAAATAAGTAAAAGATGTTTTTTTTTCTCTAAATGATCCTGAATTGTTTATCCAACAGTTTGTTTAAATAAATATACCTGTACAGGGTATATATAAAAAATGTAATACTGGTGTGTGAGACGTGAATGGAGCTGTACTGAGGAAAGTTTTCTGAGTTGAGTTTCTCATCTCACATGGTTAGACACAAGAGCTGTAATTATATATGCAAACACCACTGTATATGTTCTATATACAGTATTGTAAATAAGCAAAATAATGTATACTACTACTGTACTATATAGTATATTCTGTACTCACCATTAGATGCCTACAGTAGGCATACACTGTCCACTCTGCTGAATGTAATACGTAATTGTAATACTTTTTACGTCTTAACACTTGTAGTGGAGGTGGGGTGAGGAATTAGTGGTCTCATATTACTGATCTTCTGATGCAATGTCAGGCCACACATTGTTGGGGTGATGGATTAGTGGGTCTCATGACCTGAAGAATGATGTCTTGAATAAAGGCGAAAGTTAAGGTGTTCCAGTGATAGCCTTTTCCTGTACATATGGTACTTTCACACTTCCTGAATGTACAGTACAGTAGAGGAAAGCCTCCGACAACGACGGTTCTACTAAAAATGACAATTCATGTTTAGGACCCAATTCAATTTACACCATTATTTTCTTCGTATTTACAACGAAAATAGAATAAAAAATAAAATAAAAGTACATTTTCATATAAATATTAACTAAATCCCGATATGTATTATACAAATAAAAAAAAAAAGCCTTGCGCACGTAGGCTGCCGGGCTTGTGAGTAATGACGCTAGCATCACTAGTATAAACAGCCGCAGCTAAACAGGAATAGGAAAAAAAAACTTTTTCAGGTTTCTTACGGCATTTTTGCGTCCCTATTCAACATGAGCCAGAGAGCAAGTGTTGGTAGCATTGGTTCAAAAGCTAATAGAAAGTGTATAAGCTTAGCCGGGAAACTAGATGTGTTAAAATGATATGATAAAGGTGAGAAGTCTGTGAATTTCTGTCTGAAAAATCCCTAAGAGAAAAGCAAAATGTCCCTTCGTGTCCCTAAAGTTCAGCAAAATATCCCTACACGTCCCTACATTTTATACTGGAGATTCGTATCGTTATAGTAAGGTTTATTAAGCTAATTTAGTCCCAACCAAGATAGTTAAAATCCCACTAACATACCAACCTTTTATTGGGATATAAAATCGGTAAAGAAAAACACATACTTTCAGCACTGGAATATTTTGACACAAGTGATTTATATAAATGTAAAACTAAATGGCAAACTGGCTAGCTCCTAGTGAAGCCTTAGATGAATGAGGCAGAGAAGTTATTAGTCCTTTGCTCTGGCAAATCATGACTAGTTTTTTAAAATCATACATATGTTGATTATGATACTAAAGGTAACTTTCATCACCCTCCTTGGCAAAATCAATGCAGGTTTTGTCTTTGGATTTCAAATTTGAGTTGATAAACAATAAAGAATCTACCAATTCTGGTTCCATTCTATTGCATTTCTTTGTCTTGGAATCAACCATCATTGAGAAAATTATTTCAGTTTCTGCATTTGAGTGTGGTAAGGTCAGTACCAACTTTGCAAGTGAAGCAATATTGCAAAATACAATTTGGTCACTAGTTTGGAACTGCATGCAGGACAGAAGGCACGGTAGGGGTCATCTTTAACTGGAGAGAGCCAACCTCGAAATTCTTCTTTCTAAAAAAAAAAAGTAGATGACTAGATATGCAGTTTTGCTTGACATGTTATATCAAAACTGCATACCTAACTCTACGAAATTTAGCCTAATGTCCTAATCTTTATCCGTTATATCAAAACACAATCCCCCCCCCCCCCTACTCTCTTATAATGCTTTGGTTTAAAAAAAAAAGAAGAAAAAAAACATCAAGATCCCCAAGAGTATGGACACCTTCATGAATCTGTATCATTAGAAAATTACCTCTGTCCAGTCTGGTCTAAAACGTTGCTTTTGCTTTGGTGATTTCTCTTCATTTGGAAGTTCATTTTTCTTCCGTCTCGATTTCTTTGGTGCATCAGCCATAATTTTACGAACTGCTCCAGTAGAGCGACAGTTAGGCTTATGAGTGACTGGACACTGGCGTGCGTCAACCTCATGAGGGTTTGAGGATGACTGAGGGGCCAGGGCTGAGATGTACTGGAAGAGACTTGTACAGGAACGGAACGGGTGAAACCGTTTTACCTGTTCGGTTCACAGAAAGGGCCGCGAGTGACTTGACGTTTGTAGCCTTAAAATGAAAAGGTGGGAAAGTTCTGGCATATTTATAATGACGTAATTCACGGCAAAATAGAGAAAACTTTGGATTTTTTTGTAGAGTCTAAGAGTCTCTGCGTTTCTAGCTATTTTGCCTGGGCATCCCTACATCCCTACGAGCATGGAAAAGTTCAAAATGCCCCTACGTTTAGGGACATGTCCCTACAGTTGGCAACACTGCCGTGAGGAGATGTTATCTGCGCATCATGCATGCGCAATGTTGACTGACGTCATCCAGTTGTGACCAATGAGGTATCGATATCACGTGAATTTTTTTCGACCAATCACATTCGTTTTTTTTTTTTCAAAGGAAGCAGCCTGGGTACGATTTTAATTTCATTGACCAATGACCAGTTTCACAATGGCCGTGGTGGAGGTTGGTTGTCGTTTGTGCTCCTACGATTATTTTAAGTTTATTGCCGAGTTTAAAGAGAAAGACGATTATTCTAACGTATTCTTACGTATGGTATCCCTGGTCCTTCCACTTTGGCAATTTCCGCC
Organism: Homarus gammarus; assembly: GCA_958450375.1. Classification (NCBI taxonomy): domain Eukaryota; kingdom Metazoa; phylum Arthropoda; class Malacostraca; order Decapoda; family Nephropidae; genus Homarus; species Homarus gammarus. The sequence goes on along the minus strand of CAUDMG010003433.1, from coordinate 562,390 downwards.
AAAAATGAAGAACAGATTCGTTTAAAATACGGCAAAATACACCGGAAAAAAACACATTGGTCAAGCCCTAGCCCTAGGGACTCATATCCTAAATTAAAAATTTGCCAAATGTTTGTCTCATGTTAGAGATAGGGATGGTTCCCGATAGTATGTGGTGTCTTGCCTAGAGGAGGAGTTGGTGGTGAGTGGTTGTCTAAGGCAGTTGGTGTCAACGGCCGTCTTGACAGATATTGCAAGTCAATATCAGTCCCATTCATTGACAACTGGGACAACTTCTACGGCAGAAAGGACCTGTATGCTCGGGATGGGGTGGCAACCCTGGCTGGCTCTCGAGAGGGCAGCTCAAGAGATGTCGAAGTCTTTAAGCTGCTAGGGGAATATATGAGTAGGGGGGTGGAGGAGACTGCAGTGTGAATGGGTAAACAAAGTGAAAGGTTACAGGGAAATAGTGTTAGGAATTATGACAAAACTAAATTAGGCAGGGAGTTAAAACCTACATGTAAATGCGACAAAGGGAGGACTCAGAACACGACTAACTTAAATGTCTACTATGCAAACAGTAGGAGTATGAGAAACAAAATGGATGAAATCAGGGTGTTGGTATGTACCGTAAAAATTGACATAATAGCATTCACCGAAACCTGGATAAACCTAGACTCAAGTGAGTTACCTGTCGAATACCAAATTGCAGGCTACAAATTATTCCATACCGATAGGCAGATAAGAAAAGGAGGCGGAGTAGCAATCTATGTCAGGGATAATCTGAAGTGTGAAATAAATTAGGAAATAAAAACTGAGCAGAATACAGAAACAATTTGGATAGAATTGATCGATAGTAGGGAAAAATTAATCATAGGAGTGCTCGTGTTAGTGACCATAGGAAATGGCCGCTGTGGATCGTTGTGTTGTGAGGGAAGAGGGACGGTGTGTGAGGAAAGACGACCCTCTGGCCACTCTGTTGAGTCAGCTGGAGCAGTTGAGGAGAGAGATAGACTTTCTAAAGGGGGAGAACGAAGCCCTCAGGACTGAACTCCTTCAGGTAGGCAGGACACCTGCGAAGGAGGAGCAGATGTGGAGAGTGGTTGTCTCCAAGGGGACTAAGGTCAGACTCAGGAAAGCTGACCAGGGTGTGGAGTGCAGTAACCCCTACCAAGTGTTGGAGGAAGGGAAGAGAAGAGACAGGACGGTGTGGTGCCAGGAGAGAAAAGGGCAGTTGTTCAAACCCTGCCCAGTGGTAAGGTTGTGTTAGTTGGGGGCAGCCAGGTGAGGTTCTTAGATAGGACTTTTTGTGCAAGAGATAGGAAACGTAGGACTAGGGTGTGTTTTCCTGGGGCTGGGATAGGGCATGTAGCTCAGAGGATAGATAGGGTTTTATCAGGGGAGGGTACCAAGCCAGTAGTGTGTCTTAGTGTAGGAGGTAACGACATAGGAAAGGTTAGGCGTGAGGAACTTTTCAAGAGGTATAGGGAGGCGCTAGGGACGGTTAGAGATAGGGGAGGGATCCTGATAGTATGTGGTGTTGTGGGGTTATGAGATATTGTTTCACACTCAGGATGGGATGGAGAAAGGAAACTCACAATGTGCTCATTGTATACATACTGTATTGGATGTACAATGCAGCTTGTTGCTGGGTAGGTAGCATGGTAATAAGCATTGAGTAGAGAGAGCTGGGTGGTGAGGGTGCCGAGAGGAGGGACGCCAAGGTCGCTGGCGGGAGTGGCAGCCGCGAGGCTGGCGCGGAGGTGGAGGTGTTGCTTGCTGGTGGCACTGTGTAGAAAGAGAGCTGGTCACAGCGGTGTCAGGCCTTATAAGGCAGGGGTAGGCATGGGTAGATAGTTGACCCCCGTTCCGTGGGCGGCGCTGGAGGCGTAGGCTGGGGAATCCACTACAGTGTCTTGCCTAGAAGAGGAGTTGGTGGTGAATGGCTGTCCAGGGCAATTGCTATAAATTGCCGATTGGAAAAATATTGTGCAAGCAATGGTTGGGCGTTCATTGATAACTGGCAACCAGTCTATGGCAACGACTACCTGTACAGTCGTCTGCATCCCTGGAGCGTGAAATTGTCACTCCAAAGGGGGGGGGGGGGTTTCGCCAGTAGAGAGAGGTTGGGGTAAGTGGGAGTAAAAAAAAAAGCAGGTCCTAGGGAGTAAAATTGGTTACTCAGGACAAGGGGTAAAACAGGACCAGGGAAGGGTAGGTTTAGATGTATACTATACAAACAGTCGGAGCGTTAGAAATAAAATAGACTTGCTGAGAGCGGTTGTATGTACCGAGAATGTAGACGTCATAGCAATCACCGAAACTTGGATGAATCTGGCGAGCAAGAACTTTATTGGAGTATCACATAGAAGGGTACAACCTTTTTCACAAGGACAGGGAAGGTAGGAAGGGGGGAGGGGTCACACTCTTCGTCAGGGATACATTAAACTGTTGTATTAATAATTCAATAAAGGGTGAAATAGGAACCGAGTCTGTATGGGTAGAAAGTGCGGAAGGAAGAGAAAAACTAATTATGGGAGTGATTTACAGGCCCCCAAGTCTTGGGAAAGAAGCAGCTCAGCCTATATGGCAGGAAATGAGTAGGGCAGCAAAATACAACAACCTGTGCATTATGGGGGATTTCAACTTTCAGAAATATTGACTAAGACAACACTGTAGGTGACTAGGAATTTGAAGACTTCCTAGACGCAGTACAGAACTATTTTTTAAAACAACTAATTACAGAACCTACTAGAGGTGACAATACAGATATTAGACCTAGTATTAACAAATACAGAAAATATCAGAGATATCACAATAGGGGAAGAATTAGGGAACAGTGATCACAGAGAAATCAGGTTCACCCTTAATTGGGAAACGAAAATAATGACAATATGGTCAGAGTCCCAAACTTTTGATTGGCGGATTATGGGGGGTTAAGAAGGTACCTAGGTGAGGTCGCCTGGGAACAGTCAGGTCAGTCCCCGGTAGGAACGGGTGAGGTCACAGGAGACACAACAATTGATCATGACTAATATATTCACTCGTATACTACGTAAAGCACAAGAACAAAATATACCATACAGAAAAATTAGGTCAAATAGGAATGAGCCAAGGTGGATGACCAGAAAACTTAAACATGACATAGGAATAAAGAAAGGAATTTATAAGAAATTAAAGGGAGGGGAGGAGCAGCTCAGAAATAAGTATAATGAACTATCTAGGAAGGTTAAGAATAATGTAAGGAAGGCAAAGAGGGACTGTAAAATCAGGATAGCAAGAGAATTCAAGGCAAATCCCAAGGGATTTTTCCAGGTATATAGGACAAAGGTCAAGGACAAAGTGGGACCTTTCAAGTTAGAAAGAGGGGAAGTGATCGATACTGAGAAAATAAGCAAAGCATTAACAGCTGCTACTTATCAGTTTTCACAGAAGAAATTCATGAGAAAATGCCAGAGGTGGAACTGACATCTAGGGGAAATGAAGAAGAGAAACTAAAGGATATCACTAGTATCAGAAAAGAGGATGTTCTAAAGAGTATAAATAAATTAAAGAAGACAAAATCCCCAGGGCCTGATGAAATTTTCCCTCGAGTTTTGAAAGAGTGTAAGGAACAGATTTGTGGATCCCTCGTAAATTTATTTACAAAATCATTAGACACGGAAGTTGTGCCAGACTTGTGGAAACCGGCAAATGTAGTACAGTAACCATATTCAAAAAGGGTGACAGAGCATCAGTGTCAAATTACCGGCCGATTAGTTTGACGTCAGTAGTGGGGAAATTTCTTGAATCAATTGTAGCAAATAGCATCCGATCGCATTTAGAAAAAAACAAATTAATCTACGACTCTCAACATGGGTTTACAAAGGGAAAATCTTGTCTAACAAATCTGCTGACGTTTTTAGGAAAGTCTTCGAGGTAGTAGATAACGATGAAAATTACGATGTTATTTACTTTACTTTAGCAAAGCATTTGACTGAGTACCGCATCAGAAGCTTCTGAGAAAAGTTGAGGCTCATGGTATCGAGGGGAAAGTTTTTAATTGGATAAAATCATGGCTCACCGATAGAACACAGTCAGAGTAGGTGGTGTTAAATCTGAGTGGGGCTGTGTAACCAGTGGGGTACCCTAGTGGTCAGTAGTGGGCCTACTCTTGTTCATAATCTACATAAACGATCTAGATACTGGAATCAGCAGTGACATTGCAAGTTTGCGGATCACACCAAAATAGGGCGCACTCAATATTGGAAGAATGAATACTGTCTCTGTATACAGCCTTAACAACATCAACCTAGAGAAGTCGATTTGTGAAAGAGACTTAGGGGTACTTGTAAGCCTGGACCTATTGCTTAGAAAACAGTGCGTTAATGTTCGAAATAAGGCAAACAGAGTATAAGGTTTTATATCTAGAAGTGTAAGCAATATGAGTGCAGAGGTCTTATTGCAACTATATCTTGCTCTAGTCAGGCCACACCTCGATTATGCTGTTCAGTTCTGGTTCCCTTATGATAGAATGGATATCAATTTACTGAGTCGGTGCAGCGAAGAATGACGAAAATGATTCCGGGACTTAGAAACCTTCCATATCAAGATAGGTTAAAGAAACTAAACTTGCATTCCCTGGAAAGATAAAGAGTGCAGGGAAATATGATAGAAGTATTTAAGTGAGTGAATGGAATCAATAAAGGAGCCATAGTTAAAGTTCTTATAATATCCGAGCAGGATAGGACTCGTAGCAACGGATTTAAGTTGGATAAGTTTAGGTTTAGGAGGAAGAGAGGAAGGAACTGGTTCACAATAGGGTGGGGGACGAATGGAACAAGCTTAGCAACTTTGTAGTAAGTGCTGGAACGCTGGAAAGTTTTAAAAGGAGGCTAGATAGATTCATGGATGATAGAGAGTGGTAGTAACTCTCTACAGGAGCTGCCATGCACAGGCCAACCGGCCTATTGTAATGGCCCCTGCCTCATCAACAGAAGTATTATATAAATGGGTTATTTACATCTGATTTATATTCAGATTCTCCCCTGTAACTTTCCACTGGCTATGAGGTGACACGTTCAATGCACGTGATAAGGTGTACCCACGGGAAGCTGCGTCATACTATGCTGAATTAAGGCATAAGTAGCCGTCTCTCTGGCCACCTAAAGCGAGCAGTAGTTTGATATCCTTGACTAGAGGAAGGTGTTATTTGAGAGCCGCAGTGGATGGCTCCATCTTCCCTCGAGGGAGGACGAAGTCCCAATTCCGTTCTCCCTCGATGGGTCGCTACTCAAAATCTCACTCACTTCCAATGCCGGATTTAGACCTGTGGAGGCCCCCCTCATTATAACTACCCAAGAGGGTGGTGTGGCGAGTGAAGCGAGCTTAATCATCTGGGAGTTCCGGGGGGCGCTGTAAGCCCCCCCCCCGGGAAAATTTTGAAATTTGAACACTTCTTTGGAGAATTTTGAAGCCATAGTTATAATGAGGAAATTAGAACATTGAGAAATTTTTAATTAACTGTATATTTATTGATAGTGTACAAATTCCCAACACACACACACACACACAAAAGTGAGACATGACTGGAGTCATTCATGTGGTTTCAAGTTGACTAGCCCTGATATAGCTACTACCGCACATGTAAAATTTTTCAAGAGACTTCACAGAAAGGACTATATTATTAGTTATTACAGAGAGATGATTCTTTGCATTATTAATCAGATAAACCTCTACTCAAATAATGGTTCTGTCCAAGAATGCATGTACAGTTAACCTTCACTTTATGCGGTCCCACATTCCACGTTTACGCGGTGCCTTGCCAGAACCTAACGTGCTCACATTACGCGGTACGTGAACCCCATTACGCGGAGAGTGTCCGGCGCGACGCTATTTTTAGATTTGCCCCACCCGCCTGCCTGCCTGCCTGTGCTCCTCGCCTCTCCCTCCTCCTCCCTCCGCTTGGGCAAGCCGCGCGGTAAGGTTGCGCAGTGTGTGTCTTTGTTGCGTTATCACTGACGTCAAATGACGTATCGGACTGTGATTGGCCATGCATCCCTACTCCCCTCTGCTGCTAGCTGTAATTGGCTTAAAGTATTATGACGTGTCCACCCGGGGGGGGGAGGAAAGACGACGCTTGACCTAGCCGCGGCAGTTTCAACCCTCAAGGCCACACCGTGTAATCGTGCATCCATTGTTCAGTAAAATGGCTTCCGCCGGACCACCACCCCCAGAGAGAAACCTTTCCTTACCTGGACCCAGCGGCACTAAGCCAAAGAAGTCACGACTTTCCTTAAGCTACGAGGTGAAGTATACCATCATCCAAGAGCTGGAGAAAGGAACAAGGCAGGTTGATTTGGCACCCCAGCATGGTGTGAATGAATCTACGATTCGAACAATAAAGAAGGATGCAGCCAAGATAAAGGAGCACATGAAGATCACAAAGTCTACAGGTGCTTCTATGATCAAGTATTTTCACAACCAGGTGCTTCTCAAGACAGAAAAATTACTTGTGAGGTACTTGGTGCGTCAGGCGCGACAGAACATGGCGGTCGACACGCGCTGTTAAGGACTACGCACGTGAACTGTACATCGCAGTGGCACGAAAGATGGGAATTACAGAGCCCAAACCCTTTAATGCTTCCTCTGGGTGGTTACAGAGGTTTAAGATCCGGAACAAGATCACCAATATAAACATTTGTGGTGAAGAAGCGAGTGCTGACCGTGCTGCGGCTAGGGAATTTCCTCCGTTTTTACGTGAGATTATGGAGGAAGGACAGTACAGTGACGACCAGGTGTTTAACATGGACGAATCTGGTCTTTTCTGGAAAAAGCTACCTTCCAAGTCCTTCGTTGTAAAGAATGCCAGCAAGATTCGGGGCCGGAAGATGCAGAAGGAACGCATCACCGTCCTGTTTACCACCAATGCCTCCGGTACCTGTAAGCTCAAGTTATCGGTGATCCACACAGCACGCAAGCCACACGCCTACAAGAGCATGGACATGACCAAGCTAAATGTCCACTGGCTGACCGTACGTAAGGCGTGGATGTTCTCTACACTGTCCCTCTCCTGGTTTGATGACTGTTTTGTTCCCGATGTAAAGAAATTCTGTGAGCGACAGAATGTGCCATTCAAGATTTTGTTGCTGCTGGACAACGCACCAGGACACTCGCCCCTACTGTTAGATCGTCACCCCAACGTAAAAGTGGTCTTCCTTCCTCCCAACACTACGTCTATATTACAGCTCATGGACCAAGAGTTAATCTGTAATGTAAAAGCTGCATTCTCAACAAAAAAATTCAAACTCCTGAACGACTACACCAACACCAGGGAAGAGTTGCGTAACCTGAGTGACACCACCACCGATAACAAGAGCGAAGAAGATGAGGATCAACAGTTGGCACAGCAAAAAATACTGTTCAAACAATTCTGGAGAGTATTTAACATCAAGAAAGCTGTGGACTTCTTGGTGAAGTCATGGGATCAGCTGTTTATTGCTACAATTCGTCACGCATGGAGACATGTGTTGCATGGAATACCAGGTGAGAGGAGGAGTCAATCTGTGACTGGTGAGGCTCAGACTTTTGCAGTAGCAGTGGACCTTGCCAGAGAAGCTGCGCAGACTGTTACAGTTCCAGGCTTCTCCGAGACCACCAACGACGACATCCTGGAGGTGATCAGAGATCCTGAAGTGACTGCCGACGAGATGTTGGAAGAAGATCACGTCAGTGAAGAGGAGGAAGAAGGTGCATCATTCTCTGAAGAACACAGTTTAACTCATAGTGATATTAAGGGTGCCATGGAGTGTGCAGAGAAAATGAAGTCCTTCCTTTCCCGCGACAATGACGATGACCGCTATGAAGTCTTCCATGCCCGGCTGGTGCAGGCTATGGAGCCGTACATCACGGTGTATCAAGACAACATAAACACCAGCCGTCAAAAAAGCATAACCGAGTTCTTCGCCCGCAACCCACCACAGCTAGCCCAAGCCAGTGTTAGTGACAGTGAAGATGGCTTTGAGGGATTTGTCAGGGAAGCCCTGACAACTGTAAGTGACAGTGATGGTGATTCACCTAGTAATGGTGATTCACCTGAGGGCCAGTAATCTGCTCTCTGCCTCGGAACCAGCCTCCATCCCCGTATGCCGACCCATCTCTTCTACTACCGTAAGTGTTCCACATAACTTTTAATTTTTCTAAGCTAACCTTTATTTTTCCAATGTTAACCTTTATTTTTCCTAACCTAACCTCTTCTATATTGCTTGTTTTTTCATACCATCATAAAGTTAAGATAAAATTTTTACTACAACATAGTTGTGTGTCGTCAAAAAGTGGAGTTTGGGGGTCGGCCCAGACTCTATTTCAATCAATCCCATATGTTATGTTATTCACTTTACGCGTTCCTCACTTTCTGCGGGTTACATTAACCGCGTAAAGTGAGGGTTAACTGTATAGGCTTCTTTAAGTCCAAGGTCAAATAGATTCAGAATAAGTATTAACTCAACTATAAATAAAATTGAAGTTTTGCATCCAATAGTAAAACAAATAAACAATTTAATGAATTTGATAAAATTATAACAAAAGTATGAACAAGTTGGAGAAAACAAGAATTTTAATAAAAACAACTGCCATCGACCATGGATAATAGATATTGTAGTGGATGTCTCCCTTACAACTGCGTAGCCGCATTCTAATGCCACAGTATCCTAGCAACCAGCCACCTGCTACGTCTTCCCTAGTAACCAAACGAGTGGCCCAGGGGGGGGGGGGGGGGCGTCACCAGATGCCACAGTATCCTAGCAACGGAGTCGAGAAACCGGCGACTTCCCACGGATTTACTTCCGGTTGCTGTGTATATAAGCTCTGTCTCTCCATTAAGATTCATTCTGGCCTCGGTTCCTGAACACGCAACACCTCCTCCTCCGCCGCTGCCTGGCGGCCCTCGCTTCTCCTCCGCCTGCCTGGCGGTCCTCGCTCCCGCCGGCGAGCATGGCGACCCACCAGCTGTCCTTCTCTGAGCGTCCTCACCAACCAGCTCTCTCATTCTACTCTACGTTCCTGAACACACAACACCTCCTCCAAGCAAGCTCCTTGCTGTCCAGCTTTCATTCAACCAGGAGGCCAGCAACAGGCGACATCTTCTCTAACGAAGCTCCTGCACATCTACCTCCTTCAACACGCTACTCACCGAACGTGTCTACTGAGCAGCTCCTCACTATACGGCATCTCCAGCACCAGACTGTCTACCATATAACTTATATTATATAAGAAAACCACCACCTTAAGAGTTTCCATCCATCCTGAGTGCTAGACAACATAATATCACGAAACCCTACAATATATTGAACACAAACATTGATCAATTGCAAAATAGAAAATAAACATTACCTTTATTTACAGACCAGGCACTTTACGTGACCTGGCCGCTGCAAAGTTTTTGATCAACTTTTCGAAGTCAATCTCTCTGAGGATGCCATATTCGATACTCATCAAAGCCAGGTGGCTGAGCCTATCATGACACATTGTAGTACGAAGCCTGTTTTTAATAAACTTCATTTTACTGAAAGAACGTTCTCCAGAACAATTTGTGACCATGAGCACCAAGTACATCCGTAGCATTATTTCAACACTTGGAAATGTATCTGCAACTTTTTTGTCTATCAACAGCTTGTAAAGGTAATGTGTCCTCACTTTCTCATCATCTTCGTCTTCAAGAAATTTAGTGAAGAATGCTGTAAACTGCACAAGTTCAACTCCAAGTGTTTGATCTAAATCATTTTTGTACTCGGCAACCAATTTTGCTGCAGCTGCTTGAATTTCGTCACAATTAATTGACTCCAGTGTAGACAAGAACCCGAAAAGTGAACAGATTTCCTCATAGGCCTTTAACCGTTAATCCAGTGAACTCAGGAACTGATCAATTGCTGGAAGGAAATTCTGAACCCAAAATTTTTCTGACTGAGAGGGCTGCTTCTTCTGATCGTCCATAATCCAATGGATTGAGTCGTACATTACGTTGACGCTTGCGTGTCTGTGAATAATCCCCAGTTTCTGACATTTCCCTTCCCTTCTTCTCATAAACATGGAAGCAATCTCTTTTTTCTAGTACAAAACATTCCAATGACTTCAGCATTGCTACTGCTGTGTTCAAATTGAGTTTAGGATCTTGCAATGCATGGTTTGTTGCATCAACTCTGCCAAGAATGTCATGCCAAAACACAGCATAAATAGCAGTCTCTAACTTGCACATCTTATCATGGAGACCATTGGCTTCATAACATGGTTTGCTTGTCTCATTTTCATCTCTAGCTATTTTAGCAAGTGCTTCACGGATTGGGAGATAACCTTGAACAACTGCTTTCACTGCAGCTGCTCGACAGGACCATCTTGTTGTGGAAATCCTCTTTGGCACAGATACCGGGCCAGACGCTACAGTTTTCAATAAATAACTAAGAATTGCATAACGATGTGTAGAAGCTGTGAAGAACACATAAATTGTCTCAAGAAAGTAAAAAAAAATGAGATAGCTTCTTGACAACATTCAGCTGCAGCTTTTCCAACCAAGTTTAATGAATGACCAGCACAGGGTATCCAAATTGCATGATGATTTTCAGCTGCAACTTTGGCTTGCAGACCATTGTACCTCCCACTCATAGATGTTGCATTATCATAAGATTGCCCACGACAATTTTGAATGTCAATGTCATTGTCTGCAAGAAACTTCATCAAACCTCCAAACATTTCTTGAGCCTTGTGTCCTTGATTTGGCAAGAATTTCACAAATCTCTCAACAGGTGTGTCATGCTCCATGTATCTGATTAACAGAGTTAGTTCATCAATATGGCCTTCATCAGGATCTAGAGAAATTGAGTAATATTTTGAGAGCTTTATACGTGAGATAATTTCGTTCGGTACTTCATTGCCCGGTAGTCTGACAGTTTATTCAGATGGTTGAAGACAAATAGTTTGTATGACCAGTGCCACGATTAGCATGATTCTGGATGTGTTGCCTGAGGAAATCATCATACTCGGCCAAAAGCTCTAGTAATCCCAAGTAATTTCCATTATGAGGAGATCCTATTATTTCATGATCTCCACGAAGAGCTAGCCCTCTTTCACATATAATTTTAAGCACGCTGATCAATCGCCTTGGAAGACTACACCAATACTGCTCAATTTGACCTACATGCGTAGTTAGTTTAGAATCTATACCTCCAGCTCCCTTTGCACGACTTGCTGCTGACAAAACTGCTTGAATGTGGTCCTTTGATTGCTCATGGACAACAAGCCTATTAGCATGCTTCCAGTCGCAGAACCCATCAGATGTGAATTGAGATCTTGAAACATCCATTAGCTTGCAAAAGAAGAAGTAGACCCGCCCATTTGCGGAGGAGAAACAAAGCCAAGAACGCCTTAGAACTTCCCCATTTCGATTCCTTTGCTCAAACATGGCTGGTGTGCACTTGCGACTGACATTGTTTGCCTCTTTTTGTACTGCTGATTTTGCATCCAAAAATTTAGCATCACTGTGGAGACTCTCAGAACCGTTCGCAGCCCAATAATCAATAAATTGTTTTGTCACATGTTCTGACCATAAGCTTATGTCAATGTCATAATTTTGTGTAGTTGCCATTTGCACTTCAGGAGGCACATGCTTTGATTCAATTTTAATCTCCTCGGCAGTCTGGTCATTTCTCCCAGTAGATAGGCTAGAGCTGCCATATAAAGATGAAGCTGATGCATCACATGTAGGTACTTGTTCTGGTTGCCTTGAAGATGAGCTTGCAGAAGCACTGACTAGATGTTCTGAAGCTGATGGACGAGTGAAGAATCCAGTCAGTCGACGTGTTTTTGTAAATTCTTTAGCTTCTCTCTCAGCACGTTCTGTAGATGTCTTTCTCTTTGCAGCACCACTTTCGAAACGTCGTACACCTTTGTGTCTGTCCATTCCACTCATTTCTGCAACAATAATTTTCTGTCAACAAAGACGGACACCTAATTTTCGTTATAATTAAAAACGTAACACAAATTGTCCGTTTGCTTTTTGTTACTTTATGGAGAGGTTAATTGATTACTTAACTCCCTGGAACATTTGGACGCCAGCATATTTTTAAAATTTGGAATTTTGGGTAAGATTATGACCTCTCCCTCTGACTTCTCCCAGTCCCACCCCTAAAGCTCGCTGTCGGTTCGCTTCCTTTTCACCATTGACTATAATGTGTTATACTGTATATACTGATCGTGGAACTGACAGAAACCGTCATTGACATAGTTAATGTACTCAAAATACATAAAAATAACTCAACTTACTTGCAGCCAATCGACCTGTAGTATCTTAAAGCACAATTATATATGTGAACGTATACTCTAAGAGCACACCCACCCACACTCAAGCACAAGCATCAATCGACTCTCTCTCACTTGCACTCTCACTGTACATTTGCAAGACATGTTGTAGGAAATGACAACTGACAAGATCATTCATCACTGAGCGGCGACAACTTCACTCAACAAGCACACATGACAATTCTCTCTCTCATTTTACATCTGCAAGACATGTTTATGTCTACTCGTGGGAAGTTCACGAATCATGGGCGACGCAAGTCTCCTCTTTAATCAACAGACACATGACATCCGATGTGTAGATACTACACGACCCAACCCCTCCGACCGACTGTCAACAAACACAGCGCCCTGATGGTATTAGTAATGGAAGTGATAATGAAAAAAATATTTTATTGTTTCTTTTTAATCTCATTTTCGTTATTCCATGTAGTTAATTTTTAATCAATATATGTTTGTGGAATTCTAAATATATTATTAGCAACACAAACAATAGCATTCATTAAAAATATACGGTTCATAGGAAAGCCAGGTATTCATGAAATTCAAGGAGTAGCTAGCCTAATTTCTATCACGCTTCTTGCTGAACATAGTTTTACGTGATGGAATAGATAAACATGAATTTTAAAGAATGAAAATAAGAATAATCCAAATGAATAAACAAATAAATAAAATATTGTAATATGTGGATGCCCCCAGATTGTGGAGGCCCCTGGGCAGCTGCCCACTTTGCCCACTCCTGAATCTGGCCCTGCTCACTACTTAATATCGAACGGACGTTGATTCACGTCTACTGTATTTACATAGACGCCGTCCCTTTCTCACCACACTCATAAATAGTGGAACTTACTGCTGATCTACACTCAGGAATTATACAAATAATACTTTTTAATAAAATAAGAAACTTCAATTGGGTTTCGTTACTAAAGCCCAATATAATAAATATGTGAACCAACCTGGTTAACTTGGAATTAACCAACTGGTTCATTTGTGGCAGGGGTGGGAAAGGATTATTTTATCAGTCTACATACCAAGACGTCAGTGTTTTGTGAAAACAAGAAAAACAAAAAACAGTGACGCGTTACAAACAATCCGAGAGTTAAGACTATATCCCGTATTGAGACGATATTTCGTGAGTGCTACTCATTCTGTCGCCCAAAGATGGTGCAGAATTATTCCCAATAACCGCAATTGAGTTATTGTTGACATAAAATCCCTGTTAACGACAAGTGAGAGCAGTCAGGAAAGTGTCTGTCAGCACCTGACCATTCTGTGGAAGGTATTCCCCTGTCGTGAAGTGGATTCACCTGTCGTTTGTCATGCAGCGCCCCCCTGACTCATAGTGGGAGGGAAGAGTGCATCTGTGGATCGCGTTTTCTGTGAAGACTTCCAACAGTGAGACTATAACTTCTCAAGTGATTGTTACAACTAACATTCATCTCACCATATACTACATAGTTGGTAAGGGTAGAGGAATTATGTTCTCCCCATTACTGTGGCATACTAGTTTAGAAGAACATATATATATACTGTATATATATATATATATATATATATATATATATATATATATATATATATATATATATATATATATATATATAAAACGTAAGTGTAAATATGAAATAGCAATCAAAGATATTGTTATATGTGTTACATTTACTACTACAAGGAGGATGAACTGTTACATCTGATACACGTTGACTTCATGTCCATAACCAATATTGAGTTATTAAAAGTTGCTGAATTATTGCAACAATCCTGTGAGCTGAAGTGAACATTAGTTTCTGCAAATGATTCGTTCACTGCCCAGGGTGTGACAGGACATGACTGCAGTTGTTGTGACTACTCATCAATCAACATCCTGTCAACAAAATTCTTTCGTATGGCGTGAATAACCCCCAGTTACCAGCACCCCAGCACCCCCCACTAGTGATGACACATCTCAGGTATGAGAGATGGTCTCAGCATTCTGAGGTATGATATGGTGGATGATCTAGTGTAACCAGGAGTTGTAGTTTGCTGTACTCAGAAGTTTCGTGAAAATTGACCCAGTCACCGGACCTTGGAATCAGCAGTGTCCCCTGTGAGTGACACACACACAAGTCTACGGGATTGCCGCAATAATTTCACATTATCAAGAAATTCTAGAAAGGATTCTTCAATCAATCCTACAAGGAGTAGGTAGTATCTAGCTATACATTAAATATATACACACATTTACATGTTCGAGACATAACTCCACATTGATAGGACATTGATAGGTTATGTCATTGTTGTAAGTGCTTACAGATTTTAATTTATACTGATGTGAAATAATTCTCGGTATTTATTAGACATTGAAAATGTGGACATTTTCTTTTTATCCCAGGGAGGATAAGAATGTTCATAATTTTCAGACTACATATTTTAATGATGTCAAAGACACATCTTCTTAAAATAAAAATATGATAGTTCTACAAGTAAGGTATCACAGACTAAATTTTCAGCCATGCCGTGTAGAACCCTTCACAACTCAGTACCATTGCTCACCGCAAGGTCGAAAGTGTTGTCCACCATTCCCGCTCAGAGGAAGGCGGATAATGTGTCAGAGCTAGCCCAAGACCTCACACCTTCACTTTCCCAGCGTGATTACAATAGCAAAAGTTGTACATTGCTAAGAAGATGCGTTTTTAAACACGAAATAGGAGAAGATTATTTCTGCCATGTAGCTTTTGATATTGGCAGTAATGTTTGTGTTTGAAGTCATGTTTTTTTTTCTGTTATTATAAGTCAGTGTCATCCAAGATGAAAATTGTTCATAACATTTTAGCCCAAAAGGCATTAAAGTAGAGGACCCCTGTAGTAGATAAAACCCCTACAGTAGTAGAATCCCCAGCTTAGTGTCTACACCTATGTTTATAACATGGTTAGGGTTATATAGGATGTACTGTACTCAGTGAGCTTATTTAGGCCTCACGGAGCTTGGCCAGTGGTGACCAAGCGATGTAATTGCCCCTGTCTCATCAACAAAAGTATTATATAAATGGGTTATTTACCTCTGATTTATATTCAGATTCATCCCCTTGTAACTTTCCACTGGCTATGAGGTGACATATTCAATGCATGTGATAAGGTGTGCCCACGGGAAGCTGCGTCATACTATGCTGAGTAAAGGCATAAGTAGCCAGCTCTCTGGCCACCTAAAGCGAGCAGTAGTTTGATATCCTTGACTAGAGGAAGACGTTATTTGAGAGCCGCAGTGGATGGCTCCGTCTTCCCTCGAGGGGGGACGAAGTCCCAATTCCGTTCTCCCTCGATGGGTCACTTCTCAAAGTCTCACTCACTAGCTAATATCAAACGGACGTTGATTCACGTCTACTGTATTTACATAGATGCCGTCCTTTCTCACCACACTCATAAATAGTGGAACTTACGGTTGATCTACACTCAGGAATTATACAAATAATACTTTTTAATAAAAGAAGAAACTTCAATTGGGTTTCGTTACTAAAGCCCAATATAATAAATATGTGAACCAACCTGGTTAACTTGGAATTAACCAACTGGTTCACTATTGCAGAATCCTTATTTTCTTTTCTTATGTTCTCATGTTATATTGTGAGGGGGCGCGTCTAGGCCTGCCACCAATGTGAGAGCGCGTGTCTCAACAAACAAGCTGCCACCAATGTGAAGGCGCAGGTCCCCTCTCTGTGTCTACACCACCCTCATCTTATTTACTTCTCTTAGTTCTTACTCTTACTCAGTTCCGTCACCTATTCTTTTGGTAGCATGGTCGAGGGTCTAGGCACGTAGGTATGGTAATTCTGGTATCAAGTCACTTGGATGGAAATAAAGGTAAAATACTGTGGGAGAAAGGAATACACCTAAAGTACTCTAAAAACAAGTTTATTAATATGCAATCAATGGGGAAAGATATAGTATTAATCATATAACTACCAGGCTCAACTCCTGGGCTTAGTGCAAACTCAGTTCCTACATTCTTACTCTTAAATAATTAAACTAGCATATACAGGGGTCCACTACCCAACATGGGATAATTGTTTCCATCTAATTATCCCTAACATACATGTTACAACCCTTTCTGTGGACATACACTTCCAAGGAGTAACCCAGGGAAGAACACTAGGGCTCACGCCCGTTGTTATTGTGGGGTAGCCAGACACTGGCGGGTCTGGGGTCTGGCCCAACGAAGCCGTGGGGCACATTAATCAGGCCGCATCGGTGCCATCGTTTTGTATATGATCCCTGCTGGTTATTTACTACATCCGAGGCCGTTGTTGAATGGTAGAACGATTCAAGAATCACAATGGGATCTGGAGACAAACGGGAGAGCAGACTTCAGGGGACGGGGAAACATGACAACACAAACAAACTCTCTTGTCTAGACGACAGACGTATTTACGTTATATTACTTCTACACTGGGTGAATGACAATTCAACTGTTAAATCATGAACACTGGTGAACACTGATATTCACTACAATTGACTAAATCAAACTGAATGGCTAGGGAACACAGAACATAACTGGAGACAAACGGGAGAGCAGATGTCAGGGGACGCTGTCTCTCCCTAACCAGTAGTATATATACCCCTGAGTTGCCAGTGATCGCTACTCACGCAATGACAATAATTACAAACAAACTAACTGTTACTCATTCAAAGATGACCCTCAGTTGACAAAGGTCTGGCGAATTACTTGAGTTGATTTACACAGACTAATTCAAGATTGAGCTTCCCAGGAGAAAGTGGAATAACAACACATTGATAACTGTGTTCGAAGGCGGGACTTACTGGGAGGGATCACGAATGTAGCGTCTATGGGGAAAAAACACGTCTTCTCAGGGGTCGCTAACGCACTCATGTTTTGCGGGCGTGGAGTTTAATAAGAATCATTAGTTAAATAGATCAGCAGTCAACGTGACCATGACAAAATAGACCTCCTAATCTTGATAGAGTTAATGAGTGACTTATTTGGGATGAAATGCGCAGGACTTCCATTCAGTATAGTCTCTGTTTACGTGGTCAATTAAATCCGTGGAGGTCCGCGGAAAATGAGAAATGCGTAAACGAAATAACAGAACATATGGGATTAATTGAAATAGAGACTGGGCCCAACCCCCAGACGACACTTTTTCCGACACAATACGTACGCTGTAGTAAAAATAACATCTTAATTTTATGATGGTATGCACACACAATTAATATTTAAGAGAAATATCAATAATATTAGGTTTTTTAAAACTTACGTTAGTAGAAGAGATGGCTGGGCACACGGGGATGGGGGGTTGGTTCTCAGGCAGAGGGCAGATTATTGGCCCTCACCTGTGTCACTTGTATCACCTGTATCACTATCCACCACAAAGGCTTGCAGGGCCTCTTTGTCAAACCCCTCAAAGTCCATATCCTCACTATCACTATCACTATCACTGACTTGGGCTGGCTGTGGTGGGTGGCGGGTAAAGAACTCGGTAATGTTTTGTTGACTGGGCGACCTTGTGCACATCCTAACCGCGCTGCTTCCCGCGTAAATGATGGAATGTACCTCGTAACTAATAATTGCCGGTCTGGCCAGGTGCTGCGTAAATGACCAAACGAGTAAAGGAAATCCGCATAAAATGAGACTATACTGTACATAGCAAAGTCTGTATAATTTGCGACTTTAATTTTAGCCAAATAGATTGGATTGACCTTTCGGGTAACTCAGAATTAGAGGATTTTCTTGAAACAATCCAGGACTGTTTCCTAAGCCAACATATAACCGAACCCACCCGGGGTAATAATATACTCGATTTAGTTCTATCAAACAGAGAAAACCTCATAAGTAATGTCGAGGTAGGGAACGAACTTGCTAACAGTGATCACAAAGAAATTAGATTCCAATTAGAATTTCAGGGCAGCCACAAGGAAAATTCCACTAAAGTCCCAGATTTCAGAAGGGCAAACTTTGATAGTTAGAAGAGGCAGCTGAAGAAGGGGTTTCATGCTTGGGGGTAAATTACATGACCTCACATGAGGTGTCCTCACACAATGTACCCACAGAGGGCGACCTCACCTTACCTGGAGTCCTGACGGTTGAGGATGACTTGATAACGAGATCTCAGGTTGACTGGTTCCACAACAATTTAAATAATGAGAAATTTAATGCATAAAGGCAGAACATACCTTACAGAAAACTCAGATCAAACAACAATGACCCTAAATGGATAATTAATTATTTGAAGAACATTATTGGACAAAGGAAGGCTATAGGTAGGAGAATAAATCGTGGTGAAGTCTACCTCCGAGATTATTATAAGGTATTGGCCGGTAGGGTTAAGGCCGAGATAAGAATAGCAAAGAGGAATAATGAACTGAAGGTAGCAAGGAAGGCGAAGTCAAACCCCAAGGGAGTCTATCAAATTTATCAAACTAAAACACGAGAAATGATTGGACCAATACAGTCAGCTACAGGCGAGCTGACTGATAACGACGGAGAAATGAGCAATATTCTGAATAAATATTTTTCAACAGTTTTCACCACCAAAAATTTAAACATGATACTCGAGGCACCGACTCTATATAGAGATAGTGAAGAAAATAAATTAAGTGAGATAGTAGTGAATAGTAACGACGTTAGTAAGCAAATAGACAAACTAAAGCCTAATAAGTCACCTGGTCCCGATGAGATATTTGCCAGAGTATTAAAGGAATGTAAGGAAGAGCTTAGTATGCCTTTAGCAAAGTTGTTTAACATGTACGTACTTAAAAACGGGTGCAGTACCAGCATCCTGGATGATAGCAAATGTAATACCGATTTTCAAGAAGGGAGATAGATCACTATCCTCTAACTGCCGTCCAATTAGTCTAACATCAATTGTAGGCAAATTACTGGAAGCAATCATTTCAAACTGTATTCGAAATCACCTGGAGAAGCACAAGTTGATCAATAATTCCCAACATGGCTTCACAAGCGGGCGTTCATGTCTAACTAATCTATTAACATTCTTTTCATCTGTTTTCGAATCAGTGGACGAGGGGCACAATTACGGTATGATGTGGTATATCTCGACTTTAGCAAAGCCTTTGACATAGTCCCCCACGAAAGACAAATAAGAAAAGTGGAGGCTCATGGCATTAAAGGAGATATTCTAAAATGGATTAGGACGTGGTTACAGGACAGGAAACAGCGAGAGAGCATTAACGGCACTAAATCCGATTGGAGCAACGTCACTAGTGCAGTTCCCCAAGGCTCAGCACTTGGGCCATTTTTATTTATTATATACATAACCGACATAGATATCGGCGTAGACAGTAACTTAAGTAAATTTGCTGATGACACTAAAATAGGGAGTGTCATTAAATCTGACGAGGACTCCACAAAACTAGATCTACAAAATTTTTTCGAATGGTCTGAAAAATGGCAGATGAAATTCAATGTGGGCGAATGTAAAGTACTCAGTATAGGAGATGTACTGAACACAGGGAAACCAGATACCAGGCGAACAACGATGTTATTGAGAAATCTGACTGCGAGAAGGATTTAGGAGTAATGATAAGTAGGAATCTTAAGTGAAGTAAACAATGTGTATTTGCTCGAAACAAGGCTAATAAAGTACTTGGGTTCATACAAAGGAGAGTTAGTTACAAGACTAGCGAGGTCATCCTAAAACTATATCTTGCGCTTGTGAGACCTCACTTAGATTACGCAGTTCAATTCTGGTCTCCGTATTACAGAATGGATGTAGAATCCTTGGAAAGAATTCATATTAGAATGACAAGACTAATCCCGGGCATTAGCAACCTTGAGTACAGAGACAGGTTAAAGCATCTTAATTTGCACTCTTTCGAGAGACGTAGAGTGAGGGGCAATATGACAGAGGTGTATGAAGTCAGGGCTGAACAGAGCGGACATTGCAAAGGTAATCAAACTATCCAACCAGGAGCGAACTCGTAACAATAGTTTTAAATTAGACAAATTTAGATTTAGGCGTGTAATAGGTCAACATTGGTTTGGAAATAGAGTAGTGGAGGAGTGGAACAAGTTACCAAATATCATTATTAACTCGAATACGCTGGATAGCTTCACACATAGGTTGGATGGATATATGAGCAATAGGGGTTGGGTATAAACGAGACTGCTCAGTATGGGCCAATAGGCCCGCTGCAGTTTCCTCCATTCTTATGTTTCAATTTTCAAGCCTTTTCAACTTGCAAAAAGTATTATAATATACACATCGCCCTTTGAGCGTGTTTATCACAGGGACACTGCAACGACAACTGAGTAACTGAGAGGCAGCAGGCAGGGCGGTCTCACCTTGTCCAGTCTGGCTACGAACGTTTGGTGTACTCTACAGGAAAGTATGGATACTCAATGGGTGCAAGGGCTGGTGTGTTATATATTATTTGTTATTTTTTCTAAGGAGTTAATTGATAATTAATCGAAGTTAATCAATTAATTTGCCCAAATTTCGATTAAATTAAACTGTCATTTCAAAAGTTTACTTGTTAAGCTCAGTTAATTTAACCTAATCGTTAACTTGTAAAAATTAACGATTAAGTTAATTAATTGCCCCATGCCTGAAGAGTAGTGCTTGTGTTAAAATAACTGCTGTCCCTAAAAGGAAGTGTATCAGCTATGGACTGGGTGCGAAATTAGATTGCTAGTCGTGAAAGACATCTCATGTGTTCTTCAGATTCCTCAGTATAAATGCTAAAAGGTATACAGATAATCCTTTTGAGTGTCATTTAGTAGTATCTTATGGTCCCAATTAAACCCTATTCCAGTTATTACTTATGGCCGGAAATTCCCCGCTTTAAGTGGATTTGCCTTAAGAGCCGATTTTTCGGTCCCAAGTAACCTAAGCTAACAAAGACCTCCTGTATCACACATGCACCTCATGTTGTCCCTCTCCAACTCAAACCATAACAACGAACATGGCATAACTTTTGCGGTAGTGAGGATGGTTATAATCTCACAATCCTTATTGCTTACCAATTATACCAGGTTAAAGACAAAAGTTATATATATTTTATTTAAAATCAGTTAGTAAAGAGTCTCATATGACCCCATCATATGTACAGCTTAGCTGGAGGAAATGCAAATGTATGGGAGTTCTCCAACTCGTTTTCTAAGGGTTGGAGAAAAAATGTGAAAGTGTGATAGCTCCTTTAGGAAGGGTATCCAGCCATAAAACTTAGCTTCAACATGCCTGATGAGAACTGGGTCACCAGAGCTGTGTCCATCCCCTGATCTTTATTGCATTTTCGGGGTTTGTTGTGGTGAGTGGGAGAACTTCTCTTTCTGGTTTTACCCAACAGCTATCGTCAGGTAACCATGGCTAACTCATGTAAGCATGGAAAATGGCTTTAAAATGTTGATGATGATGAACATTAATCATGTCCAATACTGTACTTTGATTCATAGTCAGTGAAAAAGACATTCTTCTACTCATCGAAGTTGGTTCACTTGTTTGTCTATAAACTCTCAAGTGATCTGTATTCATTGATTATAAATATATCTGAAAATCCCTTAAAGGAAGACAGGAAAGCAGAGTAATTTTTATGGTTTATTACTAAATAAAAATAGTTTACATCAGCAAAGATAAAATTCGCCAGGATGAACAGTGTACTTGAGTGATACACACAAGAATCTGATGTACTGAAATACAAGACTAGAATATCTGACAGGATCAATGATTACTGGTCAAATGGTCCTGTCCTAATAGATCTTAACTAATCATTAGGATTGGGGCCCAATATGATCAGTACCCACTAGAAATGAGGCTCATTGGGATTGGACCCCAGTCCTAATACTGAGATTTAGCCTATAGACCTTTTGCAGACATGTCACATAAACTATATTGTTTTTGTAAACAAACTTTCTATCCACCATTTTATGAGTTGAAATATGTGGGTGGAAAGTTGGTTGGATTACACACAGTGTACCCCAGTACATTAACATACCAGATCCAAATACATTCTTCCACTGAACTACTTTAACTTCCCACAAACTATTCTCAAATTTGCAGGCCTCTCATCGAGACTCCTTGATGATGGTACTTGAAAATGGTCTGTTAGTGGGGTACATATAATGTACATATAATGAGTCACGACAACAGTGAATATGACTAGGGTTTCATGTATAAATGTGTATTAACTTTATATCTGCAAGACACATTTTACAGTAAAAAGGAAATGTATGAACTAGATTATATATTCAGTACTGCAGGTTACATCCCAATAATTTTGAAAATATATGTATATATATGCTATGTGAAATATACGGTAATGTAATTTTACTAATCTATAGATGAAATATATATTGATTTATTTGATATGAAAATAAAACGTATAGTGACTTTATTTTTTAATAGTTCATTTTTGTTCAAAGTAATATTTATATGAAACTTTTTTCACTTCATACTTAATCATAAAATGTCCCGTAGAGAATGAACAGATGCACTAAAAAGTGTGGTGCTTGTGGTCTAGCGTTTTTCTATGAGGATACTTGCTATTGTTCTTCCTATTAGTGGATTAGGCAATAGTACAGATCAAGTTAAGAAATTATAGATTGGTTATGTTGCAGGTAATAGAGGGAAGTATTGCAATCTGAACATAATGGTGAACACTTTAAAGTACTACAGATGTATTATTTACAAACAGAAAATAAAAACAAACTCCTATTTTGCTTCAAGCTGTTCTCTGCCCTGGCAAACAAACTCTTGTCCTTGTTTTGCAAATGTGATCATGTAAACCTTGATACTGCTTTGAAATTCTTTTCCTTTGCAGGCAAAATATGGAATATTGAATATACTCGTGTTGTATGAACATTTAGTGCAGAATTTGAGATATTTCAGGTGGATAGATAACACAACTGAACTGCAAGAGATAAACTTCTACCCTGGGATGCTAATAGCAAGCTGGTATGAACTCTTATTGGTAGACACCTTAAAGAAAAGAGAACACTTGTCCAATATTATCAGAAAATGTTTTCATCCTCATTGAAGTTACATATTTGTAAAACTTTACATAGGGGACAATGAAATATAAAGTACATTCCCAGTGGTGATGAAGACATAATACTATGCAATAGTAATTTAGGTGTGGTCGAGATGTTCCAGCCACACTAATATGCTGCTATTCTTACAGTTGGAGTTTATTCTTCACGGTGATAGAACAATACTTCTCCTTTGTGGTTATGAGACAGGATAGTTTACATCATGACACTGAAGGATAAATGCTTAATGGTTATGAACTTATGACAATACTTTTTAGGGTTATGAAATAACACAATATCTCAAGTGGTAATTATTGACGACTGACTCGTGACCGAGTTTTTATAGAAAATGATTATAAAAACGCCACAATTTCACTGTGTTTTATAGTGGACACATTTTTGCAAATGTGTTAAAAAGTGGTTATTTCTAAATTAAACGTGAGAGCATACATGAAGCATTGGGGTTCCGACTCGGGCGGCAAAGTGTTTTGAAATACGTCAGTAGGATTGGCTGTTTACATACTGGGATGAGACGTTGTAGTGGATTCCTCCCCTACAACCGCCGTTGTCGCTTACTAACCGACCCTCGAATTCCCCAGCCTGCGCCTCGAGGTCAAGGTCGGCAACCAGCGCCGCCTAACATAACTGAGGTCAACTATCAAGCCATGCCTACCTCCGCTATATAAGACCTCTCTTCGTGGTAACCCCTCTCTTTCTACCTACAGCCACCAGCAAGCAACACCTCCTCCACTCCTGCCTGGTGGCCCTCGCTCCCGCCGGCGACCATGGCGACCCACAAGCTGGTCCTCCTCTGAGCACCCTCACCAACCAGCTCTCTCTACATCACGCTTGGACTCACGCTGCCACTCCCCAGCAACAAGCTGCATTGTACATCCAATACAATATGTTTACAGAGAGCACATTGTGAGTTTCCTTTCTCCATCCCATCCTGAGTGTGAACCAATATCTCATAACCCCACAACGTCACCGCAACATTACCGCCGAGAAGACAAAGTAGTGCGCGCCTAGGCACCTAATTATCTACCACAAAAAATTAATATCATATCAGAACTCACTGATGAAAATAAAGTAAGAAAATAAACAGTAAAACAAATAACTCATCCGCAGGTCAGTCGTCAATATTAACCTTTCAAGTTTACAACATCACTGCATGGTTTAAGTCTTGTAGTTATGACAAAACATGACTGGTTATTTGTGACTTCAGCACAATATAAGGCTATGTCCCATGTGCGAGAGTCCTGCGGCATCGAGCGGCCACACGAGTAAATACGCTCCCTTGATGTAGCGGACAAACGTATGTGTTTTCTTTGATGTGTGTAGACTCAGGAAACGTTCTCGAGCGACCAGGAAGCAGGAACTCGATGCACGACCTGGAAGCAGCAATCAAATATTTTGATCGTTGCTTCCTCAGTTGCGCGAGTCCTCGCATTCTACACCAAAACAAAAAAAAAAGTCATACTGTTCAGTACATTAATTTTCCACTGTAATCAGCTTGATCTTGCCAAGAAGTAGATCCTTGTGGACTATTAAAGTAGCTGCAAAATGTTTCTCTCATATTCTTTGCAGAAGAATGTGAAACATTGCTTATTCTAGAAGCTGCTGTGTTTTTCTCAAGTGTACATTCTTGAAGTGCATATGACTTTGCGTCTAGACTCTGTGTCAATGATAATATTAGGGAAAAGTGTAGCACATTTTGCAATGTCAACAGCAGTATCTACCTTTGTTTCAATAGCTTTATTTAACAGTTTCCATTTACCTGTACAAATTCCAATTGCACACTCTACAACACGCCTGGCACGTGACAATCTGTCATTAAAAATTATTTTTTCTTTGTTCAGAGCATTCCTTGGATAGGGTTCCAACAAATATACGCAGAGTGGGTAGGCCTCGTCCCCAATCGGAATACATTCTGGTATACGTATTCGTGAACCTTTGATTTTGGCGAAGTTCCTTGTAGAGATGGTGAAATTCACCTACTTCCATCCTCCTCTGATATACGGGATGTTTTTTCCTTGGTAACTCTGCAGGTGACATATGTTGAAAAGCATTATTTTCTAAAAGTACCAGTAAACGTCTGCACTGCATAGACGGCATGTTTACACTGACAGATGTTGGCAGATGGGACTCAGCCACACAGGTCGCTTTGGAAAGTGGATCACGAGTCTACGCCCTGGTCACTCGATGCCGCAGGAAGCTCACACATGGGACAAAACCTAACTTTAATACTTCATGATTATAAGTTGCAGTCACAGGACAAAATGCTGCACATCAAGGGGCTATAAAGTATTACAATACGTTCTATATCTTGGTGGTAGAGCACAACACACTATGGTAAACGTATTGTGGCACCATTTCTTCAAGGGTGCCAGCAGTGACACTTGGTGTTTGCAGTTACGAGAAGACATAATAAGTCCTGCAGTTGAATCAACTGGCTTAGAGGAGACAACATGTCTTAGAACACTTGGAGACAATATGTTATTCAAGGATGATAACACAAAACAGCTGAGGACTAGAAAACACAACGGACACTGACAGAATAAAAAAAAATGTGTAAAGCAGCTAAAAAAGAATATACGGGGTGGGATGTTGAAGCTAAGAATAGAAGAGAAGTGGGACTGAAAAAAATTGGTTAAGAGAACAAAATATTTACTGAGATTAAAAAAAGGAGCTGAGAGAGAATATTTCAGATGTTGGGTTTGAAACATCTGGCTGAAAGACTTATGACGGTGTTGTCTTGATCATCACAGGTCCGCCGTTGGTTGTATTGCGACCCTGACTGCAAGAAGAGAGAGTCCTTAGTAGCTATTATAATAATAAAACAGGATTTGGGAAATAATCAATAAATTTAGAGCAAAACATTACAATTAAGGGATCACAGGCAAGAGACAAGGTTTTAATACAAGTACAATATCATGTGTATGTGTAGAGCCATCATGAGTGACCACAGGACCCAAGGGAAGGATAGGTACCCAGGCCTCAGGACCCAGGTACTGTATGCATATAGAGACTATCAGCAGCTGAAATTGGTGATTCCTTAAGGGGATAACATGCCGGCAGGGTTCACAGAGCTCTGGGGGAGAAGTGGTTTCGAGATCCACAGAACAGGAAAAAATAAGTGACCCATGAAATAATTTTGCCCATTATGGCCTTTTTCATCCAAAAAAAATAAAAAATAATTTGTTCCAAATTCAGTACAGTACCATAATAGTACAAGTACTTCCAGACATGCTGATTAAGAATCTGATTTAAAAATTATAGATCTGATTAAATTATTGTATTAATTTATAATTCTTGATAATGTAAATGGTCCTTCAAATAATCACTCCCATTAGATTTTCTCTTATTAATCAATTCCTGTGCGTCTTAGAAGCTATTTTTATTAATTTTCAAGTTCGAATTGAACTTTGGAGTAAATTTAAACCAATAATTTAAAAATGTAAGATAGACTTGTTTCAGTGAAAAAATAAATCATGCTCTTGCACCCCCAATATGTTGAGAATTTTTTATTTTTTTTTTAAATATCACAATACAGTAATCGCTTTCAGAAATGCTGATTATGGATCAAAATATACACAGCGAACTAAATACTGTACTAGAAGAGGAAAAAAAGGTCACAGAACATGATGTGAATTTAAGGAAAAAAGTGTGCCAAGACAAATAACTGGTGTGAGAGACAATCAACGTCACTAAATATTTCTTCAAAGAGTTTTAAAACATTAGGGAAGGAAGAGAGACAAAATTTTAGACATTCAACTAAATATACAGATACAACATACTACTGCCTCAGTGTAGCTTATTTGTCAGATATATGAAAAAAAGAAAACATCAACTACTCTTTAGTTAAGGAAAATGTGACATTACAGAGGTAAGCATCAATTATTATACACCAATAACATTCATGAAACACACAGACAACTGGAGCTTCTTCAGTTTTGAGAGTTAATTTTTTTTTGTGGCAAGAAGCAACAAAAAACTAGAATACTGAATCCACATGAAGACTAAAGTGGTCTACAGAACAATTATTATGATGGTGAGTCAGAAGCCAATACTATTAGTTTAAAGACAGGATGCGGCTGAGTACAAGTTCTCTCTCATTTCTCTATCATCAAATAGTTTAAGAGTACACAGGTATCCGTCGTCATCTGAATGTTCACAACTTCACTGTCTCAGAATTTGGGTGAAGATGACGAACAGCAACAGGGGGCTCACTCTTTAGCTCCTGACTAAGGGCCCTGACCTCATTGAGAAGGGGCTTAAGTTGTTCAGCGCCAGATACCCTCCCTTGGAAAGGAGTGCGGCTGAGGAACAAGGCAACATAACCCACCACCTCATCCGTCTTCAAATGTCACCGTCTTCAGATCCCAGACAACTGCATCTTCATCTTCCGGTCCCACTTCGTCCACCAGTGGAACTTCTTCCCTTCCTACTACCAGCAGAATTTCTTTCACTCCTTCCACCACAGCAGCGACATCAGTGATGAAGTTGACAGCCCTCCTCATCTCAATGAGTAAGGCCCTTACTCAGCTCACCCTTCCTCATCCCCTGTGGTATATTTTATTTAGTTTATCAATTACTGTAGTTAGGGTTTTTGTTGCTCATGAAGCGATTTCATTTTCTTTTTGGGTAATATATTTGGGTTTTCTTGTCGTGGGGGAATCATACACTTTTTCCATTTGTTCTGTTACTTGCTGTTGAAAAGCTTGGTATTCGAATGGTTTTAAAGGAACCTAACCCATTCAGATAACAAGGGATACCTGTACCAAGCTTCTCTGTACTCTGAAAGGCAACCTTCCTAAATCGAGATTCAACAACGCCATATCTGGGAAAATTCATCCACATCATAGAAAATTTTCATTGGGTAATGCTCCATCCATGAAACATATCACATAGATATGCACTTCAGGCACATATGCAGTGTCTGATGACTGTAATATTAACATAATTCACCGATGAGAATAGGACAGGTGACATAAAAATTAACATGACTTACTTGTAACCATAGCTAAGTGGGTACCTGACTCTTGAGCTTGCACTCCGACTGTTCCATACTCGGCTAGCATGAAAAGTGATTATGTATTGAGAACTGACCTTGAGAGGAAATAAGCTCGCTGGCCTTATAAAAAATTTCACACCAAGCTCAGGAACACAATGTATGCTTAACATATCAGAATAAGTAAAAAGGTTTACAAACTGGAAAGAGTTATGATAGTTTTTGTACATGAAATAGTTTATAAATAGGCTTATTCTGTTTTTAGTTTCTTGCAAACCTGTATTCATATATAATCTAGTGCTCTTTGATGAAATCTAGTGATGTACAGTATCTCAAAAAGTACCTGTCCACACTCTATATGAAACATTATGAGACCACGGATGATAGATATGTATTATAATAAGTAATGCCTTGTGTATTTATTTTGGCGTAATTAATATGATGTTCGGGTTTGAATGTACTACATGTATACCAACCCTCCCGGGACATCACGAATTGCATGAAGCATTTCGGGAGTCATCGGACCCATCCTGGCAAATACTTTTTAGAGATACTGTGCCTTATGTTTTTAGCAGAGTTGTAAAGTAACTAAATAAATTTACTTGAGTACTGTACTCAAGTGACATTTTTGGGTATCTACTTTTCAAAAAGTACTAAAGTGTTTTCGTACTTTTGCTTGTACTTGGGGTAAAACAGGACCAGGGAAGGGTAGGTTTAAATGAATATTATACAAACAGTAGGAGCGTTAGAAATAAAATAGACTTGCTGAGAGCGGTTGTATGTACCGAGAATGTAGACGTCATAGCAATCACCGAAACTTGGATGAATCTGGCGAGCAAGAACTTTTTATCAAAGTACCACATAGAAGGGTACAACCTTTTTCACAAGGACAGGGAAGATAAGAAAGGGGGTTGGGGTCGTACTCTTTGTCAGGGATACATTAAAATGTTGTATTAATAATTTAATAAAGGGTGAAATTGGAACCGAGTCTGTATGGGTAGAAATTGCGGAAGGAAGAGAAAACTAATTATGGGAGTGATTTACAGGCCCCCAAGTCTTGGGAAAGAAGCAGCTCAGCACATATGGCAGGAAATGAGTAGGGCAGCAAAATACAACAACCTGTGCATTATGGGGGATTTCAACTTCAGAAATATTGACTGGGACAACATTGTAGGTGACTATGAATCTGAAGACTTCCTAGATGCAGTACAGGACAATTTTTTGAAACAACTAATTACAGAACCTGCTAGAGGTGACAATATATTAGACCTAGTATTAACACATAAAGAAAATATTATCAGAGATATCACAATAGGGGAAGAACTAGGGAACAGTGATCACAGAGTAATCAGGGTCACCCTAAATTGGGAAACGAAAAACAATGACAATATGGTCAGAGTCCCAAACTTTCGATTGGCGGATTATAGGGGGTTAAGAAGGTACCTAGGTGAGGTTGCCTGGGAACAGTCAGGTCAGTCCCCAGTAGGAATGCATGAGGTCACAGGTGACACAACAATTGATCATGACTATAATATATTCACTCGTATACTACGTAAAGCACAAGAACAAAATATACCATACAGAAAAATTAGGTCAAATAAGAATGAGCCAAGGCAGATGACCAGAAAACTTAAACATGACATAGGAATAAAGAAAGGAATTTATAAGAAATTAAAACGAGGGGAGGAGCAGCTCAGAAATAGGTATAATGAACTATCTAGGAATGCTAAGAAAAATGTAAGGAAGGCAAAGAGGGGCTACGAAATCAGGATAGCAAGAGAATCCAAGGCGAATCCCAAGGGATTTTTCCAGGTGTATAGGACAAAGGTCAAGGACAAAGTTGGGCCTTTAAAGTCAGGGAGGGGGGAAGTGATCAATGACAGTGAGGAAATAAGCAAAGCATTAAACAACTACTGCTTATCAGTTTTCACAGAAAAAATTCAAGAGGAAATTCCAGAGGTGGAACTGATATTTAGGGGAAACGAAGAAAAGAAATTAAGGAATATCACTATCAGAAAAGAGGATGTTCTTAAGAAGATAAATAAATTAAAGAAGACAAAATCCCCAGGGCAGGATGAAATTTTCCCTCGAATTTTGAAAGAGTGTAAGGAACAGATTAGCGGACCCCTCGTAAATTTATTTACAAAATCATTAGACACGGGAGTTGTGCCAGACTTGTGGAAACAGGCAAATGTAGTACCCATATTCAAAAAGAGAGACAGAGCATCAGCGTCAAATTACCGGCCGATTAGTTTGACGTCAGTAGTGGGGAAATTTCTTGAAGTAATTATAGCAAATAGCATCCGATCGCATTTCGAGAAAAGCAAATTAATCTACGACTCTCAACATGGGTTTACAAAGGGATAATCTTGGTTAACAAATCTGCTGACGTTTTTTAGGAAAGTCTTCGAGGTAGTAGATAACGACGAAAATTACGATGATATTTACTTAGACTTTAGCAAAGCATTTGACAGAGTACCGCATCAGAGGCTTCTGAGAAAAGTTAGGGCTCATGGTATCGAGGGGAAAGTTTTGAATTGGATAAAATCATGGCTCACCGATAGAACACAGAGGGTCAGCGTAGATGATGTTAAATCTGAGTGGGGCTGTGCAACCAGTGGAGTTCCCCAGGGGTCAGTACTGGGCCCACTCTTGTTCATAATCTACATAAACGATCTAGATACTGGGATCAGCAGTGACATAAGCAAGTTTGCTGATGACACCAAAATTGGGCGGCAGATTAATTCAGGGCAGGATGCAAATGCACTACAGGAGGATTTAAATAAACTGCAGTGTAATTTGTTGGTATTAGTAATAACGTGTTGTGTTGTGAGTGCATCTTCCATATGTACTAACAACAGTGCTGTGAAGGTATCAGATGTAAGTTTGTCTTGTAATGTAATGTAATGTCATGTATCACCAGTTATGTTGTAAGAAGCGAGAGTATCTGATTGGAGTTGCAACTGAGAAGCCACGGAGTTGATCCTGGTAGCTGTATGTAATGTAACACCAGTAAGGTTGTGAGAAGTAAGAATAGAGTATCTAAGTGAATTGCAGATGAGTTAAGCCAAAGGTCGAGCCTTGTAGTTGTATGTTAATGACATCATTTTCCCTACTTTGATTTCATATTAATAAACCATTTCTTAGAGAATATTAGGGGTATTTCTTTCTTTCCCAGTATCCACCTATATTTTGTCCAAGTAACCTAAATATCAAGGTCTGAGGTGATGAAGGAAATAAGACAGAGAGAGGTATGAAATAAGAATAAGGGAGGAAGAAAATCCCCGTCCTTCATGGTGGTTCAGTGGTAGAATCTCGCCGCTCAGCAGGAGTGGTCAGAAAAATGGCAAATGAAGTTCAACACCAGCAGGTGCAGCGTACTGAATATTGGAAGAACAAATACTGTCAATGTATACAGCCTTAACAACATCAACCTAGTGAAGTCGACTTGTGAAAGCGACTTAGGGGTACTTGTAAGCCTTGACCTACGGCCTAGAAAACAGTGCGATAATGTTTGAAATAAGGCAAACAGAGTAGGTTTTATATCTAGAAGTGTAAGTAATAAAAATGCAGAGGTCTTATTGCAACTATATCTTGCGCTAGTCAGGCCGCATCTCGATTATACGGTTCAATTCTGGTGCCCTTAGTATAGAATGGATATCAATTCACTGGAGTCGGTGCAGCGAAGAATGACGAAAATGATTCCGGGACTTAGAAACCTTCCATATCAAGATAGATTAAAGAAACTAAACTTGCATTCCCTAGAAAGACGAGGAGTGCGGTGAGATATGATAGAAGTATTTAAGTGGGTGAAAGGAATCAATAAAGGAGATATAGTTAAAATTCTTATAATATCCAAGCAGGATAGGACTCGTAGCAACGGATTTAAGTTGGATAAGTTTAGGTTTAGGAGGAAGATAGGAAGGAACTGGTTCACAATAGGGTGGTGGACGAATGGAACAAGCTTAGCAACTTTGTAGTAAGTGCTGGAACGCTGGAAAGTTTTAAAAGGAGGCTGGATAGATTCATGGATGATAGAGAGTGGTAGTAACTCTCGACAGGAGGTGCCATGCACAGGCCAACCGGCCTATTTGCAGACTCCTTATTTTCTTATGTTCTTATGATTTTCTAATACTTTTACTCTTATACAATTGAAAAAAAAATCGTTACTCGTTACTTGCAAACTAATAATATATTTTTAATTAATTATCCGATTATTAACTTTAGTAAAAGAGTTGTGTGGGTGAAGGGCATGGTGTGGGTGGAGCCGTGAATGGTACGGTGTGGGTGCAGGGCGACATTACGCGGGATGTGAGGCGATCACATACCTAAGAGGTCTCGTGAGGTGAGGTGAGGTGTCGTCAGGTCAGGTGGCAGTGGCCATGAGAGCGGACTTTCTCTTAGATCTTCTTGTGTCCATTAGCGCCTTGACCACCCACCTCACTTAGCCTACTCTCTTATCCCTCCTCCCCCATTGAATCTCCTCTCTTCTCCCCACCTTTCCTTCAGGAGCTTGGTCAACCAGTTAGGCGTCAGTTGCTCTTTGCATATACCTGTACCTTAAATGAATTTCAAAGAGGCTGTGATTCTAAAATGCTTGACATAATTCTGTCATAGATATAAAGCCTATATCTGTACATATGTGTGAGACAGAGTGTGTTTAAAATTCTGTTTAAATAACTAAGTACTGTGGGGTACGAGTTGTTGGTTCGCACTCAGGATGGGATGGGGAAAGGAAACTCACAATGTGCTCTCTGTATACATATTGTATTGGATGTACAGTGCAGCTTGGTGCTGGGAAGTGGCAGCATGGTTACAAGCGTGATGTAGAGAGAGCTGGTTGGTGAGGATGCTCAGAGGAGGACCAGCTTGTGGGTCGCCATGCTCGCCGGCGGGAGCAAGGGCCGCCAGGCAGGAGCGGAGGAGGTGTTGTTACTTGAAGACTGGCTGTAGGTAGTAAGAGAGGTAGGTCACCACGAGGTCAGGTCTTATATAGCGGAGGTAGGCGTGGCTTAACAGTTGACATACGTCATGTAAGGCGGTGCTGGTTGACTTTGACCAAGAGGCATACACTGGGGAATTCGCGGGGTCGGCTACTCAGCGACAAACAGCGTTTGTAGGGGAGGAATCCACTACAATACTCCCCCTTCCCTTAGGCGGTGTAGGAGACTTGTTTTCTGCAGGGTTGCATCCCACATGTGAGGCAGAACAGGCGGTGCAGGACACTTGTTGTTGGCTAGGTTGTATGCCACATGTGAGACATAACGGTGAGGGCGTGGATGAGCCGGCCGCTAGTGGAGACACCTTTGTCTAGATACACGAGCTCTGTGGGAGGAGAGAGGGAGAAGGAGGGTTGTGGAGGCGATGAATGTTGTGCTTCCCTCGCGGCAGGTACAGAATCCTCAGATGCGCCTGCTGGGGTGTGTGGGTATGGGTCAGGAGCAGGGGCTGCATCAGGAAGAGGGTCTATGACAGGAGCAGGGTGCATAACAGCAGCAGGGTCCACGACAGCAGCAGGGTGCAGGACAGTAGCAGGGAGTACCTGAGGGGAAAAAAAAGGGTGTGTGGGGCCGCACTCAGGTGCATGGGCCGCGTCGGGAGCAGGGACTGCCAGGCAGGAGCGGAGGAGGGTCCGTGTCAGGAGGCGGGTCCAGGACAGTGGAAGAGGTACTGCTGGGCCGGGGGCGGCGTCTGAGGCAGGACGGGTGTGCTGGGGTCGGTAGGACGTGGTGCTTGGGGCAGGAAGAGGAGCTGGTGTCTGCTTAGAGAAGCAGTGCTGCTCTAGGGTGTCTAACCTGCAGTGTAGAGACAGTAGCTGTAGAGCCGATGAGAGCTGCCTCTGTGTGGATAAGCCAGTCTTCCATGTTGCTTGAAGACTGGGGGAGTGATCAGTTTCTCCTCCATCCTGTGTGAGTGCGATTCTCCGGGGGTCACCATTTGTGGGGTATGAGTTATTTCTCCTCCATCCTGTGTGGGGTACGTTATGTTTGGGTTCACACTGCCCCTCGCCAGCACCCGCCAAATGTTACATGGTGCAAAAAATTCAGCCACTCCTTAATTAGAATCGAAAAGTGATGTCGCCACAACCAGACCCCCAATTAGAAGGACAGTTCACAGTGAGTCTTAGTCAGACGCAGGAATTGTGGAGGCAACAATCATCCACAAACTCCTCAAGTGAAGGAACTTGATAGCTACTTGGCATGCCTTGGGGATGGGATGGAGCTACTGAGGTCTTTCCCAACATTATGTGACTTATTTCTCAAGCTTAACACCCCACTATCCGTATCTGCTGCTGTGAGCATTTGTTTAGTCATGTTGGGCTTGTTATTTATTATTAATTAATTCATTACACCTCAGGGGGCAACAAGCCAGGTCACAAGACCATGCGGTCAGACACTAACACATTGGTACTCGTGTCTCGTAGGACACGCTGTGACTTGTGATATGGAGACAATATTGTGGGAGTTAGCACCCACCAAAGTGTGGGTAGCATACAAGAATAAAATCTAATTTCTTATGAATAAGCAGGTGGTGACTCTCCCTGTGGTAGGAAGTCCCTGAGAGTGGGACAGCCAAGGCAATAGTGTTGAAGGGTGTTAGTGTTGGGAGAGTTACAGAGTTTACAGGAAGAGGAGTGTGGGTCATCCCCCACCTCAGATAGTACATGTCGGATAGGTCTGTATCCTAACCTAATGCAAGCAGAGACAACATTATGTCTGTGGACCATAAGTCCACGTCGACGATACTTGCGTGGATAAGGAAGAATGTGATCATAGTGTTGAATGGATATAGGTAAGTAGTAGGTAGCAGGCAGCTATCAAACAGGGAGGTACTACTTTCTGGGAAGATATTGGAAGCATAATTTGTTGTCTGATGGTAGACCCTGCTGCCATATGGCATCACGAAAATTGTGACCAAGTCCCAGGTTGCTGATCTGACTTTCTGCCTCATTTACACACAATTGCAGGGTCTCAATTGTTTCTCTTACTTGGACAACACAACATACATAATGTATATCCTTTCTCATTCTGATTAATTTTTTTTTCGTTTTTGTATTTATTTATGGTTATTATTATTATTTTTTGTATTTTATTTATATTTTTAGTATTTTGTTATTAATTTTTGAATTGCTATTATAATAATAATAGTTAATATTATTATTATTATTATTATTATTATTATTATTATTATTATTATTATTAATTAGTATTACATTTTCGCCCCCCAGGCCCTTATGTGGGTCAGTGACCTGTGCCCGGGTGGGCTAATCCCTTCCAGCGACATGACACAGATCATATCCCTCTTTCAAGAATTTACCAACTGTATTGAAAACCTCTTCGCTATACTTTGTACCACCATCTCCGACCTACTCTTGCCCTCTGTTGCCACCCAGTCACTCCTCTCTTCTCGTTTGACACAAGCTGGTAGTCCTGCTGTGAGCCCCCCTGCTCACGGCCTACTCCACAACCGGCTGCCTTCACTACTGGTGTAGCGCCCACCGGGCCTGCCCTGGTGTGTCCTGCTGCCCCCCGAGCGAAGTCCTGCCTCATCTTCATGACACATGGTGCCTCAACCTGTCCTCCACCCACTGCAAGCCGCACCAGCTACTGTGTCTGTGCTGTCTCCACCAGGGCTACCTATTGGACCTGAGGACACCACCCCTGGCTACCCGTACCCCACTGGCATGTCGACGCACACGCCATCTCAATCACACTAGAAGGTATGTCCCTCAATATTGTCAATGCCTATGTGCCTCCCTCCACCCCTACTGTACCTGCCCCACCACACCATATCACCTCCACCTCCACTGTACTTAGCCATGCCTAGTACAATGGCAACCCTGAGCCTGGCCGCATTGTTTGTAAACTTTGTGGTCAACCGACTCTCACACCCTCTCTCACTACATCCTCACTTGCCCTATGACCTCCTCCTACAGGTCCCCAGCCGTTACCAACACCTCTTCCCTCCCTGACCAGATATCCCTCCTCCTAGTGACAGGCCTGGCACTTGACATTATTAGGGACCTGCCACACCTTGCCATAAACAGATAAATTGTACCGGGAATTTTCCCCCCACACACTCATCATTCTGTCACTTTATGTAACTTGCTGACAAAACAAATGACCCTTCAGGCTTTTACGCCCATAATGCATGAGTCATAAAGGCAAGCATGAACTCCTCATGCTTCCCAGATGGGCACTGTAAACGCTTCTGCGCTTCACCTTGCACAGGATGTAATGGGGTGCCCAATAAACTAGCCCCCTCGGGGGTAATCTAAATGTAATCTCTCCGTTAAAAAAAAAAAATCCCTGCAATGGACTGTGGGGAGAAGAGCGGCTGAATGTATTCCCTTTCAGAAGGTCATGCTGGGCTTATAGTTAGGCTTAAGAGATCCTGATTGGACAGCCATAATTTCGAGAATCAGTTATTGATTAATCACAATAGAAAGATTTGCCAATAAACATGTGTAATGCTGTCTTTTATTTTTATCCTTAGTTAACTAGTTTTTAAAAATTTACTGGGGATTTACTTTAATAGTTGAGACAATAATTTTGTTACTTTTTACTTTCAACACCTGAGTACTTTATGAATGAGATACTTTTTTACTTCTACTTGAGAACATTGAACTTTGGATACTTTTACTTCTACTTGAGTAACATTCTCAATGTAACAATACTTTTACTTAAGTAACAAAGTCCGGTACTTTTTACAACTCTGGTTGTTAGTTAGCCTTACATGAAACAATACTGTGTATATTTCAGGTCATACTGTAAGGTACCAACGATGACTGTACAGAGCATAGTAGTACAGTAAAGTACAGTATATATTTCTGTATGTACTGTATTTGTATATCCATGTCACCCCTGTATCTCACCTGTATTTCCTGTGTGGGACTTTCTCATCAGACATCAGTAGCAGTGTATGGAGGTGTTAGAGTTGCTTACCTGGTGTCAGTGTTGTAGCGGAGTATGGAAGTCCTGGTAACAGAGAGAGACATCTGGCGGGACATGTTGGGATGGTAGAAGTAACGACGGCAGCACAGCACCTGCCAGAAGCTTTCCCGAAAGTTCCTGGACATGAAGCCGTACACGATGGGGTTGACACAGCTAAAGGGGACATATTTCAGTATAATCGTGAAATCTTGTGATTCAGAATGTTTATCTCAGTTACTAGGATTAATTTAAAATATGCTGATGAATTAGTTGATGGAATAAGAAAGTCTTTTACATTGTACTCTAGTGAACAAGGGAGTATAGGTATTATTATCATTCTCTGTAAAACTGTTAGGGACTGAGACATGTTTGACCTGTTACAGTAGGAGAGGAGGTCAGTGGCGGTGACGATGTGCATGAGGGTGGTGCTGTAGGCTGGGAGGATGCCGTAGGCCTTGAGAACATTCACCACCAGGATGGGTCCCCAGCATACCACAAACAGCACCACGACCACCACCAACATTGACACCACCTGTGGGAGAACTGTGGTGATCAGAATTGTGATCCCCCTCACCTGGCAATAGTCCCCTCCCTTGATCCTCACCTGGCAATAGTCCCTTGATCCTCACCTGGCAATAGTCCCCTCCCTTGATCCTCACCTGGTAATAATCTCCTCCCTTGATCCTCACCTGGCAATAGTCCCTTGATCCTCACCTGGCAATAGTCCCCTCCCTTGATGATCACCTGGCAATAGTCCCCACTCCTGGTAATTGAGGAAGGGGTAGTTATACAGTCCTCACCTGGCGAACTTCAGATTCCTCCGTCTCCCGTCGACGCCCTCTCATGGCACCATTTAGCATGAGAACACCATTGGCCCTACATGAGACATAAATTGCACTGAGGTTAGATTAAAGTAAGCTCACATGGACTCTTATTATATTTATAGATTGTTATTCCCAACCTTGCATATATACAGTGCATTACATAACATTCAGAACAGCTACTTGTCCGTCGGTGTACTGCGTGTACTGCACGAGTATATAAACAGCACCAAACCATGCTGTGACATTTGCAAGCACTTAGATGTGTACACAGTTGAATGTACAGCATCTGTTAATTTGTATGCTGGTATGCACATAACCTCTAATTTAGGCTAAGTGTCACTGGTTCATGATTATTCCCTATTCCATAATTAAATTTCTTATACTTTTTCTGTTGTTATTTATTATGTTAACTATCTAGCTCCATATTTTGTGTTTTGTATTGTCATGATTATGTAGTATTTTAAGGTAGAAGATGGAGGAAATAATCATAACATTTAATAGTCTGTCTGGTGTACTTGTCGCACGGGAATGGTTCATCAGTTTGTTTGCTTGTTTCATGAAAACAGGGTTCAGCTGATAATCCATACACCTTGCATTTTACCCCTTTTTAATATGTTGTAGTGGATTCCTCCCCTACAAACATTTTTGTCGCTGAGTAGCCGACCCGCGAATTCCCCAGTGTATGCCTCGTGGTCTAGGTAAACCAGCGCCGCCTTACATGACGGAAGTCAACTATTAAGCCACGCCTACCTCCGCTATATAAGACCTGACCTCGTGGTGACCTATCTCTTTCTACCTACAGCCAGTCTTCAAGTAACACCACCTCTTCTTCCTCCTGCCTGGCGGCCCTCGCTCCCGCCGGCGAGCATGGCGACCCACAAGCTGGTCCTCCTCTGAGCACCCTCACCAACCAGCTCTCTCTACTCAACGCTTGTAACCATGCTGCCTTCCCAGCACCAAGCTGCACTGTACATCCAATACAATATGTATACAGAGAGCACATTGTGAGTTTCCTTTCTTCATCCCATCCTGAGTGTGAACAAAATAACCTGTACCCCTGTACCCCACAATGTAACCCTCCGGTCCTGCCTTAGATCCATAGAACATTGTATTTAGATAATCTGATCGTACAATTTTTAATATGTTACTTAGGCTCGGGTAGTTTATTTGACTACTGTGGTACAGCCTGTGCCCTGGTGTAAAAGTTTTAAATTACCTCCGCCCCTGGTTCAAGTTACTCCGCGGTCACTTGAACCTAGGTTGAAAATACCTCCTTCTGTTTCAAATAACCAACTATTTCTCACAGCTGATCTGGCCATATAAAGATAGACCAAATATTATTGATTAATTGTTTATTTTGTGTGGTTATGCAATTATTGAATTTTTAAAGTGTAATTAACCCTTTAGTACTCTTGTCCTAAATCGATATCTTCATTAATGCACTCAATATATTATGAGAGTGTAGTCTATGAGAGGCCATCATATCTCTATGAATGCGTATGCATGTGCCGGGGGGTGCAAGAGTGTTTATGCAAAATGTGATTTCCTAATAGTGCATGTGGGGGTAATTTGAAACTAAAGCAGGTAGCAGTGTGCCCATGTGTACCATTTTCGTCTGCTATGTGAACTAAAAAAGTGCGGGAAGTTCGAAGGGGAAACTGCGAATTCACAGTTAACGAAAATGTGAACAAAAAGTTCACACATGTTTTAAAGAGGACAATACAAAATAAATGAAGAATTGAAGATGTATTTATTAAAGTTTAAATAAAAAAGTAACTTATTTGTTCCGAAAATGACGTACAGTCTCTTCATTGATATACAGTATGCAAGTGATCATGGGCACTTTGCGCCCAGTGGCGAGTCCGGTGGTACAGTTTACCGAGGTTGTTATGATCATGGTCGTGGTTGTTATAATCATGGTCGTGGTTGTTATAATCATGGTCGTGGTTTTTATAATCATGGTCGTGGTTGTTATAATCATGGTCGTGGTTGTTATAATCATGGTCGTGGTTTTTATAATCATGGTCGTGATTGTTATAATCATGGTCGTGGTTGTTATAATCATGGTCCTGGTTGTTATAAAGATGGTCGTGGTTGTTATAATCATGGTCGTGGTTGTTATAATCATGGTCATGGTTGTTATAATCATAGTCGTGGTTGTTATAATCATGGTCGTGGTTGTTATAATCATGGTCGTGGTCGTGATACTTACAGTATCTAATATACTATAAGACGGGATAGAATAAAGGTTAGAATAATTAGTTAAAGAAATATTCGCCTTAAGGAGGGGTTAAAATCATAAAATAAATTATTATGAATCACCGATGATCATTCCGAGATAATTTATATCATGAAGAGAAGTGACCTTGATTCTGGTTAGATTAGTCACCATCTGCTTAAGTCATCACCTCTGTTAAGTCATCTACGTTAGTCAGTTTTAGGCCCATCTCACATGACTGACCGACTATCGATGTTCTTTCCGCACGAGGGTGTTAGTTTTCAATGCATCTTATTATTTACGCTGGTGGATGTAACACCTCCTACCCTCACTGACGCAGCTACGGTCAATTTGGTGTTATTCTTGTTTATAAATGCCTTCTAATCTGTCTCAAGTCTATCCATCCTGTCTATTGCCATCCCAACTGTCTGTTCATCTGCGTGGTGTTTGAATGTAAGGCCGTCTTTACTCTTTGCGTCGTCAAATCTGTCTGTCTTATCCGTAGTTGTTGGCGTGTGTCTGCCTGTTTGTCTAATGTGAACCAGTCAATCAGCTGTCTGTCTGTCATGCTAGTTTCCATATTGTCTATTTGAGCATGTATGAATCTGTCTATTTTTGTCAACCTCCTGTCTGTTTCACTGTCTATATTCACCCTATGCCTATTGTAGTCATCTTCTCCATGCATTCCTGTTATTGTCTTTTTATCTCTTCTCCTTTTCCATGAGCCACAGGAATATGTATACACTGTAGCTGTAAGGTCGTCTGGTAACGTTGAAACTGCGCATCCAGATGCATGATGAAACTCAGCTCCCCCCCACCTGATATCTCTAACTATTTTCTGTTTCCCCTTCTTTATTTATTCTTCTATTTACTCATCTTCCTTCCTTTACTAATCCAAACAACATTAAAAAAAAGTAGGCTAAGAAAAAAAGTGGGGGAGCCGTACGATAACTGCAATAGTGGGCTGACAGGGTAAGGCGAATGAGGATGCGCCAAGTCCGTAGACGTGCATCGTTTTCCAGCGTAAATAAGATGGTTATGTAAAGGCTTCCTAAAGAAACCATCGATATGGGACCAGGTTTGTTCCACTGTACGAATTTTTTGCGATTTTTCCACCAAGTTTAATGAAAAACGATTGTGCCGTGTCGGCTGCCCAGAGCAGACACACACACACGCACACACACACACACACACACACACACACACACACACACACACACACTCCTAGTCCTATCGTATATTAGATAGCATACATTCATGTAATTTTCCCTTATCACATGACAGTTGCGAGACTGATAGAGCAATGGGAACCTTTGAAACTATTTTACCAGCATATGTATGGAGGAAAAATTTCACACAATTTCATCTATTCTAGAAAGC
Organism: Homarus gammarus; assembly: GCA_958450375.1. Classification (NCBI taxonomy): domain Eukaryota; kingdom Metazoa; phylum Arthropoda; class Malacostraca; order Decapoda; family Nephropidae; genus Homarus; species Homarus gammarus. The sequence goes on along the minus strand of CAUDMG010003433.1, from coordinate 520,743 downwards.
TTAAATAATCCATCCATATGCCTATACTTCCATTTTCTCAACTATATTTTGCCAAAGTTTAATAACTTAAACCATCTTTTCCAATGTCAAGAACCTTCAATACAAGTACAGTGAACCCTCGCTTTACGTGGTTTCACTTTCCGCGTTTCCACGTTTACGCCGTACCCTGCCGAACACGGAATGCTCACTTTCCGCGGTGTGTGTACCCTTTTACGTGGAGAGCGGCTGGTGGTCCTCTCGCACGGCGTCATTTTTGGATCCAAACCTCCCACCATCTCTCCCGCCCTCTCCCACCATCCGCCATGTTGTGTAAGCGGCGCGAGTAGGTTGCGCAGTGTATGTCTTTGTTGCGTTATCCGTGACGTCATACAACGTATCGGACTGTGATTGGGCAAAGCATCCTTACCTCCCTCCCCACTAGTTGTGATTGGTTTAATGTACTATGACGTGCCCCGCCGCGGGAGCGTTCAAGCCCCTTGACCTACCCGCGTCAGTTAACCCCTCCCGGCTACACCGTGTATATCGGTATCCATTGTTCCATAAGAATGGCTTCCACTGGACCACCACCACCACCACAAAGAAACCTTGCATTACCTGGACCCAGCTGCCCTAAGCCAAAGAAGACACGACGTTCCTTAAGCTACGAAATCAAATATAAGATCATACAAGAGTTGGAGAAAGGAACAAGACAGGTTGATCTCGCGCGCCAGCATGGTGTTAACGAATCAACTAACAGGACAATTAAGAAGGATGCAGCCAAGATAAAGGAGCACATGAACATCAAAGTCTACAGGTGCTTCTATGATCAAGTATTTCCACAACCAGGTGCTTCTCAAGACGGAAAAATTACTTGTGAGCTACTTGGTTCGTCAGGCGCGACGGAACATGGCGGTGGACACGCGCTCAGTTAAGGAGTACGCACGTGAACTGTATGCTGCAGTGTCACGAAAGATGGGAATTGCAGAGCCCAAACCCTTTAATGCTTCCTCTGGGTGGTTACAGAGGTTTAAGAAGAGGAACAAGATCACCAATATCAACATTGGTGGTGAAGAGGGTAGTGCTGACCGTGATGCGGCTAGGGAATTTCCTCCATTTTTACGTGAGATTGTGGAGGAAGGACAGTACACCGACGACTAGGTGTTTAACATGGACGAATCTGGTATTTTTCGGAAAAAGTTACCTTCCAAGACCTTCGTTGTGAAGAATCCCAGCAAGTGTCGGGGCCGGAAGTTGCAGAAGGAGCGCATCACCGTCCTGTTTACCACCAATGCCTCCGGTACCTGTAAGCTCAAGTTATCGGTGATCCACACAGCACACAAGCCGCACGCCTACAAGAGCATGGACATGACCAAACTAAATGTCCACTGGCTGACCGCACGTAAGGTGTGGATGTTCTCTACTCTGTCCCTCTCCTGTTTTGATGACTGTTTCGTTCCCGATGTGAAGAAATTCTGTGAGCAACAGAATGTTCCATTCAAGATTTTGTTGCTGCTTGACAACGTACCAGGACACTCGCCCCTACTGTTAGATCGTCACCCCAACGTAAAAGTGGTCTTCCTTCCTCCCAACACTACGTCTATAATACAGCCCATGGACCAAGAATTGATCTGTAATGTAAAAGCTGCATTCTCTGCCAAGAAATTCAAGCTCCTGAATGACTACACCAACACCAAGGAAGAGTTCCGTAACCTGAGTGACACCAACACCGATAGCAAGAGCGAAGACGACGAGGATCAACAGTTGGCAGAGCAAGAAGTACTTGTGAGACAATTTTGGAGAACATTCAACGTCAAGAAAGCTGTGGACTTCTTGGTGGAGGCATGGGATCAGCTGTCTGTAGCAACTGTTCGTCACGCATGGAGACATGTGTTGTAAGGTATTCCGGGTGTTAGGCAGAGTAAATATGTGACTGGTGAGGTTCAGACTGTTGCAATAGCAGTGGACCTTGCCAGAGAAGCTGCGCAGAGTGTTACAGCTGCAGGCTTCTCCGAGTCCACCAACGACGACATCCTAGAGGTGATAAGGGATCCTGATGTGACTATCGACGAGATGGTAGATGATGATGGCGTCAGTGAAGAGGCAGGTGGTGCGTCATCCCAAGAAGAACACAGCTTATCCCATAGTAATGTAAGGGGTGCCATCGAGTGTATTGAAAAAGTCAAGCTCCTCCTTTTCGACGACCCTGACGCTAACAGGGATGAAATCTTCACTACCCAGCTGTTGCAGACTATGGAGCCCTACATCAAGGTTTATCACGACAACATAAACACCAGCCGTCAGCAAAGCATAACCGAGTTCTTCGCCTGCAACCCACCACAGCCAGCCCAAGCCAGTGATAGTGACAGAGGCAGAGACAGTGATGATGACTTTGAGGGATTTGTCAGGGAGGCACTAGTAAGTGTGGATGACAGCTATGAAGACTCACCTGAGGGCCAGTAGCCTCCCCTTTGCCTTGGAACCAGCCTCCATTCCCCTACGCCGACCCATCTCTTCTACTAACGTAAGTGTTAACCCCAACCTTGTTTTTTTCTAACCTAACCTTCAGTATATTATTCTCTTATTGATTGTTCCCTTCTATATTATGTGTGTGTGAATACCATCATAAAGTTAAGATGTTATTTTTAGTAAAATTTACGTATTGTGTCGGGAAAAAGTGGAGTTTGGGGGTTGGCCCGGTCTCTATTTCAATTAATCCCATATGTTATGTTGTTCACTTTACGCGTTTCTCACTTTACATGGGCCGCCGTGGGTTCAATTAACCGCGCAAAAGTGAGGGTTCACTAAATTGCATAAAAGATGCAGTGATCTTTACCGTGATGTATTGTGGAGTTACATAAAGAGAGATGGAGTGAACAGGATCTCAAGTATAGCAAATATAGATCCTGAAGACAACACAGAAATCCTCCCCCTTAATCAGATATATCTTGTGATAGAAGTTCATGGTCTCCTCCAGTCTGAAGAGTATAGGGACAGGAAAGACATGATAGAAGATGTTATGAATAGGTGCAGGCAATTTATGATTATATCTTGCAAAGAATGAAAAAAAGGTTCCACTTGGTATCGAACCTTTACAAATGTGTTCTGTATTTTCAGTAGAATTTTTTTTAAATGAGCAGTCGAGGGTGACAATGCCTTCAATGTTACATTTAATGAACGCTTTCCCTAGAATATCTCCCACGAACAAACAGCAGTTGGATAACGAGTGGAGAGTCATTGACAACATAATATTTCCAGACTACATGAAAAATAAAAGAAATGTAGAGCTATTCTACAAGGAAATGTAAGTATGAAAGATGATTTTGGTGAACCATATTTCCGTGAGCTGTCATACTTTGCTCTGAAGATATTGTCTTTGCCCACATCAAATATTGATGAAGAAAGAATCTTTTCCAAGGTGAATCTGTCCAAAACTAAGCAAAGAAATATTCTTTCTATGCAGACATTAACATCTCTAATCATTTCATCTGAAATGGTTCACAAATGTGGAGGATGTGTTTCATACAAGCCAACTGAAAATTGGATTCGGTTTGTAAAAGATCATAATGCTTCATTGTAAATACCAAGTATATGTATTGTTTATTACCTTTGTATTTCACTACCAAATGGGGAATATATGCACATTTTGTTACAAATTTATTTTTTCTAAACTTTATTACGACTTATTTTTTATTCCATACCAAAACAAAACTTATTTCAATATCAATAAATATCGTCTTTGAATATTTTCTACTTATTTCCTGTTTATTTCAGTTACTCAATAATTTGCACGTTTTCTCTTAGGTGACGTACGGCAACTGGCCGATGTGAACTAAGCGGCAACTGCCTACCAGGTAGTTCAAGAACGGGCATGCATGCCTTGGGTGTCAACAAAAGCTGTAATAGACTGCTCCTTAAAAGTCGTATTTCTGACGAATTCAGCGAGTCTACTAATCCCAACCTGTGCAGACAACTATAGTAAGACCCAGTTATCAGCACAGTGGCATCTATTGTTTTAAGATTGTGAAATGGAGTACCATCGGATGATATGTTTTAGCATGTGGAGGTGTGAGCTTGTCTGTGGCAGTGCCAGGTTGCCAGTCACCAGCTGACGCTGTAAGAATAAAGTCTACAAAGAACGTGGTCTATTGTTCAAACCTCTCACATGGCGCAGTGAGTAGGATGCCGGGGCCCGACACGCCATTACAGCCCTGACGAGTATGCCAACATGGCCCCTACACGTCCACGATTCTCGACGCCGGGGACGCCAGGGCATCTCTACACTGGCGGGGAACACCAGTCGCTCCCAGCAGCAGACCATGAGTGCATTGATTGCTCAGATGACGTCTTTAGCTACTAGCAGTGGACATGCTTCTATGCCGGTCATGAAGCCCTCAGCAGCTGTCGCTCCAGAGAAGTGTGAGGCAGAAATGCCAGCAGCGGCGTTTAGGACATGGAGGCGGTCGGTCCATGGAGTCGTGGGTGCTGTTGAACGGGTGGTCAGAACTGGTGGCCACACTCCACATTCGCCTGAACTGCGTCCCTGCACTCCAAAGGGTGATTGACTCGAGATATCCCAGCGGTCAGTGGGAGCAGCTCTCGCCCAAGGAAGCCCTGGACGCCATCAGTGGAGTGGTTCTTCAATCGTCAAACCAAGCTGTGAAATGGAACGAGATTTTCAACAGCAAACAAGGTGAGGAGAAGCCCATGAAAAGGTATTTTCAACGCTGCTTCGGAGAGGCAGTGGAGTGTGAATTTAAATGTCCCACCTGTGAGAACGACCTCTCTGAGTACATGCTATTACGTAAAGTTATGGTGGGCCTGAGTAACCCAGTGTTGAAAAGGGAAATTTTCCAGGGGTACTCGAGTTATAATAGTGTTGAAGTAATTAGAAACAAGTGTATGTTATTTGAGGCAGCAGTGAAAGATGCTGGTGTATTGTGTCGTATGTCTGGCCAGGCAGTGGTGGGAACCGCCACAGAGGCAGCTGCGGTTGGTGATGACGTCACTGGTGAGTCTGAGGTAGCTGCCGCCCGACCTGGACACCCCAGTCTGCGCACTGTGGGAACTGCGGCATGTCACATGCCTCAGGCAAAAGTAACTGCCCTGCAAGTGGGGCCACATGTCGCAATTGCTCTAAGGTTGGTCACTTCAAAAGGTGTTGCAGGAGTAAGTCAGTCCTAAGTGCTTCTGTGGATGTGTCAGGTGCTGTCACAGTGGCAACAGCCCAGCTATCCCGCCACCCCAGGTTACAAGTGTTCGTGACCCAGGCTGGGGGCAATTCCCCTGCCACCCCTGTGCTGGTTGTGGCTGACACGGGTGCTATGGTATGTGTGACAGGGGCATCCCTGCTCCGGGACATCGGTTTGTGTCCGGGGCAACTTCGGGCCCCTATTGGCCTGAGGGACGTAGCGAACAAACAGCTCAAGTGTCTGGGGTCCGCCCCCTGCCGCCTCAGTGTGGGCGAGGAGTCCACCGTCCAGGAGGTCTACTTCGTGCAAACAGCCAAGGAGCTCTACCTGTCATTGGAGGCCTGCAAGTGCCTCAACTTGGTGCCTGGCGACTTCCCACTCCATAGACGTGCTGTGGCTGCCGTGGGCGATGGAGGGGAGCGGCACACTGCCGACGACCTACCTCCGAACCCTTTACCTGAGAGAAGTCGTTTCCTGCCGAGGCCAGTTGAGATACCCTTGCCTCCTTTGGAGGAGAATGTGGCCAGGCTGGAGGCATGGCTGCTCACGCACTTTTCAACGACCGCATTCAACACCAGCAGGTCCCCACTGCCACTCATGACTGGTCCCCCTCACCGTATCCACCTGATGCCTGGCACGACCCCCTATGCCTGTCACACACCTGCTCCAGTTCCGAAACACTGGGAAGCGGAGGGGAAGGCCCAGTTGGAGGGGGACGTCAGGGGAAGCGTCATCCAGCCAGTGCCTGCTGGTGAGGCTACGGAGTGGTGCGCGAGGATGGTCGTGGTGGCCAGGAAAAACGGTCAACCCAGGCGCACTGTAGACTTTCAATGCCTCAATGCAAGCTGTCTGAGGGAGACGCAACACACACCTGCACCATTCGACATGGTGTCTGGGGTGCCAGCGCATTCGTTCAAAACCGTCGCTGACACCTTTTGGGGATTTCATCAGGTGGAGTTGGAGGAGAAAAGTAGACACCTGACCACATTCATCACGCCTTGGGGCCGTTTTCGATGCTGCAGGGCGCCCATGGGACATTACTCAGCGTCAGATGCCTACACCAAGAGGTTTGACGACGCTATTCAGGATGAGCCCCGCAAGTACAAGTGCATAGATGACACTCTCCTCTATGACTCCAGTGTGAAGGGGGCGTTCTGGCACACCTACGATTTTCTGGAGACCTGCGGTCGCACAGGTATCACATTGAAACCAGAAAAGTTCTTGTTCTGCAGAAGAGAAGCTGAGTTTGTGGGTTTCCTCCAGAGGTGGAACCTCTGCCAGCCCACTGCCGAACGTCTGTCAGCCATGAAGGACTTCCCCATGCCTGATCAGCCATCAATCACTGACATCAGGTCCTGGCACGGCCTGGTTAACCAGTTGGCTCCCTTCCTTGCCACTGCACCTGTAATGGAACCCTCCCGTGAGCTCCTCAAGAAGCCAGTGGGCAAGCGGGTGTATTGGGACGACCAGCTGTGGCTCAAGTTTCGCCAGGCCCAGGACACCATCTGTCAGTTGGCCAGGGGCGGCTTGATGTACTACAATAAATCCAGACCTACGGCAGCTGTCACGGATTGGAGCAGGGAGGGCATCGGCTTCATCGTCCTGCAACAATACTGTGCCTGTGCCTCTCCAGAGACGCCCTTCTGCTGCAGGGGAGGGTGGCGGTTGGCTCTGTGCGGTAGCCGACATCTGAGCACGGCGGAGGCCGGCTACGCTGCAGCAGAAGGGGAGGCCCTGGCTGTGGTATAGTACTTGCGCAAGGCCAGGCTGTTCCTCCCTGGCTGCCCGAACCTGGCTTGTTAGGGGACAGAGCCCTCACAGATGTGGCTAATCCGCGCCTGTTCAGGCTCAAGGAGAAGACCCTGCAGTACCGGTTCACTGTCAAGTACTTGCTAGGAAAGCGGAACTGTGCAGTTGATGCCCTATCCCGCTTCCTCTCCCTCAGGGCGGCGCCCGATTTAGAGGACATGGACCAAGAGGAGGACCTGTGCGCTGCAGTGTGTGCAGTCACAATCGCAGCACTGGATCAGGATGGGTGCATCACTATGGACGAAGACACAGTGTGCAAAGCGGCTGCAGACGACCCAGTATACCAGATTCTAGTGTCGAGGGTGCTGGCGGACGACTGGCGGCCCCGCAAGTCACAGTAGGTGGCCTGTCTGCGCCCGTACTTCTCGGTGAGGGACAGGTTGGCTGTGGTCAGGGGTTTGGTCACCTACACCTTTGACCAGGGCTGCATGCGTCTTGTCATCCCCGACCCCCTCCGCCACCGGGTCGCCGTAAACCTGCACGTGGGGCACCAGGGCCTCGACTCAATGCTCAGGCGGGCCCGGCAGTCTGTCTATTGGCCTGGCATGGAGGGTGACCTGCAGTATCATCGGTCCCGGTGTGCTGCTTACGAAACCCACGCCCCTTCCCAGCCTCCGGAGTCGTTGGTCTTGACCCCAGCGCCAGACTATCCCTTTCAACAAGTGGTGGCTAATTTGTTCCACCAGCATATGCATATGCTGACCGGCTCACAGGTAGGCTGGAGATCGCCCACTTCCCCAACGAGGCCGCCTCTGGAAAAATCATCGCCCATCTGCGGGCCTACTTCACGAGGTGGGGGGCACCTGAGCAGATCTCCAACGATGGTGGTACCAACCTTGACAGCCTTGAGATGACAGATTTCCTCAAGTCATGGGAGGTCGTGGTGCGCCTCTCGTCGGCCCACTTCCCCTAGTCCAATGGCAGGGCAGAGGCTAGGGTCAAGGCCGCCAAGAGGCTCCTCAGGGATAACACTGGGTCCGGGGGTAGCCTGGACTGCGATAGGACATCCAAGGTCCTCCTCCAGTACCTGAACACGCCTCTGCGGGGCGTGAACAAGTCGCCCAACCAACTTGCCACCAGCCGCCAGTTCCGTGACGGCGTTCCCGTGGCCAGACAGCACTATAAGGTGGACCAGCACTGGCGGTGGGCACTTCGTACGAGGGAGGTGCGCTTGGCCGAAACCCAGGACGGGGTCCTTCTGTCGCGGGGGGAGGTGTTCACCCAGCTGGCTCCCCTAGCCATGGGCATGCAGGTGCGTGTGCAGGACGCAGCCACCAAGCTCTGGGTCAGGACAGGCATAGTGGTGGAAGCCCGCCCTCACTGGCAGTATGCCGTCAGGTTGATTGGCAGTGGCAGGGTGTCCATCCGCAACAGATGCCACCTGCGAAACGGCGCCACACCTGTGCCTACTACTCTGGTGGTGCACCAAGCTATGCCGCCTGGCCCCCCATCTGTGGTGCCCTCTGTACCCGAGCCCTCCCCAGTCGGGCGTGGCCAGGCCCAGGAGAGGCCGCAGGCCCCTGGGCTGGCTGGCGGACTACGTGGTGTAGTGTATGTGGTGTAAAATTAGTTTAGAGGTGTTTTTTTTTTTATTTATTTTTATTTTTCTTTGTTTGACTAGTTTTCCTTGCATTACTGTTTTTTTATGAATGCATTGTTTTCCTTTTGTTAGTTCAAATGTGCATTGTCATTTCCTTTTAACTTGGGGGGGGGGGGAGATGTAAGATTGTGAAATGGAGTACCATTGTGTATGTATATTATGTATTATGTATGTATATTATGTATGCTGTATGTATATTACGTATGTGCTCCACTTATATACACTATTTATTCAGCCTAGCTAGCAGCGTGTGGGTTGTATTTACCATGTCCCACATGCTTAATTTATGTGCCTGGAGACATATGGAAGCTGCTAATGTATCACTTGCCACATGTCGCCTAGAGACTAGTTGACCCCCAGACAGAGCAAGGAGTGCCACCTCCCTTGTGTACATATCTGTTTATCCAGTAAATAGTACCTACGAAACTCTACAGGTGTTTGTGTTCGCTCCTGTAGATAGAACTTGATACCCAGAACACATGCATGGCGCAGTGTGTCATTATACTGGACCATTATACAAGTGAAGTGTGAAGTTTGTGGTGGGACCGGCTTATGGACCCCTTCTCTGTGTCAACCACCCTAATGGCCGTCTCCTCCAAGAATTTATGGCAACTTTGAGCAGTGTCAGTGACAGTGATTTTCTGTGAAGTGTTTAGTGCATTGTGTGTTTAGTGCAATAACTGTGTGACCTTGTTCTAAAGGATTCCCAAGGTAAAAGGCATGTTCTGGGCATGTGGGAGGAGTAGACTTGAGTACACCTCCCCTCGCCAGGCTTGGAGGGTAACTGACGACAGATGTGAGCCTCCACCCCTCCACCCCCTCACAGGGAGACACTGCCCGAGACGCGCGCGCACACACACACACACGTACGAACACACTGACTGCGGCCATTCCTTTATATATATTTTATATATATAATCTATTTATCTGTGCATTGAATTAATTTTTTGTCTTAGATCTTGTTGATACGACGGGCTGACCGGTCAACACTGATTTGAGACACAGTACACAGATTAAGTTATTATGTCTCGTGCCTTACGCAGTCGTGGAGCCAACGCCCGGATGAGTCAGTCAGATGACAGCTTGGCAGAGATGGATGACAAGGCGGGACAGGACGCTCCAGCTCCCACCACATCGCGCAGCCCTTCACCTCGATATTCAGCGTTGTCTCCAGAGATAATTGCTTTAATGAAGTTCATGAGGGATGAAAGGCGCGAGGATGAAGCTAACAGACTTGTGGAGGACGAAGAAAGAAGACAAGCAGAGGCAGAGAGAGACCACCAATGGAGATTGGAAGACAGTGCACGGTTTGAAGCTTTGATATCTCGCCTCACTGTTAACCAAGCCCCTGGCTCTAACACTGCCTCGGTATCGACTGGTTCGGATACCTCATCAACGCTTTCTTCACGCCCCCCAGCCCCATCTAAAGCGGCTGCTCAAACACCGCCCATCTTGAAGCCTGATGTGTATTTCCAGACTTTTCGTGATTGGCGGCGACGGTGGACTGATTATGCTACAATGGTGGATCTCCAGAGTTTGTCACAGCCTAAACAACTCATCCAGCTGCGTATGTGCCTGTCCTTGGAAACTAAGCGTGTCTTGGAACATACGTTGCAGGTACCTCCGACCTCTTCGTTGTCTGTAGAGGAGGTACTGGACATTCTACAACGGCACATCAAAGGACAGCGGAATGAAGCTCTATGCAGGAGGGAATTGTTTAGCTGCAGACAGATGGAGGGCGAGACTTTTGATGCCTTTTATGTACAAGCTAAGAGAGCCTCGGAAGAGGTAGATATATGTCCAGGTAACCATCAGCAGTGCGAGGAGACCCAGTTGAAGCAGGTGATCCTGATGGGTGTCAAGGACGAGGAGCTTGTCCAACGCCTCACCTCCCTCGACTCTTCCTCTTCTCTTAAGGATGTGTTGACGATATGTTGCTCCTATGAGGCTGCCAGGTGTGCCACCCCTGCCATCCGAGCTCCCCCTACAGCTGTATGCGCTGTGTCCCGGTACAAGAAGGACAAGAAGTCTACTTCAACGCTTTCGCCCACGACGCCCACACCCGGTTCCTTTTGTAACAACTGTGGTAAGCTGCACGGAACACAGGTGTGTCCAGCTGCTGAGTCTACCTGCAACAGTTGTGACCGTAAGGGCCACTGGTCACTCACAGTACGGTGCCCAGCTAAACGCGTCCAGTGCAATGCGTGCGGTCGTCTGGGCCACTATGACAAGTGTTGCCCTACCAACAAACCCAAGGGACAGCGTCGGCGGAAGCTTCAGCGCCCTTCCACCAGTGAGGGCCGCCCACAGTCTTCCAATCAGAAGCATGACGACCCTGGACAACGCTCGAGCCATATTAGGAATGTGTGCTCCCCCTCGTGTCCCAGGACCAAAGTCTCCCAGTACACCAGTGTCATCGTGACCTACGGCAGTGTGTCATCCCGTCTTCAGATGTTGCCCGACACCGGCGCTGATGTTACAGTCATCAGTCCCCAGCATTTGCAATGCTTTGGGCGCTCTCCAAGTGATCTAGGGCCGCCACCCAAGGATCTCCGCTTCACGGCAGATGGTTCACAGATGGCCCCAGCCCTAGGTTCATTCCAAGCACAAGTCACCTTTGGCAACAGGTCGTGTCAAGCCTGGATTGATGTGCATAACGGTGTCCCGACTCCTTTGCTGTCCTACAGACATTGTCAAGAGTTGGCCATCATCTCCCAGGGCTTCCCCAAACCTATTCTCGAGGTAAAACACGCCAACAGGGTGCAAGAAGGGAGCAGCAACTACCCTGCTGCCGCCCTACCCCTGCCTCTTGCCAGTGACACCTCTCCTTCGGATGCTCGAAAGTACTTCCTGAAGGAATTCAGCGACGTTCTGGTGACCAAGTCCGCTCTGGAATCCAAGCCTCTCAAGAAGATGGTAGGTCCCCCCATGAGGATCCACTTGAGGGAGAACGCGAAGCCCTTCGCTATTTACACCCCTCGACTGGTCCCCCTGGCCTTCCGCGAGGCGGTCAAAAACGAGCTGGACTCCATGGTCGCCCAAGAAATTATTGCACCAGCCGGCGATGACCTGTCTCCATGGTGTCACCCTATGGTAGTCGTCGCAAAACCCAAAGGTGGTGTTCGGATCACCACTGACCTCTCAAAGCTCAACAGCCAGGTGTCTTGTCCTACGCACCCTTCTCCCACGCCCTTTGCAGCTATACGCAGTGTGAACCCGAAGGCGCGCTTCTTCACGACGATGGACGCCCTGTGTGGATACTGGCAGATAGAGCTTGCCGAAGAAGACCGACCACTTACAACTTTCATTACCCCGCATGGACGTTACAGTTATTGCCGTGGCCCCATGGGATTCGCTGCTACAGGAGATGCTTTCTGCCTTCGAGGTGATATGGCTCTACAAGGTCTGGCAAACTGTGTGAAAGTGGTCGACGACTTACTCGTGTACGATGAGGATTACATGGATCACCTTTGCTGTATCTACGAGGTACTCAACAGGTGCCGGAAGCACGGTATCACCCTAAATGCCGACAAGTTTGTTCTGGCCAGCTCTTCAGTGGACTTTTGTGGGTACACCCTCTCAGGGAATGGTATTGCAGCTGACCCGGAGAAGGTCCGCGCCATCACGGATTTTCCCACCCCTGCTAACCTCACCGACTTGAGGTCCTTCATCGGTCTCGTCAACCAGTTAGCAGAGTTTTCGCCGGACATCTCCGCAGCTGCCCAACCACTTCACCCCCTGATGAGCCCCAAGAGGACATTCCTGTGGACCCCCGACCACGACAAGGCCTTCCAGCAAGTGAAACAGGCCCTGTCTAGTCCACCTGTCCTCGCCACATTTGACCCAGCCTTGCCGACGGTTCTGCAGACAGATGCCTCACGGTGGAGGGCAGTTCCGGCTCGTCCAGTGTGGCTCGCGTTTCCTCTCTGATACCGAGACGCGCTACGCCACTGTTGAGTTGGAGCTGTTGGCTGTGGTTTGGGCGATGTCCAAGTGCAGGTTTTACCTCATAGGCCTGCAACACTTTCACCTAGTGACCGACCATCGCCCGCTTGTCCCGATCCTCAACCACTACCCGCTGGACGCCGTTGAGAACCCTCGCCTCCAGCGTCTGAAAGAGAAGCTCTCGGCGTACGTCTTCACAGCAGTGTGGCGTGCTGGTAAGGAGCTCTGCATCCCTGATGCGTCATCCCGCTCTCCTGTCAGCCGCCCTACTCCAGAAGACCATGTGCTCGACGCCGACCTCGCTCTTTCCGTCAGGACTGTGGTTACTCTACACGCCGTCCAATCCCTTCGTTCGGACCTGTCACCAGATGACGACAAGGCAATGGAGGACCTTCGAACAGCGGCCTGAGATGACCCTTCCTACGTCCGACTCGTCGAGTGTGTGAGGAATGGATTTCCTCGCAACCGCTACGACCTTCACAACACCCTGCTCCCGTATTGGAAACTCCGCGATGAACGCTACTGTGACGGAGACCTTGTTCTGTATGGAGCACGTGTAATTGTCCCTGCTGCCTCACATCCCCACGTCTTGGCTCGCCTTCACGACAGTCACCGTGGAGCTGAGGCCACCAAATGACGTGCACGACAGACTGTGTTCTGGCCCGGCATCGACTCCGATATCTCCAATGTTGTCCGTGCGTGTGAGCCCTGCCAAGTATTACAACCCAGCCAGCAGCAGGAACCCTTCATGAGTGACGACAACCCCACCCGCCCCTTTGAGTCTGTGTCAGCCGACTTTTTCTCTGTGTCAGGAAAGTCCTTCCTTATTATCGTCGACCGTCTCTCTGGTTGGCCGGTTCTCATCAAGTGAGGTAATGACACGAAGTCTGCCGCCACCATCAGCAAGATCCGCCACTACTTCCGTGACGTGGGCGTTCCTGTATGCCTGCGAACCGACGGAGGGCCCCAGTTCACAAGCCGGGACTTTGCTGTGTTCCTTGACTGATGGGGAGTCCGGCATGTGTTGTCATCGCCCCATTACCCACAGTCCAACGGCCACGCTGAGGCTGCTGTCAAATCCTTGAAGCACCTCATCCTTAAGGTGGCCCCTTCTGGGAATATTGACTGCCAGGCCTTCGACCGGACGCTCCCCTGCCCAGGTCTTGGATGGACGCCCCCTTCGTTCTTGTGTCCCTGCTCACCCTCAATCCTTCTCCAAGGAGTGGCAGGCCAAGACAGAGAATTGTGATCGCCGAGCCGCCGAACGTGTTCAAGACGTTGTCGCCCGCTACAACGACCACGCCCGTTCTCTCCCCAGGTTGAATGTTCGGCACCCAAGTCCGTGTTCAGGACCCGACCTCCCTACGTTTGGACAAAGTAGGCATAGTCATGGGTCTCCGTAGGACACGGGACTACCAGGTGGGGTTACCCAGCGGTTGTGTGTGGTGGAGGAACAGCCGTTTTATCGGCCGGGTAACAACGCCTTCTGCTGATCCCGCCACCAGTGTTGAGCCCCATACCCTTCCCAGTGATCAAGTCCCTCGACGCTCAGAACGGATCCAAAAGAAAAGGTCTGCTCAAGACTTTGCTATGAGCGTATAGGGGGGAGGGAGGTGTATGTATATTATGTATTATGTATGTATATTATGTATGCTGTATGTATATTATGTATGTGCTCCAGTTATATACACTATTTATTCGGCCTAGCTAGCAGCGTGTGGCAATGTATTTACCATGTCCCACATGCTTAATTAATGTGCCTGGCGACATATGGAAGCTGCTAATGTATCACTTACCACAAGTCGCCTAGAGACTAGTTGACCCCCAGACAGAGCAAGGAGCACCACCTCCTGTGTACATATCTGTTTATCCAGTAAATAGAACCTACGAACTCTACAGGTGTTTGTGTTCGCTCCTGTAGATAGAACTTGATACCCAGAACACATGCACATTGTACGATATGTTTTCCCATGTGGAGGTGGGTGTCTGTGGCAGCGCCCGGTTGCCAGTCACCAGCTGACGCTGTAAGAATAAAGTCTACAAAGAACATGGTCTATTGTTCAAACCTCTCACATTGTTTTTTTTTTTTAAGTTTTGAACTTTGTAATTTTTGTTTGATAAAACATCTGGTCCTACCAGCCGGTCCTTCTGGTCGAAGATTTTCCAGTTTTGCCCATGGGCAATGTGAAGTGTGACTTAGCAGTGACGTCTTTACCACTCCACCCAAACAAGCTAACTATCTACTTGACTGCAGTGTTGCCAACGTGCCCTATGCCCGCCGTTAAACGCTCCCGTTCGTTGGAGATGGCGGCAGTAGGTGACAGTGATGCTGACGACTCTCATCTTGAAGACAAGTCTAAGAAGCAGAAACCTCAGCAGCCAGGGTCTCCTGCAGGGGCTACGGCTCCCCTTCGAACCCCGTCTGGGGCTGTAGAGGGTGACCTCCTTCTGCCGCCTGGGTCCTCAAGTGAGCTTACCTGTGGCTCAATGACCGACCCTCCGCTGAAGATGGACATTGGGGATTCCCTTTGTCTCCCTGCCCAGTCGCGCCTTTGTCGTCTCACCTTTCCTCGGGACTTGCCTCTCAGCACACGGACGACCTGGTTCTTCCGTCACTGCATCTCCACTTCAGGACTCAACACTTCGCCTCCGCCGAGGTCCCACAGCCGTAATAGTCACCACACAAATGGACGAGACGGTACGCCTGCTCACTCAGGTGGGCTTTCCTGCTCCCCAGGGGGAGGTGATGCTGAAGTTCACCAACATCACCCCAGAAATTCGTCGTGCCAAGGTAATGATTCGCCACGTACCCTGGGAGATCCCTATCGACAATCTTCGCCCTCTTCTCCCACAACTACTCAACATGGAGCGCCACATCAACCCGGTCTCCAAACGTCCATCCATCGCATCGGCTGGTGGGTGGGTCCCCTCCCCCCGAAGGTGAATGTAGGACCTATTCACAACTGTCCTCTCGACCGATTTATCGGAACCCCGAAAATCTGTGGTCGTTGCCAATCGTGGAAACACCACATCTGGGAGTGCACGAGGATGGTCGCCTGCGGTTTCTGTGCAGGTCCTCGCGACACTGGAATGCAAATCGAAAATTCAGAATAAAATCTCAGATGTTCCATGGTGTGTCAACTGCCATGGCAATCACCATGCCTGGAATGCCAACTGCCCACAGCGTCCTGGCACTCGCCCAGGGAAAACTTACCCTGTTCCACCGCCCTCGTCTCTGACGAAGCCCCTGCCAACCAAACCTCACTCCTATCCACCACTGCCTCTTCCATCCACCAAGGACTTACCATTGATCTCTTCTCCCCTACCATCCCCCTATCACCCCGACCAGCCATCCTTTCTCCCCTCCCTCCCTCTCCCTACCGTTCTTGGAACAAGGTCGTTGTCGGCCCTGCCACACAGTCACTACCACCTCCTGCTTACATGGACCCCAGCTGTCTCTCACCAGCACCACCACCTTTTGCTCACCTGAACCCTCACCGTCCCTTTCTGTCGCTACCACCACCACCACCTGCCCAGTAGGGCCCTCGCCAATCCTCGCCGCCACCTCCAGCTCCTGCACAGGCTCACCACGTTGGTTCTATGGAAACAATCACTCTCCGTCTGGATCGCCACAGCAAGCAAATCAACCTTCTCTCTGCCCAACTCAACTCGTTTGTGGAGACAATTGCGACATTGCAGAGGCAACAACAACTCATTCTGGACACCCTGACCCAACAGGGGCGCACTTTGCAATCCCTGGTGACCCGCCTCCTTCCTTCTCCCAAGATGGAGGATCCATCCGTCTCCAATATCCACAGCCCTGTCTATCCCCACCGACTCTTCATCTCACACCGGAGGCCGTTCCCTCCTCTTCTTACAATGGAACACCCAGGGATTAGACCTCGTCGGACAGACCTCGTCCAGTTTGTACTCTCCCGTCAAGTAGATGTCGCTCTACTTCAGGAAACCATCACAGACGATGTTACTCCACTCCGCCTCTCTGGCTATACTGTTTACACCCTGCCTCGGTACCGTGGGCACGCGTGTGGCCACCTCATCCTCACCCTTGTGCGTAACACCATTCCATCTGTTCGTCTCCCTTCACCTGACTCACATGGACCCCCGTCTGAATTACTTTCTGTCTCCCTTACTCTTGGTGACCGGACCCTTCGTGTAGTCAATGTTCACTTCAAGAGTGATTCTCTGGACCCCCAGGTATTTCACGACCTCCATGATGGGGTTCCCACTATTGTTCTTGGCGACTTTAATGCCCGCCATCCCACTCTTACTCCTGATCATCCCACTCCATGTACCCTTAACGGATCACATCTCTCACAGTTTCTTAATGGGGATGATGATGTTCGCTTTCTTTGTCCTGACGATCCTACTCGCCTCCCCCATAGTTTCCTTGATGTTGGCTTACTATTGAACGGTCATACCTCCTTTCATCCTACCGTCTGCACCGAGCCTGCTCTGTATAGTGACCATCTTGCCGTTACTACCCATCTCAGGCTTACCTTCTCTGCCCCTACATCAGCTCCTTATCGATCCCATAGCCTTCGTCTCACACAAGATGCTGTTCCTTCCTTTACCCAATTCCTTTCTACCTGGGCGGATTCCTAAGTTGTCCTCCAGTCCCTTGACTCTTACAGCGCCGATTTTGTTGATGCTGTGCATGACTCTGTCAATCGCGCTGCCCCTCCATGCCCTCCCCGTCATCCCAAAAGTGCCACCAACTACTGGTATCGTATCCCTGCCATGAGACATCTCCGGCAGGTAACCCGTGATCTCCACTCTGCCATACGGAGGTCTCGCTCTCTAGAGGACTGGGAAGACTTCTAAAACTGGTGCTCTTTTGCAACTCAGGAGCGTCGTGGGATTCTTAAGGCGGAATGGCTATCCTTCACGGAGCCTCTATCGTTCTAGTCGTCATCCTCCTATGCCTGGAATCGGATTGATGCTAAACAGGGTACTCGACGGAGGCCTCCTCCCCACCCTGACCCCGCCTCCCTTGCCTTCTCTTTAATGGAGGACTGGGCACGAGCTTCCTCCCCTGAGGCACTTCCAGATCCGATGCAGGAGGCAGTGCAGGCTCGCATCGATGCGTCTGAGCCTGTTGTTCGTGCTGCTCTTACCTCCCCTGCCCCACACTGATCATCCCATCACACAGTTCGAGCTTGACAGTGCTCGTCGCTCTAGAAAAGACACCTCTCCTGGGGATGATCAGATAACCTACTCCGTCCTCAACGCCTGTACTAATATTCCTAACGGCCCCTTGTCTTATGAACATGGGGTTCTCCCGTCTAACTGGAAAAATGCCACTATTATCCCCATCCCTAAGCCGGGAGATCCTGGGAAATATCGACCCACCAGTCTTACCTCCTGTGTTTGCAAGATGATGGAGAGGATACTCCATCGTCGACTTCTTCACATCATATGTGGCTTCCACAATTCCCTCAACGGTTTCATACAACATCGCAGCACAGCACACTCTATTGCTTCCTTTTATTTCAATCAGACTGCCCGCATCTCCGTCTTCTTTGATATCAAGGGAGCCTTTGATACGGCTCAGCCTGCCCTCATTTTAGATGAACTTGCGCGGTTACGGGTTAAAGGGAGACTTCTACAATGGATCGCCTCTTACCTCACCGGACGCCAGGCCCGGGTTCGCGTTGAAGGCTTTATATCTCCTGTTCAAGAAATGAACCTCGGCACTCCTCAAGGTGGAGTCCTGAGTCCCACCTTGTTTAACACTCTCATGTACTCCATTGCATCTCTCCCGTGGCCGACAGAAGTTGTCCACTCAGGATATGCCGGCGATGTCCTCCTCCAAGCCCCTGACTACCTCAGCATGCAGGAAGCCTTGATCTGGTCTCCAGAGATTGTGATTCACTTGGTTTCCTCCTTTCAACTGCGAAAACAAAACCCATGTGGCACAGTCGTGTTGTACCTCACCCCTTCTCTTATCAGGAACGCCCTTGGATTGCGTTAATGAGATAAAATTCCTGGGTGTGTATGTAACTCGGACACCTTGTCAGATCTCCGAAGTCCGCTATCTTCGAGACATATGCTTTCGGCGTCTCGCTCCCCTCTCTACCACGTGCAAGGGTTCCCTTGGTGCCACCATCCCTGTACTTCTCGTCATGTACAAGTCTTTTGTCCGTTCCTGTGTGAACTACCCCGCCCTCGCCCTCGTCAACATTAGTCGGAATGCTGTTAACCGTCTCGAAGTTATCCAGAGGAAAGCTGCTCGTATCATCCTTGGGGCCCCTCAGTGGACACGCTCTACTTCTCTATATACCGAACTTGGTCTTTCCCCCTTACAGGATCGTGTCCAGAAGTTTCCCTAAAAACTACCGTTTCCAATCTACGCGATCCTCGGGGCAACTATGTCCAAGCCAACTTGACTCCTGCTGTCCGAGACCGACCTCCATCTAGAAGACAGTGGCGAGTGTCACTCATCCGAGCCCTTCAGGAACACGGCGTCCTGCTTGATATTGTTGTCACCCCTGCTGTTGGTTTGTCTCCTCCCTGTCTGAATTTTCAACCTGAAGTGATTGCCCTCGGTGGATCACTCCAGAAATCCCACGTAAACAATGTTATTCTCTGCAAATATCACCTCTCCAGGATCGCCCACTGGTCCCCAGGTAGGGTCGTCCTCTACACTGATGGCTCTGTTGACCCCGCTACAGGTAGGGCCAGGACTGGTGTCTACATCTCCCGTCCTGATGCCCCTGAGCCTATCAAACTCCCTTTCAGAGTTTCTGACGGGGCATCCTCCACTCAGGATGAACCGATAGCCCTCCTTGCTGCCCTTCTCGCTGTGGAAGAAGCAGATGGTTTCTGCCCCTTGCTTGTCTGCTGCTATTCCAGGTCTGCTCTCGACGGGATCGCATTTGGATCAGGGGAAAAGAAGGACCTCATCCTCCGAAAACGAGGGTGAACTTCCACACTTGAGGATGCAGGCCGTCCTGTGACATTCCTATGGATACCCAGTCATGTTCGTAGAACACTTTTACGGCTTAGGACCCAAATTCGACGCAAACAGAGAGAAGCTCGGGAAGCTGCCATCCCCCAGGACTCCCCGCCCACCTGGTACAATGTCCTCCGTAAACTTCCTGACCTCTTGTATGTCTATGGGAAAGGGTCGCGGAAAAGGGACGTGATTGCTGCCCGTATCATCATCGGATATGACTTGGCTTGGGAGATTGGTATCCCCGCCTCCCCTGAGCAACGCGCTCATGCATTATGCAGAAGACCCGACAGCCGCACCCTTGTCCACTACCTCCTAAGATGTCCCCACACACACAATGCTTCCGTGATGTCTGCTGGACCACCACTCCACGGCCCACTGACGGAGACACGATGATCCTCCCCATCCTGGCCAGATATTATGTAAATAATATTGATGATGTGTTGAATGAATATCCTTCCTTCCTTAGGCTTTAGTTAGCACCTTTATAATATTTATATATACTTGTGACACTTGTCAGTTGCTTCTGGTGTTATTGTACAGGGGTACCTAGTGACAGCACTAGGACCCCGCTTCCTCTATCAAGGAATATATATATTGACATTTAATTGAAAAAGGAGGTAGTTTGAACATAAGTTTTTATTACCCCAGGGGTATATCAAACCTGGTTAGAATATACCCCTGGTACTCTGAAACTAGTTTCAAATTACCAAGGGGGGGGGGGGTAGTCTATAAGGGGGCGATTAGAAATTGTTACACAGGTAGCATTGAGGCCGGGACATTCGCTCTCCACTCGTCTAGGTGTCTGGTGGTTATTGCTGGCAAGGTTTGACTTTATCTTCCTAGGTTAGCTGTAGAGGTGAGAGGTGTAAGGCTTTATTATTGCTCTTACATAGACAGAAGTGTTCAAAGTGTTTAATTTGTCACATGTATATATTTAGAGTATTCTTATGTGTCCTATGTATATTTTAATTCTCGCAATAGATTATAATTACATAACCTAACACCTGCGTTCTGCTACCTTATCAATCATTATATAGTGGAAACAAGTATGAACTCCTAAGGGGTTTCTTGTCTGGCCAATGATTAAGGAATTCTCTGGTAATTAGATAGTAATGAGGAGAAGACCAATTAGGATGGAGGAGCGTCCTGCAGGTTATAACTGTAAGTACATAAGGATATTACTGACAGAACTAAAAGGACAAATTAGTTAAAAACTTGTAGATGTGATACAGTCAGTGGTAACAAGATGGCACCATGGCAAACTCTCAAAACACACACACACACACACAAACACACACAAAAGGAAAACAACTATGGAATAACCTCGAGGACAAAAGCTACACGCAACAAAAAGACATCATTACACAGACAACCACAGCTAATACTCGCCACTACTCACATCTGTCCTTTGCCCGTGATGGAGCGCCGCTGCACTATCATATTGATAATGGCATTACTGATGGCGGCGTAAGCGACGGCCATGATACAGGCAGGCACCACCAGCACCAGCACCATCATGTAGGTCTCGTAGCTTCTCCACAGCAGCGGCGAGTCGAAGTCCCTCACGCACCAGAACGCTTTCACCCGGTCCCCCACCTCCATGTGTACCTGTGAGTGTCAGGGAGATTACAGGTGTGAGAGATGAACGGAGAGGTGAGAGGTAGAGAGGATGAGAGGGAAGGAGGGATGGAGAAAGGGGTGAGAGTCAATGAGGGAGAGGTGAGAGTCAATGATAGAAAGGTATGAGGTAGAGAGTTGAACCTTTCCACACAAACACACTCCTGAATGCTCTCATCTACTGTTCCACCTTTATGTTCACCTGTGAGATGAAGGAAGAGAGGTAAGAGTCAGGAAGGGTGAGTTGAGAACTGAAAGAGAGTTGAATGCTTTAAAAGAAAGTACACTGAACTATAATTTGCAAATTGGCCTTTGCTAAATAGTGTATATTCAGGAATACAGAAATTCTTTTTATGTTTCAGGCGACAAAAACCTATGAAGCCTGGCTTAATAATGTTCTAATTTTGGTAAGTACTTGTAGTGACTGCCATAGATACAGTAGATTGATAAATAGATTTTTATTCAGTAAAATCGCCATACAAGTATACAATTGTTTCAGCAAATATATAGACAATGCAGGCATACTGTACAGTGTAATGCACAGTACATAGACCATGCAGACATACAACCAATGTACTACAGTACCTAGAACAGTGTGGGTATTCACACATTGGTAAACAATATGGCAATCCAAACAAGGATAACCTGCAAAATCATTATATGTTGTTTCCAGTAGGGTCCTTGTCTCGTTACTTTGGAGTTCCTAAATTACTTGTCATTTGCACTTAACCCTATACTGTACAGTACTTCTCTTCTGTACTTAATATTATTAATTAATGCTAATTTATTGTGGTTTTCTGTTATTCTGGATGGGCACTCACCTGCATAAGGGTGATGGGGCTGGCCAAGACGAGGGAGAGGACCCAGATACCGAGACACAGTCGTCGGGCCTGAGAGATGGTGCAGCGGTATTGTGCCCTCATAGGATACACTATGGCATAGTACCTGGGGGTGTGATGTGAGTGTTAGAGAGGGGGGGGGGGGGTGTTAAGGAATTCACACATACAGTACACAATAATATAGTAATAACTTAAATTAATACACTCCCTATTAGTCGGCTGTAAATATGGTTTGACCCCCAAAAAATTCCTACAAAAGGTTTCTCAACTGTTTATTGTAGTATCAGGTGTGCTTACTAACATATCAAAAGTCTACCACAGTCTGACCACGAGAAAGGTCTAATTTTCAAGATGGCGTCGAAGTTAGCCACCAGATCCTTAAAATGCCCGTTACTCCTTCATTATTCATCCTAGACAAGTAATTTTGGTGCCTAACCCCATGTTTTGGGGATCTAGGAATCCAATTAGCATATCTAAATTATAGTGAAGTCATTACATAATTACATAATTTAAGATGGAGGACCAATATGGTCGCCAAACTATGAAAATGCCCATTACTCTTTCTATTTCATCTTAGACAAGTAATTTCGTTGTCTAACCCTATGTTTTGGGGATCTAGGAATCCAATTAGCATATTTAAAATAATAGTGAAGTGATTACAGAATTACAAAATCCAAGATGGCGGACAAATATGGCCACCGAACTATGAAAATGCCAATGACTCCATCATTATTCATCCTAGACAGGTAATACTGGTGCCTGACCCCTTGTTTTGGGCATCTAGGAAACCAATTAGCATATTTAACATAGTGTAGTGATTACTGGTAAAAAGTTATAACAAATCCCATAATATATATTTCTGAAAAATGCCTTTGATCTGAACCAGGTTTACAAATAGTCATAGTCACACTCTTCCTCCTGTTAAGGTTGATTATGTGGATTCTCACAGTTTTCAATTTGACATGGTCCACAAGCGGGTGTGCATGGTAGTCCGTATCCTCTGTTACTACAACGTGTTCGGCAGGCAGTTGTGCATTTACAGTGGACCATCTGCAGGAGGCTTTCTGGCACAGCAGTTTTCTTGGTCATAACTGGCACAAACTGATTGTCCTCCAGTTTCTATCCCCAATTCACTGCATTCATGTCACTCTCCTTTCCAGTCCACACCATGATCTGGTAATACACTCTAAAGCTATGATAGTTAGTCGAGGACTTGGTAGGAGGGAGACGTTCTGGGGTAACAAATGACTTGGCGGAGACAATTTTCTTGAACAAAAGGTTGTAGCTCAAAGAGGCAAGTGAATCGGTATTCTTGCCACCAAACAGAACTGCCATCGCCTTGCTCCCAAGGTCCTCTATGACACTGTTTGCTTGATTTCGGAGCAGAAACGCATTTGCACAGGTCTGAATGGTCAATTCACCATTCACAAGTTTCTGGAACGCTGACTTTTTGCCAACACTGAAAATGCGGGAAGTTGTGTCACATCCTGTGAAAGCGTGGATAAACAGCAACTGAGAACACATGTCACTACCCAGGACTTGTTTCATCTCACTGATGAACGAAAATAGAGGCCCCTATTGTTTGCTTCAGCATAGTAGAGGAGAAGAATGAGCAGGTCTGTATCCTCCCCTATCAAGGTCGTGAGCTGATGTTGTGACGCCTTGATTGCAACCTTGACAATGTCCATGTCTGCATCCCCTAATGCAATGATAACAGTGCAGACCTTCTTCTGTAGTTCCTCAGTTACAAAATCAATAAGTCCTTGTTTGTTGCAAGATCTGGAAAGGAAATCATCTTTTCTTCCAACAAACTCAGTTTTTGCATTGAGGCTGATGATCGGGCGGGTGTTTTGCTCACGTCGCTGATGCATATTGTCTTTGATGGAAGGACCTTCACTATAGCCATCAAAAACTACGGTTGCTTTTCCATAATGGCGTATAGTAAAGTCAGCATACATCCGTGCAATGGCACCATAACTGTCACCCTTTTCCCATGGCAAGCGATGAACCAGGGAACCACCGTCAAGGACATAATGTTCAGTTAGTGGGATAGAATCCATGACAGCTTCTTTTGATTTCTTGCTTGAATACTCAGTAACTGCATGTGCTAGCTGGGGCTTGTCAGCTTTACGAAAGATTTCCTTGGCTTCAAACAGGGCTGTAGGGAATGGGCTGAGCTCATAGCTCATTACATCTTCCAGTGAAAGGTCTCGGGTTTTTGACAGAACCAGAAATCTTTGGAACAGCAGAGCAGGATCAATGGTTCGGCCTTGGGCAAATTTGATGGTGGACTCATGTGCGAGGGTTTTTGCCCGGTCTTTCCGTTTGAATGAGATCCCAAAAACAGGTTTTCCAACCATTTTTTCAATAATCTCATTCCCAACAGTCTCATACTCATGCACATTCACATCCTCTTTGGCAACTAAACCAGTAATGATGTTTCTCAGAGATGGGTCTGGAGAAAATGGCATGCATGTGGACAGTTTTTCCTTGATCTTTCCCAGGTCAGAGTGATCTCGTTTCATCCTTGCTTCTGTTGATTTTCGGTGTTGCTCGCTGGTCGTGTAGGTGAGGTCATTGAATTCCTGCATGGCATTGTTGTATTCAGATGTGATGGGTATGGACATGGTCCATAATGCGCGCATTTCTTCAGTCATTCCACTTCCATGAGCCAAGTCTACACTACTCTTTAAGGACCGCATCAGTGTCTGCTCGATCACAAGGTCAGAGCTAAGGCCTGCCCAACACTGGTTGCTGCGGCGGATCACATGGAAACCCCTAGAAAATTTGTCATATACATCAGGATATCTAGTCTCGAGTTGGCACATTTCTTGGACATAGAAATATGCAGATTTCAGATAGTTGTAGTGCCCAGCGGCGGCAAATATTGGCAGGCAATCTGATATTGAGCGCAAGTGCATCATCCAAGATCCTGTGCGATCCGCTCTGATCACCATTCGAGCAGTCTGCAGCATTCTCTGATAGTTTATCCACAGCTGACTGTTTTTTGACCTTGTACTAAGTTCTGCCTTCTTTGTGTCAATCACATCTTTGATCTGGATCAACATATCTGATGCTACTACGCTCTCCAAAGTCGTTTCTTTCGCCACCAAGGATGAGTATGTTTCTTCCACCTGGTCTACCATTGACTCGAACTGTGGGTTATGCTTCAGCAGATCCGACACAACCAGGTGACTGAGACATCTGTCCACCAGCAAATGTCCACGGAAAGCTCTTTGCACTGATTTTCCAGTCATCATATGCTGGATGGCATTTCCACCATAGACAACTTCCATAATGCTCCTGAGGCCTGTGCCTTCCATCAGTGTGCCTATTGCACACTGTGGTAGACTTTTGATATGTTATTAAGCACACCTAATACTCCAATAAACAGTTGAGAACCCTTTTGTAGGAATTTTTTTCAGGGTAAGGTGGTTTTTTTTTTCATAAATGCAGCCGCCTACTATATACAGCTGGCTCCACTCCCGCGTTTTCCACTTAGCGTTGCCAATCCTCTCTCTCACCCTGAGGTATGAACCCCGAACTCTCAAGTGTGAATTAAAAGCATGTGTATCGAGCAGTAGTCCTCCCCCACCCTGCCATATGGCAGCGAGACATGGGTCAAATACAGGAGGCATCTCAAGGCACTTGAAAACTTTCACCAACGCATTCTACGTACCATCTTCCGAGTTCGCTGGGAAGACAAGAGAACAAATGCCAGTATTCTCGCTGACAGCAACTGTTGGAGCATCAAGGCTACCATTATCCATGAACAACTAAGTTGGACTGGCCATGTTACCTGCATGGACGACAGTAGACTGCCAAAGCAGCTACTTTACAGTCACCTAGCGAATGGTAAATGTAACGCCGGCGGGCAACGAAATAGGTAACAGTATTGTCTTAAGATAAACATGAAAAAGTGCCAAATCGACCCCCTCACCTGTGAGACGATTTCTCCACACAGTAATGCTTGAAGGAGCACCACAGAAGGTGTCAATACTTTCGAGTTAGCCCGACTGCATACCGAGGCAGACAAGCGCCAGCGCCCGAAAGACGCTTCCGCCGCCCCTCCCGCACTAGATGTAGCCCTCCACATGTGCAACATCTGTGGACGGCCCTGTCGATCCCGTATCGGCCTCTTGAGTCACGTCAAAGCTCACCAACGGTGGTGATATCCCTAATAACTCATATCATTTTATAATAGCTGGATGATCGTCACACTCGATTCCGGGTGAGAGCAAAGTAGTAGTAGTAGTAGTAGTAGTAGTAGTAGTGTGTGTGTGTGTGTGTGTGTATGGGTGTGTGTATGGGTGTGTGTGTGTGTGTGTAGTGTGTGTGTGTTTGTGTAGTGTGTGTGTGTGTGTGTGTATTTTATATACCAATTAAAATGGGGTTATCATAGGCTTATAATTCTTTAAAAAATACGTAAACCTTTTATTGTTATTATTATTATTGATAATCAGAAAACAATACATCAGGTATATCCTATAACCTGGACATTCAGGCACCAGGGATCAACGTCACATCCCCAGACTTTCTTGAATAGATTTTGTCAACATACTGAGAGGATGGCCGCTGCTCAGCTCTTTTACCCGTGTTTACGGAGCTTGAGTCTCTCCATGAATCATATGGCGCCTGTTTTACATTTTTAAGACTATTTTACTGTTCTTTACCGACTTCTTCGTGTGGTAACTTTGAAATAAATACATAGATGTTTAATCTGTGTGTGTTTGTGTGTGTGTCCACTAACCTCTCTATACTCATGGTCGTAAGAGTAAGGACGGAGCATATTGAAGACAGAGACTGGAGGTAGTAAAGCATCTTGCAGAGCACTTCCCCCAGCGTCCAGGTGTACGAGAACAGCCGCGCCAACTGAAATATCAGATCGTTAGTCATCAGTCAGATGGAACACCAGCGAATGTCCACAAAAGGTTGAATAATTTATATGTATGATTGATGTATATTACAATATGTAATTCCCGTATAATGGCTCTGAAAATAAGGGGTTAAATTACTAGTTATTTGTTTATAATATGGCTCTTAAAGTCTAAAGTTCTATACCATCCAACTTTCACGTGTACAAGAACGCCCCTCGTCATCTGCATCATCATTATTTCGTGTGACACCCAACAGGGACTTTACCCTAACCAGAGAATGGTTGGGTAACATCAACGGCATACAATAGAAAAATGATATATGTTAGGGAAAATTCATTCATGCATAATTATGAAACATGTCGAGGCTTAAAATTATTGTAAACTAGGCTGCGTTCACTTACACACAAGGCTCGCTACCACCAACACAAACTGGGTATCATACTCCACTCGTTGACGTTATAATGTAATTACTGTCCCTCAACATCTTGGGTACTGATGCGCATTAACAGAGTTAGTAATCACACTAGTCCATCAATAACTATGAGAGGCAGAACTTAGTAGAAAGTCAGGTAACAATTTGTTGAGGAAACGACATAAATTATGGTTTAAAAAGGCCGATCCCATGACCTTCGGCCTCTGCGTCTTGATCTCTCATCAATCTCGATCAAATCCCATAAACTTGTTGGAGAGAGCGAGAGGGGGAGGGGGGCGGGGTTGGATACTTTTAAAACTAATTTAAAAGTTTGAAGGCAGAGTTCCAGAGATAGGGCGTTAACCCTCAGTGCCGTGACTAACCTATCGTTAGGTATTTTGTATACTAACCGCGTTTTCATTACGTGAAAAAACGTTATTTTACTTATGTGTGTGTGTGTGTGTGTGTGTGTGTGGGTGGGTGGGTGGGTGGGTGGGTGTTTGTGTGTGTAATAATAATAATAATAATAATAATTAACGGTTTATTGAAAGAGCTTGGCAGCCAGAAGTGTGTGTGTGTGTGTGTGTGTGTGTGTGTGATATAGGAGACGCCTTTCCTCCAAGAGACATTTTAATCAGAACAAAAATTGGACGACAGAGGCAATATTTACGGAGAAATTTATCGCGGCCACGAGACGACGGTCATCTGTCAACACGGTGCCAAAACTGTAAATATTTGACCCAACTTCCATCATCCTGCAAGATATAGGTAAAGTTGAAGGTCAGGTCACCACTAGGTCAGTAGTTTAGTAGGAGGTTAGCAGTAAGCAGTAAGAGCAGCAGGCAATGAATAACAAGAAAAATGCAGGAGAGAGAGAGAGAGAGAGAGAGAGAGAGAGAGAGAGAGAGAGAGAGAGAGAGATATGAATTTATTAGAGATTAATCTCGTGATTTTGTTTGTCTGTTGATGAACTTTTTCTTTAACCTCGACGGCACAATTATAAAGAATTGACATTAATTGTGTTTTCTCATCACCTGAACGGAAAAAAAAAGACAAAAACTCCACAAACTCAATAAACCTGAAGAAATATTGCCACCCAGCAAGGTGTTTGTTGACGTTTTTCAATGTCAATACGAATCAAGACTCTCCTCTCAAAACTAAAACTCGGGGATCGATTTTTTGTTTCGATGAGTAAAAAGAAATTGAAACAATATATCTTTGAGACATATTTGAAGGTCAATATAAAATTCCTTCTCCTTAAAATTCTCTTAAGGTTAATAACAATGCCTTAATTCCTTCCTTAAACCTTCATTCAGGTAAGTATCAAATTTCTCGTCCCAATTTGAATCCCTTAAACTGCAACTTCATCACTGTATCGAGTCAACCGTAAAAACCTTTCTTTCTTTCTTTCTTTCTTTCTTTCTTCCTTCATCTCTGTAGTTTATTCCGTTCGTCTGTCTGTCCCTCCCTCCCTCCCTCCCAATCCTCTCTTGATATCTTTTCCTCTCCCTGTGTGTGTGTGTGTGTGTGTGTGTGTGTGTGAATTTCTCTCTCAATTTCTTTCCCTCCTTAATATTATCTTTTTATCGATTTCCCACCACCAATTATCCCCCTTTTCCTTCCTTTCCCTCCCTTCTCTATACCTCTCTCTTCCACTTTCTCCTCTTCCATTTTTTTATCCTTCTCCTCCTCCTGCTACTTCTTTTTCTCCCTCTCTCCAAGGCTTTCTCCTTTCTCCTATCTTCTTTTTCGTTTTTCCTCTTCCCACTCTCTCACTCTCTCCCTGTCCCTCCCTCTCCCCCTTCCCTCTCTCCCTCCCGTCCTCTCCCAAAAAGATAATGTCCTAAATGTTCAGCACAATGCAATATTCTCTGTCAAAGCAACATTGTTTCACTCCCCAACAGCACAGGATAAAATAATATATATAAAAGGACTGAAAATAATCTATATCTATCAAGTCTAGGAGCATTTTTGACGCGTCTTTACTACCGTGCATAAAGTTTATTTTAGTAATCTGCGTTCATGGGTCATTATTTGAAAATCTTATGAAGTGGAAAGGAAGAGACGCTATTTTTCCATTAGTTGGGTAAGAGCCTTGGGGAGAAGTTGTCATGAATATAAAAAGTGATATAATGAACTTCTAGATTGAGGTTAGGTTAGGTTAGGTTAGGTTAGGTTAGGAGGATGCATAGACGTGTAACCTAAACAAACCTGATGCAATTTAAGATAAGTGCAACCGAATCAACTTAATCTAAAACACAACCTAACCAAACTCACCGTAGCCTAAACTAACCTAATCTAACCTAACCTGATGTAAGCTAACCTAATCTAACCTAACCTGACGTAAGCTAACTTAATCTAACCTAACCTCACGTAAGCTAACTTAATCTAAACTAACCTAACCTGACGTAAGCTAACCTAATCTAACCTAACCTGACGCAAGCTGACCTAATCTAACCTAACCTAACCTGACGCAAGCTAACCTAACCTAACCAAACCTGACGTAAGCTAACCTAATATAACCTAACCTAACCTAACCTAACTCATCCTATGTTTTATTACTTGACTAATTAAGGGAAAAAATACACACAAGTAAGATTTTGAGTTCGTATCGCAGCTGAAGTTAACTAATTAGACAAATTTTGATAGCACTGCTGTAGCTGAATGAGCCAGTTAAATACCTTGTCTCAACACTTGCGATTGAACTTACGAATATTTGAAATTTAGTGTTTGTTTAGTGGTTACAGTAAGCTTATATGATACGTCTTTATATTACATGTTCAAGAAAAAACTGCTATATGTGCTGTTCTTCTCTGGGCTGTAGCTGTGGTCTGATAAACATTCATTACAGTGGTGAGGGCTACCCGTGGGTGGAGGTGATGAAGGCTACCTGAGGGTGGAGGTGGTGAAGGCTACCTGGGGGTGGAGGTAGTAAGGGCTGCCCGGGTGTGGAGGTGGTGATGGCTACCCGTGGGTGGAGGTGATGAAGGCTACCTGAGGGTGGAGGTGGTGAAGGCTACCTGGGGGTGGAGGTGGTGATGGCTACCTAGGGGTGGAGGTAGTGAAGGCTACCCGGGGGTGGAGGTGGTGAAGGCTACCCGTGGATGGAGGTGGTGAGGGCTATCCGGGGGTGGAGGGAGTAAGGTCTACCCGGGGATGGAGGTAGCAAGGGCTACCCTGGGGTGGAGGTGGTGATGGTTACCCGTGGGTGGAGGTAGTTAGAGCGAGGAGTCAACACAAAGATGAAGGCTCACTCTCACGCTCGTGTGTCACTTTGATAAGAGAGACTCGTTTTTCATCATAGTTGTCTCCCGCAGCGCTGAGAGGTCGAGGGGGAAGAAAAATGAAGAAGAAAAAATATAAAACAAATAAGAGGAGGAAGGAGGAAGAGTAGGAGGAAGAGAAGAAGGATATTATTGGAAGGGGAGGATGAACTTCCATGTCTTGAGTGTCGCTTCTGTCACGCCCGTCTGGAATCTTTTGTCTCATCCTACAACATAATCCTCACTCACAATCCTCGGGACATGAGTCAGAAAATCACATCATACATAATCTTCCTCTTTCCTTTCGATGGAGAAGGCGTTTGTCTGGTTAACTTAAGTAAATACATTAAGTTAAAGCAGAAACAGTGTTAAATTGGAGTTGAGACTTTATCAAAACTAGAGGCGTTAGTTTAAGTTAGGGTTGGTGAAGTTAGGGTAAGTTAGGTTAGGGTAGGCTGAGTTAGGGTAGGTTAGATAAATTAGGTTTGGTTAAGTTAGGGTACGTTGAGTAAGGGTAGGTTAAGTTAAGAGTGATTTAGTTAGGATAGGATGATATTAAGGGTATTTTAGTTTAGGGTAGGTTGGGATAGATCAGGCAAGATCACGTCAAGTTATTAATGAGGTCGCTAATTAGTTAAAAAAAGTTTGTTTGTCAAATGCCACATATCAAAGGATATTTGCATTTATATTTCACGTACTCTAAAGGCCTCTCTCTCTCTCTCTCTCTCGTTTAAATTTGTAACGCCTGACCTATGATCTAAGGAACGGCCATTAAAACAACTCTGTGATCTAGATATTTACTTTATAAACACAGTGGTAAAGACTGTCCACTACCAAACCCTCCCTCCACCACCACTACACTCTACCTCTACTACTACCACACCCTCCCTCCACCACCACTACACTCTACCTCTACTACTACCACACCCTCCCTCCACCACCACTACACTCTACCTCTACTACTACCACACCCTCCCTCCACCACCACTACACTCTACCTCTACTACTACCACACCCTCCCTCCACCACCACTACACTCTACCTCCACCACTACCACACCCTCCCTCCACCACCACTACACTCTACCTCCACCACTACCACACCCTCCCTCCACCACCACTACACTCTACCTCTACTACTACCACACCCTCCCTCCACCACCATCACATCCTCCCTCCACCATCACCATCACACAGCTTTAAAAAAACAAAAGTAGTTCATTTTAGCTGCGGCAGCGAAAGGGTAATATGATAAGAGAACTAATAGACAGTTTCTATTCCGCACCGCTAAACTCCCGGGAGACGCGGCCAAATATTTTGGTGGGTTCCTTGTTATATATTCATAGAGCAGGTGGGTAAGACCCTCACCTGGCCCCAGGCTGTTGTGAGACCGTCAAGCACCACGAGAGAGAGAGAGAGAGTGAGAGAGAGAGAGGTGGGATGGATGGATAGGCATACTCCCGGAGGCATTATGGAGGACTGTGTATCTACAGGAAGTCCCAGCACGCACTACCATTGCTCCTTTCCTGACGTATAATTATGATCCTCCGTCATCGCCTACTGTACGAGTCCTCTTTACGGTGAAGGCCCCTGCTAAGATTTTTTCTTTTTTTTTTAAGCTTATGAGCAAACAACTTCAACGTATAAAGTCTAACGTCGTGTTTGGAAAGACTAAAGTAATTGCAAAGTAAACATGACATTTTAATTCTCATTTTATTGAAGCAACAGTAACACACATCTCGAGGGGCAGGCACCCCTCTTTATTCTATCCGTTAGCATGTAGAACTCTAACAGCACTTTATTTTACCGTATAAGGTGTTATTAGTGTATTCTTACTCAAGCTACTATAGACCAGGCCCCTTGTATGACTTGTTTCTTGGTTAAAGTATCTCACACAAATTGTCCTACTCAACAGTACACTCTTTAATGACAGACAGGTGAGACGTTCAGGAGTATAGTAGCGCGAAGCCTTTTCTTGATACGTAGCATTATTTATACATTGGGAAATACACACTGAACATTCTCGTAAAATACCAACTTATACAGGAAGTGTTCTCTGCACATATTATCCCCATCCTCATCTTGCAATACATTTGAAAATTCAGCGATCTTGGCAGGTTCATCACCAAGGTATTGATACTCTAGGTAGTCTCCAGCAGCGCCTTGGATCTTTTCAGAACTTAAGCTTTCAAGTTGACCCAAAAAGCCAAATAGAGGAACATAAGCAGAGGCGCTGTACCAAAGAGCTGCCAAATTGAGCAGTTACCCTTATTTGACTCTCATCACGAAACCTCTGCTAGGGAAATAGTTCTGCTTTCTGCGCTCAACCAAATTCTACTGGATTGAGTCGCACACTGATCTTCCGTCGACGCTGGTGAGTTTGTATGTATTTTGTAGCGCCGATTTTCGGTATCCCAGGACGCTCTTCCACAAAGAAGCAATTACATGCTGCCTCGACAAAACTTTTCAGCAACTACATGTGGCCATTGCAGTGTTCAGATCCATCCTGTAATCCTGGAGCTTCTGATTTGTGCCAGTAACTCAATTTAAAATTTCATGCCAGATGACTGAATATATACCGCCTCAACCATGCACACACACGTCTATTTAATACATTTGCCTCGTGACCTACTTAAGATATTTTTCTCTCGGGTTGTCAGCCATTTTTTGCCAAAACGTCTCTGATAAGAGGATAGCCTTGTATAAATGCTTTACTAGCGCCAGCTCTACACGATCAGCATGTGGTATTCAGCCTTTGAGGAGCGCACACCTTACTGTCAGCTCTTTGAGTGAATCTGTCATTATTTAAAATCGAGGTGTGGATGCAGTGGAAAAAGTATAAGCTTCCTCGAGAGAGCAAACAAACAAATAAATATAATAAAGAAAATCACAGCAGCTGGGCAACAGCCAGCAACTGCCTGTCCAACAAGGTTTAGTAAGCGTCATGCGTAAGGTATCTTTGTCGCCAAGCTCGTCTTCTGTCTCTCTCTTAGCTTGGAAGACATTGTACTCCCCAGAAGTTTCGGTTCGGTTGGTATGTCTGATTGTGAGTTGCACCTGCAGTTTTCGTAGTAATTATCAGGGGCTACTCACACTCAGAAATACCAACCGAACCGAAACTGCTGTTCATTATGTTCGTTTTCAAACACCGGACTCAGTTGGCCAATAGTTTATTTTGTGTGTACAGTCTCACCCAAAAGTTGGTTAACTCCCACAGCCAGCTATTGCTGCACTGCCTGCTTTAGATGTATGAACTTGAATCTGTTACTTAGAACCTTTAGATTCATTCGTATCGGTTTCATGTTCTGGTTGGTGCTGAGACAGTTTCAAACATCTGAAGCAGGCAGTGTAGCAATAGCTGGCTGGAAGAGTTAACGAACTTTTGGGTGAGACTGTACTTTCCACTCATGGCCGAAGCATTGTCATATGACTTGATGCAAAAATTGTTTACGTCAATTTCATGAGTATTGGGAAATTCCATGAAGTCATATAACATGTGACCTTGGTTAAGGCATGAACTACACACCAAAGACTGTACGAAAGATAGGAAAGCTCGAGCTTTTGGGTGACGTGTAGTAAGGGCCTCTGAGGCAGATGGCGTTGGTATCGGTGAGAACGTCGTCTCTTTGTTTACCGAACACGTCAATTTTAGTGGCACCAAGTTTGTACACGACAGCCATGCCTCACCCATGTTTCCTGTGCCGAAAATCCAAAGAAATTCATCCTACTTTCATATTTCATCGATTCCCTCGACAACAGGAACAGTTGAGTGTATACGTAATGCATAATTAACACAATATATGGGTGTTGGGGTGTGTGCCGATTTGGCAAAACGGAACGGAACGGACGCGGAGCTCAGTTCCGGCTCATACTACTCGCTGTGAGGACATTCCCCCTCCCCCCCCTTGTCATCTTCGGCAATAAATGGACTTTGGACGCGGCCTTTACTTATCCCCAGGATTGGCACCCTAACATGGCCCAGTGAGTAGGATATGAATAATAACACAAGAAGCAGAGGTGGAGTTTGAGATTGACCCCCCCCCCCTCCCCTTTCGGAGCTAGATTTTATTTGGGGCATTGCAGATAGATGGCGCTGATTCCGATTTTGCGGCACACTGTTAATTTAATAGCTTTCGTACGAGCTTTCCTATCTTTCGTATATAGTCTTTAAACTGGTGTGACATGCTCCAGGTATCGGAACACAAGACTCAACTGATCCATAAGACTCATCAGGCGTGAGGTCAAGGTATATTGCATAGTATCTGGAATGTTTGATATGTGAAATGATCTCGTCCAATATATGTTTTCCCATAAGTTGTACTAACCCTTCGTATAAAGTTAAGGACAAATAGTTCGTATGACCACTGTGAGGAGGGGGGGGGGGGGGCTCTAGCACCCCAAGATTGTTTCCATTAGTGGTTGAACCCAGAGTCTCGTTCTCGCCACTTACTGCTACACCACGCCCACATGCAAATTTGATAACACGCATCAGCCTTTACAGCACACCCCGTCAATACGGCACCGCCTCTACCATTTGCTGGGTAACTACAGCGGCTATACGCTCTGTGTACATTACACGTTATGTCAATGCTATCACAGCAGTGAGATGATCTTATGAAGTTTTGTGGTCTGTAATCCCCAGACCGCCATGCACAGACACAGAATCCACTATTGTGTGCGTGTAGAATTCATCCTTGATGTTTCCGATCTTCAGTTTTTCTGCAGTGTGTGTGTGTGTGTTTTATACTCACCTTACCTTCCCTGCCACATATTCTTTTCTCAGTAAGATCTTTTCAGGAATTAGATATACTGTAAGCAGCCAGTAACCTTGTGTGACCTCTCCAAGAGTGACCAGGATCCCGGGTCGCAAAGTTTTGAGTGATGAATGTGTTTTCGTGACTAAAGATAAAATAATGTACCCAACAGTTTGGCTTAAAAAAAAAACATCGATAACACAAAAATTAACTAAAAAAATAGAGACTACATTAACTAAATAAATTCACAGCACAAGTTAGGAGACAAAATTACTGTGAATGGAAAATGAAAAAAAAAAACTTTTAATCTGGCATTATAAAATAACAAAAGAAAGGTAGTTGGAAAGAAATAAACCAAGAAAACATCTTTGAGAAATATACTATCAAACTATTATTGAAATTCAGTTGACGCTGCTCCTTTGTTTTACTAGCGTAACTCAGTGTTGATAGCTTGCCAAAACGATTTATTTCTTGACTTTGAATTCTTATTTAGGGATGCACCAACGTTTCGAAAGATTACAGTCCTCGATCCTTACAGACAAAATACAAAATCAAATCAAAATATACATTAATACTGTACAATGAGCGTCTACCTTGATATGTTTACTTTATATCAGATAAAAAGTGAAGGTACCGACTCTGCATCACATGGAGATTAGACATCCTAGCTTATATCATCTAATCATTAAACACAGCCGGTGGGGGGGGGGGGTTAGGTTAAGTTTGGTCTGATGGGGTTGGGTTAGTTTAAGTTAGGTTGGGTTCGTTTACGTTAGATTTGGATATGTTAGATTAGATTAGGTTAGGTTATGCTAGTTTAGTTTAGTAAAGTTAGTTTAGGTTAGGTCAGATTACGTCAGATTAGGTTAAGTTAAGTTAGGTTAGGTTATAATGTTAAGGTGGTTAATCCTTAGGTAAAATAAGCTGGGATTTGTAATCTTCAGATGATCCCAGATTCCTTTCCAGAGACCCCGCACCACAATGTCCTCTGGTGGTAGAATATTGCCTAGTTAAGGTCGTCTACGTGTATGTGTGTGCCACTTTATCTCTCTGTCTCAAGCTAAACTCAACCAGGTAGGTATACAGTCTTACACTTACCAGAAATATTTATCCTACGAAACTCAATGAATTTGGGTCGGATAGGTTGAGCGATAGACTGCTTGATAGACTAACTGGCAGACTGTGTGATAGACTGCTTGGTAGACTGACTGACAGACTGCCTTATAAGACTGTCGAATTGCTACATCACTGCAGTCTTTATTTATTGGCTGACGTGTTTGTCAGGTGCCCTGGCGGAGGAGGACGTCTGCAAACAATGAACGTTCAGCAAAATGTTATGAGTCTCGTGCCGGCGCGGAGTAGTTCCTGTGGGAGGGAATAAATGTGTTTTACCTCATGTGTGCGAATTTTGTATGGATTTATGACTCATTTTGCTGGGGTAGTGACTCGAATCCAGGTAAAAAAGTCACAGGTAAAAACGTCACAGAAAAAGTCACAGGAAAAAAAGTCACAGAAAAAAAGTCACAGGAAAAAAAGTTTACAGGAAAAAAAGAAAAGTTAACTATCGAATTCTCACATTTTTTAAGGTTAATATGTCAATCAGTTTCAATAAAGGAAAATGCAGAACTGATGGTAACCTAACCTAACCTAACCTTTATTACCGGCCACCATAAATTAATTGTGACTTTTTTTCCTGGGACTTTTTTTCCTAGCCAAAATTGTGACTTTTTTTCTGACTTTTTTTCCTGTGACTTTATTACCGGCCACCTTCAAAACAATAACCCATCTTCCTAGCTAGCTAACCAGGGTCACCTGAATCAATACATTTCGTGAATCGGGTAAACCTAAAAGGTACTCACATTATATCCCTCCCTGTGAGGAGGTGACACCTACACGCACCCACTTAACTCCAAAACCAAACTGTGTTTTTCAAACTGCGTCGCCCACAAAGGGACGCTACCTTTTCATGACGTCACGTCTCACAGGTTCTCTTATTGGTTCAGGCCAAAGGCATTCACCCTCACAGGTCCTTGAGATTGGCTCGAGCCCCCAGGCGGGAAACACTTATGACATTGTTACAACAGTGACTCACCTTGACTGGGGGCAGTGAGTCACCTTGACGGGGGGGCAGTGACTCGCCCTGGCGGAGGACAATGACTCGCCCTGACGGAGGACAATGACTCACCTTGACGGGGATACAGATGAGGATGAGGAGGAGGTCAGCGCTGGCCAGGGAGGAGAGGAAGACGTTAGTGGTGGTCTTCAGTCGTCGGTAGCGACAGATAGTGAAGATGATGAGAGCGTTGCCTACCACCCCCACCACGTAGGTTACGACGTACACCACCAGCGGCGGTGCCAGCTGACCCCAGAAGAACGTTTCCAACGCTTCATCATAGTTATAATCGTATTCTGATATGTTCCCGCTCACGTTCTGCGCCGAGTTGTTTAACTGGACGTCCCAATCAAGGGACTCACATTCTGAATCATTTACAGTCGCAATTTTGGTGGTTTCGTTCCAGAGGGAGTCCCAAGTGACAGGGACGGTAGAAATATAGTTGGACTCGTTCGTGTCTGCTGGATGCTGCGGTGTCCAGCTGGTATTGGAAAAGTTCTTGCCCTGCCACGGGTTCCAGGTTGCGCTTTGAGGTGAACTCCTGTGGCTGTGAGACGTCCAGGACTCCGCAGCAGCACCCACAGATGACTCAGTAGCTGTGAACGTCGTCGTCATTTCTTAATATTTTTATCGTGAACTTTTTTTTACATCCAAGTTCAAAAGTTCAACATCGTCGGCCCCTGTGTTAGTACCGAAGCTAATTTCATCTTCATTAAGAATGTTTACACGAGCCGCAAGGGAGTTTAAATGTTGAAAAATTTCCCCAAAACTTTTAAGTTATTTTTATAATGTGCTTACGTGCTTTCAACGAGTAAGACCTTTAAGTATCGTTAATTTTATCTTATATTTCTTCACTAGACAATAACTTTTGAAAACTAGGGAGACTTGTTTGTGTGTATTTGTGTGCTTTGACAACTAAATTCTTTAAGCACTTACTGTAAATAGAATAATTCACTAGATAATATATATTAATATAAAAGGAAATTAGTTCTTGTCACTACGTTTGTGTAAAATTTCAGAAGACTACCAAGAATTTTTAAATGTTCTATACACTTACATAGTATAAGTGTACATTGAGATGAATAAGCATTAAATATTCTACTTATCTTTCTTTTTATTTTATTTCATCGAATTTCACTGTTTTCCTCTTAATAATCCATCTGCTCTATTTAATATGTCTTGTGGCCTCTCTTACTTCACAATCAAATTTACATTTTCTTTATTACTTTTGATCCTCATTTGACCAGTGGCACATCTCCACTCCCTCAGTCTGAAAAGAAGAAAAATAGATATTACTAAACACACAGTATAAAGGAGCTGCCATATTACATACATACATACAGCAGTGAATATAATACAGTAGATATTGTAGTGGAATTCTCCCCTACAAACGCTGTTTGTCGCTACCTGGCCGACCCCACCTATTCCCCAGTGTATGCCTCGTGACCTAGGTCAACCAGCGCCGCCATACACCACGGAGCGGGGGTCAACTACTAAGCCACGCCTACCCCCGCTATTTAAGACCTGACCTCGCGGTGATCTGCCTCTCGCTCTCTCGCTCTCTCTCTACCAACAGCCACAGCCAGCAACACCTCCTCCACCGCCGCTGCCTGGCGGCCCTTCGCTCCTCCGCCTGCCTGGCGGCCCACACACCTCCGCCGCTGCCTGGCGGCCTTCCCTCGCTCCTCTGCCTGCCTGGCGGTCCTCTCTCCCGCTGGCGAGCATGGCGACCCACAAGCTGTCGTCCTGTGAGCATCCTCACCAACCAGCTCTCTCTACATCACGCTTGTAACCACGCTGCCTTCCCAGCACCAAGCTGCATTGTACATTCAATACAACATGTATATAGAGAGCACATTGTGAGTTTCCTTTCTCCATCCCATCCTGAGTGAACCAAACATCTCATACCCCACAATATCCTTGGAAATGAACAATATCGAGTGTAGGCTGTTGTCCGAGTTAATTAAAACGTCTATATAGTAGAGATTCTGACTTCTCACTCCAATAGACCTCAGCTTAGTGTACACAATCAATTGGTGTAAAGTTATGTTATCAGTGTGGAGATGAAGGATTCTCTTTATATACGTTTGTGAACTGTAGGTGAGGAAGTGAGGGTGTGGGGTCAGGGGCAGATTAACTGTACTGGGGCCTGAGGCTAATTTTATTTGTGTAACAATTTTTCAGAGATTTTTGTTTACAATAAACACACATGTGCAGTGCGATGTTTAGGTTAAGTGAAAACAACACATAAAAGAACCAATAACACAAGATAAATTACAGTTCGCTGAAACAAAACACGATAAGACAAAATTTACATCAGGGCAAACTGTGTGGGTCCCTAGCACAGGACCTCACACCCCAGACCACACTTGTGTGAAGTGTTGTTTGTGTTGTTTTACTGATATTCTGTTGTTTTCTGTCACTTGTCTTTCTTTACTGATATATATATATATATATATATATATATATATATATATATATATATATATATATATATATATTTGTATATATATATACACTCTGGTTTATATACCAACTATATTACTGGTTTATACACTACTAAAGAAGACATTCCGAAAAAAACGGATCACACGAAGATTATAATTATCCCTACAGCTACTAACACTGTCGTGAAAATTAACACGGCAAATATATATACAATTAGGAAAAATTAGTAGAATATACCTGTAAATGTTCTTTACACAATGTATTAAATAATTAAGTAGCTTAAATGCATATGTAGTACATAATAACTCGGACGAGTTGACAAAAGAAGTGAATTTAAATGACCCGGGTGCTCGAGTTACTAGCAATTCAGAAACTTTGATTTGGGCGTAATGTGAGAAAATTTATCTCCTTAACTGAGATTTGTCTATTTACCAAATGTTAATATAAAATTACCCAGTAGTAAATTAATAAAATTACCAATTATAAATAATTATAGCTGTTCAGTAGAGGAGAACCATATTGCGATTAAGTATTTTCCCGGGTAAACGGGTCAGGTGAGAGAAAAGACAAGAACATAGGTAAGAACATAAGAATCAGTGCCGGATTTAGACCTGTGGAGGCCCATGGGCAGCCTCTTCCTCATTATAACTACCCAAGAGGGTGGGGTGGCGAGTGAAGCGAGCCTAAACATCTGGGAGTTCGGGGGGGGGGGGGGGGGGGGGGGGGGGGGGGGGAGGGCGCTCTAAGTCCCCGGCAAAATTTTGAAATTTGAACACTTCTTTGGAGAATTTTGAAGCCATATGCAGTTATATTGAGGAAATTAGAATATTGAGAAATTTTTAATGAACTGTATATTTATTGATAGTGTACAAATTCCCAACACACACACACAAAAGTGAGACATGACTAGTCATTCATGTGGTTTCAAGTCGACCAGCCCTGATATAGCTACTACCGCACATGTGGAGGCCCCTGGGCAGCTGCCCACTCCTGAATCCGGCCCTGATAAGAATGAAGGAAATTGCAGCGGGCCTGTTGGACCAACCCCCATCGCACATATATCCATCCAACCTCTGTTTGAAGCTATCTAGTGTATTCGAGTCATTGATGATGTTTGGTAACTTGTTCCACTCATCCACTATTATATTTCCAAACCAATGTATACCTATCTCGCGCCTAAATCTAAATTTCTCTAATTTAAATCCATTGATACAAGTTCGCTCCCGGTTGGATAGTTTGAGTACCTTTGATATATCACATTTGTTTAGCCCTGACTTCCATTTATACACCTCGATTATATCGCCCCTCACTCTACGTATCTCGAGGGAGTGCAAATTAAGATGCTTTAACATTGTCCCTGTACTCAAGATTCCTAATGCCCGGAATTAGTCTTGCCATTCTACCCTGAATTAATTCTAGGGATTCTTTTTCCATTCTGTCGTACGGTGACCAGAACAGAACCGGTAATCAAAGTGAGGTCTTACAAGTGCAATATATAGCTATATGATAACCTCGCTAGTTTTGTAATTAACACTCCTTTGCATGAACCCAAGTACTTTGTTAGCCTTGTTTCGAGCAAATATAAACTGTTGACTAGGTGTGGGAGGCTTGAATAATAGACCAGGTTGCTTGCAACCAGGTGACTGGCAACCGGGAGCTGCCACAGACAAGCTCCCACCTCCACATATGGGAAAACATATCGTACGATGGTACTCCATTTCACAATCTCACATCTCCTCCCCCAAAGTTAAAAGGAAATGACAATGCACATTTGAACTAACAAAAGGAAAACAATGCATTAATAAAAACAACAATGCAGGAAAAAACAGTCAAACAAAGAGACACACAGGAGAAAAAAAAAAAACCTCAAAACCAATTTTACACCACATACACTGCTCGTAGTCAGCCAACCAGCCCGGGGGCCTACAGCCTCTCCCAGGCCTGGCCACGCCCGACTGGGGAGGGGCCTGGGGTGAGAACGAGGGCGCGGGTACGGAGGGCACAGCAGAAGGGGGGCCAGGAGGCATAGCTTGATGCACCACTGGAGAATTAGGCACATGCGTGGTGCAGCTTCGCAGGTGGCGTCTGTTGCGGATGGACACCCTGCCACTGCCACTCAACCTGACGGCATACTGCCTGTGAGGGCGGGCTTCCACCACTATGCCTGTCCTGTCCCAGAGCTTGGTAGCTGCGTCCTGCACACGCACCTGCGTGCCCACGGCTAGTGGAGCCAGCTGGCGGAACACCTCCCCCCATGACAG
This sequence comes from Homarus gammarus, assembly GCA_958450375.1. Lineage (NCBI taxonomy): Eukaryota > Metazoa > Arthropoda > Malacostraca > Decapoda > Nephropidae > Homarus > Homarus gammarus. The sequence goes on along the minus strand of CAUDMG010003433.1, from coordinate 478,662 downwards.
AAGAACCCCGTCCTGGGTTTCGGCCAAGCGCACCTCCCTCAAACGAAGTGCCCGCCGCCAGTGCTGGTCCACCTTATAGTGCTGTTTGGCCACGGGAACTCCATCACGGAGCTGGCGGCTGGTGGCAAGTTGGGCTGGCGACTTGTTCACCCCCCTGCAGAGGCGTGTTCAGGTACTGGAGGAGGGCCTGGGATGTCCTATCGCAGTTCAGGCTACCCCCGGGCCCAGTGTTATCCCTGAGGAGCCTCTTGGCGGCCTTGACCCCTCCAGCCTCTGCCCTGCCATTGGACTGGGGGAAGTGGGCCGACGAGAGGCACACCTCGACCCCCCATGATTTGAGGAAATCTGTCATCTAAAGGCTGGCGAGGTTGGTGCCTCCATCCGTGGAGATCTGCTCAGGTGTCCCCTACCTCGTGGAGTAACCCCGCAGACGGGCGATGATTTTTCCAGAAGTGGCCTCGTTGGGGAAGTGGGCGATCTCCAGCCAACCTGTGAGTCGGTCAGCATATGCTAGGTACGTGTGGCCCTGCAGGTGGAACAAATGGGCCACCACTTGTTGAAAGGGATAGTCTGGCACTGGGATCAAGACCAACGACTCCGGAGGCTGGGAAGGGGCGTGGGTCTCGCAAGCAGCACACCGGGACCGATGATACTGCAGGTCACCCTCCATGCCAGGCCAATAGACAGACTGTTGGGCCCGCCTGAGCATTGAGTCGAGGCCCTGGTGCCCCACGTGCAGGTTTACGGCGACCCGGTGGCGGAGGGGGTCGGGGATGACAAGACGCATGCAGCCCTGGTCAAAGGTGTAGGTGACCAACCCCTGACCACAGCCAACCTGTCCCTCACCGAGAAGTACGGGTGCAGACAGGCCACCTCCTGTGACTTGTGGGGGCGCCAGTTGCCCGCCAGCACCCTCGACACTAGAATCTGGTATACTGGGTCGTCCGCAACCTCTTTGCACACTGTGTCTTCGTCCATAGTGATGCACCCATCCTGATCCAATGCTGCAATTGTGACTGCACACACTGCAGCGCACAGGTCCTCTTCTTGGTTCTTGTACTCCGCGTCGGGCGCCGCTTTGCGGGAGGGGAAGCGGGATTGGGCGTCAGCTGCACAGTTCCGCTTCCCTGGCAAGTACTTGACCGTGAACCGGCACTGCAAGGTCTTCTCCCTGAGCCTGAACAGGCCCGGATTAGCCACATCCGTGAGGGCTCTGTCCCCTAGCAAGCCAACTAAGGGGCGGTGGTCCGTCACCAGAATGAGCTTCGGGCAGCCAAGGAGGAACAGCCTGGCCTTGCGCAGGCACCATACCACAGCCAGGGCCTCCCCTTCTACTGCAGCGAAGCCGGCCTCGGCCGTGCTCAGATGTCGGCTACCTCACAGAGCTAACCGCCACCCTCCCCTGCAGCAGAAGGGCGTCTCTGGAGAAGCACAGGCACAGTATTGTTGCAGGACGACTAAGCCGATGCCCTCCCTGCTCCAATCCGTGACAGCTGCCGTAGGCCTGTATTTATCGTAGTACATCAAGCCGTCCCTGGCCAACTGACAGATGGTGTCCTGGGCTTGGCGAAACTTGAGCCGCAGCTGGTCGTCCCATTACACCCGCTTGCCCACTGGCTTCTTGAGGAGCTCACGGAAAGGCTCCATCACAGGTGCAGTGGCAAGGAAGTGAGCCAACTGGTTAACCAGGCCGTGCCAGGACCTGATGTCAGTGATTGATGGCTGATCAGGCATGGGGAAATCTTTGATGGCTGACAGACGTTGGGCAGTGGGCTGGTAGAGGTCCCACCCCAGGAGGAAAACACACAAACTGGGCTTCTCTCCTGCAGAACAAAAACTTTTCTGGTTTCAGTGTGATACCTGTGCGAGTGCAGGTCTCCAGAAAATCGTACGTGTGCCAGAACGCCCCCTTCACACTAGAGTCATAGAGAAGAGTGTCATCCACGCACTTGTACTTGCGGGGCACATCCTGAATAGCGTCGTCAAACCTCTTGGTGTAGGCATCTGACTCTGAACATGTCCCATGGGCGTCCTGCAGTATCGAAAACGGCCCCACGGCGTGACGAACATGGTCAGGCGTCTACTCTCCTCCTCTAACTCCACCTGATGAAGTCCCCAGAAGGAGTCGGCGACGGTTTTGAACGAATGCACTGGCACCCCAGACACCATGTCGAATGGTGCAGGTGTGTGGTGCGTCTCCCTCAGACAGCTTGCATTGAGGCGTTGGAAGTCTACAGTGCGCCTGGGCTGACCGTTTTTCTTGGCCACCACGACCATTCTGGCGCACCACTCCATAGCCTCACCAGCAGGCACTGGCTGGATGACGCCTCTCCTGACGTCCTCCTCCAACTGGGCCATCACCTCCGCTTCCCAGCGTTTCGGAACTGGAGCGGGTGTGTGACAGGCGTAGGGGGTCGTGCCGGGCGTCATGTGGATACGGTGAGGGGGACCAGTCATGACTGGCAGTGGGGACCTGCTGGTGTTGAATGCAGTCGATGAAAAGTGCGTGAGCAGCCATGCCTCCAACCTGGCCACATTCTCCTCCAAAGGAGGCAAGGGTATCTCAACTGGCCTAGGAGGGAGACGACTGCTCTCAGGTAAAGGGTTCGGAGGTAGGTCGTCGGCAGTGTGCCGCTCCCCCCACGCAGCCACAGCACGCCTATGGAGCAGGAAGTCGACAGGCACCAAGTTGAGGCACTTGCAGGCCTCCAATGACAGGTAGAGGGCCTTGGCTGTCTGCACGAAGTAGACCTCCTGGACGGTGGACTCCTCGCCCACACTGAGGCGGCAGGGGGCGGACCCCAGACACTTGAGCTGTTTGTTCGCCAAGTCCCTCAGGCCATTATGAGCCCGAAGTTGCCCCGGACACAAACCAATGTCCCGGAGCAGGGATGCCCCTGCCACACACACCATAGCACCCGTGTCAGCCACAGCCAGCACAGGGGTGGTGGGGGAATTGTCCCCAGCCTGGGTCACGAACACTTGTAACCTGGAGTGGCGGGATAGCTGGGCTGTTGCCACTGTGACAGCACCTGACACATCCACAGAAGCACTTAGGACTGACTTACTCTTACAACACCTATTGAAGAGACAAACCTTAGAGCAATTGCGACATGTGGCCCCACTTGCAGGGCAGTTACTTTTACCAGAGGCATGTGTCATGCCGCAGTTCCCACAGTGCGCAGACTGGGGTGTCCAGGTCGGGCGCCAGCTACCTCAGACTCACCGGTGCCGTCATCACCAACCGCCGCTGCCTCCGCGGCTGTTCCCACCACTACCTGGCCAGACGTACGACACAATACCCAGCATCTCTCACTGCTGCCTCAATTAACGTACACTTGTTTCTAAGTACTTCAACACTCTTATAACTCGAGTACCCCTGGAAAATTTCCCTTTTCAACACTTGGTTACTCAGGCCCACCATAACTTTACGTAATAGCATGTACTCAGAGAGGTTGTTATCACAGGTGAGACATTTAAATTCACATTCCACTGCCTCTGCGAAGCATCGTTGAAAATACCTTTTCATAGGCTCCTCTTCACCTTGTTTGCTGTTGAAAAACTCGTTCCATTTCACAGCTTGGTTTGACGATTGAAGAACCACTCCACTGATGGCGTCCAGGGCTTCTTTGGGCAAGAGCTGCTCCCACTGACCGCTGGGATATCTCGAGTCAATCACCCTTTGGAGTGCAGGGACGCAGTTCAGGCGAATGTGGAGTGTGGCCACCAGTTGTGACCACCCGTTCAACAGCACCCATGACTCAATGGACCGCCTCCATGTCCTAAACGCCGCTGCTGGCATTTCTGCCTCACACTTCTCTGGAGCAACCGCTGCTGAGGGCTTCATGACCGGCATGGGAGCATGACCGTGGCCGCCAGTAGCTAGAGACGCCATCTGAGCCATCAATGTACTCATGGTCTGTTGCTGGGTGCACCTGGTTTTCCCGGGTGGTGTAGAGATGCCCTGGCGTCCACTTGAGGGCGTCGAGAATCGTGGACGTGTAGGGGCCATGTTGCCGTTCTTGTCAGGTGCTGTTATGGGTTGTTGGGCCTTGGCATCCTACTCACTGTGCCAGGTGGGAGGTTTGAATAATAGACCAGGTTCCTTGCAGACTTTACTACTCCAGCGTCAGATGGTGACTGGCTACCGGGCGCTGCCACAGACGAGCTCCTACCTCAACACATGGGAAAACATATCGTACGATGGTACACATTTCACAATCTCACACTAGGTTTAGCATTCCTACTTATCATTACTTCTAAATCTTTCTCACAGTCGGAGTTCTCTAAAACAAAGTTCATCTGATATCTTGTTTCTCTGTTAACATCTGCCATTTTTCAGACCATGTGAAAAATTTGTTTAGATCTTCCTGTAGTTTTGCTTAGTGCTCGTCAGATTTAATTACATGCCTTATTATAGTGTCGTCAGCAAATTTACTTATGTTGCTGTTGATGCCTACATTTTTGTCGTTTATGTATATTATAAATAGTAATGGTCCAATTGGATTTGTGCAGTAAATGTTTATTCTCTGTTTCCTGTCCAGTAACCACGCCCTAATCCATTTTAGAATATCTCCTCCAATTCCATGAGCCTCTTTCGTGAGGGACTCCGTCGAAGGCTTTGCTAAAGTCGAGGTATACCACATCATAATCGTGCCCGTTATCCACTGATTCGAAAACAGTTGAAAAGAATGTTAATAGATTAGTCAGACATGAGCGCTTCCTTGTGAAGCCATGTCAGGAATCATTGATCAACTTGTGCTTCTCCAGGTGATTTTGAATAGAGTTTGAAATTATTTCTTCCAACAATTTGCCTACAATTGTTGTTAAACTGACTAGGTGGTAGTTAGAGGATAGTGATCTATTTCCCTTCCTGAAAGTCGGTATCACATGTGCTATTCCCCAGGATTCTGAGTTTTCTGTATGGTATGTTCTGCCTTTGCGGATTGAATCATTCATTATTTAAATTGTTATGATACTCGTCAACCTCATTTCAAGATCAGGTCATCCTCAACCATCATATTTTGTGAGGTTATCGTTGTCAGGTCACCACGTAAAGTAAGGTCGCTCTCTGTGGGTACATCGTGTGAACTCACCTCACGTGAGGTCAGGTAATTCACCCCCAAACGTGATACCCCTTCTCTCAACTGTCTTTTCAACCTATCAAAGTTTGCCCATCGGAAATCTGGGACTTAAATGAAATTTTCTTTGTGACTGATATTAAGTTCTACTTTGAATCTCACTTCTTTGTGATCACTGTTACTTAGTTCGTTCCCAACCTCGACATTACTAATATGTTTTTCTCTGTTTGACAGAACTAAATCGAGTACTGTATATTATTACCCCGGGTGGGTTCGGTTATCTGTTGGCTTAGAAAACAGTCCTGAACTGTTTCATATAAACCATCTGATTCAGAGTTACCAGTAAGGTTGGTCCAATCAATTTGACTAAAGTTAAACTCGCCTACTATACAGACTTTTCTATGTCTGGATGCCATATGTATTTCATCCCGAATAAGTTACCAATCAACTCTATCAAGATTAGGAGGTCTATATATTACTCCTATGATATACTTTTACGAATCATCAGTTAATTCTATCCAAATTGTTACTGTATTCAGTTCAGTTTTTATTTCCTTATTGATTCCACACCTAAAATTATCCCTGACATAGATTGCTACCCCGCCTCCTTTCCAAATCTTCCTAACAGTATGAAATAATTTATAACCATTAATTTGATATTCGACAGGTAACTCACGTGAGTCTAAGTTTATCCATGTTTCGGTGAATGCTATGATATCGATATTTTAAGTAAATACCAAAGCAGTTGATATCATCCATTTTATTTCTCATACTTCTACTGTTTGCATAGTAGACATTTTAGTTAGTCGTAATCTGAGTCCTCTCTCTGTCGCGCTTAGGTTTTAACTCTGATTAATTTAGCTTTATCATCATTCCTAGCACAATTTCTTTGTCTCCCTGTATCCACTGCAGTTTCCCCTATCCCTGTGTTCACATGTTCCCCTCGCAGTTTAAAGATTTCGACATCATTTGAACTGCCCCCTGCTAGAGAGCCAATCAAGGCAGCCACCTCATCCCTAGATAAAGGCATTCCACCACGAGCATAAAGGCCCCTTCTGCCATAGAAGTTGTCCCAGTTGTCAACGAATGGGATTTATACCGCCTTGCAATATCTGTCAAGACGCCTATTGGCACTAACTGCCCATGACAAACATTCATTGGCAGCTCTTCTTCCAGGCAGGACACCACTCCGTTCATCCTAATTTGGTGAAAAGCTACCTTGAATTTATCAAGGAGATTTTCACCCCATCATCAGCCAATTTCATTGCCTCCTGCACTGAGGCAGATTATGGGTTTGTTCCTATTACCAGACATGATAATGTCCATCCTGTCTACTATATCACCCACCCCAGCTCCTGGCAAACACACTCGAATTCGCCTAGTTCTGTCTTTATTACACAACGCTCGATCTAGGTACTTTTCCTGAGAATCCTCAACAATTAAGGTCTTAACTGTTTTACCATCCATTTCGTCCACCAAAGGACACTTAGCAGTTGCTGCTGCTTTATTGGCTTTTTTTACCAGTCTTGTCATTCCTCTTTGCTACCGACCATCGGTTTGTGTTGTCATCAGACACAGACTTTCCCTGTCTCACATCTACCTCCTTTATCCTTGCAATCATTTCCTTCAAGCCCAAGTTTTCGCCCTCGACCTTCTCTAGCTCAGCCTTCAGAGAGGCACAGTAAGCACTAGACATGGTTGCACTGTCAGTTAATCCCCGGGAGCTAATCTGCCGCTACCGTTCTTCTAGCGAGGTCAGCACGCAACTACCCTAAATGTTAGGGCCAAACCAACTAACCAACTAAATTATCCCTGTGGATAACATCGGTGACGATATTTAGGCAGGATTAGATTCCTGAAGTCTAAGTTTTTATCCAGATAGCATAACGAGGCTACTTTATCTTTTTTATGATGATTGTGCATTTCTGGACCGCTGAGCTGGTGTTATTTTACTCCATCACAGCTTGGATGCCTGGTTAATGGTCATTCTTCTACTATGACTTATGCACGCAATAAATAAACTACTGTAGATGTACTGTAAAATTGGTTGTATGAAGGATTTGGACCATTTAAAAGGTATAAATGTAGTTGATACGTCTGCTAGGTTTGGAGTCGTCCAGCTCCTTCCAGACTCCAGTGCTGAAGGCGTCTCTGTATTATCGTCTCACATGGCGAGTCTCGGCGGCTACCCTGTCTGACGTCATTACGTGACCATTCTCGAACGAACATATCTTTGACGTCATATTGCTTTCTCCTAAACTACAAAACTATAAATCTTTATATTTGCTAATTTTACTATTTTACTTTGAGGTATTTTTTTATATTGATATTTGGTAACTAAATAAATCTTAGTATTGGAGATAGATTTTCCCACATAAAGCCAAAACTAAGTTCTGTGAAGACATACCCTGTGAACAGTGTTGTGGAGATTTAGTGGTTATTATAGAACACTACAGTGCACAAGTGTGTTTCTGTGACCTGGTGGAAATCTACCTGCCTGTTGTTTGTCTGTACACTGATACCGATCGTCGGGAAATTACCGGAGACTGGCGGGACAGCCAGTGGTGATTCGACGACACTTGTGATATATCTACTGTGTGCATACGACCCGGGCCGCTCATAACCAGCGGTGGAAGCTGAGAAGCGGTGAAAGGAGGGTCGTAACAACAGTATGAGGTTTTATTTACTAATATCAGCAGGGTATTTTATTGAATTAGTTCATAGATTACTCCTGATTAGTAGTCATATAGAAAGTGTATTTTAATTTTCAAAAATAGTATCGTGTGTCAGTGGTGAAATTATTTAAAACTGCGATAGAGAAGGACCTCGTCTTTTTACCTCGCATAATTATATGGGGCTGCTGCAGTCGTTTCACAAATAACTATTACCGACATGCAACAAATTTTTTGACAAACACTACGTGGTGGGTGTTTGGTTTGGTTAAGCAAGGTTCGGTCAGCTTAGCGTTTGGGTTTTTAATAATAAAGTGAAATAAGCTGTGGGTAAATCTTCTAGTGCAGGGGTTCTCAACCAGGGGGGAATTCCCCCCAGGGGGGGGAATTTAGGTTTTCAGGGGGGGGGGGGGGGGAAACTGATTCGGGAGCAAGAGATATGTTCGATGAGAAATCAATCACAGAATTTTGGCCCTTGATGTGCGATTCCTACCCAAAAGTGGCAGAAAGAGCTATCCGTGCATTGCTTCCGTTTGTGTCGACATATCTTTGTGAGTCAGGCTTTTCAACTCTGTTGCAAATTAAAACGAAGCAACGTAGTAGATTAGAGGTAGAAAATGACCTGCGTTGTGCCCTTTCAAGCACTCCTCCGAGTATCCCAGAATTGGCGAAGAAAAAACAATCACAGGTTTCTCATTGACTGTAATCTTCATCTGAATAAAATGAATTACAAATTTACAATATCCTGGTATTCTATTGAACTTTTTGTTTATTGCATTATGCTTCAGTTTGGTCTGTTAAGTAATTCATTATAAATAAAAAAACTATTTTACTTTTATTCAAGTTTTATAAATCCATCAACATTTTCAACTGGCATTTAATTTGTAAAACTCCACTATAAAAATAACCCATGTAAAATTGTAAATGTATATGTACTAATATGGAAAAAATAAAGGATTTTCAGTATTATGTGCATATTATTTGGAATGCACTTTTTGAGGCAGACAATCTTGGAAAGGAGGGGGGAATGACATTCTGACATATGGTGAAAGGGGTGCATGGGGCAAACAAGGTTGAGAACCACTGTTCTAGTGATAAAGAAAGTGCGCTAGATGCCATTCACAATGTTACGCAAAGCCTATCCAAGACACTACGAGTTTTCTTTTCACGTGTGATAGTCGCTGTTGATGTGGTAGGTGTGATATGGCTGGATAATTCTTTGGATAACTGGGTCATGCACACCGTTTTTATCTTCGAAGTTGGAACTAAAACATTTCCTCTTAAACTGTAAGACGTCTGCCAGAAGCTGCCATCCATCAACCTGACTATTGTGAAAACCCAGACAAGATAAAGATTATGTGAGTTTTCGTTGTTATGACTCCAGATGTTAAGTTAATTTTGGCTACATGTAAACTAATATATGACCTGGGTTAGGTTAGGTTAAGATAAGAGACTTGGTACGGTAGGTTAGGTTAGGTTGTTAGGGTAAGATAGGCTAGATTTAGATAGATCAGGCTAAGGTAGGTTATGATAAGTTAAGCAAGGTAATGTTAGGATGCCTTAAGCTTGGTTATATTAGATTAAGATCTATTAGGTTAGGTTACATTACACGATGCCGCACATTTCTCTCCACAATAAAGTTCAATTAATCCACAAAAGTTATGTCTTGCATCTCCGCCAATAACTTGAAGGGAGGAAGAGCAATGGAAGGAGAAAGAGAGAAAAAAGGGAGGGAGGAGATTAAAAAGAGAGGAAGGGAAGAGGGAAGGAAGGGAGATTGAGGTATTTAGAAGACAAATCGGCCGGCAACGGATGGTGTCGCCCTGACCACAGCCGGCCAACATCACCCTCACATTACCGCCTCCCCTCACACACACTTCTTTCCCCTCCCACACACTTCTCTCCCCTCCCACACAATTCTCTCCCCTCCCACACACTTCTCAACCTTCAGCCCCCACATTATCGCCTCCCACACACTTCTTAGTATACTGTACTCAAAGGTCCACCGTTCGTCTTAGAGGTTCGTTCGTGGAATAATACTCGCTAGCTGAAGATCTGAAGTGAATGTGGTTGGTTAAATTAAACTAAAACACAAGAAATAAACCCTCTGAACCCATGATATGAGCAACTGATAAGACATGATAAAACGCAAAATAAACCAACTAATCTTCTAATTCAAGTATGAGTTTAAGGCATATGAGACAGAAAATTAAAACTCTTATGAATATATCATATTATTCCTTTTGGCATTGACTCTAAAATTAAATAGAGTCTGATACTGACTCTAACAGTGACTCGACTTTCTGTGACGCCCGACTCTAACAGTGACACCTAGCTAACAATAACGCTCGACTCAAGTGACACCTGACCCTACAGTAATAGTGATACCTGACTATAACAGTGACGCCCGACTCTAACAGTGATGCTTGACTAACAGTAACGCCTGACTAACAGTGATGACTGACTTACAGTGACACCTGACTAACAGTGACGCCTGACTAACAGTGACGCCTGATTAACTGTGACGCCTGACTAACTGTGATGCCTGACTAACAGTGACCGCTCGACTTTAACAGTGACGCCTGACTAACAGTGACGCCTGACGAACAGTGACGCTTGACTAACAGTAATGCCTGTCTAACAGTGACGCCTGACGAACAGTGACACTTGACTAACAGTAACGCCTGACTAACAGTGACGCCTAACTCTAAGTGACTCCTAACTCTAACAGGGACGCCTGAGTAACAGTGACGCCTGACGAACAGTGACGCTTGACTAACAGTAATGCCTGTCTAACAGTGACGCCTGACGAACAGTGACACTTGACTAACAGTAACGCCTGACTAACAGTGACGCCTAACTCTAAGTGACTCCTAACTCTAACAGGGACGCCTGAGTAACAGTGACGCCTGACTAACAGTGACGCCTGACTAACAGTGACGCCTGACTCTAAGTGACTCCTAACTCTAATAGTGACGCCTGACTAACTTTTACTTTTTACTTTTATCCTCTTCGCCACTGATCGGCTTGCTAGCCGCTTGGGCGATCGGTCACGTCTCTTTTCCTTTATATTCTTCACCAAAAGGTCGGCTCGCTAGCCGCCCGGGTGATCGGTCACGTCTCTGTCACGCACTGTTGGCAAATATTGGGCATGCACCGGCTCCTGAATGTACCTGAACCCGCTCCAGTGTTGGTCAAGTCTGGTCTTGAAAGAGCTCACACTCGGTGCCGTCACAACACTCTCTGGTAGATTGTTCCAAGAGTTTACAACCCTCACTCCGAAAAAGTTTGCCCTCACGGTTTTCTGGACTTGCGGCTTCTTCAATCTTGAGCTGTGACCCCTTGTGGGGCGAGCGTCCGCCAGCTCCAAGTAAGGACACTCAACTGAGTAGTGCCCCCTGAGATGCTTATAAACCTCAACTAGGTCCCCCCTTGCCCGTCTGTAGTATAAGCTAGGCAAGTTCAGGCGCTCCAATCTCTCAGGGTAGCTGAGGTGCCGAAGTGCAGGCACCAGTTTGGTGGCCCTCCTTTGAACATTTTCAACCAACTGACAGTCCCTAGCATATCTCGGGGACCAGATGGGGTGACAGTACTCCAGATGGGGAAGCACTTCACTCCTGAAGATCGTCACGAGGGACGGACCGTCTAGATATCTGAACGACCTTCTTATAAGACCCAATAATTTATTTGCCTGATTTACCTTCTTCTCACAATGGCCCGAGAACTTCAGCTCATTGTCAACATACACACCTAGGTCCTTCTCACACACAGTCTCAACTAGTACATTTTCTTCATCCCGTTGGGACATATGGTACGCCTCCTTACCGTTGGTACGCCCCAGGTGCATCCTCTTACACTTCGTGACATTGAATCTCAGCAGCCATTCCTTCGACCATTCCTGGAGCCTAACAGTGACGCCTGACTCTAAGTGACTCCTAACTCTAACAGTGACGCCTGACTAACAGTGACGCCTTAATAAAATGACTCCTGACTCTAACAGTGACACTTGCATCTAATAGTTAAGCCCGGCTCTAACAGTGACACCTAACTCTAACAGTGACTCCTGATTTTGCAGTGACACCTGACTCTAACAGTGACGCTTGTCTCTAATAGTGACATCTGACTCTAACAGTCGCTCGAAACTAGTTGACGCCTGACTAAAAATGAATAACAGGAGACAGCAGTGGTAGAGTGTAAAAAAATGAAAGGTTACATAGAAATTGTGATTGGAATGATGCCAAAGCTAAATTAATCATGGAGTTAAAACCTAAAGGCGTCAAAGAGAGGACTCAGATTACGAGTAACTTAAATGTCTACTATGCAAACAGTAGAAGTATGAGAAATAAAATGGATGAAATCAGGGCGTTGGTATGTACCGAACAAATCGATATAATAGCATTCACCGAAACATGGATAAACATAGACTCACGAGAGTTACCTGTCGAATACCAAATGGCAGGTTACAAATTGTTCCATACCGAGAGGCAGATTAGGAAAAGAGGCGGAGTAGCAATCTATGTCAGGGATAATTTGAAGTGTGAAATCAATAAGGAAATAAAAACTGAACTGAAGACAGAAACAATTTGGATTGAATTAACCAATGGTAGGGAAAAATTAATCATAGGAGTAATATTATAGACGTCCTAATCGCAATAGAGTTAATAAGCAACTTATTTGGGATGAAATGCGCAGGGCATACCACACATAGTCTGTATAGTCGGCGACTTGAACTTAGGCAAATTAGATTCGACCAACCTTATTGGTAACTCAGAATCAGAGGATTTACTTGAAACAGTTCAGGACTGTTTTCTAAGACAACATATAGTCGAACCCACCCGGGGTAATAATATACTCGATTTAGTTCTGTTAAACAGAGAAAACCTTATTACTAATGTCGATGCAGGAAGCAAACTAGCGAACAGTGATCAGAAAGTGAGATTCAGAGTAGAACTTAATATCAGTCACAAGGAAAATTCCATTAAAGTCCCAGATTTCGGAAGGGCGAACTTTGATAGGTTGAAAAGGCAGTTGAGAGAAGGGGTATCACGTTTGGGAGTGAATTACATGACCTAACGTGAGGTGTCCTCACACAATATATCCACAGACAAAAAAACACAAAAATAGGATGAGGGTGTGTTTGCCAGGAGCTGGGATGGAGGATATAATTGACAGGATGGACAATATCTTGTCTGGTAATGGGAACAAACCCATTATCTGCCTCAGTGCAGGAGGCAATGATATTGGCCGGTGTAGGAGCGAGGAGTTTCTTGATAAGTTCAAGGCAGCTATAGATCATATTAGGTCTAAGGGAGGGATCCCTATCATATGCTGTGTCCTGCCTAGAAGGAGAGTTGGCAGTGAATGGTTGTCAAGGGCGGTTGGTGTCAACGACCATCTTGACAGATATTGCAAGTCAATATCGGTCCCATTCATTGACAACTGGGACAACTTCTATGGCAGAAGGGACCTTTATGCTAGGGATGGGGTGCACCTGTCTCGGGATGGGATGGCAACCCTGGCTGGGTCTCTAGAGGGGGCAGTTCAAAGGATATCGAAGACTTTAAACTGCTAGGGGAACATATGGGCACGGGGGTGGGGGAAACTGCAGTGGGAGCGGGTAAACAAAGTAAAAGATTACAGGGAAATAGTGTTAGGAATGATGACAAAACTAAGTTAAACTGGGAGTTTAAAACTAAACGCGGTAAGGGAGGACTCAGAACACGACTAACTTAAATGTCTACTACGCGAACAGTAGAAGTATGAGAAACAAAATGGATGATATTAGGGCCTTGGTATGTACCGAAGAAATCGATATAATAGCATTCACTGAAACATGGATCAACCTAGACACACGTGAGTTACCAGTCGAATACCAAATTGCGGGTTACAAACTGTTCCATACCGATAGGCAAACCAGGAAGGGAGGCGGAGTAGCAATCTATGTTAGGGATAATCTGAAGTGTGAAATAAATAAGGAAATAAAAACTGAGCGGAATACAGAAACAATTTGGATAGAATTAAGCGACGGTAGGGAAAAATTAATCATAGGAGTAATATATAGACCTCCTAATCTTGATAGGGTAGATGGGCAACTTATTTGGGATGAAATGGGCAGGGCATCGAGACATAGCAAAGTCTGTATAGTAGGCGACTTTAGCCAAATAAATTGGACTTACCTTACGGGTAGTTCAGAATCAGAGGATTATCTTCAAACAGTTCAGGACTGTTTTCTAAGTCAAAATATAGTCGAACCCACCCGGGATAATAATATACTCGATTTAGTTCTGTCAAACAGAAAATTCCATAAAAGTCTCAGATTTTGTCAGGTTGAAAAGGCAGCTTAGGGAAGGAAGCAATGACCCCCAATGGGTAAAAATTATTTAAGAAAGGTTCTAGGTAGGAGAAACAGTCGTGGTGACGTTTACCTCCAAGACTATTATAAAGTATTGGCCAGTAGGGTTAAGACAGAGATAAGAAACGCAAAGAATTATTGTTAGTTAAAATTAGCAAGAGAGGCGAAGTCAAACCCCAAGGGATTCTTTCAAATGTTTTAAACTAAAGGACGAGCCAAGATTGACCAATGCAGTCAGATTACGGCGAGCTCACTGATAACGACGGAGAAATGAGTAATAATCTGAACATAGATTTTTCATAAATTTTCACCACCGAGAATTTAAACATGATACTCGAAGCACAGAGATAGTGAAGAAAATAGATTAAGCGAGATAGTAGTGACTAGTATCGATGTTATTAAACAAATAGATAAACTAAAACCTAATAAGTCACCTGGTCCCGATGAGTTATTTGCCAGAGTATTAAAGGAATGTAAGGAAGAACTTAGTATGCCCTTAGCAAATTTGTTTAACATGTCATTAAAAACTGATGTAGTACCTGAATCCTGGAGGATAGCAAATGTGATACCGATTTTCAAGAAAGGAGATAGATCACTATAATCAAACTACTGTCCAATCAGTTTAACATTAATTATAGGCAATTTGCTGAAAGCAATAATCTCAAACTCAATTTTAAATCACCTTTAGAAATACAAGTTGATCAATTATTCCCAGCATGGCTTCACAAGTGGGCGTTCATGTCTAACAAATCTATTAATATTCTTTTCAATTACTTTCGAATCAGTGGATAACGACACGATTATGATGTGGTTTACCTCGACTTTAGCAAAGTCTTCGACAGTCCCCCACGAACGACTAAAACATAAAGTAGAAGCTCATGGAATTGGAGGAGACAATGTGAACTAGGTTAGGGCGTTTTTACAGGTCAGGAAACAGAGTCAGCATTCATAGCACTAAATCAGATTGGGGTAACCCACATAGATGTAGGCGTAAACAGCAACGTAAGTAAATTTGCTGACGACACTAAAATAGGGCGTGTAATTAAATTTGACGAGGGCTCTACAAAACTACAGGAAGATCTAAACTAAATTTTTCGCATGGTCTGAAAAATGGCAGATGAAATTTAATGTGGAAAACGTAAAGTACCTGGCCTTGGAGACGTAAATTGAGAAACCAGATATCAGATGAACAACGTTAATATAGACTATAGGGAAATCCGACTGTGAGAAATATTAGGAGTAATGATAAGTAGAAATCTTAAACCAAGACAACAATGCATATTTGCTCAAAACAAGGATAACAAAGTACCTGGGTTAATACAAAAGAGTGTTAGTTACAAGACTAGCGATGTTATCCTAAACCATATCTTGTGCTTGTGAGACCTCACATGGATTATGCAGTTCAGTGTTGGTCACCGTACTACAAAATGGATATCGAATCCCTAGAAGATATAAAGAGAAGGATGAAAAGACTAATCCCGGGCATTAGGAACCTTGAGTACAGAGACAGATTAAAGCATCTTAATTTGCACTCCCTCGAGATACGTAGAGTGAGGGGCGATATAATCGAGGTGTATAAATAGAAGTCAGGGTTAAACAAAGGCGATATTAAAAAAGGTACTCAAACTATCCAACCAGGAGCGAACTCGTAACACTGTTTTAAATTAGACAAATTTAGATTTAGGCACAAGATAGATAAACTCTGGCTTTAGCAGAGCGGATAACAGGTACAATCATGCAAATGATCATACAACTGAAGTTTGGTATGGACATTCAATATGGGTTACTTATAAAATATATCCAACTGTACATTAAAAATTCCAAGATGGCCGGCAAATTTGCCTAACTGATTTTTTTTTACATAATTATAATGATTTATTATTGGGCAATCTGTGCTCATAAGGTGTCTATTCCTATATTTTCAAGCAAGCTGGAACAGATTTTGATTGTTTTGGAACCCTCACATATGTCTTTATGAACAAAGTCACGGTTCTACACATACTTTTACTTCTTTTCATAAAAATAACTGTAAGTGACTCTTAGTTATACAATGAGAAACATGTTTATATCCTGTTCATGTCCCTGGCAGATATTGTTATAAGAATTCTTTCATATTTACAGCTGCTGGTATGTGCATCCACACAGAGGTGTGCAAGTGAGACCAGAGCTGTTCCATTTACATCACTGTCCACAGTCTTTCTTGAAAGAACACTTGGTCAGGTCTTGGCAGCTCGCTGCTATTGGTGGAAGGTCTGTCCAGTGTATTTGCTACATATCTCCTTTCTTTTTCCAGTCCCAGTTAGCAGGACTTGGAATGTCAGGCTGGTATATTGTTGCCTGACTCAAGATCATTCCAGCTTATTAGGCTGCACGTTTTACATGTTCCTTTAGGGCAGACCGTGTTGGTGACATTGCATTATATAATCTCTGTTTGCGAGCAAATAAATTAAGTCTTGCACCATTGACACAAAGCTGACACAGAGGTCTTCTTCACTAACTGATGTAAGACACTGACTGAGTTTGGTGAAGGTACTGGAGAACTCGTTTAACACATTCCATGTTTGCCATGCAGTCTTTTTACATTTACCACGAAAGGCTCACACAACATCACAACCACTGAATGCATGGAAAAATGTGATTCCAGTGGCTTTTCAGGCTCTATGGCTACAACTAACTCCTGAATAGGAATCCATCTTGTATAAGCCCTTAAGCCCCTTGCCAATAAGAAATCTACATTTCTTCAAGACCAATGATATCTGTGTCATTGGCTTTTATGAGAACTCTTTTACTGCCTTCCATTACAACTTGTCTTGCTTGTATAAATAGGCGGGTATCTGCTTCTTCATGGGAGCATGGTGTCAATTCTTCAAGAGGCATATCATGGTTGCTCATGGCATCTTCTCCCTTTGTCACAATAATTGTGCATGGTGTAACAATTTCACACATCTTGTCCGCAAGGAAGTGAAAAAGTTCAGTCTTGCTATTGTCATCACTTAGAAAGCTTCTCTAATTTGTTGGAGCTTTGTTAGTTTCTGTCGCCCTTCGACTGATACCTGACCTGGTTTTGACCTGGTTTCAGCCTTTAAACTGTCATTTTCATAGACATCAAGCACAACATCCACTCGATTATATTTGGTACAGTAAGATTCCAATTTTAGAAGAACATCTTCACTGGCGTATTAATTGAAAGTCTATTATTATGATGTCAACAGCTGGTTCCGTATTTAGCTAGTCATACCAGGTTCATTGAGTTTCACTGTCATTGCTTGACGGAGCTCACTCTCTGGTGCCGGCTTGTCGCACAAAAAGCTTCTGTTGTGGTTTTTGTGTCTCTTGGCTTTCATAGTACCTTACCTGGGCAACCTTCATCACTGTCAACTATGGGGGCAGTTGCTCTTTTTGGGCTCTTTGCAACATTGTGTTGTTAACCTAAGTCTACAGCTCTAATGATATTTGGCAGTATTTTTCCTCATTGTCTCTGCAATACCATCTCCATCATCTAGTGTTTCCATATTAAGCCTTATTGGAAGGGCATTGATTGAGTTGAAAAGAGGAATATTTTTGGCAAATTTACTGTAGCCATCTTCTTCTCTTCTAGTGGGGTTAGTCCTTGGAGATTTAAGATCTTCCTTCTTATGAGCTTGACACAGACAGCACTTGGCCCAGTTTGCTTTCCTTTCAGGATTACTTTTAGGACCAATATCCATCGCCATTGTGGTACAGAGCCGAGGGTTTATACCTTTACCACTCTGTATCATACGTCCTTTCCTGCATGGGACACAACTAGGTTCAATCAATTGTTTGCCATAACTTTAACCCCTTACCCTTATTACCCTTGGCTCGGCTCTCCCGCGCTGATACATCCTGTCAATTCGGGTTCGGCTACCTAACTTTATTTGCAGCTGATTAGGTAACATTTGGAACGTTAAGTACTTATGTATATATATTTATATATATATATATATATATATATATATATATATATATATATATATATATATATGCAAGTAAATCACTGTAGGTGCGCGTGATCTAGGTATATGCTGATAACCACCAGGAAAGAAGAAAACACGAAGTTCCCAAGCGCTTTCGTGTAATTCACATCTTCAGGGGTGAGTACAGACTAGATAGAGTAATGCAGAACAAGATGAATATATACAGAGGAGGGTGAGACCAGGTCCACAATGGTCAGGTAATGACCCTACTAATCTTTAAATGGCACACAACGGTTGGTGGTTGGGTCAGATGGGACAGTGACCCGCCCTCTCACCTGATCACAAATCTTCTTAATTACAAAGTTGTCCAGCTTGTACAAGCCGTTACTCAAATTCATGTTGAATGCTTCGGTATGTTTAATAAGACTAGATTCTATGATGTTCCTACTATCAATTGAATTACATGGTAATATTGAGGAGGCATTATCCCAGTCAATGCAATGCTTGTTATCCCTCAAATGAACAAACAGAGCATTGGATTCCTGGCCTGTCCTGACACTGTATTTGTGTTGTTTAATTCTAGTTACAAGATCTTTACCTGTCTGGCCTAAGTAAAACATATTACATTCCTTGCAAGGAACTTTATAAATGCAACCAATTGTGTTGTTGGGGGAGTTCTTGATTAACATTTGTTTAACAGTGCATGAGTTTTTAAATGCCACATTGACGTTCCAAGATTTTAGCTGTGCCGGAATGTGTGAGAAATTTTTGTGAAATGGTAATATTAAGATATTCTTATGGTCATGGGTGGGCTTGGGATCAGTTCTATAAAAAGTTTTCTTAGTAATGTTTAAGCATTTGTCTATGAAAGATCTAGGGTATTTAAGGTTTGAGCCAATATTATATATATATTTGTATTCCTCATCGATGAATTCCGGACTGCAAATTCTCAAGGCACGTAAAAACATTGTTGTAAATACTGACTGTTTGACTTTATTATGGTGGGCAGAATAATAATGAATGTATGAACACACATTGGTTGGTTTTCTATAAATACTGAACTTGAAAGTGTTACCCATTCTGTGTATCAGACAGTCTAGGAATGGCAATTTACAGTCTTGCTCTAATTCCACAGTGAATTTGATCGAGGGGGCTAAGTTGTTAAGTTGTGGTAGGAAAACTTTTAGGTCCTCATTACATGGCCAGAGACATAATACATCATCAACATATCTAAACCAGACTGCTGAGGGTGGTAAAATATTACTTAATAGTTTCTTTTCAAAGAATTCCATATATAGGTTGCTTAATACAGGTGAGAGTGGATTACCCATTGCCATACCAAATTTTTGAGCATAATATTCCCCATTGAATTCGAATTTGCAATCCTTAATACATAGTTTGATGAGTTCGATGAAGTCATCTTTCGAGACGGGCAGTGAAATGTTATCCAGGGAATCTATGAGGAACTCTAGTAAATCATCAACTGGGACCTTTGTAAAAAGTGACGTTACATCAAAGCTGACCAGTTTAAAATCATGATTAATGTGCAAGTTATTGAGTTTATCAACCAGATCCATATTGTTCTTGATATTGGAGTTAGAAATGTTGCCAACTAGGGGGTTTAGTAAGGAAACTAACCATTTAGATAGTTTATAAGAGATTGACCCAACAGAGCTAATGATGGGTCTTGCTGGGTTATTGGGCTTGTGGGTCTTGATTAAACCGTACATGTAAGGCAGTGGAGGGGACGTTGAAGTAAGATGTTTAATGAGAGTAGCTTTGCCTCTCAATAGGGACTTAAGTTTTTTGTTGAACTGGGTGTTGACAGTGTTGAGAGGATTATTTATGAGTTTAGAATATGTTGTAGTGTCACATAAAAGGTCATTCATTTTTGAGATATAGTCATCTTTGTTTAAAATCACTACTGTGTTGGCTTTATCTGCTTTAGTGACATGTAGATCCTTATTTTCTTAAGGGCTTGGAGTGCTTTGGTGAATCTTTCTGGACAGTTTGAAACACAAGGCTTGGACATAGATGCATACACAACACCTTTACACATGTTCACTTCTTCACTTGTCAAATTACTGAATTTCTCCAAATTGCAAAATGCTTGGCTATGTCAACACTGTCGACTCCCTTGTTGGAACCATCAAAACTTAAACCATAGCCGAGGGCACACAAGGTATCATTGTCTAGTTGTTTAGAGGAGAGATTCACTACACAGTTGTTATTGGCATCCTTAGTCCAATCACTATTTCTAATAAGGAGTGCCAATTTGTGGTCTATCTTGGCTTGAAGATCAGAACGCTCACGTCTCAGGTTATCAAAACAGTAGTCCAACATGAACTTTTTCCAATAACTCGGTATGGTCATGATAAAAGCGCGCTTTTTTTGTCTTACAATACGGAAGGCTTCATCCACTTCAATTTTCTTTATTTCAAAATGTTTCTTAAGGATGATTTCTTGGAACTCATCAAAGGGGCGGTCAGACATCTTAAGGACACGTTGTGGGAGGATTGATCTTGGCATAACTTTTTCACTGAGGCATGTCTGGAGAAATTTCAAACGTATTTTCAATTTGTGGGCCTTGATCATCGAAGAGGAGTATTCAGTAACGAAAGGAGACAGTCCAGGACAGCTTGTAGAGAAGATGAAGAAGTGGCGCGTGGAATCCATTTATGCAAGTAAATCACTGTAGGTGCGCGTGATCTAGGTATATGCTGATAACCACCAGGAAAGAAGAAAACACGAAGTTCCCAAGCGCTTTCGTGTAATACACATCTTCAGGGGTGAGTACAGACTAGATAGAGTAATGCAGAACAAGATGAATATATACAGAGGAGGGTGAGACCAGGTCCACAATGGTCAGGTAATGACCCTACTAATCTTTAAATGGCACACAACGGTTGGTGGTTGGGTCAGATGGGACAGTGACCCGCCCTCTCACCTGATCACAAATCTTCTTAATTACAAAGTTGTCCAGCTTGTACAAGCCGTTACTCAAATTCATGTTGAATGCTTCGGTATGTTTAATAAGACTAGATTCTATGATGTTCCTACTATCAATTGAATTACATGGTAATATTGAGGAGGCATTATCCCAGTCAATGCAATGCTTGTTATCCCTCAAATGAACAAACAGAGCATTGGATTCCTGGCCTGTCCTGACACTGTATTTGTGTTGTTTAATTCTAGTTACAAGATCTTTACCTGTCTGGCCTAAGTAAAACATATTA
This sequence comes from Homarus gammarus, assembly GCA_958450375.1. Taxonomy (NCBI): domain Eukaryota; kingdom Metazoa; phylum Arthropoda; class Malacostraca; order Decapoda; family Nephropidae; genus Homarus; species Homarus gammarus. The sequence goes on along the minus strand of CAUDMG010003433.1, from coordinate 457,386 downwards.
CATTCCTTGCAAGGAACTTTATAAATGCAACCAATTGTGTTGTTGGGGGAGTTCTTGATTAACATTTGTTTAACAGTGCATGAGTTTTAAATGTGGCATTAAAAACTCATGCACTGTTAAACAAATGTTAATCAAGAACTCCCCCAACAACACAATTGGTTGCATTTATAAAGTTCCTTGCAAGGAATGTAATATGTTTTACTTAGGCCAGACAGGTAAAGATCTTGTAACTAGAATTAAACAACACAAATACAGTGTCAGGACAGGCCAGGAATCCAATGCTCTGTTTGTTCATTTGAGGGATAACAAGCATTGCATTGACTGGGATAATGCCTCCTCAATATTACCATGTAATTCAATTGATAGTAGGAACATCATAGAATCTAGTCTTATTAAACATACCGAAGCATTCAACATGAATTTGAGTAACGGCTTGTACAAGCTGGACAACTTTGTAATTAAGAAGATTTGTGATCAGGTGAGAGGGCGGGTCACTGTCCCATCTGACCCAACCACCAACCGTTGTGTGCCATTTAAAGATTAGTAGGGTCATTACCTGACCATTGTGGACCTGGTCTCACCCTCCTCTGTATATATTCATCTTGTTCTGCATTACTCTATCTAGTCTGTACTCACCCCTGAAGATGTGAATTACACGAAAGCGCTTGGGAACTTCGTGTTTTCTTCTTTCCTGGTGGTTATCAGCATATACCTAGATCACGCGCACCTACAGTGATTTACTTGCATAAATGGATTCCACGCGCCACTTCTTCATCTTCTCTACAAGCTGTCCTGGACTGTCTCCTTTCGTTACTGAATACTCCTCTTCGATGATCAAGGCCCACAAATTGAAAATACGTTTGAAATTTCTCCAGACATGCCTCAGTGAAAAAGTTATGCCAAGATCAATCCTCCCACAACGTGTCCTTAAGATGTCTGACCGCCCCTTTGATGAGTTCCAAGAAATCATCCTTAAGAAACATTTTGAAATAAAGAAAATTGAAGTGGATGAAGCCTTCCGTATTGTAAGACAAAAAAAGCGCGCTTTTATCATGACCATACCGAGTTATTGGAAAAAGTTCATGTTGGACTACTGTTTTGATAACCTGAGACGTGAGCGTTCTGATCTTCAAGCCAAGATAGACCACAAATTGGCACTCCTTATTAGAAATAGTGATTGGACTAAGGATGCCAATAACAACTGTGTAGTGAATCTCTCCTCTAAACAACTAGACAATGATACCTTGTGTGCCCTCGGCTATGGTTTAAGTTTTGATGGTTCCAACAAGGGAGTCGACAGTGTTGACATAGCCAAAGCATTTTGCAATTTGGAGAAATTCAGTAATTTGACAAGTGAAGAAGTGAACATGTGTAAAGGTGTTGTGTATGCATCTATGTCCAAGCCTTGTGTTTCAAACTGTCCAGAAAGATTCACCAAAGCACTCCAAGCCCTTAAGAAAAATAAGGATCTACATGTCACTAAAGCAGATAAAGCCAACACAGTAGTGATTTTAAACAAAGATGACTATATCTCAAAAATGAATGACCTTTTATGTGACACTACAACATATTCTAAACTCATAAATAATCCTCTCAACACTGTCAACACCCAGTTCAACAAAAAACTTAAGTCCCTATTGAGAGGCAAAGCTACTCTCATTAAACATCTTACTTCAACGTCCCCTCCACTGCCTTACATGTACGGTTTAATCAAGACCCACAAGCCCAATAACCCAGCAAGACCCATCATTAGCTCTGTTGGGTCAATCTCTTATAAACTATCTAAATGGTTAGTTTCCTTACTAAACCCCCTAGTTGGCAACATTTCTAACTCCAATATCAAGAACAATATGGATCTGGTTGATAAACTCAATAACTTGCACATTAATCATGATTTTAAACTGGTCAGCTTTGATGTAACGTCACTTTTTACAAAGGTCCCAGTTGATGATTTACTAGAGTTCCTCATAGATTCCCTGGATAACATTTCACTGCCCGTCTCGAAAGATGACTTCATCGAACTCATCAAACTATGTATTAAGGATTGCAAATTCGAATTCAATGGGGAATATTATGCTCAAAAATTTGGTATGGCAATGGGTAATCCACTCTCACCTGTATTAAGCAACCTATATATGGAATTCTTTGAAAAGAAACTATTAAGTAATATTTTACCACCCTCAGCAGTCTGGTTTAGATATGTTGATGATGTATTATGTCTCTGGCCATGTAATGAGGACCTAAAAGTTTTCCTACCACAACTTAACAACTTAGCCCCCTCGATCAAATTCACTGTGGAATTAGAGCAAGACTGTAAATTGCCATTCCTAGACTGTCTGATACACAGAATGGGTAACACTTTCAAGTTCAGTATTTATAGAAAACCAACCAATGTGTGTTCATACATTCATTATTATTCTGCCCACCATAATAAAGTCAAACAGTCAGTATTTACAACAATGTTTTTACGTGCCTTGAGAATTTGCAGTCCGGAATTCATCGATGAGGAATACAAATATATATATAATATTGGCTCAAACCTTAAATACCCTAGATCTTTCATAGACAAATGCTTAAACATTACTAAGAAAACTTTTTATAGAACTGATCCCAAGCCCACCCATGACCATAAGAATATCTTAATATTACCATTTCACAAAAATTTCTCACACATTCCGGCACAGCTAAAATCTTGGAACGTCAATGTGGCATTTAAAAACTCATGCACTGTTAAACAAATGTTAATCAAGAACTCCCCCAACAACACAATTGGTTGCATTTATAAAGTTCCTTGCAAGGAATGTAATATGTTTTACTTAGGCCAGACAGGTAAAGATCTTGTAACTAGAATTAAACAACACAAATACAGTGTCAGGACAGGCCAGGAATCCAATGCTCTGTTTGTTCATTTGAGGGATAACAAGCATTGCATTGACTGGGATAATGCCTCCTCAATATTACCATGTAATTCAATTGATAGTAGGAACATCATAGAATCTAGTCTTATTAAACATACCGAAGCATTCAACATGAATTTGAGTAACGGCTTGTACAAGCTGGACAACTTTGTAATTAAGAAGATTTGTGATCAGGTGAGAGGGCGGGTCACTGTCCCATCTGACCCAACCACCAACCGTTGTGTGCCATTTAAAGATTAGTAGGGTCATTACCTGACCATTGTGGACCTGGTCTCACCCTCCTCTGTATATATTCATCTTGTTCTGCATTACTCTATCTAGTCTGTACTCACCCCTGAAGATGTGAATTACACGAAAGCGCTTGGGAACTTCGTGTTTTCTTCTTTCCTGGTGGTTATCAGCATATATATATATATATATATATATAAGATAAATCTTGATAAGATCACACAGGAAAAAGGGAAACAATGGAGCACCTTAGCTTTCGTCGTTATTCAAGACATCTTCAGAGGCAACTGAATTTCAAGGAATGAGAGAGGCTTATGCACACCTTACAAAACATGAGGTCAGGTCAAAAACATGACATCCACTAATCCACACACTTTACTTTCGTACTTAGTTGACACTGAACCCCATGTTGAGTCTCACAGCAGTGTTGTCACCAGTGTGCCCTGGTAGTACATTGACATTTACTCTTTATAAGCATGTTTCCTTTGAATGCTCTCCATTTCAAAGTTTTCAACACAAAATTCAGGTTCTACTTACTCAAAAACATGGAAATCATCACTGAAATCACCTGAATTAGTGAACACAATAATTTTATGCCAAAGAGGAAAATCTGACATCAACATTTGGCGGCCATTTTGGAAAATGACCACCATTTTGGATTTTAAATGTCCAATTAGATAGATTTGATAATTAATCCATATTGAGTCTTCATGCTAATTTTTATATTTGCAAGATTCCCTCAAAAATTGACACTTAGCCACTCAGCTTATTTGTTAATATAGTGAAACAAATTACCGAACATCATCATTAACTGGAACACACTGGGTAGCTTCAAATACAGGTTGGACGGATATATGAGAGATAGGGATGGGTGTAAACGGGACTGCCCAGTATAGTCCAATAGGCCAGCTACAGCTTCCTCCATTCTTATGTTCTTACGCCTGACTCTTACAGTGGCGCTTGACTAACAGTGACGCCCGATTCTAAGTGATGCCTTACCTTAACTAAACAATAGTTAAGAGGAAAAATTAAAATAATTTATAATTATATTTTAAAGGTTTTTCCAGCAGAAATTTACACTCGAGGGCGCCATGTTTCGACTACAACTCGTCTCTAATTGGTTGGTACATCAGCGAATCAGACGCAAGTGTTCCAAGAGTACATACCTGTTGCCTGTGATGCATACGACAGCGGGGGACCAGTTTATAGACTCAATCATAAGAACATAAGAATGGAGGAAACTGCAGGGGGCCTATTTACCCATACTGGGCAGTCCCGTTTATACCCAACTCCTGTTGCTCATATAAGCATCCAACCAATGTTTGAAGCTATCCAGCGTATTGGAGTTAATGATGATATTTGGTAACTTGTTCCATTCATCCACTACTCTGTTTCCAAACCAGTGTTTACCTATTTCACGCTGAACTCTAAATTTGTCTAATTTAAAACCATTGTTACGAGTTCGCTCCTGGTTGGATAGTTTGAGCACCTTTGTAATGTCCCCTTTGTTTAACCCTGACTTCCATTTATACACCTCTATCATGTCACCCCTCACTCTACGTCTCTCAAGGGAGTGCAAATTAAGATGCTTTAACCTGTCTCTGTACTCAAGGTTCCTAATGCCCGGGATTAGTCTTGTCATTCTGTTGATTCTTTCCAAGGATTCTATATCCATTCTTTAATACGGTGACCAGAACTGAACTGCGTAATCCAGGTGAGGTCTCACAAGAGCAAGATACAGTTTTAGGATGACCTCGCTAGTCTTGTAACTAACACTTCTTTGTATGAACCCAAGTACTTAATTAGCCTTGTTACAAACAAAAACACATTGTTTACTTGGCTTAAGGTTCCTACTTATCATTACTCCTAAATCTCTCTCGCAGTCGGATTCCACAATGGCATCGTTGTTCATATGGTAACTGGTTTCCCTGTTTACATCTCCTATACTGAGTACTTTACATTTGTCTACATTGAATTTCATCTGCCATTTTTCCGACCATTCAAAAAATTTGTTTAGATCTTCCTGTAGTTTTGCAGAGTCCTCGTCAGATTTAATTACACGTCCTATTTTACTGTCATCAGCAAATTTACTTATATTGCTGTCTATGCCGATATCTATGTCGTTTATGTATATAATAAATAATAATGGTGCAAGTACTGAGCCTTGGGGAACTCCACTAGTGACGTTGCTCCAATGCGATTTAGTGCCGTTTATGCTCACTCTCTGTTTCCTGTCCCGTATCCACGCCCTAATCCATTTAAGGATGTCACCTTTGATGCCATGAGCTTCTACCTTTCTAATTAGTCTTTCCTGGGGGACTCTGTCGAAGGCTTTGCTAAAGTCAAGATATACCACATCATAATTGTGCCCCTCGTCCACCGATTCGATAACTGATGAAAAGAATGTTAATAGATTAGTTAGACATGAACGCCCGTTTGTGAAGCCATAATGGGAATCATTGATCAACTTGTGCTTCTCCAGGTGATTTCGAATAGAGTTGGAAATGATTGATTCTAGTAGTTTGCCTACTATTGATGTTAGACTCATTGGGCGGTAGTTAGAGGCTAGTGATCTATCCCCCTTCTTGAAAATCGGTATTACATTCGCTATCCTCTAGGATTCTGGTACTACACCTGTTTTTAATGACATGTTAAACAACTTTGCTAAGGGCATACTAAGCTCTTTCTTACATTCCTTTAATACTCTGGCAAATAACTCATCGGGACCAGGTGACTTATTAGGTTTTAGTTTATCTATTTGCTTACTAACATCGATACTAGTCGCTACTATCTCGCTTAATCTATTTTCTTCACTCTCTCTGTATAGAGTCGGTGCCTCGAGTATCATGTTTAAATTCTCGGTGGTGAAAATTTATGAAAAATCTATGTTCAGATTACTGCTCATTTCTCCGTCGTTATCAGTTAGCTCGCCGGTATCTGACTGTATTGGTCCAATCTTATCTCGTGTTTTAGTTTGATACATTTGGTAGAATCCTTTGGTGTTTGTCTTCGCCTCCCTTGCTATCTTCAGTTCATTATTCCTCTTTGTTTTTCTTATGTCGGTCTTAACCCTACCGGCCAATACCTTATAATACTCCGGGAGGTAAATTTCGCCACGGTTTATCCTTCTACCTATAGCCTTCCTTTGGCCAATAATGTTCTTTAAATAATTATTTATCCATTTAGGGTCATTGTTGTCTGATCTGAGCTTTTTGTATGGTATGCTCTGCCTTTGTGAATTAAGTAACTTACTTCCTCTTCTCCTCTCACTACATTTACCAAATTGCTATAGGCAGTTTTCTACAAGTATGTTGCAGAAGTGTTTCCTTAACGTGAACATTGAGAAAAAGAAAATTAACATCTGAAGATTAGACACCCCAGTTTATTTCAACTGACAACTAGACATCCCAGTTTTTTCACCTGAAGATTAGACACCCCAGCTTATTACGCCTAAAGATTAATTATCCTAACGATGCTTAGAGCAATTAGGTTAGGTTAGGTTAAGTTCGCTTCGCATTTAGTTAAATTAGAGTTAGATTAAGTTAGGTTACATTAGGTTATGCGTTAGGTTAGGTTAGCGTTAGGTTAGGTTAGCGTTAGGTTAGGTTAGATTAGGTTAGATTAGGTTAGGTAAGGTTAGGTTAGGGTGGATAATCTTCAGGTGATACAAGAAAACTGCGGGAAATTTCCTTGCAGAAGTTTGTGAATTGGACCACCGTTCTGTTGTATCTCACCTGAAGTTTTAATTACTAGATTCCCAAGAGGTGCTGTGGTGGGTGGGGGTGCTGGGGTGGGTGGGGGTGCTGGGGTGGGTAGGGGGCTTAGGGTGGGGGAGGGTGGGCGGGTATTGTAGGTCCATCTGGCCTTGACCTGACTATTACCTCAAGCAGGGTGATTAGGATTTGATACAGGTGCTATTTGTCTTAGTTCCAATCATCTAGTTCTTTTAGTTTGGGGAATATTTGATTTGTTTGCTGAAGGTTAATACAAAGGAGTGTTAGTTACAAGACTAGCGAGGTCATCCTAAAACTATATCTTGCGCTTGTCAGACCTCACTTGGATTACACGGTTCAGTTCTGGTCACTTTATTACAGAATGGATATAGAATCCCTAGAAAGCATTCAGAGGAGGATGACAAGACTAATCCTGGGCATTAGGAACCTTGAGTACAGAGACAGGTTAAAGCATCTTATTGCACTCTCTCTAGAGACGTAGAGTGAGGGGCGATATGATAGAGGTGTATAAATGGAAGTCAGGGCTAAACAAAGGTGATATAACAAAGGTACTCAAACTATCCAACCAGGAGCGAACTCGTAGCAATAGTTTTCAATTAGACAAATTTAGATTTAAGCACAAGATAAGTAAACAATAGTCTGGAAATAGAGTAGTGGATTAGTGGAACAAGTTACCAAACATCATCATTAACTCGAACACGCTTGATAGCTTCAAATATATGTTGGATGGATATAATTATGAGCGATAGGGGTTGGGTGTAAACGGGGCTGCCAAGTAAGGAGAAAAAGGCCCAGTTGGCCATCTGCAGTTTCCTTTAATCTTATGTCCTAATGTGTGTGTGTGTGTGTGTGTGTCACCACGCTGTACATTAATATTAACTCAAGACAATAATATACTTCTTCAATAACCTTAACAAAAGCGGGTAAGAATTCTGCATTTTATTTCCATGACAACATATAACTTTTCTTCTCGTGCGCCATGTTGACTTCATTACCACTAATTTTTTCTCATTGGTTAACGAATCAGCCAACCAGAGGAAGACACTATATTTATGTATACCTGTTGCCAAGGCAGAGCCCAACATGGGACCATTTTAGATCTTATCATTAAACCTCTACAAGTATCTCAACCTCTTTCTCTGTTCTTCACTTATAGTAAATTTTATCCATTATTAATTGGTGAAAAGTGGTGAAGTGGCCGAGTAGACACAAGCACTTGCCTCCCGTCCTAATGGTCGCTGGTTCGTGCTCAGGACACCCCCCCCCCCCTCTACCCAATCCACCCCTAGATGTAAGGAGTTACCGAACTTTATAGATGAGGAATCGAGAAATGTCAAGTGCAGTGCTGGACAGGTTGCCTCCGTTTGTACTGTGCTAAATCCTTATGGGACCTCTGGCCTATGGGACCCACTTTCAATAGCCATAATATACACCCGATAAATATTTATTTATACAACTAAAAACAAAAACAAAACAAAAATCAAACCAAAGAACAAGAGGTGTCCTTTACAAAAGTAACTGATAAGACTGACTTAGGCTCGTTCCCCCTGACGGCCTGCCTGGCACTACAGTATATTACTCTAGGCTGGTACAGTATCGCCTTCCTCCGGGAAATAACTGAAGTTCGTCTTAAAATACTCAAGAAATTCTGCAGTCTTCGGAAGGTTCATATTTTGCTGGTCTTATCATCTCCTTTCACAACAAATCTGGAGAGAGAGAGAGAGAGAGAGAGAGAGAGAGAGAGAGAGAGAGAGAGAGAGAGAGACTTTACATTCTCTATCTCACTTACATTTCCTCAAACTTCAAATTGCAGCTTATCAGGCAAGAGCCCCACTGTGTGTTAATAGTCTCACCAGGTGGCATGTTCACCAAAGTCCTTACAATTAATTTCTTCGTAAGTACTGTAAAGACGTTAACACTAATAAAATAAAACGAAAATTACACTGAGAATTTGCCGTCGTTAGATACGTTTTCTGTCAATTATGTCTGATGGTAAGTGAATGCATATTATTAAGGTAAAATCTCTGTAATTTCCTTTATTCTTGGAACACAATATATTTATAAAGTTTGGTGTATTATTATAATATTGGTTACGAGGACTTGTCATTATACGAACCTTTGTGACTCTTATTCCTGGTTATCAACAAGAGTTACTACACAGCGCGGCGGAACTCTTGAATCCCCATTGGACGCGTGGCCTGTGAGCATGATCCAGTGTATAAACATGGCGATATATATCTTTTAAACACATACAAAGCGCAGAGAGAGATCACAAGTGTCGTGGATATAATCTACCATGACGTCGTCCCCTCCTCAAGGAATAAAGATGATGTGAACTGTGAAGGTTATATATGACTTAAGATAAATACTTTGAGGCAGCAAATTGCAAACAGTGCTAGTCCGAGGTATAAGAGACCTCGTGTAGAATTTCACCAGAGAGTTCATGGGCCCAATCAGATGTCCTAGGCCCAATGAGGGTGAGAGTGGCATTATTGAGTATAGCTCGACATAATACTGACTGGAAATATGTATAGAACAAGGAGGAATATCACGACGATTATTCAATGGTGAGGTCAATATTGTTGAGATGTACGATGACTTTTTTATTTTGTATTATTATTATTATTTTTTGCACGGAGTTGACGAGGTACAGTGACCAACATCACACCAAGCTCAGTGGTGACAGTAATTTTCCATCTGGGGATTTTAATTTACTTTAGTAAATGGTCACCAGCTGTTCATCAGTAAAGTAACATCTGCCTACTATGAAAACGAGTCATAACCTTCACTGAAATAATTTGTCCTGATAGTTCGAGTTTTAGCTTTGCATACTGGAAGAAAAAAGATAAACATTAACATTAACGAGTGTTCTTAGGATAATGATTATTGTTGCGTTAGTTATCATAGCATAGAGACACAGACCAATATCAGTACTTGTATTTCAGATACATAGTTACCTTCCTGAATTAACTTAAGTCAGGACCTGGGTAACACATAATAAACTGACCTTAAACCCACTACACGATCTTTCACAGAAGGAAAAACTTACCCCCAGACTTGGACCCCCTGTACCTTGGTAATACAGTCATCAAACACGAACAAAATACTAAATTCCTCGGAGCTATTGTTGATGAGAAACTTAAATGGAGAAACCACATACAAGCCATTCACTGTAAAGTCAATAAACAGTGCCGTATCATGTATCACACTAGACAGTCACTCACTCTCACAGCAATGAAAGCAATCTATCATTAGCTTGTTTACCAACACCTGATACACTGTCACACCCTATGGGGGGCCTCTGGCTCTTAAAAAACACAATCTCTGGTTACTGCACAAAAGAGAGTTGTACGGACAATGACCAACCAGAAAAAAAAAAAACAGATCACACAAACGAAAAATTTGCTATATTGAAAATTTTAAAATTCCAAGATATTAATACCTACTGCTGTGCCCCCTTTGTTTACAAATCTATCAATCACTTGCTTGACAATAATTATTTCCAGTTCCGGAATAATCAGAGATACAACTTAAGGCTCCCAGTGCTACTAAGACCACCCCCCCATGCCCTCCTCTCAGTCCCAGACCTCCATAAAATATCACAGTGTGAAGGTATGGAACAACTTACCCCCACCCATCCGGAGCAAAGACTACGCTCCCTTCCTTTAAATAATCTCCTAAAAAATATCTATTGTCTAAGTATTAATATTTCTTGTAACACTTACTATATTTACAGTACCTGCTTTTATTGTACCATCAAAACCGTTTTATCGGAAATTATCATGTAAATAGATAAGTAATTACCATTGCAATAAACATAATTACCAACTAGACATAATCCTGACAGCTCTGTCCTCTTGTTCAACCTTATTACTGTGCAACCCATGTTGCACTGCTCTCCCATTATACTTATGTTTTTAAATTCCACTGTAATTTATGTATATACTTATATAAAAAATAATAATAAATATATGAAATTAATAAATATTGAAGTGATAACCGTGGTAACATTATGAGATGTTCTTATTACCACCATGCTATTGTACTACTACCAGATGATACTAAATGTTACATAATACTTCCTTGAGATAAATGTATAGTATATATCAGGTACCTAAAAGAGAGGTCAGGTTCTCAACTGGCTCAGCCATGTTAATATTGTTATTATTATCCACTCTGTATCTGTGTTTTTCTGGCTAAATAAACTGTTTCAATTCAATTCAAATTCAATTCCTGATACTATAATGTATTACTACGCTTCAACAACTAGGCTCCTCCAGCGCGTAACTAAATTGTTAAGTTACACGAATCCATCAACAACGAGCGAGCACTGCCTGAAGACCCTGAGAGGTCTCAGGTAAACCTTAATATAAAACTCAGTAGCAATTCGGTTACAGAGAAAGAATAGCAATGCTTTTAAAAGTCCACCAGATGACCAAATACTGCACCTAGTGGCCATAAAAGGATCACATGCTGGACCTAATGGCCATAAAAGGGCCACAGAATGTAGAGAGCGGCCACAGGAATACCAGATGCAAACCACAGAATGAAGCAGGTGGCCATAAATAGGGCCACGGAGGAAGGATGGGATAGAGGGGGAGAAGCTGGAAGGAAGGGATGGAGGGAGGGAGAGAAGGAGGAAGGGAGGGAGGGAGGGAGGGAGAGAAGGAAGGACGGGAGGGAGGGAGGGATGGAGGGAGGGAGGTGGAGGGGGGAGGGAGAGGAGGGAAAGAAGGAGGGAGGGAGGAAGGGAGAAATGGATGGATGAAGGAAAAAAGAGAGAGAAGGAAGGAAGGAAGTAAGGAATGAGGGAGGGAGGGAAGGAGGGAGGGATGCTGGCCAGAATGAAGACCTTCACCAGAATAAAATCGACAGGAGAGGAGAGGAGCCTGACTAGGGGACAAACAGTGCTGACTGCGAGGTCTTCCTGTCTCTCCCTGTCTCGTTAGTGAGTCTCTCTCTCTCTCTCTCTCTCTTGTTTATCTATCTGTCTATCTTTTCCTTTTCATCATGTTAAAATTAAGATAAAAAAATCCGGCTAAATTAACATGAATAACATCTCTTAATAAAATCTGTGACTTATTGTGGATTAAAATCGCTTTAGAATGATTAAAAACTAAACAAAAATACTGATATTAAAACCAAGGGAAAAAAATGACCAAACCAGAATATAATTAATAGAAAAACCCAGCTAAGGCATAAGTTAAAACCGCCTTAACGATGAAAAAACCATCTTGGAATAAATAAAACAACCAGTTTAATAACAGAGATTAAAAACATCTAACAACTAAAACCATCTTATTAGAACTTATAATAAGACCAAAATACTGTAGAATGACTAAAACTACCAGTAAAACCAAAAATGAAAGCCGACTCAATAGTCACAAAACCATCTATGAAGAAACCCGCCCAGTTTTAACGTAAATTAAACTCATCTAAAAAACCCCCCAAAGATTCCATAATAAAATCTTCATAAGAAGACCAACTTAAACATAAAACTGACTTAAGAATAATAAAACCTTCATTAAATAATAAAAGAAACAATAAAAGTAATATAATCCCACTTTCAAATAATCATATTTTTAATATAATAATTGTGAGTGTGTTTGTGCGCACAGGGTGGTGAAATGCGTTTAGTGTGGCAACATTATGTTAGTGTTAAGGTGCAAGCACTGCTTGCTTCCTCTTGCTTTCAGCTACCGCCGCTGGCTAGCCCTCGTGGTGAACAGGGAAGCAACTTGCATAAGTCCTCCCCTGCCAGTACACAGCCTCTTCACCATCAATACTCCTGCTGTGCCTCCTCGTGGCAACACACAGTAACTAGGTGCCTCATGGGCCCAGGCTAGACCAGCAGGAGATCTCAGAGCAGCAGTGGGCCCCAGAGGGACGGTGCATAGGCCCACTGACATGTGGACACGTCCTGGCGCCTAACAACCACTGCCACGATGCCTAGCGGATTAACCTTGGCAGGTATAAGGCTACGGGAGTAAACCCCAAACGAAAAATCTGCAGTGGAGCCCCGTATCAGGCAGAAATGCTTACAGAGCTTCAAATAGACCCCACCGGTGGTATAGGCGGAAGAAGTGACCACCATGGGAACCCAACAACTACACCGGCGGACAAAGGCAATGCATGATGGACAGGCTACTAAGGTGAAACCCAACAAACTGAGCTATTGGCAATCCATTGCAACACTTGCACCTCTGGATCAGGAAATGGGGGGGGGGGGGGCAAGAAGTGTGGCTGCAGCCTGCGCTCCTGCCTCACCAAATAAATCAACTCATGTGCAACCATCATCCAGCTTATCATCATGAAAACCCCTATACCCACAAAAGTCCTATGGTGACGGACGATTGGCGACGGAGACAGGCAGAAATACCACTATCACCAATACCTTGTTTAGGCAGACAGACAAGTTAAAGGGTTCATGGCAACACCCACGATCCAAACACTGGCATCTCATTGACTACATCTTTGTCAGAGAAAGGGATCGTAGAGATGTCCTCCTCACCTGAGCCAAGCGTGGCTCAGACCACTGAGATACTGATCATCGGCTCGTCAGAGCCACGCTCTCACTTTACGTCACCTCAAACGGCGACGGCAACACGCCTCTAGAAGAGGATTTAACACTAAGCATCTGGAGGATCCAGCAGTAGCATATACTTTCAGAAAACAGCTCAAACACGGGCTGATAAGCAACCCGACAACAAACAACCCAAACCCTAGTGCCGAATGTGGTATTCTCGACAATGTCATGACAAAAACCTGCCGAGACCCTCGGCCAGATCAAAAGAATACACCAGGACTGGTTTGATGAAAATGACACAGAAATCATTTTACTTGTCGATGATAAACGTGCTGCTTTATCTGACTGGCTGAACAACCCTCAGTCTCGGACCAAAGCTGATATCTTCGGCAAGAAGAAAGCAGTAGCCCAGCGCGAACTTCGCAATCTAAAGAGGGATTGATTTAAAAATAAAGCATGTGAAACACAAAAATTTGTAGATCAACACAAAATGCACGAAATTTTAAATTCAACTAAAACATTCTTTGGGCAAATCACCCACGGTGCAGCCCCCTCCCCTCCGCTTATCCGATGGCAACTTCATAATTAAAGATGAAGAAGGCCTCCTTCAGCACTGGAAAGTGCACTACCATTCGCTGCTCAACCGAAACATCGATGTGGATGTCCTGACTACCCAGCAGGTTAGTCAGCATCCAGAGCTGACCCATCTCAGCTATCCTCCATCCCTGGATGAGGTAGCTACTGCCATCAAACAGATGACAAATAACAAAGCCTCAGTGCCTGGTGGAATCCCAGCCGAGGTGTATAAAGCAGGAGGACCTCTGCTTACCAGCCATCTCCACTCTCTCCTAGAGAACATATAGGAAAAGGAGGATATCCCCCAAGCTCTTAAAAACGCCTCCATCATCAATATTTATAAGAACAAAGAAGACTGGTCGGACTGTGGCAACTACAGTGGGATCTGACTGCTGTCCATAGCTGGCAAGATAATTTCCTGAGTCCTCCTAAACAGAATTTTTTCAGAGGTGGAAAACTTCCTCCCAGAATCTCAATGTAGCTTTAGACCACCACATGGCACCACTGACTCTTTGCTGCCCGCCAGATACAGGAAAAGTGCAGAGAACAGCATCTTGACCTATACATGTCCTTCATCGACCTTACCAAGACCTTCGACTCGGTCAACAGGGAAGCCCTCTGGTGGACCCTGAGCCGTTTTGGCTGCCTAACAAAATCCATTGCCATCGTGAGGCAACTCCAAGATGGCATGAATGGAGTGTCCTGCACGATGGCACCCAGTCTGAGTTCTTCCTCACCCAAACGGGGATAAAACAAGGATTTGTACAGGCGCCAACTCTCTTTTCCATTTTCTTGGCTGCCTTCCTTACTCGTTCCAGTGCCAATTTAGCCGGCGAGGTGGACATCCAGCACGGGATGAAGGGTCTTTTCAATGTAAGACGACTCCAGGCAGGAATAAAGATGTTGGCAGCTTCCATTAGTGAACTTCAGTATGTAGACGACCTCACCCTTGTCGTTCACACTGAATGTGACCTAGAGGTGATCCTGAACCCCTACGCAGATGCATATGCACACTTTGGCCTTGGGGGTGAATGTACGTAAGACTCAGATTCTCTTTCAGCCTGCCCCTGGTTCAGCCACACCTCCACCATCCATCCAGCTTAACGGTACTGCCCTCACTAATGTTACCCACTTTCAGTATCACTGCCCTCACCTGTCCACCACTGCGGTAATCGATGAACAGATTCAACTTCGGATCAGATGTGCATCTCAAGCGTTTGGCAGACTCCGTACCCGTGTCTTCAGCTGTAGGGAGCTGAAATTATCTACAAAGTTGCACGTATATCGAGCAATGGTCCTCCATGCCCTGCTATAAGACAGCGAGATATGGGACACATACAGGAGACACCCCTTGACACTTGAAAATTTTCACCAACACAGTCTACATTCCATCCTACGGGTTCGCTGGGGAGACAAGAGAACAAATGCCAGTATCCTTGCTGACACCAACTGTAGGAGCATCGAGGCTACCATTATCTATAAACAACTACGTTGGACAGGCCATGTTACCTGCAAGGACGACAGTAGACTGCTGAAGCAGCTACTTTACAGTCACCTAAAGAAGAGTAAACGTAACGCTGGCGGGAAACCGAAAATGCATAAGTATTGTGTTAGGACAAACCTGAAAATGTGACAAATCGACTCCCTCACCTGGGAGTCGATTATTCCACACCGTAGCGCTTAGAGGAGCACCACACGAGAAGGTGTCAATACTTTCGAGTTAGCCAGACTACAAACCGATGCAGACAAGCTCCAACGTCGCAAAGACGCTGCCACCGCCCCTCCCGCACTAGATGTAACCCTCCACATGTATAAAATCTGTGAACGACTCTGCCGGTCCCGTATCCCTTCTCTAGTCACCTCAGAACTCACCAACGAAGGTGACATCCTTAATAACTCATATCCTTGTATCATAGCTGGATGATCGTCATACTCGATTCCGAGTAACAGCAAAGTAGTAGTAGTAGTAGTAGTAGTAGTAGTAGTAGTAGTAATAGTGTGTGTGTGTGTGTGTGTGTGTGTGTGTGTGTTACTTATGCATTTCCACAGTTTTGAAGATTGAGTTGATATTGGGTAGGGAGGTGCGGGTGACGTCGGGGATATTCGTTCACTATAACCTGTGCTCCCATCTGGGCAAAGTCGGGTAACACAACTAGTTATTAATGAAACTACATTATAATTAATAAAAAATATGAAACGCAACGACTTACTGTAATTTCAATTATAAAACTCTACTAGAGTGTACTTGATAAATATCCTTTTGTAGTCATACTGTAGCGAAACTCTCTCTCTCTCTCTCTCTCTCTCTCTCTCTCTCTCTCTCTCTCTCCTTATATGTCTTGTTCTCTTTTTTTCTCTCTGTCTCGCTAAATGTCTATCTCTTGTCTGTGTCTGTCTCTTTCTGTCTAACTATATGTCTGTCTCTTGTCTATGTCTGACAATATCTTGCTTGAGACTTTGTTTCTGTCTCGCTATATGTCTGTCGTGTCTATGTCTGTCTGTCTCTTATCTATGTCTGTCTGTTGTCTGTCTGTCTCTTATCTATGTCTGTCTGTCTGTTTCTTATCTATGTCTGTCTGTTGTCTGTCTGTCTCTTATCTATGTCTGTCTGTTGTCTGTCTGTTTCTTATCTATGTCTGTCTTTCTGTTTCTTATCTATGTCTGTCTGTTGTCTGTCTGTCTGTCTCTTATCTATGTCTGTCTGTCTGTTTCTTATCTATGTCTGTCTGTTGTCTGTCTGTTTCTTATCTATGTCTGTCTTTCTGTTTCTTATCTATGTCTGTCTGTTGTCTGTCTGTCTCTTATCTATGTCTGTCTGTCTGTTTCTTATCTATGTCTGTCTGTTGTCTGTCTGTCTCTTATCTATGTCTGTCTGTCTGTTTCTTATCTATGTCTGTCTGTTGTCTGTCTGTCTCTTATCTATGTCTGTCTGTTGTCTGTCTGTTTCTTATCTATGTCTGTCTGTCTGTTTCTTATCTATGTCTGTCTGTTGTCTGTCTGTCTCTTCTTTATGTCTATCTGTCTGTTTCTTATCTAGGTCTGTCTGTTGTCTGTCTGTCTCTTCTTTATGTCTATCTATTGTCTGTGTTTGTCTGTCAGAAGATGAATTATTATGGCTTAAAAGACATCAGACATTAACTATAGTGTTAATGAAGAATGTCTGACACCATCACTATTATCACCATTGCCACTCAGTGTCATCAGCATCATTACTATTACTACTTACACCATCACCACCACCATCATCATCATCATCATCATCACCATTAATATCACTATCATCATCATCATCATCATCATCATTAATATCACTATCACCACCACCACCATCATCGTCATCACCATCACCATTAATATCACTATTACTACCACCATCATCATCATCATCTCCATTAATATCACTATCACCACCACCACCATCATCATCATCATCATCACCATTAATATCACTATCACCATCATCATCATCATCATCATCATTAATATCACTATCATCATCACCATTAATATCACTATCATCATCATCATCATCATCATCATTAATATCACTATCACCACCACCACCATCATCGACATCATCATCATCATCATCACCATTAATATCACTATCATCATCATCATCATCATCATTAATATCACTATCATCATCACCATTAATATCACCATCATCATCATCATCATCATCATTAATATCACTATCACCACCATCATCATCATCATCATCATCACCATCATCATCATCATTAATATCACTATCACCACCATCATCATCATCATCATCATCAATATTAATATCACTATCACCACCATCATCATCATCATCATTAATATCATTATCACCACCATCATCATCATCATCATCACCATTAATATCACTATCATCATCATCATCATCATTAATATCACTATCACCACTACCATCATCATCATCATCATCATCACCATTAATATCACTATCACCACCACCATCGTCGTCATCATCATCATCATCATCATCACCATTAATATCACTATCACCATCATCATCATCATCATTAATATCACTATCACCACCACCATCATCATCATCATCATCATCATTAATATCACTATCACCATCACCATCATCATCATCATCATTAATATCACTATCACTACCACCATCATCATCATCATCATCATCATCACATTAATATCACTATCACCACCACCACCATCATCATCATCATCAATATTAATATCACTATCACCACCATCATCATCATCATCATCATCATCAATAATATCACTATCACCACCACCATCATCATCATCATCATCATCATCATACATTAATATCACTATCACCATCATCATCATCATCATTAATATCACTATCACCACCATCATCATCATCATCATCATCATTAATATCACTATCACCACCACCATCATCATCATCATCATCATAATATCATTATCACCACCACCAATCATCATCATCATCATCATTAATATCACTATCACCACCACCATCATCATCATCATCATATTAATATCACTATCACCACCACCATCATCATCATCATCATCATCATTAATATCACTATCACCACCATCACATCATCATCATCATTAATATCACTATCACCACCATCATCATCATCATCATCATTAATATCACTATCACCACCACCATCATCATCATCATCATCATCACATTAATATCACTATCACCACCACCATCATCATCATCATCATCATCATTAATATCACTATCACCACCACCATCATCATCATCATCATTAATATCACTATCACCACCACCATCATCATCATCATCATCATCATTAATATCACTATCACCACCACCATCATCATCATCATCATCATTAATATCACTATCACCACCACCATCATCATCATCATCATCATTAATATCACTATCACCACCACCATCATCATCATCATCATCATTAATATCACTATCACCACCACCATCATCATCATCATCATCATCATCATCATCACCATTAATATCACTATCATCATCATCATCATCATCATTATCATCAACATTAATATCACTATCATCACCATTAATATCACTATCACCACCACCACCATCAACAACATCATCATCATCACTAATATCACTATCATCACCCACCACCACCATCATCATCATCATCATCACCATTAATATCACTATCATCATCATCATCAATATCACTATCATCATCATCAACATCATCATCATCATTAATATCACAATCACCACCATCATCATCATCATCATCACCATTAATATCACTATCACCACTACTGCCCCCATTAACATTACTACTACCACCATTACCATCACTACCACCACCGTTATAAATAGTATTACCACTATCACCACCACTTCTACCACCATCACCACCAACCACCATTATTATCACCACCATTACTACCACAGCCACCATTACTACTTCTACCACCACCACCACCACCACCTCTGCCACCACCACCACCACCACCTCTGCCACCACCACAACCACCATTATTATTATCACCACCACCAGCACCACCACCACCACCTCTGCTACCACCACAACCACCATTATTATCACCACCACTACTACCACTACCATCAATACTACTTCTACCACCATCACCACCACCACCACCACCATCACCATTACTACATCCACCACCACCACTACCACCATTACCATTACTACTTCCACCACCACCACCACCACTACCACCATCACCATTACTACTTCTACCACCACCACCACCACCACCATTGCCACCACTACTTCTACCACCACCACCACCATTCTTATCACTACCACCATCACCACCACCACCACCATTCTTATCACTACCACCATCACCACCACCACCACCATACAATGTATTAATAATTGCTATAATATGAGTAGCTCAGTTTCGCTTGACATGACTCAGGGACGAAGGTTGACACACACGAGGGAGAGTCATTAACTAATGGGCCCTGAGTCAGAAGATCAGGTGTGACAGTATGATGACTTAATTACCTTCAATAATCACAAAAATAAGTTAAACGACTGATGACTTACAACAACATGGTAAATATAGAGAGATGAGAGAGAGAGAGAGAGAGAGAGAGAGAGAGAGAGAGAGGTAGGTGATCGATTGGGATTTTAGCTTGACCATTTTCCTTACGTTTAGATCAGGAGATGATTGAGCTGTGAAGGTGACTTGAAAGGGATGTGGGCGTGGTAGGTTGAGGTGAAGAGGGGAAGATGGCGGAGGAGGAGGAAAGGGATATGAGGGGGAAGAAGGGGAGGTGATGTGGAGAAGGGGGGGGGATGGGGGGGAGGAGGGGAGGATGGGTGGAGTAAGGAGAGGAGCAGGAGGTAAGTTGGAGGAAAAAGTGAAATAATGGAGGTGGGAAATAAGAGAGAGAGAGAGAGAGAGAGAGAGAGAGAGAGAGAGAGAGAGAGAGAGAGAGAGAGAGAGAGAGAGAGTGTATGTGTGTGTGTAAACTAGACACATTTTCCTCGGTCCGGGTAAGTAAACAATATCTTGAAGCAACGACAAAAAACAGAAGAGCAAAGACAACGTCGAAATGATTACACCGAGACTCTGACGTGATGAAACCTGTCCTCTCATCTTGTAATTAAAGAGGAAATAGTCGAGTTATGAAGGTTTATTGATAATGATAATGGTGATGATGATGAAAGAACAATGTTTGTTTTTTTGTAGAATTCATAATTATCATACAGTAGGTGAAGTAAGTTAGTTACATTGTGTTCATATTAAGAATTTCTCATGGTGTTCTAACTCACGTGGGCCGTTCACTCACACTCGCTGCCATACAAATATCAAAGACTAAAATGTACGAACTATTGGAAATCCGTGAGTGAGACATAAGTCAGATGCCCTAAACTTTATATGTTAATGGCCTTCCTCCCTCCTCTTGCCCCCGCTCGTTAACTCACTTTGTTACCGTTGTTAGTGTAACCAGCGTGTGGCCAGGCACTGAGAGCTTTACAGGGCCACGCAGTAACTCTTACACGAGTGGCTGTTCCGACGCTTATGTTTGGTCTGGGCTCACAGTCTCGGTCTCGTGGGATATCTTATTGTTTTAATACGAATTGGGGTGATAAGAAGACATGCGTGTTGACGGTGGAGTCTTTGCTTAACATCATCTACAATTTGGATGTGATTTTTAGGTCTTACAACGCCAACTGGAGTAAATATTAAAGCACGAAATTTTGAGGATATATTGATGACTCTCTGCGTCATATCTCAAGTTAACCATTAATGTAATCTAATATCCACAACTGAATAAGGGGAATATTTAACATACAAACCTCTGAGAGTTCAACTTGGTGCGGCAGCTTAAGGTAATAGGGAGAAAAATCAAATTCATATCCTACGAACAATGACTTACCCGGCTGCGTCATTCAACACTCGGGTGGGTGCAGGTGGGTCTGGTGTTGTCACCACCACGAGGGTCTTTGGCCTCGCTACGTCACACGACACAGATACTCAGCGCAACCCGAGACAACCTGACCTAATGGGGTGTATCTGAGCCTCAACGCTAACAGATAGTTAGGCAAAGTTAGGACCTATCAGAACTTGAAGTTAATAGCCTTGAGGATTATTAGGACTGAAAGTTATTGGAACTGATGTCTATTAACTGATGACTATTAGAAGTGTGGACTACTAGAGCCGAGGCCCATTCAACCTGCAAGAAGTTCTGGTCCGTATCGTTCGTGCACCAAGCCAGCGGCGTCAGTCACTTAGGTTGGAAATATTTACCCAGACACACACACACGCACTTCGTGAGAAGCGAATGCCATCCCCTGGTTGTAAGGTGGGTAGGGACGTGCCTGAACTAAATTGCACTACGGCTCTAGAGAGAGAGAGAGAGAGAGAGAGAGAGAGAGAGAGAGAGAGAGAGAGAGATTTAATCCTTTTATAGTAGTTGAAAGTGAGAGATAAAAAGATAAATGGGATCTTGCCGGTGATTTTTCGATCGCACTAGAGAAAAAAAACTACAAACAAGAATATTTCAGTCAGTCCTCCCAATGTTATCACAGAAAACGTAAGCATTTCAACCTTAAGTAATTTTCTGTAACGAATTACTTATCAGCGCGACAAAATTACACTTTATGATTAATGACAGAAAAAATACAGAAATCACAGCATTAACAGACTAAGGAGGGAACTTAATGAGGGGGATAGAAAGGTAGGGACGAAATAAGAGGAAATTGTGGATGCTGGTGTGCGTATTTGTGTATGTATCCAGGTTCAGCAGCAGGTGTGTACCGTGGAGGGAGGTGTACCCTTTAAGCCGCATAAAAGCCTGAATTGAAACCCTCACCTCTACAGCTTATAAAACTCTCTCCTCTTCTCCGCAACACTTTACCTTTACCTGAGGCGTCACGGAAACCCTTTGATTCTAATGCTGGAATGAACTTTTCTAGAATATATTTCTTCTCTTCGTTATATAATACAAGACTCTGTCTTTACAATACTATATAATGAATTTCTGGGCTATATTAGAATGGAATATATCATTATAGAATACATTATAGCAAGGTATATATTTTCATATGTTAAGATTAGACATATTACAGTAGAATATATTACAGTGGTATATACGATATATTACAGGTGATATATCACAAGTGACATATTTTAGTGAGACATATTATACTGGGACATATTATACTGGGACATATTACAAAGATTATATTGCTGAGAAGAGCTCATTCGGTTGATAGACACACACACACAGTACACACACACCTACTACGACTACTAATTTGCTGTCACTCGGAATCGATTATGACGATCTTGCAGCTATGATATGAATTATTAAGGATGTCACCAAGGTTGGTGAGTTTTAAGGTAACTAAAGAGGCCGATACGAGACCGGCAGAGTTGTTCGCATTCGCTGCACATGTGGAGGGCTCCATCTAATGCGGGAGGGGACGTCTTTCCGGCGTTGGCACTTGTCTGCCTCAGTTTGCAGTCGGGTTAACTCGAAAGTATTGACACCTTCTCGTGTGGTGCTCCTCCATGCGCTACGATGTGGAGTAATCGACTCCCAGGTGAGAGGGTCGATTTGGCACTTTTTCAGGTTTGCCTTAAGATTATCTGTTATCGCCACGCCAATTGTGCGCGCCGGCCACATGTTAAGTCAAGAAACTGTTTACACCTCAGAATAGCTTACTAAGCGAGATGGAGCTGGTAGCAGCTGTGTGACTGCCTGAGGGACAGTCTATCGCCTTCTACTGTAAAGGCAACATCTTGATTCTCGTCAGCCAACATCTTCCTGCAGTACATTATATTTGTTCTCGTTGGTCTAACCCTAGACCCCAAAACGTGAGTGTGATTGTGAACTGTTGAATCTTCTGAGAACTCTAAATGACTTCAATAAGTGTAATTATGTACTCTATAGTGATCGTATTATTCAAACTGTGTCCTGATGTACCAGCAGTTGTTATATGTGAATTGTATTCAACAGGTTTTGACCAAATTATACTCATCGCTCCTATGAGCGATTACACTATCCTTATACCTTTTCAATTACCCGCCGGCGTTACGTTTACAATTCGTTAGGTGCCTGTAAAATAGCTGCTTTGGCAGTCTACTGTCGTTCATGCAAATAACATGACCAGTCCATTGTAGTAGTTCATGGATAATGGTAGCCTCGATGCTCCTACAGTTGGTGTCAGCAACAATACTGGCATTTGTTCTCTTGTCTTCCCAGCGAACACAAAGGATGGAACGTAGACTGCACTGGTGAAAGTTTTCAAGTGCCTGGATGTGCCTCCTGAATGTGAGCCATCTCCCACTGCCATATAACAGGGTGGGGAGGACCACTACTCGATATACGTGCAACTTTGTAGATAATTTCAGCTCCTGCAGCTGAAGACACGGGTACGGAGGCTGCCAAAGGCTTGATATGAACATCTCATCCGATGCTGAATCTCTTCATCGATGTCTGCGGTAGTGGACATATGAGAGCCGAGATACCGAAGGTGGGTAACATTAGTGAGGGTAGTACCGTTAAGCTGGATGGATGGTGGAGGTGTGTCTGAACCAGGGTCAGGTTGAAAGAGAATCTGAGTTTTACGTACATTCACCTCAAGGCCGAAGTGTGCATACGCATCCTCGTAGGTGTTCTTGATCTCCTGTAGGTCATGTTCAGTGTGAGCAACAAGTGTGAGGTCGTCTGCATACTGAAGTTCAGTAATGGAAGCTACGGATACCTTCGTTCTTGCCTGGAGTCGTCTTATGTTGAAAGGACCCTTCACCCGGTACTAGATGTCCACCCCGCCGGCTATTGGCACTGGCACGATTAAGGAAGGCAGCCAAGAAAATAAAAAAGAGAGTTGGTGCCAGTACACACCCTTGTTTAACCCCTGTTTGGATGGGGAAGAACTCAGACTGGGTGCCGTTGTGCAGGACATTGCGGTTCATTCCATCGAGGAGTTGCTTCACAATGGTGATGAATTTTGGTGGGCAGCCAAAACGGCTGAGGGTCCACGAGAGGGCTTCACTGCTGACCAAGTCGAAGGCCTTGGATTAGGTCGATGAAAGCCATGTACAGATCAAGACGCTGTTCTCTGCACTTTTCCTGTATCTGGCGGGCAGGAAAGCTCATGTCAGTGGTGCCACGTGATGGCGTAAAGCCACACTGAGATTCTGGGAGAAAGTTTTCCTCCTCAGAAAGAAGTCTGTTAAGGAGGACTCGGGCAATAATCTTGCCAGCCACGGAGAGCAGCGAGATCCCGCGGGTAGTTGCCACAGTCTGACCAGTCTCCCTTGTTCTTATAAATATTGACGATGGAGGCGTTTTTAAAAGATTGAGGGATTTCCTCCCTTTTCCATATATTCTCCAGGAGAGAGTTTTGACGGCTGGTAAGCAGATGTCCTGCTTTATACACCTCAGCTGGGATTCCATCAGGCCCTGAGGCTTTGTTATTTTTCATCTGTTTGATGGCAGTAGCTACCTCATCCAGGGATGGAGGATAACTGAGGTGGGTCAGTTGTGGATGCTGAGGGACCTGCTGGGTAGTCAGGACATCCACATCGGTGTTTCGGTTGAAATGTGAATGGTAGTGCTCTTTCTAGCACTGAAAGAGGCCTTCATCGTCTTTAATTATGGAGTTGCCGTCAGATGAGTGGAGGGGGCGCTGCGCCACGAGTGATTGGACCATAAAATGTTTTTGTGAAATTGAAAAATTGGCACATCTTGTGCTGATCTGCAAGTTTTTGTGTTTCACATGCTTTATTTTTAAATTAGTCGTTCTTTAGATTGCAAAGTTCCTGCTGGGCCTCTTGCTGAAGGTATCAGCTTTGGTCCGAGACTGAGGGTTGTTCAGCCAGTCAGTAAAAGCAGCACATTCATCATCCTGGTGTATTCTTTCGATATGGGCTAGGGTCTCTCTCTGCAGATTTTTGTCATGACAGTGCCAAGAATATCCCATTCGGCACTGGGATTTGCATTGTTTGCTGTTGGGTCGTTTATCAGTCCATGTTCGAGCTGCTCTCTGAAGGCATGTGCTACCGCTGAATCCTCCAGACGCTTTGTGTTAAAACCTCTTCTGGAGGCTTGCTGCCTTCGCCGTTTTGGGGCGACGTGAAGTGAGAGCCTTTGCTCTGACAAGCCGATGATCAGTGTCACAGTGGTCTGAGCCACGCATGGCACAAGAGATGAGGACATCTCGGCGATTTCTTTCTCTGACAATGATGTAGTCAATGAGATGCCAGTGTTTGGATCGTAGGTGTTGCCACGATTCCTTGAACTTGTTGGCCTGGCTAAACAAGGTATTGGTTTATAGTGAGGTTGTGTGCAGCACACTTGCTTAGGAGGATTAGGCCGTTGGTATTACACTTGCCTAGTCCATTTTTCCTTATGATTCCCTGTCAAATGTTAGCATCTCTACCAACTCTGGCATTGAAGTTACAAAGAAGTAGAACCTTATCTTCTCTGGGGATAGAGGTTAGCACTCTATCAAGGTTGGTGTAAAAGGCCTCCTTGATGTCATCCTCTGAATCCAGTGTTGGGGCGTATGCACTGATGAAAAAGGTATGACGTGAGTGATTCAGTGGGACTCAAAGCATCATGAGGCGCTCGTTGATCCCAATATGCATTTCAGCTAGCCTCTGTAGGATGCAATGGAGGATGACAAAGCCAACTCCATAAATGCGGTTTCTCTCCACAGCAGGCTTACCCTTCCATAGCCAGACCCCTATTCTGTGAGTTGACCCTCATCTGGGAGCCGGGACTCACTAATGGCTGCTATGTCAATGTTATACCTAGCCAGCTTTTCTTTCAGGACGCTAATTTGTGCCAGTATTTTGATTGTGTTTTCGACTGCATAAGGATGACCTTACTGGGTTCGGTTGCCAAGTCAGATTGGTGTTTTAGTGGGGCTATGTTAGCGCACCTTTTCTAGCCCCCTCCCCATGTGGGGTGAACAGAGTGGCTCCTCGAAAGAGCTCCTCAGTCGCACAGAGAGGAACGGATTGCACTGCTGCAAAGATCCCAGTGCATAAACGACCATCTTATCTGTGCCGCCCATGTGCAGACTTGTGACTAGAGACTCCCGGCAGTCATCTCTGCCTGTCCCCGTCGCCACTCGTCAGTTGCCCTAGGACTTTTTGGGGTATAGGGATTTTGATGATGATGATAGGTATGATGAGCTGGATGATGGTTGCACGTGAGTTGATTTATGTGGTGAGGCAGGAGTGCAGACTGCAACCACACATCTTGGCTCTCCCTTTTCCTGATCCAGTGGTGCAGGTGTTGCAACGACTGGGGAGATGGAGAGTTGCAATGGACTGCCGACAGCCCAGTTTGTTGGGTTTTGCCTTAGTAGCCTGTCCATCATGCATTGCCTTCGTCCGCTGGTGTAGTCGTTGGGTTCCCATGGTGGTCACCTCTTCCACCTATACCGCCGTTGGGGTCTTGTTGGAGCCCTGTAAGCATGTCTGCCTGATGTGGGGTTCACCAGCAGATTTTTTGTTCGTGGTTTACTCCCGTATTATACGTACCAAGCTTAATCCACGAGGCAGCAGGGTCATGGTTGGTAGGCACCAGAGCGTGTCCACATGCCAGTGGGCCTATGCGCCATCCCTCTGGGGCCCACTGCTTCTCAGAGATCCCCTGCTGGTCAAGCCTAGGCCCACGAGGCACCGAGTTACCGTGTGTTGCCACGGGGAGGCACAGCAGGAGCCTTGATGGTGAGGAGGCTGTGTACTAGTAGGGGAAGACTTTTGCAAGTTGCTTCCCTGTTCGCCACGCGAGCTAGGCAACGTCAGCAACTGAAAGCGACAGGGAGCAAGCAGTGCTTGCACTTTAACACTGACATAATGCTGTCACACTAGACGCATTTCACCACCCTGCGTGCGAACACAAACACACACACACACACACACACACAACTATATTTTGTCAGACAAATTAATTAACAGGCACATAAATAGATAAAGACAGACACACCTAACCAGCAGACGGACAGACCTTAATATGTTACTGTGAGAGAGACAATAACGAGGGTGAAACGTCGACCTGGATTTAGTATATACACAAAGGCGTCACCTTCATCTTGTGTGTGTGTGTGTGTGTGTGTGTGTGTGAGTACAGGCATGTTAGGTATGAGTTCTTATATCCATGACAGGTGTAACAGCTTCGTGTTACTGAATTTCCCTCATTGATTGGAGAGAGAGAGAGAGAGAGAGAGAGAGAGAGAGAGAGAGAGAGAGAGAGAGAGAGAGAGAGAGAGGCCATTTCTTTCCATACTCGTAGTTCAGGCTGGCCGGACACGTGTTGTTGATCTATTAATGTTATGAGTTCAGTAACTAGTGGTTTACCCCACCCCCATGACAGGATGCTAATTTGCTTGCAGCCTCCATCATCGACACGTTTACTAACACTGAATTAATATTAATAACGTAATAATTTACTTAGCCAGAAAAATACAATTACAAAGTGACCAATAACTACAATATTGATATACGAGTAGGTGAAGCTAAGCAGGGGCGTGAATCCTCTCAGAGGCGCTTGATGGTATGTTAATCTGTGGCCAGGTGTTGTATTTGCTCTGCCAACATCAATTACGATTAGCTCTTTTATTTCAACGTAAAATACAGGCAATGCCAAAAATATTTATAGAAGACTTGATGCTAATGGTACATATATATATATATATATATATATATATATATATATATATATATATATATATATATATATATATATATATATATATATATATATATATATATATATATATGCAAGTAAATCACTGTGGGTGAGCGTGATCTTGGTATATAATGATAACCACAAGGAAAGAAGAAAACACGAAGTTCCCAAGCGCTTTCGTGTAATTCACATCTTCAGGGGTGAGTACAGACTAAGGAGAAGTACAAAAGAAGGTGTACTGTATATATACAGAGGAGAGTGAGATCAAGTCCACAATGGTCAGGTATTAGGTAATGACCCTACTAATCTTCAAAAACCACCACAGCAGTCGGTAGTCAGGTCAGAGGGTAAGCTGACCCAACCTTCTCACCTGCTTACAAATTTTCTTAATTACGAAATTATCCTGTTTGTACATGCCATTACTTGTTGATGGATTCGTTATGTTTAATGAGAATAGATTCTATAATGTTACTATTGTCAATTGAATTACAAGGTAATATTGAGGAGGCATTATCCCAGTCAATGCAATGCTTATTATCCCTCAAATGAACAAACAGAGCATTGGATTCCTGGCCTGTCCTAACACTATATTTATGTTGTTTATGTCTAGTTACAAGATCTTTACCTGTCTGGCCTAAGTAAAACATATTACAGTCCTTGCAAGGAACCTTATAAATGCAGCCACTTGTATTGTTGGGGGGTGTTCTTGATTAACATTTGTTTAACAGTGCATGAGTTTTTAAATGCCACATTGACGTTCCGGGTTTTTAGTTGTAAAGGAATTTGAGAGAAATTTTTGTGAAATGGTAATATTAAGAGATTCTTATGGTCATGGGTGGGCTTGGGATCGGTTCTATAGAAAGATTTCTTAGTAATGTTAAGGCATTTGTCTATGAGAGAGCTGGGGTACTTAAGCTCCAAGCCAATATTATAGATATATTTATATTCCTCATCAATGAATTCCGGACTGCAAATTCTCAAATCACGTAAAAACATTGATGTAAATACTGACTGTATGACTATTATGGAGGGCAGAATAATTATGAATGTATGAACACACATTAGTAGGTTTCCTATAAATACTGAACTTAAAGGTGTTACCTATTCTGTGGATCAGACAGTCTAGGAGAGGCAATTTACAGTCATGCTCTAATTCCACAGTGAATTTGATCGATGGGGCTAAGTTGTTAAGTTGTGGCAGGAAAGCTTTTAGGTCCTCATTACATGGCCAGAGACATAATACATCATCTAAATATCTAAACCAGACTGCTGAAGGTGGTAAAATATTACTTAATAGTTTTTTCAAAGAATTCCATATATAGGTTGCTTAATACAGGTGAGAGTGGATTACCTCCATTGCCATACCAAATTTTTGAACATAATATTCTCCATTGAATTCAAATTTACAATCCTTAATACATAGTTTGATGAGTTCAATGAAGTCGTCTTACGAGACGGGCAGTGGAGTATTATCCAGGGAATCTATGAGGAACGTCAGTAATTCAGTAACATGAAGCTGTTCCACCTGTCATGGATATAAGAACTCATACCTAACATGCCTGTACTCACACACACACACACACACACACACACAAGATGAAGGTGACGCCTTTGTGTATATACTAAATCCAGGTCGACGTTTCACCCTCGTTATTGTCTCTCTCACAGTAACATATTAAGGTCTGTCCGTCTGCTGGTTAGGTGTGTCTGTCTTTATCTATTTATGTGCCTGTTAATTAATTTGTCTGACAAAATATAGTTGTGTGTGTGTGTGTGTGTGTGTGTGTGTGTTTGTGTTCGCACGCAGGGTGGTGAAATGCGTCTAGTGTGACAGCATTATGTCAGTGTTAAAGTGCAAGCACTGCTTGCTCCCTGTCGCTTTCAGTTGCTGACGTTGCCTAGCTCGCGTGGCGAACAGGGAAGCAACTTGCAAAAGTCTTCCCCTACTAGTACACAGCCTCCTCACCATCAAGGCTCCTGCTGTGCCTCCCCGTGGCAACACACGGTAACTCGGTGCCTCGTGGGCCTAGGCTTGACCAGCAGGGGATCTCTGAGAAGCAGTGGGCCCCAGAGGGATGGCGCATAGGCCCACTGGCATGTGGACACGCTCTGGTGCCTACCAACCACTGTCCCGCTGCCTCGTGGATTAAGCTTGGTACGTATAATACGGGAGTAAACCAAGAACAAAAAATCTGCTGGTGAACCCCACATCAGGCAGACATGCTTACAGGGCTCCAACAAGACCCCAACGGCGGTATAGGTGGAAGAGGTGACCACCATGGGAACCCAACGACTACACCAGCGGACGAAGGCAATGCATGATGGACAGGCTACTAAGGCAAAACCCAACAAACTGGGCTGTCGGCAGTCCATTGCAACTCTCCATCTCCCCAGTCGTTGCAACACCTGCACCACTGGATCAGGAAAAGGGAGAGCCAAGATGTGTGGTTGCAGTCTGCACTCCTGCCTCACCACATAAATCAACTCACGCTCAACCATCATCCAGCTCATCATACCTAAGATCATCATCAAAACCCCTATACCCCAAAAAGTCCTAGGGCAACTGACGAGTGGCGACGGGGACAGGCAGAGATGACTGCTGGGAGTCTCTAGTCACAAGTCTGCACATGGGCGGCACAGATAAGATGGTCGTTTATGCACTGGGATCTTTGCAGCAGTGCAATCCGTTCCTGTCTGTACGACTGAGGAGCTCTTTCGAGGAGCCACTCTGTTCACCCACATGGGGAGGGGGCTAGAAAAGGTGCGCTAACATAGCCCCAGTAAAACACCAATCTGACTTGGCAACCGAACCCAGTAAGGTCATCCTTATGCAGTCGAAAACACAATCAAAATACTGGCACAAATTAGCGTCCTGAAAGAAAAGCTGGCTAGGTATAACATTGACATAGCAGCCATTAGTGAGTCCCAGCTCCCAGATGAGGGTCAACTCACAGAATAGGGGTCTGGCTATGGAAGGGTAAGCCTGCTGTGGAGAGAAACCGCATTTATGGAGTTGGCTTTGTCATTCGCCAACGCATCCTACAGAGGCTAGCTGAAATGCATATTGGGATCAACAAGCGCCTCATGATGCTTTGAGTCCCACTGAATCACTCACGTCATACCTTTTTCATCAGTACATACGCCCCAGCACTGGATGCAGAGGATGACATCAAGGAGGCCTTTTATGCCGACCTTGATAGAGTGCTAGCCTCTATCCCCAGAGAAGATAATGTTGTACTCCTTGGTAACTTCAATGCCAGAGTTGGCAAAGATGCTAACATTTGACAGGGAATCATAAGGAAAAATGGACTAGGCAAGTGTAATCCCAACGGCCTAATCCTCCTAAGCAAGTGTGCTGCACACAACCTCACTATCACCAATACCTTGTTTAGCCAGGCCAACAAGTTCAAGGAATCGTGGCAACACCTACGATCCAAACACTGGCATCTCATTGACTACATCATTGTCAGAGAAGGAAATCGCCGAGATGTCCTCATCACCCGTGCCATGCGTGGCTCAGACCACTGTGATATTGATCATCGGCTTGTTAGAGCAAAGGCTCTCACTTCACGTCGCCCCAAAACGGCGAAGGCAGCAAGCCTCCAGAAGAGGTTTTAACACAAAGCGTCTGGAGGATTCAGCGGTAGCACATGCCTTCAGAGAGCAGCTCGAACATGGACTGATAAACGACCCAACAGCAAACAATGCAAATCCCAGTGCCGAAAGGGATATTCTTGGCACTGTCATGACAAAAACCTGCAGAGAGACCCTAGCCCAGATCGAAAGAATACACCAGGATGATGAATGTGCTGCTTTTACTGACTGGCTGAACAACCCTCAGTCTCGGACCAAAGCTGATACCTTCAGCAAGAGGCCCAGCGGGAACTTCGCAATCTAAAGAACGACTAATATAAAAATAAAGCATGTGAAACACAAAACTTGCAGATCAGCACAAGATGCGCGAATTTTTCAATTTCACAAAAACATTTTATGGTCCAATCACTCGTGGCGCAGCGCCCCTCCACTCATCTGACGGCAACTCCATAATTAAAGACGACGAAGGCCTCCTTCAACGCTAGAAAGAGCACTACCATTCACTTTTCAACCGAAACACCGTTGTGGATGTCCTGACTACCCAGCAGGTCCTTCAGCATCCAGAATTGACCCACCTCAGCTATCCTCCATGCCTGGATGAGGTAGCTACTGCCATCAAGCAGATGAAAAATAACAAGGTCTCAGGGCCTGATGGAATCCCAGCCGAGGTGTATAAAGCAGGAGGACACCTGCTTACCAGCCTGCTTACCCACCATAATAGAGTCAAACAGTCAGTATTTTCAACAATGTTTTTACGTGCTTTAAGAATTTGCAGTCCGGAATTCATTGATGAGGAATATAAATATATCTATAAGATTGGCTCAAACCTTAAATACCCTAGATCTTTCATAGACAAATGCCTGAACATTACTTAGAAAACTTTTTATAGAACTGATCCCAAGCCCACCCATGACCATAAGAATATCTTAATATTACCCTTTCACAAAAATTTCTCACACAATCCTTTGCAACTAAAAACCTGGAACGTCAATGTGGCATTTAAAAACTCATGCACTGTTAAACAAATGTTAATCAAGAACTCCCCCAACAACACAATAGGTTGCATTTATAAAGTTCCTTGCAAGGAATGTAATATGTTTTACTTAGGCCAGACAGGTAAAGATCTTGTAACTAGACTTAAACAACATAAATATAGTGTTAGGACAGGCCAGGAATCCAATGCTCTGTTTGTTCATTGGAGGGATAACAAGCATTGCATTGACTGGGATAATGCCTCCTCAATATTACCTTGTAATTCAATTGATAGTAGGAACATCAT
Organism: Homarus gammarus; assembly: GCA_958450375.1. Lineage (NCBI taxonomy): Eukaryota > Metazoa > Arthropoda > Malacostraca > Decapoda > Nephropidae > Homarus > Homarus gammarus. Next base: position 424,370 of record CAUDMG010003433.1, on the reverse strand, counting down.
AGAATCTAGTTTCATTAAACATACCGAAGCATTCAACATGAATTTGAGAAATGGCGTGTACAAACTGGACAATTTTGTAATTAAGAATATTTGTAACCAGGTGAGAAGGTTGGGTCACCTTACCCTCTGACCTGACTACCGACCGTTGCGGTGCTATTTAAAGATTAGTAGGGTCATTACCTAATACCTGACCATTGTGGACCTGGTCTCACCCTCCTCTGTATATATACACCTTGTTTTGAACTTCTCTTTAGTCTGTACTCACCCCTGAAGATGTGAATTACACGAAAGCGCTTGGGAACTTCGTGTTTTCTTCTTTCCTGGTGGTTATCAGCATATATATATATATATATATATATATATATATACATATATAATTTTTTTTTTTACGGGAATTAGTCCACCCGGGCACAGGTCATTGACCCACAACGGGGCCTAGGGGGCGAAAATGCATTAATAATAATAATAATAACTATAATTATTATAATAATTAATAAAAATTAATAACAAAATAATAAAAGTAAAAATATAATAAAAATAATAATAATAACCATAAATAAATACAAAAACGGAAAAAATTAAATCAAGAGTGAGAAGCGATATACATAATAGGGTGTGTCATAGGAGGGAAGATCAGCTAAAACTAATGGCCCATCACTTTTTTGGTAGATTTTAGTGTATATAAACAGAAAATAATTTCAGTTTCAATATTTTGCAACCTTTTGCTAGGTAAATTTTAGCGTGAAATTTATCGAAAATCTAACGTACAGCTGCATTAGTGCATTACAATTAAATAGTGAACATTGCTTTCTGACTTCATTCTTTAACAACCCAACTAACAATATTTTTTTCTGTTTCAGATTCTGATGCATTTATAAGTTGATAATATTTGCGATGGCTGCTTGTGTAAGGACGAGGAACCAAAAATCCAGCCATCTCAGTCACTATCTTGGGTCTGGGAGAGAGCTCCTGAAGTCGGAGTTGCCTACATTGAGAGATGCTTTGAGATACGGTGTTTTAATCAAGCAAATCAGTGAAAAGAACCAAAGAACTTACACAAACAAAGACATTGCCAGTGATATGACCAAAGCTGTCTTGGCACAGTACACTCTGGCTAACGCTCAGTTCAAGCCTCCAGTCATAACAAGTCAGCAGAAGATTAGTGAGAGACTGCTAGCCAGTTGGGAAAAGGCAAGAGATATCTCTCTTGGGAGAGGAAAACTTGCAGTTAAGGACAGCTTTGCCAAGCAACTGGACCAGTTATTTGACATAATTACTTGCAAGTGCCCAATTGTTCTCTGTCCTGAGTTTAGATGCGATCGTGACTGTAAATCCGAGGCCCATATCTCCTGTATTTGCAAGCGTGAACTGAAGATTCCTGTGATCGAACTGGCATTTGTCAAAGCACAGAGAGAGAAGACTGGCAGTATAGGGGCTCTCATGATTTCTAGCCAAGATATTCCGGAATCCAAGAGACAGGAGGCTGCCACAGAGAGACAGAAGAGGAGAAGAGTTGCCGAGGAAAAGAGACTTGAGAAGGCCCAGGGTGAGGTAAAAAAGGCCGATGATTGGAGTCAAGCTGATTCAGAGTTTAATGACTTCCCCATGGCTGATCCGAGTGCTGACCAGGAGAATGGTGACTTTGTCCCTAACCCAGAAAATAATGATCCCAAACCTTCCAGGCATAAGATTCGAAATAGGAAAGATATCCCGAGCAAAGCTCTGGCCAGCATGCGACACCACACTGGTCTCAGAGAAAATGCAGAGATAGCAACAGCTGCCTGGATTGACGGTGGTTTGATAACACCTGATGATGTTCACCTGGTGATAGATCATAACAAAGTAAGGAGAGCTCAGGAGAAACTTGTCAGTAACCTAGAAGAGGAGTTTGATAAGGGGATAAGAGAAAATGGAATCAATTGTTTGTTCTTTGATGGGAGAAGGGATGACACTAAAGTGTTCATGAAAGTTGGAGATTCTGACAAGTTGTTCCCTGCCATGGTGAAGGAGGAACACTACTCCTGCTGCAGTGAACCAGGAGGGAAGTATTTGTGGCATTTCACTCCAGAGAAAGATGACATCAGGAAACCAGCTGAGATAGTGGCAGATAACATTGTGAACTGGCTCAGAGAGAGGAACGTAGACCAGACCCTGCAGGCCATTGGAGGGGACGGCACCAACACGAACACAGGGTGGCAAGGGGGGGTCATACAGTGGATAGAGCGGAAGATTGGGAGGAAGCTGGTCTGGATTGTTTGTGACCTCCACACCAACGAGTTGCCACTCAGACATCTGATCCAGGAGCTGGATGGCAAGACTCTTTCAAACAACAGATGGTCTGGTCCTCTTGGCAAGATGCTGGACTCTGCCACTGAGTTAGAAATAAATCCGAGCTTTGAAAAAATCACAGTTGGCCCTCCACTCGTTGAGCTTGCACATACTGTCATTGACGACCTGAGTACTGACCAGTACTATGGTTACATGATTTGCAGTGCCATCAAAACTGGGGTCATGCCTGATAGACTTGCTTACCTGCAGATAGGTCCAGTCTCACATTCTAGGTGGCTCACAACGGCTCTCAGGTTCTGCAGAATTTGGGTCGCTCATCATAAACTGAAAGGGAACCAGCTTCACAACCTGAGACTTATTGTCCAATTCATCGCGAGTGTCTACTTGCCAAATTGGTTCAACACCAAGGTCAAGTCATCGTTCTCCGAAGGTCCGAGGCATGTTCTCTTCCAGCTTGAGCTCCTGAGGAGTCAGCCAAGGAAGGTTGTTTAGATTGTGGAGCAGACTGTGAGGAGATCTTCCTGGTAAGCTCATCCCGAGGCAGTTCTGCAGACGATGCTCTGCAGTAAGGATGAGGAGGAGAGAAGAGTGGCAGTCAAAAATATCTTGGATATGAGACTTATGAGAGGATCTGGGCATGACGAATCAGTTGGTGACGATTCCTTCAGGGTCAGGAAGACTCCTGAAGTCAATCTGGGTGCCAAGACCCTCACTGATCTCATAGATCTGGATAATATCCAGGCTGGCAGTGAGCCCCCTCTTACCTGCAGCCTCACCAATGTTCAAGTCAGAGCTTTCCTGGACAACCCCATGCATGTCCCTGCCTGGCCCTCGCACACCCAGAGTATAGAGCGTTGTGTACAGCAAGTGAGCGAGGCCAGCAGTCACGTGTACAGCCAGGAGAGGAGGGAAGGCTACATCCGAGCTCAGGTGGTCAGCAGGGAGGTGATGAGTAGAAACAGAAGCAAGAAAGACATTCACTCTATGGTGTGCAGCAACACCGGGTCGTAGTAGTAAAACCGGTTTTTGTATTTGATGATTTTGTTTTCTAAAGGAATATTAAATTTAATAAATGTGTCAAGATCATTCGTTTCACTATTCTGGATCATTTTCATCCTAATAAATTAACCTGATACATTTACTTTACTTTAAATAAGCTATTTAGTGGTGTTGGTAAAAGGGTGGGAATACTGAATTTTCATAAGATTTCAAGTTAAAATTTACAAAGCAAAAAAATAAAAACTTTTCAAATCTGAAGATATCACATGATTCTGCACATAGAACTACAGCATTAATACCATGGGCCGATTTTTCAAACTCAAAAAAAAAAAAAATTCGCCTCCGTATGACACACCCTAATACATAATGTAAGTTGTGTTGTCCAAGTAAGAGAAACAATTGAGACCTTCCAATTGTGTGTAAATGAGGCAGAAAGTCAGATCAACAACCTGGGACTTGGTCACAATTTATACTACTGTGTTTCAACAGGTAAGACCTGTAAGTTTGTATGTTAGAGTAATGATTACACCAGTTATCAATAACAATAAATTACGAATATTCATCTCAGGTTCTCTTCTGAAGGTCACACACTGGTCAGAAAGTACAACTGGTGACCAGGAATATTTTTCTGGCCGACTTACATGTAAATAAACAAAACCTTTTCTTTAATTTGTTTAATATATTTTTGCTTTACTTTACTGGTGGATTATTTGACCGATTTAGAGCATAATGATCACGTCCTCAGTAGTCTTTCAGTGCCTCAGTGCGCGCTGTCCGGGTATTGACGGCTGGACGAGGGAGCGGAGGAGCGAATCACGGCTCTTATATCTGTCACTCAACCCTTAGAATAATGTACACGAATTACAACTCTTGCAATACCTAGCTCAAAATACTGGCCAGTATCACACGCAGAGATACATAACCTCCCTCTATGGCACAATAACCTTACGTAAAACTGTGTTATATAGCAGATAACTACGATATTTATACACAAATAAGCACGTAATTGAACTCAATGGGGTTGTCACTATTACGTACTAAAATGCACCCGACTCGTTCCCAAAATACAGGCGTCGTTTTTGTGGTTTGATAAAAAAAAAAAAAAAAAATTTTTTTATATAGTTGATTTATTAGTCTCGAATATTGATAATGACTGGATTACGATTTATAAGGACTCCAAATGTACACAAAACAAATTGCTTCTCTAGTCCATGCCATGCCAGATAAAAGAATCACTTAGTTTATTTCAAACATAATATAATATATACTAGCATTTGAGTAATGACTATACGCAATATTTAAATTATACCAACAAACAATCCATCGAATAAAACAACTAACACACACACACACACACACAAACGTACTAAACACAGTCTAGCATACACCAGGCGCCCAGCGTACCAACATACCTTACATCACCCCAGCGCAGTCGTCCGTTAGCTAAGATTATTTCCTCTCTTCGACCGCAGACGAGAGAGAGAGAGAGGAGACTTGGTTTTAATACACAATATTTACCCCTGTGACTGTATATACTTTCAAATAACGACTGAGAAGATACTGGAAGCACAATGTGTTGTCTTATGGTAGACCCTGCTGCCATATGACATCACAAAAATTGTGACCAAGCTCCCAGGTTGCTGATCTGACTTTCTGCCTCATTTACACACAATTGGAAGGTCTCAATTGTTTCTCTTACTGGACAACACAACTTACATTATGTAGTATATCGTTTCTCACTCTTGATTTATCTTTAATTTTTTTATTTATTATTATTATTATTATTATTATTGTTATTATTATTATTATTATATTTTCGCCCCCAGGCCCTGATGTGGGTCAGTGACCTGTGCCCGGGTGGGCTAATCCTGTATAAAAAAAAATAAAAATAAAATGCCCCTGTATATATGGATGTTAATAATTATAATTGATATATTATTTTAGGCAATTTGACTAAAGACAGCCGAGTAACTGTATTAGCAGGAACAATTATGAAAATCAAGTGTATGATAAACATGTATTTAAAGAATTATCTATACGAAAACTAAAAAAAAGGGAAAATGTATTCAGTAAATATAAGAAACATGAAGAAGTGAGACTGTGTGAAAGAATAAGTCAGCTGAAAGTCTGTTGTGCTGAAGTTTCTTGAGGATTTACATAAAATATATAATTTTAAAATACTAGTAGTTGTGGTGGTACAGGTAGCAACTGTGGTGGTAGTAGTGATGGCGATAGTGGTAGGTTATGGGGGAGGTAGCGATTGTGGGAGGTGATGGTGATAGTGGTGCCAATGCTGGTAGTAGTAGTAGTGGTAGTGGGGAAATAGTGATGGTGGTGAAGTGTGATAGTGGTAGTAATGGTGGTAGTAGTGGGGAGATAGTGATGGAAGTGAGGGGTGATAGTGATGGTAATGATGGTAGAAGTGGCGACCTGTGGTGTAATTGTCAGCGTGCTCTCATCGCAAGTGAGTGGACCCGGTTCGATCCCCGGTCAGGGTGAAACTATGGGCAAGTTTCTTTATGCCATTTGCCTCTGTCTAATTGGGAACCTGGATGTTAAACAATTTGTGGATCGTGTTACGGGGTAACGGTTAGCCAGTGCAGTAGGCGAGTTGTCCGGTGTTCTCGGACTATTCCTTGACACTGGGTTATACAGCTCGTTAACTTAGAGTGTGGTTGTTGTGTTGGCGAGAGCTTCTACACCTTAAACAAATTCACGCCTAGGTGGCCCTAGGGTTTGACCATTCTCATTACACACGAAGGGCAACCATTATTTTAGTGGGGGGGGGGGGGGAGGGGTAGTGATAATGGTGATGGTTGTGTTAGAAGTGGTAGTGGTGGGTATTGTGTTGGGACTGGTGACGATGGTAGTAGTAGTAGTAGTAGTAATGTGTCTATGAAGGCAATATATAAAGACCACAGGTATCAAATAACAGGAAGTGATTAGCAAGGGAAGGGTACCAGTCCAGGTAGGTCACGTTAAGTACGCATGTAATCACCGCTCACTGATCCTCATTACGTGTGATCACTTTCCTCCTGAAATCGGGCTCTCATAATTCCAAATTGCAGGGTTACTCCCTTAGCTTTTCAATGAGAGCAATTTGAGATTTTCTGCCCCAAGGAATACTAGCAGTAGCCATCACGGAAATTTGGTGTTTGTTTGTTTGTAGCATCCAAGCGATGTTTGTTTACAAAAGTGACGCAAGTACTCTAAAGTCAAATGAAATTCCCGTCGTGATGTATAATTTTTGTTATTATTTTTCATTTACTATGACATTTTTCCTCGCGTTTTGTTATTGAAATACACTTTATATATATATATATATATATATATATATATATATATATATATATATATATATATATATATATATATATATATATATATATATTATTATTATTTTTTTTTTTTTTTTTTAACATTTCAATATTTGTTACGAGTGAGAGTTCAATGGTTGGTTGTGGATTCGCAACGTGAACGTCTGTTGTTTGTGACGTCATTTCTGCTCGCTTTGTTTACCTCCGATGCAGCGTGACCCTAGTATTGGGCTGGCAGTGATAAGTTAAGTACAGAATATCTCCTTTCTTATTGTACAGAATATTTCCAGTGGTATTACGTGTAAACCTTGCTCGACTTTTAGAACACCAAGTATTATTTGTGAAAGATTATTGTTAATCATATTTTAGAGTTCCACGGAGGTTTCGTGTGGTGGATATACCACGTTGTTCATGGTAGATGTTAAACTAAATAAGTGTTTAGTCTTTACCTTTATGTTCATTATTTTGTCACTCGGTTGAGTCACTTATTTGATCATATTTAATTTGTATTTGTTTATTTTTGTACATAACTGATATATTTGTTTTATTGTTTGTTTGTTAATAAATTCTGTAATTAAATCTACTGCACTAATTTCAATATACTCCGTAGTAATGAGGTGATGATTTTGGTGGGATCTATTCCTTGGACCTATAATACAAAGAGAAGTTGCATTTGTGATTTTGTTACATCCTAAGAGGCCCAAGGGTCGTAACACATTAAGAAGAAAAAATAAGATAGGTGTAAATATTATAATACAATAGACTCTACAGCAAATGTCAACTCACCGTACCGTGGATTTTCAGATGCTCCGTATCATCCCACTTGAGGAGGTTGTTGAAAAATCAACGCTACGGTGGATTTATTCTGGGTAAAAACACGAGTGTGACCGCAGCTTCAGCCGAACTGTAAGACGTATGTACTTAATTTTCATGTCGGATTCTACATATGTCCACGTGTTGTGACAGGTGAGAGCAAATTAAACATAGTTCAGGCATTCTGGAACGCGTCAGACAATCAATGGTACGACGTGTACAAGTCTGCATTGAGGCAGAAGGGGGCAACTTTGAACATTTCCTTTAGGTTGTAACAAAGGGGTCACACTGTAGAGGTCTGTCAATAAATGATTACAAAAACCTTCGGCGATTTCACTTTAAATTCACTCTCATAAATACAGCATCTTACAGTAAATGTATTGTAACATGGAAACTATGTAGAATCTGACCTTTTACCATAGAGACATTGTGGTTTAGAATTATCCAAGGATTTCATCCTCCAATTTAATATACTCTTTGCTGAATTACCTTGTATATATATATATATATATATATATATATATATATATATATATATATATATATATATATATATATATATTCCCTGCCTTCCCTTTTTCCTCTCGTCTCAAGGCACTGCTAACCTCGTCATATCTCTCAGCCCCAGGCACTCGGTAATGTTCTGGCCCTCGACCAAACTCCCCTAAAAGCAAAAATTGCATTTCAGAATTGGTCTTTAAGTTGATGTATCCCTGAGGTAGTGGAGTGGATGGCTGTGTGCACGCCTCGCTCGTGAATAAACCCGCTCCTGAGTGTGTGCGGGTGTATTAGAGCAAAAAGCATATTTCCATTTAGTTTTCCAGGCAAAAAAAAAAAAAAAAAATGTATATGTAAATTTCGGTATTTGAAATACCACGTAAAAGAGATATTTGCATATAATTTTTTCAATGTTTTAGAGTCGGCTATGTGATTGATGAACGCTCTCCTGCCTAACATTCCGACTCCATCTATGAGAGTCGGTATAATACAAATATTTTCAATTTTCTTCGTCCTCTACAAAGAGTCTACAGTACATCAGTGTCAGTACTGAAATGATTGACGTTCATCGAATTCTGTGAACTAAGAGTATTATGGCAGCAAAGAATGAAGATAAAAGAAACCTGAGGACCGACTCATAAATGACGGCGAACTGAGAATGTGAAAGTATGATTTAAAACAATCAGGTGAGTAAAATATACAATTATAGGATAAAAATTAGAAGGGGAAGAAGCAAACTGCAGTAACAATGGACTGAGTCGATAATTGAGTTAAGATGAGTGGGGCATGGCAGCTGGGCTGAAAACAGTCCGCGAATAATGAAGATGAACTGTGTAGGAAAGAGTATGAGTGACGGGAAGCGTGAATCTTGCTGACGAATCCACTTAGTGAACAATGTAAAGAGTGACGAGGCTTCACGTCTTGTTTCAGTTTGTCTCAGGTTTGAATTGTTCGATAAATAGAATCACTTGGATATGTTAATGAAGCTCAGTGTATCCTGGTATACGACAATTCTATGTAATTATAAACTTTATCAACTGCATTATATGCCAAATATACGATAGGTGTAGTGTTTGTATAGTAAATGTATTACTCCTAAGAACATCACCGAATATAATAATTACAGTATAAGATGTGAATAATGGTCATAATACTAATAACAAGTTACCGGCCGATGGTACAGTAGGTGTAGCAATAACCAAACCATTTTAGATCATCCCATCATACTCTCACAAGTCACCTGTTTATAAGGAAACAATCTTTTAAAAACACTCGATGGCAATTTGACTGTATACATACATATATATGATTTGCATTTCATCTGTACGAGATAGAACACGTATGTCTGGCAGGGTGGAGGTCGTTTACACCAAGGATAAGATACTGTTTTATAGTCCTCGGTTTACACTGCCTTCTGAGAACCTGAGACTGGGTACATTTCTTTATTTTCCTTTGTATTGTTCAGGGAAAGAATACCAATTATGCTCATAGAAAGATTAACTACTTTATACTTTATACTAATTTATCTTTTTCAGTTTTCCTCAACCAACTTGGGATCTTTTCAGTATGATGAACTGTTATTTTTTTTCGTCGAAGTACATGATTTTATTGTAGTTTTAGGCGCAGATTAAAAATAAAAAAATATTTGGATAAATGATAATTACTGGGGAATAATTATTAGTTACTTCTTTTAACTGACAAATAACAATAGTGCCACAGAATACAGTAAATTTATATACAATTTCTGCCAGACCGATGTATATGGCGTTCATGATATTCCTCAATACATACATACTGTTCATACATACACACATACATACACACATACAGTCTTAAATCAATGTACAAAACTACATTAGAATCCTTGGACTCTTTCTTATGAATAACCTGAACTTCATATTTAATACAGAATTCCGTTGCCTTTCCTCGTCGTGGCTGTAAGAGGTGTTTGTAAGTGGTCGATGTTCACTTGACTCCATGATCAGCATATTATAAACTAAGGGTTTCAAAGCGCCAGAAAAAAACTTCAGAGCCTAACAAACATTCCTCTCAGTCATACCCGCACCCTTGAATCAGAGCTATGTTAAGATTGTTTATTACACACACGTTATAGAGTTAAGTCTGCCCAAACTCAGATAAGAAAGATAACTAAATAAGACAAATCAGATAAATTAACTCAAATAAGAAAGATAAATATGATATATAAACTTAGATAAGAAAGAAAAATAATGCAAATAATTACATACAATAATGACGGAATGCTACTGATTATACAAGTGATCGTGGGCCCTTCGTGCCCGGTGGCGAGTCCGGTGGTACAGTTTACAGAGGCGTGAAAGTTCGAAAGCTCGTGCTTGGCTAGCGTGCAACCGCGGTCCGGCTGACAGCTTACAGCCACATCGTTTTCCAGATGGTCGTGGTTGTTATAATCATGGTCGTGGTTGTTATAATCATGGTGGTCGTTGTTATAATCATGGTCGTGGTTGTTATAATCATAGTCGTGGGTGTTATAATCATGGTCGTGGTTGTTATAATCATGGTCGTGGTTGTTATAATCATGGTCGTGGTTGTTATAATCATGGTCGTGGTTGTTATATTCATGGTCGTGGTTGCTATAATCATGGTCGTGGTTGCTATAATCATGGTCGTGGTTGCTATAATCATGGTCGTGGTTGCTATAATCATGGTCGTGGTTGTTATAATCATGGTCGTGGTTGTTATATTCATGGTCGTGCGTGTTATAATCATGGTCGTGGTTGTTATAATCATGGTCGTGGTTGTTATAATCACAGTCGTGGTTGTTATAATCATGGTCGTGGTTGTTATAATTATGGTCGTGGTTGTTATAATCATAGTCGTGGTTGTTATAATCATAGTCGTGGTTGTTATAATCATGGTCGTGGTTGTTATAATCACAGTCGTGTTTGTTATAATCATAGTCGTGGTTCTTATAATTATGGTCGTGGTTGTTATAATGGTCGTGGTTGTTATAATCATGGTCGTGGTTGTTATAATCATAGTCGTGGTTGTTATAATCATAGTCGTGGTTGTTATAATCATATTCGTGGTTGTTATAATCATGGTCGTGGTTGTTATAATCATGGTCGTGGTTGTTATAATAATGGTCGTGGTTGTTATAATCATATTCGTGGTTGTTATAATCATGGTCGTGGTTGTTATAATCATGGTCGTGGTTGTTATAATCATGGTCGTGGTTGTTATAATCATGGTCGTGGTTGTTATAATCATAGTCGTGGGTGTTATAATCATAGTCGTAGGTGTTATAATCATAGTCGTGGTTGTTATAATCATAGTCGTGGTTGTTATAATCATGGTCGTGGTTGTTATAATCACAGTCGTGTTTGTTATAATCATAGTCGTGGTTCTTATAATTATGGTCGTGGTTGTTATAATCATGGTCGTGGTTGTTATAATCATGGTCGTGGTTGTTATAATCATAGTCGTGGTTGTTATAATCATAGTCGTGGTTGTTATAATCATATTCGTGGTTGTTATAATCATGGTCGTGGTTGTTATAATCATGGTCGTGGTTGTTATAATAATGGTCGTGGTTGTTATAATAATGGTCGTGGTTGTTATAATCATATTCGTGGTTGTTATAATCATGGTCGTGGTTGTTATAATCATGGTCGTGGTTGTTATAATCATGGTCGTGGTTGTTATAATCATAGTCGTGGGTGTTATAATCATAGTCGTAGGTGTTATAATCATAGTCGTAGGTGCTATAATCATAGTCGTGGTTGTTATAATCATGGTCGTGGTTGTTATAATCATGGTCGTGGTTGTTATAATCATGGTCGTGGTTGTTATAATCATGGTCGTGGTTGTTATAATCATAGTCGTGGTTGTTATAATCATAGTCGTGGTTGTTATAATCATAGTCGTGGTTGTTATAATCATAGTCGTGGTTGTTATAATCATAGTCGTGGTTGTTATAATCATAGTCGTAGGTGTTATAATCATAGTCGTGGTTGTTATAATCATGGTCGTGGTTGTTATAATCATGGTCGTGGTTGTTATAATCAGGGTCGTGGTTGTTATAATCAGGTCGTGGTTGTTATAATCATGGTCGTGGTTGTTATGATCATGGTCGTGGTTGTTATAATCATGGTCGTGGTTGTTATAATCATGGTCGTGGTTGTTATAATCATGGTTGTGGTTGTTATAATCATGGTCGTGGTTGTTATAATCATAGTCGTGGTTGCTATAATCATAGTCGTGGTTGTTATAATCATGGTCGTGGTTGTTATAATCATAATCGTGGTTGTTATAATCATGGTCGTGGTTGTTATAATCATGGTCGTGGTTGTTATAATCATGGTCGTGGTTGTTATAATCATGGTCGTGGTTGTTATAATCATGGTCGTGGTTGTTATAATCATGGTCGTGGTTGTTATAATCATGGTCGTGGTTGTTATAATCATAATCGTGGTTGTTATAATCATGGTCGTGGTTGTTATAATCATGGTCGTGGTTGTTATAATCATGGTCGTGGTTGTTATAATCATGGTCGTGGTTGTTATAATCATGGTCGTGGTTGTTATAATCATGGTCGTGGTTGTTATAATCATAGTCGTGGTTGTTATAATCATGGTCGTGGTTGTTATAATCATGGTCGTGGTTGTTATAATCATGGTCGTGGTTGTTATAATCATGGTCGTGGTTGTTATAATCATGGTCATGGCTGTTATAACCATGGTCCTGGTTGTTATAATCATGGCCGTGGTTGTTATAATCATGGTCATGGCTGTTATAACCATGGTCCTGGTTGTTATAATCATGGTCGTGGTTGTTATAATCATGGTCGTGGCTGTTATAACCATGGTCCTGGTTGTTATAATCATGGTCGTGGTTGTTATAATCATGGTCATGGCTGTTATAACCATGGTCCTGGTTGTTATAATCATGGTCGTGGTTGTTATAATCATGGTCGTGGCTGTTATAACCATGGTCCTGGTTGTTATAATCATGGTCGTGGTTGTTATAATCATGGTCGTGGCTGTTATAACCATGGTCCTGGTTGTTATAATCATGGTCGTGGTTGTTATAATCATGGTCCTGGTTGTTATAATTATGGCCGTGGTTATTAGGTACTGTAAGTATCTAATATACTATAGGAAGGAATAGAATAAAGGTTAGAATAATTAGTTAAAGAAATATTCGCCATAAGGAGAGGTTAAAATCATAAAAAAAAATTATTATGAATCACCGATGATCATTCTGAGATAAATTATATTATGAAGAGAAGTGACCTTGATTCTGGTTAGATTAGTCACCATCTGCTTAAGTCATCACCTGTGTTAAGTCATCATAGTCATCATCTATGTTAGTCAGTTTTAGGCCCATCTCACATGACTGACCGACCTTCGATGTTCTTTTCTCGCGAGGGTGTTCGTTTTCAGTGCGTCTCATTATTTACCCTGGTGGATGTAAGATCTCCTACCCTCACTGACGCAGCTATGGTCAATTTGGTGTTATTCTTGTTTATAAATGCCTATTAATCTGTCTCAAGACTATCCGTCCTGTCTATTGCCATCCCAACTGTCTGTTCGTCTGCGTGGTGTTTGAATGTAAGCCTGTCTGTACTCTTTGTGTCGTCAAATCTGTCTGTCTTATCCGTTGTTGGCGTGTGTCTGCCTGTTTGTCTAATGTGAACCAGTCAGTCAGCTGTCTGTCATGTTAGATGCCATATTGTCTATTTAGGCATGTATGAATCTGTCTATTTTTGTCAACCTCCTGTCTGTTTCACTGTCTGTATTCACCCGGTGTCTATTGCAGTCTTCTCCATGCATTCCTGTTAAGATCTTTTTATCTCTTCTCTTTTTCCATGTACAGTCACCCACAGGAATAAGTATACACTGTAGCTGTAAGGTCGTCTGGTAACGTTGAAACTGCGCATCCAGACGCATGATGAAACTCAGCTCCCCCCCCACCTGTTATCTCTAACTATTTTCTGTTTCCCCTTCTTTATTCTTCTATTTACTCATCTTCCTTCCTTTACTAATCCAAACAACATTAAAAAACAGTAGGCTAAGAAAAAAAGTGGAGGGAGGAGGAGGGAGCCATACGATAACTGCAATCTTGGGCTGACAGCGTACAGCTAATGAGGGTGCGCCAAGTCCGTATACGTGCATCGTTTCCCAGCGTAAATAAAATGGTTATGTAATGGCTTCCTAGAGAAACCATCGACATGGGACCAGGTTTGTTCCACTGTACGATTTTTTTTCGATTTTTCCACCAAGTTTGATGAAAAACGGTTGTGCCGTGTCGGCTGCCCAGAGCAGACACACACACACTCCTAGTCCTATAGTATATTAGATAGCGACACATTGGTAATAAATGTTAATTATGGTTCGATTTATCTGAGTAATGATTGTTTCCATACTAAGGTATACTGTATCTTCTGAGCTGCGACATCTAAGGTTTGAAACCAAGTAAACGAAACTGGTTTATGTGAAAGTGGGTCCCATATGTATGACTGCCCGTTAGGGACAATGTGGATATACACACTGTATACTAAGCCTTTGATACACATGGGGGCAGTATAGTCGGTACTGCACTCAACCGCATTCACTTTCCCAAGCTGGGTGAACTGGGATCAAACCACTGACTCATGAAACAGAAGACGAGTGCTGAATCCATTCGGCCGCCGCATTCCCCAGCTTATACAATAGACCCCAAGCGTAGAGAAATAAGAAATATATATCTTTCATCCATGTTTCATCCATACACCAAACAAATTACCTTATTATATATAACTTTAATTTCATGTTGCGACTCAAGTTTTATATATATATATATATAAGGTGTATCAAACTTCAATTATCTACCACTAGCAGACAGCATCTGACAGGACAATGTTTTTGTTTATTTCTCACGACCGTTGTCCAGTGTTCCAGTGTAAGAACTAGTTTAATTCATGCACGTAAAGACCATTTTTGTGACACACACACACACACACACGTTAAAGCGACATAACTGTACAATTAAGCTGGACAATGACTCTATTATTGGACAGTAATGAGTTTCACGGCTTGTTTTTTTTTTCAGGACTTATTAAAAGGAAGATCAGGTTGACTGCCTGTCTCTATCTGTTTGAATTTCCCGAGTATAAAATTAATGTCCACCTAAGCCATGTCATACATACTGTCTGTAATGTTGTGCTGTTACATAACTCATCATAGGTAATGCTAATATTTTTAAACAAACTTTTCTCTCACGACGGGACTACATCACTCTCTCTTTACCCCATGGAGATATATTACGACTTCTAAAAACACGTCGATATTAAACATAGATCATTTCTTAATTGATCATAGTTTAATAAATGAACACAAAATATTACTTTATGTGGCTGATGTAGTCATGTCATGTTTTTCCCGTGTTGTGATTGGCTCTCCAAATTTCAAATAAAAAATGATTGATTAATTTGGGTCATATTCACTGATCGCGAATAACTGTCCACTCAGAACTATACATGACATGATTGATACGTGTTGTGTGTTAATAAAAGTGTAACGGGGAATATTTTTTGACTCGATTTTGAAAGTTTGGGGATATAAATTAATAGTGATTGAATACCAGGTTGCAAGTTGTTCTCTAAAAGCCTCAGTGACTAGGATATTTAAATCTTCCAATCAATAACATCTACTTCACAACATTAGACGAAATATATTCTTGGGTACTATAAATATCGAGTGATTTGACACACTGACTATTAGATACATACAGTATATTGAATTGTACCTCTACTAAAGACTATTCAATTTGACCACAAAGTAAATATTATGTTGTAAGAGTAAGGTAAGACTTGGAAAAAAATTCACAGGGGAAAAACTCACAGGAGAAAAACTCACAGGAAATAAGTCACAAAATAAAAGTCGCAGGAAAAAATTGTAGGAAAATAAGTCACAATAAAAAGACAGAAGTCATTACTCAGATTCCTCACATATTTTCTTTTTCATGTGACTTTTTTTCCTATGAGTTTATTTTTATTCCCAGAGACCATGAATTCCCTTACACGGGCCAAAGATAAAGGACCTCCCGAAAACACTACAGTAATAACGATCTATCAATAGGTGGCGCTACCATAAAGAGCATTTCTAATAATTATGGCATCAAGGTACCACTTTAGCTAATGATAATATTTTTTTCCTTCTTATTAACGACCCGCGTCACTTGGTTCAAATTACATCATTTATCGAGGATGTTGGTAGCTCGTTTACGGCGAGGGTTTATCACTGAATGCTACTAGGTTTTGCTGCCTGAGTCCAGATTCGGAAAACGTCTTATGTTGAATATTTCTCGGAAGTGAAAATGTAATAATACACTTAACAGGTTTATTTAAGTTAACACGCAATAATTACCCCCGAAAATAACATCAAAATTACAATGAGATTTTATTTTAATCACATACAATAATTTAACACCAATTAGGAAACTCCATATATAAAGTTTTACTGACTTGTTTTTCTTTTCTTTCATGGAGAATAACAAGTCATGAGGCGAACATTGTCAGAGCTTCTCGTGATAAGTTCACCCTCTAGTTGGTGACGAAGGAAAACTTAAATTACCTCACAAAGATATCGGCCAAAATCGAGTATAAATTTCACTGAAACTTTTCTGTGACCCAGTTCTCTGGTCAGGTCAGGGGCTCAGAGTAGGCACCATTTTGCTTCTTGCGCGCGCGCGCGCGTGCGCGTGTGTGTGTGTGTGTGTGGAACAGGCGTTTATGGTGTAATTATGAGCCTAAAAAATCAGTATCACGTAAACTTTAAACGCATGAAACAACCCTTATAAAAGTGGGTCCCAGGGGGTAGAGGGGATACAGTACGCAGTAAACTTCTCCTTTGTACACGGGGAAGCGGTGTGGGCGATTAAGCTATAAAGTAGGTTAGGTTAGGTTAGGCTTTGCATAGCACTATTCATTTCACATGTATTTGAGAAGTTATACATGATCGTTTATGGTCAGTCAGAAATTTCCCCCCAAAGAAAAATAAATACATAAATCATCGCTAATAGATAATTATCCCTATTTACATTGCAATTAAGAGAATTATTATGTCAGTGTTACGTTACAGCTTCAACGTGACAACTAACAGCTCATACAGATTATCTAATGTATAAATTTACTGATATTCCTCCTCGTTTATTGATAATCATGAGAGAGAGAGAGAGAGATATATTGCTCTTTTCTATAAATAATTGTTATGGACCAGTTGACGACGTAACCATTAACCCGAGAGAAAGGCGACAAATATCGTGTCGTCCCGCATTTCTTTTTCAGTTACGGAGAAATTAAAATTATGTGTTCAGCCCCAAAAGCCTTCATACATAGATGCACAGAATAATTATTTATATAAGCAGCAGGATAATACTGTAAGTTATATTTATACGTTAGCCAGCGAGACAACAGGGGCAGGAAGAAGTCCTCGCTTACATAAGGCGTTTATTGTAAGGCGTTTTAAGAAGCACGCAATACCTAACGCGCTAACTTTCCCGGGCTGTCATTAAAAAATAAGACATTTGTACCGCGTCTTGGGAATACAACACAGTCTTCAGAAAACAATAAAATTAGGAGAGCTGTTATTTGGACACAATGCAGAAAGAAAAGTGAAGAAAATATATAAAAAAAAAAAAAATATGGAAAGAAAGAAAAAAAAGTCAATCGGTAAAAAAAAAAAAAAAAAAAAAAAAATCGGGCCAGTTGTAAAGGTTGGTGGTCCGGACTCCTGGGTGGGAGCTTTAAGCCACACTCTCGTCTCTTGCTACATTGTTTACAGCTGTTGGCATACAGAAACACGCAATACGACGAATTTCAGATTCGTTATGTCTTAATTTTTGCACTTACAGCACTCTAATAAACATTTAACACTTATTTAAAGTATCTTATGAGTAATGATATTAAAGTTTTAATTATATTTGCGTAATTATCAATATTGTTACACCAAAGTTACCGAAAGCTAATGAAATCGGACAGCACCCACGTAAAAAGTGCTGAGCCTAAACAGGTTTCAACTAGGTGCAATCCTTTTCAATTCTTTCACGCCATACACTTTGTTTTAGGTCCTATCCAATATACTACCATGTATAGAATTATTTTTATTATTATATCAGTTTTTATTGCCGTAAATACCTGCAACTCTTCAATATTAATCAAAATATTCTCCATAAGCGGCCATGATCCGCGTTATTTTCACTGGGAGAAATCGCTGATTGGTTGTTAGCTATTTGTGCCTCTTGGGCCCTCAGCAAGGCTAACGCTTCATCAAGGTGTTAGCGAAAGTGTCATGTGCACAAATCAAAAGCAGCGTCTGCACATACAGAATAGCTAACGCGTTAGCTATTCAGTGCATCAAAAACGCCTTACAATAACCACCTATGGTATACACTATACAGCACGAGTGGTTCAGGAAACATACGCATTGTGGCGATTATTTAGAATCTATATTATTATTTATCATTTATATTCTTCATAACATTTGTATGTTTGCAGCAGCCATTTTTTTATCACAAGATTTAATTTAACTGGCAAGTCAATAACGTCGTTCATTACACCGATAAAAATCTCTAAATAATGCGTCCCGGGTTCGATTCCCGGTGACGGATTCCCAAACTTATCACAGGTTTTCTCCGGGTACTCCGGTTTCCTCCTGTACCAACACTGTGCAACGGTGAGGGGATTAAACAAACCACCAGTTTTCCCCCCGATAAAGCAGTGATTAATTTGCAGTAAGCAACAGGTACAGTGCCACTCAACCAGTGATGAACAAATCACTAATAATTTGTAATTGAGTAAAAGTAGAATAAAATAGTAATCGAGTAGAAGTAAAATTACTAGCCTAAAAGAATCGAATAAAAATAAAAATTAATCTTGTCTTTAAGTAATCAAAAGAATAGAGCAGAGAACACTTACTTTGTCTGATTATTTATCGCCTTTCAATATTTATTTGTACTAAAATAACACAAATATAAAGAACTGGTAATCTAATAACACTTTCTGAATCCTATTAGTTAAAATAAATAATAAATGGAACATCAAGTATAGATCACATCTTAACGGTACAAGGAAACAAATGGAGCATTAGGCGAGTCACTCACAGAACTGAGACAACAACACAAACTGCACTGTCTTGAGCAGTGCTTATCTTAGCCCCATAACTGCCACCTTGTAGTTCAAGGTATTTTATTGTCTGTCAAGGTAAAGGAATGCCATAACAATACTGGGTATCAAACATAAGGGTTAAAATAACTTTACGTGAACAATCACTGTTGAAGCAATTAACTGTGACTCAAGGATCCCTCCCTCACCTTGCCACTGAGGTGCAGTGAGCAGGTATTTTACAGTTCCTCTGTGTGTGAGAATTACGATGTTATTGGAAAGGTGATTGACGACTGGCGGCTGGGCCTGGCTGGCCGACTCAGGTAAGACCGCTGTAATGTCAAGGTCACAGAGGAACAGCGTATACTTAATATCCTTAGTGTCAGGTTACTATGTAATCGTAAAATATTTACATCTAATACTATGGAACTTGTTGACAGAAATAAGCGTAGTTACAAAATCTACTACAATGACTTCATATATATATATATATGCTGATAACCACCAGGAAAGAAGAAAACACGAAGTTCCCAAGCGCTTTCGTGTAATTCACATCTTCAGGGGTGAGTACAGACTAGATAGAGTAATGCAGAACAAGATGAATATATACAGAGGAGGGTGAGACCAGGTCCACAATGGTCAGGTAATTAGGTAATGACCCTACTAATCTTTAAATGGCACACAACGGTTGGTGGTTGGGTCAGATGGGACAGTGACCCAACCACCAACCGTTGTGTGCCATTTAAAGATTAGTAGGGTCATTACCTAATTACCTGACCATTGTGGACCTGGTCTCACCCTCCTCTGTATATATTCATCTTGTTCTGCATTACTCTATCTAGTCTGTACTCACCCCTGAAGATGTGAATTACACGAAAGCGCTTGGGAACTTCGTGTTTTCTTCTTTCCTGGTGGTTATCAGCATATACCTAGATCACGCGCACCTACAGTGATTTACTTGCATATATATATATATATATATATATATATATATATATATATATATATATATATATATATATATATATATTGATAAAAATACACAGGGAAAGGGAAACAATGGAGCACCTTAGCTTTCGTCTTTATTCAAGATATCACTGCCCACCACTGCCCACCACTGATCATAACCAATTTTAAACATTTCTTTACTCTGATTTAAGGCGTCATATATGTTTCCTATACATCATTGTCATTATCCTTTACATCAACTGATCACACCATCCTTTATCTATACTTCAAGGAGCTGAAGTATATACTTATATGTCGACTGGGTACATTACCTTTAATCTAACGGGCTTTATCGTCACCCTCTGTCTACCCAGCAGTAAGTGGGGACCGGGATGTTAAGCGATTTGGCTGATCGTATTCCAGGGTAATGGTGGGCCAGTGAGTCGTCCGGTGTGGATGTTGTATTGGCGGCAGCTTCTACACCTAAAACAAATTCACGCCTAGGGCCGGCCAGCCTCGATTTCTAGGGCATCCATTATTATTATATTATCATCAAGCTGTATATCAAAGCACTATGGAATAATCACTATACTATTCTTATGATAAGTTTAAACAGGTTATTTGCCCTTGATAATATATTCACTAAGATGTTCCAGCAGGTGTTTTGTATTCAAATGAGCACTTTGTTTATGTCGAGATCAGTAAATTAATTCCCACACCACGTTCCAATTTATTTAACAGAATACTTTGTCGGCAATTCATTTAAAAGTTAGTCAACATGTTAACTGTAGGTTGTACAGTAATCATTCAATTTTACGTAACCTTATTAAAAAAATATTGAATGTGAATTGTTTATATTCCTGATTTGTGTTCATAGTTGGTTTATGAGTTTATGTACATTAATGGAAGTTATTTTAAAACGTGTTGCTGTTTGAATAGGTTTATCGTTCGGTATATAATTTTACAGTTGGGTAAACAAGATTGGTCGAGTACAGTGCCAGCATAATTGTTTCCTTTAGTACAGGAGACTTAGTATACTCACAGTACGGTGAATCTACTCCGTCCTTAACGCCCCATGAGGCTTATGGTACCCAATTCAAATTCTCCAATGCAATTCTTTCCTGCAATTGTAACAGAAAACGGAAAAAAATCTGAGGGCACTGCACACAAAATTATTTAAGAGAATATGTAAGTAAAACAGCAGTGCAACGAGGAAGAAGAGGGAGGAGAAGGGAGGAAGAGATAGAGGGAGAGGAAGGGGAGGAGGGAGAGGAGTGAAGGGGATCTACAATTGCTTAAACCTGTTATTAAGTTTACGAGGTTTAAAACTGGTGGAATTATATGTCAAGGGAGTATAAGGGAGGGTCGGGCTATTAGTGGTTACCTTAATTTATGAGGGTATTAGACTAAGATGAGAGTTTTGTACTTAGGTTAGGTTAGGTTAGGTTAGTTTAGGTTAGGTTAGGTTAGGTTAGGTTAGGTTAGGTACACTGTCCCTGTCTCACTGCACCTGTGTCAGCCATCTGTATCACACTGTACTGCTGAACATAAGACATCTGTGAATAAATGATTAAAAAAAGCTACGGGGTTTCA
This sequence comes from Homarus gammarus, assembly GCA_958450375.1. NCBI lineage: Eukaryota > Metazoa > Arthropoda > Malacostraca > Decapoda > Nephropidae > Homarus > Homarus gammarus. The sequence goes on along the minus strand of CAUDMG010003433.1, from coordinate 402,791 downwards.
CTTTAAATTCACTCTCATTAATACAGCATCTTACAGTAAATGTATTGTAACATGGAAACTATGTAGAATCTGACCTTTTACCATAGAGACATTGTGGTTTAGAATTATCCAAGGATTTCATCCTCCAATTTAATGTACTCTGCTGAATCACCTTGTATTAGGTTAGGTTAGGTTAGGTAGGTTAGATTAGGTTATTTTAAGTAGGTTAGGTTAGGTTAGATTATGTAAGGTAGGTTAGGTCAGGTAAAACAAGTTCATTACACTAACAATTCTTTATTTACACTATTTTCCCTCAACAAATAAAAACTTACGGTATAGGGTCACCTGCGGATTATCCACCAAGACCCTAACCCACACTAACCTAAATTAACCTAGCGTAACTTCAACCTAACCTACTGTAACCTAACGTAACTTTAACCTAACCTACTGTAACTTTAACCTACTTTTAACCGAACCCTATCACAAATGAACCTAACCTAACCTAACCTAACCTAACCCCAGGGTAGCGGAAGAGTATTTAATCTTCAGGTGATACAAGGTGATACAAGGTGATGCAAGGTGATACAAGGTGATGCAAGGTGGTACAAGAAGAAAAAAACAATTACACGGTGACCAGGTGGAGTATCCTTATACCTGTGAGGTGAGTGTAATTGGTTTGTGAGTATATGCACCGTTGGTAGTGAAGGCGAAGTGTATACTGGAAACATTATACAGTATATCCCTGTCTGCCTCTATTGTTATAACCGAAATATGTCTCGCTCTAGGATAATATAGTTTGCAGTGCGTCGTTCTTTTATTAATTATTAAACATAAATTATGCCATATGGAGTCAAAAAATCTGTCAAATTTATGGGGGTATACGCCCTCGAAATTATAGCCTAGTCCCCCACGTCGCATTTGTCAGTATGAGGTAGAGTTGTTATTCATACAGTCTGCCAAACTTAACTCACAATTTTTTTAACTAATTTTTCATTAAGTTAACAAAAGTCTTGATTATTTTTACGGATCAAAATTCATAAATAAAAATAATACGTGTTTAATTATAAAAAAAAGTGTTATAAATGAAGGCTTAGTGAGCAATGATTAATGATCTCGGCTGTTTTTGTAGCTTCGTGCATTAAAACAATTGAAATATATTAAGATTCTGGTTGTAGAGGTATACTCGCCCCAAACGTATCGCCCCCCCCCCCACACCCTCACCTGCCTCTGATGTACATTATTTGGAAATGGAAACAATAACATGTGTACAGCAGTCTCGGTTCGGTTGGTATTACTAATTGTGAGTTGCACCTTCCGTTCTTTCTTCTTGCGCCTGATAATCACCGTAATATCTGCAGTACACCACCTATTATCTACACAATGTAATGAAATAGGATGAATCGTGATACCATATGAAAATCCAATAACGTCATGAGTAACCCCGCTGATTTATGCACCTTAGATACGGTACTATTTCAGCCCAAGGGATGGTTTGCCAAATAGGATTATAACGTTATTACGATTTCATGAACCGAGGATAAATAGAATCTCTTCGAACTAAATATGAAATACTATGATCCGATATTACATTCATTTGCAAATATAGTAATTGCAGGTTTATGATGTCATACCCAATTATAATGACATTATGATTTACTGCATTTCGATATTATTTCTACCTCAATTGATGAGGTAACAATTATGAATATAACGTATGATCTCATGGTTCGTGCTGGCGAAGGAACATTATCTGATACACACTACGGTGCAAGCTGTGTCATGGATTTCCAGCAGAAAACACCCACTATTTGACTGCAGTTGATAAATTTTTACAACGTTACTATCATTATATTATTCTACTTAAAATGGAGCACGGTGATCCACCATAATTACAACAAATACTGGAAACAATAACTGGCAACCTCACAGATACTAGGAAGACAGGCCCACCAACATAATGCAGGAATCACAATAGTGATCGGAAATATTCGTCCATTGTGACACATTGTATCGATGAGAAAAGGGGCCAATACTCTTTTGGGAGAGTGTACATGTGTGCAGGCTGATTGTATTAGGCTGTTCTTTTTTTTTCTTTTTTTTTTTTACGGGGGTCAGCCCACCCGGGCACAAGTCACTGACCCACATCAGGGCCTGGGGGGCGAAACAATAACAATAATAACAATAACAATAATAATAATAATAATAATAATAATAATAATAATAATAAATGAATACAAAAATTAAAACAATAAATATATTAAGAGTGAGAAACGACAGTATACTGTATATGTTGTGTTGTCAGTAGTAAGAGAAACAATTGAGACCCTGCAGTTGTGTGTAAATGAGGCAGAAAGTCAAATTAGCATCCTGGGATTTGGTCACAATTTTCGTGATGCCATATAGCAGCAGGGTCTACCGTTAGACAACACATTATGCTTCCAATATCTTCACAGGCGGTAGTACCTCCCTGTTTGATAGCTGGCTACTATCTAAAAATAATGTCAGGAAATAGTTAAAAAAAAATTACCTAAAATAAATTAGCTTGAAGTGATGGGAAAGTTATTTAGGTTATAACGACAATAACGCCACCACTGTCTCTCAATGACAGGGCTGGTGTGGGTGGAATCATGTCAACATATTGGTCTTGCTGTGTTTCACTGTAAGCATCAACTTATTATTTTAGTATATTGATTATTATCTTCCAGCTACTTATTATGTTAACTAACCTCTTACTGCTAATGTAATGCACAGTCCTCCTCACTAGTGCGTTTGCAGGGGGATCGTCAGGTTTTGTGTAGTGTGGTATCCCTGTGTTTGTTTATATTCGACAGAAGGTCACTCGGAATAGTCAACATATTATGGAATCAAATTAAAACAATATTAAAGCGAATATCTCAATGATAATGATTTGTGGAATGTTTATATGACGCACTCCTGTAAACGCACTAGTGAAGCGGACTGTACTATTGAACATACTACACCAGCGGTTCATCCTTCTGTTGCATAGCCTAATCAGTAATACCTCGCCAGAAATCAATATTAAAGCTTCGACTGGTAATCTCTTATTAATGCTATGATTACTAAATTATGACTAATAATATGATTTCTAACTTATTATGACCAAGACTTAACGTGTAATAGATAAGAATGTTAACCTACCGTGAATGACTTACTGTGTTTATACATTTCTATGCTCCAACGGTTGATTAAGAATTAAGATCAAATCATCTTTCCAGGCACATAATGATTGTTGACTCATTATTATTTCATATCATGGCTACTGTCTTGGATTATTTGACATTCTGTTTAACTAACTATTTTTTTTTGACAGCTCACAACTCTGGTAAGTATAAGACAGTAAATAAAATGCCAGAACATCATTGTCGTATTGCATATTTTATCGTTGTGGAATTTGACATAATTTAACTAAATATATTATTGCAAATATATGCCACAGTTATGTTATGGTCAGTGTTAGGTACAAAAAGTTACCCGTAAGTCCGTTTGTACGAAATATTTTAATCTAAAACTTGAAAAAAAAAAAGCCACGTGGAACAAAAGAAGACTCGGTTTACTACACAACGACAATGTTAGCAGGAGTGAACTCGTAAACCACCATCTTGCATAAATATTTAATGCTGTTACTGCGCCTTCCTCGACGGAGAAATTTTAGTGGGAATATATAATCATTACTAAGTTTAATATTAGTAACATTAAAAAGAAAATTATGATGAAATATCTGGTTTGAGGAGAAATAAAGATCTTGTTACGTGAGTTTTAGACTATCACATACAGCCATACGACTAACGAGCTCACACTGAATCTCTCTCTCTCTCCCTCTAATCACCCCCTCTCCTAACCTCCTTAAAAATTATCACATACACAGACGCACACACTTGAGCCTCAACCCACTGCCAAAGTCAATGGCGTATAACCTGTGATGTCTGACCCGTATGTAGTCATGCGAAAAATATCTCGCTGGCATTGTCTGCTGGCATTTATACTAATTGGTATGTAGAAAGGGAAAGTGACAGCTGGGTGAACAAGGTGTGGATGGCTGGATCAAGAAGGAGAGTGGAAGGAGATGAAAGCAGGGAGGAATGGGGAAGTAGAGGGAAGAGAGATGGAATATTGTGGACAAACAGCGATGTGTTGTCTTAGAAGGATAGATAATTAGTTGGATATGTAGATAATTAGTTGGATATGTAGATAGTTAGGTGTTAGACATATAGTTAAATATACAAATAAAGAAACTGTGTATGAGAAGTGTAATTATAAGTAAGATTAATATTATTTGGACACATCTACAGGTTTATCGATTTTCTTCTTATTTTGAATTATTTATGACTAGTATAAAGTAATACAGTAATACAATGTAACATCAACATCCTCTAATGTACTTCACTAAGGGTCGCTTTAGACACCACCACCACCACCGTGTGTATCCTTATGTACAGGAATACGTACAGAATTTCTCTTGGCTTCTCACTGTTGTTGTCGAGTGCATGAAGTGACGTATTGTAGCTTGTGTGCTGAGAGATCATTGTTGTAAAGACGCAGAGGAAAGTTAGGATCACCTGAAGATTCACCCCCCCCTCCCCCCCGAGAGCTTAGGGTATCTAATCTAATCTAACCTAACCTAACCTTAACATTACCAGGGTGGGTTACGTTACGTTAATTTAGGTTAGATTAGGTAATGTTAAGTCAGATTAGCGTTAGTGGTTAACCTTGAGGTGAAATAAGCTTGGAGAGGCCAATCTTCAAGAGATCAATAAAATACCGTACAGCAACTGGCCCCCCCCCCCCTCACTCCCTCTGCATTCTCGTCCTCCTCCTCTTATCACCCCATGCAGTTTTCCATTGTAATTTCCTACTTCCACCACTTTTACTCCTTCCAATTATCCACTTCCCTCGCTCTCTTCCCCTTCTCTACCAAGCTCCTCTTTACTCTCCATTCTTTCCGCTTCCTACCCCTCCTGTAGACACACACACACACACACACACACACACTCACACACACACACATAGTAAACGGAACCAACACAGCCAATCGGCCAACACTAATCATTAACTACCTCCTTACGCAGCAGGACGATCGTAAAATTTATAAGTTTGAGCAGTATATGGTAAAATATGTCGTTTCATTTAGGAGTGTTCACAGTAACTCCCACCTCTTCAGCACCAACAGAAGCCACCGACTAACAATGAGCAGCCTAGCATATATACAGGTATTAAAACTTTTACAATCTAGTACAGTACATACCAAATAGCAGCAATTTCTGTTAAACAAATTACCGCTGATCACAGTTTCCCTCCAGTAAAGAGAAGAAAAAAAAGGCTGTGTTCGCTAAAGGTAGGTAGGTTTCCACTGGTAGTCTCTATAAGCCTTGTTACTTGAGGCAGTGTGTGTGCGCTGTACTCAATATACCAACAGGGGATTATTTTCACCGACTTGTGTTGGAGAGGGAGATTTACTTGTCTGTCTGGAGAACGTTGTCTGTTTATGCTGTATATCAGTACCTTGGTTAGTGTCTGTTAAGTAATCTTCAGGTAAGATAGATAAATTGAGACGTTTATAAGTTTGTTTATATTTTAGTGTGTCTATATGTGAGTCTGTGTGTTTATGACTTTTTATTTACGTTTAATGATGTATTCCGACGTCGAGAGTTCGTGACTTTATCATTGCAGGGTTTGCGACGACTGTTAGAATGAACGAAAATTTGAGTATTGTCATTATTATCTCCATTTATGATTTTAATGGGGAGATGGAGTGTGCAGTGGAAGACACTCGAGACAATAAATGGTATGGACTCGAGGCGGCGGCGGCGGGCGTGAATGGGTTGAGAGCGTTGGTGGGGGAAGGGGGGGGGGGGGAGGGGTATTTGACAGAATCTTTTCATTGCGTGTATACTTGCACGGTCTATGGAACATGCTGAATTAATAAGAAACTGGATGACGGTTTTACTATGGGGAAATTTCTTTTCGTCATTTGCCTCTGTCTACTCAGCAGTAATTGGGAACATGGATGATAATCGATTTGCGGATCGTGTTTTGGGTTTAATGGTTAGCTCCACATATAAAGATATATCTTTATACCTTAAGTTAGCTAGTGCAGCTGGCGAATTGTCCGGTCTTCTCGGACTATTCCTTGACACTTTTTAAGGCTTAGCAGCTTTATTGGCAAAGCTTGGAGTGCAATTTGCCTAATCAGAGTGTTATCACGTCTCACCGCAACGCAGAACAGAAGGTCATACACAAAGGGGATAACAGTAGAGGTCATATTCATTAATAGTATGGGACTAGGTCATATTTAGGGGGTGATATCACTGTTCACTGCCACGCAGGACAGTGGTTCATATACAGTATAAGTCATATTCTATTTGAGGACTAATTAGTGTGGACTAGCAAATTTAGGATAGACAGCAAGAATGTCCTCAAGCACTCCTGATTCAATGTAATAATTACATAGTTCATGATACAAAAAGCCAGGTGTCTTGAAGACGTTGACAGTGTAACATTCAATAATATAGTGTTCAAGTGTATGCTTTAAAGGTTTATCACAAAGTTTACATGCTGAGTGTTCCGGTATGGGTACAGCGTTCCTAACTTGCCAGATGTGTCTGTATCCTAGCCTAATTCTGGCCACGACTACATAACATTGTCTGGTTCTGTCCCTATGGTGGCCATACCGGTACCTCTCGTCACAAAATTTGTCATATTTACTAATACTACAACTGCCAGGTCTCTCTGCATTTCTCAGTTCTTCTAGATCAGAGTTCATGATTCTGACTTGGATGTTTTTAAGTACAACATTTGACAGGCCAAGGTTCCAGTCTACATTTTTTTCTTACATGACTCATTGGCCAGTCTATCAGCACGGTCATGATTCCTAATTCCAACATGGGACAGAATCCACACAAATTCAATACAAAAGTTGTTCTCCTTAGCAGCTACCACATTTATTTTAATATCACAGACTATTTTAGGCATAGAGCCTTACAGTCTGGTCTGTTCTTTGATTTCAAAGCATTTTGTGAGTCACAGAATATCACCCCACCTCCATTTTCTTTAAGGTAGTCTGTGGCTAAGTAGATTCCCATAAGATAATTTTGTGTTGTGCTGGCCCAGTTGTTCAGCCTTTGCATGTTTGACACTATCATCTCATTGTCTTTATATACTACAATTGCACAACCTGTTCCACCTGTGTTTGTCTGCACAGAACCACCAGTAAAAGCACAACATTAAATTGATTTGATACTTTCTATGTGACTTAATAGTTTCTAGTGTGACACATCTCATCACATTGGTGTTTAACATTTGATTACTACTAACAGGAGTGTAATTAATAGGAACTGATATATCCAGCCAAGGAGGAATGGCATTAATGGGTTTGTCTGTGGTGATTGGGACATTCAGTTTCAAGAGATCTGCAACACTTTTACGAAGCCATGCCTCATAGAGTGTTTTTTGTGGAAGGTTAGTGAGGTAGTTGGGATATCTTTGATAGAACATTAACTCAGTTTGAGCTGTAGTTTGGGAACCATTGTTCTTCAAAAGTTTAACACGAAACATGATATTAAGTTGTGCTATCCTCTTAGATAGAGAGGGCAGTCCGAGCTCTTTCCTTATGTTTACAATTCTGGTTGATTTTGGGCATCCTAGAATGATGTGCATGGCTCCAGTTTGTACTACATCAAGGCTGTTTAGTTGCTTAAAAAAATAGTTGCAAGATGGAGAGCATGATACTGAACTACAGATCGAATGAAGTGAAGATAAAAAGTACGAGCACAGTTGATGTTAATTCCATAGCTCTTGCCAACAAGGGTTCTGAGGGATTTAATGCGCTGCATTAGTTTGGCACGAAGGTTGCCGACTAGGTTCGCATTATTCACATTAATTCCAAGATATTTATAAGAGCTACATTAGTTATAAGGGCATGCTGTTAATGTTAAAGTCAAGAAGGAGAGGGTGAGCAGGACAAGGATTGAGGACCCTCGTCTTGTCAACAGTTATTATGAGATCACATTCCACAGTCCTCTGAGCAAATACATCAAGCAAGGCTTGGAGCCTGGGCTTAGTCTGTGTCATAATGCAGATATCATCAGCATAGCATATTACAGCCTCGTTTGGCTGAACTGGAATGTCAGTAATAAGTTTGTGCATCAGTATATTAAAGAGCATAGGAATTAACACTCCTCCCTGAGGCGTGCCAAGCTCAAATGCTAAACTGGCATACCTGTTGGACAGATAACCCTTTATCCATGTCAGGAGGTTACCCTGGATGCCAAAATTAGCTAGTTGTTCGAGTATAATGTCTCTATTAGCTAAACAAAAGACTGATTTAAGGTCTATGAATGCTGTTTGTGTCTTATCTTTTGAGTGAATAAGATATTCTGTAAAGCACGTCTGTGTGCTGCATCCAGGCATAAACCCATACAGATTAGGGGCCAGTTTGTCTTTGACTTGAAACATGAGATGCTGGGTCATGCAACTCATGAACTTAAATTGCGGATGTTCTGTTGACAACAGCTTCTACACCTTAACCAAATTCATGCCTAGGTGGCCCTTGGGCAGGCCATCCTCGTAGGCGAGAGGCAAACACTATTATATTACGAATGCATATAATGGCATACTGCTGATGTGTGATTTTGGCTTGTGTGAAGAGAAAGGGGTAAACTAGATGTATGTCCCGGGTCTTGTTGAGGAAGGTTTACGACATAACACAACTTTTACAGCAGTGATAATGAATGACTGACAAAGAATAGAGGAAAAGTCTTCTCTCTGTGTCCTTGATTCAGGCCAACGTGCACAATGTACTGTACCCGGGAAATAACTAAGAATTGAAAGCAAATTTATTAATCTTCTTATATTCAGTCGTTCTCAGTCCCTAATGCCACCATTTAACAATATTATATTTACTTGTTTATGACTAAAATACGCGCTTAAAGACCTTAGCTGTTGAAGCATGGTAATAAAATTTTACTTTAATGCCATATTTCACGATTTGAACATATTGTTATGCTGAGGCATAATTTAGTATTGTAATTTTTGTGAACTAGGTTTTGATTATTTTCTACTCCATGCAGCAGTTATTTTAGCAAGTTTTGGGAGATATTCGTGTATATATTGATGTATTACCTATGTAAGACTTTTCTAGAATGCATTGCATCCTTTTTGTTATGACTTACTTATGTAATGTAAGCCTCGATCAAAGTAGAATGTTCGAGAACTTCCCAGGCATATCTCGTTCCGACCTGCAATGCCTGGATGGTGCTAGGATACCCTGGGCGCCCGTGGAGATGCATAATTAGCATCAGTAGTCGCCCGTTTCTGTTCAGACTGTGAAGTGCACAAGCCTAGTAATAGCTAAAAGTAATTGTTCAAGTATTGTGGAATATAAAGTGAAAACACTAAGGAATTGTACACGGGCAATGTGCTGACTGTACATATTGGAAGTCCTTTACAAGCGCTTTACAAATTTATCCAGATTGATTTTAGACAGTGGAGAATCCTGACCTAAGATCTTGAGCATGCTCTCTATTTTTTAGAGCGGGCAGGGGGAGGGGGGGGGGGGGTGCTGTGCTGTGATGTTTTTGCTGATTGCTGAAGTGTCAGATTTAGCAAATGGCTGTAACAGTGCACAAATATAGCACACGGGTGCAGTTCCTGTACCTTCTTATTTAAACCGTTTTGTTGACCAGCCATAACAGCAGCGCCGTCGTATGTCTGAGCAACAAGTTTTCCCCCCACAGTAAAAGTCGCTCAGCAGATGTTTAACATGCTCCAGTAAGCCTGCTGAGGAACGATCAGCGCTCACGTCTGTAAAATGAAGAATCTTTCTTGAACTTGACAGTTTTGGTCAACAAAACGAAAAACAGAAGAGAGCTGTGACTTATTGATTATATCAGACGTCTCATCCAAAATCAGTGACACAAAATTAGTTTTCTCAATACCAATTCAATTTCAATTTCAATTGTTTATTCCTAGTGCTGTCACTAGGTACCCCTGTACAATGACACCAGAAGCATCTGGCAAGTGTGACAAGTATATACAGTATAAATATTATAAAGGGGCTTACTAAAGCCTAAGGAAGGAAGGATATTCCTTTAACACATAATCAATATTATTTACAAAATATCTGGCCAGTATGGGGAGGATCATCGTGTCTCCGTCAGGGGGTCGTAGAGTGGTGGTCCAGCAGGCGTCACGGAAGCGTTGTGTGTGGGGACATCTTAGGAGGTAGTGGATAAGGGTGCTGCTGTCGGGTCTTCTGCATAATGCACAAGAGCGTTGCTCAGGGGATGCGGAGATACCAATCTCCCAAGCAAAGTCATACCCGATGATGATACGGGCAGCAATCACGTCCCCTTTCCGCGACCCTTTCCCGTAGACGTACGAGAGGTCAGAAAGTTTACGGAGGACATCATACCAGGTGGGCGGGGAGTCCTGTGGGATGGCTGCTTCCCGAGCATCTCTCTGTTTGCGGCGAATTTGGGTCCTAATCTGTAAGAGTGTTCGAGGAACAACGTAGTCAGGTGTGGCCTTGTTGCAGCCAGTCTTGGGAAGGCCATCTGCTGCCTCATTCCCCAAGGTACTGACATGACTGGGTATCCATAGGAATGTCACAGGACGGCCTGCATCCTGAAGTGTGGATGTTAACCCTCGTATTCGGAGGATGAGGTCCTTATTTTCCCCCGATCCAAATGCGAGCCCGTCGAGAGCAGACCTGGAATCGCAGCAGACAAGCAAGGGGCAGAAGCCATCTGCTTCTTCCTCAGCGAGAAGGGCAGCAAGGAGAACTATTAGTTCAGCCTGAGTGGAGGATGCCCCGACAGAAACTCTGAGAGACAGTTTGATAGGCTCAGGGGCATCAGGACGGGAGATGTAGACACCAGCCCCGGCCCTACCTGTAGCGGGGTCAACAGAACCATCAGTGTAGAGGACGACCCTACCTGGGGACCAGTGGGCGATCCTGAAGAGGTGGTATTTGCAGAGAATAACAGGGTTCACCTGGGATTTCGGGAGCGGTCCACCAAGGGCAATCACTTCAGGTTGAAAATCCAGCCAGGGAGAAGGAGACGAACCAACAGCAGGGGTGACAACAATATCAGGCAATATCAGGCAGGAGGTCGTGTTCCTGAAGGGCTCGGATGAGTGACCCTCGCCAATGACTTCTATATGCAGGTCGGTCTCGGACAGCAGGAGTCAAGTTGGTTTGGACATAGTTGCCCCGAGGATCCCGTAGAATGGAAACGGCAGTTTTTAGCTAAAACTCCTGGACACGATCCTGTAAGGGGGAAAGACCAAGTTCGGTATATAGAGAAGTAGAGCGTGTCCACTGAGGAGCCCCAAGGATGATACGAGCAGCTTTCCTCAGGATAACTTCGAGACTGTTGACAGCAGTCCGACTAATGTTGACGAGGGCAGGGGCGGCGTAGTCAACACAGGAACGGACAAAGGACTCTTACATGGTGAGAAGTACAGGGATGGTGGCACCAAGGGAACCCCTGCACATGGTAGAGAGGGGAGCGAGACGCCGAAAGCATATGTCTCGAAGATAGCGGACTTCAGGGGTCTGACAAAGTGTACGAGTTACATACACACCCAGGTATTTTGTCTCATTAACCCAGTCCAAGGGCGTTCCTGATAAGAGAAGGGGTGGAGGTACAACACGACCGTGCCACATGGCTTTTGTTTTCGCAGTTGAAAGAAGGAAACCAAGTGAATCACACTCTCTGGAGACCAGATCAAGGGCTTCCTGCATGCTGAGGTAGTCAGGGGCTTGGAGGGGGACATCGTCGGCATATCCTGATGGACAACTTCTGTCGGCCACGGGAGAGATGCAATGGAGTACATGAGAGTGTTAAACATGGTGGGACTCAGGACTCCACCTTGAGGGGTGCCGAGGTTCATTTCTTGAACAGGAGACATAGAGCCTTCAACGCGAACCCGGGCCTGACGTCCAGTGAGGTAAGAGGAGATCCATTGTAGAAGTCTCCCTTTAACCCCTAACCCCGCAAGTTCAGCTAAAATGAGGGCAGGCTGAGCCGTATTAAAGGCTCTCTTGATATCAAGGAAGACGGAGATGCGGGCAGTCTGATTGCAATAAAAGGAAGCAATGGAGTGTGCTGTGCTGCGATGTTGAATGAAACCATTGAGGGAGTTGTGGAAGCCGCCTATGGTGTGAAGAAGGCGACGATGGAGTATCCTCTCCATCATCTTGCAAACACAGGAGGTAAGACTAATGGGTCGATATTTCCCAGGATCTCCCGGCTTAGGGATGGGGATAATAGTGTTATTTTTCCAGTTGGACGGGAGAACCCCATGTTCATAAGACACATTGTAGAGAGCAAGCAAGGGGCCGTTAGGAATATTAGTACAGGCGTTGAGGACGGAGTAGGTTATCTGATCATCCCCAGGAGAGGTGTCTTTTCTAGAGCGACGAGCACTGTCAAGCTCGAACTGTGTGATGGGATGATGAGTGGGGGCAGAGGAGGTAAAAGCAGCACGAACAACAGGCTCAGACGCATCGATGCGAGCCTGCACTGCCACCTGCATTGGATCTGGTAGTGCCTCAGGGGAGGAAGCTCGTGCCCACTCCTCCACTAAAGAGCAGGCAAGGGAGGCGGGGTCAGGGTGGGGAGGAGGCCCCCGTCGAGTACCCCGTATAGCATTAATCCGATTCCATACATAAGAGGGTGACGACTGGAACGATAGAGACCCCGTGAAGGATAGCCAGTCCGCCTCACGTTTCCGACGGCGTTCCTGAGTTGCAAAGGAGCACCAATTTTTGAAGTCTTCCCAGTCCTCTGGAGACCGAGACCTCCGTATGGCAGAGTGGAGATCACGGGTAACCTGCCGGAGATGTCTCATGGCAGGGATACGATACCAGTAGTTGGTGGCACTTCTTTGGGTGACGGGGTGGGCGTGGAGGGGTAGCGCGATTGACAGAGTCGTACACAGTATCAACAAAATCAGCGCTGTAAGAGTCAAGGGACTGGGGGACAACATAGGAATCCGCCCAGGTAGAAAGGTATTTGGTAAAGGAAGGAACAGCATCTTGTGTGAGACGAAGGCTATGGGATCGATAAGGAGCTGATGTCGAGGCAGAGAAGGAGAGCCTGAGATGGGTAGTAACGGCAAGATGGTCACTATACAAAGCAGGCTCGGTGCGGACGGTAGGATGAAAGGAGGTATGACCGTTCAATAGCAAGCCAACATCAAGGAAACTATGGGGGAGGCGAGTAGGATCGTCAGGACAAAGAAAGCGAACATCATCATCCCCATTAAGAAGCTGTGAGAGATGTGATCCGATAAGGGTACATGGAGTGGGATGATCTGGAGTAAGAGTGGGATGGCGGGCATTAAAGTCGCCAAGAACAATAGTGGGAATCCCATCATGGAGGTCGTAAAGAACCTGGGGGTCCAGAGAATCACTCTTGAAATGAACATTGACTACACGAAGGATCCGGTCACCAAGAGTAAGGGAGACAGAAAGTAATTCAGACGGGGGTCCATGTGAGTCAGGTGAAGGGAGACGACCAGATGGAATGGTGTTACGCACAAGGGTGAGGAGGCCACGAGCCTGCCCACGGTACCGAGGCAGGGTGTAAACAGTATAGCCAGAGAGGCGGAGTGGAGTAACATCGTCTGTGATGGTTTCCTGAAGTAGAGGAACATCTACTTGATGCGAGAGCACCAACTGGGCGGGGTCTGTCCGGCGAGGTCTAAGTCCCTGGTGTGAGATGAGTCGGAGGGGCTAGACAGGGCTCCAGAGGAGGTACCAAATTCTGTTGAGAAAAATGGAGAGGGAGGAGTGGGAGAGCGAGGGATGGATCCTCCATCTTGGGAGATGGAAAGAGACGGGTCATCAGGGCTTGCAAAGTGCGCCCCTGTTGGGTCAGGGTGTCTAGAATGAGTTGTTGCCTCTGCAATGTCGCAATTGTTTTCACAAACAAGTCGAGTTGGGCAGAGAGAAGGTCGAGTTGCTTGGAGTGGCGAGCCAAACGGAGAGTGATTGTTTCCATAGAACCAACTTGGTGTACCTGTGCAGGAGCTGGAGGTGGCGGAGAGGATTGCCGAGGGCCCTACTGGGCATGTGGTGGTGGTAGCGACGGAGAGGGACGGTGAGGGTTCAGTTGAGTAAGAGGTGGTGGTGCTGGTGAGAGACAGCGGGGGTCCGGGTGGGCAGGAGATGGTGGTGACTCTGTGGCAGGGCCGGCAACGACCTTGTTCCAAGAACGGTAGGAAGAGGGAGGGAGGGAGGGGAGAAAGGATGGGTGGTAGGGGTGATAGGGGGGATAGTAGAGGAGAGGAGATGAATGGGAAATCCTTGGTGGATGGAAGAGGCAGTGATGGATAAGAGTGAGGTTTGGTTGACAGGGGCTTCGTCAGAGACGAGGGCGGTGGGACAAGGTAAGTTTTCCCCGGGCGAGTGCCAGGACGCTGTGGGCAATTGGCATTCCAGGCGTGGTGACTGCCATGGCAATTGACACACCGTGGAATAACTGGGATTTTGCTCTGAATTTTCGATTTGCATTCCACTGTTTCGTGAGGACCTGCACAGAAACCGCAGGCGACCATCCTCATGCACTCCCAGGTGCGGTGTTTCCACGATTGGCAACGACCACAGATTTTCGGGGTTCCGATAAATCGGTCGAGAAGACAGTTGTGAATTGGTCCTACATTCACCTTCGGAGGGAGCGGGCCCAAGCACCAGCCGATGAGTTCGTTGGATGGACGTTTGGAGACCGGGTTGATGCGGCGTTCCATGTCCAGTAGTTGTGGGAGAAGAGGGCGAAGATCGTCGATAGGGATCTCCCAGGGTACGTGGGAAACCATTACCTTGGTACGACGAGTTTCTGGGGTGATGATGGTGAACTTCAGCATCACCTCCCCCTAGGGAGCAGGAAAGCCCACCTGAGTGAGCAGGCGTACCGTCTCGTCCATTTGTGTGGTGACTATCACGGCTGTGGGACCTCGGCGGAGGCGAAGTGTTGAGTCCTGAAGCGGAGAGCAGTGACGGAAGAACCAGGTCGTTCTTGTGCTCAGAGGCAAGTCCCGAGGAAAGGCGAGACGACGAAGGCGCGATGGGGCAGGGAGACAAAGGGAATCCCCTATGTCCATCGTCGGCGGAGGGTCGGTCATTGAGCCACATGTAAGCTCACTTGGGGACCCCGATGACAGGAGGAGTCCACTCTCTACAGCCCCAGAAGGGGTGCAAGGGGGAGCCGTGGCCCCTGCTGGAGACCCTGACTTCTGAGGTTTCTGCTTCTTCTTTGACGTGTCTTCAAGAAGAAAGGCGTCAGCATCACTGTCACCTACTGCCGCCGTTTCCAACGAATGGGAGCGTTTAACGGCGGGCATAGGGCACGTTGGCAACACTGCAGTCAGGTGGAGTGGTAATGACGTCACTGCTACGTCACACTATCACATTGCGCATGCGCAAACTTGAAAAACTTGCTCAGAGGGATCGGGTGGTAGGACCAGATGTTTTATCCCCAAAAAATAACAAAGTCCAAAAGTAAAAAAAAAATATATGCCACTGTGCTGATAACTGGGTCTTACTATAGTTGTCTGCCCAGGCTGGGATTGGTAAACTCGCTTTGTTGACACTACTCACGCATGCGCGTTCCTGTCTTCTCAATATCTTCTTTTATTTGCTTCGTGACTAAGTAGCTGATTGCAGCAATCAAATCATTTTGAATGGCGGAAAATGTACCTCGGAAAATAGTTGATTCCTTCAAATGAATTTCTAACATCGGATCGTAATGGCTAATCAGTACAAGTAGCTCTAAGTAATTCCCTTTATTTATAGACGTATCTGATTCGTTAAGGCCTCGAAGAAGAAGTTCTTGTTTTGCTAGAAAGCATACAGCATGAATTAGTCTTTTCAGGAATTCCCGATTTTTCTTAACTTTTTCATTGTGCATATTTGGTCACTGACGGGTTGTTGTTCATCAAGCTGATGATTAATTCTCGTTCTTCCGAAACTATTAAGTTGCAGAAAACAGTTTATGTGATTAAAAGATTTATCATGCCTGGGAATAGCCAATGACAAAGTATTCAAATTATCAAAATCAGTTTTCGACCATACATTGTGATCAGTTGAAAAGAGCAAACACGGCCAGCAGAAGAGTTTGTTTAACTTATTTGAGCCAGTCAACCAATGCGTGCTTTTGTACTGCGCGATATCAAAATGCCTAACATATTCTTTGTTTTTTTTGCATGCTTCTTTGTAAGTCCTGGAATTCGTGGACACGGTCTACGTTTTCCTACGATTTAAATTTTCTTTGAAATGTTTCTTCTCGAAAACGGCTTTTCCAGCAGTTTCCATCGCAAGTAGAATATTTATAACACTATAAGTCTATAACACTCGGGTAGCAGAAGCACCACAACACACACGAGCTGAAGAATGTAAACAACACGTACGACCCACACGGACTCGTGGGTAGAGCGACACTGAGGCTCCACGCCAGGCAGCATCATATCTACCATTTCACTGTGGTATGACTGTGACCGTTGTGACGTCAGCTAGCTGCGAGCGCAGGCTTTCATGGAGGTGAAAGAGCACCTACCAATGCGCTTGGGAGAGGAGTTAGCCCCGGCCTCGCTCCCTTACACTGTGATGTTACTAAGCGCTAGGCTGCACTTTAGAGTATAAATGCAAATTTATTATTTAAGATGAATAAACGAACAAAAAGCTCTTAGAATGCTTAGCATACTATGCTTAACATGCAGCGCTTGCCTAGCATACTCAGGATTCGCCACTGATTTTAGAGTACTGTACTTTATAAAATTTACGAATCCATCAAAGGTTAGCTCTTGAGTTTTGTATAACTGATATATAATATTACGATTATAATAAGCAAATCTTCTTAATGTTAGGCTTACAGAATAGTTATTCGTATGTACAAAACGATAAAAATTTATAAGTCTAGCAGCGAGGTATACAGCATGTTGTGTTTGAAGGTTTCAAGTGTTCCCTGAAGAAGGCAGTGATGGGTAGGGAAACACCGGGTAACACTGAAGTCCATTTATTAACGGATAGGAGAAATACAAGAAGTGACTAGCGTGTGCCATGCACGCGCTACGGAGTCAGACTGAGGCTGCCTTGCCATATGGCAGCCTCGAGGCAATGTAATAATAATAATAATAATAATAATTAACGGTTTATTGAAAGAGCTTGGCAGCCAGAAGGCTGAAAATATACAGTTACATATTTGGGGAATGGGTTTCGAATTACAAATAATATACAAGTAACATAAGTGACACAAATAAGACATATAATAACTTAGATGGGGAAAAGCTCAAACTACAGTTCATTTCAACATAGTGACAGTGCAAGGAGTAGTGTTTACTGGGAGTGAATACACTGGTTTATTAAAAGTTATTGATAATTTTTACAATGGTTGGGACTGGGCTGTTCTTATAGCGATCAGTTCGTGCACGTATGGGCTGGATGCGGTTGTGGTGTCGAACAGCAATTCTCGGACTAGGGATCTCAGGTGGTAGTAGGAGCCGGTGTCGAGGATGGTGTAGAAGCTTCTTACCAAATTTGCAGATGAGGTCGTGGTGATGGTCAGTGAGAGTCGAAAGGGTCAGTGTGTTGAGCGCTTCTTGATATGTGGAGTAGGAAGGGGAGATAATAATCTTGCATGCCCTCTTTTGCACTTTTTCTAGGTGTTTACGTTGTGTGGCATTTAGGGAGGAAGACCAGGTGGGGGAGGCATAGGTGAGCTTGGGAAGTATGAATGTTGTGTAAACACTGAGGAGCTCGGGTGCAGGAACTCCGAGGGACTTGAGTCGGCGGAGGAGGTGGAGACGGAAACTGGAGGATTTGACAACTTCACTGACGCGTGGTTTCCAATTTAGTGACGCCGAGGGGCTTCGTGGAATCTACAACCTGGAGTGTGTTCGGACCTAGAGTAATGGAAGGAGGTGGGACAATGTTGGAGGAGAGGTTGATGTGCATAACCATGGTCTTGGTATGGTTGATGGTGACATGGTTGTTGGTGGCCCAGTTTTGGAGACTGTTCAATAAATCCTGAAGGGCGGTATAGTTGGGAGCAGAATTGTTGGCGCTGATCCCAATGGTGGAGTCGTCGACATATTTCCAGCGAGCAGGGGTTTCTCTTAGGGCATCATTGATGAGCATAAGGAAGCAGAGTGGTCCCATCTTGGTGCCTTGGGGGACGCCACAGGTGAGTGACTGAAAGGTGGAGACATCCCCTCGGAAGCGTACAGCTTGGCGTCGGTCACTGAGGAAGTCTGTAAGCCATGGTATAAGACTTCTCCGAAGCCCGAGGTCAAAAGCTTTGTTGATGATTATATTGTGGTCGACTAGGTCGAATGCTTTAGTGAAATCAATGAAGGCGACAGCTACAGACGTTTTTCGTTTCTCGAGATGGCGGTATATGTAATCGAGAAAGCTGACAAGACAGTGAGTGGTGGAGGAAGTTTTCATGTTGCCAAATTGCTGAGGGTCTACGACTCCTGCAATATCAGCATAAGCCCAGTCAAACACAAAACTTTCACAGATTAGGCTGGGTATTGGGGTGATTGCAATAGGTCGTAGCTGATTTAAGGATTGTGGGCTGGTTGACTTGGGCACTGGTGATACATAAGAGGTCTTCCAGCCAGCTGGGCATCTGGCTTGGCTAAGAGAAGCATTGATGATGGAGCATAGGGGGTTTAGCAAGCTCCGGGGAGAACTCCTTGAAGAGTTTCATTGGTAAGTCAATGGGGGTGGTAGAGCGTTTTAATTTTACCACATAACACGTGCTGTGTTGCCACGTAATTACATATATAAATGCTACTCGGCACAGTAGCTTAGATACATAACCTACATCTCCCTCCCCCCCTCACGCACATAGTCTTTGTCTTGAGCGGACTTCTAAGTCCTAAGTCGCTCCGAGCGCCGAGGTGCACTGTGGGGCGGATCCTCATGAGGTGTAGGGGACTCGTCCTCGGTCAGGGGGCCAGCAGCAGGGGGTGGGACTAGCCGGAGGAAGCGGCGGTTCCTCCATCAGACGCGGCCGCTAGGCATCGTGACCTTGTAGTCCCGCGACCGGCCGACGCCCATCACTATGCCCACTAGGGTTGCTCATTTTTTCACACTTTTTTAAAATTGTGGGTGGGGGTGTTTTTTCCCATTATTTTGTTACTCCTGAATTCATTGGTGCCAGAATTAATGAAATCCAACATGTTCTAGGGGTCGCGAATCCAAATATAAAAAATGAATTTTTGCGAAAAAACGTCAAAACTCAAGCTTTTTCTCTTATAGATCAGCAATCGCGCTGCTTTTCACTACTTAACCCTAATGGCTGGCTAGAGCAGCTATTCAGCTTTCCATTGACACCTAATTCGATTGCATGCACCTCTTATTTGACCTAAGTCAGGTCAAAGGCTGTAGCCTACCTGCGTTAACGGAGTTATAAATTCACTAGGTTCACATTGGCAGCTTTAAAACCCTGCGCTTCTTTGCAGTGTTTTGACATGTGTTGTGTTGTTGTTGGTACTGTGGTGTTATTTTATAATTTACTCAAATCTGCTATATAGTGTGGCAGTAAATTTATGGTTATCTATTTATGTTGTATTTTCTACAGGTGATTAAATTGCTCTTATGTGACCCTATTTTGTTTGCCTATTTTGTTTTATTACAAAACGTTTTTTCTTACAGAGTTCATCTGTTTATATACATACAATCATGGAAGAGAGTGAGTCGCAGTCGGGGGAGAATGCTAAGGGGACTGTCAGGCCAACATCATCCACTACCCGTTCTGCCACTGAAATCTATCTAGTAGGCCAGCCAGCATCGTCAATTAGAGGCAGTAAACTCCCGATGATGTGCCAAGTCCTGAAGTTCTTCTTTCACACAGTGAATGAATCTGGTGACAGACAGGAGACGTTTAAAGAAACAGTGAGAAACGTACTCACGTTCTGGAATTTAGCTCGCATCAAGACTATCCCAGAGAGGCGGTGCCGGGAGAAGCTGACAAGGTTATGGGAGCACTGGAGAAATCTACAAAAAAGTCGGGACAGGGCTGCAAAGGACAAGGTTGAAAACTTCAAGTCTCAACTTGACCTGTTGTGGGACATCGGAGCACCGGACGCCGTAGAGGACATCGAGAAGAACCGGCTGCTTACACCGGCCGACAAACAACAAGACATCGCCTTCTATCAAGACCAACGCGGAGAAAGAAAAGCGTTCATGAGTGGTAACGATAAGATTTTTGCCGCTAAGAAGAGAAAGCAGGAGGAACGAGTCGAGAAGCAAAGGTCGAAACAGGGAAGGTTCGCAGCCTGTGAACCAAGCAGCAGTGATTCGAGACCTCAAACCTCTGTGGTGGCTGACACCCCAACGGAAGTAGAAATGAAGAAAAAGGACACAGCGATACAACCTGGCAGGTACACATCAAAGCACCCTTATGTGACGGTTCAGCTTCCACGTCGCATTCTCCAAGAGCCAGCATTAAAGGAACTCGCTGACCGTCTTCGGATATCCAATAACGAAGTAAGTGTATCCATAAATGTGTTTGGAATGTTTGAAATTTCTGTTAATTATTTGATAAGCACTTAAACAGTCGACATTTTCTACTGACACCCTTGCCTGCTTTTGCTCGCAGATAGTTTCGGTGGTCGCAGCAGTGCTGCGCTCTGCTAACCCGCCAGGCGATCTGTCTGAGTTCCGGATCTCGAGAGAGACTGCGAGACGGGCGCGAGCTTCACACCGTCGTCAGGTAGCTGCCGCACAAAGGGAAGCCTTCACGCCTCCACCACATGCAGTGGTTCACTGGGATGATAAGCTGGTTAAGGTGAGAACACGTTTAGGTACTACATTAATATTTTACCAATATATTGTAATATATTGTTAGAAATGTATCAAATCATTAACAAAAAGCTTGGAGAAAAAGGCAGCCTTGATAATTCTTCATTATCTGTCTGAATTTTTATATTTCTCTTATTTCAGAACGTCGTGGGAGAAGAAGAACACCGACAGGCCATCTTCATCTCAGGGCGCGGCCATGAGGAAGGGAAGCTGCTTGCTGTCTTACCAGTGAAGGACGGCACTGGCCTGACCCAGGCACGCGCAACAGCTCGTGCTATCGAGGACTGGAGCTGCGCTTCAAACGTCAAGGCACTGTGCTTTGATACAACGTCGTCCAACACAGGGCGAGTCCAAGGTGCGGTTGTCCATCTGGAGGCGCTGCTGGAAAAACAGCTGTTGAGGCTTGGGTGCAGACACCACGTCATGGAACTGGTGGTGAGAGCCGAGGATGCGCCTGTGAATGACCTGCAACTGCATCACGAACTCCTCCGCTACAGGGCCGTGGACTGTGAGGTGGCTGATGCGGCGCTGGCGGTCGCGAGCCGCCACCTGTGGTATCTAAGGCCACAGACCGTCGTTCTGTCGCTGTGCAGCGAGAAGTTGAGTGCAGCCGAGAAAAAGGAGATGGCGACCAAATTGAGCTGCCTAGAAGAAACGAACGACTACGCCAACGACAACTTGGTCATCCAACAGACTACATGGCTTTCCGACCTGATAGATGAACGTTCATGGATGATCTTCAAGGAGCATCATGTGTGCGGCACAGCATGGCTGATGTCACCGGTGGAAGACTGGGAGAAAAACGAAGAGTTCATGAAGCTGAAAGATTTCTCCAGAAGCCTGAAGGTAACCAATGACGTGGCCGAAAGGGGAATAAAGCTTATGCAGGACTTCATTGGTTCAGTCACGAAGGATGAGGAGCAGCTGCAGGATGTCATGCAACTTGTGGAAAAGCACAGGAAGCAGATGAGTGGCTTCAGCAAGTCTGCTCTGATGCAACTGTGAGAGTTGAATAGAGGGGGGATTGAACTTTCAAATTGCATCTCCTCCTAGAGTTACTGACCTATTTCAATGATGTTTGTTTTTTTAAGAGGGAAATATATCATGGAAAAGACTGTGACGGCAAAATATTGATATGTGTTTTCGAATAAATGGAAAAGTCAAAACTATGAATATTTTGGAATCTGGTTCCCTTAATGCAGGTAAAGCCTGTGACCTGAACTAGAAGGTCAACTAAGAGGTGCATGCAATCGAATTAGGTGTCAATGGAAAGCTGAATAGCTGCTCTAGCCAGCCATTAGGGTTAAGTAGTGAAAAGCAGCGCGATTGCTGATCTATAAGAGAAAAAGCTTGAGTTTTGACGTTTTTTCGCAAAAATTCATTTTTTATATTTGGATTCGCGACCCCTAGAACATGTTGGATTTCATTAATTCTGGCACCAATGAATTTAGGAGTAACGAAATAATGGGAAAAAACACCCCCACCCACAATTTTCTAAAATTGGGAAAAATGAGCAACCCTAAATTGCCCACCTTGTCCCAACGTGTCGTCGTCGGGTCCTGGACGCGGACAAGGGCACCAATCTCCAGCGGCTGAAGAGGGCGGGCACGGTCGTCATACCGAGCCTTGGCGTCCTGGGCACGTGTAGCCGCGCGGCGGTTGCAGCTCTCGGCTCTGGTCTGCCATTCCTTCGCAAAGGCCTTGGCTTGTGCAGGAACGCAAGTGCGGAGAGGGTGACCATACAGGATCTGGGCAGGGGAGCGCCCTGTGTGGGTGGGAGTATTACGTAACTCCAGGAGTCCTTTGTCAGACGCCTCACAGTTTATGTTGCCTGAAGGGGCCACCTTGAGGATGAAGTGCTTGACTGTCTTGACCGCAGCCTTAGCGTGGCCGTTTGACTGTGGGTAGTGGGGTGTTGACACAATGTGGCGGACTCTCCAACGCCCAAGGAATCCTGTGAAGTCCCGGCTGGTGAACTGTGGCCCACCGTCCGTCCGCAGACATACGGGGACGCCCAGGTCACGAAAGAGGTGCCGGAAGTGGCGAATGGTGGCCGTGGACGTCGTGTCCGAGCCACAGATTACCACCACAGGCCAGCCAGAGAGTCGGTCGGCGAAAACTAGGAAATGTTTCCCAGCTGTGCTGAAGAAATCAGCCGACACGGACTCGAAGGGCCTGGTGGGTTCGTCGTCGCACAAGGGGGGCTCCTGCTGTTGACTGGGCTGCATGATCTGGCACTGCTCACAGGCACGGACCGTATTGACGATATCCGCGTCAATGCCGGGCCAGTACACAGCCTGCCTTGCGCGATGCTTGGTGGCCTCTGCTCCACGATGGCTGTCGTGTAAGGGGGCCAGAACGCGACGACGGAGAGCTGCAGGGACGACCACATGGGCACCGTACAGGACGAGGTCCCCATCTGCGTAAAGGTCCTCACGTATCTTCCAATACGGGCGTAGGGCGTTGTGGAGGTCAAAACGGTCGCGAGGGAACCCAGTCCTCACACTCTCCAAGAGCTGAGTGTAGGAGGGGTCGTCGCGTGCCGCGGTCCGTAGTTCCTCAAGGGCCAGATCGCTGTCGGGTGGCGACACTGAGGCCTGGGTGCTGACGAGGGACTGTACGGCCTGCAAAGTGACGATGTTGCTGACGGAGAAACTGGCCTTGGTGCTGAGCATCTCGTCTTTGGGTGTCGGGCGGCTGCGGCTACTTGGGAGCAGGAGAGGGCATCCGGGATGCATAACTCCTTACCTGCGTGCCAAGCCGCGGTGAAAACGAAGGCCAAAATC
Organism: Homarus gammarus; assembly: GCA_958450375.1. Classification (NCBI taxonomy): domain Eukaryota; kingdom Metazoa; phylum Arthropoda; class Malacostraca; order Decapoda; family Nephropidae; genus Homarus; species Homarus gammarus. The sequence continues at coordinate 379,196 of CAUDMG010003433.1, read as the reverse complement.
TTCTCCTTCAGGCGCTGGAGGCGGGGATTCTCGATGGCGTTCAGCGAATAGTGGTTAAGAATAGGGACCAAGGGCCTGTGGTCTGTGATGAGGTCGAAGTGCTTTAGGCCAATCAAGTAAAACTTGCACTTCGATAAGGCCCATACCACTGCCAGCAGCTCCAGCTCGATGGTAGCATAACGAGACTCAGCATCGGTGAGGAAGCGAGAGCCACATTGTACGAGCCGGTACTTTCCTCCACCATGATCCTGGAGAAGGGCGTAACCAACCTCGTACAGGCGCGAGGCGTCTGTCTGGACGACGGTGGGGAGCGCTGGGTCGAAAGTAGCGAGGATAGGTGGACTTGATAGGGCCTCCTTCACTTTATGAAAGGCGAGGTCGTGGTCAGGGGTCCACGTGAAAGTCCTCTTGGGGTTCATCAAGGGGCGGAGAGGCCCGGCAACGGCGGAGACGTCAGGAGAAAATTATGCCAGCTCGTTCACCAGGCCCATGAAAGACCTGAGATCCGTAAGGTTGGCAGGTTTGGCAAAGTCCGCTATGGCGCGAACTTTCTCCGGGTCCGCAGCAATGCCATCCCTTGAGAGTCGGTAGCCGCAGGAAGACACTGCAGGTGCAGCCAAGACAAACTTCTCGGCATTCAGAGTGATGCCATGCGTCCTACACCTGGTCAGTACCTCGTCGATGCAGCGAAGATGCGTCAGGTAGTCCTCATCGTAGAGGAGGACGTCATCCACTACCTTCACGCAGTTGGTCACGCCTTGAAGTGCCATGTCACCACGGAGACAGAAGGCGTCACCCGTAGCAGCAAATCCCATAGGGCCACGGCAGTAGCGGAAGCATCCGTATGGCGTGATGAAAGTGGTCAGTGGCTGATCCTCCTTCTTGAGTGGGATCTGCCAGTAACCACAGAGGGCGTCCATCGTCGAGAAGTGCCGTACCTTCGGATCCACACTCCGTATAGCTGCAAAAGGTGTGGGTGAAGGGTGGGCGGGACGGGACACCTGGCTGTTAAGCTTAGACAAGTCGGTAGTAATCCGCACTCCACCGTTAGTCTTAGCCACAGCGACTAGAGGGTGGCACCAAGGGGACGGGTCGTCACCAACGGGTACGATGACACCCTGGGCCACCATGGAATCCAGTTCCTTCTTGACTGAATCCCTGAAGGCGAGAGGGATCAACCGGGGAGTGTGCATGGCAAACGGCTGCGCATCTTCCCGCAGGTGTTTCCTCATAGGCGGACCCGCCATAGCCTTCAGTGGCGCGGTCCGTAGGGCCTCCTTCGTCACCAGCACATCCGAGTACTCCTTCAGGAAGTTGGCCCTTGCGGCTGAAGGAGACGTCTCGCTGTGAAGAGGAAGCAGCCGTGACTTGGGTGGAGGCGGGGCGGGAGTGGACGCGGGTTCTGGACAGCTCTGTGCGGCAGCGCCAAGCGCGTCACTCATTGACTCACGCACCCTGCTGGCGGTGTACCGAGCAGCTGGGATCTGATCGGGAAAGTCTCTGGGCACCACGCCTAACTCCTTGCAGTGCTCCCACGACAACAAGGGTGTAGCGAGAGTAGGCTGCACGTCCATCCACCCGTAACACGACCTGTCGCCGTAGGTGATCTCAGCTTGAAAGGAGCACAGCGTCCGGCATCTGGGAACCGTCTGCATTGTAGTACAGCAGCTGCGGCGGTGGTCCCAGGTCGCGTTTGGTGAGGCCCAGTTTCTGGAGGTGCTTCAGGCCTAACACCGTAGTATCAGTGCCGGTGTCCGGTATTACCTTGATGTGACCCGACACATCACCGTGTGTGACGGCGACGCGGATGGTAGGGGAAGGGGTAGCCCTGGGGCGTGTGGTCGATTCCACCCTCCTGATGTGACTCAGCTGCTGCTTGGGGCTGCGTGGGCCATCTGAAGGGGGCTGCGTGCGAACCACCCCGAGGGAAGTGCGTTGCTTTCCTCCTCGTCTCGGGCTTTTGGGCTTGGGTTGGCGGCAGCACTTGTCGTAGTGTCCATAGCGATCGCAGACCTGACACTTGTGGCCTCGTGCAGGGCACCTGTCTGTGTTAGACCAGTGGCCCTTACGGTCACATCCACGACGCAGTGCGTCGGCGGTCGGGCATGTCTTGGGGGCATGCTGCTTTCCACAGCTGCCACAGGAAGCACTAGGCGGAGGCGTGGAAGAACGTGCGGCAGCCTTCACGTTGTTGGTCGCCTTCTTACCCTTCTTGAACTGTGAGATAGCTCTCACAGCAGGTGGGGCCCGTAAGGCAGAGGTGGCGGACTTGGTGGCCTCGTATGACCGACATTCCGTCACTACCACCTGGAGTGTGGAGGAAGCGTCCAGGGGGATGAGTCGCTGCACCAACTCTTCTTGCCTGACACCTGTCAAGATCCCGTGCTTGATCCAGACTTCCTCACATTCCCGGCTGTGCGCCTTGCAGACGTCGATCTCCTCCGACAAACTCTTTAAACGTACAAAAAAGTCGTCAAAGGATTCATTCTCCGCCTCCTTGCAGCTGGTGAAGGCGCGGCGACGCAAAGCCTCATTATTCCGACCTTTAACATGCTCCTGTAAGAGGTCGAGCACATCCGTCACTGAAGACGTAGAATCGGGAGGCACTTGCAACGTGTGCTCCAAAACTCTCTGGGTCTCCAGCGACAAACACATCTGCAGTTGGATGAGCTGTTTGTTTGGAGGCATGCTATCAAGGTCCACCATCGTGGAGTAATCTGTCCACTGCCGCCTCCACTCACGAAAAAGCTGAAACGTGACATAGCAAGAGTGCCTGGAGGACGCTGGTGTGGTGGAGGAGGGAGGGTACTGGCGCCTTGGTGCGCGAAACCTGCGAGTGAGGGAGGGTGGGTTAGCGCCAGGGTCGCCAATAGAACATCAAAGTGCGCCTTTTCCTCCTCTCTTCGTATCTCCTCCCTCTGAAGTTCCATTTCTCTGCGTCTCTCGTCCCTGTCGTCCATCCACCTCAGAATTGTGGCAATGTCCGTTGCTGGAGGTGGAAGGGCAGTGGGCGCAGAAGTTCCATCTGTGCCCGGTAGAGGGGAAGGTGGGGAGTCATGTCTCCCATCTTGACGTTGTCCCTTCTTACCGCCCATCTTAGTATGCTTGAACTGCGCTGTTTAGTATATAAAGTGGCGCCTCATCAGCTCGAACCACATATATATGACAAACAGCGCAGAAATAGAGTCCACTGTTCTGTCCGTGAGTGCGTGTGTGTGTGTGTGTCTGAGAGAGCAGATCGTGGTGGTCTTAATGCAGGTGGCTGGAGCCGCCGCGGAGGCAAGAACGTCAATGTCTCCCCAGATGTCACATGAGAAGGGTGTACGTCTGCGTGCTCCGTGGGTACCACAAAAAACAGGCCAATGCTCGACTCTCAGCTCTAGACACACTAATACACTGACACTAACACTGCCACCATCACTAAAATGCACTGTGATGGCGCAACACTGCACGTCGCGGCGAAACACAACGCAACACAACACAACACATCAGAGTCGACACGCACATCGCTGGCTAATTGTTCACAACACTTGTAAGTCCACAAATCCTACTCACTGCGCCATGAAGGTTCCAAGTGTTCCCTGAAGAAGGCAGTGATGGGTAGGGAAACACCGGGTAACACTGAAGTCCATTTATTAACGGATAGGAGAAATACAAGTAGTGACTAGCGTGTGCTATGCATGCGCTACGGAGTCAGACTGAGGCTGCCTTGCCATATAGCAGCCTCGAGGCAATGTTGCCACATAACACGTGCTGTGTTGCCACGTAATTACATATATAAATGCTACTCGGCACAGTAGCTTAGATACATAACCAACAGTGTTATACAGATATTTCGTGTAAAATAAATTCTCTAGAAATGTTTTCATATGTAATATGATAGTTTATAATCCTGATTTCCGTTATGTTTATAAAAGCCAGTACACTTTTCATTTCCATGAAATCACGAGATCTAGCTAATTATAGTAAGAGGCAATGGAAACAAGTTTAATATTAACTATATCTGTTATTTTTAATAAGGCTTTTAAAATACGAGAAGTGCGATTGGCTAGCGGCTAAAACCTTTTGATGTACTGTACAGATATAAAATATATACGGTACGTCTCTTTTAGAAAACTGAAGGGGAAAATTGATTTCAAATACAAATGTATTCAAGTGTTACAGAAATAATAAATCCAACATAAATTTAATCGTACAAATATAACTAATAAAAAACGAATATGATAATAACACCAAGACAAGCAGTGGAATTTAATTACCATACAGTCGACAAAATTGCTTTTTATATTGACCACTGAAGAGTAAAGTCACAAATATTTCGCTACATTTAAATAATAGTAAAATACAAAGAAACATTCCTCACCGTGCCTCCTCTTGCCTGTGATGGATGGAATACTACTACCAGCTGATGTCGACCCCAAAGCGCTAACCCACACAATAGCGAAGTCTTCAAGTTCCTCCAACTCCTGGCGAACATGGAGACCCTCTTTAACACCAGGAAGATGACTGAAACGGAATTACTTCACTCTGTCTCTTGTCATTACTTATGTAGCAGTTTTAATTATGCTTTAACCTAATGCTAAAATATTCTAAAGCCTTTGTTGAACAAGTTTGAACTGCCAGGGATGTCATACATGGTTCATTGGGTTTCTTTTGGAAGTTATTTCTAAAAGACGAGTATATTGAGGGAGTGATGATCTGTTGGTTTAATGACGTATTAACACAATTGCACTTCATATACTTAATGACGCTTAATAAACGTAAACCTCTTTGAGTATCACTTCAGTCATACATTTATACTTCTTTTATCGTTTGCTTAGATGTCCAATTGTAAATAACTTCTGACTGAGGTCTAAGAATGTTTTGCCTGTCGTTCAATAGGAAGATTGATTACTGTAGTTTAAGTACATTTCTGTGCTTTAAACATAAATGTATTTAAACTTGTATACTAAATTTCATAAACGAAACAATTACTGCGAAATATCAAGGAAAAATACATCTTTCTGTGGATGTGTTGATTTTATGTGTATTACTGTACAGTAAGTCCACAACAAAGGCCGTGGAGCGCGTGTCTGTCACCAACAAATACAAATTTAAAGGGATCTATACATATCTCTACCCCCATCAGGTAACAACTCCATCTAGTGCCGAGATTTGCGTTACCTTGTGGTGGTGTGGGGGCTCGAATGTGTCACTTTCAAATATAGTACCTGGGATGGGTATAAAGTTCCCATCACGTAACCCCAAATGGGGAGGTTGGAAGCGGATCATCGCCAAACACACAGATTCATTTCTTCACAAGTGAGGGGCTGGTATTTTACCAGAGTGAGGTATGAGCGGCCTCTACACCCCATAGTTCAATCCAAACTTTTTCTACTACCTTTAATAAGTCTTCTGAGGAGTAAGCGTTTGGGGCATCCATTCTCATTAACTTCATCTCTAGCCACTGAACAACCACTGACAGCCACAATAGATAAGTTTTGGACGTTCCTGTTGGATCATCGTCACCTAAAGATCCAACCTCTTCCCCCGACCTCTTACTACTATCTGAACTTCAACTGACCAAAGCAGCTTTACCCAAACCTTTTTAAGTCTCCGGCTACAACCTTTATACCCCTTTCCGTTCTAAGGGAGGTGTATGCGCCTACTGCAACACACGTACACCTATAGCTCAACTCACTGATCTTGAATCTTCTTTATGATGTCATCTGGCTCAAAATATTTCTACCAACTATAACTATTTTTCTTTGTTTCCTATACTGTTCTCCCAACTGTGCCAACTATTTGGAACTCTGACAATCTCACTTCTTGCCAGGAGTGATTGCTATCCACACACTACAACACCGAAATCCTCTACCTAAGGAATTTCAATTTACAGTCTCGTTCCAGATTCTTCGAACACTGCTGGAGACAGCTGGGAACTCAAGGCCGTTTGTTTACTATAGTACGTAGTAAAAATTATGAATGAATGTAAAAGATTATCGGTCATTGGTTACTTAGTTACCTGTTGCTTAATTAATGGTTGGGCTTTGTTGTTTCGTATTACATTGTACTTTTCTGCTGGTATAAAATGTTAATTTTATTTTAAAATGGATAGAACAATGAGCCAACCTATATGAATTCATGTTTAGACAATTAAACATAAGTAAAAATCGGTAAGTATGTTAAAGAACATCATGCATCAGGCACAGCTGTGTGCAGGCTGCTTATGAGGTTGCCAGTTTATCATTAATTTATAATAATATTATCTTCAAACATTTAATCCCTTTCAGGTAATTACTCCAGTTGTATGTAACCGATGCTAAACAGACTTCTTTCTAAAGACGCTGATTTCAAGCAACACAAACTGCTGTTTTAATTCGCTGTGAGATTAAGCAGAATCATCGGTTCACTGCTACCTGTAGTAAGTGTGTGTGCATGTAGAGTGTGTGAGTCTGTGCACGTGTGTGCCTTCGCCTGTGTGATCAATGATTGTCTGTAAAAACAGTTGTATAAATGAAACAGTATTATGAAGTTTGTTTAATGAAATTATTTATTTTACATTCCCTGTGAGGCATTGGAAATAGAAATATTAATATAATGTTTAAATTATGTCATGAAATGGTTACTTCACAGTTTTTACGAAATGAAAGACTTTCCAATGCGATCCTGTGATGAACCAGTTTAAAAACAAGGAAATTTTTTGAAGGCAAACAATCAATAATCGAAAAAAAATCATTTGAAATATATAACAAGCTAAGTCTACTCAGCTGACAATCATAATGATAGTTGAAAGGTCTACAGGGATACAATACATATGCTAATGCATTAGCTGCACCATCAGTACGAGATTTCACTAATTAATGTAATATTTTTTTATAATTAATGAAAACGGCAAGGGGCCCCGTTGAAATCGACTTTCTTCACGAGCGAGTGCGTATGTTTCCATACAAGCGTGCGCAGGGCCGGGTTCAGGAGTGGGCAAAGTGGGCAGCTGCCGAGGGGCCTCACAATCTGGGGGCCTCTACATATCAGGGCTGGTCGACTTGAAACCACATGAATGACTCCAGTCATGTCTCACTTTTGTGTGTGTGTGTGTTGAGAATTTGTACACTATCAATAAATATACAGTTAATTAAAAATTTCTCAATGTTCTAATTTCCTCAATATAAAGGCATATGGTTTCAAAATTCTCCAAAGAAGTGTTCAAATTTCAAAATTTTCCCGGGGGGGGGGGCTTACAGCGCCCCCCGGAACTCCCAGATGTTTAGGCTCGCTTCACTCGCCACCCCACCCTCTTGGGTAGTTATAATGAGGGGGGCCTCCACAAAGAGGCTGCCCATGGGCCTCCACAGGTCTAAATCCGGCACTGAGTGTGCGTGAGTGTTGGAGCATTATTGTAAGTTATGAAATAATTGTGAGGTAATGTTGTAACATAGTTTGGTATTTTGGCAAGGATTTCTTCCCATTTCTTATAAATAAATGGAGATAAAAATATTTAGCAATGCAATTATTACAGTAAACATTTTCAAAGAATACATAAATATATTGTGAACGGTATGACATGAACTTATTAAATATGAGATTATGAGATTGAAATATGAAAGATCAATTTCCTCGTCACAAGTGTCTTGAAGAGCCGGATCGGACAGCTGTGATCGGACCATTACATACAGAATTGTATGAATTGTGTCGTTATACAGTTGTTTCTTTGTCTCCGTCTCCCTCTCTGATCTGTTCCGTGGTATATATGGTAATTATTTCACATGCAATGTATTTAACATATATTCTACTGTACTCTTTCATAATTGTAAATATAATATTATGATTTGTTTGACTTAAATCATCCTGAATACATACTGCATAAGTGAGGATATTAGAAGAGGATTGTTTTCTTTACATTTATTATACAATATAACCGCCCGTTGAGCGACTGTGGGATAATGAGACCCTTGCACGTAGGACTCGATTGTTCTTTATTCGGTCAAAACTTGCAGAGTACAAATTACTTATGTAACATATGAGATAATTAATTCATTCGTACATTCCTTCACTATTAACAACTACATATGATATATTTGAGTAGAGTGGGGTGTTAAACCATATAAAAACTTACGTTTTTCGGCTCTAATGTAGGACTTATTAGCTCCCTGACTTGTTAGCTCACTGAACAGCTAGAGACTACTGTATCTTGTGAACCCCACATGGAGCGAGTCAGCCCGAGGCGAGGGCCATCTGCTTCACATTTAACACCTCAGCAAAGTTCGTTGTCAACACTCTGTCTCTCTTTCTCTCTCTCTTCTAGTTCATCCTACTGTGGCGGTAACATACAATTTGACATATATTCATGAAAATTATATGGATAGGACATCTATCTTATGGGAAAGCATATGCACGCACTGAGGGAAGCATAACTTCTTCTAATGTTTCTAATTACTGTTCAGCTGTGACTCTTCTTTCTATGTCAGTCAGCTCTCCAACTCCGTGCAAATATATCCATCCCCAAACAATGCAAGTCACATGCCCACTCTTTGCTTCCTCATAAATATGCTGTTTAGCATATCGGGTTGTTCCTCCTCCAGCAATGCAACCTTCCGTGAGAGGTAGATGAGAAAGTTTTTCGTCAGTGAATATTACTCTTTCCCAGAAATCTAAGCCTTCTTCAGCATACCGTCGAGCAAACTACAACCTGCCCTCGCGATGTCCCTCATTTAACTTCTCCTTGGTGGCGGGAGTTCTATGGTGAATGCCTCCTTCGTGAAGTCTTCGCCTGATTGTTAAAGGGGAAATATTTAATTGGAGATCTTCTCATATTAAACATGAAGTCTTGAAGGGGTTGGCCTCAGCAAAATTCCGGATGGCTTCAACTTGTGCAGGTGTTGTTCTGTGCGGCATTCCCATCCTGTGGTGGTCCTTTATACTTCCCTCCTCTTCCCATCGCTTAATCCAATAATATACAGTTGACCGAGAAAACCCAATTCTTGTGCAATTTCAGTTGGTGAAAACCCAGCCTCTTTCATGCGGATTATTATTCTCCACGTTCAGTGATTTTCTGCCTGTGGTATTCCATGTTGGTATTCCCTCACCTTCCCGCCAATAACGTCAACATTTTATTTATATTTTATTAGGCATTTATAAAAAAAAAAAAAGAATGATTAAATAAATAAATAAATAAGAATTTTTTTTTTAATACATCATACATATTTTTTAAAGTATAAAATAAAAATAAAAATGTTATAAGACACCAGACTAAAGGTGTCGTAATCTACACAAATCAGAAACTAGGATGGGGGGATAGTCACTTAACGAAAGGAATACCATTTGCTGCTTACAATATTCAGAGTCTTGGAATGGCAATGATATTGCTAGGTAATGGCTTGTAAAAGTATTAGGCATATGCTACCGCACTAATTCACACCATCAGATGGATGGTTCGCAAGATTAATTACCATCACCTTCAATTAAAAAACGCCATTATTCAACACATACACAGGCTGATACACACACACACACACTACAGGTAGCAGTGAACAGATGATTCTGCTTAATCCCACAGCGAATTAAAACATCAGTTTGCGTTGCATGAAATCATCGTCTTTCGAAAGAAGTCTGTTTAGCATCGGTTACATACAACTGGATTAATTACCTGAAAGGAATTAAACATTTGAAGATAATATTAGTATAAATTAATGATAAAGAGGCAACCTCATAAGCAGCCTGCACACAGCTGTGCCCGATGCATGATGTTCTTTAACATACTGTACTTACCGATATTTACTTATGTTTAATTGTCTAAACATGAATTCATATAGGTTGGCCCATTGATCTATCAATTTTAAAATAAAATTAACAGAATATACCAGCAGAAAAGTACAATATAATACGAAACAACAAAGCCAACCATTAATTAAGCAACAGGGAACTAAGTAACCAATCACCGATCACTTTTACATTCATGCATAATTTTTACTACGTAGTATAGTAAACAAACGGCCTTGAGTTGCCAGCTGTCTCCAGCAGTGTTCGAAGAATCTTGAACGAGACTACATCACAGAGTGGCTTGGCTCTGACCCAGGTGGAGCTGAGGCGCTCTCTTTTTCCTTACTTAATGATCTGGAACAAATTATTAAACACCCTACACGCGTGCCAGATCGACAAGACCAACTTGTTAACATTTTTGGTCTTTGTTTTACCTCTAACCCCTCACACTATTCATACTCAATTTTTGCCCCCTTAGGGTCTTCTGATCACAATCTTATTTCTATTAAAACAAACTGAGCACGACCACCTCCCTAACCCCCTCTAAACGTCAACTATGGCACCATCGGAGGGCAAACTGGCAATCCTTGCGAGAATTCTTCTCCGACTTTTCCTGGGATGAATGTTGCTTTTCCACTCGGGACGCCTCGGTATGTGCTGACAGCATTGCTGGGGTTATACAGGGTGGTATGAGTGCATTTATCCCATCTTCTATCAAAACTTTCACTTTACAATCATGGTTTGATAGCTCCTGTTCTCTTGCATGTAGGCAGAGAGAAGGGCGTATCAAGTTATGAAACTATCTCCTTCCCCTGTTACACACTCTTCTTTCATTACTTCTCGTAATCGTTGTGAGGTTATTCTTTGTAGAGCCAAGCGGAATTTTATAAAAAGAAAGACCGCTGACCTGACTAACTCTTCCTCTAGTAAATCCTTCTGGTCCTTAACCAAAAACATCTGTAATAACTTCTGCACTTCTTCTTTTCCCCCTCTCTTCCGACCTGATAACTCTATAGCCAACTCTCCTCTTGATAAAGCTAATCTATTTGTCACCGTATTCTCCTCTAACTCCACCTTAGACGATTCCAACTCTACCCATCCTACTCTATCTTCTCCTACTGAACCTATGCACTTTCCTATAATCTCCACTCGTAGGGTTGCTGTTGTGTTACTCAGGTTGGATGCAAGTAAGGCGCATGGACCGGACGGAATACCCCCATCGTGTTCTGAGGGAGTGTACTGAAATTTGGGCCTCTGTGCTTGCTCGTCTCTTTCGCCTTTGCTTCAAAACCAAAACTTTTCCTTCTTCTTGGAAGCATGCCTCGGTTCAGCCCATCCCGAAAAAGGGTGACCATTCCAATCCCTCTAACTTCATCCCTCTCTAAGATTTTCGAAACTATCTTAAAATCTCATTTTGTCCGTCACCTTGAACGCCTTTCTCTTTTGTCGGATCACCAGTAAGGCTTTCGCCAGGCTAGATCTATTGGTGATCTGCTCTCCTACTGCACCCATATTTGGTCATCCTCTCTTAGGGATTATGGGGAAACTTTCGTCGTGGCCCTCAACATCTCCAAAGCATTTGACAGGGTATGGCACAAGTCTTTGCTTTCTAAGCTTCCCTCTTATGGTTTCTCTCCTTCACTTTGTTCTCTAATTTCTAGCTTCTTTGAGAATCGATCCATGGCAGTTGCTGTCGAGGGATCGATCTCTCGCTCTTTCTCTACCAAGATTGGTGTCCCACAGGGTTCTGTTCTTTCACCTACTCTCTTCCTTCTTTTCAATGATTTACTTCACACTACGACTAATTCTATCCATTCTTACGCTGATGATTCTACTCTTCACTCTTCGTCACATTTTTCCCTTCCCCCTAATTCTCAAACTAGATTTGTTTTTAGAGCTGCTTTCATTTCATCTATCAATGCGGATCTGTGCAGCATCTCCGAACGGGGAGGTAGACACTTGTTAAATTCAATAGTAATAAAAAACAGTATTTACCAATTAAACTTTCCAAATTAGATGATCTCCCACCAATCACATTTCAGGACGCAATCATTCTGCCAAATTCTTAAATAGATATGTTAGGCCTCACCATTTCTTCAAATATGTCATGGAAGCCACACATCCACAACATTGCTAAAGCTGTCTCCCGAAAGCTGGGAATGCTGTATAGCTGCTGTAGCTACTTCACTTCTGAGCAGTTGCTTCAAGTTTATAAGTGATTCATTTGTTCTAACTTAAAGTATTGCTCTCATATCTGGGGTGGCTCTACTTCTGTCTAACTATTAGATGGGGTGGAATTATTAACTCTCCTCCTTTAGTTGACAATCTCTCTTCCCTTTCTCTTCGCCGCAATGTTGCTTCTCTCTCTCTCTTTTACAGGTACTTTAACGGGCAATGTTCGGTAGATTTGGCATCCTGTGTACCTCCGGCAAGGCCGTGGGCTCGTAACACTCGTCTTGTCCGCGGTGCTCACCATTTCTGTGTGGATGTTGGCCACACTAGAATAACCCTTTAAAGTACATCCTTCTTTCCTCACACAGCCAAACTGTGGAATGCTCTGCCTCCTTCTGTGTTTCCATACTCATACAATCTGTCTCGCTTCAAAAAGTTGGTTTTCCGACATCTTCGTGGTGTAGGTTAATTTAGTCCTTTTCTCTTATATTTTTAATCTCTTTTTACTCTTATTATTTCGTCCCCAGGCCCCGATGTGGGTCGATGACCTGTGCCGGGTGGGCTATTCTCCGTAAATAAAAGAAAGGACCAAAAAGCCGCCGAGAGCTAGCAAGTACTGTCCGAGCAAAACAAAGCCTTGGACATTAAAACCAATTATGAAAAGTTTAAGAATGACAGATGTAAAATCAAAATAGAAACATGGAATGTGAGGATATTATCTGAGGCTGGCAAATATGCAAATGTTTGTTGGGAAATTAAAAACATTTCAGTGGGACGTTCTGGGATTAGGTAAGATGGACAGGTTCAAATAAAATTAGTGGTGAAGATTCTTACTTCATATATTCAGGTGGTGAAAACCATGAGAGGTGTTGGTATTCTTGTAGACCATAAGTTGAGCATTGGTGTACAGGGATACTGGGCAGTGTTGGATAGAGTTTTGTTAGTCAAGTTTAATGCCCATGGACAGGTTTATGCACCATCAAATGATAGTTAGGATGAAGTGTTATACAAGTTTGATGAGGACTTAAAGAAAGTAAAACATACGTGAAGTTTAATGAATGTGTAATTATAATGGGCGATTTTTGAGCTAAAGTTAGGAAAGTGAAAGTAGCACCAGAAGTAGGACCACATGGTTTGGGTAATAAAAATGAGAGGAGACATATTAATTGTCTTTTGTAAGGAAAAGCAGATGATAATTGCAAATATATGGTTTAAACAACACCCTAGGCTTCTCTATATGTGGACAAAATCAAATGGGATTTAAGTAAGTTCAAAACAGGGGGCAGGGATAGAATGTGAAATTGAAACCGAAAATAGATTTTGAGTGTTACTAGCGGGTGACTTTGATGAACAAAGACCAGGACAACAATTTAATAATTACAAAGAAGTAATGTTAGAGACTGGAGAAAAACTTACAGGACATAGGAGGAACGAGACTAAGAGTGAGTGGACGACAAAATATGGACGATGAAATATGAGAAAACGTTTTGAGGTTTATATGAAAACTAACAAAGAAAATAAAAGGGAATGTTGACAGGCCAAGAAAAATCACCTAGAAAGGAAATGCAAAGAGACTTAAGATGATGACAGAAGGCATAACTGTAGGGAAATGTACAGAAAGATTAAAGAAATAAACCATAAATAAATGGGGTGGGACTATTAAAAACAAATACAGCGAGATCTTGTTTGAGGCAGAAGAAGTAAAATAGAGATGGACAGAGTACGGAGAAGAACTATACAGTGATAAGGATAAAGTAGAGGTAAGAAACGAAAAGGAAATAAACATCGAACTACCAATTCTGGAAACAGAAGTTAAGGCAGATGTGAGCAAAATGAATAATGATAAAGCTTGTGGGATTGATCAGCTTCCAGCAGAATATATAAAAGAAATGAGCAAGAATGGGATAAATATGTAATTCTGTCTACTTTAAAGGAGACCTTCTCAGTGATTTAAAATATCAAGATTTGTATTATTGCAAGAACAAAATAATATTACATTTTATTATTAAATTTATTTTTGCTTCAATTTTTCATATTTTTTTCCACTCGCAATTCCCCGTAAAATTTCCAAGACTTTTCACAATCTTTTAGACTGTCTGGATAAAATTCTTCCGCGATGCTGTCCAGAGTTTAACGGAGGCAGCTTGTCAAGCGGAGTATGTGTGTGTTGATTTAGGTGCCTAAAAAGCCAGGAGCATTAGAGTGCACCCGACTTAGAACAACAAGCTTAATAAGTCATGTCTGTAAAGTTATATTAAACATAATTTTAAGCAAATTAAATTTTGAATAGACAGCGAGTTACTGTATATGAAAATCAACGTGGATTTAGAACGGAAAAAGGAACTAGAGGTCCAAAGAAATTTGTATATCTGCTTTGTTGATTTTAAAAAAAGCTTTTGACAAGACAAAACTTAATAAACTTTAAACGGTCTTGGAAAAAATAGACATTAATGAAGGAAATGTTAGAGTTCTATAAATAAATCTTACCTTGCAACAGGAAGCTACGGTGTTAGTAAATAATGGACCTATTGGTTCACAGTAAGACAAGGCTGTGTTCTATCTCCAACATTGTATAATATATATTCAGAATCCTTAACGAAAGAAGTTATAGGTAATAATGAAGGACTAAAAGTTATTGGTAAAGTAATATAAAATAAACGCTATGGAGATGATCCTGCTATTATCACAGATAGTGAAGAGGCATTACAAAAACTGTTTAAAAGAGTAGTGAAAAAGGTGAAGAATATGGGTTGAGAGTTAATGCTGTTAAGACTAAAGTAATGGTTGTTTTATATTTTAAAATAAATCTTAAAGTAAAAATTGTGGAAGGCAACAGGGAACTTAAACAAGTGTTTGAGATTAAACATTTCTTGTAATGGTACAAACTGACTCTCGTACTCGCAATTTTAAATGACAATATCTGGTAAAGTACGGTTGTATGTAGTGGGGATTGTGATTGGTGAATCTATGTTCGGCTGTATCACTGTCAGGATAAATATTGAACAATCCAAAGGTATCAGTTTCATAATAATAAACTAGTCATCATTATTTAAGATCATGAGAAGTTTTCATTTGGTGTTTGATGTCCCCAGCCTGCAGTTCATAGTTTATGTTTCCCCTTCTTCTGTTCTTACTGGTCTTCCTCACCACCTACATTTTTAATGCCCCGGGCTGCAATTTTAATACAGGGAACTTAGATTTCCTGTGACTACATTTCGAGTTATTGTTTTCACAACATTTCCAGTCTCTGCCTATTTCCCCCCTGCACTGTCAGCTTCCCAGGACGACAGCAAATGCATTGTATTCGTTTTTATCCCGGCATTTTCGGTGTCAGTAGCTGACAATAGTTTTAAAATTTACGTTTTTCCCCAGCAGTTTAATTCTTCTCTTTAAAAAATTAAATTGTTTATATCATACCCTCCCGTAAATTAAGTGTTTACCCCAGTAACGTCAATGTTTACATCTTGCTGCCATAACAGGTTCATATCCTTCACCCACCATCTTAAAGGGAATTAGTAAGACGAGGCATTGACCACCCCTTTAAGAAAACAAATAGCAAATAATTGTGATTTTTCTCTCACCTCTCAAGTTGTCCTTCCCTACTCCCATCTCGCATAGTCTCCTCGAGGAGCAGTTGATACTCTGATGTAATGGGAGAGACGCCCTTGGCCGCCAGGTACGAGACAGGCATGAGGAGGCGCCCAAGACGAGGTACGGCTTAAATTAAGGTTCCCCGTAGCCTGAGGTAGCTGCTTATATTTCCTCACACAACTGGCCATCAGAGGACGCCTACTTCAGTGGGTTCAAAGTTCACACGACACTGATTTATGGACTTATAGACACTCTAAACGTAAAGCACGCACACACGCACGCACACACGCACGCACGCACACGCACGCACACACACTGTATTAACTGTGAATATAGTAAAGAAGAATATCAACAAGAAGCGTTCTGGTGATAGAATTCCCGGTGATGATCGTAAAAGAAAGGATATAACACTTGAAGAGAAGCTCGATTTTATCAACCTCAAAATCACCCTTCTCCCCCATCAAGTAAAGTGTTACATTTACTGTATGATTTCATTATTAGATATGAATGTAACATTTATTTAGATTATGCTCTCCTTTGTGTTAGGCTAACTACTAAATTTTTTCGATTTCGAGTAATCTGCACCTAACCCTATTTTCTCCATAAACCCTGTTATTTCTATTACGCGATTTTCTATAACACGATATTTTACAAGAACACAATTATCGCGTTATAGCAGAACTATATATATATATATATATATATATATATAATCAACACCTCAACCCGCCAGGATTCGAACCCACGGCCCACAAGCCTATGACTGTGACCGGGGAACGCTAACCGCTGGACCACCAGGATGCTAAAAGCAGTCCTAGACTTTGTTATATTTCACACAAAGCCTGTTCAACGAGCTTATGGCGCCATAAGCTCGTTGAACAGGCTTTGTGTGAAATATAACAAAGTCTAGGACTGCTTTTAGCATCCTGGTGGTCCAGCGGTTAGCGTTCCCCGGTCACAGTCATAGGCTTGTGGGCCGTGGGTTCGAATCCTGGCGGGTTGAGGTGTTGATTGTATGTAGAAGTCCGCGTGCTTTATTGGGCTAATGAAATATATATATATATATATATATATATATATATATATATATATATATATATATATATATATATATATAGGGTGCTTCGTGGGTGCCTTTCATGGTTCGGGGTGTGTGTTCCTGAGACATAAATGGAGATGAATAAGTGACTGGGTGACCAGGTTGTCAATTCTCAGTGGTTTCGGAGTTACAGACATAACATATTAGCAATAATAATGCCATGTGATTTGTATTGGTATTAACATTTAGAGGAGATGTTCAAGTTCCGCCCCTCTGCTCAATGTAGGCCTCAGCCCGTGGCACTAGTGAGTGTCACACGTTCAAAGACCCCAGGGGTGTTGTGAATGTTTGTCACACTGTCCTGTACACGGCGCCACAATTCCTCCGGTTTGCGAACCACTGTAACATACACCTTGCTTTTTATGTGACCCCACAGGTAGAAATCAAGGGGATTTTTATGTCAGGTGACCGTAGGTTTCATCACCTTCCTACCAAACCTGTCATGTGCTGTAACTCTGAGGCTGCTGGGGGTTGACGATTTGGTCATTTAGTCATTTATCTTTATTTATGTCTCATGAGTGCACACCCTGAATTGTGAAAGGTGTTCACGGAACACCCTGGATATATGACACTGCACGCATGTACATTTCCATTCATTCGTGGATATTCACTCAAACATACCCACACAAACCCACAGTACGCACAAATACATATTATATACACGAACCAATATTCGCATACTTCTGCACACACACGTTATTGAAAAAAAAATAGGTAGGTGAAACAAACATATAGGTCTTATACTGTATATATTCACACCTACCCACACACACCTACACACACACACACACGCACACGCACACACACACACACCTCAACCTTCTTAGGGTAAGGACGTGTGCAGTCGGCGCTGCCCGCTAACGCGGCCGTGGTCTCTTGACCATGGAGACAGCTGCCAGCCCGGTCTGTCGGGCTCTCCCCTTCCCCATCTCCTCCTTCCCATAAGGATTTATGAACAGCCTCACACCAACAGTAGAGTGCAATGATTGACGATTAACCCACAAGTGATATACAAAAGTGGCAATTTCAACAAGAAGGAAAAGCTCAAAAACACAGCAATACTGATTGTGGCTGGATCTGACCTAACCTCACGGCTTCACCTGACCTAACCTGAAGGATGGAGCACACCTGCATTGCCCCAAGCTACTGTCCTGGCCACACACCTGCCCAACCGCATCCAGCCCAATCGAGCACGAACTGATTGCTACAAGAACAGCCCAGTCCCAACCATTGTAAAAATTAGCAACACCTAATTATTATACGTCATACTTGTATCACTTATGTTACTTGTACATCATTTGTAAATGAAGAGAACCATTCCCCAATTATGTAATTGTATATTTTCAGCCTTCCGGCTGCCATGCTCTTTCAATAAAAACACACACACACACACACACACACACAGGACTACTCATCGTTACAAGGCACCCTGGGCAGGTTACAGGCATGGACTATGGAGAACAAGGTCACCATCAACCACATCAAAACCGTAGTCATGCACATCAATACCGCCACCACTCCAGTGCAAGCTCCAGCAGTCACAGTGGGTACCCACCCTCTCCAGTTAGTGCAGTCTGCCAAACTCCTGGGTGTTACCATAGACCACAAACTGGACTGGAAGGCCCATGTAAACAACACAATCAAGGCAGCCTCGTACCGACTCTACATGCTACGACGACTTAGGTCACTTAGGACACCCACGCCAGAGCTGAGGACTATCTACAACGCCTTTATTCTACCCAAACTAACGTATGCGTCACCAGCCTCGTCGTCTTCTCTCAACTCTACCCAACAACGTTGGATAGAGAAGGTACAGAAAAGGGCCAACCAAAATGGATGAATAATAGACTCTTAGATCTTCTAGGGAAAAAGAAAGGAGTATATAGAAAAGTTAAGAAAGGCGAAAATCACTTACTTGGTTACTATCAGAACCTAACAAGACAGGTAAAAACAGAAATTAGGAAAGCAAAGAGAAATTATGAAATCAAGGTAGCAAACGAATCGAAAAATAACCCCAAAGCTTTTTATCAACTGTATAAATCAAAGGTTAGAGATACAATAGGTCCCCTTAAAACTACGACAGGAGAAATGACTGATGATGAGTTAGAAATGTGTAGTACGTTAAATAGTCATTTTCGCTCCGTATTCACAAATGAAAACCTAGCACAGTTTCCAGAAGTTCATAAGGTATATAACGACAGTATAGAAAATATGTTGATGAATATCAATATTACTAGTAACGATGTGCTTAAAGTAATTAACAAACTGAAGCCTCATAAATCGCCTGGTCCAGACGAGGTATATGCTAGAATATTAAAAGAATGTAGAGATGAGTTGAGTAATCCATTAGCAGTTTTATTTAATAAGTCATTAGAATCGGGCCTAGTGCCAGAAGCTTGGAAACTTGCAAATGTAGTTCCGATTTTCAAAAAGGGTGATAAATCAATTGCATCAAATTACCGTCCCATTAGTCTCACGTCAATCATAGGCAAGTTGCTAGAGTCAATTATTGCTACAAAAATCAGAAGCCACCTTGAAACATTCAACTTAATTCATTCTTCTCAGCACGGGTTCACCCAGGGACGTTCTTGTCTCACAAATTTGCTTAGCTTTTTCTCAGAAGTATATGAAGCGGTAGATAATGATAAGTCATATGATATAATTTATTTAGATTTCAGTAAAGCATTCGATAGAGTCCCTCATGAGAGATTGATAAGGAAGGTAGAAGCACATGGAATAGGTGGATCATTATTAAAATGGATTAGGTCATGGTTAACTGGTAGGAAACAAAGAGTCAGCATAAATGGATTAAAGTCAGACTGGGGTGCGGTCAAAAGCGGAGTTCCCCAGGGATCTGTATTAGGCCCTCTGCTGTTTGTTATATTCATTAACGATCTTGATTTAGGCATAACTAGTAGGATTAGTAAATTTGCAGATGATACCAAAATGGAGAGAGTGATAAATTCAGACAGTGACTTTGAACACCTTCAAAGAGATCTAGATACCTTGCATGAGTGGTCAGTAGACTGGCAAATGAATTTTAATACTGATAAATGCAAGGTACTACAGATAGGGAAGACGAATACAAACGTTAAGTATAAACTAGGTAACACGGAAATAGAAAACTCAGTTTGTGAAAAAGATCTAGGTGCATTTGTTAGCAACAACTTGAAACCTAGAAAACAATGTATTAGCGTTCGCAACAAGGCAAACAGGATTCTTGGGTTCATATCTAGGTCGGTGAGTAACAGAACTGCTGACGTTATCTTGAAACTTTACCTAGCATTAGTGAGGCCACACATGGATTATGCGGTTCAGTTCTGGTGTCCTTATTATAGAATGGACATAGATTCTTTGGAGAGAGTACAAAGAAGAATGACAAAAATGATCCATAATATTAGAAACCTTACATATGAAGAAAGACTGAAAAGCTTAGGCTTGCATTCATTAGAGAGGCGTAGAGTTAGGGGAGATATGATAGAGGTGTACAAGTGGGTGAGTGGGATTAACAAGGGTAAAATGGAAGATGTTCTGAAGCTCAGTAATAACGAAATAACTAGAACAAATGGCTTTAAATTAGATAAATTCCGATTCAGAAGGGATATAGGCAAGCACTGGTTTGGTAATAGAGTTGTGGATATGTGGAATAGGCTACCGAGTGCTATAGTAGGATCGGGGACGCTAGGGAGCTTCAAGACGAAGTTGGATAGGCACATGGAAGTGCTGGGATGGGTGTGAAAGGGATCTGCCCTGTATGGGCCAGTCGGCCTCCTGCAGTATCCCACTTTCTTATGTTCTTATGTTCTTATGAATCATGCTCGGTGCAGACTACTCAGGCTACAACAACGCTCTCTCCACCCTGGAAATGCCATCCCTCAGTGACCTCCATCACCAAGCACTAGCAAGGTTTGGCAGTGGACTACTGCACCATCCCCATCATCGCCACCTCCTGCCACCGGCAGTCCCCCGTCCACCTAGCGCAGTCCGCCACTACAACAAAATTCAGTCCATAAGAGCCCGCACTGATAGATATAAGAATAGCACCATCCCATCTATTGCTAAAATAATAAGCAACTCCTGATTTATGTGCTGTACAGCCCTGTAAATGTATTCAACTCATATCATTATGTCTAAATCAAATGTAAGTTTGTATATTTTCAGTTTGTCTAGCTGCAACTCTTAATAAACCGTTTATTATTATTATTATTAT
This sequence comes from Homarus gammarus, assembly GCA_958450375.1. Classification (NCBI taxonomy): domain Eukaryota; kingdom Metazoa; phylum Arthropoda; class Malacostraca; order Decapoda; family Nephropidae; genus Homarus; species Homarus gammarus. The sequence goes on along the minus strand of CAUDMG010003433.1, from coordinate 358,386 downwards.
TATTATTCTTATTATTATACCACGCTGCACAAACACAATACATACCGACACAAATACACAGAGGCTCCCGGAACAGCGCCACGTCATTTCTGAATTCCCTGATTATGACCCCTTGGAGTCCCTGCACAATCTCGTTGTTATTTTGGCCAACATCATACTGTCGTAGGTGAATGAGTCGCGCGAGATATTTTCCCCCAACAGTTGAAGGTGAGGGAGTGCTTGAGACACGTGAGAGTCTCAACACAATTTAGATATCTTCACTGTAACGGAGCTAAAAGTGAACGAATTTGATACAGTCATCGTTGTTCTTATAAAGTACTGTATTACTGCGATTTAACAAAAAAGACTTAAGCGCGTATTCGAGGTTAGCACAGATACTCGACATCAAAAAATATAACTTAATCGAGGTACAAATGGAGGTTGTTATCAAATATTACTACGCTTCAACACCTATTAATTTTAAGCCCGTATCAACAACCGTTTTATCGGAAATTGTCATGTAAATAGGTAAGTAATTACCATTGCAATAAACATAATTGTCAACTAGACATAATCCTGAAAGCTCTGTCCTCTTGTTCAACCCAATTACTGCTCAACCCAGGTTGTACTGCTCCCCCATTATACATATGTTGTTAAATTCCACTGTAATTTATGTATAAAAAATAAATAAATAAATAAATAAAATTAATAAATATTGAAGTGATAACCGATGTAATATTATGAAATGTTCTTATGACCACCATGCTATTGTACTATTCCAGATGTTACTAAATGTTAAATAATACTTCCTGGAGATAAATGTTTAGTATATATCCGCTCTGTATCGGTGTTTTTCTGGCTAAATAAACTGTTTCAATTCAATTCAATTCAACCAAGGATGAAAATATTCGTCACTGATCTCTGATTTTCTCTCTCGACTCGACGTTACTGCACTACAACTGTAAGGTCTTGAAGAGCTTAAATGATTACTAATTACACCAGTCCATCAATAATCACAAAATGTTACATACAACAATGTTGGCTATTTCACCGCCAACATTATTCATAAACAAAGGCCGCATTACTTTTCTTATTAACACGAATAAAAAAGTATTAAGGAAATTTTACGAATTTTCTTAACGGTAAAAGAAACGAAAAGAAACGCTTGTATATTTTTTTTTTTTCAGAAATTTTGGTAAATGTTTCCTTCCCGGCAGACTCGTACATTTGCTCCTGCTCTCACCAGTTACCAAGACTATACAGTCCAATAACTGGAAACAAAACCAATCACGACTTTCAAGAGCAATAATAACAGGTCTCGTTTTTAGAACAGTTAAAACTCACACAATTTTATCTATTAGTACAGTATGAGGTAAAGTTGCGGAAGATAATAGAGTACAGTATAAGACAATATTGTCATCTTGATATCACTTAAGATTGCAGAAAACAAAGTTAGTATTACATATTTTAAGAATAGAGAAAAAGATATCGAGAACAATATAGATCATCCCATTCACTTGCCAACCCTTCATGAACGTGTATTGGAACTCAAATGTTTACGTGGCTCAGCTATGTTCGGAGTACATAGACGAGGCCAAAAAAAAAAAAAAAAAAACATTAACCAGGGGACACACAAACACACGCATGCCAATAGAAATCTCTCAATATTTGGCTGTTGGGAAGGTAAGTAAACTGAGAGAACATGAGAGCTGCTAGGTGGTCGACACTCATTCTAGTGGTGACAGCAACATGTATGAGAGAAGAAGAGAGAAAGTCCGGCTCATTATGTACGGAACAGACGAGATGGTAAGAGTAGGGAGGCAGGGGAGGGGGACTCGACCCTTCTGTTTTAATCACTTACCAGATGTCAGATGAGGTGTGAAGGGAAGGTAATAAGGGAAGGCGAGAGAGGAAAGAGAAGGGGAGATGAGAAAGGAGAAAGAGGGAAGTATAGTGAAGGGAAAGGTGAGGAGGAGGGGTGTAGGGGGTGGAAAAGAGGAAGAAGTAGGGAGGGGAGAAACGGAGAAGTGTAGGTGAAGGAGAGATGGAGAGTGGACGATTAATGGAAAGAATGGAAGGGGAAGTTCTTCTGATATGTGATCATAGAAGATTTTATTACCATCGTCAAGAAACAACATTCTCCTCTTCTTCTAAGGCCCAATGCTATGCTTCCCGCCCGAGGCACCTGCCAGTTCAGTCAACTGTGAATGGGTACATAACTTTACAGCTGGGGAAGGAATATTGTTCAGTGTGAGGTATCGGCCATACCACTAAACTGGCCGCCCTTAATGGGAGGTTTGGTCCTGGAACACAAATTCTCTTTTTCTCCCTCATCTCTCCGTTTCTGGGTACTATGGGAAAGGTGATCATCTACCCGTTCTGGGAGGGTCCAGTGAAATGCAGTCATAAAGTGATCTGGTTGATCGTTGTCAATGACGTCACTTGAATTACTCCCGTCACAATCTGCCAATTTAACCTGAGTTTTTTGGTTGCATCATGTTTACGCAGTTTGTATTTCTACTGTGTCTGGTTGGACCGCCGAACAGTTCAACCTACTGTACTGGATGATCAATTAAATTTCATTTCAATATTTTATTCCTTGATAGAGGAACCGGGATCCTAGTGCTGTCACTAGGTACCCCTGTAAAATGACACCAGAAGCATCTGGCAAGTGTCACAAGTATATATAAAAATTATAAGGTACTTACTAAGGCCTAAGGAAGGAAGGATATTCCTTCAACACATCATCAATATTATTTACATAATATCTGGCCAGTATGAGGAGGATCATCGTGTCTCCGTCAGGGGGTCGTGGAGTGGTGGTCCAGCAGGCGCCACGAAAGCATTGTGTGTGGGGACATCTTAGGAGGTAGTGGACAAGGGTGCGCCTGTCGGGTCTTCTGCGTAATGCATAAGCGCGTTGCTCAGGGAAGGCGGGGATACCAATCTCCCGATGATGACACGGTCAGCAATCACGTCCCTTTTCCGCGACCCTTTCCCATAGACATACGAGAGGTCAGGAAGTTTACGGAGGACATCGTACCAGGTGGGCGGGGAGTCCTGGGGGATGGCTGCTTCCCGAACTTCTCTCTGTTTGCAGCGAATTTGGGTCCTAAGCTGTAAAAGTGTCCGAGGAACAACGTAGTCAGGTGCGGTCTTGTTACAGACAGTCATTGGCAAGGCCATCTGCTGCCTCATTCCCCAAGATACCGACATGACTGGGTATCCATTCCATAGGAATGTCACAGGATGGCCTGCATCCTGAAATGTTGATGTTTACCCTCGTATTCGGAGGATGAGGTCCTTATTCTCCCCTGATCCAAATGCGATACCGTCGAGAGCAGACCTGGAATCGCAGCAGACAAGCAATGGGCAGACCCCATCGGCTTCTTCCTCAGCGAGAAGGGCAGCAAGGAGGGCTATTAGTTCAGCCTGAGTGGAGGATGCCCCATCAGAAACTCTGAGAGACAGTTTGATAGGCTCAGGGGCATCAGGACGGGAGATGTAGATCCCAGCCCTGGCCCTACCTGTAGCGGGGTCAACAGAGCCATCAGTGTCGAGGACGACCCTACCTGGGGATCAGTGGGCGATCCTGGAGAGGTGGGATTTCGGGAGCGGTCCACCGAGGGCAATCACTTCAGGTTGAAAAAACAGCCAGGGAGAAGGAGACGAACCAACAGCAGGGGTGACAACAATATCAGGCAGGAGGTCGTGTTCCTGAAGGGCTCGGATGAGTGGCCCTCGCCACTGTCTTCTAGATGGAGGTCGGCCTCGGACAACAGGAGTTAAATTGGCTTGGACATAGTTGCCTCGAGGATCCCGTAGAATGGAAGCGATAGTTTTTAGGTAAAACTCCTGGACACGATCCTGTAAGGGGGAAAGACCAAGTTCGGTATATGGAGAAGTAGAGCGTGTCCACTGAGGGGCCCCAAGGATGATTCGAGCAGCTTTCCTCTGGATAACTTCGAGATGGTTGACAGCAGTCCGACTAATATATTGACGAATGCAAGGGCGACGTAGTCGACACAGGAATGGACAAAGGACTTGTACATGGTGAGAAGTACAGGGATGGTGGCACCAAGGGAACTCCTGCACATGGTAGAGAGGGGAGCGAAACGCCGAAAGCATATGTCTCGAAGATAGCGGACTTCAGGGATCTGACAACGTGTCCGAGTTACATACACACCCAGGTATTTTGTCTCATTAACCCAGTCCAAGGGCGTTACTGATAAGAGAAGGGGGGAGGTACAACACGACTGTGCCACATGGCTTTTGTTCTTGCAGATGAAAGAAGGAAACCATGTAAATCACACTCTCTGGAGACCAGATCAAGGGCTTCCTGCATGCTGAGGTAGTCAGGGACTTGGAGGAGGACATCGCCGGCATATCCTGAGTGAACAACTTCTGTCGGCCACGGGAGAGATGCAATGGAGTACATGAGTGTGTTAAACAAGGTGGGACTCAGGACTCCACCTTGAGGGGTGCCGAGGTTCATTTCTTGAACAGGAGATATAGAGCCTTCAACGCGAACCCGGGCCTGACGTCCGGTGAGGTAAGAGGCGATCCACCGAAGAAGTCTCCCTTTAACCCCTAACCGCGCAAGTTCAGCTAAAATGAGGGCAGGTTGAGCCGTATCAAAGGTTCCCTTGACATCAAGAAAAGCGGAGACGCGGGCAGTCTGATTGCAATAAAAGGAAGCAATGGAGTGTGCTGTGCTGTGATGTTGTATGAAAGCATTTAGGTAGTTGTAGAAGCCGCCTATGGTGTGAAGAAGGCGACGATGGAGATTCCTCTCCATCATCTTGCAAACACAGGAGGTAAGACTAATGGGTCGCTATTTCCCAGGATCTCCCGGCTTAGGGATGGGGATAATAGTGGCATTTTTCCAGTTAGACGGGAGAACCCCATGTTCATACGACATATTGTAGAGAGCAAGCAAGGGACCGTTAGGAATATTAGTACTGGCGTTGAGGACGGAATAGGTTATCTGATCATCCCCAGGAGAGGTGTCTTTTCTAGAGCGACGAGCACTGTCATGCTCGAACTGTGTGATGGGATGATCAGTGGGGGCAGGGGAGGTAAGAGCAGCACGAACAACAGGCTCAGACGCATCGATGCGAGCCTGCACTGCCTCCTGCATCGGATCTGGAAGTGCCTCAGGGGAGGAAGCTCGTGCCCAGCCCTCCATTAAAGAGCAGGCAATGGAGGCGGGGTCAGGCGGGGAGGAGGCCTCCGTCGAGTACCCCATGTAGCATTAATCCGATTCCAGGCATAGGAGGATGACGACTGGAACGATAGAGACCGCGTGAAGGATAGCCTGTTCGCCTCACGAATCCCACGACGCTCCTGAGTTGCAAAGGAGAACCAGTTTTTGAAGTCTTCCCAGTCCTCTGGAGAGCGAGACCTCCGTATGGCAGAGTGGAGATCACGGGTTACCTGCCGGAGATGTCTCATGGCAGAGTGGAGATCACGGGTTACCTGCGGAGATGTCTCATGGCAGAGATACGATACCAGTAGTTGGTGGCACTTATGGGGTGACGGGGAAGGAGTAGAGGGGCAGCGCGATTGACAGAGTCGTACACGGTATCAACAAAATCAGCGCTGTAAGAGTCAAGGGACTGTTGGACGACATAGGAATCCACCCAGGTAGAAAGGTATTGAATAAAGGAAGGAACAGCATCTTGTGTGAGACGAAGGCAAGGTGATGGATAAGGAGCTGATGTCGGGGCAGAGAAGGAGAGCCTGAAATGAGTAGTAACGGCAAGATGGTCACTATACAGAGCAGGCTTGGTGGAGACGGGAGGATAAAAGGAGGTATGACCGTTCAATAGTAAGCCAACATCAAGGAAACTATGGGGGAGGCGAGTAGGATCGTCAGGACAAAGAAAGCGAACATCATCTTCCCCATTAAGAATCTGTGAGAGATGTGATCCGTTAAGGGTACATGGAGTGGGATGATCAGGAGTAAAAGTGGGATGGTGGGGATTAAAGTCGCCAAGAACAATAGTGGGAACCCCATCATGGAGGTCGTAAAGAACCTGGGGGTCCAAAGAATCACTCTTGAAGTGAACATTTACTACACGAAGGGTCCGGTCACCAAGAGTAAGGGAGACAGAAAGTAATTCAGACGGGGGTCCATGTGAGTCAGGTGAAAGGAGACGAACAGATGGAATGGTGTTACGCACAAGGGTGAGGAGGCCACGAGCCTGCCCATGGTACCGAGGCAGGGTGTAAACAGTATAGCCAGAGAGGCGGAGTGGAGTAACATCGTCTGTGATGGTTTCCTGAAGTAGAGCGACATCTACTTGATGCGAGAGCACAAACTGGGCGGGGTCTGTCCGGCGAGGTCTAAGTCCCTTGATGTTCCATTGTAAGAAGAGGAGAGAACGGCCTCCGGTGTGAGATGAGTCGGAGGGGCTAGACAGGGCTCCAGAGGAGGTACCAAATTCTGTTGAGAAAAATGGAGAGGGAGGAGTGGGAGAGCGAGGGATGGATCCTCCATCTTGGGAGATGGAAGGAGACGGGTCATCAGAGATTGCAAAGTGCGCCCCTGTTGGGTCAGTGTGTCCAGAATGAGTTGTTGTTGCCTCTGTACAGTCGCAACTGTCTCCACAAACGAGGTGAGTTGGGCAGAGAGAAGGTTGATTTGCTTGGAGTGGCGATCCAGACGGAGAGTGATTGTTTCCATAAAACCAACTTGGTGTACCTGTGCAGGAACAAAGAACATAGGAAGATAAGGAGTCTGCAATAGGCCGGTTGGCCTGTGCATGGCAGCTCCTGTCGAGAGTTACAACCACTCTCTATCGTCCATGAATCTATCTAGCCTCCTTTTAAAACTTTCCAGCGTCCCAGCAATTACTATAAAGTTGCTAAGCTTGTTCCACTCGTCTCCCACCCTATTTGTGAACCAGTTCCTTCCTATCTCCCTCCTAAACCTAAACTTATCCAACTTAAATCCGTTGCTACGAGTCCTATCCTGCTCGGATATTATAAGAACTCTATCTATATCTCCTTTATTGATTCCTTTCACCCACTTAAATACTTCTATCATATCTCCCCGCACTCTTCGTCTTTCTAGGAAATGGAGGTTCAGTTTCTTTAACCTATCTTGATATGGAAAGTTTCTAAGTCCCGGAATAATTTTCGTCATTCTTCGCTGCCCCGACTCTAGTGAATTGATATCCATTCTATAATAAGGGCACCAGAACTGAACAGTATAATCGAGGTGCTGCCTGATTCGCGCAAGATATAATTGCAATATGACCTCCGCACTCTTATTACTTGCACTTCTAGATATAAAACTTAATACTCTGTCTGCCTTATTTCGAACATTAACGCACTGTTTTCTAGGCCGAAGGTCAGGGTTTACAAGTACCCCGAGGTCTCTTTCACAAGTCGACTTCTCTAGGTTGATGTTGTTAAGGCTGTATACATTGACAGTATTTGTTCTTCCAATATTAAGTATGCTGCACTTGTTGGTGTTGAATTTCATTTGCCATTTTTCTGACCACTCCTGCAGTTTATCTAAATCCTCCTGTAGTGCATTTGCATCCTACCCTGAGTTAATTTGCCGCCCTATTTTGGTGTCATCAGCAAACTTGCTTATGTTACTGCTTATCCCAGTATCTAGGTCGTTTATGTAGATTATGAACACGAGTGGGCCCTGTACTGACCCCTGGTGAACCCCACTAGTTACACAGCTCCACTCAGGTTTAAGAGCATCTACGCTGACCCTCTGTGTTCTATCGGTGAGCCATGATTTTATCCAATTTAAAACTTTCCTCTCGATACCATGAGCCCTAACTTTTCTCAGAAGCCTCTGATGCGGTACTCTGTCAAATGCTTTGCTAAATTCTAAGTAAATAACATCGTAATTTTCGTCATTATCTACTACCTCATAGACTTTCCTAAAACACGTCAGCAGATTTGGTACACAAGATTTCCCCTTTGTAATTCCATGTTGAGAGTAGTAGATGAATTTGTTTTTCTCTAAATGCGATCGGATGCTATTTGCTATAATTGATTCAAGAAATTTCCCCACTACTGACGTCAAACAAATGGGCTGGTAATTTGACGCTGATGCTCTGTCTTCCTTTTTGAATATGGGTACTACATTTGTCTGTTTCCACAAGTCTGGCACAACTCTTGTATCTAATGATTTTGTAAATAAATTTACGAGGGGTCCGCTAATCTGTTCCTTACACTCTTTCAAACTTGAGGAAAAATTTCATCTGGCCCTGGGGATTTTATCTTTTATTTATTTATCTTCTTAAGAACATCCTCTTTTCTGATAGTGAAAACCTTTAGTTTCTCTTTCTCATTTACCCTAAATATCAGTTCCACATCTGGCGTTTCCTCGTGAATTTCTTCTGAGAAAATGACAAGAAGTAGCTGTTTAATGCTTTGCTTATTTCTACACTGTCATCGATCACTTCCCCTCTCTCTGACTTTAAAGGTCCCACTTTGTCCTTGACCTTTGTCCTATATACCTGGAAAATCCCTTGGGATTCGCCTCGGATTCTCCTGATCCTGATTTCGTAGTCCGTCTTTGCCTTCCTTACATTTTCTTAACATTCGTAGATAGTTCATTATACCTGTCTCTAAGAGGCTCCTCCCCTCTCTTTAATTTCTTATAGATTCTATTCCTTATTCCTATGTCGTGTTTAATTTTTTTGGTCATCCACCTTGGTTCATTCCTATATGACCTACTTTTTCTGTGTGGTATATTTTGTTCCTGTGCTTTACATAGTATACTAGTGAATTTATTATAGTCATGATCAATTGTTGTGTTGCCGGTGACCTCACCCATTCCTACCAGAGACTGACCTGACCGTTCACAGGTGACCTCACCTAGGTACCTTCTTAACCCCTCATAATCCGCTGATCGAAAGTCTGGGACTCTGACCATATTGTCATTATTTTTTGTTTCCCAATTTAGGGTAAACCTGATTTCTCTGTGATCCCTGTTCCCTAGTTCTTCCCCTATTGTGATAACTCTGATATTATTTTCTTTATTTGTTAATACCAGGTCTAATATATTGTCACCTCTAGTAGGTTCTGTAATTATTTGTTTTAAAAAAATGTCCTGTACTTCGTCAAGAAGTCCTCAGATTCATAGTCACCTACAGTGTTGTCCCAGTCAATATTTCTGAAATTGAAAGCCCCCATAATGCACAGGTTGTTGAATCTTGCTGCCCTACTCATTTTGTGCCGTTTGAGCTGAGCTGCTTCTTTCCCAAGACTTGGGGGCCTGTAAATCACTCCCATAATTAGTTTTTCTCTTCTTTCCGCACTTTCTACCCATACAGACTCGGTTCCTATTTCACCCTTTATTGAATTATTATTACATCATTTTAATGTATCCCTGACGAAGAGAGCGACTCCTCCCCCCTTCCTACCCTACCCGTCCTTGCGAAAAAGGTTGTACCCTTCTATGTGATATACTGATAAAAAAGTTCTTACTCGCTAGATTAATCCAAGTTTCGGTGATTGCTATGACGTCTACATTCTCGGTACATACAACCGTTCTCAGCAAGTCTATTTTATTTCTAACGCTCCTACTGTTTGTATAGTATACATCTAAACCTACCCTTCCATGGTCCTGTTTTACCCCTTGTCCTGAGTAACCAATTTTACTCCCCAGGACCTGCTTGTTTTTTTACTCCCACTTACCCCGACCTCTCTCTACTGGCGAAACACCCCCCCCCCCCCTTTGGAGTAACAATTTCACGCTCCAGGGATGCAGGCAACATCTTTACCCTCGCGCGAGACAAGTGTACTCCGTCACGACTGTACAGGTAGTCGTTGCCATAGAACGGTCGCCAGTTATCAATGAATTCCCAACCATTGCTTGCACAATGTTTTTCCAGTCAGCAATTTATAGCAATTGCCCTGGACAGCCATTCATCGCCAACCCCTCTTCTAGGCAAGAAACTACATACTTTCGGGATCCCTCCCCTATCTCTTAAACTTCCCTAGCGCCTCCCAAAACCTCCTGAAAAGTTCCTCACTCTTAACCTTTCCTATTTCGTTGCCTTCTACACTAAGACACACTACTGGCTTGGTACCCTCCCCTGACAAAACCCTATCCACCCTCTCAGCTACATGCCTTATCCCAGCCCCAGTAAAACACACCCTAGTCCTACTTTTCCTATCTCTTTCGCAAAAAGTTATATCTAAGAACCTCACCTGCCTGTCCCCCAACTACCACTGGGCAGGGTTTTAACAACTGCCCTTTGCTCTCCTGCCACGACACCGCCCTGCCTCTTCTCTTCTTCGCCGGCTTCCTCCAACACTTGGTAGGGGTTACTGCACTCCACACCCTGGTCAACTTTCCTGAGTTTGACCTTAGACCCCTTGGAGACAACCACTCTCCATTCCTGCTCCTCCTGACCCTCCTTTGTAGGTGTCCTGTTAGGCAGGACACCCGCCTGAAGGAGTTCAGTCCTGTGGGCTTCATTCTACCTCTTTAAAACGACCATCTCTCTCCGGAACTGCTCCAGCTGCAGCTGACTTAACAGAGTGACTGGAGTCGTCTCTCCCCACACACCGTCCCTCTTCCCCAACAACACAACGGCCCAAGGCGGCCATTTTTTATGGTCACTAACACTAGCACATAGGGACACGTCCTTCTCCAAGCTAGGTCAGGTCGGTAATGAACTAGGTCAGGAGGTGGTGGCGAGGATTGGCGAGGGAGGAGGTGGTGGCGGTGATAGAAAGGGACGGTGAGCAAGAGGTGGTGGTGCTGGTGAAGGACAGCTGGGGTCCAGGTGGGCAGGAGGTAGTGGTGACTGTGTGGCAGGGCCGGCAACGACCTTGTTCCAAGAACGGTAGGGAGAGGGAGGGAGGGGAGAAAGGATGGGTGGTAGGGGTGATAGGGGGGATGGTAGAGGAGGGGAGATCAATGGGAAATCCTTGGTGGATGGAAGAGGCGGTGGTGGATAGGAGCGAGGTTTGGTTGATAGGGTCTTCGTCAGAGACGAAGACGATGGAACAAGGTAAGTTTTCCCTGGGCGAGTGCCAGGACGCTGTGGGCAGTTGGCATTCCAGGCGTGGTGATTGCCATGGCAGTTGACACACCGTGGAACAATTGGGATTTTGTTCTGAATTTTCGATTTGCATTCCACTGTGTCGTGATGGAGCAGGAAAGCCCACTTGAGGGAGCAGGCGTACCGTCTCGTCCATTTGTGTGGTGACTATTACGGCTGTAGGACCTCAGCGGAGGCGAAGTGTCGAGTCCTGAAGTGGAGAGCAGTGACGGAAGAATCAGGTCGTCCGTGTACTCAGAGGCAAGTCTCGAGGAAAGGCGAGACGACGAAGGTGCGACGTGACAGGGAGTCGAAGGGAATCCCCGATGTCCATCGTCGGCGGAGTGTCGGTCACTGAGCCACATGTAAGCTCACTTGGGGACCCCGACGACAGAAGGAGGCCACCCTCTACAGCCCCAGATGGGGTGCGAGAGGGAGCCGTTGCCCCTGCCGGAGACCCTGGCTTCTGAGGTTTCTGCTTCTTAGACTTGTCTTCAAGATGAAAGTCGTCAGCATCACTGTCACCTACTGCCGCCGTCTCCAACGAACGGGAGCGTTTAACGGCAGGTATAGGGCACGTTGGCAACACTGCAGTCAGGTAGATAATTTGGCTTGTTTGAGGTGGTGTGGTAAAGACGTTACTACCACTTCACACTTCAGATTGCGCATGCGCAAACTTGAAAATCTTCGACCAAAGGGACCGGGTGGTAAGACCAGATCTTTTTATCAAACAAAAATGAAAGAGTTCAGAACTTAAATAAAATAATAATAGATGCCACTGTGCTGATAACTGGCTCTTACTATAGTTCTCTGCACAGACTGGGATTAGTCGACTTGCTGAATTCGTCAAAAATACTTCTTTTAAGGAGAAGTCTCTTACAGCCTTTGTTGACACCTACGGCACGCATGCGCGTTCTCCGATAGGATGATCGCCTAACGAAGTTCCTCTGCTGTCAACATCTCTTTAGTGTAATTATATTAACGGCCTTTTGGCGATGCGAAAAATCAATATATAGAGAAACTACAAAGCTTCTTACTTAACAGTGTTCATTAATTACACTTAATCATATAATTGTTAATGGGGTGAAGAAAGAGTAAGAATACCAACACTAAACACGACAGGATTCAGTTACTGTATTTAATGTTGGAAAAGTACCACAAACAAGATGATTAAACTTCTTGTGTTTGTTTTTTTAAAGTATACGTAACCCGACTCAAACAATCCTAACCTATTCTAGGTTAGTTTACTCGGTTAGGTTTGTATAGCAATTATGAAACGAAATTGTGGAATAGTGCCATGGTTAGTGTATTTATAACATGTAAAGCAATTTTGTACACTGTTTGGTAATTTAAACATTTATGTTGTCAATAATTTTGTTTGACAAATTATGAGTATGAGAGCAAGAGAGTTGACGTTACCATGTTGTTACTGCTCTTCAACAGCTTAGGTCCTTAAGCGCGTACACTAAATTAGTAATAACTCTAAGTAATCAAAATATATGAGATTCATCTCTGTTTTTACCAAGTGGGAAACTATCTTGTATTTGCTGGCCGTCAACGTCTGGGTGAGTACAGCCGTAACAGAGTTGACTTGGGGGTTAAATCCGTTGCTGTTACATTGGAGTGTTTGGTAGACCACAGGCAGAACCCAACAATTTCTATATTTTATTTTTCTCCTAAAGAATGTAATAAAAGCTTGCAATTTATTGGTGTTTGGTTGAAATACAAGGTTGAGTTTATACTGGCTAGAGTGAATAGATATTTCAGTATTTGAATTGAATGTTCTAAGTGTAGAGGATTTTAGTTTTGAATATCGTTAGAAAATTAGACAAATTACGACTGTACGAGATATTTTTGGTACAGTTATCGTAATGTAACAGATAAATGGGTACATGAAGTCTTGTTGTAGAAGGTAAACATCATAGCAGACTACAGCTGTTATAAAAAAATAAGGATGAAGCAAGGACAAGAACGAAGAGAAAGTTTGCTCTCGTGTTCAGCCCGTCGACAATAACTGGTAAAAACTTGGGAGTTTTCCTAGAGTAGTACCGTAATAATCGGGATCAGGTAGTGTCTGTAAGGGGTAAGATTTTATTTTTGATCCTAATACTATAAATGAAATGATAAAACGTGTTATCCTAAAGTTATGTTGTTGATACCTGATGAATCAAGGAGTCTCATTTTTTTTTTCAGTTCACATGACATCACATTAACCTGAACCAATGGCGACGCCCAACCAAAGAAAACGGAAATCGGCAAGTCAAATAACGAACTCTTGAACAACGAACCAAACCAGACAAAAATGAAATTAAATATGAGATATCTAAGTAATTATTAGCTTTACACACAACTCGAGTATTTCCATAGGGAGTTGGTGCTAAGAAGTGACTCGTACTCCTCCCAGCAATAAAAGTAAATACAAATAATAAAGCATTCGGAAGATAGTGTGTCTTCCAGCCCACACTTGAGAGATGTCGGTTACTAAGAGAATCTGGGGGTTGGCGACCACATTCCTCAACTCTATCGTTCTCGGGCTGTTTTGACGACTCCTCCAAGAAATTTGTATCTCTCTGGGGACCCAGTTTTTTTTATTTCATCCGCCCATCCATCACAGTCTCTGTTTTCCCATGGCTCTCCTACCCTCAACTTTGCCCATTAACATTTGTTATTATTCCCCCATCCTTATTTATATTACCAAGGAATCTCATTTTTCGTTTCTGTACATTTTAAAGGCCTCCAACCTCTTTCTGGTGTCAGTTGAAAGTGTCCACACATCTGACCCATACAACAGCCCTTGTCATATGAAGCCTTTCAGCAGCTTTTTACTCAAATTAGAGTTAATGTCCCTTTCCACTGGGTCTTTTAAATTATTAAATGCTGTTTTTATTTAACCTATTCGTACAGCATTAAATCCTAACCCATATTCTTCACCTGTTCCCACTACTCTTTTAACCAGTTTTTGTAATGCCTCTTCACTATCTGTGATAATAGCAGGATCATCTCCATAGAGTATATTTTATATTACTTTACCAATAACTTTTAGTCCTTCATTATTACCTATAACTTCTCTCGTTATGGATTCTGAATATATATTATGCAATGTTGGAGATAGAACACAGCCTTGTCTTACTCCCGGTCTAACTGTGAACCAATAAGTTCATTATTTACTAACACTGTAGCCTCCTGTTGCAAGGTAAGATTTTATTATTAGAACTCTAACATTTCCTTCATTAATGTCTATTTTTTCCAAGACCGTTTAAAGTTTATTAAGTTTTGTCTTGTCAAAAGCTTTTTTTAAAATCAACAAAGCAGATATACAAATTTCTTTGGACCTCTAGTTCCTTTTTCCGTTCTAAATCCACGTTGATTTTCATATACAGTAACTCGCTGTCTATTCAAAATTTAATTCTACTTAAAATTATGTTAAATATAACTTTGCAGACATGACTTATTAAGCTTGTTGTTCTAAGTCGGGTGCAATCTAATGCTCCTGGCTTTTTAGGTAATAATACAAAAACTATTTTTTTTCAAATCCTGGGAAGAAATATTGTAAAAAAATTTACGTTTGTGTTTAATAGTTGTCAGAGGAGAGAAGTGGTGGTGGTTTTATTTAGATATTGTTTAAAAGATTAGATTGTCGACCTTGTTCTTGGATATTATTAAAATAATGTATGTTTCTGTGTTTAGATATTGTTTAAGTGAAATAGAATAATAATCTTTGTTTTTCTTGACAGTGAGATGTGTTACAGAATGGGGTTGAGTGTTTGCTTACTCACACAGTCTCATTAAGGCGTCCTCGACCTCATTAACCCCATGTGTTAAGTTGAGGCCGAGATAAAATATTTTTGACATCTTAGGTCACACTGCTGCTTCCTGACCTCTGTTATCTTAGGTCACACTGCTGCTTCCTGACCTCTGTTATCTTAGGTCACACTGCTGCGTCCTGACCTCTGTTATCTTAGGTCACACTACTGCGTCCTGACCTCTGTTATCTTAGGTCACACTGCTGCGTCCTGACCGCTGTTATCTTAGGTCACACTGCTGCATCCTGACCTCTGTTGTCTTAGGTCACACTGCTGCTTCCTGACCTCTGTTATCTTAGGTCACACTGCTGCGCTCTGACCTCCGTTATCATGGGTCACACTGCTGCGCCCTGACCTCCGTTATCATGGGTCACACTGCTGCGCCCTGACCTCCGTTATCATGGGTAACACTGCTGCGCCCTGACCTCCGTTATCATGGGTCCCACTGCTGCGCCCTGACCTCCATTATCGTGGGTCACACTGCTGTGCCCTGACCTCCGTTATCGTGGGTCACACTGCTGCGCCCTGACCTCCGTTATCATGGGTCACACTGCTGCGCCCTGACCTCCGTTATCATGGGTCACACTGCTGCGCCCTGACCTCCGTTATCATGGGTCACACTGCTGCGGCCTGACCTCCGTTATCATGGGTCACACTGCTGCGCCCTGACCTCCATTATCATGGGTCACACTGCTGCGCCCTGACCTCCATTATCATGGGTCACACTGCTGCGCCCTGACCTCCATTATCATGGGTCACACTGCTGCGCCCTGACCTCCGTTATCATGGGTCACACTGCTGCGCCCTGACCTCCATTATCGTGGGTCACACTGCTGCGCCCTGACCTCCGTTATCGTGGGTCACACTGCTGCGCCCTGACCTCCATTATCATGGGTCACACTGCTGCGCCCTGACCTCCATTATCATGGGTCACGCTGCTGCGCCCTGACCTCCGTTATCATGGGTCACACTGCTGCGCCCTGACCTCCGTTATCATGGGTCACACTGCTGCGCCCTGACCTCCATTATCATGGGTCACACTGCTGCGCCCTGACCTCCGTTATCATGGGTCACACTGCTGCGCCCTGACCTCCGTTATCATGGGTCACACTGCTGCGCCCTGACCTCCGTTATCATGGGTCACACTGCTGCGCCCTCCCTTATCATGGGTCACACTGCTGCGCCCTGACCTCCGTTATCATGGGTCACACTGCTGCGCCCTGACCTCCGTTATCATGGGTCACACTGCTGCGCCCTGACCTCATTTATTTTGGCGCCTGTGTCATTGTTCTCACTTAACACTTGCCAAGGACTCCTTTATGACACCCGGCACTGGCACCTTTATTACACCAACCATAACGACACTGGCACCTTTATGACACACACCATAACGACACTGGCACCTTTATGACACACACCATAACGACACTGGCACCTTTATGACACCCACCATAATGACACTGGCACCTTTATGACACCCAACCTAATGGCACTGGCACCTTTATGACACACACCATAACGACACTGACACCTTTATGACACCCACCATAATGGAAGTGGCACCTTTATGGCCCACCCTAATGGCACTGGCACCTTTATGACACCCACCCTAATGGCACTGGCACCTTTATGACACCCACCATAATGGCACTGGCACCTTTATGACACCCACCCTAATGGCACTGGCACCTTTATGACACCAACCATAACGGCACTGGCACCTTTATGACGCCTACCATAACGACACTGGCACCTTTATGACACCAACCATAATGGCAGTGGCATCTATATGACACCCACCATAACGGCACTGACACCCTTATGACACCCACCATAGGAACACCGACACCTTTATGACACTCACCATTGAATCGGCTGCTTGTCCAATTAACCAGTCCGTTCACACATATTTATATTTGGGTTTTAAGTAACGAAACCCAAACGGTAGTTCCTTTGTTTTATTATAAAAGGTTGTAGATATAATTCCTGAGTGTATATCAACCGTAAGTCTCACTGTCTAGGAGTGAATGAGAAAGGGACGGCGTTTATGTATGATAAACGTTAGGTCACGTCCTTACGATATGAGTTGAGGTGAGCTACTGAAGCTTGGGGGCATCGCAGTGCGTGCTTACAGATATGCTGAGCTATGGGTCTCGCCCTCTTGGGTAAGTTGCCCGCTCACGTGTCCATCTCATGTCTTACTCATAGACAGTGGAAAGTTACAGGGTGGTGAATCTGAATATAATATCAGATGTATTGACCCATTTATATAATACGTTCTGTTGATGAGACAGGGGCCTATTACATCGCTCGGTCACCTACCAGCCGAGCTCCGTGAGGCCTAAATAACTCACAGAGTACAGTACATCCTAGACAACCCTAACCATGTTATAAACAGATATATAGACACTAAGCTGGGGAAATTACTGTAGGGGTATTCTCTACTACAGGGGACCTAGACTTTTGTGTCGTACGGGTTAGTATATTATGAACAATGTTGAATTTGGATGATACTGCCCGGTAATAACAGAACAGGAACATTATTGCCAGAATTAACAGAATAGAGGGAATCGTAAGACTTGGTAGTGCAAATTCCCGTGACATAAAATGGCAAGTTATTATTCAAATCAGCAAAATGTGTCTCGTTCAAGAAAGCTAACACTTTTAATTTCTCTGATACTATTTGAATATCCTTGATAGTGAAATTCATTATAGGAAGTGGAATTAAAGCAGACTTGAGTTTTCGATTTAAGGCAAAATGCTGATGAGTAGGCAAGGTCCGTAATGTACTACAAGTGATTTCACAGTAATCAGGAGCCTTGTAATGCCCTTTCACAACTAGCTGCTTAACACCATTTTGGCATTTTAAAATTACAGTAGTGAGATTTGGAAAGAACAAATACTGCACATTGTGAAGGTGAGCGTGGAACACAGTCTTTAGACTAACTGGCCTATAACTGCATTGCGCTAACGCTGTGCGTACATTTGGTTGTATGACTGCCAATTCACATATTCCTTCTGCAGCAGGAATAAATGCAAACATGTAGGCTGGACATACGTGTAGGTGTAGATAAGACGACTTACACCGTGACAGTACCTCTGAATCCTCTATTGATAACAATGAATATTCTTCATCAACTAAGAAAAGTTCTTTAGGCCTATCTAGGGTATACAGTGTGTCGTTCACAAACCAGGGGAAGGGTTCTAAATGCCATGCATTAAACTCATGTTGCCCTCGCATAGGAATGTGGATCAGAATTGCATTGTGCGTGAGGGTTGACTCCAACAGCGGGTAATAATAGTGAACCTCATTGTCATTGAAAATAGGAGTTAAATGATACTGCAACTTGGCTATTTTTAAAGCTTCAAGAAGCGTCTGCACAGGCACAAGCTTCGCGTCCACACGTCCTATCCCGGCATCTACAATGCTGTCTATTAGTTCATTTTTAGAGGTTACAATTTTATGAACTGAAATTTCAGCAGCATGCAAATATTCTGTGAAGTAAAGGAGCCATTCTAACGTCGGAATTGCTTTCTGTAACCTAGTAACAATCCTCGAAACTTGGTTAGACTCCATTATGATTGCATTAACCTTTGATTCTAGAGCAGTAATCGCGTGAAAGGTTTGAGAAATAACGCGATTCTGTCGAGATACAGCCTGAACGACAACGTTCATTCGGTCCCCCAATTTAGCTACATCATCGGCCGTTGCCGTGCCAAACAAAAGCGCTTTGGATAAGACCCACAAAATTAAAGAGACCCCTTTTTCGTCGTGCCTGAGAATGCACTTCTTGAGCAAGATCCGCTTGAGATGCAGGTAGATTTTTCCCCACATCAACTAGAAACTCGCGAAGGTTCTGGAGACGAAAGTGTAGAAGGTCTATAGTTTGTGAAACTATTGTCGAATTCTTCGAAGCTGTGCTGAGACTATGAAGGATGTCCAATGCTGATTGTAGTTGGCCGTCGACGTTTTCCATCTGACGCGGAAGTTGGAGTAGTGGCTGTAGTTCATACTTGATGTTCACCACGTCCTCAGCTATGAGAACGCGTCCGAGAGGTGCCACCAGTGCACCTGGTTTGAGGACTAATGTGGACATTTTCGTCAACACAACGGTGCCACAACAGAGTAGAAGCAAGACACTGACGATCCAAGCCATTCTGTAAGGAATTACAAACGAGTTAACGTCTACTCGCAGAACGTAGTTTCATACAATAGTCATTTGGGACATTTTGCTTCTGAACACTCTGTAAGGATGTATCAATCACATTATCATCAACTGGAGGTAAGACATTTATCTGGGTCTTCTTCAGACGATCCGCGTGCACGACATCTGCGATCTGTGCATAAGGCTTCCATATTTTGAATTTGTTGCCTGCTTCTTTTGAGATTATGCGGAATGGACCAGAAAATTTCGCCGAAAGTTTGGAGTTCCTTTCAGGTTCCCGTAACATAACAGCGTCCCCAACGTTCAGTGCGATAGGTTTAGCATGTTTATGCTGTTTGATGATCATTTCGGCGCGTGACGCCGCTAGCTGTGATCGTACTTGGTTATGAATTTCTGTAAAGACATGAATTTGCTTTGCCGCAAAATCATCCGTATTATATACCGGGTATGGCGCCTCTGTGAGGATGTCGTAAGGCAGACGTTTATCTGTGCCATAGACAATATAGTAGGGTGTTTTGCCCGTAGAGCTATTACTGTAACTGACCCATTAATCGACGCTGCAACCTGCGGTAACCAATCCTCCCATGCGTATTGAAAACCACTAACTATTGGGCGCAGTATTTCTAGGATTTTACGATTGGTTCTTTCAACAAGGCCATTAGCCTGTGGATGATAAGCTGTCACAAAAGTTTGTTTGGCGACGAGATGACGCTTCTGCTTTGGTGAGAGACGAGTCCACTTGATTTAGGAGAGTTCCTCCTCCGGCGATCAGAAAACTATGATTGGTTATCACACTGGTGGTTGCTGGTTCGCTGGCGAAAACTACCGTGTGCCCAGTCTTCACAGTCCACGTATATATGGAGATCTGTATGATGACACCGGAACTTCGTAATTCGCGCTGACGACACAACAATACTGCTCAGCTGCTAGTGAAATACCAATTGAATTCCAGGTTACGAAACTGTTTTTCAACACTGCAATGTCTAGGGAATGCTGAGTGGAGTCTATCTCAACCGGCTCAATCTGGATATGTACCAACAGGCTGTAATATTTGTATATTACGAATTCTGCACGTATTTGTAAGTGACAGAGATAAGGAGCGCTCACTACATATCGTCTCAATACGGGATATAGTTTTAAACACTCGGATTATGTAACGCGTCACTGCTGTGTGGTTTCTTGTTTTTCACAAGACACAGACGGATGATACGACTACCAGTTTGAAGAATCCGTACACACCGCTGCCACCTATATGAATCGGCTGCTTGTCCAATTAACCAGTCCGTTCACACATATTTATATTTGGGTTTTAAGTAACGAAACCCAAACGGTAGTTCCTTTGTTTTATTATAAAAGGTTGTAGATATAATTCCTGAGTGTATATCAACCGTAAGTCTCACTGTCTAGGAGTGAATGAGAAAGGAACGGCGTTTATGTATGATAAACGTTAGGTCACGTCCTTACGATATGAGTTGAGGTGAGCTACTGAAGCTTGGGGGCGTCGCAGTGCGTGCTTACAGATATGCTGAGCTATGGGTCTCGCCCTCTTGGGTAAGTTGCCCGCTCACGTGTCCATCTCATGTCTTACTCATAGACAGTGGAAAGTTACAGGGTGGTGAATCTGAATATAATATCAGATGTATTGACCCATTTATAAAATACGTTCTGTTGATGAGACAGGGGCCTATTACACCATAACGACATTGGCACCTTTATGACACAGACCGTAAGGACACTGGCACCTTTATGACACCCAACATAACGACAGTGGCACCTCTATGACACCCACCATAACGACGCAGGTACCTCTATGACACCCACCATAACACTGGCACCTTTATTACACCCACCATAACGACATTGGGACCTCTATGACACCCACCAGAACGGCGCAGGCACCTCTATGACACCCACCAAACCATCAGTGTCACCTTTATGACACCCACCATAACGACATTGGGACCTCTATGACACCCACCAGAACGACACTGGCACCTCTATGACACCCACCATAACGATGCAGGCACCTCTATGACACCCACCATAACAACACTGGCACCTTTATGACACCCACCATAACGACAGTGGGACCTCTATGACACCCACCAGAACGACACTGGCACCTCTATGACACCCACCAGAACGATGCAGGCACCTCTATGACACCCACCATAACAACACTGGCACCTTTATGACACCCACCATAACGACATTGGGACCTCTATGACACCCACCAGAACGATACTGGCACCTCTATGACACCCACCATAACGATGCAGGCACCTCTATGACACCCACCATAACGACACTGGCACCTTTATGACACCCACCATAACGGCAGTGGCACCTTTATAACACCCACCATAACGACACTGGCACCTTTATGACACCCACCATAATGGCAGTGGCGCCTCTATGACACCCACCATAACGGCAGTGTCACCTTTATGACTCCCACCATAACGACAGTGGCACCTCTATGACACCCACCATAACGACACTGGCACTTTTATGACACCCACCATAATGGCAGTGGCACCTCTATGACACCCACCATAACGACACTGGCACCTTTATGACACCCACCATAACGACACTGGCACCTGTATGACACCCACCATAATGGCAGTGGCACCTCTATGACACCCACCATAACAACACTGGCACCTTTATGACACCCACCATAACGACAGTGGGACCTCTATGACACCCACCAGAACGACACTGGCACCTCTATGACACCCACCAGAACGATGCAGGCACCTCTATGACACCCACCATAACGACACTGGCACCTCTATGACACGCACTATAACGACATTGGCACCTTTATGACACCACCATAACGACATTGGCACCTTTATGACACCCACCATGACGACACTGGCACCTTTATGACACCCACCATAACGACACTGGCACCTCTGTGACACCCACCATAACGACACTGGCACCTTTATGACACTCACTCTAACGGCACTGGCACCTCTATGACACCCACCATAACGACACTGGCACCTCTGTGACACCCACCCTAACGGTACTGGCACCTTTATGACACCCACCATACTGACTCTGGCACCATTATGACACCCAACATAACGGCACTGGCACATTTATGACACCCACCATAGCGACACTGGCACCTGTATGACACCCACCCTAATGGCACTGGCACCTTAATGACACCCACCATAACGACACTGGCACCTTTATGACACCCACCATAACGGCACTGACACCCTTATGACACCAACCATAATGGCAGTGACATCTTTATGACACCCACCATAACGACACTGGCACCTCTGTGACACCCACCATAACGACACTGGCACCTCTATGACACCCACCATAACGACACTAGCACCTCTATGACACGCACCATTTCGACATTGGCACCTTTATGACACCCACCATAACGACACTGGCACCTTTATGACACCCACCATAACGACACTGGCACCTTTATGACACCTACCATAACGACACTGGCACCTCTGTGACACCCACCATAACGACACTGGCACCTTTATGACACTCACTCTAACGGCACTGGCACCTCTATGACACCCACCATAACGACACTGGCACCTCTGTGACACCCACCATAACGACACTAGCACCTCTATGACACGCACTATAACGACATTGGCACCTTTATGACACCCACCATAACGACACTGGCACCTTTATGACGCCCACCATAACGACATTGGCACCTTTATGACACCCACCATAACGACACTGGCACCTTTATGACACCCACCATAACGACACTGGCACCTCTGTGACACCCACCATAACGACACTGACACCTTTATGACACTCACTCTAACGGCACTGGCACCTCTATGACACCCACCATAACGACACTGGCACCTTTATGACACCCACCATAACAACTCTGGCACCTCTGTGACAACCACCCTAACGGTACTGGCACCTTTATGACACCCACCATAACGACACTGGCACCTCTGTGACACCCACCCTAACGGTACTGGCACCTTTATGACACCCACCATACTGACTCTGGCACCTTTATGACACCCAACATAACGGCACTGGCACATTTATGACACCCACCATAGCGACACTGGCACCTGTATGACACCCACCCTAATGGCACTGGCACCTTAATGACACCCACCATAACGACTCTGGCACCTTTATGACACCCACCATAACGGCACTGGCACATTTATGACACCCACCATCACGGCACTGGCACCTTTATGACACCCACCATAACGGCACTGGCACCTTTATGACACCCACCATAGCGACACTGGCACCTTTATGACACCCACCCTAATGGCACTGGCACATTTATGACACCCAACATAGCGACACTGGCACCTTTGTGACACCCACCCTAATGGCACTGGCACCTTTATGACACCCACCATAACGACTCTGGCACCTTTATGACACCCACCATAACGGCACTGGCACCTATATGACACCCACCATAACAACACTGGCACCTTTATGACACCCACCCTAAAGGCACTGGTACCTTTATGACACCCACCATAAGGGCACTGGCACCTTTATGACACCCACCATAACGGCAGTGTCACCTTTATGACACCCACCATAACGACAGTGGCACCTCTATGACACCCACCATAACGACACTGGCACTTTTATGACACCCACCAAAATGGCAGTGGCACCTCTATGACACCCACCATAACGACACTGGCACCTTTATGACACCCACCATAACGACACTGGCACCTTTATGACACCCACCATAACGGCACTGACACCCTTATGACACCCACCATCGGAACACCGACACCTTTATGACACTCACCATAACGACACTTGCACCTTTATGACACCCACCCTAATGGCACTGGCACCTTTATGACACCCACCATAACGACTCTGGCACCTTTATGACACCCACCATAACGGCACTGGCACCTTTATGACACCCACCATAACGGCACTGGCACCTTTATGACACCCACCCTAACGGCACGGGCACCTCTATGACGCCCACCATAACGACACTGGCACCTTTATGACACTCACTCTAACGGCACTGGCACCTCTATGACACCCACCATAACGACACTGGCACCTCTGTGACACCCACCATAACGACACTGGCACCTTTATGACACCCACCATAACAACTCTGGCACCTCTGTGACACCCACCCTAACGGTACTGGCACCTTTATGACACCCACCATAACGACACTGGCACCTCTGTGACACCCACCCTAACGGTACTGGCACCTTTATGACACCCACCATACTGACTCTGGCACCTTTATGACACCCACCATAACAACTCTGGCACCTCTGTGACACCCACCCTAACGACACTGGCACCTCTGTGACACCCACCCTAATGGCACTGGCACATTTATGACACCCACCATAGCGACACTGGCACCTGTATGACACCCACCCTAATGGCAATGGCACCTTAATGACACCCACTATAACGACTCTGGCACCTTTATGACACCCACCATAACGGCACTGGCACATTTATGACACCCACCATAACGGCACTGGCACCTTTATGACACCCACCATAACGGCACTGTCACATTTATGACACCCACCATAGCGACACTGGCACCTTTATGACACCCACCATAACGGCACTGGCACCTTTATGACACCCACCATAGCGACACTGGCACCTTTATGACACCCACCCTAATGGCACTGGCACCTTTATGACACCCACCATAATGGCACTGGCACCTCTGTGACACCCACCATAACGACACTAGCACCTCTATGACACGCACTATAACGACATTGGCACCTTTATGACACCCACCATAACGACACTGGCACCTTTATGACGCCCACCATAACGACATTGGCACCTTTATGACACCCACCATAACGACACTGGCACCTTTATGACACCCACCATAACGACACTGGCACCTCTGTGACACCCACCATAACGACACTGGCACCTTTATGACACTCACTCTAACGGCACTGGCACCTCTATGACACCCACCATAACGACACTGGCACCTTTATGACACCCACCATAACAACTCTGGCACCTCTGTGACAACCACCCTAACGGTACTGGCACCTTCATGACACCCACCATAACGACACTGGCACCTCTGTGACACCCACCCTAACGGTACTGGCACCTTTATGACACCCACCATACTGACTCTGGCACCTTTATGACACCCAACATAACGGCACTGGCACATTTATGACACCCACCATAGCGACACTGGCACCTGTATGACACCCACCATAACGACACTGGCACCTTTATGACACCCACCATAACGGCACTGGCACCTTTATGACACCCACCATAACGACACTGGCACCTTTATGACACCCACCATAACGACACTGACACCCTTATGACACCCACCATCGGAACACCGACACCTTTATGACACTCACCATAACGACACTTGCACCTTTATGACACCCACCATAACGACACTGACACCTTTATGACACCAACCATAATGGCAGTGACATCTTTATGACACCCACCATAACGACACTGGCACCTCTGTGACACCCACCATAACGACACTGGCACCTCTATGACACCCACCATAATGACACGGGCACCTTTATGACACCCACCATAACGACACTGGCACCTCTATGACACCCACCATAACGACACTGGCACCTTTATGACACCCACCATAACGACACTGGCACCTTTATGACACCCACCATAACGACACTGGCACCTTTATGACACCCACCATAACGACACTGGCACCTCTGACACCCACCATAACGACACTGGCACCTTTATGACACTCACTCTAACGGCACTGGCACCTCTATGACACCCACCATAACGACACTGGCACCTTTATGACACCCACCATAACAACTCTGGCACCTCTGTGACAACCACCCTAACGGTACTGGCACCTTTATGACACCCACCATAACGACACTGGCACCTCTGTGACACCCACCCTAACGGTACTGGCACCTTTATGACACCCACCATAACGACACTGGCACCTCTGTGACACCCACCCTAACGGTACTGGCACCTTTATGACACCCACCATACTGACTCTGGCACCTTTATGACACCCAACATAACGGCACTGGCACATTTATGACACCCACCATAGCGACACTGGCACCTGTATGACACCCACCCTAATGGCACTGGCACCTTAATGACACCCACCATAACGACTTTGGCACCTTTATGACACCCACCATAACGGCACTGGCACCTTTATGACACCCACCATAACGGCACTGGCACCTTTATGACACCCACCATAGCGACACTGGCACGTTTATGACACCCACCCTAATGGCACTGGCACATTTATGACACCCACCATAGCGACACTGGCACCTTTATGACACCCACCCTAATGGCACTGGCACCTTTATGACACCCACCATAACGACTCTGGCACCTTTATGACACCCACCATAACGGCACTGGCACCTATATGACACCCACCATAACGACACTGGCACCTTTATGACACCCACCCTAACGGCACTGGCACCTTTATGACACCCACCATAAGGGCACTGGCACCTTTATGACACCCACCATAACGGCAGTGTCACCTTTATGACACCCACCATAACGACAGTGGCACCTCTATGACACCCACCATAACGACACTGGCACCTTTATGACACCCACCATAATGGCAGTGGCACCTCTATGACACCCACCATAACGACACTGGCACCTTTATGACACCCACCATAACGACACTGGCACCTTTATGACACCCACCATAACGGCACTGACACCCTTATGACACCCACCATCGGAACACCGACACCTTTATGACACTCACCATAACGACACTTGCACCTTTATGACACCCACCATAACGACACTGGCACCTTTATGACACCCACCATAACGACTCTGGCACCTTTATGACACCCACCATAACGGCACTGGCACCTTTATGACACCCACCATAACGGCACTGGCACCTTTCTGACACCCACCATAACCGCACTGGCACCTTTATGACACCCACCCTAACGGCACGGGCACCTCTATGACGCCCACCCTAACGACACTGGCACCTTTATGACAATCACTCTAACGGCACTGGCACCTCTATGACACCCACCATAACGACACTGGCACCTCTGTGACACCCACCATAACGACACTGGCACCTTTATGACACCCACCATAACAACTCTGGCACCTCTGTGACACCCCCCTAACGGTACTGGCACCTTTATGACACCCACCATAACGACACTGGCACCTCTGTGACACCCACCCTAACGGTACTGGCACCTTTATGACACCCACCATAACAACTCTGGCACCTCTGTGACACCCCCCCTAACGGTACTGGCACCTCTGTGACACCCACCCTAACGACACTGGCACCTCTGTGACACCCACCCTAATGGCACTGGCACATTTATGACACCCACCATAGCGACACTGGCACCTGTATGACACCCACCCTAATGGCAATGGCACCTTAATGACACCCACTATAACGACTCTGGCACCTTTATGACACCCACCATAACGGCACTGGCACATTTATGACACCCACCATAACGGCACTGGCACCTTTATGACACCCACCATAACGGCACTGTCACATTTATGACACCCACCATAGCGACACTGGCACCTTTATGACACCCACCATAACGGCACTGGCACCTTTATGACACCCACCATAGCGACACTGGCACCTTTATGACACCCACCCTAATGGCACTGGCACCTTTATGACACCCACCATAATGGCACTGGCACCTTTATGACACCCAACATAGCGACACTGGCACCTTTATGACACCGACCCTAATGGCACTGGCACCTTTATGACACCCACCCTAATGGAACTGGCACCTTTATGACACACACCATAACGACTCTGGCACCTTTATGACATGACACCCACCATAACAACACTGGCACCTTTATGACACCCACCCTAAAGGCACTGGTGCCTTTATGACACCCACCCTAAGGGCACTGGCACCTTTATGACACCCACCATAACGGCACTGGCACCTTTATGACACCCACCATAACGACACTGGCACCTTTATGACACCCACCATAACGACACTGGCACCTTTATGACACCCACCATAACGACACTGGCACCTTTATGACACCCACCCTAATGGCACTGGCACCTTTATGACACCCACCATAACGACTCTGGCAACTTTATGACACCCACCATAACGGCACTGGCACATTTATGACACCCACCATAACGGCACTGGCACTTTTATGACACCCACCCTAATGGCACTGGCACCTTTATGACACCCACCATAACGACTCTGGCACCTTTATGACACCCACCATAACGGCACTGGCACCTCTATGACACCCACCATAACGGCACTGGCACCTATATGACACCCACCGTAAGGGCACCGGCACCTTTCTGACACCCACCCTAACGGCACTTGCACCTTTATGACACCCACCCTAACGTCCCTGGCACCTTTATGACACCCACCCTAACGGCCCTGGCACCTTTATGACCACCGCAGTAAAATATTACTCAGAAACTCTTGACACTGAGGAGGGAAGAGACAATCAAGACTCGGTTATGGAGCCACTAAAGCGGAGAGGTAATTGTGGGGCCGTAGTGTTTACTCTCTCTCTCTCTCTCTCTCTCTAAAACATACTTTATTCTATCTCTTTCTCTTCTACGTAGTTAGTCTCTCTCTCTAAGACATACGTTAGTGTCTCAAGAATAGTTTACTTTTGCTATCACTCTCTCTAACATACTTTAGTTTCTTTCTCTCTCTCAAACATACATTAGACTCTCTCCCTCAATCAAAATAATAGGAACATCAACAACAAATTCCTTATCAATAGGTTAAAAGTTATTATTAGCTAGCGGTGGTCTGTCTTGCTCTCTCAATCAACACAACATGAACGAATCTAATTAGAGTTTCGGTAAAGTTTAAGTGCCATACAATTCTCTGTTTGGGGGCGTGGAGACGTAAATGGGGTATTTCTTCCATTTTTACCCAAAGTTTCCTAATTTCTCTGTCTCAATACCATGATAAATGAAGTTTCTGGTCGCTACAAAGGTTACTAGGTTAGGTGAGGTAATGCTTGTTATCAACTCGAAAACTTCATCACTTGTTACCAGTTCTCATAATGAAGGTCCAGGGCAATAAGAGAAGTTGAGCAATGGTGAGGCGGCTTTCTTTGTTGAACAGATGTGGTGGTGGTGATGGGTTGTTGTGCTGGTAGTTGCCAGTGGTTGTTGTTGTTATTGTGGTTGTTGTGGTGGCTGTGGTCGTGGTGATTGCATTGATTGCTGTGGTGGAGGTGATGGTGGTGGTTGTGATTTGTTATGATGGTGATGGTAATAGAAGTAGTGGTGGTGGTAGTTGTGGTTGGTATGATGGAGGCATATTAATTTTTGGATTGTTATCGTGACTGAGGAAGTTAATGAGAGAGAGAGAGAGAGAGAGAGAGAGAGAGAGAGAGAGAGAGAGAGAGAGAGACACTATGGTTATATCCCGAAGAAACACGCACACACACACGCACACACACACACACACACGGAAGGAAAAAGGGGAAGGAGTGGAAAGATGACGAAAGAAGGAAGAAGAGAGGAGGAAGGGGGACAAACGAACGATGGAAAAGGAAATGAAAGAAGTGACGGAAGGAGGTAAGAAAACACGAGAAAAGGAAGAGAAGGAGATAAGGGAGGAGGTAGGTGTGGCCGGGGTCCTCGCCTCAGTAGTGACATAATTAATTTACTATCACACTTTACGCTGGTGTGGCCCTCTCATCACCGTCTGGAGGTTAATTTCACAGTCAGTTAGATTCTCTTAATGATGGCGGCGGCGTCGTTTGAAAACGTCAAATGAGCACCAATAGAAGACGGTCGAATGTTCCTTTGGAGTTAGTACGAAGTGGGTTTGAATGTGGGGCGAAAGCTCGTCTGGTTTAACTCTTAAAAGCCATGTCCCAGTGGGGTGTGGGGGTGGCGTAACGACCAGGAACAAATCCTTGTTTGCTGAGTTGAGAGGCCGGAAAATCTTGCGTATTTTTCCGAGAGCATAATATTTGAGGGATTAACGCCAGGCGCAGGTGAGAGTTCGTACTGGCGCAAATTTATTTCAGGTATCGTAGCCAAAGCCATAAAGAAGAAACATTATGCACCTTTATTGTGGTGTTCATTCCGTAGTTTGTTTTGTTTACGTGTGAGCTATTTTCCCACCACTTATTCCTCCTCCTTACAATCGTTCTTGCATTGTTTAGAGACTTTTGGAATATTTACTATACTGTACACCCTTACGAGAGTCCCTACTCCTTATATGAAACTCTGCATTATTAAGCAAAGTCTCCATTATTCCTATAAGACTCAGTACGCCCATACTAGTTTTATAATGCTTTGGATATGACAAAATCACCAGTATTTGTCCTTCTAACAGGCTATCAAGTTCCCCCTTAGGGACTACCAACCCACCAACGAATTTTCACCCATATTTGGATCTGCTTTGTTGTGTTCGTCACAAAGAACTCTGATTTATCATGGATTCCCAAGGATTATCAGGGATTCTCATTTATATTCAAAGATTCTCAAGGCTTTTTAAGGGACTCTGAAGAATTCTTAAGGACCAGATTTGAGTCAGGGAGAGGATTTTAATGCGAGAATTGGAGAATCTTTGCTTTTTCTTCCCCCAACTCTCCTCTTTCTCTCGTATTTGCCTACCAATCACAAGAAAGAGAAAACACTGAACAGAACGAATATGAAAGGGCTGATAAAGAGCGATAACTATAGATAGAGGAGAGAGAGAGAGAGAGAGAGAGAGAGAGAGAGAGGTATGAGTTCTCTCTCTCTCTCTCACACACACACACACACACAAGGTAAGAAAGATATTTCGCATAATAATCTCTAAACGAGATCAAAATCCCACTTTCATGACGTATCTGAGTTTAAGTCTTTTATTTCTGAATTGACCTTAATATGAATTTTTATTATGGCATATCGAAGGAGATCACATAACAGATTAGACTTCTTACTCAATTTTACTGAATGTCTGAACAGTGCTGGTGAGAATTTGTGCTGGAGATGACAGTTGCTTGAATTTTGGTGTGTGTGTGTGTGGTGCACACAGGGTGGTGCAATGCATCTAGTGTAGCCCATACCAACCCCCTCCCCTGAACCCTCCTCCTCACCGGAATATCAACAAGTTCTCGCCAGAAGTTACAATTTCATTTAGGAAAGGAACGGAACCAGTGTTAAACAGAGGTGAACAGTGGTGAACAGTGCTTAAGTCAGTGAGAACAACTCAACAGTAACAGTCGTACCCAAGTTAACCTTCACACAGCGAGGTCCCAGGTACCCGTGATAACGGCCAGTGAGACCCAACAACAACCAGCGATGTGTTAATCCGTCTACGATAGGAAGGCCTAAGACCAAACCTCACTCATATAACACCATCTGTGAGGGAATTACTACACCACATGTCCCTCATCACACCATCTGTGAGGGAATTACTACACCACGTGAGGTCCCTCATAACACCATCTGTGAGGGAATTACTACACCACGTCAGGCCTCTCATAACACCATCTGTAAGGGAATTACTACACCACGTGATGCCCCTCATAACACCATCTGTGAGGGAGTTACTACACCACGTGAGGCCCCTCATAACACCATCTGTGAGGTAATTACTACACCACGTGAGGTCCCTCATAACACCATCTGTGAGGTAATTACTACACCACGTGAGGTCCCTCATAACATCATCTGTGAGGGAATTACTACACCACGTGAGGCCCCTCATAACACTATTTGCGAGGGAATTACTACACCACGCCAGGTCCCTCATAACACCATCTGAGGGAACTACTACACCACGTGAGTTCCTCCTAACACCATCTGGGAGGGAGTTACTACACTACGAGTTTGCTGTTCAACACCTACATTAATCTGTATGTTCACTGTATGTTCCTTTACCTTTCTCTAATGAAGGCTTTTGTTAAACCACCAATGTATGTAATTAGTCATTTATGTCCAATGTATATTTTCAGCCTTCGGGCTGCAGAATTTTTTCAATAAACCGTTAATTATTATTATTATTATTATTATTTATTATGTTAGCGTTAGGCTATGCCCATGTGCGAGCGTCGTGTGGCATGGAGCAACCACGCGAGTAAATGTGCTACCTTGGTGTAGAGGATAAATGTGTGTTTTCTTTGATGTATATCTCACGTAGGCGCGTGAAACGCTCGCGAACGCTTCACGCGTCTACGTGACACACAGCCTAAAGGTGCAGGCACTGCTTGCTTATTCTCGCTTTCAGCTACCACCACTGGCTAGCCCTCGTGGTGAATAGGGAAGCAGCCTTGCGTACGTCTTCCCCTGCCAGTACACACCCTCTTCACCATCAAGACTCCTGCTGTGCCTCCTCACGACATCACACGATAACTGGGTGCCTCAGACTCCCAGGCTAGACCAGCAGGGGATTTCGGAGCAGCAGTGGGCCCTAGACAGACGGTGAATAGGCCCACAGGCATATGGACACACCCACGTGCCTACCATCCACTGCCCTGTTGCCTTGCGGATTAACTTTGGCAGGTGTAGGGCTACAGGAGTAAACCCTGAACGAAAAATTTGCAGTGGAGCCCCACATCAGGCAGACATACTGGCAGATCTCCAGTAAGACCCCAACGGCGGTAAAAGGTGAAGAGGTTATCAACATGAGAACCCAACAAATAGACCAGCAGATGAAGGCAATGCAAGATGGACAGGCTACCAAGGCAAAATCCAGCAAATTGGCTATTGGCAATCCACTGCAACTCCCCTTTTCTCCAGACGCTTCAGCTACCTGCATCGCTGGATCGAGAAAAGGGAGAGCCAAGATGTGTGGTTGTAGCCTGCACTCCTGCCTCACCACAAAAAACAACTCACTCGCAGCCATCTTGCACCTTATCACAACTCTGCACATGAGTGGCATTTATAAGGCGGTCGTTTGTGTACTGGGATCTGGGCAACAGTGAAATCCTGTGCCTGCATAAAAAAAACAGCCTGGGCAACCGTACCAAGTAAGGTCATCCTAATGTGGTGAAAACAATCATAATCACAAATCAAAGCAAAACAAACTACACAACCTCTAATGGTTACTGCATGGAATGTCAGGACCCTTCTGGACACTGGCACATTTGAGTACCCTGAAAGAAGAACTGTCGTTGTGGCAAAAGAGCTGGCTCCTAGACGAGGGTTCACTCACAGAATGGGGTCCGGCTATATCTTCTTTTGGAAGGGTAAGCCTGCTGCAGGAGAAACTGCATTTATGGAATTGGCTTTGCCATTCGCCAATCCATCCTACATAGGCTAACTGAAATGCCTGCTGAGATCAACGAGCGTCTTATGACACTCTGAGTCCCACTGCTGCCTTCTTCGTCAGCTTTGTGGGTTTAGGTCACTGCCACCTCCCACCCCCGCCAGCTTGCCTCCCTCATTGTTTGGGTTTGGCATCACAACCCAACCCGCCCCGCCCCGCCCCCCCCACGCGCGCGCGCACCAACCGCCAATGTACTGATTATTCATATAATAAACACTGCTGGCTCCCTGAGCTCCAGATTTCCATGTGCTAAACTAGTGATATGCGGTGACTTTAATGAGTTAGACATCAGTAACATCGCCCAACACCTCCACCTTACACAAATAGTTGACTTTCCCACACATGGGAATGTCACCCTGGACCTCATCATGACTGCTCTCGGCAACCACTACCTCCCCCCCCCCCCCCCCAGCCCCTGCCTCCCATGGGGCGCAGCCCCACCCATCTCTACTGTGGTCACCTACACCTACCATCTCACGACCGCCAGTTGTCATCAGGACTTACCGACCTACCCCTGACTCTGTCATGCGGCGTTTTGGAAAAGGGGTGACCTGGTATCCTGGAGTGAAGTAATCACGTTAGACGATGTGCAGAACAAGTGGGATAATTACCTGGACACTATCACCAAAGCCTACCACCACTTCTTTCCAGCCAAGACACTGAGGATCCACCCCGATGATGTACCGTGGATTTCACCCTGTATCAAATGACTAACTGAGCAGCGCAACACGGCATACTATACCAACAACCGCCTGTACAAAAGTCTACGTAACCAGGTCATCAGGGAAATCAAGTCGGCCAAGAAGTCTTATTATCCCAGGAAAGTGCACGGCCTCAAGGAGCTCGGCGGCTAGTGGTATTCCAAGGTAAAAGATCTCTGTGGTCTCAACCGTCAGTCTCTCACACTTCCTTTCATCTCACATTTACCTAGTGAGGAGGCAGCTGAGATAATTAATAACCACTTTGCTACCATATGTCTTGACCTCACTCTCCTCCCGGCTTACTTACCTTCCCCCTACCCCCCCTCCCAGTGTTCAACCATTTGAAATCGCCAACAAACTCCTGAAATTTAAATCCAAACGCTCCACGACCCATATTGGCCTCCCAATCAAAATTTACAAGGACTTTGCAGTCGAACTTGCCACCCCCCTTTGTTCTAATATTAATGCATCCCTCAGACAAAGCAAATGCCCTAATGAATGGAAAACCGCTTTTGTCACCCCTATCCCCAAGGTCACCACCCCAAAGTCCCCTAACGACCTCAGGCCAGTTGCCATTACCTCCATACCCAGGTTCCTCTGTGAAGACTTCGTTTTTGAGTGGGCATTTGCTAGAATTTATCAGTCAATTGATCCACAGCAATTTGGCAATATGAGGACCTCCTCTACATCACACTGCTTCGTTAGTTTCCTGGATTTCCTGCACAAAAACCTGCAGAAACGTAAGACGTCACTGGCCGTTGCCCTTGTTGACTTCAGGAAGGCTTTTGACCTTGTTGATCACTGCACTGTTATCAACAAGGCCATTGCACTAGGGCTGCCCACCAGCCTGGTCTCATGGCTCACTGATTTCTTGAGTAAACGTCGCCAGGCAGTCAGGTACCAGGGTTCTGTCTCCACATTCCAACACCTCACCTGCGGTGTTCCCCAAGGGACCAAGATGGGACCACTATGTTTCCTGATCCTGATCAACGACGCTCTATTGGACACTCCTCACAGGTGGAACTACGTGGATGACTGCACTGTAGGGGTTACAGTGGACAACACCTCACCGGACTACTCATCGCTACAAGGCACCCTGAACAGACTACAGGCATGGACTACGGAGAACAAGGTCACCGTCAACCACATCAAAACTGTAGTAATGCACATCAATACCGCCACCACTCCAGTGCAAGCTCCAGCAGTCACAGTGGGTACCCACCCTCTCCAGTTAGTGCAGTCTGCCAAACTCCTGGGTGTTACCATAGACCACAAACTGGACTGGAAGGCCCATGTAAACAACACAATCAAGGCAGCCTCGTACCGACTCTACATGCTACGACGACTTAGGTCACTTAGGGCACCCACGCCAAAGCTGAGGACTATCTACAACACCTTTATTCTCCCCAAACTAACGTATGCGTCACCAGCCTGGTCGTCTTCTCTGAACTCTACCGAATAACACCAGCTAGAGAAGGTACAGAAAAGGGCCTGCAGAATCATGCTCGGCACAGACTATTCCGGCTACAAAAACGCTCTCTCCACCCTGGAAATGCCAGCCCTCAGTGACCTCCACCACCAAGCACTAGCAAGGTTTGGCAGTGGAATACTGCACCATCCTCGTCATCGGCACCTCCTGCCACCGGCAGTCCCCCGCCCACCTCGTGCAGTCCGCCACTACAACAAAATTCAGCCCATAAGATCTCGCACTGATAGATATACGAATAGCACCATCCCATCTATTGTTAAAATAATAAACAACTCATGATTTATGTACTGTACAGTCCTGTAAATGTATTCAACGCATATCCTTATGTCTAAATCAAATGTAAGTTTGTATATTTTCAGCCACCGGCTGCAACTCTATTAATAAACCGTTTATTATTACATTTTATTATTATACGCCCCAACATTAGATGCAGAGTATGATATCAAGGAAGACTTTGACGCCAAACTTGGCAGAGTGCTAACATCTATCTCCAGAGAAGAGAAGGTTGTGCTCCTAGGTGACTTCAATGCCAGAGTTGGTAGAGAGGCTGACATATGGCAGGGAATCATAGGGAGAAACGGAATGGGCAAGTGCAGTGGTTCTCAACCTTGTTTGCCCCATGCACCCCTTGCACCATATGTCAGAATGTCATTCCCCCCTCCTTTCCAAGATTGTCTGCCTCAAAAAGTGCATTCCAAATAATATGCATATAATACTGAAAATCCTTTATTTTTTCCATATTAGTACATATACATTTACAATTTTACATGGATTATTTTTATAGTGGAGTTTTACAAATTAAATGCCAATTGAAAATGTTGATGGATTTATAAAACTTGAATAAAAGAAAATAGTTTTTTATATTTATCATGAATTACTAAACAGACCAAACTAAAGCATATTGCAAAAAACAAAAAGTTCAATAGAATACCAGGATATTGTAAATTTGTAATTAATTTTATTCAGATGAAGATTACAGTCAATGAGAAACCTGTGATTGTTTTTTCTTCGCCAATTCTGGGATTCGCGGAGGAGTGCTTCAAAGGGCACAACGCAGGTCATTTTCTACCTCTAATCTACTACGTTGCTTCGTTTTAATTTGCAACTGAGTTGAAAAGCCTGACTCACAAAGATATGTCGACACAAACGGAAGCAGGACACGGATAGCTCTTTCTGCCACTTTTGGGTAGGAATCGCACATCAAGGGCCAAAATTCTGTGATGGATTTCTCATCGAACATATCTCTTGCTCCCGAATCAGTTTTCCCCCCCATGAAAACCTGAATTCCCCCCCTGGGGGGAAATCCCCCCTGGTTGAGAACCCCTGGGCAAGTGAAATTCGAACGGCCTACTCCTCCTCAGCAAGTGAGCTGAACACAGCCTCACTATTACCAACACCTTGTTTAGGCAGACAGACAAGTTCAAGGGTTCTTGGCAACACACCACAATCCAAACATTGGCATCTCATGGACAACTTCATTGTCAGAGAAAGAGATCGCCGATAAATACTCATCAGCAAAGCCATGCGTGGCTCAGACTTCTGTGACACAGATCATTGGCTCGTCATAGCCAAGCTCTCACTTCACATCGCCCGAAAACGGCGAAGACAACAAGTCTCCAGAAGAAGTTTTACTACTTAGCGACTGAAGGATCCTGACGTAACTCATGCTTTCAGAGAGAAGCTCGAGGATGGGCTGATAGACAGCTCAACAACAAACCACCCAAATCCGAGTGCCAAATGGGGTCTCCTCGACAATGTCATGACAAAAACGTGCAGACAGACCTCGGCCAGATCAAAAGAATACACCAGGACTACTTTGATGAAAATGACCCAGAAATCACTGTGCTCGTCGATGACAAACGTGCTGCTTTAACTGACTGGCAGAACAACCTTCAGTCTCAGGCCAAAGCCGATTCCTTCCACAAAAGGAATGTGGCGGTGCAGCACGAAATTCGAAATCTAAAGAACGAATGGTGGAAAAATAAAGCATGATAAAAATATACATGCAAATTTTTTTTATTTTGCTAAAATATTGTAATGGCCCAATTACTCTAATCAGCCGACGATAACTCTCCAGTTAAAGACGAAGAAGACATTTGTCAACATTGGAAAGAGCACCACCATTCGCTGCTCAACGGAAACACTGATGTGGATGTCCTGAGTACTCAGAAGGTCCCTGAGCACCCAGAGCAGACCCACCTCCATCCCAGGATGACGTAACTCTGCCATGATACTGATGAAAAACAAAAAAGCCTCGGGGTCTGATGGAATACCATCCAAGGTGTATAAAGCAGGAGGACCTCTGCTTACCAGCCATCTCAACTCTCTCGTGGAGAATACAAGTATATGGGAGAAGCAGGAAATTCCTCAAGCTCTCAAAGAGGAAAAGGGAGACCGGTCAGACTGTCGCAACTACCGCGGGATCTCGCTGCTGTCCGTGTCTGGCAAGATTATTGCCCGAGTCCTTCAAACCAGACCTCTTCCTGAGGAGGAAAACCTTCTCCCAGAATCTCAGTGTGGCTTTAGACCATCACGTGGCACCACTGACATGATCTTTGCTGCTCGCCAGATGCTGGGAAAGTTCAGAGAACAGCGTCATGACTTGCACATGGCCTTCATCGACCTAACCAAGGCCTTTGACTCGGTCAACAGGGAAGCCTTCTGGCGGACCCTCAGTCGTTTTGGCTACCCAACAAAACTTATCGCCATTGTGAGGTAACTCCACGGTGGTATGAAAGGCAGTAACCTGTACAATGGCAGCCAGTCTGAGTTCTTCCCCAACCAAACAGGGTTAAAACGACGAAGTGTACTCGGACGAAATGTGAGAAGAAAGGTGTCGGCCGGTTTCCATCAGTGAACTTCAGTAGGCAGATGAACCTCACCATTGTTGCTCACACTGAATGCAACATACAGGAGATCTTGAACACCTTCGCAGATGCGTATGCGCACTTCAGTCTTGAGGTGAATATACGTAAAACTCGGATTCCCTTTCAGCTTGCCCCTGGTTCAGCCAAACCTCCAC
The DNA here is from genome assembly GCA_958450375.1 of Homarus gammarus. Lineage (NCBI taxonomy): Eukaryota > Metazoa > Arthropoda > Malacostraca > Decapoda > Nephropidae > Homarus > Homarus gammarus. The sequence continues at coordinate 319,836 of CAUDMG010003433.1, read as the reverse complement.
CATCCATCCAGGTTTACGGCACTACCCTCTGTAATGTTATTCACTTTCAATACCTTGGCTCCAACCTGTCCACCAATGTGGACATCGAGGAAGAGATTCAACATCGAATCAGATGTGTACCTCAAGACTTTGGTAGACTCTGTGACCGTGTCTTCAGCTGTAGGGAGCAGAAATTATCTACAAAGTTGCACGTGTATCTAGCGGTGGTCCTCCCCACCCTGCTATATGGCAGCGAGACATAGATCACATACTGTACAGGAGGCACCTCAAGTCACTTGAAAACTTTCACCAACGTAGTCTCCGTTCCATCCTCCAAGTTCGCTTGGAAGACAAGAGAACAAATGCCAGTATTCTCGATGACATCAACTGCAGAAGCATTGAGGCTACCATTATCCATGGACAACTAAGTTGGACTGGCCATGTTACCTGCATGGTCGACAGCAGGATGACAAAGCAGCTACTTTACAGTCGCCTAACGAATAGTAAACGTAACGCTGGCGGGCAATTGAAAAGGTATAAGGATGGTCTTAAGACAATCCTGAAAAAGTGCCAAATCGATCCCCTCACGTGGGAGACGATTACTTCACATCGTAACGCTTGGAGGAGCACAACACAAATTGTGAACACTTTCGAGTTTAGCCCGACTGAATACCGGGGCAGACAAGCGCCAACGCCGGAAAGATTCTGTCGCCGCCCCTCCCGCACTAGACGTAGCCCTCCACACGTGCAACATCTGTAGACCGCCCTGCTGGTCCCGTTTCGACCTTCTCAAGTTGGATGATCGTCACATTCGAATCCAAGTGACAGCAAAGTAGTAATAGTAGTAGTGCTCAGGCCGGAATCATATCTGCGCAACCTATATATGTGTGTGAGAGGTAGCACGATGTGTGGGTTGTAGGAAAAGGACCAGCTGTAAAAATCTATACGGCAGAGATCCATCACCCGAGACGACATGTCAGACGATAGTAGTGAACCCACTCAGTCGGAAAATACTGTTCATGAGGCGAATGACATGCAGTTAACAAATTGGAAAGGCTTGTGGGGGGACGATACGGTAAAATGGGTCAAAGAAGTGCACTCAGAAGAGGTCAGGTGGTCGCCAGCTAACCTCTCTGAACCACCCAAGTGAGCGGCCATCAAAGAAATGATCCGGGAGATGACTTGCCTCATAATTAAGGACAATCATGACAGCCCCCCTGGCACCATTAGCTCGTCAAATACTGCCCATAATACCCCAGCTATTCTATCAGAGGACACACGCAAGGCCTAGGTGCAAAAAAAAAAAAAACGTGACAGCAATTAAAAGGAGATTGACAATGTGGCAGAAAGGGGCCATTGATGATATCCTACGCGAAGCAAGAACTGCAGGAGAGTCTAAAATTCATAGGAGACGGGAAGGAAAACACCGAGGATGTTGCCAGAAAATTTGGTGACAAGATGCGTGAGGGAAACGTGTCCTGTGTGAGACAGGAATTTTCCGGTGGTGTTCTGTCAATAAACAGAGAGACATTACAACAACTGAAGAAAAAAAAATCCCCCTGCAAGTGCAGAGGAAGGCATCAGGTTCCAGGGTGCCTATATCCATCCTAATGCTGTCATGTCGAGAAAATAACAGGAGGGATGGTGTGGAAAAAAGCACTGAAAACTCGGGGAAGGGCCGGCCTTTCAGGCCTGGATGCAAACGGTTGGAGAGTCATCCTCAGCACTAAAAAGTTTGGTGCCGTAGCAAGTGATCTCTGCAATGCCTTCGCCGCCCTTGAAAGAAAGCTAGCAACCTCGTGCCGCCACCACCTCCATGCTCTGACGGTATGCCGCCTCATTCCCCTGGATAAAATCCAGGATGTAGGCCTAGAGTGGTGGGGGAAGTGCTGAGGCGGATCAGTGGAAAATGCAAAATGGAGGTGGTAAAGGATGATGTCAGGGCAGCAGCAGGGAACCTGCAAGTTTGTGCTGGCCACCAGGCTGGAGGGGAAGCTGCCATTCACGCCATGAGAACGATATTTGAACATCGTGATTGTGAGGCCGTTCTCCTGGTTGACGCTTCAAACGCATTCATCATACTTAACCACATGGCCGCACTGCACAACATCAGGATCAAGTGTCCAAGCTTTGCAATGTATGTTGAAAATTCGTATAGGAATCCATCAGACCTCTATATAGTAAACAAAAAGGCTCTAAGAGGTGATACCATCATACAGTCAACCTTGGGAACAATGCAGGGGGACCCTGTCGCTATGGCAATGTACGCACTAGGCCTGTCTGTGCTCTAACATACAATAAAATATGAACAACCGAGGTCAAGGAAGTGGCATGCGCTGATGACCTAACAGGAGAAGGGAAAGTGGAGGACATAAAAAAGTGGTGGGAACTATGAACGGGCAATGGAGGTGTTCGGTGGAAGCGAGATCAAAATAACAAAGGACGGCCTCACACCTAGGTGAAGTAATTGGCACGAAAGACTTCAAGACCGAGTACGTAACGGGAAAGGTGAATGAGTGGGTGAAGAAAATCCAAGCTCTGTCTGATATTGCTAAAACAGAGCCACATGTGGCTTTTGCGGCATTCACCCATGGAGTCGAGCATCGCTGGAATTACCTGATGCTCACTATCTCTGATATCGGACCCCTCCTCCACCCTCTGGAGGAAGCCATCAATGTCGCTTTTATCCCAAAACTAGTGAAAAATCCTTACTTAACCCCAGCAGAAAGGTCACTCCTTGCACTACCACCGAGACTAGGAGGAATGGGATTGACTAATCCAGTGGAGCTTGCCCGTACAGAACATCAGAACTCTGTCAAGCTCACGGCAGCTCTCACTGAGCACATAATAGATCAGAATGCAGCAAGTCAGGTGGATACCAACGAATTAAACAAGAATCGACGGTCCATTACGACAGAGCTGCAGCACACCCAAAGAGATAAACTGCAACAACTGTTGCAACAAGTGCCAGGGAACGTGAAAAGAAAAGTAACTATAGCGCAAGAGGTGGGCGCCTCAAACTGGTTAACAACGTTACCGATAAGGGCAAACGGCTTCATCTTTAATATACAAGAATTCACAGATGCCATTGCTCTAAGGTACGGTTGGCCAGAAGAAGGTTTGCCCTCCCAATGCGTGTAAGGTTCATCATATGACATCGACCACGCCATGGTGTGCAAGAAAGGGGGCTTCGTATGCATGAGGCATGAAGTAAGGAATCTAACAGCAAATCTATTGAACGAAATCTGCCACGACGTCATAGTAGAATCGCCCCTCCTTCCATTCGACGGCGAGAACCTCCGTCACAGGACTTCAAACACATCCAAAAGAAGCCCGTGTGGACGTCAGTGGTCGAGGATTCTGGACGCGGGGACAGCGAGCCTACTTCGACATAAGGATTTTTTATCCCATGGCCGCATGTCATCGCAACCTAGCTCTCGATGCTGCACACAGGACGAACGAGAACGACATGATTAGGGCATATGGGGAGAGAATTCAGAACGTTGATCAAGGCACCTTCAATCCTCTGGTGTTCACAACCTCTGGCGGGATGGGACCAAGTGCAAGATACTTCTACGCCGGACTCGCGGAGGTGTTATCTGAACGGAAGCAGCAGCCCAGAAGTTATATTACAGCCTGTTTGAGATGTCGATTGTCCTTCTCTCTGCTTAGGTCTGCATTGCTTTGTCTCAAGGGAACGAGATAATCGGCCCCAAAGCCGACAACACTTGCACATATCGACTATGAGGCAACAGTCACTGAATGCCGCATAGATCTGCGGCTCAACAAACTTAACACAGTTAGGATAGCTACCTATGTATTAGTATAGTTCATTTTAAGGTATAAAATGGCGGCGAAGGTGTAGCTATAGGAGGAGGCTGGAGGCCAATAATTGAAAAAAAAAATAGTAGTACTAATAGTGAGTGTAAAGGGGTGTGAGGAGTGTGTGTATGAGAGGTGTGTTAGTATGTAGGAATGTGTGGGTGAGAGGTGTGTTAGTATGGAGGAATGTGTGGGTGAGAGGTGTGTTAGTATGGAGGAGTGTGTGGGTGAGAGGTGTGTTAGTATGGGGGAGTGTGTGGGTGAGAGGTGTGTTAGTATGGGGGAGTGTGTGGGTGAGAGGTGTGTTAGTATGGAGGAATGTGTGGGTGAGAGGTGTGTTAGTATGGAGGAGTGTGTGGGTGAGAGGTGTGTTAGTATGGGGGAGTGTGTGGGTGAGAGGTGTGTTAGTATGGGGGAGTGTGTGGGTGAGAGGCGTGTTAGTATGGAGGAGTGTGTGGGTGAGAGGATGTGTTAGTATGGAGGAGTGTGTGGATGAGAGGTGTGTTAGTATGGGGGAGTGTGTGGGTGAGAGTTGTGTTAGTATGGGGGAGTGTGTGGGTGAGAGTTGTGTTAGTATGGGGGAGTGTGTGGGTGAGAGGTGTGTTAGTATGGAGGAGTGTGTGGGTGAGAGGTGTGTTAGTATGGAGGAGTGTGTGGGTGAGAGGTGTGTTAGTATGGGAGAGTGTGTTGGTGAGAGGTGTGTTAGTATGGAGGAGTGTGTGGGTGAGAGTTGTGTTAGTATGGAGGAGTGTGTGGGTGAGAGGAGTGTTAGTATGGAGGAGTGTGTGGGTGAGAGGTGTGTTAGTATGGGAGAGTGTGTGGGTGAGAGGTGTGTTAGTATGGGAGAGTGTGTGGGTGAGAGGTGTGTTAGTATGGGAGAGTGTGTTGGTGAGAGGTGGGTTAGTATGGGAGAGTGTGTTGGTGAGAGGTGTGTTAGTATGGAGGAGTGTGTTGGTGAGAGGTGTGTTAGTATGGAGGAGTGTGTTGGTGAGAGGTGTGTTAGTATGGAGGAGTGTGTGGGTAAGAGGTGTGTTAGTATGGAGGAGTGTGTGGGTGAGAGGTGTGTTAGTATGGGAGCGTGTGTGGGTGAGAGGTGTGTTAGTATGGGGGAGTGTGTTGGTGAGAGGTGTGTTAGTATGGAGGAGTGTGTGGATGAGAGGTGTGTTAGTATGGAGGAGTGTGTGGGTGAGAGGTGTGTTAGTATGGAGGAGTGTGTGGGTGAGAGGTGTGTTAGTATGGAGGAGTGTGTGGGTGAGAGGTGTGTTAGTATGGAGGAGTGTGTGGGTGAGAGGTGTGTTAGTATGGAGGAGTGTGTGGGTGAGAGGATGTGTTAGTATGGGAGAGTGTGTTGGTGAGAGGTGTGTTAGTATGGAGGAGTGTGTGGGTGAGAGTTGTGTTAGTATGGAGGAGTGTGTGGGTGAGAGGAGTGTTAGTATGGAGGAGTGTGTGGGTGAGAGGTGTGTTAGTATGGAGGAGTGTGTGGGTGAGAGGATGTGTTAGTATGGGAGAGTGTGTTGGTGAGAGGTGTGTTAGTATAGAGGAGTGTGTGGGTGAGAGTTGTGTTAGTATGGAGGAGTGTGTGGGTGAGAGGGTGTTAGTATGGAGGAGTGTGTGGGTGAGAGGTGTGTTAGTATGGAGAGTGTGTGGTGAGGTGTGTTAGTATGGAGAGTGTGTGGTGAGAGGTGTGTTAGTATGGAGGAGTGTGTTGGTGAGAGGTGTGTTAGTATGGAGGAGTGTGTTGGTGAGAGGTGTGTTAGTATGGAGGAGTGTGTGGGTAAGAGGTGTGTTAGTATGGAGGAGTGTGTGGGTGAGAGGTGTGTTAGTATGGGAGCGTGTGTGGGTGAGAGGTGTGTTAGTATGGGGAGTGTGTTGGTGAGAGGTGTGTTAGTATGGAGGAGTGTGTGGATGAGAGGTGTGTTAGTATGGAGGAGTGTGTGGGTGAGAGGTGTGTTAGTATGGGGGAGTGTGTGGGTGAGAGGTGTGTTAGTATGGAGGAGTGTGTGGGTGAGAGGTGTGTTAGTATGGAGGAGTGTGTGGGTGAGAGGTGTGTTAGTATGGGAGAGTGTGTTGGTGAGAGGTGTGTTAGTATGGAGGAGTGTGTGGGTGAGAGTTGTGTTAGTATGGAGGAGTGTGTGGGTGAGAGGTGTGTTAGTATGGAGGAGTGTGTGGGTGAGAGGTGTGTTAGTATGGGAGAGTGTGTTGGTGAGAGGTGTGTTAGTATGGGAGAGTGTGTTGGTGAGAGGTGTGTTAGTATGGAGGAGTGTGTTGGTGAGAGGTGTGTTAGTATGGAGGAGTGTGTGGTGAGAGGTGTGTTAGTATGGAGGAGTGTGTGGGTGAGAGGTGTGTTAGTATGGAGGAGTGTGTGGGTGAGAGGTGTGTTAGTATGGAGGAGTGTGTGGGTGAGAGGTGTGTTAGTATGGGAGCGTGTGTGGGTGAGAGGTGTGTTAGTATGGGGGAGTGTGTTGGTGAGAGGTGTGTTAGTATGGAGGAGTGTGTTGGTGAGAGGTGTGTTAGTATGGAGGAGTGTGTGGTGAGAGGTGTGTTAGTATGGAGGAGTGTGTGGGTGAGAGGTGTGTTAGTATGGAGGAGTGTGTGGGTGAGAGGTGTGTTAGTATGATGGAGTGTGTGGGTGAGAGGTGTGTTAGTATGGAGGAGTGTGTGGGTGAGAGGTGTGTTAGTATGGGAGAGTGTGTGGGTGAGAGGTGTGTTAGTATGGGGAGTGTGTTGGTGAGAGGTGTGTTAGTATGGAGGAGTGTGTGGGTGAGAGGTGTGTTAGTATGGAGGAGTGTGTGGGTGAGAGGTGTGTTAGTATGGAGGAGTGTGTTGGTGAGAGGTGTGTTAGTATGGAGGAGTGTGTTGGTGAGAGGTGTGTTAGTATGGAGGAGTGTGTGGGTGAGAGGTGTGTTAGTATGGAGGAGTGTGTGGGTGAGAGGTGTGTTAGTATGGAGGAGTGTGTGGGTGAGAGGTGTGTTAGTATGGAGGAGTGTGTGGGTGAGAGGTGTGTTAGTATGATGGAGTGTGTGGGTGAGAGGTGTGTTAGTATGGAGGAGTGTGTTGGTGAGAGGTGTGTTAGTATGGAGGAGTGTGTTGGTGAGAGGTGTGTTAGTATGGAGGAGTGTGTGGGTGAGAGGTGTGTTAGTATGGAGGAGTGTGTGGGTGAGAGGTGTGTTAGTATGGAGGAGTGTGTGGGTGAGAGGTGTGTTCGTATGAGGAGTGTGTGGTGAGAGGTGTGTTAGTATGGAGGAGTGTGTGGTGAGAGGTGTTAGTATGGAGGAGTGTGTGGGTGAGAGGCGTTAGTATGCGGGAGTGTGTGGGTGAGAGGTGTGTTAGTATGGGAGAGTGTGTTGGTGAGAGGTGTGTTAGTATGGAGGAGTGTGTTGGTGAGAGGTGTGTTAGTATGGAGGAGTGTGTGGTGAGAGGTGTGTTAGTATGGAGGAGTGTGTGGGTGAGAGGTGTGTTAGTATGGAGGAGTGTGTGGGTGAGAGGTGTGTTAGTATGGAGGAGTGTGTGGGTGAGAGGTGTGTTAGTATGGAGGAGTGTGTGGGTGAGAGGTGTGTTAGTATGGAGGAGTGTGTGGGTGAGAGGTGTGTTAGTATGGAGGAGTGTGTGGGTGAGAGGGTGTTAGTATGGAGGAGTGTGTGGGTGAGAGGTGTGTTAGTATGGAGGAGTGTGTGGGTGAGAGGTGTGTTAGTATGGAGGAGTGTGTGGGTGAGAGGTGTGTTAGTATGGAGGAGTGTGTGGGTGAGAGGTGTGTTAGTATGGAGGAGTGTGTGGGTGAGAGGTGTGTTAGTATGGAGGAGTGTGTGGGTGAGAGGTGTGTTAGTATGGGAGAGTGTGTGGGTGAGAGGTGTGTTAGTATGGGAGAGTGTGTTGGTGAGAGGTGTGTTAGTATGGAGGAGTGTGTGGGTGAGAGGTGTGTTAGTATGGAGGAGTGTGTTGGTGAGAGGTGTGTTAGTATGGAGGAGTGTGTTGGTGAGAGGTGTGTTAGTATGGAGGAGTGTGTGGGTAAGAGGTGTGTTAGTATGGAGGAGTGTGTGGGTGAGAGGTGTGTTAGTATGGGAGCGTGTGTGGGTGAGAGGTGTGTTAGTATGGGGAGTGTGTTGGTGAGAGGTGTGTTAGTATGGAGGAGTGTGTGGATGAGAGGTGTGTTAGTATGGAGGAGTGTGTGGGTGAGAGGTGTGTTAGTATGGAGGAGTGTGTGGGTGAGAGGTGTGTTAGTATGGAGGAGTGTGTGGGTGAGAGGTGTGTTAGTATGGAGGAGTGTGTGGGTGAGAGGTGTGTTAGTATGGAGGAGTGTGTGGGTGAGAGGATGTGTTAGTATGGGAGAGTGTGTTGGTGAGAGGTGTGTTAGTATGGAGGAGTGTGTGGGTGAGAGGTGTGTTAGTATGGAGGAGTGTGTGGGTGAGAGGTGTGTTAGTATGGAGGAGTGTGTGGGTGAGAGGTGTGTTAGTATGGGAGAGTGTGTTGGTGAGAGGTGTGTTAGTATGGAGGAGTGTGTGGGTGAGAGTTGTGTTAGTATGGAGGAGTGTGTGGGTGAGAGGAGTGTTAGTATGGAGGAGTGTGTGGGTGAGAGGTGTGTTAGTATGGGAGAGTGTGTTGGTGAGAGGTGTGTTAGTATGGAGGAGTGTGTTGGTGAGAGGTGTGTTAGTATGGAGGAGTGTGTTGGTGAGAGGTGTGTTAGTATGGAGGAGTGTGTGGGTAAGAGGTGTGTTAGTATGGAGGAGTGTGTGGGTGAGAGGTGTGTTAGTATGGGAGCGTGTGTGGGTGAGAGGTGTGTTAGTATGGGGAGTGTGTTGGTGAGAGGTGTGTTAGTATGGAGGAGTGTGTGGATGAGAGGTGTGTTAGTATGGAGGAGTGTGTGGGTGAGAGGTGTGTTAGTATGGGGGAGTGTGTGGGTGAGAGGTGTGTTACTATGGGGGAGTGTGTGGGTGAGAGGTGTGTTAGTATGGAGGAGTGTGTGGGTGAGAGGTGTGTTAGTATGGAGGAGTGTGTGGGTGAGAGGATGTGTTAGTATGGGAGAGTGTGTGGGTGAGAGGTGTGTTAGTATGGAGGAGTGTGTGGGTGAGAGTTGTGTTAGTATGGAGGAGTGTGTGGGTGAGAGGAGTGTTAGTATGGAGGAGTGTGTGGGTGAGAGGTGTGTTAGTATGGGAGAGTGTGTTGGTGAGAGGTGTGTTAGTATGGGAGAGTGTGTTGGTGAGAGGTGTGTTAGTATGGAGGAGTGTGTTGGTGAGAGGTGTGTTAGTATGGAGGAGTGTGTTGGTGAGAGGTGTGTTAGTATGGAGGAGTGTGTGGGTAAGAAGTGTGTTAGTATGGAGGAGTGTGTGGGTAAGAGGTGTGTTAGTATGGAGGAGTGTGTGGGTGAGAGGTGTGTTAGTATGGGAGCGTGTGTGGGTGAGAGGTGTGTTAGTATGGGGGAGTGTGTTGGTGAGAGGTGTGTTAGTATGGAGGAGTGTGTGGATGAGAGGTGTGTTAGTATGGAGGAGTGTGTGGGTGAGAGGTGTGTTAGTATGGAGGAGTGTGTGGGTGAGAGGTGTGTTAGTATGGAGGAGTGTGTGGGTGAGAGGTGTGTTAGTATGTAGGAGTGTGTGGGTGAGAGGTGTGTTAGTATGGAGGAGTGTGTGGGTGAGAGGTGTGTTAGTATGGGAGAGTGTGTGGGTGAGAGGTGTGTTAGTATGGGAGAGTGTGTGGGTGAGAGGTGTGTTAGTATGGGAGAGTGTGTTGGTGAGAGGTGTGTTAGTATGGAGGAGTGTGTGGGTGAGAGGTGTGTTAGTATGGAGGAGTGTGTTGGTGAGAGGTGTGTTAGTATGGAGGAGTGTGTTGGTGAGAGGTGTGTTAGTATGGAGGAGTGTGTGGATGATAGGTGTGTTAGTATGGAGGAGTGTGTGGGTGAGAGGTGTGTTAGTATGGAGGAGTGTGTGGGTAAGAGGTGTGTTAGTATGGAGGAGTGTGTGGGTGAGAGGTGTGTTAGTATGGAGGAGTGTGTGGGTGAGAGGTGTGTTAGTATGGAGGAGTGTGTTGGTGAGAGGTGTGTTAGTATGGAGGAGTGTGTGGGTGAGAGGTGTGTTAGTATGGAAAAGTGTGTGGGTGTATTGTAGTGTATGGATGGTAGCCTCGCTGAATAAAGGGAAACCTACCTAAAATAAATGACTGATTCCTTGAACTGTAATGTTTAAATATCTAAAACTTTTATGAGATGTCTTTATTAATTTTTTTTTTTCATTTTATTTAACTAATCATTTGTCTAGTCTTCTTTTATAACTATTGTCTTCTTTACGTTAAGTTAAGCGTTATGTTGAAGATTCTTTTGCGTCAAGAAAATTACCAGATTTTTGGCTCTAAAAATATATGACCGAAATTCATAATCTGGACTTTTATTGCAATTTTCCTTTCCCTTAAGTGTGATCGTAAATTTGACTAAAATATGGTTGTCACTTATCTCAACTTTTCTTCCTCTTTCGTACAGTATTTACATAATGTGATGAAGGTTTCTGGCTACTTCCTCGCTGTTAGGTTCTGAATAATAAGTTCTATATACAGGAGAGAACACAAACACCTGTATAGTTTTGTAGGTTCGGTTTACTGGATAAGAGTACTCTCTCATGACTAGGCTCCCGGTCAACTGCTATAGGCGACGTATGGCAAGTGATACATTAGCAGCTTCCATACGTCGCCAGGCACATTAATTAAGCGTGTGGGATATGGTAATAACATTGCCACACGCTGCTAGCTACATAAATGGAGCACATACATAATATGCATACATAATATATAATCCAGCATACATAATATACATACACCTCCCTCCCCCCTATACGCTCATAGCAAAGTCTTGAGCGGACCTTTTCTTTTGGATCCGTTCTGAGCGTCGAGGGACTTCATCACTGGGAAGGGTATGGGACTCAACACTGGTGGCGGGGAAAACGGCGGTTCCTCCACCACACACGACCACTGGGTAACCGCACCTGGTAGTCCCGTGACCTGCCGAGACCCATGACTACGCCTACTTTGTCCCAACGTAGGGAGGTCGGGTCCTGAACACGGACTTGGGTGCCGACACTCAACCTGGGGAGAGAACGGGCGTGGTCATTGTAGCGGGCGACGACGTCCTGAACACGTTCGGCGGCTCGGCGATCACAATCCTCTGTCTTGGCCTGCCACTCCTTGGAGAAGGATTGAGGGTGAGCAGGGACACAAGAACGAAGGGGGCGTCCATACAAAACCTGGGCAGGGGAGCGTCCGGTGTAGTTAGGTGTGTTGCGGAGTTCAAGAAGACCCCTGTCGAAGGCCTCGCAGTCAATGTTCCCAGAAGGGGCCACCTTAAGGATGAGGTGCTTCAGGGATTTGACAGCAGCCTCAGCGTGGCCGTTGGACTGCGGGTAATGGGGCGATGACAACACATGCCGGACTCCCCATCGGTCGAGGAACACAGCAAAGTCCCGGCTTGTGAACTGAGGCCCTCCGTCGGTTCGCAGGCGTACAGGAACGCCCACGTCACGGAAGTAGTGGCGGAACTTGCTGATGGTGGCGGCAGACGTCGTGTCATTACCGCACTTGATGACAACCGGCCAACCAGAGAGACGGTCGACGATAACGAGGAAGGACTTTCCTGACACACAGAAAAAGTCGGCCGACACAGACTCAAAGGGGCGGGTGGGGTTGTCGTCACTCATAAAGGGTTCCTGCTGCTGGCTGGGTTGTAATACTTGGCAGGGCTCACACGCACGGACAACATTGGAGATGTCGGAGTTGATGCCGGGCCAGAACACAGTCTGTCGTGCACGTCGTTTGGTGGCCTCAGCTCCACGGTGACTGTCGTGAAGGCGGGCCAAGGCGTGGGGACGTGATGCAGCAGGGACAACTACACGTGCTCCGTACAGAACAAGGTCTCCGTCGCAGTAGAGTTCATCGCGGAGTTTCCAATACGGGAGCAGGGTGTTGTGAAGATCGTAGCGGTTGCTAGGAAATCCATTCCTCACACACTCGACGAGTCGGACATAGGAAGGGTCATCTCGGGCCGCTGTTCGAAGGTCCTCCATTGCCTTGTCGTCATCTGGTGACAGGTCCGAACGAAGGGATTGGACGGCATGGAGAGTGACCACAGTCCTGACGGAAAGAGCGAGGTCGGCGTCGAGTACATGGTCTTCTGGAGTAGGGCGGCTGACAGGGGAGCGGGATAAGGCATCAGGGATGCAGAGCTCCTTACCAGCACGCCACACTGCAGTGAAGATGTACGCCGAGAGTTTCTCTTTCAGACGCTGGAGGCGAGGGTTCTCAACGGCGTCTAGCGTGTAGTGGTTGAGGATCGGGACAAGCGGGCGATGGTCGGTCACTAGGTGAAAGTATTGCAGGCCTATGAGGTAAAACCTGCACTTGGACATCGCCCAAACCGCAGCCAACAGCTCCAACTCAATAGTGGCATAGCGCGTCTCAGTGTCAGAGAGGAAACGCGAGCCACACTGGACGAGCCGGAACTGCCCTCCACCATGATCCTGCAGTAGGGCGTATCCCACGCCATACAAGCGTGAGGCATCTGTCTGCAGAACTGTCGGCAAGGCTGGGTCAAACGTGGCGAGGACAGGTGGACGAGACAGGGCCTGTTTCACTTGCTGGAAGGCCTTGTCGTGGTCGGGGGTCCACAGGAATGTCCTCTTGGGGCTCATCAGGGGGCGAAGTGGTTGAGCAGCTGCGGAGATGTCCGACGAAAACTCTGCTAACTGGTTGACGAGACCGATGAAGGACCTCAAGTCGGTCAGGTTAGCAGGGGTGGGAAAATCCGTAATGGCGCGGACCTTTTCCGGGTCAGCTGCGATACCATTCCCTGAGAGGGTGTACCCACAAAAGTCAACTGAAGAGCTGGCCAGAACAAACTTGTCGGCATTTAGGGTAATGCCGTGCTTCCGGCACCTGTTGAGTACCTCGTAGATACGGCAGAGGTGATCCATATAATCCTCGTCGTACACGAGTATGTCGTCGACCACTTTCACGCAGTTTGCCAGACCTTGTAGAGCCATATCACCTCGAAGACAGAAAGCGTCTCCTGTAGCGGCGAATCCCATGGGGCCACGGCAATAACTGTAACGTCCATGCGGGGTGATGAACGTTGTGAGTGGTCGGTCTTCCTCGGCAAGCTCTATCTGCCAGTATCCACACAGGGCGTCCATCGTCGTGAAGAAGCGCGCCTTCGGGTTCACGCTGCGTATGGCTGCAAAGGGCGTGGGAGAAGGGTGCGCAGGACGAGACACCTGGTTGTTGAGCTTGGAAAGGTCAGTGGTGATCCGAACACCACCTTTAGGTTTTGCGACGACAACCATCGGGTGACACCATGGAGACGGGTCATCGCCGGTTGGTACAATAATTTCTTGGGCGACCATGGAGTCCAGCTCGTTTTTGACCGCCTCGCGGAAGGCCAGGGGAACCAGTCGAGGGGTGTAAATAGCGAATGGCTTCGCGTCGTCCCTCAGGTGGATCCTCATGGGGGGGCCTGCCATCTTCTTGAGAGGCTTGGATTCCAGAGCGGACTTGGTCACCAGAACGTCGCTGAATTCCTTCAGGAAGTACTTCCGAGCATCCGAAGGAGAGGTGTCACTGGCAAGAGGCAGGGGTAGGGCGGCAGCAGGGTCGTTGCTGCTCCCTTTTTGCACCCTGTTGGCGTGTTTTACCTCAAGAATAGGTTTGGGGAAGTCCTGGGAGATGATGGCCAACTCCTGACAATGTCTGTAGGACAGCAAAGGAGTCTGGACACCGTTATGCACATCAATCCAGGCTTGACACGACCTGTTGCCAAAGGTGACTTGTGCTTGGAGTGAACCCAGGGCCGGGGTCATCTGTGAACCATCTGCCATAAAGCGGAGATCCTTGGGGGGCGGTCCTAGATCACTTGGAGAGAGCCCCAAGCATTGCAAATGCTGGGGACCGATGACTGTAGCATCAGCGCCGGTGTCGGGCAACATCTGAAGGCGGGATGACACACCGCCGTAGGTCACGATGACGCTGATGTACTGGGGGACTTTGGTCCTGGGACGCTGGGGGGAGCACACATTCCTAATGTGGCTCGAGCGTTGTCAAGAGTCGTCGTACCTCTGATTGGAAGACTGTGGGCGGCCCTCTCTGGTGGAGGGGGGCTGAAGCTTCCGCCGACGCGGTCCCTTGGGTATGTTGGAAGGGCAACACTTGTCATAGTGGCCCAGACGACCACACACATTGCACTGGACGCGTTTGGCTGGGCACCGTACTGTGAGTGACCAGTGGCCCTTACGGTCACAACTGTTGCAGGTAGACTGAGCAGCTGGACACACCTGTGTTCCGTGCTGCTTACCACAGTTGTTGCAAAATAAACCGGGCGTGGACGTGGTGGGCGAAGGCGTAGGAACGGACTTCTTGTCCTTCTTGTACCGGGACACAGCGCGTACAGCTGTAGGGGGAGCACGGATGGCAGAGGTGGCACACCTGGCAGCCTCATAGGAGCGACATATCGTCAACACATCCTTAAGAGAAGAGGAAGAGTCGAGGGAGGTGAGGCGTTGGACAAGTTCCTCGTCCTTAACACCCATCAGGATCACCTGCCTCAACTGGGTCTCCTCGCACTGCTGGTGGTGGCCTGGACATATATCTACCTCTTCCGAGGCTCTCTTAAGACGCACGTAAAAGGCATCAAAAGACTCACCCTCCATCTGTCTGCAGCTAAACAATTCCCTCCTGCGCAGAGCTTCATTCTGCTGTCCTTTGATGTGCCGTTGTAGAACGTCCAGTACCTCCTCTACAGACAGCAAAGAGGTTGGGGGTACCTGCAACGTATGTTCCAAGACACGCTGAATTTCCAAGGACAGGCACATGCGCAGCTGGATGAGTTGTTTAGGCTGTGACAAACTCTGGAGATCCACCATTGTAGAGTAGTCAGTCCACCGTCGCCGCCATTCACGAAAAGTCTGGAAAGTCTCATCAGGCTTCAAGATGGGCGGCGTTTGAGCTGCTGCTTTAGGTGGGGCTGGGGGGTGTGAAGGAAGCATGGATGAGGTATCTGAACCAGTCAGTACCGAGGCAGTGTTAGAGCCAGGGGCTTGGTTAACAGTGAGGCGAGATATCAAGGCTTCAAACCGTTCACTGTCTTCCAATCTCCGTTGGTTGTCTCGTTCTGCCTCTGCTTGCCTTCTGTGCTCATCCGCCAAACGTCTGTGGGCTTCATCCTCGCGTTTCTCATCTCTCATAAACTTCAGTAAAGCAATTATCTCTGGAGACAACGCTGAATATTGAGGTGAGGGACTGCGCGATGTGGGGGCTGGAGCGTCGTGGCCGGCCTGGTCATCAATCTCTGCGGGGCTATCACCCGCCTGAGTCATCCAGACGCTGGGTCCACGGCTACGTAAGGCGTGAGACATAACTACTTCCTCTGTGTACTATGTCTTAAATCAGTGTTGACCGGTCAGCCCGTCGTATCAACAAGATTTCAGACAAAAAATTAATTAAATACACAGATAAGTAGGTTATATATATAAAATATATATAAGGAAGCCGCGCGGTCAGCGAGTGTTAGTGCGTGTACGTGTGCGAGTGAGTGTGTGTCCTGGGCGGGTAGAGCGTCTCGCCCCAGCTGTGAGGGGGGGTGGAGGCGGCGCTGTGAGGGGGGGGAGGGAGAGGCGCGGCGACTCCCAGTCAGTCTAGTTACCCTCAGGACGCGGTCAGAGACGGGTGCACTGAACTTTACTCCTTACAAATGCCCAGAACGTGCCGTATACCTTGGGAATCCTTTAGAACAAGGTCACACATGAATGGCACGAACACACAATGCACTAAACACTTCACAGAAAATCACTGACACTGCTCAAAGTTGCTAAATTCTTCGAGGAGAGGTGACGCGCGCGGGAGTTGACCCAAGGCTTGACCCAAGACGGGAGGGGACCCTAGCCGGCTTTCTACAAACTTTGCACTATCACTCGTAATTATCCAGTAAGACTACGCACTGCGCCATGTTAGGTTCTGAATAATAAGTTCTATATACAGGAGAGAACACAAACACCTGTATAGTTTTGTAGGTTCGGTTTACTGGATAAGAGTATGTACACAAAGGAGAGCAGCACTCTCATGACTAGGCTCCCGGTCAACTGCTATAGGCGACGTATGGCAAGTGATACATTAGCAGCTTCCATACGTCGCCAGGCACATTAATTAAGCGTGTGGGATATGGTAATAACATTGCCACACGCTGCTAGCTACATAAATGGAGCACATACATAATATGCATGCATAATATATAATCCAGCATACATAATATACATACACTCGCTAACAGTAAAACTAAACATCAAGGGATTTTTTGAAGCTCATTAATGAATTTATAACGTCAGCGATTTGCAACATATCCCACTAAATCTTAATTATTGATGAGTTTATTAGTTATAAGATCTAGAATACACACTTGAATACCTAAGTTTAGTTCAGTAATACATTATCACATGTACCGAAGCTGCACTACACCGAGAGAGAACAATTATTTGTTTTTTAATGAATTAGGACTAGTAATGTAATCTACGAACTGTGGACTACCCGGAGGGAGATAGTCTACTAACTACTCGTGTACGGCGTTCCATCCCTGCTGAATAAAATCGTCTTATAAGTGGCGTCCCCGTAGTGAAGAGGATTAAACACATTTAGTTTTCAGAACACAATTTTACATAATAACAACAACGAGCACTACAGTAGTTTAATTATTAGAGAACACTTAATGAAACAAGCTTGTATCCGCTGATTTAACTATATACACTAATCATATCCCATATTGCATCAATACGCTTAAAATTTATTCACTGAGTCACTGCAACAATTATAGCGATCATTAAGCGTCTTTCTTCCAGTAGTTCAGAGTGGGGAGGGAAGAGGGAGGGGTTAGTCTCGTGAGGTCAAAATTTCAAGATTGATTCGATAACTTGGTCAGACTCCATTATTCTCGCCTTTATGCCGTTAACAATAAAAATATAATACAAAGAGATAATACAACGTTTACTATATTGGAGTTTGAGATTTAATGATGACAACAGCACCAACACTCTATTTCAAGATAACATTCAAAGTTATATTCGCTGAGAATCATTATCAAATCAAATTGGTAATTTTTCAGTGGGAATTAAACGAGATAAAACTGTTTAGAGGATGTAGGTCACGGCACTAAACTGTATGAAAATAGATTAATTACCCTCAGCCTAGCCTAACAGAAGATCGTAATCAGGTTTGTTAGGTCAGGTTAAATTAGGTTAGGTAGTTAGGTTAGGTTAATTAGTATCGCCCGGGTTCCTATAAATGGCTAAGCGACTTACCCTTCGCCCTGGTCTTGGTGAAGTTTGTAGACAATAGGTCCCTTACCCCTCCCCCTTACACACGTAATTGCCAAATAGAAAATTACATTGATATATTGAAGTTGAGCAGAACGAAGAAATATCTTTTTTTTCTTCCATCTCTCTCTCTTTCTCTCCGTCCATATTTTTTCTTGCATTCTCTCTATTTCCTATTTTTTTCTTTCCTCCTCATTTTCTTCCTCCTTCCCTTCCTTTTGTTTAATTCCCTTTTTTTTCTTTTTCACCCTTCTCTCTCTCTCTCTCTCCCTCCCTTTCCTGCAGTCTCTCCTTACCTCTGCCTTTCTCTCTCCCCCCTTCTCCCCATCTCTCTCACCAACCGTAAACACGACCACAGTATCCTCTAGATAAGCATACAACAGTTAAGACAGCTTAGTACAACTCAGTATGGCGTTTGTATTGTATTACAGTCCAACGCGCAGTTTGTATCCACTCGTATCTTAGTCACGTCATCAGCTCGTGTACCGTATCCTGCAGTCTGTATACAGTGTCACTAGATACACAGTCGACCAGCCAATTGGTCAAGGACACTCCCGAGTTTACGCAGGAGATAAATATTTGTCCCCAGGTCTAACTGTTCATTAGTCCCAGCTTCCCAGATGCTAGCTGGGAGAAATACCAGCTGGGAGACGTCGGCTGCTTGGTACCATAACTAGCAAGGTGATGGACTATTTTCATATCATCAGGAGTTAATAATCTTACTAAAAGCAGATTTATTTTATTACCAAATAAAAGAACAAGTGAAGAAAATAAATGGAAAGAAAAAGAAGTAAAGAGCAAACGGTATATAAAATGAGAAAAGAAGAAGAATAATGGGAAGACCGCTATTTTTTTTTCCGCACCCGAGGAAGTTTTTGTTTACTTCCTACACAATCCCGTCGTGGGATCAGTTCCCATGTTTTACGACCTTCCTCCCTCACAACAATAATATTTTTCCTGTTTACTTACTACGTATACAAAGTCTGTAAACGACTCGGGCATAATTTATAGTCAAGATTTTTCATTCTATGAAGACAGTCTGCAGCCGACCACGAATATAAATCTTATCTGTTTAATCTAGCCAACTTAATTTAACTTAGATTCGGTTTTAAATCTGACTTTGTTAGTTTTCGTTTTGTTTGGTTGATTTAGGTAAGTTAAATTTGGTTGTTAGGGTTTGTTACATTAGATTTGGTCGGGTAAGATTTGATTTGGTTAGGTTTAGCTCGGTTAGGTTTCATCAGATTTAGGGTTGGTCAGAATAGGCTTCGTTAGGTTAGTTTCTGTTCGATTAGGTTCTATTCGCTAGATTTTACTTAGTAGGTTAAGTTTGGTTGTATTAATTTGGTTATTTCGTATTTGGTTACTCTAGTTCTGTTAGATGTTGTTAGGTTAGGCTTGTTTACATTAGGTTAGATACAGTAGAGCTAGGCTAAAACAATACACATTTACCTTATAAATTTTTCATTGGTGTTCGTCGCTATATGATCAATAATGAAGCCACTGTCTTGTGTGAAAGTAATCGTCTCTATTAATATGGGTGTTATCGCCGTTGGCTTCAGCTACAGTGCTGGCATTTGCTGCCTTGAGCACCTCCACTCAGCACTGAGTGCCTCCCAGCAGTCTCAACCGATGTGTCTCTACGAGTGTCACGTTACCCAAACAAACATAAATCTCTCAGCCTACGACCACGTACGCCGCGACCTCCCTTGTTGACTGTAGAGGTGTTGTGACTCCCATGTGGTCGCGCGACCTGTAACCTCGCCAGATGTTTGTAAACGTCCCAGCCATAGAACAAGCGTTTCGGACTGTTACCGCCCACGGGGAACCGAGTGGATAGTGTAAATAAATTGTTAGAAATAGCATAGTCATGGGAGTATTAAAGATGTGGGAGAGGGGAGTGGAACGAGCTGAAGGGGTGTTTACAACCGAGGGGTCCTAGTTTTCTGCTGAGTAGACAGTTCTGCAGGTAGCGGTGACTGTCTGGCCTCCCCTAACTCTCAGATCAAGTCTTACAGCGATACTGTGAGCATCTCCACCCTCTGCTGGCAGTAGTGACCACAGCAACTCACAATCCTGTCCCTGAGTTTTGTGCTAAGACAATTTACGCAGTACTGTTGTCTCTTGGAACACCATACTGATTTACATCGACCTGCACTTGTAAGTACAGCCTACGTGATGACGTAACCCTCAGTACTGAAATATTGTGGACTAAATATGCCGACTCGTTTTCTGCCTTATCCGGAGCAATAAGACAATGTGGAATGAAGCATAACTAGGATTAATAGTTATGAACTTTGTATTATGTCACTATGTTTAATGACCTTCTGTAGTTAATATAAAATTGTGTGAGACTAACTAATTATGTATCAGATGGATCACCATGTAATACTAATGAACGCATTGTTTGTTCTCTGCAGGTTTTTGACCATATCAATAAACATTGAGTGCGTCAAAATGCGGGTTTCAATCATTTCCCTTCGACATGCCTGTCACCTGAACGTCCCAAACAGAACCTCAAGCATGTATGGGCAGTGCAGATACGGCAGATGCAGAAGGAGGGAGTGTGGTTTATGGTAAGCACTGCACTCTACCGCCTTCACTTCCTCAACTGTAAAGTCAGAGGTTAAAAATGTTGGGTATCCCATTCACAGTTGGATGGACTGGGGGGTGCCTTGGGTTCAGATCAGTGACCTTATGGTATAGGAATCGAGCGCTGTATCCATCCGGCCACCTCACTCCTGGTGGTCATCATGCACGGCATAAAAAGATGAAAATGAACAGAGAAACTATCCTCAAAAGCTGCATAAGTTGATTAATGGTTTCTGTAAGATTCATTCAGAACTTTGAGTTATTATACTGTTTTATGTATATCTGTGTTTCAACAAGTTATGTCTTTAAGTAAGTGCATTTATATTCAAAACAGTAACTATTATAAATCAAAAGAGTTAGTTTCCCCGAGTTTAATTTCACTCAAATATAAAGTTCTGTAATGTACTTTCACTTCGTTTACGTTTGTGGTATAGTGAATTACTACTCTTCAACACCTAAGATATCTCAGCGGGTATTCTTGGAAGATAATACACTAGTCATCAACAATTAGAATTTCCAAGATATATGTATCTCTCTAGTTCCATTTTACACATCTGAGCATCATTATCAACTCTGTTTATAATGCCTTAATGGTTCTCCGCTCCATCGCTTAGTTCACTGCCTCTAGACGCTTAGCAATCACGGTACGTAATTAATTTCGCTTTCTCCCCCTCATCCCCGAGCAAACACAATATGAAACCCTGGATATGCCGAAGGTCTGTACAGGTCTGTCTGTCTGGGCCCAACTTCACCACGCTATACTCTAATGTCATTTCTACAACTCAGATACTTTGCTCTATAAGTTACTTTAGTTCCGGGTCTACTGAGAGCTCTATCATGATACTTAGTGATATTTTTAGCTCAGTAGCCAATCTTACCCCACCTTACTGATTGACTTATTGATAAATAGTTTGCCCGAGAAACACTTTGCTGGGCGACCGCCTTTTTAATATTTCACTTTGACTCACTCACTCACTCATTAACTCTAAAAAGTCAACTTCACTGGCCAGGCATTTTAAACAACACCCTCTTCCCCAAGTGGTTGAAAAGTCTTGTGAATCAGCGGAACATTTATTTTTTCTTCAATTTCACTACGAGCCTCTGAAAAGGTAGTAGATAGAAGTCAGCTATCAAACAGGGAGATGCTACGGCCTTGGAAGATATTGGAGGCCATATGGCATCACAAATTTTTTTTTACCAAGTCCCAGGTTACTGATCCGACTTTTTGCCTCATTTACACACAATTGCAGGGTCTCAATTGTTTCTCTTTCTTTGACAACAGAACATATACATAGTTTCTCACTCTTGATTTGTTTAATTTTTTTCCATTTTGCATTTATTTGGGGCAAAAAAAAAAAATCGATGACCTATGCCAGGGTTTGCCTCCTCCCTTTAATAAAAAAAAATAACAATATTAATAATAATCACGTCTTGAACGTTGATTTCGCTAATGTAAGTTGACATTGACACATGGATTTTAGTACTCTTGGAAACCTACAGAATGTAATCAGAGACGAATGTGATGAAATCGACGAGTCAATATTAAGGAAAGTTCTACGACACCAACGATGAAGAGCTGATGCACGTATGCTTGTCAAAGGCTCTTAGTTTGAGAAATAATTATAAGAGAATTGAAAAATTAATATTAAATTTTTCCAGGCCTCTGAATCACTTGTACAATATTATTAATTGTCTGAAGGCAGGGACTATGGTGGCAGGATTTGTTTGTTGTTATAATGTATTTCTGTATCTCAACAACTAAACAGGTAAACAAACTCAGTTCACACACTAGACATGAACAAACAGCGTTATAGGTGTCGTTTGATTAGCTGACGTGACAGCTTACGGATAGGTGTCATAATACGGTAAAGCCTTAATCGTAGGCAGTTATCAGTGTCGGCAACTGAAGTTAAAAATAATATAAAAAACAAAATATTTATTAAGTAGCTCAAGTCATACGGCTGGTACTGTACTACTAAATATTGAGCTGTAATAAGTTGGTCTTTTCTAATAAAATATCGAGATAAATTAGTAACTAAAGTCTTCAACAGCTATTCGCTAAGGTATTTCAAACGCTAGAAGATATTTGTTAAAAGACAAACTAATAGCAACCTGTCAGTCGGGAAGACATTTTTCCCGAATTCACTGGACCATCCTGGGAGTTTCCAAGCAGACGGAGGCTAAGATGCAGACGGCGCCGCTGCCAATGTCGGAGAAGGAAACTCTAACATGATATTGGCTCTATACGCTGTGCTGCTCTTCCAATCACTCTTGGAAAAGTAGAACCGAGCAAAGTGTGCAGCTGCCTCAGTTTTATAACCTGAAGGATCAACTCGGAGGCCTCGAGGTGGGTAGCGATATAATTTTTGGAGCCAGTGTGTGTGTGTGCACAGGAGGAAATAACAGTGCGTTCTTTTGTCTACAGAGGATATTAGTGACTGTGTATACAGGATAGGTTAATACTGTGTATGCATGTATGTTCAACGGAGTTAATAATTATAATAATAATAATTAACGGGTTATTGAAAAAGTTCTGCAGCCCGAAGGCTGACAATATACATTGATTGGACTTAAATGACTTATTACATACATTGGTGGTTTCATTAGAAAAAGGTAAAAGAACATACAGTGCACATACAGATTAATGTTTACAGTGGAGGTCACGTCGATCATGTGCGCTGAGGTGTTGAACAGCAAACACAGTGTAGCAACTCCCTCACTGATGGTGTTATGAAGGGCATCACGTGGTGTAGTAATTCCCTCACTGATGGTGTTATGAGGAGCCTGATGTGGTGTAGTAATTCCCTCACAGATGGTGTCATGAGGGGCCTGACGTGGTGTAGTAATTCCCTCACAGATGGTGTTATGAGGGGCTTGATGTGGTGAGGTAATTCCCTCACAGATGGTGTTATGAGGGGCATCACGTGGTGTAGTAATTCCCTCACAGATGGTGTTATGAGGGTCCTGAGGTGGTGTAGTAATTCCCTCACAGATGGTGTTATGAGGGACCTCACATGAAGCTGTAGCAACTCATTCACTACGTGGTGTTGTAGCATCATCGGGACACCACGTGGTTTGGTGTCACAGGCCATCACTGGTGTGGTCCCAGGCCTCCCTATCGTGGACGGATTAACACATAGCTGGTGTCTTGGAGTCTCAGGGGCAGTTATCACTGGGTACCTGGGACCTCACTGTGTGAAGGTTAGCTTGGGTAAGACTCAGCTGTTACTGTCGAGTTGCTTTTCACTGACTTAAGCACTGTTCACCACTATTCAACACTGGTTCCATTCCTTTCCTAAATGAAATAGCAACTTCTGGCGAGAACTTGTTGATATTCCGGTGGGGAGGAGGGGTTCAGGGGAGGGAGTTGGTATGGGCCAACATAGCAGTTGACCTGGCTGCTGCCAGAGCAGCACCAGTACGTCTTGACCCTTCGGTGGTCAAGGATGTAGTGTGTGTGTGTGTGTGTGTGTGTGTAAAGGATACATTAAGTGTCTTTTATACACTTTGAAATTCTCCGCTCACACACACACACTTCTTGGCGTCTTCTGTTCATAAATACCTGCACTATGTCTCTCCTACACACAGAAACATCAATTATTAACGTCTCTTGTAAGGGGGGACAAAAACGACAGCGTAATCAGGAGTTTTGAGTAATTCTCGGTAGTGTTCTTCGTCGGGTACTTCATCAGGAGCCTCTGGGAATTTGGTTTCCTAGTCAAGCAAATTAAAAGAAATCCTCGTGAACTTCGACAGTTTAGAGCAGTGGTTCTCAGAGACCCAGGTCACATTCCTTCCCTTGCGATCCCAGATTTCCTCAATTCCTCCCCCATTTTGAATTGTCATCTAGTAATATTTTCACCATTATACTTTTACAGTGGTAATTATTGAAACAATTTATGAAACTAAATTGCTTTATTAATTGCCATCAAATGAAATAATAAATCCTTATTTCAATGGATCATAAAACTTCCATTTGATTTAATGCCCACTTTGGCCTGCGGGCAGAGAAACTAAACTAGAAAACCGAGGAACAAATCCAGTAAGTTTTGCTCGAAGGTCACCACGCTCACAAATGTTGAGACGTCTTCGTTTTTTAGTCAACATATCCATAACAGCACTAAAGGCACATTCAACCAAGTATGTTGTTGGGAAGGGCAAAAGCACTTGCTGAGCCTCTGTAGCTAATTTTTTATATTTGGCAACAACTTGGGGATCCAGCCACCTGAAGTGTTGTTTTGATGCATTGATCGGTTTCATACTGTCATCAGTTTACATGTCCATTAGCTCGTCGATCTGATCAGACTCCACTTTAGGTAGGCAGTCATTGTTTTCCCAGTTAAAGAGAAATGGCTGAGCAATCCAAGAAGGGAAGTTCATCTGCTTCAGATCAATGAATCTGTCGCTCAGGTCATCATGGAGGTTGGAGAGGTGTTCTGAGATTATTTATAAGACATTTTGTGATGGATCACATTTACTGAGATGTGGGAAGTGAGAGGTTATTTCTCAAGACCTGGGCCTTCAAAAAACCCAGTTTACTGATAAAACCAAACATTTTGGTTTTGCAATCCATGAGTCTTCTGTTCACCTTGCAGTTCCTTATTTAATGCATTTAATTTACCAAAAATATCAGCAAGATATGAAATCAAGGCCTTGGCTTCATTGGATTTCATGAACTGGAAGCCCTCACGATCTTTACCAAAGTCCAACAAAGTATCATACAAACCTTTCCAGACAGTTGCCTTTTGATAGCCATCGTGCATGGGTATGGAGGAGCAGTCTCACATAGTTTTCATTCATGTCCTTACAGAATTCTTTGAACAGTCTTTCAGTCTTTCAATGTGCTTTTATCAGATTTACCACTTTTATTACCGTCTTCATTGATTCATCCAACATAGGACTAAGCCTAGCAGCCGCCAAACTCTCTGTGAATAATACAGTGAACAGTCATCATATCAGGATTATCATCTCTCAGAAGTTTCAGTACTCCCTTATGTCGTCCCTTCATTGTTGGTGCACCATCCGCAGCAGTGGACACAATGTTACTTATTGGAATATCGTTGTCTGTCAGGTACTTCCTTACCACGTTATAGATATCTTGAACAGTGGTGGTGGTTTTCAAAGACTCGCCAAATAGCATCTCTTCCATGAATTTTGAGTTGCGCTGGAACCTTGCAAAGGCCGCCAGTTGTTGGCAACATGTTATAGTCACAGTTATCAAATGCCTCCCGAGCATCATATTAACATGAGCAAGCTTTTCAAACCTCAATAATTGAATAGTCCCAAACAGGACTGAAGCACCATTTTTTTGTAAACTGTTAATTCGTGATCGCCCTTATAGTTGTGTATATTGGTATTTAATTTGATATATATATACAGTGTACAAATTACATTCTTTCCCCGTTTGGAGTTCCTCCCCTGACTGAAATTCCTCCCCAATTCCTCCCCTGGCTAAAATTCCTCCCCCTGGATTTGAAATTCCTCCCGTGGGAGCCAAGTGCCTCCTGTTTGAGAATCACTGGTTTAGAGTCTCCTGAAGTCGTTTGTCAACCTGCCAACTGTTAGGTTCTGAATAATAAGTTCTATATACAGGAGAGAACACAAACACCTGTATAGTTTTGTAGGTTCGGTTTACTGGATAAGAGTATGTACACAGAGGGAAGCAGCACTCTCCCTTGGCTAGTCTCCTTGTCAACTGCTATAGGCGACGTATGGCAAGTGATACATTAGCAGCTTCCATACGTCGCCAGGCACATTAATTAGGCATGTGGGATATGGTAATAACATTGCCACACGCTGCTAGCTACATAAATGGAGCACATACATAATATACATACATAACATATAATCCAGCATACATAATATACATACACCTCCCTCCCCCCTATACGCTCATAGCAAAGTCTTGAGCGGACCTTTTCTTTTGGATCCGTTCTGAGCGTCGAGGGACTTCATCACTGGGAAGGGTATGGGACTCAACACTGGTGGCGGGGCCAGCAGAAGGCATTGTTACGGGTCGGAGAAAACGGCGGTTCCTCCACCACACACGACCACTGGGTAACCGCACCTGGTAGTCCCGTGACCTGCCGAGACCCATGACTACGCCTACTTTGTCCCAACGTAGGGAGGTCGGGTCCTGAACACGGACTTGGGTGCCGACACTCAACCTGGGGAGAGAACGGGCGTGGTCATTGTAGCGGGCGACGACGTCCTGAACACGTTCGGCGGCTCGGCGATCACAATCCTCTGTCTTGGCCTGCCACTCCTTGGAGAAGGATTGAGGGTGAGCAGGGACACAAGAACGAAGGGGGCGTCCATACAAAACCTGGGCAGGGGAGCGTCCGGTGTAGTTAGGTGTGTTGCGGAGTTCAAGAAGACCCCTGTCGAAGGCCTCGCAGTCAATGTTCCCAGAAGGGGCCACCTTAAGGATGAGGTGCTTCAGGGATTTGACAGCAGCCTCAGCGTGGCCGTTGGACTGCGGGTAATGGGGCGATGACAACACATGCCGGACTCCCCATCGGTCAAGGAACGCAGCAAAGTCCCGGCTTGTGAACTGAGGCCCTCCGTCGGTTCGCAGGCGTACAGGAACGCCCACGTCACGGAAGTAGTGGCGGAACTTGCTGATGGTGGCGGCAGACGTCGTGTCATTACCGCACTTGATGACAACCGGCCAACCAGAGAGACGGTCGACGATAACGAGGAAGGACTTTCCTGACACACAGAAAAAGTCGGCCGACACAGACTCAAAGGGGCGGGTGGGGTTGTCGTCACTCATAAAGGATTCCTGCTGCTGGCTGGGTTGTAATACGCGGCGGGGCTTACACACCCGGACAGCATTGGAGATGTCGGGGTCGATGCCAGGCCGGAACACAGTCTGTCTTGCACGCCGTTTGGTGGCCTCGGCTCCACAGTGACTGTCGTGGAGGCGAGCCAAGGCGTGGAGACTTGAAGCAGCAGGGACAACTACCGAAGGAGAGGTGTCACTGGCCAGAGGTAGGGGCAGGGCGGCAGCAGGGTAGTTGCTGCTCCCTTCGTGCACCCTGTTGGCGTGTTTTACCTCGAGAATCGGTGTTGGGAAGTCCTGGGAGATGGTGGCCAACTCTTGGCAATGTCTGTAGGACAGCAAAGGAGTCGGGACGCCATTATGCACATCAATCCAGGCTTGACACGACCTGTTGCCAAAGGTGACGTGTGCATAGAGTGAACCTAGGGCCGGGGTCATCTGTGAACCATCTGCCATAAAGCGGAGATCCTTGGGGGGCGGTCCTAGATCACTTGGAGAGAGCCCCAAGCCTTGCAAATGCTGGGGACCGATGACTGTAGCATCAGCGCCGGTGTCGGGCAACATCTGAAGACGGGATGACACACCGCCGTAGGTCACAATGACACTGATATACTGAGGGACTTTGGTCCTGGGACGCTGGGGGGAGCACACATTCCTAATGTGGCTCGAGCGTTGTCAAGAGTCGTCGTACCTCTGATTGGAAGACTGTGGGCGGCCCTCTCTGGTGGAGGGGGGCTGAAGCTTCCGCCGACGCGGTCCCTTGGGTATGTTGGAAGGGCAACACTTGTCATAGTGGCCCAGACGACCACACACATTGCACTGGACGCGTTTGGCTGGGCACCGTACTGTGAGTGACCAGTGGCCCTTACGGTCACAACTGTTGCAGGTAGACTGAGCAGCTGGACACACCTGTGTTCCGTGCTGCTTACCACAGTTGTTGCAAAATAAACCGGGCGTGGACGTGGTGGGCGAAGGCGTAGGAACAGACTTCTTGTCCTTCTTGTACCGGGACACAGCGCGTACAGCTGTAGGGGGAGCGCGGATGGCAGAGGTGGCACACCTGGCAGCCTCATAGGAGCGACATATCGTCAACACATCCTTAAGAGAAGAGGAAGAGTCGAGGGAGGTGAGGCGTTGGACAAGTTCCTCGTCCTTAACACCCATCAGGATCACCTGCTTCAACTGGGTCTCCTCGCACTGCTGGTGGTGGCCTGGACATATATCTACCTCTTCCGAGGCTCTCTTAAGACGCACGTAAAAGGCATCAAAAGACTCACCCTCCAACTGTCTGCAGCTAAACAATTCCCTCCTGCGCAGAGCTTCATTCTGCTGTCCTTTGATGTGCCGTTGTAGAACGTCCAGTACCTCCTCTACAGACAGCAAAGAGGTTGGGGGTACCTGCAACGTATGTTCCAAGACACGCTGAATTTCCAAGGACAGGCACATACGCAGCTGGATGAGTTGTTTAGGCTGTGACAAACTCTGGAGATCCACCATTGTAGAGTAATCAGTCCACCGTCGCCGCCATTCACGAAAAGTCTGGAAAGTCTCATCAGGCTTCAAGATGGGCGGCGTTTGAGCTGCTGCTTTAGGTGGGGCTGGGGGGTGTGAAGGAAGCATGGATGGGGTATCTGAACCAGTCAGTACCGAGGCAGTGTTAGAGCCAGGGGCTTGGTTAACAGTGAGGCGAGATATCAAGGCTTCAAACCGTTCACTGTCTTCCAATCTCCGTTGGTTGTCTCGTTCTGCCTCTGCTTGCCTTCTGTGCTCATCCGCCAAACGTCTGTGGGCTTCATCCTCGCGTTTCTCATCTCTCATAAACTTCAGTAAAGCAATTATCTCTGGAGACAACGCTGAATATTGAGGTGAGGGACTGCGCGATGTGGGGGCTGGAGCGTCGTGGCCGGCCTGGTCATCCATCTCTGCGGGGCTATCACCCGCCTGATTCATCTAGACGCTGGGTCCACGGCTACGTAAGGCGTGAGACATAACTACTTCCTCTGTGTACTATGTCTTAAATCAGTGTTGACCGGTCAGCCCGTCGTATCAACAAGATTTCAGACAAAAAATTAATTAAATACACAGATAAGTAGGTTATATATATAAAATATATATAAGGAAGCCGCGCGGTCAGCGAGTGTTAGTACGTGTATGTGTGTGAGTGTGTGTCCCGGGCCGGCAAAGCGTCTCGCCCCAGCTGTGAGGGGGGGGTGGAGGCGGCGCTGTGAGGGGGAGTGGAGGGAGAGGCGCGGCGACTCCCAGTCAGTCCAGTTACCCTCAGAACGCGGTCAGAGACGGGTGCACTGAACTCTACTCCTTACAAATGCCCAGAACGTGCCGTATACCTTGGGAATCCTTTAGAACAAGGTCACACATGAATGGCACGAACACACAATGCACTAAACACTTCACAAAAAATCACTGTCACTGACACTGCTCAAAGTTGCTGAAATTCTTCAAGGTGACGCGCGGGAGTTGACCCAAGCGAGAGGAGGAGTCCATCCGGCTTTCCACAGACTTTGCGCTATCACTCGTAATTATCCAGTAAGATCGGATCACTGCGCCATGTTAGGTTCTGAATAATAAGTTCTATATACAGGAGAGAACACAAACACCTGTATAGTTTTGTAGGTTCGGTTTACTGGATAAGAGTATGTACACAGAGGGAAGCAGCACTCTCCCTTGGCTAGTCTCCTTGTCAACTGCTATAGGCGACGTATGGCAAGTGATACATTAGCAGCTTCCATACGTCGCCAGGCACATTAATTAGGTATGTGGGATATGGTAATAACATTGCCACACGCTGCTAGCTACATAAATGGAGCACATACATAATATACATACATGACATATAATCCAGCATACATAATATACATACACCAACCACAGAGGGGCAACCATTAAGTGGCTTTGCTGAGACGCAGAATTCAATTGCCTGAAAGTTTCCACATTTAGTTTCTTTTGTTTTTACCTCAATCGCTTTGATCTTTACAGTAAGGGGGTCAATCATTGTTTTCCACCCCTCCCCCCCCCCCCCCTTACACACACACACACACACACACACCACCACGGAAGCTCACCACCGCTTCTTCCCCGAGAAGTCCGTCAGATCTCACCCAGCTGACTTGCCCTGGATCACACCTCGGATTAAAAGACTTGTGCAACAGAGAGACAGAGCCTTTCATCTCAATGATCACATCTGCTACAGGTCCCTTCGCAACCGAGTCATCCGCGAAATACGCACTGCAAAGAAGTCCCACTACCCAACCAAATTACAACACCTGAAACAGACCAACATCAGTCAATGGTATGGTAAGCTTAAAGAACTCTGTGGACTAAACAATAAGACACACCCCCTCCCCTTCCTTAGCCATCTCACTAATGTTGACGCAGCTGAGCAAACAAATAACCATTTCGCTACTATATGCCAGACGCTCCCCCGGCTTGACACAACCACTCTCCCTGCTTACCTACCAGCCCCCCTTCCCACTGACTTAGTAGAAGAATTTGAAGTAGCAAAACGCCTGGACAAACTAAAATTAAAACGCTCTACCACCCCCATTGACTTACCAATGAAACTCTTCAAGGAGTTCTCCCCGGAGCTTGCTAAACCCCTATGCTCCATCATCAATGATTCTCTCAGTCAAGCCAGATGCCCAGCTGACTGGAAGACTTCTTATGTATCACCAGTGCCCAAGTCAACCAGCCCACAATCCTTAAATCAGCTACGACCTATTGCAATCACCCCAATACCCAGCCTAATCTGTGAAAGTTTTGTGTTCGACTGGGCTTATGCTGATATTGCAGGAGTCGTAGACCCTCAGCAATTTGGCGACATGAAAACTTCCTCCACCACTCACTGTCTTGTCAGCTTTCTCGATTACATAAACTGCCATCTCGAGAAACGAAAAACGTCTGTAGCTGTCGCCTTCATTGATTTCACTAAAGCGTTCGACCTAGTCGACCACAATATAATCATCAACAAAGCTATTGACCTCGGGCTTCGGAGAAGTCTTATACCATGGCTTACAGACTTCCTCAGTGACCGACGCCAAGCTGTACGCTTCCGAGGGGCTGTCTCCACCTTTCAGTCACTCACCTGTGGCGTCCCCCAAGGCACCAAGATGGGACCACTCTGCTTCCTTATGCTCATCAATGATGCCCTAAGAGAAACCCCTGCTCGCTGGAAATATGTCGACGACTCCACCATTGGGATCAGCGTCAACAATTCTGCTCCCAACTATACCGCCCTTCAGGATTTATTGAACAGTCTCCAAAACTGGGCCACCAACAACCATGTCACCATCAACCATACCAAGACCATGGTTATGCACATCAACCTCTCCTCCAACATTGTCCCACCTCCTTCCATTACTCTAGGTCCGAACACACTCCAGGTTGTAGATTCCACGAAGCTCCTCGGCGTCACCATAACAACAAACTAAATTGGAAACCACACGTCAGTGAAGTTGTCAAATCCTCCAGTTTCCGTCTCCACCTCCTCCGCCGACTCAAGTCCCTCGGAGTTCCTGCACCCGAGCTCCTCAGTGTTTACACAACATTCATACTTCCCAAGCTCACCTATGCCTCCCCCACCTGGTCTTCCTCCCTAAATGCCACACAACGTAAACACCTAGAAAAAGTGCAAAAGAGGGCATGCAAGATTATTCTCTCCCCTTCCTACTCCACATATCAAGAAGCGCTCAACACACTGACTCTTTCGACTCTCACTGACCATCACCACGACCTCATCTGCAAATTTGGTAAGAAGCTTCTACACCATCCTCGACACCGGCTCCTACTACCACCTGAGATCCCTAGCCCGAGAATTGCTGTTCGACACCACAACCGCATCCAGCCCATACGTGCACGAACTGATCGCTATAAGAACAGCCCAGTCCCAACCATTGTAAAAATTATCAATAACTTGTAATAAACCAGTGTATTCATTCCCAGTAAACACTACTCCTTGCACTGTCACTATGTTGAAATGCACTGTAGTTTGAGCTTTTCCCCATCTAGTTATTATATATCTTATTTGTATCAATTATGTTACTTGTATATTATTTGTAATTCGAAACCCATTCCCCAAATATGTAACTGTATATTTTCAGCCTTCTGGCTGCCAAGCTCTTTCAATAAACCGTTAATTATTATTATTATTATTATTATTATTATTATTATCACACACACACACAGCTCGCTGGAAATATATCGACGACTCCACCATTAGGATCAGTGTCAACAACTCGGCTCCTGACTATAGCGCCCTCCACGATTTATTAGTCTCCAAAATTGGGCCACCAACAACCACGTCACCATCAACCATACCAAGACCATGGTTATGCACATCAACCTCTCCTCTGACCTTGTCCCACCTCCCTCCATTAATTTAGGCCCCAACACACTCCAGGTTGTAGACTCCACTAAGCTCCTCGGCGTCACTATAG
Source organism: Homarus gammarus (assembly GCA_958450375.1). Classification (NCBI taxonomy): domain Eukaryota; kingdom Metazoa; phylum Arthropoda; class Malacostraca; order Decapoda; family Nephropidae; genus Homarus; species Homarus gammarus. Next base: position 287,887 of record CAUDMG010003433.1, on the reverse strand, counting down.
ATAAACTAAATTGGAAAACACACGTCAGTGAAGTTGTCAAATCCTCCCTTGCAGTTTCCATCTCCACCTCCTCCGCCGACTCGAGTCCCTCGGAGTTCCTGCGTCCGAGCTCTTCAGTGTTTATTTAACATTCATACTTCCCAAGCTCACCTATGCCTCCCCTGCCTGGTCTTCCTCCCTAAATGCCACACAACGTAAACGCCTAGAAAAAGTGCAAAGGAAAGCATGCAAGATTATTCTCTCCCTAACTTAGTCCACACATCAAGAAGCGCTCAACACACTGATCCCCTCGGCTCTCTCTGACCAGCACCACGACCTCATCTGCAAAATTGGTGAGAAGCTTCTACACCATCCTCGACACCGGCTCCTACTACCACCCGGGATCCTTAGTCCAGCCCAGACGAGTACGCACTGATCGCTATAAGAACAGCCCAGTCCCAGCCAATGTAAAATTTATCAACAACTCGTAATCAACCAGTGTGTTCACTCCCAATCAATCTTACCTTTTAGCACTATCACTATGTTGAAATGCCCTGTAGTGTGACCTTCTCCCCACCTAGTTATTATATATGATATTTGAATCACTTATGTTACTTGTACATTATTTCTCAATCAAGTGACCTATTCCCAAATGTATAGTATACATCAGGTGCCTAAAAGAGAGCTCAGGTTCTCAACTGGCTCAGCCATGTTAATGTTGTTATTATTATTCACTCTGTATCTGTGTTTTTATTGCTAAATAAACTGTCTCAATTCAATCATGCAACTGTTATTTTCAGCCTTCAGGCTGCCATGCTCTTTCAATAAACCGTTAATTATTATTATTTTTACACACACACACACACACACACACACACACTCACTTTTACAGTATTGTACACACAGATACACTTCACGAGGTGCTACTATAGCGTGCACACTACACATTATTTAGGTAAGGTTAAAGATATCTGTAGATCTTACGCTACAGTAGCACCCTTCACGATTTGTACACACACATATACACACTATTAACACCTATTGTAAACACACAGGATAAAAAGTAATATTGCTCGAATTTTATTTTCATAAAGTCACATTTTAGAGCAATATGCGTGTTATATGTAGCACCACTTAGTGAGTAAATTTTTCCTCTTGGAATTTATTTAGCGACGACTGTTTAAATTCATCAGAACATTTCGTTCTGGATGTTTTCAAATTACTAGTCTTATTTAATCAAGTTTATTCTAATTTAACGGATAGCAATATATGCTTATCCAACGTAAACCTAGCCTCGTACACTGCCCTACATAGTTTTTGAGGTTTGTATATTATTAAGCTTTTCTGGGTGTATTTTGCATGCCGATCTCAAAAATGTTATCCATTTTGCTCAATCAGGTCAGAATTTTGTGCTATAGCATTTTAAGCGGAGATTCAGGTAAAATATTGGCATTTTTCGCTCAAAATGGGGTCCTCATATTCGTTCTTTAAAAAAATCATCCGAGACATTGGCAAGCCTCACAGAAAAGATTTCGGTCAGTTTTAATGCCCTTACGATGCATTTAAATACACCCACGTGCTCGCCGGCCATTTAAATGTCCGCCGTGACGCAAAGGAAAAGAGTATATGTCCGTGTTTTTTTACATATATTTTTTCACAATTAAATTTCTTTTTCATCTGGTGGTACATGGCATGTTTCCTCTGTCTGTGGGATAGTCGAGCAGACAAGCAGCACTACATGCAACGTGACTGGCCTGCAAGAAGTGGACTTACTCCAGGTTCTCACAATGTTGTTGCCCATGCTCTGGTGAATCCGCAGAACATTCTTCTTCCGCCACTGCACATCAAGCTCGGTCTGTTCAAAAACTTTGTAAAGGCACTGGACAAAAAAGCCAGGCTTTCAATTTCTGAAAGAAAAATTTCCAAAAGTCAGTGAGGCAAAGCTGAATGCAGGAATTTTTGATGGCCCTCAGATCAGAGAGCTTTTCAAAGATCCCAAGTTTGATTGCAGCATGGATGTAAATGAGAAGAAAGCCTGGCATGCCTTTAAGTCTATTGTCTCCAATTTTTTTGGCAACTACAGAAGTCCAGAGTATGAACGAGTTGTTGAGGACCTACTTCTGAGCTACAAAGTTCTTGGTGCACGCATGTCCATCAAGATGCACTTCCTCAGCTCCCACTTGGACTACTTTCCAGAGAACTGTGGTGATGTGAGTGAGGAACAAGGAGAACGCTTCCATCAAGATATCCGTGTAATGGAGGAGCGGTACCAGGGTCGCTGGGATATCAACATGCTCGCCGACTACTGTTGGTGTCTGAAACGGGACGCCCCAGACACCAACCACCAAAGAAATTATCTGCGACAGCCATTTATGCATGTCTAACTGTAAAGGCATCTATGTAGTTGACATATTTTGGTCCTATGTGTTGTGGTTACATTTCTTATGATATATTTTGCATAAAAATTTTGACATCATATTTAAGAATTTCGATTTTTTCCTAATTCCCATAGCATAAAAATCTGACCTGATTGGGCAAAATGAATGGCAATTTTGGAATCAGCACGCAAAATACATAAAGAATCAGCTAATAAACCCAGCACCTCATGAATTTCTTCTTCAAATACAGCCCAGTGGTATAGTACAATTTCCGACACCTACGTAGCCTGATCTAATCTAACCTATGCAACCCAAAGCTAACTGAACAAAAAGGAACCATTGTGCCCAAAATTTACACATTGTTTATTTTGAACTTAAATTTAGTAATGGAGGCTCACCTCCTCACTGCATTCCTACGATATCCACCTTTCTCCTACAGACTGCTAGATGCTTAACTGAGTTGCACAGGAAAGGGCCATGAATCTTTAATGAAGTTCTGTTGAGGCTTCAGCCAGCGTTGCGTTGTAGCTACGTTGATTCTTCTTAATTTTAACGTAATAACAACATTATGTTGTCCGTGTTGCTTAGTACGTCTAAGCCTTGGTACAAATTGAGGCTGAAGCTCTCAAGTCAGAAGATAACTAAAACAAACTGTATATGCCATTCAAAGCTTATGCTAATTGTCAAATATATGTGTAAAACTATCCAATCTTTTATTTTCATTGTCAATATCCATAGTACTTCGTCAATAATTGTGATTGTCTCCTCTCAAACTATTCAGTTACAGCGTCAATTCATTACAAGGGAATGTCAAAGGATGAGATATAACGTCAAAGCCAAAGGTGAACTGTCCTTTATTTCGTTGAACTGTTCGAACTGTTATGTGACAAGGTGTTTATCAGTACTAGATGGAGATACGAGTAAATTTAGAAGTAATGACATTGTCTGGACTTTGTTACTGTTATGAGAATGCCTGGTACTAGTTAACATGACAACATAGTGCTGTTATTGTTTTGATTATTCACTATTGAACCACTGGGATACATCATCATATATATTAATTAATGGGTCAAATTTTACTTTAACTACCACGAGTATTTGGATGTTTAGATTCGAGATAGGCTATACAGTATTGGGTAAATTTTGAGTTTCTGGTGTTTTGCGATGTTTTATGAACGATTACACCTTCATTTCTATCGGAAATTACTTGTTTTGAGTTACTACCCCCCCTTACCGATGCATGTTGAGCTAACCCTATAACTCATCACACCCTAACCCAGTGGTTCCCAAACTTTTTATCATGACGTCCCTTTTGCTTTATGCGAAATCTTCACGCCCCCCCCCCCTTTATAATTTTGTATGTAAAATCTACATCACACCTCAGATATAAGCAAAATTACTTAAAAATCATTAAAAGAGAAAAATTTCAGACTAAAACACACAGTTTGAGATAAATCTTAACATACCATAACTGAAGTTGAGGGAGAGTCGGAGGCTGGTAGTGTTGTGAAAGATACGAGTGGTATGAGAGTCAGTATGGTATCCATGACATGTACAAGAAGCGTAAGGAGAGATGAAATGATAGAAAACGTATAGGGGTGACTGCTATACTTTGGTTTTGCACGGATGTGTGGAAGATTCAAACGGAGAGAGATTTATTCCTGAAAGACTTTCTTCATTATATTCTTTTTGAGCAAAAAATAGCAAATTTTGGCAGAAGGGTTCGCACCTCCCCTGTACCCTCCTCACGTACCCCAGTGTAGGAACCACTGCGGGCCTAACCTAACCTAACATATGATCTGTATTTCCTTATGCGATCGAAAAATGTTTTGCGACAGAAATCCTGTACAGATAAAGTGTCTTATTGTTTAATGTACTTAATCCCATAGTTAGAATCTTAAGGTTCCCCAGATGAACAAAACCAAAATACCAATAATTTTTTAAATGTTTATACTGTGGAATTTGTAATAGGGGCAGCTAATATCCTTTGAATTAGTTTATCTGCTTAGTAATATTTATATATTCAAAATACTATTACTGTGTTGCACAGTAAAGCATTTTAATTATCTAATAATAATTATTTACAAAGCCGATCAGCCGAAAAGGTTGGACAACTACAGGTGGCTGCCTCCCGCTGGGGATGAAGTGGATCTCTCTCCTACAACTGCATAGCCGCATTCCAATGCTACAGTATCCTAGCAACCAGCGAGCTGCTCACGAGGGTCACCACCTGCTACGTTTACCCGAGCAACGGAGTCAAGAAACCGGCGAGTTCCCACGGGTTTACTTCCGGCTGCTGTGTATATAAGCTCTGTTTCTCCATTGAGATTCATTCCACCCTACGTTCCTGAACACGCAACACCTCCTCCAAGCAAGCTCCTCGCTGTCCAGCTCTCATTCAACCAGGAGGACAGCAACATGCAACATCCCCTCTAACAAAGCTCCTGCACATCTACCTCCTTCAGCACGCTACTCACCGAACGTGTCTTCTGAGCAAGCTTCTCACCACACGGCATCTCCAGCACCAGACTGTCTTGTATATAATATATTTTATATAAGAAAACCACCACCTTAGAGTCTCCATCCATCCCATCCTGAGTGCTAGACAACATAACATCACGAAACCCTACAAATGGTGACCCCCGGAAAAACGCACTCACACAGGATGGAGGACGGACGGATCTCTCTACCGACTTTCAACCACAACGTCGAGGACTGGTTAGATCATGTGGAAGCAATCCTCATCAGCTCACAAGCTACTGACGAGCAAAAGTACGATGCCCTGCTCTCCTCCTTGCCCACGGAAGTCGCCACGCATGTATCACGGACTACTTCCAACCCTCCAAAAAACAACAAATTCGCCACCCTGCGGGACGCCTTAAAAACGCATTACCGGCGGACCCGCCCCAGTCTCCTGCAGAACCTATCTTCTATCTCCCTTGGAAACTCAACTCCGGGACTTCTCTGGGAGATGTGTAGGCTGAACTCCCGGCAGGCAGACAAACTTCCCGAACCTATCCTGCGCCAGCTTCACGCACAAAAGCTCCCCACACAAGTACGTATCACCCTGTCCGCAGTAGATTACTCGTCGACACCTGAACTTTACGTAACCGCGGCAGATAGAATATTCAACAAATACACTGCTGTGTGCCATGCTGCTTCAAACCACTCAGTGGTCACACCTCCATTTAGCCCCGGTTTCGTCAACCTGATCAACGCTCCTCAGAGAAGTAGCATTCCACCAGACAAGCAAGATATCAGGGACCTGTTGCAAACTTTGAACCGCAGGATGGACACCATTGAACAGCTCTGCTCCTCCATGCCTGCTTCTTCTCCTGTTCCTGCCCCACGCACAGTGTCCTACCAACCCCAACACCCCCGTCCTGCCCCAGACCCCGCCGCCAGCCCCCAGCACAATGTACCTACCTTCTGTTGGTACCATCAACGTTTTGGCACTAATGCTAGACGCTGTGAGGCTCCCTGCAACTTCACGGCGAAGCAACATAGACGGAGACCTGTAGGCGCCATAACCTCCGCCACTATCAAGCAGCACATCACACGCCTTACTTCTGACCTCGACCACTTCACTCCTGCTGCCCCGTCACGACCTATTACAAACACTACATCAGGTGGTTTCTGCATTCAAGGCTACTGCCTCACGCCAGCCTTCCCACCGCCCTGAACACATTCATCCCGCATCTCCTCCGCCAGTCTACTCACCATTGCCACTTAAGAGCACCACCTCGCCCACTACATTTCTGCATACCCTCTTTTCATCCTCAGGTACCTACTGCTCCTGACGACCCCGCAGCCAGCCCTAATGACCCAGATACCCCACCCGGCCCCCCTTCACCTGCGGCGATAGAAGCACCACAATCCTCGCCAGTACAACCTTCTCCTATCCACAACCCTCCTTCTCCCTCTGCTTCTCCCACAGATCTCGTGCCTCCAGACAGAGTCGTCTCCCGCAGCGGCCGACTGATCCACACCCCTGACCATTATGTCTCACATGTGAGTACAACCCTGCCGACAACAAGTCTTCTGCAGCGCCCGGAGAGGAGGGGGAGTATTGTAGTGAATCTCTCCCCTACAACTGTATAGCCGCATTCCAATGTGACAGTATACCTAGCAACCAGCGAGCTGCTCACAGGTGGGGGTCACCAGCTGCTACATCTACCCTAGCAACGGAGTCAAGAAACCGGCGAGTTCCCACGGGTTTACTTCCGGCTGCTGTGTATATAAGCTCTCAGTCTCTCAGTGGATAGCCCACCTGCTGTTAACCTTCTCCTCTACTTCCCACTTCTGAACTTTACCTTGTACTATACCCTTCTCCCACTCTCAGAGCTACTGCTCTCTTCTCTCCGCACAACCAACCAACCTGAGATTCATTCTACTCTACGTTTCTGAACACGCAACACCTCCTCCAAGCAAGCTCCTCGCTGTCCAGCTCTCATTCAACCTGGAGGACAGCAACATGCAACATCTTCTCTAACGAAGCCCCTGCACATCTACCTCCTTCAACACGCTACTCACCGAACGTGTCTACTAAGCAGCTCCTCACCACACGGCATCTCCAGCACCAGACTGTCTTGTATATAATATATTTTATATAAGAAAACCACCACCTAGAGTTTCCATCCATCCATCCTGAGTGCTAGACAACATAACATCAAGAAACCCTACAGGGAAGCTCGCCCCAGACAGTGACGTCACAACCAATCACAGAACTTTTTGCAGTCAAGTGACTTTTTTTTCACTTTTTGGCCCAATTTATTTAAAAATATCACCACCATAGTGAATTTAAGCGTTTTCGTTACCCATTGACCTGCCATCTTACGAAAAAATTTCGACCGTCAACTCATTCATTCAAGCTGGCTAGACGGGCAAATGGCGTAAAGAAACTTGCCCATAATTTCACCCTGCCCGGGGATCAAACCCGGGTCCATTAGCTTGCGAGGCGAGCATGCTGACCATTACACCACAGGTCGTCAATATGTTTCATTATTCAGTATATGACTACCATGCAGCAAGACAAACTGATGGTCAATGTGCGCAGCACACCTGTGCTGTGCTGTGCTGCCCTGCTTTGTGTCTGTCTGCCCTACCCTGCGTGTCAATGTGCGCCTAGCCTAATCGTGATGTAAGCAGTTCTGCCAGCCAAAAATGACGTCACTATGTGACACGTTGTCACTCATTAATTTATATTTAAATATTACATTGTGTTTCTTAATAGTAATAGTCATAATAGTTGTAATATAACTAAAACTAGTTAATTCATCCCAACCCGGTGAAATTATCCGATGACTAACTACGCTCATCATACTAATTATTTATAATAAACCAACATCACTAACTATATATATATATATATATATATATATATATATATATATATATATATATATATATATATATATATCATGGATTATATAATTAACAACAACCCACAACATATCCCTGACAACATTCAACAATTCCTTAATGCAGAAGCCCACCATCCACGTATACGAAGGTGCCACAACGCTTCTGGTGGCCCAGTTGTCAAGGCAATATTTAAAAATTAATAATCTTACGTGGAAATATACAAAATAATTTCCACACGTAGTTTAATTTAACCTAACCCACTGAAAGCTACCCTAGACTCATTAAATTAACCTAACCTAACCTAATCTAATCTAACTTGGCCTTTTCCTGTTCTAAACAAATTGAGATAACCTAATTCAACCCAACCACACAAAACCTAGACTACCATTGACTTAACCTAATATAACACAGTCTACCCTAAATTTAATCTTACCAAACTTATTTTAGCCAGAATACCCACTAAACCACGGTCATTTTTTTTCTTCAGATTTGTGTACATAAATAAAGCATGCTCAAACGAACGTTAACTGTGCATTTTCCCTCCACTGCACAGATACAAAATGTCTGGACAAACAGGCTAAACACCTTAGTTCGCTCTCAACTTTCAGAAGAGTATGTTGACCGTAGAGAAAGAGCTGTTATTTGTGCTGTCACTATAATCTTCACTTTATATTTTCCTGTTGATGGCTCATTATGGTGAATTTCGATGAATCCTAATATGAATTATTTGGAAAAGTTAAACTCATTGTCACTACTGGTACAGCTGAGAACGGCAATTGGCTGAATTATATAGCTACTATCTACCAAGGTTGCTATTGTCCAATTAAGCTATTAGGAATATACTTATATAACTATTTTAGATAAAAATCCCTATGTACATATTTAATTTCAGCTTCTTAATACTAGCAATATGTAGACAATTATCGGAAGCAAATCGAAGAAAATCCGAAGACTTTTAAATTAAATATATCTCTATTTCTTGTTCATAATATGGTGAATCTACGTCATAAAGCATTTAGAACGTATACAAATCACTTATTGTCCTGTGATGTTATGCTACTGCTGAAATCTAACCACAGTTTGTAATTATATATCCTCTAATGGCCAGTAATAATCACAGAGGTTTTTAATTATACTTCCTCTAACACTCAGTATAATCTGAGAGCACATAGTTACTCCCTCTGCTGCTCGGTAAAAATCCCTACTCCTCACTTCTTATGGGGATATGGGATCTAGTCGTCGTCTGAAATTGGCAGAGGAGGATAAACTGATAACCAATCACATCTCCACGACGCCATATTTAAAAACCAGGATTTTCGGGAAGGTTGTCTGGCTTGGTACACTTTCGGGTACTTACAAAAAAAAAAAAAAAAATGCAAATAAACACGAAAAAATATAATATATGATTACTGTGATATAGATTTATAATTATTTTGTGTAATTTTTAGTGTGTGATTTAATAATTGTGATGTTAATGTAAAATAATCTGAATAAATTATCATGATTGAGTATAATTATAATTAAAACAATCTTGGTAGTGCTACAAATAACACATTAATTGAACAGAACGCACAGGTATTGTCTGAAATAGAATTAATTTATTTCTAACATTAGATTTATGGAAGAATCATCATTAATTTGGAAGAACAGGCTATTAGGCATCAGATATAGCCTATTAACTGGGACCTGTTATCAGATACATAGAAAACAGACGACTCGTATTTATAGGAAGAAAGACAACGAGAAACGAGACAGTCAAAACATTTATTATAATGTGTCTATGAACCTATAAAACAGTTTCGTACCATCAATGTCAACCATGATCAGAGTACAGGCCACGTATCTGAGGGTTGGTGACCACAGTCCTCCACTCTAATCGTTCTTGGGTTATTTTTACCAATCCTCCAATGTTTCGTAGCCTCACTAAACTCGGGATGTGATCTTGGTTTGCGTGAATGAATTTCTGTAATCTATTAGTATCCTGACAATGTTATTTACATTGTCCTAACTTCTTGTTATTATTGCGATTATTTTTATTGTTTAGGGACCATTAGTTTCGCTGGGAGGTGCATGGTGTCAAATAAAACGCTCATTGAATTAGTTGTATTAAAATTGTACTTAATTTTCCTCTGAACAAATCCTGAAAATTATTGAATATTTGTGATTGCTGTCCCCCGTAACTTGACAATATACAGTACATAACTCTCTGGGACACACACACAGAACCACAAAGAAGACATTTATGGAATTAATAATAATAATAATAATAATAATAATAATAATAACAATAATAATAATAATAATAATAACAATAATAATAATAATACCCATAATATAAACAATTGAGAAAATAAATATTCTAAATTTGCAACTTTTGAAAAGTATTGATTCCATTAAGGAAACCATCGCATTTCATTTAATTTTTGTCAATAAAGAGACACGTAGGGATGGATTTAATTGTATTTCTTTTAATCCGACGGCAACAAATTTCGTAGAAAACAATTGTGTTTTCTCTATGAAGTTGCACAATGAAGCCTACTGTAACTTTTACACACCAATAGGAAGTAAAGTTATAGTACTGGCTAATATTAACAGAGTTACATGACCACTTTTTTCTTTGTTCTCTGAATATAATTTTGTTACATTTTCTTAAGGTAGCGACGTCTGATACGGCAGCACAGGAAACAGTCAATGGCAACTTTATTCTCTGACCTTCTGTTGCTTTTGGTACATTACACCCGTCTGTCCAAATGAATACTAATCACTTGCGATTTCTGCCTTGAAATACAGGGATCAGATTCACAAAGATTCCTACAATTAATATTTTTTTGTACCTGAAGGCATTATAAGCACTTAACTAGTCAACTTAACGTAAACGACAAAACAAATCAAAATCTACCAAACATTAGTCATTACACACAAACTCTTGCCAAGGTAAATCCCTCGAACACCATTTAGGAGGCAACTTTAAGGTAGAAACATCAACGACAGAAAAATTATAAAAAAGTTATTGAAAGAAAACGGCAATAAAAAAGGAGGAACTATTTAATCTTGTGCTGGGTAGTGACTTGCCCAAGGAGCTTCACCTATATAATACTATCATAACAACCACTAGTAAATTAATAGCAGGTGGATGTCTGTTGATTAAGTAAATGGCGGCGCGACTCGGCAACCAATCAGCTGTTACTAATTTTAATGGAAGATGAATTTGTCGGGGAAAGAGAATCTCTCACTTAGAACTGTTAATGACACATGACCTTGACTAATTAATGACTTCACAATTAATTATCGTCCAAGCCATTTGTAGTATTTTATTAAAATCGCTCAATGTGTTTTATTACCCGAAGTGATAACTAGGCTTCTGCCCAACTTGTGGAATATCAACATTAACAGAACCGAAACGACAAATGTGTCTTCTTGTTTTCACATTTATTTACTTAAGCATATAAATAATGTTTAAGAAAGTAAATCAGTACATAAGACAACGCCTATTAATAACACTACATAACAAACACACAGTACTACATAACAAACACACAACACCATCCCTGGACTGAAGTACTTAGCGTGGATGACGTGGAAACCAAATGGATAAATTATACCAACACCACCACGGAAGTTCACCACCACTTCTTCCCCGTGAAGTCCGTCAGATCTCACCCAGCTGACTTGCCCTGGATCACACCTCGGATCGAAAGACTTATGCAACAGAGAGACAGAGCCTTTCATCTCAATGACCACATCCGCTACAGGTCCCTTTGCAACCGAGTCATCCGCGAAATACACACTGCAAAGAAGTCCCACTACCCAACCAAATTACAACACCTGAAGCAGACCAACATCAGTCAATGGTATGGTAAGCTTAAAGAACTCTGTGGACTAAACAATAAGACACACCCCCTCCCCTTCCTTAGCCATCTCACTAATGTTGACGCAGCTGAGCAAACAAATAACCATTTCGCTACTATATGCCAGACGCTCCCCCGGCTTGACACAACCACTCTCCCTGCTTACCTACCAGCCCCCCTTCCCACTGACTTAGTAGAAGAATTTGACGTAGCAAAACGCCTGGACAAACTAAAATTAAAACGCTCTACCACCCCCATTGACTTACCAATGAAACTCTTCAAGGAGTTCTCCCCGGAGCTTGCTAAACCCCTCTGCTCCATCATCAATGCTTCTCTCAGTCAAGCCAGATGCCCAGCTGACTGGAAGACCTCTTATGTATCACCAGTGCCCAAGTCAACCAGCCCACAATCCTTAAATCAGCTACGACCTATTGCAATCACCCCAATACCCAGCCTAATCTGTGAAAGTTTTGTGTTCGACTGGGCTTATGCTGATATTGCAGGAGTCGTAGACCCTCAGCAATTTGGCAACATGAAAACTTCCTCCACCACTCACTGTCTTGTCAGCTTTCTCGATTACATATACCGTCATCTCGAGAAACGAAAAACGTCTGTAGCTGTCGCCTTCATTGATTTCACTAAAGCGTTCGACCTAGTCGACCACAATATAATCATCAACAAAGCTATTGACCTCGGGCTTCGGAGAAGTCTTATACCATGGCTTACAGACTTCCTCAGTGACCGACGCCAAGCTGTACGCTTCCGAGGGGCTGTCTCCACCTTTCAGTGACTCACCTGTGGCGTCCCCCAAGGCACCAAGATGGGACCACTCTGCTTCCTTATGCTCATCAATGATGCCCTAAGAGAAACCCCTGCTCGCTGGAAATATGTCGACGACTCCACCATTGGGATCAGCGTCAACAATTCTGCTCCCAACTATACCGCCCTTCAGGATTTATTGAACAGTCTCCAAAACTGGGCCACCAACAACCATGTCACCATCAACCATACCAAGACCATGGTTATGCACATCAACCTCTCCTCCGACATTGTCCCACCTCCTTCCATTACTCTAGGTCCGAACACACTCCAGGTTGTAGATTCCACGAAGCTCCTCGGCGTCACCATAGACAACAAACTAAATTGGAAACCACACGTCAGTGAAGTTATCAAATCCTCCAGTTTCCGTCTCCACCTCCTCCGCCGACTCAAGTCCCTCGGAGTTCCTGCACACGAGCTCCTCAGTGTTTACACAACATTCATACTTCCCAAGCTCACCTATGCCTTCCCCACCTGGTCTTCCTCCCTAAATGCCACACAACGTAAACACCTAGAAAAAGTGCAAAAGAGGACATGCAAGATTATTCTCTCCCCTTCCTACTCCACATATCAAGAAGCGCTCAACACACTGACCCTTTCGACTCTCACTGACCATCACCACGACCTCATCTGCAAATTTGGTAAGAAGCTTCTACACCATCCCCGACACCGGCTCCTACTACCACCTGAGATCCCTTGTGCGAGAATTGCTGTTCGACACCACAACCGCATCCAGCCCGTACGTGCACGAACTGATCGCTATAAGAACAGCCCAGTCCCAACCATTGTAAAAATTATCAATAACTTGTAATAAATCAGTGTATTCACTCCCAGTAAACACTGCTCCTTACACTGTCACTATGTTGAAATGAACTGTAGTCTGAGCTTTTCCCCATCTAGTTATCATATGTCTTATTTGTGTCACTTATGTTACTTGTATATTATTTGTAATTCGTAACCCATTCCCCAAATATGTAACTGTATATTTTCAGCCTTCTGGCTGCCAAGCTCCTTCAATAAACCGTTAATTATTATTATTATTATTATTATTAACAAACACACAGCACTACATAACAAACACACAACACAACATAACAACACACAACACAATATAAACACACAACACTACATAACAAACACACAACACTACAGACAACAAACACAAATTAACAATGTTTGACCAGAATTAAAAAAAAAAATTATCCCTCCAAATATCTTACCAATTGATCTTCATTTATCTAATCCAAAAATAATTTACTAAGAGAACCGAACACTCAAGACCTAAGTTCAACAGCTGAGTGAGGAGAATTCCAAGCTCAAAACGTGACTAACGACAACAGCAGACCAGGTGGATTATGTGGATGACATAGGGCGGTGAAACAACCTCAGGATTGCCGGAGTCGCCGAAGATGCCCACGAGAACTGGGAGTCATCCCAGTGCAAAACTTCACCCCTGCTGAATGACCATTTTAAACTTCCTGAAGTAAAGTTTGACCGTCTTCAACGCGTCGGGAAACCCAACTCCTCCCGCCCCCGCGACAACATAACAAAATTCTCATCTCCCTCTGACCGTGACAAAGTGTTTTATCAACGCAGTAAGCTGAAAGGCACCACTATCTTCGTCAACGAGGACCTCTGCCCAGGTACGACAAAAGCCCGTCTACAGGAAATGGACCAGTTTATAGAAGCCAGGAGACAAGGCAAACACGTGACGTTCAGTCATAAAACCATTGTTGAGAGGGATCGGGCAAGTGAACACCCGCCCACCAGCTGTACCACCCCCCCCCCCTCCCCACTGAGGGGGAACCAGCCACTGTCGCTATCACTTGAGGAGTTACCCCCCCTGCCGGCTAACAAGGGTACTACATGTCATAGGGAAATATGAGTATTCTTTCCTGTTCAAGCCCGCCGGGCTCCCTGGCCCAGTGTGTGTGAGGGGAGCTGCAGTAGGCCTACGGGTCAGTGGTTGCCCCGCCGAACCCCTCCACCGCATACCACCTCAGCCAGTGCCATGCTGCCAAACGTTGCGACAAAACCACAATCACATACTTGTACACCATTTCAAATCTGAATCTTAACCTCCTGTTTTCGCCATACCAAATTGCTGTTCTTGGGAGTGAAATGCCCTTGTGGTCTTTAAAACCTTCAACCAAGACAGTGGGGCAACTGATATCCCGGCCTTCTTCCTTGCCGGCATAGGGAAGGTAGGACTGACAGTGCTATACACTGTCCTAGGCTACGCACATAACTCGCGCTGATCTATCGTGCTTCACTCAAAGAAACAATAATGACTGTCAAAGCGAAAATACTAATCACAGACCATAGGTCACCTGACAGGGCTGCCAAGCGGAAGCTGACAGAAATTGTTAGCAAACACAGGGTCAGGTATCAGAACGTAATAGTAGCAAATGATGGCTTTATCATGCTCATGCTTGAAGACCAAGACCTGGAGAACCTCTTGTCCCAGAGTTGTATAATCGGTCTGAGGGAAGAACACTATGACCCAATCCTGCCTCCTGCTTTGAAGGCAAAACGAACTATTCTCTGCTTCCAAACGGATGAACACGTACACGAAAAGTCTGTAGTGGAAATAAAAGCAGAGACTGAAAAAGAAAATGCTTGGGCGAAGAACAGGGTGGACTATGTCAAAAATTCAACAGTAAAAAAGGTAAATGCATAATCAAAATTCAGTTCACAAGCGCCGAGGTTGCTGAAAAGGCAACCACATCTGGTCTCCTCGCATTCACCTATAGCATACCGTACCACCAAATACAACAGGAACAGTACCACCCCACACGTACCTGCCTCAGGTGCTATGTCATTGAGGATCATGATAGTGTGAACTGCCCCAAACCCAAGGAATACAAGATCTGTTCCAAATGTACCTCTACGGAACATACCTGGACCGAGTGTAAGGCACCACTAAGATGCCTTAACTGTGATGGGCCTCACAGCACCATGTCCATGCACTGTCCCAAAAGAAAGGAAAAAATAATGGAAGCACAACAAATAGCCACAAAAACATCAGTATCACCATACAAGGCTGTGCTGCCGTTAGGGACCCCGACTCCAGCAGTCACTGCACGGACATACAGAGGTGCAGTGATGGTAGGGACCCCGACTTCTGCAGTCAGTTTGGTCCCTGCAGACTCGACAGTCTTGTTGAATACCAGAGACAGATACCTCCATGACCGTGTAATACTAGCCAACATGATTATCAAACACGCTCATGAGGAGGATGTTCTGCACCCAGGCTGCTTTCAAACAATACTCAAAACATGTTTACGCCACCACAATCTGCCAATTCCAAATCTGTTCAGGGCAACATCCCCCAACCTCGGAGGAGACAACAGTAGCTTTTGATGTGGATGCACAAGCACCCACATCGGAGACGATACTTGTCCCCCAAACTCCAACTAGCACAGAGGAGACAACAATGGTCTATGGTGTGGATGCACAAGCACCCACACCGGATACACTAGTACCCACATCAAAGATGAAAATTGTCCCCCAAACTCAAAATAGCACAGAGGAGACAACAGTGGCCTCTGATGTGCATGCACAAGTACCCGCACCGGAGATAGTATTTATCCCCCAAACTCCAACTTGCACAGAGAAGACAGCAGTGGTCTCTGATGTGGATGCAAAAGCACCCACATCGGATGCACTAGTACCCACATCGGAGATAATACTTGTCCCCCAAACTCCAACTAGCTCAGAGAAGACAACAGTGGGCTCTGGTGTGGATGCACAAGTATCCACGCAGGAGAAGATACCCGTCTCTCAGACTCCAAGCGATCTATCAGGAAAATCCCTGAAACTAAGCATCTACGTGCCAGACGCCATCAACTGGACACGTGATGAGGTCGCTAAAGGAGAAAAGGAGCACAAGATGAAATGGAAGTCCGACCACCCTATTTCCGAGGCGGAAATCCACGAGGCCATTATGCAAAAAAGAGTCGATTTAACAAACTGCATCAAAAAGTCAACCGTTATGAAGATAAAATCACTTAAAAATGGACGCAAAGAGAATAAATCACGTACCCAACAGTTCCCCCCAAAACCAAATACAAGATCCAATGTACCCGCTACGTAAGGCAGTGAAAATAATGTAACATAACGTCCTCCACTGGAGAACTAATAAATTCAGTCTGTCCAGCCCATATAAACAGAGTGACGCAGATATTATACTCAAACTCACACGGCCAAAAAACGGCTGAGGAACTGAAAATATTTGGTTACAGGATCCATAAATCCAATCTATCAGAGGAGCCAAATGACGGGGTGGCCATCGCCATAAAAAGAGATGTCCACCGCAGAATCATAGACGACTTCACCTCTGAAACTCTGGCTATTCAAATCGACTTGACCACAGGGCCAAGCATAATAGCCACAACCTATCTCCCACCACGTAGGGACTACCTGCCTTATGGGGACTTCCACAGACTCCTATCATACCACCACCCAACCTACATCATTGGAGACATGATATACTGCCAGACTGGGGTCACTAATCCTAAGGGGGAATACTTAAATCTAATCTTAATTTCTAAGGGTCGCTGCCACCAAACCCCCTCTGGACAGCATGTAGCTCGTTAGGTAGCGTGCAGAGTGGACTAGGCATTGGGTTAGGTTTTTCATTGACCAGATCGATAAGGGGAAAGAAGGGTGAAATCACAACATGTCTTAGTTCTTTCAAATGTTCCTTCTACTTACTTCAGTTCATTTTTGATACTACCTAACCTCAATTCTTGTTGGTAGCATGTCGATGGTCTAGGCACATGGGTAGTGTAATTCTGATATCATGGTCACTTGGACGGAAATAAAAGTAACTACTGTGGGAGAAATGAATGCTCCTAAAATACTTAAAGAACAAGTTTATTACTATAAAATCAAATTACCAGGCTCAACTCCTGGGCTTATTGCAGACTCCGTATTTCTTATTTACTTATTTTCTTATTTACTCAACAGCAATTACTCAGATATTACACTCTTACCGTGCACAACCTTACTGGTGTCACATTACATTACATAGCAGGACCAGTTCCTTGTCCTTACTCCCAATACACTAATACTGATACAAACACCGACATGGGTCCACCACCCAACATGGGTTAATTATTAACAAACACATACAACCACACTGTGGACCATAACTCCAAGGCCTGTCCCAGGGTATAGCAGTGGCGCCTCTAACAACTACTGTTGTGGTCGGTTACACTCCGACACGAGGTGGGTCTGGGGTCCTCGGCCCACGAGGTAGAGTGGAGCTGATAAATCATGCCGAATCAGCGCCATCACTCCTATATTGACTACTGCTGGGTATCCACCGGCTCTGAGCGACCGGTGGGTTTCAATTAAGCCCCCTCCCCCCTCGACCTGAGAACGAAGGTGAAAGGTGATACAGGAGGTCTTACTCCTCCCGCCTCGCACTGGTTTGTATACCCCTGAGTTGCCAGCGATCGCTACTCACGCAATGACAGAAATTACAAACAATCTAACTGTTACTCATTCAAGGATGACCCTCAGTTGACAAAGGTCTGGCGAATTACTAAAGTTGATTTACACAGACTAATTCAAGGTTGCGTTTGCCAGTAGAGAGTGCAATAAACGTAGTGACAACTGTGTTCGAAGGCGGGACTTACTGGGAGTGATCCTGAGGGTAAAACAGATGGGAAAAACACGTCTCTCCTGAGATTCTACAAGCGCGGTGGATTTGAATGTTATGTAGCGTAATATGAATTAAAATGGGTTTTTAGGAATGACAATGATGTGCGCAGTACAATGAATGCCAGACATCCTCTACTAGATGGTAAGAGGACAACTAACAATGTAGGAAGAGGCCTCGCTGGCTTCATAACAAACAAAAAATCCCAACTAATAGGCCCAGACTTCCCCACGTTCTACAGTAGGAACTCAGCCACTACTCCAGATATAGCAATAACAAACGGCAGATGCTTCCACAACTATCTCTTTGAACAAGGCCCTGTAACCTCCAGCGACCACCTACCTATAATCATGACCATATCAGCAACACCAATAACTATATCAGCTCCATCACTGAGAATCGCCAAGCAGACCGACTGGGACTTATTCAATGAAAAAGCTACAGCCGAACTTGAGGCCAAGGACATGACAATCTTAGAGACCCTAGACAGTCAGCCGGTGAAGAGAATAGACGAAGAAATCAACACATGGTGTGAAGCCATAGGAACAGCCTATCTGGATGCCACACCTCTCAAAAGCAACAGAACTCTCCCACACTCACAGCAGACTCCAGAACTCATAGCCATTGCAAACCAGTTCCAACTGCTACAACAGAGAGCCGAGACCCATGGCTGGGACATCGTAAGCTATAATACATACAGAAGAATTCGGGGGGAAATAAAAACAAGATCTCTGGAACAATGCAACCTTAAATGGGCCGAAATAGTTGAACAACTCTCGCATACATTCAACGACCCAGGAGAGTTCTGGCGTCGACTTAAGAGATTGAAAGGTTGCAGCCGTGACGAACCATCATATATAACTGACCACGTTGGAAGCAAAATATATGACGACCAAGACAAAGAACCCATATTCAGGGACATATGGAGGAACATCTTCCGAATCACAAATGAAGAGAATAGGGGATTCGATGGTACCCACGAGGAGCTCGTCCTTGATGAACTCCGGGGCCAGACACACCGCACTCAGCCCTCCCCTGAAATCATATGGGAGGATCTCAGAGTGGACAGCCCATTGTCCAAACCAATCACCTCGGAAGAACTCAACAGAACCATCTCTAATACCAAAAATAAAGCCCCTGGTTATTCAGGCATCACCAAGGAGATCCTCAGCTACGCAAACAACCCGGCCATGGACAGACTGAGAACCACAATGAACGTTTGTCTGGCCTCTGGTTACCTCCCAACTAAATTCAAAGAGGCCATTTTTACCCTAACACCAAAAAAAGGAAAGAACCCCGCCGTCCCTCTAATACAGACCGATCTCCCTCCTCGAAGTACCTGGAAAAAGACTAGAAAAAATCATCAACAACAGTCTGAGAAACCACCTGGAAACAACAAACAGAGTCAACTGTAGACAATTTGGGTTCAGGAAAGAGAAGTCCATCACAACAGCGATAGCCCTGGCATGTGAAAACATAGCCAGAGCCGCGGTGAGTGGTAGACAATGTTATCTAACTCTCCGGGAGGTAGCGAAGGCATTTGACAAAGTCTGGCATGACGGTCTAAAATATAAGATCCTTCCCACCAACATTGAAAAGTTGCTTTGCAACTTTCTTGACGGCAGAAATGCCAGACTGAGGGTAGGACAACACACAGGAGAGACCTTCCCACTCATGAGTGGAGTCCCTCAGGGCAGCGTCCTCTCCCCACCCTATATACTATCTACACAAGTGACACCCCGCCTCCCACTAGAATAGGCAACGAAGATATTATGTATGCAGATGACGTCACTCAAATAACAACACATCAAGGAAAATCGCGAGCGCTACAGGCCGACAACACCAGGCGGGAATTAGAGAGGGTAAATAATTACGAAAAACAATGGAAAATCCAAACCAGTCTCCCGAAATTCACAGTGATACCCTTATGCAGAAGGAAAACTCATCCATTAGTAACCAATAATGCTCAGATAGAATACAAAAGCAGAGGCACCCTCCTGGGCCTGCATATATCCACGACAGGTTACTCCCATCATGTCCACACCAGGAAGAAAAAAGCAAGAAGAGAGCTGAGAAAACTATACCGCTTTAAAGCGCTTCCTGAGAAAATAAAACTCCGCCTAGTGACATCATTTATCACACCGATATTAACTTACCCAGCAGTACCTTTTCATACTATGAGCACCACTCAAATATTAAAATTACAGGCGGTTCAAAATGAAGCCCTAAGATTCGTTACAGGCGAAAGATACCCTTTCATCAGAACCACAGCCGAGATACATAGAGACCTGAGAATGAAACCCATCAACCAGCAGCTACACACCCTGGCCAGCAGAATCTGGCAAAAGATAGAACGATCAGAGCAAGAACTCCTTCAAAGACTCCCACCAGATAACGACAGCAACCATACATGGTTCCCAAAAAGTTACCAAATCTCAAAAGGTCCATTACCACCCCCGATCTACACGGCCAGGCAATAGACAACCTCCCTAGACCAACATCCGCCAGTAGGGTAGGCGGAATATGAAACTAGGCCCTTAAAACACCCATATATGGGACAGACAATAACTAACCCACTATTAGCTTAGCTAGGCGGTCAGCCCGCCGTCTCTTACCTCCTCCTAAACTTCTTCAATTTCCGAACTATAACTTCCTTCCCCCACCTCTAATCTTCTTTCACCCCTTCTTTCTTTACAAAAAAAAAAAAAACCACGTCTACCCTCTGTGGTGGAAACCAACAACCCTCAAAACCGAATGACAGGAGCACCTCCCACTCTATCTGGGAATCACCCTCAACAGTACCGGTCATCCTAATTCTGTTGGTTGTAGCACTTGTGAGTACGTTACCCCCCACCCCCCCAACTATTATAATTTTCATAGATCTTCCTTTTTCACACCTCAGTGACCCTGAGTTCCTTAATCAGTATCAATGTTCCCACAATGATGATGCTAGTGTCATTCCCTTAGATGTGCTAGATCGTGTGTGTTACACTCTCTTTACCCATGGTGTCGACACAATACTCCCTCATATCGATCCTTATGCCTTTCTACAAAACTCACTGGGTTACACCAACCCCAACCGTAACTATTACTTTCCTGACTCCCCCGAGTTTAGTTCTAGTCTCCTAGTACCTCATTCCTTCTCCTTGATTAGCCATAACATCAGCAGTATTCCCCTTCATCTAGATACCTTTTTAGATCAGTGTTTATCTTCTATTGCCCACAAATTCGATGTACTTGGAGTCTGTGAGACCAAACTCACTAACGATATTGACCATTTGTATAACATTCCTAATTATAATAGACACTGTGTCAACACGTCACGACACAGTGGTGGTGGTGTCGCCCTATATGTTGATATCAAGTATAACACTTCTGTAAGAGATGACTTAAAGGTTCAGGAGGAGTACATGGAGAGTGTTTTCATTGAATTACGTAACGACACACGAAATATCCTAGTAAGAGTGATCTACAGAAGACCCCACACTAATGTTAGAAATTTTCTTGATCAATTTCGGAGCTTATCTCCATCAAAATTTCAGAAGGGAAACATTGCTACATTACAGGAGATTTCAACCTTGATCTATTAAAATCAGAATCAGAAACCGACACCTCAGTATTAGTCCTATCATTCTAAACTCTTCTTCAACACTATAACCAAACCCACTAGAGTAACTGCCACCTCTGCCACTGTGATAGACCATATCTGGACTAACAACACTCGTAACAATCTTGCAAGTGGAATTATTTATAACAATATCTCAGATCACTTCCAAGTTTTTGCCATGTATAAAACAGTCACAAGACCTGAAAGATCTAGTAGAGTCTCAATACAATACAGCGACTACAGCACCGACATGCTCCTTTTTTAAAACAACCAAATGAATGCTAACTGGGATCTTGTCTATGCTTCCGACAATCCTAACGTGAACAGCTGCAACTTCTCTTGCATCTTCAATGCTTGCTTTGAAAAATGCTTCCCGCTCAAGACTAAGTCAGTGAAAACTTTATCCATTTCCAAACTCTATATCACAAGCGAAATTAAGATAATGATAAAAGAAAAACACAAACTCCAAAGGAAATTTGCAAAAAGACTCATAACTTTCGGTGATGCTTACCGAAGTATCAGAAATAGAGTAACTCAAGCAGTTAGAAATGCCAGACGTAGCTATTATACAAATAAGCTCCAGTCAGCCTCAGGCGACGGTAACAAGACCTGGAATGGCATAAATTCTATTCAGAACAGGAACACTCAGCCATCAGCCCCCCACTCAGCTTTTAGGATAAATGGTTCAGTTGTAACGGAATCCTCCCCCATTGCCAACCACTTCAACGAATATTTTATTAATTTTGGCAAAAATCTTGCAGAGCGCATCCCTATCACCATGAGGAATTTAGAGCCTACCTGCAAAACAGACAGCAATATGAACTATTCTTATCTCCCGTCACAGCAGATGAATTACTGGCCACCATAAAAATGTCCAAAGATGCAGCAGCAGGCGAAGACAATAATGAGCATCATTAAGAAAGTAGCCCACTTATTACTACGTGTTCTCCTACACATTTGTAACTCCTCCTTCACTTGTGGTGTCTTTCCGGTTAAACTGAAAATACTAAAGTTCACCCGGCATATAAAAAATCTGGGGACAAAGGTCTCTTCAAGAATTACCGCCCCGTATCAGTCCTCCCAGCCTTGAGTAAGATACTGGAGAAACTAGCATGTAGGAGACTAAATTCCTTCTGCAATGCTAATAACACCTTTACAGACTCCCAGTTTGGATTTAGAGCTAGAAGGTCGACTGAGAGTGCTCTGCTATCCTTTACTAATGACATCTTAAATTCCTTTGATGACAGTCAGTTCACAGTCGGTATATTCTTGGACCTCTCTAAAGCCTTCGATACTGTCGACCATACCATCCTCCTTTCAAAGCTTGAACATTACAACGATAGGGGCCTGTCCCACAATTGGTTTACCTCAGATCTGTCCAATAGGATGCAGTATGTCTGCTATAATAATCACCAATCTGACTCCTCGCCAATCTTGTAAGGCGTCCCCCAAGGTTCCATTCTCGGTCCACTACTGTTTTTGTTGTACATAAACGACATAATCCACATCAGCACACTCATAAAATACAACTTATTTGCAGACGATAGTAATCTCTATGCCAGCAACTCAGACCTCCATTCTTTGATGAGAACTATGAACACTGTATTGACTAGGATCAGGACCTGGGTAATATATAATAAACTGACCTTAAATCTTGAGAAAACCCACTATACGATCTGTCACAGAAGGAAAAACTTACCGCTAGACTTGGACCCCCTGTACCTTGGTAATACAGTCCCCAAACGCGAACAAACTACTAAATTCCTCAGAGTTATTGTTGATGAGAAACTTAACTGGATAAACCACCTACAAGCCATTCACAGTAAAGTCAATAAACAGTGTGGTATCATGCATCACACTCAACAGTCACTCATTCTCACATCAATGAAAAAATCTTGCATGATGTTGTTTACCAACACCTGATACACCGTCACACACTATGGGGGGGCCCCTGGCTCTTCAAAAACACAATACATGGTTACTACACAAAAGAGAGTTGTACGGACAATGACCTACTTAAAAAAAAAAAAACATATCACACAAACGAAAAATTTGCTAAATTGAAAATGCAAAAAAATCGAAGATATTTACACCTACTGCTTCGTTTACAAATCTATCAATCACTTGCTTGACAATATTTATTTCCAGTTCCGGAATAATCAGAGCTTTAACATAAGGCACTCAGATCTACTAAGACCACCCCCCATGCGCTCCTCTCAGTCCCAGACCTCATAAAATACCACGGTGTGAAGGTGTGGAACAGCTTACCACCACCCATCCCAGAAAAGACTACGCTCCTTCCTTTAAATCATCTCTTAAAAAATACATATTGTCTAAGTATTAATATTTCTTGTAATCTAACATACTATAAGACTAGGTGTGTGTGTGTGTGTGTGTGTTTTTTTTTTTGTCTGTTCTGGGCAGCCGAAACGGCACAAACGTTTTTCATCAAACTTGGTAGAAAAATGGCAAAAATTTCGTAGCGTGGAACAAACCTGGTCCCATGTCGATGGATTCTCTAGGAAGACATTACATAACCATTTTATTTACGCTGGGAAACGATGCAAGTCTACGGACTTGGCGCACCCTCATTAGCTGTACGCTGTCAGCCCAAGATTGCAGTTATCGTATGGCTCCCTCCTCCTCCTCCCCCCACTTTTTTTCTTAGCCTATTGTTTTTTAATGTTGTTTGGATTAGTAAAGGAAGGAAGATGAGTAAATAGAAGAATAAAGA
Organism: Homarus gammarus; assembly: GCA_958450375.1. Classification (NCBI taxonomy): domain Eukaryota; kingdom Metazoa; phylum Arthropoda; class Malacostraca; order Decapoda; family Nephropidae; genus Homarus; species Homarus gammarus. The sequence goes on along the minus strand of CAUDMG010003433.1, from coordinate 263,490 downwards.
AGGGGAAACAGAAAATAGTTAGAGATAACAGGTGGGAGGGGGGGAAGGGGGAGCTGAGTTTCATCATGCGTCTGGATGCGCAGTTTCAACGTTACCAGACGACCTTACAGCTACAGTGTATACTTATTCCTGTGGCTGACTGTACATGGAAAAAGAGAAGAGATAAAAAGATCTTAACAGGAATGCATGGAGAAGACTGCAATAGACACAGGGTGAATATAGACAGTGAAACAGACAGGAGGTTGACAAAAATAGACAGATTCATACATGCACAAATAGAAAATATGGCAACTAACATGACAGACAGACAGCTGACTCACTGGTTCACATTAGACAAACATACAGACACACGACAACAACGGATAAAACAGACAGATTTGACGATACAAAGAGTACAGACGGGCTTACATTCAAACACCACGCAGATGAACAGACAATTAGGATGGCAATAGACAGGATGGATAGACTTGAGACAGATTAGAAGGCATTTATAATCAAGAATAACACCAAATTGACCATAGCTGCGTCAGTGAGGGTAGGAGGTCTTACATCCACCAGGGTAAATAATAAGACGCATTGAAAACGAACACCCTCGCGAGAAAAGAACATCGAAGGTCGGTCAGTCATGTGAGATGGGCCTAAAACTGACTAACGTAGATGGTGACTATGATGACTTAACAGAGGTGATGACTTAAGCAGATGGTGACTTATCTAACCAGAATCAAGGTCACTTCTCTTCATAATATAATTTATCTCGGAATGATCATCGGTGATTCATAATTTTTTTTTATGATTTTTACCTCTCCTTATGGCGAATATTTCTTTAACAAATTATTCTAACCCTTATTCTATTCCTTCTTATAGTATATTAGATACTGTAAGTCTCACGACCATGATTATAACAACCACGACCATGATTATAACAACCACGACCATGATTATAACAACCACGACCATGATTATAACAACCACGACCATGATTATAACAACCACGACCATGATTATAACAACCACGACCATGATTATAACAACCACGACCATGATTATAACAACCACGACCATGATTATAACAACCACGACCATGATTATAACAACCACCACCATGATTATAACCAAGACCATGATTATAACCACGACCATGATTATAACAACCTCGGTAAACTGTACCACCGGACTCGCCACCTGGCACGAAGGGCCCACGATCACTTGTACCTACTATATTTACAGTATCTGCTTTTATTGTACCATCAAAACCGTTTTATCGGAAATTATCCTGTAAATAGATAAGTAATTACCGTTGCAATAAACACGTTTGCCAACTAGATAATCCTGACAGCTCTGTCCTCTTGTTCAACCTTTATACTGTACAACCCATATTGTACTGCTCCCCCATTATACTAATGTTTTTTAATTCCACTGTAATTCCTGTACATACTTATAATTTAAATAAAAAACAAATACTAAAAACTAAAAACTAAAAAATAAATAAAATTAATAAATATTGAAGTGATAACCGTGGTAACATAATGAGATGTTCTTATTACCACCATGCTATTTTACTATTCCAGATGTTACTAAATGTTACATAATACTTCCTGGAGATAAATGTATAGTATATATCAGGTGCCTAAAAGAGACCTCAGGTTCTCAACTGGCTCAGCCATGTTAATATTGTTATTAGTACCCTCTCTGTATCTGTGTTTTTTTGGCTAAATAAACTGTTTCAATTCAATTCAATTGTTCCGTCAACCTGAGCTGAGTTTGATGAAGATGAATTAAAATGAGTCCTGTTTAAAAATTCTGCAAAAAACAAGCAAGCAATCAAACAACAAACAACCACAACAAACACAAACAAACAAATAAAGAATGACCATCAGCCCTTTATTTTTGTTATGGAAATCAAAAACAATTTAAAATGGATTATTGTGTTAGAGTTCAGGAAGTGAAGAAGCTCGCATACAACCTCGGCAAAACCTCTTCCTTCTTTATTTCGAAAAGGCTTACCATTGCCCCCTACGGGACACACACACACTACCTTGCTGTAACTCGGAAACGAGTATGACGATCATCCAGCTATGAGACAATAATACGAGTTATTAAGGATGTCAGCTACATTGGTGAGCTCTGAGGTGACTAAAGCGGCCCATAGAAGACCGGCAGGGTCGTTCACAAATGTGGATGGCTACTTACAGTGCGGGAGGGGCGGCGGGAGCGTCTTTCCGGCGCTGGCGCTTGTCTTGTGTGGTGTGGTGCACCTCCAAGCGTTACGGTGTGGAGTAATCGTCTCCCAGGTGAGGGGGTCGATTTGGCACTTTTGCAGGTTTGTCTTAAAATTATCCTTATACCTTTTCAGTTGCCCGCCAGGGTTGCGTTCACTATTCGTTAGGTGACTGTAAAGTAGCTGCTTTGGCAGTCTACTGTCGTCCATGCGGGTAGCATGGCCAGGCCAACGTAGTCTTCCCAGCGAACTCTGGAGATGGAACGTAGAATACGTTGGTGAAAGTTTTCAAGTGCCTTGGGGTGCCTCCTGTATGTAACCCATGTTTTGCTGCCATAATACAGGGCGGGGAGGACCACTGCTCGATATACGTGCAACTTTGTAGATAATTTCAGCTCCCTACAGATGAAGACAGAGGTATGGAGTCTGCCAAAGGCTTGAGGTGCACATCTGATCCAATGTTAAATCTCTTCATCGATGTTTGCGGTGGTAGACAGTGGGAGCCAAGATACTGAACGTGGGTAACATTAGAGAAGGTAGTACCGTTAAGCTGGATGGATGGTGGAGGTGTGGCTGAAGCAGGGGCAGGCTGAAAGAGAATCTGAGTCTTACGTACATTCACCTCAAGGCCGAAGTGTGCATACTCCTCTCTGTAGGTGTTCAGGATCTTCTGTATTTCGTGCTCAGTGTGAAGTTCAGTAATGGAAGCTGTCTGCATACTGAAGTTCAGTAACGGAAACTGCCGACACCTTTGTTCCTGCCTCGAGTCTTCTCATGTTGCAAAACCTCTTCATCAGGTGCGAGATGTCTAGCTTGTCGATTAAATTGGCACTGGCACGAGTAAGGAAGGTAGCCAAGAAAATGAAAGAGAGTTGGTGCCAGTACACATCCTTGTTTTACTCCCGTTTGGTTGTGGAAGAACTCAGACTGGGTGCCCTGTTGTGCAGGACTTTGCCGTTCATGCCATCGTGGAGTTGTCTCACAATGGCGATGAATTATGGTGGGTAGCCAAAACGGCTGAGGGTCCGCCAGAGGGTTTCTCTATTGACCGAGTCGAAGTCCTTGGTTAGGTCGATGAACATGAGAACATAAGAATGGAGGAAACTGCAGCGGGCCTATTGGCCCATACTGGGCGGTCCCATTTACACCCAACCCCTATTGCTCATTCATCCATCCAACCTATGTTTGAAGCTATCCATCGTATTCGAGTCAAAAATGATGTTTGGTAATTTATTTCATTCATCCACTACACTATTTCTAAACCAAAGTTGTTCTATTTCGCGCCGAAATCAAAATTTGTCTAATTTAAAACCATTGTGACGAGTTCGCTCCTGGTTGGATAATTTGAGTGCCTTCTTTATGTCACATTTGTTTAGCCCTGACTTCCATTTATACACTTCTATCATATCGCCCCTCACTCTACGTCTCTCGAGGGAGTGCAAATTAAGGGATTCTCTATCCATTCTGCAGTAAGGTGACCAGAATTGAACTGTGTAAGATATAGTTTCAGGATAACCTCTCTATTCTTGTAACTAACACTCCTTTGTATGAACCCAAGCACTTTATTAGCCTTGTTTCGATCAAATACACATTGTTTACTTGACTTAAGATTCCTACTTATCATTACTCCTAAATCTTTCTCACATTCGGATTGCTCTATAACATCGTTGTTCATCTGATATCTGGTTTATCTGTTTACATATCCTAGACTAAGTACTTTACATTTGTTCACATTCGAAATTTTTTTTTAGATCTCCCTATTTTAGTGTCATCAGCAAATTTACTTATGTTGCCGTCTATGCCGATATCTATGTCGTTTATGGATACAATAAATAATAATGGTCCAAGTAATGAGCCTTGGGGTACTCCACTAGTGACGTTACTCCAATCGGATTTAGTGCCGTTAATGCTCACTCGCTGTTTCCTGTCCTGTAACCACGCCCTAATCCACTTCAGAATATCTCCTCCAGTGCCATGAACCTCCACTTTTCTTATTCGTCTTTCGTGGGGTACTCTGTCGAAGGCTCTACTAAAGTCAAGATATACCACATCATAGTTATGCCCCTCGTCCACTGATTGGAAAACAGCTGACAATAATGTTAATAGATTAGTTAGACATGAATGCCCGCTTGTGAAGCCATGTTGGGAATCATTGATCAACTTATGCTTCTCCAGGTGATTTCCAATAGAGTTTGAAAGGATTGCTTCCGGTAATTTGCCTGCAATTAATGTTAAGCTGATTGGACAGTAGTTCGAGGATAGTGATCTATCTCCCTTCTTGAAAATCGGTATTACATTCGCTATCCTCCAGGATTCTGGTACTACACCCGTTTTTAAGGACATGTTAAACAATTTACTAAGGACATATTAAGCTCTTCCTTACATTCCTTTAATACTCTGGCAAGTATCTCATCGGGACCTGGCGACTTATTAGGCTTTAACTTGTCTAATCGCTTATTAAAGTCGTCACCAGTCATTACTATATCGCTTAATCCATTTTCTTCACTATCTCTGTATATAGTGGGTGCCTCGGGTATCATGTTCAAATTTTCGGTGGTGAAAACTGTTGAAAAATATTAAATCAGATTTTTGCTCATTTCTCCGCCGTTATCAGTTAGCTTGCAGGTATCTGACTGTATTGGTCCAATCTTTTCTCGTGTTTTAGTTTGATACATTTGAAAGAATCCCTTGGGGTTTGACTTCGCCCTCTTGCTACCTTCAGTTCATTATTCTACTTTGCTTTTCTTATCTCGGTCTTAACCCAACTGGCCAATACCTTAAATAATCTTGGAGGTAAATTTCACCACTATTTATTCTCCTACCTATAGCCTTCCTTTGTCCAATAATATTCTTTAAATAATTGTTTATCCATTTAGGGTCATTGTTGTCTGATCTGAGTTTTCTGTATGGTATGTTCTGCCTTTGTGCATTTAGTAACTCATTACTTAAAATTTGGTGGAACTCGTCAACCTGAGACCTCGTTATCAGGTCATCCTCAACCGTAAGGTCTCAAGGTGAGGTCACCCTCTGTGGGTACATTGTGTGAGGTCACCTCATCTGGGGTCATGTAATTCACCCCCAAGTGTGATACCCCTTCTCTCAGCTGCCTCTTCAAACTATCAAAGTTTGCCATTCTGAAATCTGGGACCTTAATGGAATTTTCCTTGCGGCTGCCCTGAAATTCTGACTGGAATCTAATTTCTTTGTGATCGCTGTTAGCAAGTTCGTTCCCTACCCCGACATTACTAATGAGGTTTTCTCTGTTTGACAGAACTAAATCGAGTATATTAGTACCCCGGGGGGGGGAGGGGGTTTCGGTTATATGTTCACTTAGGAAACCGTCCTGGATTGTTTCAAGAAAATCCTCTGATTCTGTGTTTCCTGTAAGGTCAATCCAATCTATTTGGCTAAAGTTAAAGTCCCCTACTATACAGACTTTGCTATGCATGGAAGCCCTGCGCATTTCATTCTAAGTAAGTCGCTCATTAACTCTTATCAAGGTCAGAAGGTCTATATATTACTCCTGTGATTAATTTTGAACTACCGCCTATTAATTCTACCCAAATGGTTTCTGTATTCAGTTCAGTTTTATTTCCTTATTTATTTCACCCTTCAGATTATCCCTGACATAGATTGCTACTCCGCCTCCTTTCCTAATCTGCCTATCGGTATGGAATAATTTGTAACCTGCCATTTGGTATTCAGCAGGTAACTCTCGTGAGTCTATGTTTATCCATGTTTCGGTGAATGCTATTATATCGATTTGTTCGGTACATACCAACGCCCTGATTTCATCCATTTTGTTTCTCATACTCGTACTGTTTGCGTAGTAAACATTTAAGTTAATCGTGTTCCGAGTCCTCTCTTTACCGCATTTAGTTTTTAACTCCCTGCCTAATTTAGTTTTGTCATCATTCCTAGTAATCTATTTCCCTATAACCTTTCACTCTGTTTACCCGCTCCCACTGCAGTCTCCTCCACCTCCATGCCCATATGTTCCCCTAGCAGTTTAAAGACTTTGACATCTTTTGAACTGCCCTCTCGAGATAGCTACCCAGGGTTGCCAACCCCATCCCTAGCATAAAGGTCCCTTCTGCAGTAAAATTTGTCCCACTTGTCAATGAATGGGACTGATATTAACTTGCATTAGTTGTCAAGACGGCCGTTGACACCAACTGCCTTTGACAACCATTCATTGTCAACTCTCCTTCTAAGCAGGACACCACATATGATAGAGATCCCTCCCTTCAACCTCATACGTTCTATAGCTGTCTTGAACTTATCAAGAAGCTCCTCACTCCTACACAGGCCAATATCATTGCCTCCTGCACTAAGGCAGATAATGGGTTTGTTCCCATTACCAGACAAGATTTTGTCCATCCTGTCAACTATATGCTCCACCCCACCTCCTGGTAAACACACCCTCATCCTATTTATATTTCTCCCACAAAAAGCTCTATCCAGGTACTGTACCTGGGAATCGCCAACAATTAAGGTTTTCGTACCTTCCCTCTCAGCCCTGTCCCTGACTATGCTAACGTCCAATTCGGGTATCAAAGGACTGAAATTTACACTTAGCTGTTGTCATTTCATCGGTGTCTTTTCTCACTAACATTTTGGTTGTTCTCCTCACAACCTTCCATTCGTCTGAGTTTTCATCAGACAGGGGCTTTCCTTGTCTCGCGTATTCTTCCTTCATCCTCGCTATCACTTCCTTTAATATCAAGTTTTCTTCTTTGACCTCTAACTCGGCCCTCAGAAGGGGACAGCCCTGTTCACAAGTAGCACTAGCCATTACCGACAATTTATTCCAGGGAGCTAAGTCTGCCGTGACCTTTCCTCTAGTGAGGTCAGAACACAGGACACGAAGCTGTTCTCTGCACTTTTCCAGTATTTGGCAGGCAGCAAAGATCATATCAGTGGTGCCACGTGAATGTCTAAAGCCACTTTTTTTTTTAGTATTATTTATTGGGCACCCCCTACATCCTTGTGTAAGGTGAAGCGCAGAAGCGTTTACAGCGCCCAACAGGGAAGCATGCTAAGTTCATGCTTTGCCTTTATGTCTCATGAGTTAAGGGCGTAGAAGCCTGAACAGTCAAGGGCGTAGTTGTTGGAAGCTCCAACAACTCCCTGAATACGAATTCGCAACTTTCGATTTACAACAGATACTTTACTGCTAGGTGAACAGGGACTAATGGGGGCTAGGAAGTATGTCCAAACAACTTCCACCGGCCTGGGAATCGAACCCGTGACATCTCACTTGCGAAGCAAGAGCGGTACCGCTCTACCACCAGCGACCCAACTAAAGCCACACAGATTCTGGGAGGAATGTTTCCGCCTCAGGAAGAAGTCTGTTTAGGAGGACTTCGGCGATAATTTTGCCAGCTACGAACAGCAGCGAGATCCCGCGGTAGTTGCCATAGACTGACCAGTCTACCTTGTTCTTATAAATATTGACGATGGAGGCGTCTTTAAGAGCTCGGGGGGATTTCCTCCTTTTCCCATATCACACACACACACACACACCGGGGTTCCCTAAAGAGTATTGTGTTAACTCTTCCGTCCCTAGAGATCCTTCCGTCTTGAGTTCAATTTGGAGATGGTAGTTAGTTAGGTTTCCCGGGGATTAGGTTAGGTTAGGTTTGATTTGTTTGGTTACGCTATTTTAATTTTTGTTAGGTTGGGTTAGGTTAGTGTCTTGTCTCCAAGGAAACTTGTTTTGATTCTCAATTTTCTCAAACAATTTCAGAAAAAAACTAAAAATTCGAGGAAAGTTTACAAATGTTTCATGAGGAAGTGGAAAGTTTAGGTAAAGTTGTCGGAGTAGGAGAGAATACAGCCTTTGGAGAGATTAGAGGAAGTTTGTAAACAAATTAAGTCAATGAGCTGAGGTAAGGGGAAAACGCTTGGCGAGAACGTGATATTTATTTCCGATTATTTCCCGCTGGACTAAATCACAGCGTAAAATAACAAAACCGGACTCATTTCTACTAGGTAGGTTATATATTGTTCTGAAACGTTTTAAGTTTAAGGTAAGCTGCTTAAGTTAAGAGCATATAGGAGCCCAAAAATACACGCACGTACAGAATAATTCACTTACCCAATACTTCTTTCACACACACACACACAACAGGTTTATGGCGTGTTATCAAGGGTTTAGGCTCTACTGAACCCACACTGTTTCTGACTCAGTGAACACCTGACCTCTACCAGGCTCGTGATAAACCGAACTAGCTAACGGAGACGTAGATGGGGGGATGAAACATACACGTATACATGCACATGTATATACACAATAACACACACACACACACACACACACACACACCATCCATAGGTGACTGGGTCTGGGTGATTGGGGTGTATATGCTAAGTTTATTGACTAGGTTCCTACTGTCTATATAACCACTGGGATATTAAGACCACATAGTTGAGGGAATGGGGGGTGGTGGTAGTGGTGGTAGTGGTAGTGGTGATGGTGGTGGTGAATGGTGATGAGTAGGAGGTGATGGGGGAGATGGTTAGTGATGGTGGGTGGGCGGTTTTCATCGTCTTTAAGGGGTTAAATCAACATCCTCAAGGGGTTAAGTAATCGTCCTCAAGGGGTTAAGTAATCGTCCTCAAGGGGTTAAGTCATCGTCCTTAAAGGGTTAAATCAACATCCTCAAGGGATTAAGTCATCGTCCTCAAGGGGTTAAGTCATCGTCCTCAAGGGATTAAGTCATCGTCCTCAAGGGATTAAGTCATCGTCCTTAAAGGGTTAAATCAACATCCTCAAGGGGTTCAGTCATCGTCCTCAAGGGATTAAGTCATCGTCCTCAAGGGATTAAGTCATCGTCCTCAAGGGATTAAGTCATCGTCCTTAAAGGGTTAAATCAACATCCTCAAGGGGTTAAGTCATCGTCCTCAAGGGTTTAAGTCATCGTCCTCAAGGGGTTAAGTCATCGTCCTCAAGGGGTTATGCCATCGTCCTCAAGGGGTTATGCCATCGTCCTCAAGGGGTTATGCCATCGTCCTCAAAGGGTTCAAGTCATCGTCCTCAAGGGATCAAGTCATCGTCCTCAAGGGTTAAATCATCGTCCTCAAGGGTTAAGTCAGCGTTCTCAAGGTCTCATGTTATCGTCTTCAAGGGGTTAAGTCATCGTTCTCAAGGGATTAAGTCATCGTCCTCAAGGGATTAAGTCATCGTCCCAAGGGGTCAAGTCGTCGTTCTCAAGGGGTTAAGTCATCGTTCTCATGGGGTTAAGTCGTCGTCCTCGTCGTCCTCAAGGGGTTAAGTCATCGTCCTCAAGGGGTCAAGTCATCGTCCTCAAGGGGTTAAGTCATCGTCCTCAAGGGATTAAGTCATCGTCCTCAAGGGATTAAGTCATCGTCCTCAAGGGGTTAATTCATCGTCCTCAATGGGTTAAGTCATCGTCCTCAAAGGGTTAAGTCATCGTCCTCAAGGGTTAAGTCATCGTCCTCAAGGGCTCATGTAATCGTCCTCAAGGGATTAAAGTTATAGTCCTCAAGGGCTCAAGTCATCGTCTTTAACGGTTAAGTCATCGTCCCTAAGAGGTTAAATGTATAGTATAATCTATATTAACAAATTTAATAGTCACCAAGAATTAAACAGTGTGACAAATATCCAAAAATAAAGAAAAATTGGAAATTTTGATAACTTACGGGAACGAAATATAAATTCACAATAAATAAAAGTTTGACTAGATATCACCGTAAGTCAACACATCAGTAAACACAAAATTATACTTAAAAATACAAATATATAATTTATGCTTTGAAGTGAAATGAATATAGAAAATATATAAAATTTTATAAGGCTTCATTGCATAAATAATAATCACATATATAAAACTGTATTAGATATTTTATTTTTATGTTATATAGGAAAAAATGATTATACTCAAACCTGCTACCCAAAACGTATATTCTGTCTTTGAAATATGGAAATTATGCGCCACACTAAAATAATGAGCATTGTTTAGGAATTTACATACTAAATCTCTGCTGAAATATGGTGTTTAATTCTACATTATATGGTAGAAGCCTCAGGTGGTCAGACATCCCCTTAAACAGCTGCGTCAAGAGAATAAATTGGAAATAACGGATTAAGTAAAAAAAACAAAAACAACAAACAACTGAAATAGATAAAAGAGGAAAATATAGGTAGATAGCTACCTGTAGCCGATAGCTACAGACAGATACAGAGGGGTACAAACACAGACAGATCCAGAGGGGTACAAATACAGACAGAACTACGTAATCACACATGATGTTTTACGTAGAAGAGATGAGAGAGAGAGAGAGAGAGAGAGAGAGAGAGAGAGAGAGAGAGAGAGAGAGAGAGAGAGAGAGAGAGAGAGAGAGGAAATTCGAGATAAAATGAATGGTTTTACTGAGTGACATCCCTCTCTGTAAATTATGAAGGTACGGCTTCTTAAGTTTGTCACACAGGTCAAGGTTTGTTACATGGGTCAAAGTTTGTCACACAGGTCAATGTTTATTACACAGGTCAAAGTTTGCTACATGGGTCTTTGTTACACGGGTCATACATAACCAAGACTCAGTTCCCATGGCCTTCTGGGATGACACTCGTTTTGTAACAGAGAAGATCTGGGCCCAATTACAGAGTAAGGAGGCAGTGTTGGCCATCTCAATCGGCATATTGACAACGTGTACCCAACAGCCCTGGTTACAAATCAGTTGATGGGTCATGTTTCCGGGACAATGGTTAGCCAGTACAGGTATTCTGTCTTCCAGAGTTCCCTAACAGACGGGCTTGCAACATCTTCGTGGTTATTTATGATACAGTACAGGGTAAATTTGACAGTGTCTCTTTAATTGTTGAACTCTGCTGGATGGTCAAGTCTTTTTAAACAGCTTAGGATGACCAAGTCTCACGTGGACTGTACATGACCTTTTACTCACACATCAAATTTTCCGATTGAGGGATAAATTTTCCAACAAAATTCTTTCCTGATGCTTGGTGGGGGTAGTTCGATTGCCCTCTTCTCCTTAGCCCCGGTATATCGCTACTCCACTGGGTAACACAGCTCGTTAATTATGATAGTGACAGTGGTGTTGGTGGCAGGTGCACACATCTTGACACGGGGCAACACTCGACTCCTCTCTCAAGCTCAAGGCGCTGGTTGATAAGTAAAAATTCTAATACTCATTCTACTGTACATCTCCAAGAACATAGAGTCTTTGAGATCAATTAATCTATCTTCTCAGACTCATCATAAATATATAACTCTTTGGTAATATTACATGGTATTCATCCATCTGTGATCTGTTCCGTTACCCCTGGAGATGTCAACAAACTCTGAGTGACTGTGTTGATTACAGTGTAAGTCATAATCAGGAGAGAGAGAGAGAGAGAGAGAGAGAGAGAGAGAGAGAGAGAGAGAGAGAGAGAACTTGTTTATCGACTGAAATACTTGGTTACATTAGTTCAAGTGACTTCAACATTATATCACCCACTTGACAAAGATATAAGGCCACATCAAACTATCTCACCTTATATACGGGTCAGGGATGGAGGTTGTTGATCAGGGCACTTAACTAATATTCATTTAACACAAACCTTAATTAAAGGATGTATTCTCCCGGGTCAACACTACACATTTGATCCCAACTGATGTGAGAAAGCATTTAATCAGGTTCTCAAGGGCTCGTGTCTCCCACTCCTCTTACTTTTTCTTTCACTCGCCTTCCCACTCATTCACTCATTTCTTTCCCTCTTTCTCTCTCTCTCTCTCTCTCTCCACCTCTCTCCCTTACTCTCCACCTCTCTCCCTTACTCTCCACCCATCTTCCTCATTCTCCATCCTTCTCCCCTACTCTCCATCCCTCTCCCCCACTCTCCACCTCCGTCCTTCACTCTCCATCCTTCTCCCCCACTCTCCAGGTGGTGCAGATGGATAACACAGGTGGTAGGAGTGGTGGTGGTGGTGTTGGAGGTGGATAACACAGGTGGTGGGAGTGGTGGTGGTGGATAACACCGGTGGTGGGAGTGGTGGTGATGGTGGATAACACAGGTGGTGGGAGTGGTGGTGGAGGTGGATAACAGGTGGTGGGAGTGGTGGTGGAGGTGGATAACACAAGTGGTTTGAGCGATGGTGGTAGTGGATAAAACAGGCTTTGGTGGTGGAGGTGGATAACACAGATGGTGGGAGTGGAGGTGGATAACACAGGTGGTGGTGCAGGTGGATAACACTGGTGGTCGTAGTGGTGGTGGAGGTGCATAACACAAGTGGTGGGAGTGGTGGTGCAGGTGGATAATGTAAGTTATGTATATAAGCTACTTTGCCGAGTAGCAACCTTGTATATAATTACGTGGCATCACTGCACGTGTTATGTGGCAACATTGCCCCGAGGCTGCCATATGGCAAGGCAGCCTCAGTCTGACTCCATAGCTCGTGCATAGCACACGCTAGTCACTAATTGTATTTCCCCTATCCGTTAATAAATGGACTTCAGTGTTACCCGGTGTTTCCATACCCATCACTGCCTTCTTCAGGGAACACTTGGAACCTTCAGATAACACAAGTGCTGATGGTGGTGGATAACTCTCCAGGTGGTGGTGGTGGATAACACAGGTGGTGGGAGTGGTGGTGGTGGTGGATAACACAGGTGGTGGTGGTAGAGGAGGTGGATAACACAGGTGGTGGTGGTAGAGGAGGTGGTAGAGGTGGATAACACAGGTGGTGGTGGTAGAGGAGGTGGATAACACAGGTGGTGGTGGTGGTAGAGGAGGTGGATAACACAGGTGGTGGTGGTGGTAGAGGAGGTGGATAACACAGGTGGTGGTGGTGGTAGAGGAGGTGGATAACACAGGTGGTGGTGGTGGTAGAGGAGGTGGATAACACAGGTGGTGGTGGTGGTAGAGGAGGTGGATAACACAGGTGGTGGTGGTGGTAGAGGAGGTGGATAAAACAAGTGGTGGTGGTAGAGGAGGTGGATAACACAGGTGGTGGTGGTGGTGGTGGTGGTAGAGGAGGTGGATAACACAGGTGGTGGTGGTAGAGGAGGTGGATAACACAGGTGGTGGGGGTAGAGATGGATAACACAGGTGGAGATGGAGGTGGAAAACAATATTGGTGGCAGTGGTGGTGGAGGTGGATAACACAAGTGGGTGTGGAAGAGGAGGTGGATAACAATTGGTGGTGGTAGAGGAGGTGGATAACAGGTGGTGGTGTTAGAGGTGGATAACACAGGTGGTGTTGGTAGAGGAGGTGGATAACACAGGTGGTGGTTGTGGTAGAGGAGGTGGATAACACAGGTGGTGGTGGTAGAGGAGGTGGATAACACAGGTGGTGATGGTAGAGGAGGTGGATAACACAAGTGGTGGTGGTAGAGGAGGTGGATAACACAGGTGGTGGTGGTGGTAGAGGAGGTGGATAACACAGGTGGTGGTGGTGGTAGAGGAGGTGGATAACACAGGTGGTGGTGGTGGTAGAGGAGGTGGATAACACAGGTGGTGGTGGTGGTAGAGGAGGTGGATAACACAGGTGGTGGTGGTGGTAGAGGAGGTGGATAACACAAGTGGTGGTGGAAGAGGAGGTGGATGACACAGGTGGTGGTGGTAGAGGAGGTGGATGACACAGGTGGTGCTGGTAGAGGTGGTGGATAACACAAGTGGTGGTGGCAGAGGAGGTGCATAACACAAGTGGTGGTGGTAGAGGAGGTGGATAACACAGGTGGTGATGGTAGAGGAGGTGGATAACACAGGTGGTGGTGGTAGAGGAGGTGGATAACACAAGTGGTGGTGGCAGAGGAGGTGGATAACACAAGTGGTGGTGGCAGAGGAGGTGGATAACATAGGTGGTGGTGGTAAAGGATGTGGATAATACAGGTGGTGATGGTAGAGGAGGTGGATAACACAGGTGGTGGAGGCAGAGAAGGTGGATAACACAAGTGGTGGTGGTAGAGGAGGTGGATAACACAGGTGGTGGTGGTAGAGGAGGTGGATAACACAAGTGGTGGTGGCAGAGGAGGTGGATAACACAAGTGGTGGTGGCAGAGGAGGTGGATAACACAAGTGGTGGTGGCAGAGGAGGTGGATAACACAAGTGGTGGTGGCAGAGGAGGTGGATAACACAAGTGGTGGTGGTAGAGGAGGTGGATAACACAGGTGGTGGTGGTAGAGGAGGTGGATAACACAGGTGGTGGTGGTAGAGGAGGTGGATAACACAGGTGGTGGTGGTGGTAGAGGTGGATAACACAGGTGGTGGTGGTGGTAGAGGAGGTGGATAACACAGGTGGTGGGAGTGGTGGTGGATTGTAATAGGCCCCTGTCTCATCAACAGAACGTATTATATAAATGGGTCAATACATCTGATATTATATTCAGATTCACCACCCTGTAACTTTCCACTGTCTATGAGTAAGACATGAGATGGACACGTGAGCGGGCAACTTACCCAAGAGGGCGAGACCCATAGCTCAGCATATCTGTAAGCACGCACTGCGATGCCCCCAAGCTTCAGTAGCTCACCTCAACTCATATCGTAAGGACGTGACCTAACGTTTATCATACATAAACGCCGTCCCTTTCTCATTCACTCCTAGACAGTGAGACTTACGGTTGATATACACTCAGGAATTATATCTACAACCTTTTATAATAAAACAAAGGAACTACCGTTTGGGTTTCGTTACTTAAAACCCAAATATAAATATGTGTGAACGGACTGGTTAATTGGACAAGCAGCCGATTCATATAGGTGGCAAGCGGTGTGTACGGATTCTTCAAACTGGTAGTCGTATCATCCGTCTGTGTCTTGTGAAAAACAAGAAACCACACAGCAGTGACGCGTTACATAATCCGAGTGTTTAAAACTATATCCCGTATTGAGACGATATGTAGTGAGCGCTCCTTATCTCTGTCACATACAAATACGTGCAGAATTCGTAATATACAAATATTACAGCCTGTTGGTACATATCCAGATTGAGCCGGTTGAGATAGACTCCACTCAGCATTCCCTAGACATTACAGTGTTGCAGTGTTGAAAAACAGTTTCGTAGCCTGGAATTCAATTGGTATTTCACTAGCAGCTGAGCAGTATTGTTGTGTCGTCAGCGCGAATTACGAAGTTCCGGTGTCATCATACAGATCTCCATATATACGTGGACTGTGAAGACTGGGCACACGGTAGTTTTCGCCAGCGAACCAGCAACCACCAGTGTGATAACCAATCATAGTTTTCTGATCGCCGGAGGAGGAACTCACCTAAATCAAGTGGACTCGTCTCTCACCAAAGCAGAAGCGTCATCTCGTTGCCAAGGAAACCAGCAGCAGCGTACGCACCCTAGGAAGAGGCCCCGCCCACACTCCACCCAGAACTCTTGAAGGATCACATTTTCTATACAGACGTACTACTCTGTATAAATAGGTATTTAAATTACATAGTTCTACACACATGAACACGTTCGAGAGATATCTTCACACCGATAGGTTCGTCGGATAGGATTATTTCAATGATAAAGTGTCGAATGTAAGATTAATGTATTGAAATCCTATAATTTACAGTAGTTTGTAAGTGTCTGTCTACTTATTGATAGTTTAATAATTAACTACAAAACATATTCATTTGTCTTGTAAATGAGAGGCAAGTGATCTACTTACTGTTAAGTATTCATTGACCCAAGGGGGCTAATAGATAATTTCTAAGTTTCCCATGTCTAATGTAGATGAAATCGAACGCCTAGCGCAACTGTTTGCTGATAACCAACTCATCAATGATCAAGCCCAGACTGACATAGATTTTGAGTATGGAACACAGTTAAATGAGTCGGTAGGAAGTAGTGAGAAAGTTATAGACGAATCATTTGACGACTTAAACCGTCGTACCCTACGGTCTGGTAATCACTATAGTACCTCACCTAAGTATACTAAAGCAGTTACCCCTGTTACAGGTGATAGTGTGTCTGTTGCTAAATCGGTAACAACCTTATTAACCCAGCCTTCTGATAAGAGTAAGAATACTAACTTGCTTATACTAACACTAAAATGGCTTCGTCTGAATCTCACACCAGTACTACTACCACACCTAAAGCTGATAATGTTATTAATATCATGCAGCGCGGTGATTATGTTCGAAATTTCACGGGACAAGACGATTATAGGGTCGCACATTTTATTCGTGCATGTGAAGATAGCATGCGCAATAGTCACATAACGACTGACGAAGAAAAGAAAGCATATGTACGTTCCCATATAACGCAGGGTTCCTATGCAGGCAGTCGTTTAAATGCGTTTGGTTTACAAAGCCCTGACTATGAAAAGTTCAAGCGAACGCTAATTGGGATTTTTGGGGGTAGGTCACAGCTGGGCCAACTGCAATGGATCTTCAGATGGTTGGATCGCTGTATTCCAGGTATACGAAACGAAACACCCGTTGACGCTGTTGACATAGCGGGCGAGGTTCGCCAGGACATGCAAGCGACCTTCCGGTCATCAGGCTGGTACAACTCACGGGGTGATATGCCACCGGACAATGTGGAAACATTGATAGAACTAATAAGTTTTCTTCTTTCCGTCCGTGTTCCCTTATATAGCCGGGCACAGGAAGTACAGTATGAACCACCCTTGGATATGGTGGAATACGCAAACAAGCTCTGTCCCCAGGCTACGGGCCCCTTAATGGCGCAACCCTCAGTGACGTCACCACAACCCCAGCCGTCACAGATGCCACAGATGCCTCACCTCCAGACTCCTTATGCGACACACTTAGCTCCGATCGCTCCTCCCCGCCTAACATATAAACAGAAAACATCGTTACGATGCGCACATTGTAATAAACGTGGCCACGTAATGGAAGATTGTTTTCAGCTCCGAGGTAATAGTGCTAATTTTAAGGCCACACCCGGTGCAAAGCCATTCTCAAGGTCAAACAGAGAGGGAGCCAAAGCAGCACCTCCTCCTCCTACCCAGACAGCGCGCAAATGGTGCGCTCTTCACAAATCGACATCTCATAGTTCACATGAGTGCGATATATTAATAAAGGCTAGGGGAGTGGACCTAAGTGAAACGGAGGTGTCGTATAGGCGCAAGCAGAAACGTCCCCAGGACAAGTCATCGGGGGAAGACCAGCGCACACCACAGCAAGGAGAGGGATAGATAGGGTAATTCCCACCCCTCCTCACAGCACTTCTATAGCGGCCTCATTAATAGCGGCGCTTAGCAAAGTGGAAGTGTTGTCAGTGCCGGTGAGAGTGGATAATACCAGATTGGCTCTTGATATAGACACAGGTGCTTGCGCTAATGTATTGGCCTTGACATCATATCACGAGTTACAACGTAAATTCCCTCACCGCAAATTCAAATGGAGGCCTAGTAACGCTGAGCTCGAAGGAGTTTCAGGTACTCAGCTGAGCATCAAAGGAATGGTGACGTTACCACTCAGATTCTCAAGACGTGGTACGCCCTTCTACGCGGACTTTTATATAGTTCAGCAGTTCAATTTGCCAGCTGACGGGTTACTTGGTCTACCAACTCTTCGAAAGAACATGATAGATGTTCATCCACGTAATAATAGTGTTACGTTTAAAGGTGTTTCCTACACAGCAATGAGTCATTCTGAACCTATGCTCACCGCTAGGACGAAAGTGTTGTCTACCAATCCTATTAAGAGGAAGGCGGATCATGCGTCAGAGATATCTCTCGACCTCAACCACACACCTTCCCAGCGTGATTACAGCAGCAAGAGTTGGAAGATAGTACCTGCAATGTTGAAGAGTACTCTCCATTACCAGAATGAGGAATTCACCAACGCAACAATCCTGTGAGCTGAAGTGAACATTAGTTTCTGCAAATGATTCGTTCACTGCCCAGGGTGTGACAGGACGTGACTGCAGTTGTTGAGACTACTCATCAATCAACATCCTGTCAACAAAATTCTTTCGTATGGCGTGAACAACCCCCAGTTACCAGCACCCAGCACCCACCCTAGTGATGATGACACATCCGGTCTGAGAGATGGTCTCTGCATTCTGAGGTATGGTGTTGTGGATGACGTTGTGTGACAATTAGCGGCGGTTTGCTGTACTCAGGATTTTTGTGAGCATTGACCCAATCACCGGACCTTGGAATCAGCTGTGTCTACTGTGGGACACACACACACAAGTCTACGGGAGCAATTTCACATTATCAAGAAATTAAAGAAAGGATGTTATGTGTGTGATTTTCTAGATATCACAGCAATGTCGAAGTGCAACCAAATAAATTCCTAATTCGAGGTATTGTTGCGAATTGCCAACAGACTCGACTGGCCAGGATAGATCAAATAGCACCACATGTCAAGGTGATCGATCATCCTCAGGGCAAGACACGCCTGTTAGAGCTGCTTGCCGACTACAGAAATAGTAGCCTTGCCAGGGGAAACGCTAGGTCAGACAGATTTAACATCCCATCATATAGCGTTAAAGGAAGGAACCAACCCTATTTACGTACCAGCTTATAGACTACCTCATAGCCAGCGCGCTGTAGTGCAAGATATGGTACAGGGTATGTTAGATGAGAATGTCATTAGACACTCAAAATCCCCCTTTAATAGCCCATTATTCCTCGTCCCGAAAAAGGATGGTGGATGGCGCCCTGTCATAGATTTCAGGCGCGTAAATAATCAAACAATCCCTGATAGGTACCCAATGCCTATCTTGAGTGACATATTGCAATCCTTAGGCAAGGATAATGCGGTATTTAGCAACTTAGATTTGCTTAGTGGGTATTGGCAAATACCACTCGATGAAAAATCACGAGAAATCACGGCATTTAGCACGCCTCTAGGCCACTTTGAGTTTCTACGAATGCCATTTGGTCTCAGAAATGCCCCACTAACATTTCAAAGAATGATCAACACCCTGTTTGCCGGACTAATTGGTAACACAGTCTGCGCTTATTTGGATGATCTAATAGTAGTCAGTAAGGACGTCGATTCCCATCTGATAAAACTGCGTGAAGTTTTGGCCAAACTTTCCACAGCAGGACTCAAAATAAAACTCTCAAAGTGCGAGTTTTTAAAATCCAGAATCCATTTCCTTGGTCATGTAGTCGACGGTGAGGGCATACACACAGTTAATGATAAAGTCAAAGCTGTATCTCAGTTCCCGCGTCCTACCTCAAATGATCATGTGCGTAGCCTTCTCGGATTATCTGGTTATAATCGTTCCTTTATCAAGGACTATGCAACATTAGCATCGCCCCGAACGAGGTTGCTCAAAAAAAGATGCAGTGTTTATATAGGATGCTGAACACGAGGAAAGTTTTACGGCATTGAAGACAGCGCTAACCAATGCCCCGGTTCTAGCATTCCCAGACTACACTCAACCTTTCACTCTCTGTACTGACGCTCCCGGAATTGGAGTCGGAGCAGTGCTCATGCAAGAGGACACGCGTGGGAAGTTTAGAGTGATAGCATTTGCAAATCGCAAACTAATCGATGCTGAAACACGTTATTCGGCGACGCATTTAGAAACGTTAGCCGTTGTGTGGGCACTTAAGAAGTTCAAGGACATTATCTTTGGCTACAAGATAACTGTTTTTACTGATCATGCGGCAGTCACCGAACTGTTCCATGGCAGAAACTTATCAGGCAGATTAGCACGCTGGTATCTGACAATTCAAGAGTTTGACCCCGAATTTAGGTATTTACCTGGGAGGGCGAATGTTGTCGCCGACGCTCTGTCAAGAAATATAGCACCAGTAATGCCTGTATCAGCATTCACTCTTTCGCAACTGGAAGATGAGCAACGACGCGACCCATATTGGTCAGCTGTTATTTTTGCTCTCGAATCGGGCGAGGATGTTAAACTCCCCAAGTTATTTCTTCCCTTAAGTCAGTTTGAATTACGACATAACATACTCAATAGGACGAGAAAATCTCCTGAGGGTAATGTGTCTCAAATAGTCGTACATGACACGTTGCGCAAAGCAGTAATGACATTGTTCCACGATGTCCAACAAGCAGGTCACCAAGGTCGTGATAAATGCTTAGCGGATTTACGAAAGAAGTATTTCTGGAACACTATGAAGAAAGACATAGAATTACACATAGCTAATTGTTTGGCATGTGCTCAACATAAAGGATCAACAGGATCACCTGCCCCGATTCTACAATATCCTACACCAGACCGTCCGTTTGACACAGTCGCTGTAGATGTGTTACAACTCCCAATGAGTCATCAGGGATCAGGATACGTCTTAGTGTGTGTGTGGATCATTTTTCCAGGTTCGTGGTCTTGGTCCCACTAAAAAGCAAAACGGCCGAAGCAGTAGCCTATGCATTAGTGATGAATCTCATATGTCCATATACTACGCCTAAAGTTCTACTCTCTGATAATGGAACAGAGTTCAAGAATGAGCTAATAGAGCATATATGTTTACAATATGGAATTAAACAAACTTTTGTGACAGCTTATCATCCACAGGCTAATGGCCTTGTTGAAAGAACCAATCGTAAAATCCTAGAAATACTGCGTCCAATTGTTAGTGGTTTTCAATACGCATGGGAGGATTGGTTACCGCAAGTTGCAGCGTCTATTAATGGGTCAGTTAATAGCTCTACGGGCAAAACACCCTACTATATTGTCTATGGTACAGATGAACGTCTGCCTTACGACATCCTTACAGAGGCGCCATACCCGGTATATAATACGGACGATTTTGCGGCAAAACAAATTCATGTCTTTACAGATATTCATAACCAAGTACGATCACAGCTAGCGGCGTCACGCGCCGAAATGATCATCAAACAGCATAAACATGCTAAACCTATCGCACTGAACGTTGGGGACGCTGTTATGTTACAGGTACCTGAAAGGAACTCCAAACTTTCGGCGAAATTTTCTGGTCCATTCCGCATAATCTCAAAAGAAGCAGGCAACAAATTCAAAATATGGAAGCCTAATGCACAGATCGCAGATGTCGTGCACGCGGATCGTCTGAAGAAGACCCAGATAAATGTCTTACCTCAAGTTGATGATAATGTGATTGATACATCCTTACAGACTGTTCAGAAGCAAAATGTCCCAAATGACTATTGTATGAAACTACGTTCTGCGAGTAGAAGTTAACTCGTACTTTCGCGTCAGATGGAAAACGTCGACGGCCAACTACAATCAGCATTGGACATTCTTCACGGTCTCAGCACAGCTTCGATGAATTCGACAATAGTTTCATGAACGTTGTCGTTCAGGCTGTATCTCAACAGAATCGTGTTATTTCTCAAACCTTTCACGCGATTACTGCTCTAGAATCAAAGGTTAATGCAATCATAATGGAGTCTAACCAAGTTTCGAGGATTGTTACTAGGTTACAGACAGCAATCCCGACGTTAGAATGGCTCCTTTACTTGGTGGTGTTGGTAGAGGAGGTGGATAACACAGGTGGTGTTGGTAGAGGAGGTGGATAACACAAGTGGGTGTGGAAGAGGAGGTGGATAACACAAGTGGTGGTGGTGGTAGAGGAGGTGGATAACAGGTGGTAGTGTTAGAGGTGGATAACACAGGTGGTGGTGGTAGAGGAGGTGGATAACACAAGTGGTGGTGGTAGAGGAGGTGGATAGCACAGGTGGTGGTGGTAGAGGAGGTGGATAACACAGGTGGTGGTGGTGGTAGAGGAGGTGGATAACACAGGTGGAGGTTTTGGTAGTAGAGGAGGTGGATAACACAGGTGGTGGTGGTAGAGGAGGTGGATAACATAGGTGGTGGTGGTAGAGGAGGTGGATAACACAGGTGGTGGTGGTGGACGAGGTGGGTAACACAAGTGGTGGTGGTGGAAGAGGAGGTGGATAACACAAGTGGTGGTGGTAGACGAGGTGGGTAACACAAGTGGTGGTGGTAGAGGAGGTGGATAACACAAGTGGTGGTGATTGAGGAGGTGGATAACACAAGTGGTGGTGGTGGTAGAGGAGGTGGATAACACAGGTGGTGGTGGTAGAGGAGGTGGATAACACAGGTGGGGGTGGTAGAGGAGGTGGATAACACAGGTGGGGGTGGTAGAGGAGGTGGATAACACAGGTGGTGGTGGTAGAGGAGGTGGATAACACAGGTGGTGGTGGTAGAGGAGGTGGATAACACAGGTGGGGGTGGTAGAGGAGGTGGATAACACAGGTGGTGGTGGTAGAGGAGGTGGATAACACAGGTGGTGGGGAGGTGGTGGGTGAGAGGAGGTGGATAACACAGGTGGTGGTGGTAGAGGAGGTGGATAACACAGGTGGTGGTGGTAGAGGAGGTGGATAACACAGGTGGTGGTGGTAGAGGAGGTGGATAACACAGGTGGTGGTGGTAGAGGAGGTGGATAACACAGGTGGTGGTGGTAGAGGAGGTGGATAACACAGGTGGTGGTGGTAGAGGAGGTGGATAACACAGGTGGTGGTGGTAGAGGAGGTGGATAACACAGGTGGGTGGTAGAGGAGGTGGATAACACAGGTGGGGGTGGTAGAGGAGGTGGATAACACAGGTGGTGGTGGTAGAGGAGGTGGATAACACAGGTGGTGGTGGTAGAGGAGGTGGATAACACAGGTGGTGGTGGTAGAGGAGGTGGATAACACAGGTGGTGGTGGTAGAGGAGGTGGATAACACAGGTGGTGGTGGTAGAGGAGGTGGATAACACAGGTGGTGGTGGTAGAGGAGGTGGATAACACAGGTGGTGGTGGTAGAGGAGGTGGATAACACAGGTGGTGGTGGTAGAGGAGGTGGATAACACAGGTGGTGGTGGTAGAGGAGGTGGATAACACAGGTGGTGGTGGTAGAGGAGGTGGATAACACAGGTGGTGGTGGTAGAGGAGGTGGATAACACAGGTGGTGGTGGTAGAGGAGGTGGATAACACAGGTGGTGGTGGAAGAGGAGGTGGATAACACAGATGGTGGTGGAAGAGGAGGTGGATAACACAAGTGGTGGTGGTAGAGGAGGTGGATAACACAAGTGGTGGTGGAAGAGGAGGTGGATAACACAAGTGGTGGTGGAAGAGGAGGTGGATAACACAAGTGGGGGTGGTAGAGGAGGTGGATAACACAAGTGGTGGTGGTAGAGGAGGTGGATAACACAAGTGGTGGTGGAAGAGGAGGTGGATAACACAGGTGGTGGTGGTAGAGGAGGTGGATAACATAGGTGGTGGTGGTGGACGAGGTGGGTAACACAAGTGGTGGTGGTGGAAGAGGAGGTGGATAACACAGGTGGTGGTAGAGGAGGTGGATAACACAAGTGGTGGTGGTGGTAGAGGAGGTGGATAACACAGGTGGTGGTGGTGGTAGAGGAGGTGGATAACACAGGTGGTGGTGGTAGAGGAGGTGGATAACACAGGTGGTGGTGGTAGAGGAGGTGGATAACACAGTGGTGGTGGTAGAGGAGGTGGATAACACAAGTGGTGGTGGTAGAGGAGGTGGATAACACAAGTGGTGGTGGTAGAGGAGGTGGATAACACAAGTGGTGGGAGTGGTGGTGGAGGTGGATAACACAGGTGGTGGGGGTAGAGGAGGTGGATAACACAGGTGGTGGTGGTAGAGGTGGATAACACAGGTGGTGGTGGTGGTAGAGGAGGTGGATAACACAAGTGGTGGTGGAGGTGGATGTGGATAACACAGGTGGTGGTGGTAGAGGAGGTGGATAACATAGGTGGTGGTGGTAGAGGAGATGGATATCACAGGTGGTGGTCGTAGAGGAGGTGGATAACACAGGCGGTGGTGGTAGAGGTGGATAACATTGGTGGTGGAGGTGGTAGAGGAGGTGGATAACACAGGTGGTGGTGGTAGAGGATGTGGATAACATAGGTGGTGGTGGCAGTGGATAGCACAGGTGGTAGAGGAGGTGGATAACACAGGTGGTGGTGGTAGAGGAGGTGGATAACACAGGTGGTGGTGTTAGAGGAGGTGGATAACACAGGTGGTGGTGGTAGAGGAGGTGGATAACACAGGTGGTGGTGTTAGAGGAGGTGGATAACACAGGTGGTGGGGGTAGAGGATGTGGATAACATAGGTGGTGGTGGCAGTGGATAGCACAGGTGGTAGAGGAGGTGGATAACACAGGTGGTGGTGGTAGAGAAGGTGGATAACACAGGTGGTGGTGGTAGAGGATGTGGATAACATAGGTGGTGGTGGCAGTGGATAGCACAGGTGGTAGAGGAGGTGGATAACACAGGTGGTGGTGGTAGAGGAGGTGGATAACACAGGTGGTGGTGGTAGAGGAGGTGGATAACACAGGTGGTGGTGGTAGAGGATGTGGATAACATAGGTGGTGGTGGCAGTGGATAGCACAGGTGGTAGAGGAGGTGGATAACACAGGTGGTGGTGGGAGAGGAGGTGGATAACACAGGTGGTGGTGTTAGAGGAGGTGGATAACATAGGTGGTGGTGGCAGTGGATAGCACAGGTGGTAGAGGAGGTGGATAACACAGGTGGTGGTGGTAGAGGAGGTGGATAACACAGGTGATGGTGGTAGAGGATGTGGATAACATAGGTGGTGGTGGCAGTGGATAGCACAGGTGGTAGAGGAGGTGGATAACACAGGTGGTGGTGGTAGAGGAGGTGGATAACACAGGTGGTGGTGTTAGAGGTGGATAACACAGGTGGTGGTGGTAGAGAAGGTGGATAACACAGGTGGTGGTGGCAGTGGATAGCACAGGTGGTAGAGGGGTGGATAACACAGGTGGTGGTGGTAGAGGAGGTGGATAACACAGGTGGTGGTGGTAGAGGAGGTGGATAACACAGGTGGTGGTGTTAGAGGAGGTGGATAACACAGGTGGTGGTGGTAGAGGAGGTGGATAACACAGGTGGTGGTGGTGGTAGAGGAGGTGGATAACACAGGTGGTGGTGGAGGTGGATAACACAAGTGGTGGTGGTAGAGGAGGTGGATAACACAGGTGGTGGGGGTAGAGGAGGTGGATATCACAGGTGGTGGTGGTGGTAGAGGAGGTGGAAAACACAGGTGGTGGTGGTAGAGGAGGTGGATAACACAGGTGGTGGTGGTAGAGGAGGTGGATAACACAGGTGGTGGTGGTAGAGGAGGTGGATAACACAGGTGGTGGTGGTAGAGGAGGTGGATAACACAGGTGGTGGTGGAGGAGGAGGTGGATAACACAGGTGGTGGTGGAAGAGGAGGTGGATAACACAGGTGGTGGTGGAAGAGGAGGTGGATAACACAAGTGGTGGTGGTAGAGGAGGTGGATAACACAAGTGGTGGTGGAAGAGGAGGTGGATAACACAAGTGGTGGTGGAAGAGGAGGAGGATAACACAAGTGGGGGTGGTAGAGGAGGTGGATAACACAAGTGGTGGTGGTAGAGGAGGTGGATAACACAAGTGGTGGTGGTAGAGGAGGTGGATAACACAGGTGGTGGTGGTGGACGAGGTGGGTAACACAAGTGGTGGTGGTGGTGGAAGAGGAGGTGGATAACACAGGTGGTGGTAGAGGAGGTGGATAACACAAGTGGTGGTGGTAGACGAGGTGGGTAACACAAGTGGTGGTGGTAGAGGAGGTGGATAACACAAGTGGTGGTGGTGGTAGAGGAGGTGGATAACACAGGTGGTGGTGGTGGTAGAGGAGGTGGATAACACAGGTGGTGGTGGTGGTAGAGGAGGTGGATAACACAGGTGGTGGTGGTAGAGGAGGTGGATAACACAGGTGGTGGTGGTAGAGGAGGTGGATAACACAGGTGGTGGTGGTAGAGGAGGTGGATAACACAGGTGGTGGTGGTAGAGGATGTGGATAACATAGGTGGTGGTGGCAGTGGATAGCACAGGTGGTAGAGGAGGTGGATAAAACAGGTGGTGGTGGTAGAGGAGGTGGATAACACAGGTGGTGGTGGGAGAGGAGGTGGATAACACAGGTGGTGGTGGCAGTGGATAGCACAGGTGGTAGAGGAGGTGGATAACACAGGTGGTGGTGGTAGAGGAGGTGGATAACACAGGTGGTGGTGGTAGAGGATGTGGATAACATAGGTGGTGGTGGCAGTGGATAGCACAGGTGGTAGAGGAGGTGGATAACACAGGTGGTGGTGGTAGAGGAGGTGGATAACACAGGTGGTGGTGTTAGAGGAGGTGGATAACACAGGTGGTGGTGGTAGAGGAGGTGGATAACACAGGTGGTGGTGGTAGAGGATGTGGATAACATAGGTGGTGGTGGCAGTGGATAGCACAGGTGGTAGAGGAGGTGGATAACACAGGTGGTGGTGGTAGAGGAGGTGGATAACACAGGTGGTGGTGTTAGAGGAGGTGGATAACACAGGTGGTGGTGGTAGAGGAGGTGGATAACACAGGTGGTGGTGTTAGAGGAGGTGGATAACACAGGTGGTGGTGGTAGAGGAGGTGGATAACACAGGTGGTGGTGGTAGAGGAGGTGGATAACACAGGTGGTGGTGGAGGTGGATAACACAAGTGGTGGTGGTAGAGGAGGTGGATAACACAGGTGGTGCTGGTAGAGGAGGTGGATAACACAGGTGGTGGTGGTGGTAGAGGAGGTGGATAAAACAGGTGGTGGTAGAGGAGGTGGATAACACAGGTGGTGGTGGTAGAGGAGGTGGATAACACAGGTGGTGGTTGAGGTGGATGACACAAGTGGTGGTGGTAGAGGAGGTGGATAACACAGGTGGTGGTGGTAGAGGAGGTGGATAACACAGGTGGTGGTGGTGGTAGAGGAGGTGGATAACACAAGTGGTGGTGGTAGAGGAGGTGGATAACACAAGTGGTGGTGGTGGTAGAGGAGGTGGATAACACAAGTGGTGGTGTTAGAGGAGGTGGATAAAACAGGTGGTGGTGGTGGTAGAGGAGGTGGATAACACAGGTGGTGGTGGTGGTAGAGGAGGTGGATAACACAGATGGTGGTGGTGGAGGTGGATAACATTGGTGGTGGTGGTGCTAGAGGAGGTGGATAACACAGGTGGTGGTGGTAGAGGAGGTGGATAACACAGGTGGTGGTGGTAGAGGATGTGGATAACATAGGTGGTGGTGGAAGTGGATAGCACAGGTGGTAGAGGAGGTGGATAACACAGGTGGTGGTGGTAGAGGAGGTGGATAACACAGGTGGTGGTGGTAGAGGAGGTGGATAACACAGGTGGTGGTGGTAGAGGAGGTGGATAACACAGGTGG
Source organism: Homarus gammarus (assembly GCA_958450375.1). Classification (NCBI taxonomy): domain Eukaryota; kingdom Metazoa; phylum Arthropoda; class Malacostraca; order Decapoda; family Nephropidae; genus Homarus; species Homarus gammarus. Next base: position 236,186 of record CAUDMG010003433.1, on the reverse strand, counting down.
TGGTGGTAGAGGAGGTGGATAACACAGGTGGTGGTGGTAGAGGAGGTGGATAACACAGGTGGTGGGGGTAGAGGAGGTGGATATCACAGGTGGTGGTGGTGGTAGAGGAGGTGGATAACACAGGTGATGGGGTAAAGGAGGTGGATAACACAGGTGGTGGTGGTAGAGGAGGTGGATAACACAGGTGGTGGTGGTAGAGGAGGTGGATAACACAGGTGGTGGTGGTAGAGGAGGTGGATAACACAGGTGGTGGTGGTAGAGGAGGTGGATAACACAGGTGGTGGGGGTAGAGGAGGTGGATAACACAGGTGGTGGGGGTAGAGGAGGTGGATAAAACAGGTGGTGGTAGAGGAGGTGGATAACACAGGTGGTGGTGGTAGAGGAGGTGGATAACACAGGTGGTGGTTGAGGTGGATAACACAAGTGGTGGTGGTAGAGGAGGTGGATAACACAGGTGGTGGTGGTAGAGGAGGTGGATAACACAGGTGGTGGTGGTAGAGGAGGTGGATAACACAGGTGGTGGTGGGGGTGGTGGTAGAGGAGGAGGATAACACAAGTGGTGGTGGTAGAGGAGGTGGATAACACAGTGGTGGTGGTGGTAGAGGAGGTGGATAACACAGGTGGTGGTGGTGGTGGTAGAGGAGGTGGATAACACAAGTGGTGGTGGTAGAGGAGGTGGATAACACAGGTGATGGTGGTGGTAGAGGAGGTGGATAACACAGGTGGTGGTGGTAGAGGAGGTGGATAACACAGTGGTGGTGGTGGTAGAGGAGGTGGATAACACAAGTGGTGGTGGTGGTAGAGGAGGTGGATAACACAAGTGGTGGTGGTAGAGGAGGTGGATAAAACAGGTGGTGGTGGTGGTAGAGGAGGTGGATAACACAGGTGGTGGAGGTGGATAACACAAGTGGTGGTGGTAGAGGAGGTGGATAACACAAGTGGTGGTGGTGGTAGAGGAGGTGGATAACATAAGTGGTGGTGGTAGAGGAGGTGGATAAAACAGGTGGTGGTGGTAGAGGAGGTGGATAACACAGGTGGTGGAGGTGGATAACACAAGTGGTGGTGGTAGAGGAGGTGGATAACACAGGTGGAGGTTTTGGTAGTAGAGGAGGTGGATAACACAGGTGGTGGTGGTAGAGGAGGTGGATAACACAGGTGGTGGTGGTAGAGGAGGTGGATAACACAGGTGGTGGTGGTAGAGGAGGTGGATAACACAGGTGGTGGTGGTAGAGGAGGTGGATAACACAGGTGGTGGTGGTGGAGGAGGTGGGTAACACAAGTGGTGGTGGAAGAGGAGGTGGATAACACAGGTGGTGGTAGAGGAGGTGGATAACACAAGTGGTGGTGGTAGACGAGGTGGGTAACACAAGTGGTGGTGGTAGAGGAGGTGGATAACACAAGTGGTGGTGATTGAGGAGGTGGATAACACAAGTGGTGGTGGTGGTAGAGGAGGTGGATAACACAGGTGGTGGTGTTGGTAGTAGAGGTGGATAACACAGGTGGTGGTGGTAGAGGAGGTGGATAACACAGGTGGTGGTGGTAGAGGAGGTGGATAACACAGGTGGGGGTGGTAGAGGAGGTGGATAACACAGGTGGGGGTGGTAGAGGAGGTGGATAACACAGGTGGTGGTGGTAGAGGAGGTGGATAACACAGGTGGTGGTGGTAGAGGAGGTGGATAACACAGGTGGTGGGGGTAGAGGAGGTGGATAACACAGGTGGTGGTGGTAGAGGAGGTGGATAACACAGGTGGTGGTGGTAGAGGAGGTGGATAACACAAGTGGTGGTGGTAGAGGAGGTGGATAACACAGGTGGTGGTGGTAGAGGAGGTGGATAACACAGGTGGTGGTGGTAGAGGAGGTGGATAACACAGGTGGTGGTGGTAGAGGAGGTGGATAACACAGGTGGTGGTGGTAGAGGAGGTGGATAACACAGGTGGTGGTGGTAGAGGAGGTGGATAACACAGGTGGTGGTGGTAGAGGAGGTGGATAACACAGGTGGTGGTGGTAGAGGAGGTGGATAACACAGGTGGTGGTGGTAGAGGAGGTGGATAACACAGGTGGTGGTGGAAGAGGAGGTGGATAACACAAGTGGTGGTGGTAGAGGAGGTGGATAACACAAGTGGTGGTGGAGAGGAGGTGGATAACACAAGTGGTGGTGGAAGAGGAGGTGGATAACACAAGTGGTGGTGGTAGAGGAGGTGGATAACACAAGTGGTGGTGGTAGAGGAGGTGGATAACACAAGTGGTGGTGGTAGAGGAGGTGGATAACACAGGTGGTGGTGGTAGAGGAGGTGGATAACACAGGTGGTGGTGGTGGACGAGGTGGGTAACACAAGTGGTGGTGGTGGAGAGGAGGTGGATAACACAGGTGGTGGTAGAGGAGGTGGATAACACAAGTGGTGGTGGTGGTAGAGGAGGTGGATAACACAGGTGGTGGTGGTGGTAGAGGAGGTGGATAACACAGGTGGTGGTGGTAGAGGAGGTGGATAACACAGGTGGTGGTGGTAGAGGAGGTGGATAACACAAGTGGTGGTGGTAGAGGAGGTGGATAACACAAGTGGTGGTGGTAGAGGAGGTGGATAACACAGGTGGTGGGTGGTGGAGGAGGTGGATAACACAGGTGGTGGTGGTAGAGGAGGTGGATAACACAGGTGGTGGTGGTAGAGGAGGTGGATAACACAAGTGGTGGTGGTGGTAGAGGAGGTGGATAACACAAGTGGTGGTGGAGGTGGAGGTGGATAACACAGGTGGTGGTGGTAGAGGAGGTGGATAACATAGGTGGTGGTGGTAGAGGAGGTGGATAACACAGGTGGTGGTGGTAGAGGAGGTGGATAACACAGGCGGTGGTGGTAGAGGTGGATAACATGGTGGTGGGTGGTAGAGGAGGTGGATAACACAGGTGGTGGTGGTAGAGGATGTGGATAACATAGGTGGTGGTGGCAGTGGATAGCACAGGTGGTAGAGGAGGTGGATAACACAGGTGGTGGTGGTAGAGGAGGTGGATAACACAGGTGGTGGTGTTAGAGGAGGTGGATAACACAGGTGGTGGTGGTAGAGGAGGTGGATAACACAGGTGGTGGTGTTAGAGGAGGTGGATAACACAGGTGGTGGTGGTAGAGGAGGTGGATAACATAGGTGGTGGTGGCAGTGGATAGCACAGGTGGTAGAGGAGGTGGATAACACAGGTGGTGGTGGTAGAGGAGGTGGATAACACAGGTGGTGGTGGTAGAGGAGGTGGATAACATAGGTGGTGGTGGCAGTGGATAGCACAGGTGGTAGAGGAGGTGGATAACACAGGTGGTGGTGGTAGAGGAGGTGGATAACACAGGTGGTGGTGGTAGAGGAGGTGGATAACACAGGTGGTGGTGGTAGAGGAGGTGGATAACACAGGTGGTGGTGGTAGAGGATGTGGATAACATAGGTGGTGGTGGCAGTGGATAGCACAGGTGGTAGAGGAGGTGGATAACACAGGTGGTGGTGGTAGAGGAGGTGGATAACACAGGTGGTGGTGTTAGAGGAGGTGGATAACATAGGTGGTGGTGGCAGTGGATAGCACAGGTGGTAGAGGAGGTGGATAACACAGGTGGTGGTGGTAGAGGAGGTGGATAACACAGGTGGTGGTGGTAGAGGATGTGGATAACACAGGTGGTGGTGGCAGTGGATAGCACAGGTGGTAGAGGAGGTGGATAACACAGGTGGTGGTGGTAGAGGAGGTGGATAACACAGGTGGTGGTAGAGGAGGTGGATAACACAGGTGGTGGTGGTAGAGGAGGTGGATAACACAGGTGGTGGTGGTAGAGGAGGTGGATAACACAGGTGGTGGTGGTGGTAGAGGAGGTGGATAACACAGGTGGTGGTGGTAGAGGAGGTGGATAACACAGGTGGTGGTGGTAGAGGAGGTGGATAACACAGGTGGTGGTGGTAGAGGAGGTGGATAACACAGGTGGTGGTGGTAGAGGAGGTGGATAACACAGGTGGTGGTGGTAGAGGAGGTGGATAACACAGGTGGTGGTGGTAGAGGAGGTGGATAACACAGGTGGTGGTGGTAGAGGAGGTGGATAACATAGGTGGTGGTGGAGTGGATAGCACAGGTGGTAGAGGAGGTGGATAACACAGGTGGTGGTGGTAGAGGAGGTGGATAACACAGGTGGTGGTGGTAGAGGAGGTGGATAACACAGGTGGTGGTGTTAGAGGATGTGGATAACATAGGTGGTGGTGGCAGTGGATAGCACAGGTGGTAGAGGAGGTGGATAACACAGGTGGTGGTGGTAGAGGAGGTGGATAACACAGGTGGTGGTGTTAGAGGAGGTGGATAACATAGGTGGTGGTGGCAGTGGATAGCACAGGTGGTAGAGGAGGTGGATAACACAGGTGGTGGTGGTAGAGGAGGTGGATAACACAGGTGGTGGTGGTAGAGGAGGTGGATAACATAGGTGGTGGTGGAAGTGGATAGCACAGGTGGTAGAGGAGGTGGATAACACAGCTGGTGGTGGTAGAGGAGGTGGATAACACAGGTGGTGGTGTTAGAGGTGGATAACACAGGTGGTGGTGGTGGTAGAGGAGGTGGATAACACAGGTGGTGGTGGCAGAGGATAGCACAGGTGGTAGAGGAGGTGGATAACACAGGTGGTGGTGGTAGAGGAGGTGGATAACACAGGTGGTGGTGGTAGAGGAGGTGGATAACACAGGTGGTGGTGGTAGAGGAGGTGGATAACACAGGTGGTGGTGGTAGAGGAGGTGGATAACACAGGTGGTGGTGGTAGAGGAGGTGGATAACACAGGTGGTGGTGGTAGAGGAGGTGGATAACACAGGTGGTGGTGGAGGTGGATAACACAAGTGGTGGTGGTAGAGGAGGTGGATAACACAGGTGGTGGTGGTAGAGGAGGTGGATAACACAGGTGGTGGTGGTGGTAGAGGAGGTGGATAACACAGGTGGTGGTAGAGGAGGTGGATAACACAGGTGGTGGTGGTAGAGGAGGTGGATAACACAGGTGGTGGTGGTAGAGGAGGTGGATAACACAGGTGGTGGTGGTAGAGGAGGTGGATAACACAGGTGGTGGTGGAGAGGAGGTGGATAACACAGGTGGTGGTGGAAGAGGAGGTGGATAACACAGGTGGTGGTGGTAGAGGAGGTGGATAACACAAGTGGTGGTGGTAGAGGAGGTGGATAACACAAGTGGTGGTGGAAGAGGAGGTGGATAACACAAGTGGTGGTGGAAGAGGAGGTGGATAACACAAGTGGGGGTGGTAGAGGAGGTGGATAACACAAGTGGTGGTGGTAGAGGAGGTGGATAACACAAGTGGTGGTGGTAGAGGAGGTGGATAACACAGGTGGTGGTGGTAGAGGAGGTGGATAACACAAGTGGTGGTGGTGGTAGAGGAGGTGGATAACACAGGTGGTGGTAGAGGAGGTGGATAACACAAGTGGTGGTGGTAGACGAGGTGGATAACACAAGTGGTGGTGGTAGAGGAGGTGGATAACACAAGTGGTGGTGGTGGTAGAGGAGGTGGATAACACAGGTGGTGGTGGTGGTAGAGGAGGTGGATAACACAGGTGGTGGTGGTGGTAGAGGAGGTGGATAACACAGGTGGTGGTGTTAGAGGAGGTGGATAACACAGGTGGTGGTGGTAGAGGAGGTGGATAACACAGGTGGTGGTGGTAGAGGAGGTGGATAACACAGGTGGTGGTGGTAGAGGATGTGGATAACATAGGTGGTGGTGGCAGTGGATAGCACAGGTGGTAGAGGAGGTGGATAACACAGGTGGTGGTGGGAGAGGAGGTGGATAACACAGGTGGTGGTGGGAGAGGAGGTGGATAACACAGGTGGTGGTGGCAGTGGATAGCACAGGTGGTAGAGGAGGTGGATAACACAGGTGGTGGTGGTAGAGGAGGTGGATAACACAGGTGGTGGTGGTAGAGGATGTGGATAACATAGGTGGTGGTGGCAGTGGATAGCACAGGTGGTAGAGGAGGTGGATAACACAGGTGGTGGTGGTAGAGGAGGTGGATAACACAGGTGGTGGTGTTAGAGGAGGTGGATAACACAGGTGGTGGTGGTAGAGGAGGTGGATAACACAGGTGGTGGTGGTAGAGGATGTGGATAACATAGGTGGTGGTGGCAGTGGATAGCACAGGTGGTAGAGGAGGTGGATAACACAGGTGGTGGTGGTAGAGGAGGTGGATAACACAGGTGGTGGTGTTAGAGGAGGTGGATAACACAGGTGGTGGTGGTAGAGGAGGTGGATAACACAGGTGGTGGTGTTAGAGGAGGTGGATAACACAGGTGGTGGGGGTAGAGGAGGTGGATATCACAGGTGGTGGTGGTGGTAGAGGAGGTGGATAACACAGGTGGTGGTGGAGGTGGATAACACAAGTGGTGGTGGTAGAGGAGGTGGATAACACAGGTGGTGAGGGTAGAGGAGGTGGATATCACAGGTGGTGGTGGTGGTAGAGGAGGTGGATAAAACAGGTGGTGGTAGAGGAGGTGGATAACACAGGTGGTGGTGGTAGAGGAGGTGGATAACACAGGTGGTGGTGAGGTGGATAACACAAGTGGTGGTGGTAGAGGAGGTGGATAACACAGGTGGTGGTGGTAGAGGAGGTGGATAACACAGGTGGTGGTGGTGGTAGAGGAGGTGGATAACACAAGTGGTGGTGGTAGAGGAGGTGGATAACACAAGTGGTGGTGGTGGTAGAGGAGGTGGATAACACAAGTGGTGGTGTTAGAGGAGGTGGATAAAACAGGTGGTGGTGGTGGTAGAGGAGGTGGATAACACAGGTGGTGGTGGTGGTAGAGGAGGTGGATAACACAGATGGTGGTGCTGGAGGTGGATAACATGGTGGGGGTGGTGGTAGAGGAGGTGGATAACACAGGTGGTGGTGGTAGAGGAGGTGGATAACACAGGTGGTGGTGGTAGAGGATGTGGATAACATAGGTGGTGGTGGAAGTGGATAGCACAGGTGGTAGAGGTGGATAACACAGGTGGTGGTGGTAGAGGAGGTGGATAACACAGGTGGTGGTGTTAGAGGAGGTGGATAACACAGGTGGTGGTGGTAGAGGAGGTGGATAACACAGGTGGTGGTGGTAGAGGAGGTGGATAACACAGGTGGTGGTGTTAGAGGAGGTGGATAACACAGGTGGTGGGGGTAGAGGAGGTGGATATCACAGGTGGTGGTGGTGGTAGAGGAGGTGGATAACACAGGTGGTGGGGGTAGAGGAAGTGGATAAAACAGGTGGTGGTGGTAGAGGAGGTGGATAACACAGGTGGTGGTGGTAGAGGAGGTGGATAACACAGGTGGTGGTGGAAGAGGAGGTGGATAACACAGGTGGTGGGGGTAGAGGAGGTGGATAACACAGGTGGTGGGGGTAGAGGAGGTGGATAACACAGGTGGTGGTGGTAGAGGAGGTGGATAAAACAGGTGGTGGTGGTAGAGGAGGTGGATAACACAGGTGGTGGTGGTAGAGGAGGTGGATAACACAGGTGGTGGTTGAGGTGGATAACACAAGTGGTGGTGGTAGAGGAGGTGGATAACACAGGTGGTGGTGGTAGAGGAGGTGGATAACACAGGTGGTCGTGGGAGAGGAGGTGGATAACACAGGTGGTGGGGGTGGTGGTAGAGGAGGAGGATAACACAAGTGGTGGTGGTAGAGGAGGTGGATAACACAGGTGGTGGTGGTAGAGGAGGTGGATAACACAGGTGGTGGTGGTAGAGGAGGTGGATAACACAAGTGGTGGTGGTAGAGGAGGTGGATAACAAGTGGTGGTGGTGGTACAGGAGGTGGATAACACAAGTGGTGGTGGTAGAGGAGGTGGATAACAAGTGGTGGTGGTGGTAGAGGAGGTGGATAACACAAGTGGTGGTGGTGGTAGAGGAGGTGGATAACACAGTGGTGGTGGTAGAGGAGGTGGATAAAACAGGTGGTGGTGGTGGTAGAGGAGGTGGATAACACAGGTGGTGGAGGTGGATAACACAAGTGGTGGTGGTAGAGGAGGTGGATAACACAAGTGGTGGTGGTGGTAGAGGAGGTGGATAACATAAGTGGTGGTGGTAGAGGAGGTGGATAAAACAGGTGGTGGTGGTGGTAGAGGAGGTGGATAACACAGGTGGTGGAGGTGGATAACACAAGTGGTGGTGGTAGAGGAGGTGGATAACACAGGTGGAGGTGGTGGTGGTAGTAGAGGAGGTGGATAACACAGGTGGTGGTGGTAGAGGAGGTGGATAACACAGGTGGTGGTGGTAGAGGAGGTGGATAACACAGGTGGTGGTGGTAGAGGAGGTGGATAACACAGGTGGTGATGGTAGAGGAGGTGGATAACACAGGTGGTGGTGGTGGACGAGGTGGATAACACAAGTGGTGGTGGTGGAGAGGAGGTGGATAACACAGGTGGTGGTAGAGGAGGTGGATAACACAAGTGGTGGTGGTAGAGGAGGTGGATAACACAAGTGGTGGTGGTAGAGGAGGTGGATAACACAAGTGGTGGTGATTGAGGAGGTGGATAACACAAGTGGTGGTGGTGGTAGAGGAGGTGGATAACACAGGTGGTGGTGTTGGTAGTAGAGGTGGATAACACAGGTGGTGGTGGTAGAGGAGGTGGATAACACAGGTGGTGGTGGTAGAGGAGGTGGATAACACAGGTGGGGTGGTAGAGGAGGTGGATAACACAGGTGGGGGTGGTAGAGGAGGTGGATAACACAGGTGGTGGTGGTAGAGGAGGTGGATAACACAGGTGGTGGTGGTAGAGGAGGTGGATAACACTTAGTGGTGGTGGTAGAGGAGGTGGATAACACAGGTGGTGGTGGTAGAGGAGGTGGATAACACAGGTGGTGGTGGTAGAGGAGGTGGATAACACAAGTGGTGGTGGTAGAGGAGGTGGATAACACAGGTGGTGGTGGTAGAGGAGGTGGATAACACAGGTGGTGGTGGTAGAGGAGGTGGATAACACAGGTGGTGGTGGTAGAGGAGGTGGATAACACAGGTGGTGGTGGTAGAGGAGGTGGATAACACAGGTGGTGGTGGTAGAGGAGGTGGATAACACAGGTGGTGGTGGTAGAGGAGGTGGATAACACAGGTGGTGGTGGTAGAGGAGGTGGATAACACAGGTGGTGGTGGAAGAGGAGGTGGATAACACAGGTGGTGGTGGAAGAGGAGGTGGATAACACAAGTGGTGGTGGTAGAGGAGGTGGATAACACAAGTGGTGGTGGAAGAGGAGGTGGATAACACAAGTGGTGGTGGAAGAGGAGGTGGATAACACAAGTGGTGGTGGTAGAGGAGGTGGATAACACAAGTGGTGGTGGTAGAGGAGGTGGATAACACAGTGGTGGTGGGAGAGGAGGTGGATAACACAGGTGGTGGTGGTAGAGGAGGTGGATAACACAGGTGGTGGTGGTAGAGGAGGTGGATAACACAGGTGGTGGTGGTAGAGGAGGTGGATAACACAGGTGGTGGTGGTGGAGGAGGTGGATAACACAAGGTGGTGGTGGAAGAGGAGGTGGATAACACAGGTGGTGGTAGAGGAGGTGGATAACACAAGTGGTGGTGGTGGTAGAGGAGGTGGATAACACAGGTGGTGGTGGTGGTAGAGGAGGTGGATAACACAGGTGGTGGTGGTAGAGGAGGTGGATAACACAAGTGGTGGTGGTAGAGGAGGTGGATAACACAAGTGGTGGTGGTAGAGGAGGTGGATAACACAAGTGGTGGTGGTAGAGGAGGTGGATAACACAGGTGGTGGGAGTGGTGGAGGAGGTGGATAACACAGGTGGTGGTGGTAGAGGAGGTGGATAACACAGGTGGTGGTGGTAGAGGAGGTGGATAACACAAGTGGTGGTGGTGGTAGAGGAGGTGGATAACACAAGTGGTGGTGGAGGTGGATAACACAGGTGGTGGTGGTAGAGGAGGTGGATAACATAGGTGGTGGTGGTAGAGGAGATGGATAACACAGGTGGTGGTCGTAGAGGAGGTGGATAACACAGGCGGTGGTGGTAGAGGAGGATAACATGGTGGTGGGGTGGTAGAGGAGGTGGATAACACAGGTGGTGGTGGTAGAGGATGTGGATAACATAGGTGGTGGTGGCAGTGGATAGCACAGGTGGTAGAGGAGGTGGATAACACAGGTGGTGGTGGTAGAGGAGGTGGATAACACAGGTGGTGGTGTTAGAGGAGGTGGATAACACAGGTGGTGGTGGTAGAGGAGGTGGATAACACAGGTGGTGGTGTTAGAGGAGGTGGATAACACAGGTGGTGGGGGTAGAGGATGTGGATAACATAGGTGGTGGTGGCAGTGGATAGCACAGGTGGTAGAGGAGGTGGATAACACAGGTGGTGGTGGTAGAGGAGGTGGATAACACAGGTGGTGGTGGTAGAGGATGTGGATAACATAGGTGGTGGTGGCAGTGGATAGCACAGGTGGTAGAGGAGGTGGATAACACAGGTGGTGGTGGTAGAGGAGGTGGATAACACAGGTGGTGGTGTTAGAGGAGGTGGATAACACAGGTGGTGGTGGTAGAGGAGGTGGATAACACAGGTGGTGGTGGTAGAGGATGTGGATAACATAGGTGGTGGTGGCAGTGGATAGCACAGGTGGTAGAGGAGGTGGATAACACAGGTGGTGGTGGGAGAGGAGGTGGATAACACAGGTGGTGGTGTTAGAGGAGGTGGATAACATAGGTGGTGGTGGCAGTGGATAGCACAGGTGGTAGAGGAGGTGGATAACACAGGTGGTGGTGGTAGAGGAGGTGGATAACACAGGTGGTGGTGGTAGAGGATGTGGATAACATAGGTGGTGGTGGCAGTGGATAGCACAGGTGGTAGAGGAGGTGGATAACACAGGTGGTGGTGGTAGAGGAGGTGGATAACACAGGTGGTGGTGGTAGAGGAGGTGGATAACACAGGTGGTGGTGTTAGAGGAGGTGGATAACACAGGTGGTGGGGGTAGAGGAGGTGGATAACACAGGTGGTGGTGGTGGTAGAGGAGGTGGATAACACAGGTGGTGGTGGAGGTGGATAACACAAGTGGTGGTGGGAGAGGAGGTGGATAACACAGGTGGTGGGGGTAGAGGAGGTGGATAACACAGGTGGTGGTGGTGGTAGAGGAGGTGGATAACACAGGTGGTGGTGGTAGAGGAGGTGGATAACACAGGTGGTGGTGGTAGAGGAGGTGGATAACACAGGTGGTGGTGGTAGAGGAGGTGGATAACACAGGTGGTGGTGGTAGAGGAGGTGGATAACAAGGTGGTGGTGGTAGAGGAGGTGGATAACACAGGTGGTGGTGGTAGAGGAGGTGGATAACACAGGTGGTGGTGGTAGAGGAGGTGGATAACACAGGTGGTGGTGGTAGAGGAGGTGGATAACACAGGTGGTGGTGGTAGAGGAGGTGGATAACACAAGTGGTGGTGGTAGAGGAGGTGGATAACACAAGTGGTGGTAGGAGAGGAGGTGGATAACACAAGTGGTGGTGGTAGAGGAGGTGGATAACACAAGTGGTGGTGGTAGAGGAGGTGGATAACACAGGTGGTGGTGGTAGAGGAGGTGGATAACACAGGTGGTGGTGGTAGAGGAGGTGGATAACACAGGTGGTGGTGGTGGACGAGGTGGATAACACAGTGGTGGTGGTGGAGAGGAGGTGGATAACACAGGTGGTGGTAGAGGAGGTGGATAACACAAGTGGTGGTGGTGGTAGAGGAGGTGGATAACACAAGTGGTGGTGGTAGAGGAGGTGGATAACACAGGTGGTGGTGGTGGTAGAGGAGGTGGATAACACAGGTGGTGGTGGTAGAGGAGGTGGATAACACAGGTGGTGGTGGTAGAGGAGGTGGATAACACAGGTGGTGGTGGTAGAGGAGGTGGATAACACAAGTGGTGGTGGTAGAGGAGGTGGATAACACAAGTGGTGGTGGTAGAGGAGGTGGATACACAGGTGGTGGAGGGTGGTGGATAACACAGGTGGTGGTGGTAGAGGAGGTGGATAACACAGGTGGTGGTGGTGGTAGGAGGTGGATAACACAGGTGGTGGTGGTGGTAGAGGAGGTGGATAACACAGGTGGTGGTGGTAGAGGAGGTGGATAACACAGGTGGTGGTGGTGGTAGAGGAGGTGGATAACACAGGTGGTGGTGGTAGAGGAGGTGGATAACACAGGTGGTGGTGGTAGAGGAGGTGGATAACACAGGTGGTGGTGGCAGTGGATAGCACAGGTGGTAGAGGAGGTGGATAACACAGGTGGTGGTGGTAGAGGAGGTGGATAACACAGGTGGTGGTGGTAGAGGAGGTGGATAACACAGGTGGTGGTGGTGGTAGAGGAGGTGGATAACACAGGTGGTGGTGGTAGAGGAGGTGGATAACACAGGTGGTGGTGGTAGAGGAGGTGGATAACACAGGTGGTGGTGGTAGAGGAGGTGGATAACACAGGTGGTGGTGGTAGAGGAGGTGGATAACACAGGTGGTGGTGGTAGAGGAGGTGGATAACACAGGTGGTGGTGGTAGAGGATGTGGATAACATAGGTGGTGGTGGCAGTGGATAGCACAGGTGGTAGAGGAGGTGGATAACACAGGTGGTGGTGGTAGAGGAGGTGGATAACACAGGTGGTGGTGGTAGAGGAGGTGGATAACACAGGTGGTGGTGGAAGTGGATTGGTAGGTGGTAGAGGAGGTGGATAACACAGGTGGTGGTGGTAGAGGAGGTGGATAACACAGGTGGTGGTGGTAGAGGAGGTGGATAACACAGGTGGTGGTGGTAGAGGATGTGGATAACACAGGTGGTGGTGGCAGTGGATAGCACAGGTGGTAGAGGAGGTGGATAACACAGGTGGTGGTGGGAGAGGAGGTGGATAACACAGGTGGTGGTGGTAGAGGAGGTGGATAACACAGGTGGTGGTGGCAGTGGATAGCACAGGTGGTAGAGGAGGTGGATAACACAGGTGGTGGTGGTAGAGGAGGTGGATAACACAGGTGGTGGTGGTAGAGGAGGTGGATAACATAGGTGGTGGTGGCAGTGGATAGCACAGGTGGTAGAGGAGGTGGATAACACAGGTGGTGGTGGTAGAGGAGGTGGATAACACAGGTGGTGGTGGTAGAGGAGGTGGATAACACAGGTGGTGGTGGTAGAGGAGGTGGATAACACAGGTGGTGGTGGTAGAGGAGGTGGATAACACAGGTGGTGGTGGCAGTGGATAGCACAGGTGGTAGAGGAGGTGGATAACACAGGTGGTGGTGGTAGAGGAGGTGGATAACACAGGTGGTGGTGGTAGAGGAGGTGGATAACACAGGTGGTGGTGGTAGAGGAGGTGGATAACACAGGTGGTGGTGGTAGAGGAGGTGGATAACACAGGTGGTGGGGGTAGAGGAGGTGGATAACACAGGTGGTGGTGGAGGTGGATAACACAGGTGGTGGTGGAGGTGGATAACACAAGTGGTGGTGGTAGAGGAGGTGGATAACACAGGTGGTGGTGGTAGAGGAGGTGGATAACACAGGTGGTGGTGGTGGTAGAGGAGGTGGATAACACAGGTGGTGGTAGAGGAGGTGGATAACACAGGTGGTGGTGGTAGAGGAGGTGGATAACACAGGTGGTGGTGGTGGTAGAGGAGGTGGATAACACAAGTGGTGGTGGTAGAGGAGGTGGATAACACAGGTGGTGGTGGTAGAGGAGGTGGATAACACAAGTGGTGGTGGTGGTAGAGGAGGTGGATAACACTTAGTGGTGGTGTAATAGTAGGTGGATAACACAGGTGGTGGTGGTAGAGGAGGTGGATAACACAGGTGGTGGTGGTGGTAGAGGAGGTGGATAACACAAGTGGTGGTGGTGGAGGAGGTGGATAACACAGGTGGTGGTGGTAGAGGAGGTGGATAACACAGGTGGTGGTGGTAGAGGAGGTGGATAACACAGGTGGTGGTGGTAGAGGATGTGGATAACACAGGTGGTGGTGGAAGTGGATAGCACAGGTGGTAGAGGAGGTGGATAACACAGGTGGTGGTGGTAGAGGAGGTGGATAACACAGGTGGTGGTGGTAGAGGAGGTGGATAACACAGGTGGTGGTGGTAGAGGAGGTGGATAACACAGGTGGTGGTGGTAGAGGAGGTGGATAACACAGGTGGTGGTGGTAGAGGAGGTGGATAACACAGGTGGTGGTGGTAGAGGAGGTGGATAACACAGGTGGTGGTGGTGGTAGAGGAGGTGGATAACACAGGTGGTGGTGGTAGAGGAGGTGGATAACACAGGTGGTGGTGGTAGAGGAGGTGGATAACACAGGTGGTGGTGGTGGTGTTAGAGGAGGTGGATAACACAGGTGGTGGTGGTAGAGGAGGTGGATAACACAGGTGGTGGTGGTAGAGGAGGTGGATAACACAGGTGGTGGTGGCAGTGGATAGCACAGGTGGTAGAGGAGGTGGATAACACAGGTGGTGGTGGTAGAGGAGGTGGATAACACAGGTGGTGGTGGTAGAGGAGGTGGATAACACAGGTGGTGGTGGTAGAGGAGGTGGATAACACAGGTGGTGGTGGTAGAGGAGGTGGATAACATAGGTGGTGGTGCAGTGGTAGAGGAGGTGGATAACACAGGTGGTGGTGGTAGAGGAGGTGGATAACACAGGTGGTGGTGGTAGAGGAGGTGGATAACACAGGTGGTGGTGGTAGAGGAGGTGGATAACACAGGTGGTGGTGGTAGAGGAGGTGGATAACACAGGTGGTGGTGGTAGAGGAGGTGGATAACACAGGTGGTGGTGGTAGAGGAGGTGGATAACACAGGTGGTGGTGGAGGTGGATAACACAAGTGGTGGTGGTAGAGGAGGTGGATAACACAGGTGGTGGTGGTAGAGGAGGTGGATAACACAGTGGTGGTGGTGGTAGAGGAGGTGGATAACACAGTGGTGGTGGTAGAGGAGGTGGATAACACAGGTGGTGGTGGTAGAGGAGGTGGATAACACAGGTGGTGGTGGTGGTAGAGGAGGTGGATAACACAAGTGGTGGTGGTAGAGGAGGTGGATAACACAGGTGGTGGTGGTAGAGGAGGTGGATAACACAGGTGGTGGTGGTAGAGGAGGTGGATAACACAGGTGGTGGTGGTAGAGGAGGTGGATAACACAGGTGGTGGTGGTAGAGGAGGTGGATAACACAGGTGGTGGTGGTAGAGGAGGTGGATAACACAGGTGGTGGTGGTGGAGGTGGATAACAGGTGGGTGGTGTAGAGGAGGTGGATAACACAGGTGGTGGTGGTAGAGGAGGTGGATAACACAGGTGGTGGTGGTAGAGGAGGTGGATAACACAGGTGGAGGTGGAGTGGATACAGGTGGTAGAGGAGGTGGATAACACAGGTGGTGGTGGTAGAGGAGGTGGATAACACAAGTGGTGGTGGTAGAGGAGGTGGATAACACAAGTGGTGGTGGTAGAGGAGGTGGATAACACAAGTGGTGGTGGTAGAGGAGGTGGATAACACAGGTGGTGGTGGTAGAGGAGGTGGATAACACAAGTGGTGGTGGTAGAGGAGGTGGGTAACACAAGTGGTGGTGGTAGAGAAGGTGGATAACACAGGTGGTTGTGGTAGAGGTGGATAACACAGGTGGTGGGGTAGAGGTGGATAACACAGGTGGAGGTGGTGGAGGTGGATAACAATGGTGGTGGGAGTGGTGGTGGAGGTGGATAACACAGGTGGTGGTGGAAGAGGAGGTGGATAACACAAGTGGTGGTGGTAGAGGAGGTGGATAACACAAGTGGTGGTGGTAGAGGAGGTGGATAACACAGGTGGTGGTTGTGGTAGAGGAGGTGGATAACACAGGTGGTGGTTGTGGTAGAGGAGGTGGATAAAACAAGTGGTGGTGGTAGAGGAGGTGGATAACAGGTGGTGGTGGTAGAGGAGGTGGATAACACAGGTGGTGGTGGTAGAGGAGGTGGATAACACAGGTGGTGGTTGTGGTAGAGGAGGTGGATAACACAAGTGGTGGTGGTAGAGGAGGTGGATAACACAGGTGGTGGTGGTAGAGGAGGTGGATAACACAGGTGGTGGTGGTAGAGGAGGTGGATAACACAAGTGGTGGTGGTAGAGGAGGTGGATAACACAGGTGGTGGTGGTAGAGGAGGTGGATAACACAAGTGGTGGTGGTAGAGGAGGTGGATAACACAGGTGGTGATGGTAGAGGAGGTGGATAACACAAGTGGTGGTGGTAGAGGAGGTGGATAACACAAGTGGTGGTGGTAGAGGAGGTGGATAACACAAGTGGTGGTGGTAGAGGAGGTGGATAACACAAGTGGTGGTGGTAGAGGAGGTGGATAACACAGGTGGTGGTGGTGGTAGAGGAGGTGGATAACATAGGTGGTGGTGGTAGAGGAGGTGGATAACACAGGTGGTGGTAGAGGAGGTGGATAACACAGGTGGTGGTGGTAGAGGAGGTGGATAACACAGGTGGTGGTGGTAGAGGAGGTGGATAACACAGGTGGTGGTGGTAGAGGAGGTGGATAACACAAGTGGTGGTGGTAGAGGAGGTGGATAACACAGGTGGTGGTGGTAGAGGAGGTGGATAACACAGGTGGTGGTGGTAGAGGAGGTGGATAACACAGGTGGTGGTGGTAGAGGAGGTGGATAACACAGGTGGTGGTGGTAGAGGAGGTGGATAACACAGGTGGTGGTGGTAGAGGAGGTGGATAACACAAGTGGTGGTGGTAGAGGAGGTGGATAACACAGGTGGTGGTGGTAGAGGAGGTGGATAACACAAGTGGTGGTGGTGGTAGAGGAGGTGGATAACACAGGTGGTGGTGGTAGAGGAGGTGGATAACACAGGTGGTGGTGGTAGAGGAGGTGGATAACACAGGTGGTGGTGGTAGAGGAGGTGGATAACACAGGTGGTGGTGGTAGAGGAGGTGGATAACACAGGTGGTGGTGGTAGAGGAGGTGGATAACACAGGTGGTGGTGGTAGAGGAGGTGGATAACACAAGTGGTGGTGGTAGAGGAGGTGGATAACACAGGTGGTGGTGGTAGAGGAGGTGGATAACACAGGTGGTGGTGGTAGAGGAGGTGGATAACACAGGTGGTGGTGGTAGAGGAGGTGGATAACACAGGTGGTGGTGGTGGTGGTGGTAGAGGAGGTGGATAACACAGGTGGTGGTGGTAGAGGAGGTGGATAACACAGGTGGTGGGGGTAGAGGTGGATAACACAGGTGGAGATGGAGGTGGAAAACAATATTGGTGGCAGTGGTGGTGGAGGTGGATAACACAAGTGGGTGTGGAAGAGGAGGTGGATAACACAATTGGTGGTGGTAGAGGAGGTGGATAACAGGTGGTGGTGTTAGAGGTGGATAACACAGGTGGTGGTGGTAGAGGAGGTGGATAACACAGGTGGTGGTTGTGGTAGAGGAGGTGGATAACACAGGTGGTGGTGGTAGAGGAGGTGGATAACACAGGTGGTGGTGGTAGAGGAGGTGGATAACACAGGTGGTGATGGTAGAGGAGGTGGATAACACAAGTGGTGGTGGTAGAGGAGGTGGATAACACAGGTGGTGGTGGTAGAGGAGGTGGATAACACAGGTGGTGGTGGTAGAGGAGGTGGATAACACAGGTGGTGGTGGTAGAGGAGGTGGATAACACAGGTGGTGGTGGTAGAGGAGGTGGATAACACAAGTGGTGGTGGTAGAGGAGGTGGATAACACAAGTGGTGGTGGAAGAGGAGGTGGATGACACAGGTGGTGGTGGTAGAGGAGGTGGATGACACAGGTGGTGCTGGTAGAGGTGGTGGATAACACAAGTGGTGGTGGCAGAGGAGGTGGATAACACAAGTGGTTGTGGCAGAGGAGGTGGATAACACAAGTGGTTGTGGTAGAGGAGGTGGATAACACAGGTGGTGATGGTAGAGGAGGTGGATAACACAGGTGGTGGTGGCAGAGGAGGTGGATAACACAAGTGGTGGTGGCAGAGGAGGTGGATAACACAAGTGGTGGTGGCAGAGGAGGTGGATAACACAAGTGGTGGTGGTAAAGGATGTGGATAATACAGGTGGTGATGGTAGAGGAGGTGGATAACACAGGTGGTGGAGGCAGAGAAGGTGGATAACACAAGTGGTGGTGGTAGAGGAGGTGGATAACACAGGTGGTGGTGGTAGAGGAGGTGGATAACACAAGTGGTGGTGGCAGAGGAGGTGGATAACACAAGTGGTGGTGGCAGAGGAGGTGGATAACACAAGTGGTGGTGGTAGAGGAGGTGGATAACACAGGTGGTGGTGGTAGAGGAGGTGGATAACACAGGTGGTGGTGGTAGAGGAGGTGGATAACACAGGTGGTGGTGGTAGAGGAGGTGGATAACACAGGTGGTGGTGGTAGAGGAGGTGGATAACACAGGTGGTGGTAGAGGTGGATAACACAGGTGGTGGTGGTAGAGGAGGTGGATAACACAAGTGGTGGTGGTAGAGGTGGATAACACAGGTGGTGGTGGTAGAGGAGGTGGATAACACAGGTGGTGGTGGTAGAGGAGGTGGATAACACAGGTGGTGGTGGTAGAGGAGGTGGATAACACAGGTGGTGGTGGTAGAGGAGGTGGATAACACAAGTGGTGGTGGTAGAGGAGGTGGATAACACAAGTGGTGGTGGTAGAGGAGGCGGATAACACAAGTGGTGGTGGTAGAGGAGGCGGATAACACAAGTGGTGGTGGTAGAGGAGGTGGATAACACAGGTGGTGGTGGTGGTAGAGGTGGATAACACAAGTGGTGGTGGTAGAGGAGGTGGGTAACACAAGTGGTGGTGGTAGAGAAGGTGGATAACACAGGTGGTGGTGGTGGTGGTAGAGGTGGATAACACAGGTGGTGGGGTAGAGGAGGTGGATAACACAGGTGGAGGTGGTGGAGGTGGATAACAATGGTGGTGGGAGTGGTGGTGGAGGTGGATAACACAGGTGGTGGTGGTAGAGGAGGTGGATAACACAAGTGGTGGTGGTAGAGGAGGTGGATAACACAAGTGGTGGTGGTAGAGGAGGTGGATAACACAGGTGGTGGTGGTAGAGGAGGTGGATAACACAGGTGGTGGTTGTGGTAGAGGAGGTGGATAACACAGGTGGTGGTTGTGGTAGAGGAGGTGGATAACACAAGTGGTGGTGGTAGAGGAGGTGGATGACACAGGTGGTGGTGGTAGAGGAGGTGGATAACACAGGTGGTGGTGGTAGAGGAGGTGGATAACACAAGTGGTGGTGGCAGAGGAGGTGGATAACACAAGTGGTGGTGGTAGAGGAGGTGGATAACACAGGTGGTGGTGGTAGAGGAGGTGGATAACACAGGTGGTGGTGGTAGAGGAGGTGGATAACACAAGTGGTGGTGGTAGAGGAGGTGGATAACACAGGTGGTGGTGGTAGAGGAGGTGGATAACACATAGTGGTGGTGGTAGAGGAGGTGGATAACACAGGTGGTGGTGGTAGAGGAGGTGGATAACACAGGTGGTGGTGGTAGAGGAGGTGGATAACACAGGTGGTGGTGGTAGAGGAGGTGGATAACACAAGTGGTGGTAGTAGAGGAGGTGGATAACACAGGTGGTGATGGTAGAGGAGGTGGATAACACAGGTGGTGATGGTAGAGGAGGTGGATAACACAAGTGGTGGTGGTAGAGGTGGATAACACAAGTGGTGGTGGCAGAGGAGGTGGATAACACAAGTGGTGGTGGTAGAGGAGGTGGATAACACAAGTGGTGGTGGTAGAGGAGGTGGATAACACAGGTGGTGGTGGTAGAGGAGGTGGATAACATAGGTGGTGGTGGTAGAGGAGGTGGATAACACAGGTGGTGGTGGTAGAGGAGGTGGATAACACAGGTGGTGGTGGTAGAGGAGGTGGATAACACAAGTGGTGGTGGCAGAGGAGGTGGATAACACAAGTGGTGGTGGCAGAGGAGGTGGATAACACAGGTGGTGATGGTAGAGGAGGTGGATAACACAAGTGGTGGTGGCAGAGGAGGTGGATAACACAGGTGGTGGTGGTGGTAGAGGTGGATAACACAGGTGGTGGGGTAGAGGAGGTGGATAACACAGGTGGAGGTGGATAACAATGGTGGTGGGAGTGGTGGTGGAGATGGATAACACAGGTGGTGGGAGTGGTGGTGGAGATGGATAACAAAGGTGGTGGGGGTAGAGGAGGTGGATAACACAGGTGGAGGTGGGAGGTGGATAACAATGGTGGTGGGAGTGGTGGTGGAGGTGGATAACACAGGTGGTGGTGGTAGAGGAGGTGGATAACACAAGTGGTGGTGGTAGAGGAGGTGGATAACAGGTGGTGGTGGTAGAGGAGGTGGATAACACAAGTGGTGGTGGTGGTAGAGGAGGTGGATAACACAGGTGGTGGTGGTAGAGGAGGTGGATAACACAGGTGGTGGTGGTAGAGGAGGTGGATAACACAAGTGGTGGTGGTAGAGGAGGTGGATAACACAGGTGGTGGTGGTGGTAGAGGTGGATAACACAGGTGGAGGTGGTGGAGGTGGATAACAATGGTGGTGGGAGTGGTGGTGGAGATGGATAACACAGGTGGTGGGGGTAGAGGAGGTGAATAACACAGGTGGAGGTGGTGGAGGTGGATAACAATGGTAGTGGGAGTGGTGGTGGATAACACAGGTGGTGGTCGAAGAGGAGGTGGATAACACAAGTGGTGGTGGTAGAGGAGGTGGATAACAGGTGGTGGTGGTAGAGGAGGTGGATAACACAGGTGGTGGTGGTAGAGGAGGTGGATAACACAGGTGGTGGTGGTAGAGGAGGTGGATAACACAGGTGGTGGTGGTAGAGGAGGTGGATAACACAGGTGGTGGTGGTAGAGGAGGTGGATAACACAGGTGGTGGTGGTAGAGGAGGTGGATAACACAGGTGGTGGTGGTAGAGGAGGTGGATAACACAAGTGGTGGTGGTAGAGGAGGTGGATAACACAAGTGGTGGTGGTAGAGGAGGTGGATAACACAAGTGGTGGTGGTAGAGGAGGTGGATAACACAAGTGGTGGTGGTAGAGGAGGTGGATAACACAGGTGGTGGTGGTAGAGGAGGTGGATAACACAAGTGGTGGTGGTAGAGGAGGTGGATAACACAGGTGGTGGTGGTAGAGGAGGTGGATAACACAGGTGGTGGTGGTAGAGGAGGTGGATAACACAGGTGGTGGTGGTAGAGGAGGTGGATAACACAGGTGGTGGTGGTAGAGGAGGTGGATAACACAGGTGGTGGTGGTAGAGGAGGTGGATAACACAGGTGGTGGTGGTAGAGGAGGTGGATAACACAAGTGGTGGTGGTAGAGGAGGTGGATAACACAAGTGGTGGTGGTAGAGGAGGTGGATAACACAAGTGGTGGTGGTGGTGGTAGAGGAGGTGGATAACACAGGTGGTGGTGGTAGAGGA
Organism: Homarus gammarus; assembly: GCA_958450375.1. NCBI lineage: Eukaryota > Metazoa > Arthropoda > Malacostraca > Decapoda > Nephropidae > Homarus > Homarus gammarus. Next base: position 214,858 of record CAUDMG010003433.1, on the reverse strand, counting down.
GGTGGATAACACAAGTGGTGGTGGTGGTAGAGGAGGTGGATAACACAGGTGGTGGTGGTAGAGGAGGTGGATAACACAGGTGGTGGTGGTAGAGGAGGTGGATAACACAGGTGGTGGTGGTAGAGGAGGTGGATAACACAAGTGGTGGTAGTAGAGGAGGTGGATAACACAGGTGGTGATGGTAGAGGAGGTGGATAACACAAGTGGTGGTGGTGGTAGAGGAGGTGGATAACACAAGTGGTGGTGGCAGAGGAGGTGGATAACACAAGTGGTGGTGGTAGAGGAGGTGGATAACACAAGTGGTGGTGGTAGAGGAGGTGGATAACACAAGTGGTGGTAGAGGAGGTGGATAACACAAGTGGTGGTGGTAGAGGAGGTGGATAACACAGGTGGTGATGGTAGAGGAGGTGGATAACACAAGTGGTGGTGGCAGAGGAGGTGGATAACACAAGTGGTGGTGGCAGAGGAGGTGGATAACATAGGTGGTGGTGGTAAATGATGTGGATAATACAGGTGGTGGTGGTAGAGGAGGTGGATAACACAAGTGGTGGTGGTAGAGGATGTGGATAACACAGGTGTTGGTGGTAGAGGAGGTGGATAACACTGGTGGTGGTGGTAGAGGAGGTGGATAACACAAGTGGTGGTGGCAGAGCAGGTGGATAACACAAGTGGTGGTGGCAGAGGAGGTGGATAACACAGGTGGTGGTGGTAGAGGAGGTGGATAACACAGGTGGTGGTGGTGGTAGAGGTGGATAGCACAGGTGGTGGTGGTAGAGGAGGTGGATAACACAAGTGGTGTTGGTAGAGGTGGATAACACAGGTGGTGGTGGTAGAGGAGGTGGATAACACAGGTGGTGGTGGTAGAGGAGGTGGATAACACAGGTGGTGGTGGTAGAGGAGGTGGATAACACAAGTGGTGGTGGTAGAGGAGGTGGATAACACAAGTGGTGGTGGTAGAGGAGGTGGATAACACAAGTGGTGGTGGTAGAGGAGGTGGATAACACAAGTGGTGGTGGTAGAGGAGGTGGATAACACAAGTGGTGGTGGTAGAGGAGGCGGATAACACAAGTGGTGGTGGTAGAGGAGGTGGATAACACAGGTGGTGGTGGTGGTAGAGGTGGATAACACAAGTGGTGGTGGTAGAGAAGGTGGATAACACAGGTGGTGGTGGTGGTAGAGGAGGTGGATAACACAGGTGGTGGTGGTAGAGGTGGTGGATAACACAGGTGGTGGTGGTAGAGGAGGTGGATAACACAGGTGGTGGTGGTAGAGGAGGTGGATAACACAGGTGGTGGTGATAGAGGAGGTGGATAACACAAGTGGTGGTGGTAGTGGAGGTGGATAACACAGGTGGTGGTGGTGGTAGAGGAGGTGGATAACACAGGTGGTGGTGGTAAAGGAGGTGGATAAAACAGGTGGTGGTGGTAGAGGTGTGTAACACAAGTGGTGGTGGTAGAGGTGGATAACACAGGTGGTGGTGGTAGAGGAGGTGGATAACACAGGTGGTGGTGGTAGAGGAGGTGGATAACACAGGTGGTGGTGGTAGAGGAGGTGGATAACACAGGTGGTGGTGGTAGAGGAGGTGGATAACACAGGTGGTGGTGGTGGTGGTAGAGGAGGTGGATAACACAGGTGGTGGTGGTAGAGGAGGTGGATAACACAGGTGGTGGTGGTAGAGGAGGTGGATAAAACAGGTGGTGGTGGTAGAGGTGGATAACACAGGTGGTGGTGGTAGAGGAGGTGGATAACACAGGTGGTGGTGGTGGTAGAGGTGGATAACACAGGTGGTGGTGGTAGAGGAGGTGGATAACACAGGTGGTGGTAGGTGGTAGAGGAGGTGGATGACACAGGTGGTGGTAGAGGAGGTGGATGACACAGGTGGTGGTGGTGGTGGATAACACAAGTGGTGGGGGTGGTGGTGGTTGAGGTGGATAACACAAGTGGTGGGGTGGTGATGGTGGAGGTGGATAACGCCTTTGGTTTATATATCTAGATTCACCCAAGTGAATAACACCAACCTACTCACCAAGTTATTCAACAATGACTCAATTGTTGACGATTATTCATGGTTGAGCTTGTAAGTATATCAGAGGTCGAGTGCTGGCAGCTGATGCTAACCAAACAACTGCCTGACGCTCTCTCTCCCTTCTCACTCTCAGAGGAGGGAACAGATCCTTACCATTTGATCAAGGGGGAGCACGTCACTCAAGAGTTCTGTCAATGTGGACTCGTAACTCCTCTCTGGAGAGATTTTACAGTATATTTTCTCACACTGTTGCTGTGTATATATTTGCTTCGCCAATAAAAGAATAAACAGCAAGAAATGTTTACATCAAGCCCTGCCACTTAAGGAGTTCCAGAACTTATTTAAACAATGTGATACCAAAACAGCTATCACATATTGGTGACAGCCGGCGAAACGAATACTAGAAGCTAGTGCAGTACTTAGAAACAATAATTATTGATGAACCAAGTGAAAAGTGGCGCCTTAAGTGAATCATCAACAAACAAGCATTTTCAAGTAAAACAAGTGGACAGTAGCTATAAACACTTTCAAAACGTATACACAGAAACCCAGTGGTAACAAAGACAATATGAAGACTTGCAGACATTGCAGTGAAACCCCCCAGTACCAGCTCTAAACTCATGGTCACCCTACTGGAGCCGACGTCAGCGGACGTCAACCTAGCCTTTCCTAGAGTTGTCCTGGCCCTTAGCCGGAGGCGGAACTATATAGTATAGATGGTCCAGAATGTGCTGAAAAATTGCGGTGAAACTATATAAAGACGCTTCCCCAAAATTCAGCTCCTGTATTTCCCAGCTGCGACTATATATGGTCGGATATGTATGAGTGCCCGAGAGCCTCAGAAATCCCTAGCTAGCAACTCAAGGGTGGTGATAGCATACCTGGTCGCTGGCGCCAGCCGCTTAAAGCTCCATTCACTCGAACAGTCTGTTCCCAGCTTTCATAAGGAAGAGAGCACTCTCTTTGGTCTCTTCTCTGGAGCTTAATTTCTATTCTTTCTTTTGATATTTCGAAGAGCTAAGTTTTATCAGACATAATTTTCAATTATCTTTTTTTGTCTGTTAGGCATTTCACCATTCATTTACTTTTTATTTTCTTTGCCTGTATTTAGAAATTATAGCCATAATTGTGTTCCGTAGGAGGAACATTCCTGATGAGGAAATACAGTTTATTCTAGACCACGATTTTGATGATGAATTCATGGATGATATTAGTGATGATGCAAAATTAGGTAGTGGTGGTGATGACACTGATAGTGATGATGAATCACAACTTGAGATTATTACAGAGGAACCAGATGAGTCTATCAGGTGCAGAAATTGATGGTCATGATGATAGTGCTTCAGTTGAATGGTTGAGCAATTCTCCAGTTAGTAGAGAACGATTTCCATTTACTGGATACACGGGAGTCAAAGTAGATTTGCAAGATCCTCAGAATCCAATAGAGATTTTTCTGTCTTTTGTAGACAGAGATATAATAGAACATATAGTGAGAGAGACAAACAAATATGCTGCCAAGGTCTGTGAAGAAAAGAGAAGGAGCAGTAAAATGAGGAGAAGTAGAGAGCTGATGTGGAAGGAGACTAATGTTGGGTAGATGTATACCTTTTTAGGTTTGGTCATTTTACAAGGCATAGTAAAGAAGCCAACTACAGTATCTCTTCATACCACTCCTTGAACCAGATGCTTGCAACACCCTTTTTTGGGAAATGCATTAGCAGGGACAGATTTACACCTATTTTGAAGTATTTGCATCTAACTGAAAAAGGAACTAGTGATGACCTTGCTTTCAAGTTCAGGGAGGTGCTAGATAACTTTCGGCAGGAATAATGTCTAATTACATCCCCAAGGAAAATATTAGCATTGATGAGTCCTTACTTCTCTGGAAAGGAAAATGGAAAAGGTATATTCCAATAAAGAGAGCAAGGTTTGGCACAGAGACTTCCATGTTAGCAGAAGCTGAGACAGGGTATGAATGGGACCTTATATTATATACAGGAAAAGGCACTGATTATGCTTGCGAAATACCAGGGATGTCAGATCAAGCCATAGCCAAGCTTTCCAAACCAAGTAAGATTGTTCTTGCACCAGTAAAGCCTCTACTAAATATGGGTTATGTGCCTGGAATGGATAACTTCTATGTTTCACCGGAGCTGTATGACATCCTCTTAGCTCATGGAACTGACGCCGTAGGCACAGTAAGATTTAACAGGAAGGGGCTTTCTGATGATGTAAAAGAAAAGAAACTCAAAAAAGGAGAGACAATCACCAGGTTCAATAATAAGGTGATGCATATGAAATGGAGAGACAAGGAATATGTAAACATGCTCAGCACAGTCTATGAGGACTCCATGGAAATGGTACAATCTGGTGGGAAAGAGGTAAGCAAGCCAACTGTGTGCATCAAGTACAAAAGAATGCACATGGAAGGAGTAGACCTAATGGATCAGGTAACATCTGCTTCAAGTGTCACACGCAAGGGTGTTACAAAGTACTACAAGAAGCTATTTTTCAGGCTGATAGAAACGAGTTTGCATAACTGCCATGTAATCTACAAGAGAAATGGAGGCCAGAAAAACCTCCTTGGCTTCAAGTTGCTCTTTATTGAACAGACTGTGTCTGCATATAGCAAAGATGTTTATTAGATAGAGAAACCCACAAGCTCAATGACTATTGGGCCATGCCCTACAAGACTGAGTGGAAGACATTTCCCAATAGAGACAGTCAACTGAAGGTGGTAGTACAAAGAATGTTCAAAGGAGATGTACTTATTGTGCAATGCAAAAGAAAGTGAGGAGAAGTATCTACAGCTGTGATGTTTGTCAAGTTGCACTGTGTGTTACTCCATGTTTTAAGCTTTACCGCACATCAGAAAACCTTCCAACGTAGGAGAGTGACAGCATTGAATGAACAAATGCCACAAGAAGCAATAGTAAGGCAACAATATAGTAAGGGAGGGTGGGAGGGAAACTACATCCAAGTCACAAGTCCTGGACACAGCTTTGGCTGTGAGTGACTCCACGCTGATGATTCTACTCTTCACTCATCCTCACATTTTCCCCTTCCTCCTAACTCTCAAACTAGATCTGTTTCTAGAACTGATATCATTACTTCTATCAACGCGGATCTGTGCAGCATCTCTGAATCGGGAGGTACAAACTTGGTTAAGTTCAATAGTAATAAAACTCAATATTTACCAATTACACTTTGTAAATTATACGATCTCCCACCAATTACATTTCAGGACGCTATCATCCTCCCAAATTCTTAAATAAATATGTTAGGCCTCACCATTTCCTCCAATATGTCCTGGAAATCACACATCCTTAGTATAACTAAAGCTGCCTCCCGAAAGTTGGGAATGCTGTACAGATGCCGCAGCTACTTCACTCATGAGCAGTTGCTCCAAGTATATAAGGGATTCATTCGTCCTAACTTGGAGTACTGCTCTCATATCTGGGGTGGCTCTTCTTCTGTCCAACTATTAGATAGGGTGGAATCAAATGCATTTCGTCTTATTAACTCTCCTCCTTTAGTCGACAATCTCTCTTCCCTTTCTCTTCGCCGCAATGTTGCTTCACTCTCTCTCTTTTACAGATACTTTAACGGGCAATGTTCGGTGGATTTGGCATCCTATGTACCGCCGGCAAGGCCGTGGGTGCCCACCGTTTCTCTGTGGATGTCGGTCACACTAGAATAACCCGTTATAGTACCTCCTCCTTTCCTCACACAGCCAAACTGTGGAATGCTCTGCCTCTTCTGTATTTCCATACCCATACAATCTGTCTCACTTTAAAAGGCTGGTTTTCCGGCATCTTCGTGGTGTAGATTAATACAGTATAACCTTTTTTTCCTTCTATATTTACAATTTCCTACCGTTCTTTTTTTTTTTTCTCGCCTCCCCCCCCCCCCCCCCCCCCAGGCTCCGTTGTGGGTGGTTTGACCTGTGCCCAGGGGAGCTAATTCCCGTAAAAAAAATGAATGAATAAATGCCACAAGAAGCAGTAGTAAGGCAACACTCTAGTAAGGGAGGGTGGGAGGGAAACTACATCCAGGTCACAAGTCCTGGACGCAGCTTTGGCTGTGGGTATGAGTGACTCCACGTACCTTACTTATACAAATATAAATAATAGCCACTTACAAAATTCATGTTTTAATATTAAAAGCATCTTTTCTACGATAATGAAATATAGCAACTGTTCCATATTGCGGCAGAGTATATATATATATATAGATGGTGTTAAAATTTCACAAAATGTGGTGTTACTTTATTTATGTTCCACTCCATCCGTCGGCGTCATCTATATAATGACGATTTTTAAATTTGGCGCTTCTTCAGTCACTGCGGCCGCCGGCTAAGGGTTAGTGAAGCAGCCAACTCACGGTCAGACAGACAGCCAGCCAGCCGGAAGTACAACACAGGAGTACTAGGGAGGTTGTCATCGTGGTTCTAGACAAGCGAGCAACATCTTACTAAAACAATCAAGCCTCGCCAGTGAGCACAAAGGTGCCCTCAGGTTGATCGCCGCAAGATGTGTGACGTCATTCTTCCCAGAGTAGGACGTCATCGACTTCTGACGTTATCGCCTGGCGTCGAAACTCTAAGGACTCTTCGGTCAGGTAGATCACAAACAATCATTATTTGACAGACTACACAAACACAAGAGAACTTCAAGAAGTCTTCACACGTAATCAATATAATATATAAACTAATTGCACAAATGCCAAAAAGCAAAACTAAATAAGCACATTTAGAAAGTAAGAGAGGACTTACAGAAGGTATATATATATATATAGGCTATATTTTCTATAGTTTTCATACTTTTCGTACGTTTAATAATTTTATTTTTGTTCTTCATTTCCATAACTCATTTTAAATATTTTTGCATTTCTCCTTGAGTGGGCAACGTAGTGTTATGTTGCAAGTGAAGTGATATATATTCATATTTATGGAACCTCTTCCAAAATTTTTGGGTTTCACAGGAAATTAGTGACTCAGACTCTGATAACCAATCATCTAATAATTCACAGGAGCTAGTGGCAACTGATAGTGAGGAAGAATTACCACAAAATAGCCAAATAGAGTTAACACCTACCGACTCTTTCGCTAACTGTGAAAATTTCATAGATTCCCAGTTTGAGGATTTACACATTTGACAACTATGGTCAGGGAACACTTACCCATTACCTTCACATGTTACTAACGCTAGTGCTTTAACTAACACAACAAAAATGGCAACAGGTGGTTCTACTAACCCAGACTTCATCGGTCTGTCAAACTGTAAAAATACCCCCAAATAACATTAAGGGACAAGAATTATAATACCTTAATATTTTGCGTAAGTGCGAAGATGTAATGTGAAACAATAATATTGATAGCGATGAGGATAAATTCTCCTACGTCCGAAGCAACGTCAAAACCGGTAGTCGGACACATCGAATGATGTACGCTTCAGCCATTGATGAGGAAACGGATGACGATCCAACGTTTAGGAAACAATTCATATCCTTTTTTGGGTCAGGTACCAAAGGAGGTGCGCTTATTTGGATTTTCAAGATGACAGAGCGTACAAGTAACAGTGTATTTGCTCACGACACATGAAGTGAGGCTTTACCCGGACACACTAAGATGGATCTCATAACTTACATGTCATCCTCAAATTGGGATGGCTCGGTTGACGTCAGCTGACGTCGGCTCCAGTCGGGTGACCATGAGTTTAGAGCTGGTACTGGGGATTTGACTGCTATGCCTGCAAGTCTTTATATTGTCTTTGTTACCACTGGGTTTCTGTGTATAAGTTTTGAAAGTGTTTATAGCTACTGTCCACATATTTTACTTGAAAATGCTTGTTTGTTGATGATAAACTGTGAATTCTCTCCAGAAAGGAGTTACGAGTACACATTGACAGAACTCTTGAGTGACGTGCTCCCCCTTGATCAAATGGTAAGGATCTGTTCCCTCCTCTGAGAGTGAGAAAGGAGAGAGAGCGTCAGGCAGTTGTTTGATTAGCATCAGCTGCCAGCGCTCGACCTCTGATATTGTTACAAGCTCAACCATGAATAATCGTCAACAATTGAGTCATTGTTGAATAACTTGGTGAGTAAGTTGGTGTTATTCACTTGGGTGAATATTTATATAAAACAAAGGTGCTGTTACAACCCACCTGTGTTATCCACCATCACCACCCCTAGTGTTATCCACCTCCAACACTTCCACCCTCAGTGTTATCCACCTCCACCACCACTCCCATCACCTGTGTTATCGACCACCACTACCACCACTCCCACCAACTGTGTTATCAAGCTGCACCACCACTCCCACCACCTGTGTTATGACAGACAAAGACAAAGATACAGAGCAGTGAAGGTGATGAGTTGGAACATCTCATCCCTTAGAAAACGATACCCTGACCTACACCACAAAGTTGTGACTGAGGACATCGATATTGTGTGTCTGCAGGAGTGTCTCACACCTAATGGTAAGCCCCCACCCAGTCTGCCCAATTATGTGTATTATGATCCTAGTTCTACTCACACATGTTTGATGTATGTTAAGAAGTCACTCCCGCATGTACCTCTTGTATCCAAAAAGACTACCAACCTTCAGTACCATGGGATCACTATCCACCTGGGCAACTCCACACTCAACGTGCTAAACGCCTATGCTCCCTCAGATCAGCTTCAATACACAGATCTCCCAGACTTTTTACACACTGAGCCCACTGTCCTAATGGGTGACCTGAATACTAGACACAAGAAATTAGGTGACTCCACCACTAACACCAATGGTAGGAGACTTATCTCACTTCTCAGCGCATATGAAGATGTTCAAATTATAGGTAATAATGAACCAACACACATCTATGGCGGGGGTCTAGACAAATGTATTGGCTTTAATCTATCATACACAACTCATAGCTCTGATGTTGTCACTGATCTTATGTCTGACCACAGCCCAATCCAAGCTAGTATACATGTAGCCAATGGCACCCCCACTGGTGGTAAACTCAACAGACGTAGAATCACAGTCAAGCAAGAACATGAAAGCCAGTTTATAGACTTCATCCATGACTGGTACAAGGACTACAAGCCTGACAATTACCAAAGTTTCCATGACGATCTGATAGATAGGACTTATGTATACTTCACCAACAATGCCTCCACCAAAAAAAGGAGAAAACGTGGTCAGCATAATGGGAACAGGCAACAGCAGTGCTATAATGACCCTGAGCTGAAAAAACACAGGGCTAGGGTCAGGAGGGTGGGTAAGGGTTACAGACAATTTAGAACACCTCAAATGTTACAATTGTATCAAGCTTCCCTTGCTGCTGTCAGGGAACGTGTAAACGAACTCAGACAAAATGCATGGGAGACATATGTCAACAGCCTGAACCAACACACATCCCTCAGCAAAGCCTGGAAAGACATAAACATAATCAGAGGTAAAAACAGAAGACACGTCTCCCATCCAAACCCTCTGCAAAAGTCGAATGAGCTAATAACAAAGTGGGCTCATGTGTCGAGCTATGACATGTTACCAGCTAGGACTCGGGGACTCCTTGATGCGAAGTCTGTAGAGAGAAGTAATCTTATTAGCTTTATGCTGGGCAAACAGCACGATGAGTGTGATGTTCCATATACTGAGTGGGAGCTTGACGCCGCCCTCGCCAGGGGTAGGTCTACTTCCCCTGGAGAGGACGGGGTCACCTACAACATCATTAGACTACTAAGGCGCGTGCCAGGCAATCCATTGTTGGTATTGTACAATATGAGTCATGCCGAGGGCCAACTACCCACATCATGGACCAGCAGTATTGTTGTACCAATACCGAAACCAGGACAGCCTGATGCCTTTCGTCCCATATCACTAACCAGCTGCCTGTGTAAAACCTTTGAGAGGATGGTTCTTGGCAGACTCTTATATAGAATCAGAGAACACATGTCTCCTAACATAAATGGCTTCACCCATGGTAAAGGTGTACATAATTGCATCACCACATTCCTAACTGTGCATGGTGATGAAAGGCACAGATACACCACATTTCTTGACCTAAAAGCTGCATTTGATATTGCCAATAGGCAACTGATATTGTACGAACTAGCCAAAATGGATATAGGAGGTAGGCTGTTACACTGGATAAGTGGTTACCTAACCAACAGAAGGGCTGCTGCACTGTTTCAGGGATACAAAAGTGAAGTTAAAGATATGCAACTTGGTACCCCTCAAGGTGGAGTACTTAGCCCCACTTTGTTCAATGTTCTTATGAATGCATTATTAAATTTAATACCAGACAACCCCAGCAATATCTCAATCAGCTATGCTGACGATATTCTTATACATACTAAAACTCATCGTGAAATGCAAACCACCCTGAACCATGTATACGCAGCCTGTGAACACCTCGGTCTTATTATCTCCACTGACAAAACTAAGGTGTTCAACAAACAAGCTGGGAACCGCAAACGCGGCCCCGCCAAGTTCAAGATAGGTAACAACACTATTGACTATGTTTCTTCTTTTAAATATCTTGGTGTTTCCGTCCCTTGTACCCTACCTGCCATACAACAGCTAACCCGCCAATGTACTGACAGACTGAGACCTCTTAGAAGTGTAGCGGGGTACAGCCCGCACTATGGTGCTAATATTAGAATTGTTAAAACAATGTACCTAGGCTATATAAGATCTCTGATAGATTACCACGCACCAGCCCTGGTCATTCGTGACGGGAAAGGCGTTGACAAGCTCGAGAAAATGCAAAATAAAGCCCTCAGAATTATCCTAGGATGTCCCATGAGCACTAAAGTACTTAATATGAGGAAAGAACTAGGTATACCCAGTGTTAAAGATAGAATAATTGAAGTCAACCTCATGATAGCCCTGAGGCTTCTGCGTGGTGATCCTGATAACATTGTTTCCTTAAAATTGCTAGAATGTATGAACCATGGGACTACTGAGTCTAAATGGATCCAAACTACAGCTACACATATGAAGATATTTGGACTAGACCACCTGTACAAAGTTGAGACACAACAGCGCTTCCTGCCACCCTGGCGGACAGTTCCCTTCGATATCACAATACCGACGTATCCGCCTAAAAAATTAATTATACAAAGCATTTATCTCCAACACACTGCCAAATTGAGAGCTCTTGAACACATACACACTCTACAGACTGATGATAATATCACACAGACCATCTACACTGATGGGTCTCTAAACACCGCCTGTGGGAGGGCTGGAAGTGCTATTGTTGTGACTCAACCTGACGGTAATATAATTGAGAAAGGAGTTAGAATTAACAACTGGGCATCCACTCTACAAACTGAATTAGTTGCCATACTCACAGCTATTAAATTCATTGAAACCACTGTCACTGACAGTCTCATCATCACTGACTCTCTATCCTCACTACTTGCCCTTGGTACCCTCGACTCAGGTTGTCACGCTCTTGTCTCTGAAGCCAGACACAAATATGCGTGCCTTGTTGACCGGGGTGTCAGGGTCAAACTGTTGTGGATCCCCTCTCACATAGGCCTCATAAAACATGACAGAGTTGATGCCCTCGCCAAACTCGCGTCTAACAAAGACACCGTTGAATACAATTTGGGTCTGTCAAAAAGAACCCTTAAAACTGTAATTAGGAAAGAACTTATTGATGAGTTTGACGCAAGTAGACAAGTGCAAACAGGCACTAGTCAATCCATAGTTTACCATGATGAGATGTATCAAGTGAAACACGTTTATGGAGCAAGTAACAAGATCACTAGATTACAAGATGTTGTAACAGCTAGATTAAGGTTAGGATATAAGTACCTTTGGCAGTATGTTCCTCAAGCAGATGTAAACAAAACTAAATGTAAAGTGTGTGGCCATACATATGGCCACACACTTGAACACTACGTCCTCGACTGTGTGAAGATAGAACCTTTTAGGGACAGGTCCAAGCACACTGTGTGTGAAATGGCACAACACTTCATCTCTAATGGCAAGATAGCCGACATATTAAGATTGTATCCACTTTTTTGCACTTAGTATCTATGTCAGTTCTCATGTACAGAACCAAATACGCAATGTGCTTGAATACCTCCCACGTAAATGTGAATAACAAAGTGTGAGGCCAGACATACTGCCTCACACGCCTGTTCTCACGCATTTGTGAATAAGTTACCCTTTATGTATAGAACTAAACAAATAATGTAAATGAAATACTGTGTAACTTTCAGTGCCATAATATCCTGACAACGGGGGTTAATTATTATGACCCTTTGTAAACCCTACTCTGTAATCCTTTTGCGCTACCGCTCACAGGATGAGTGTGGGGTGCACAATAAAGTAGCCGCTGCAAGCGGCAAAATCAAAATCAATGTGTTATCCACCACCACCAGTGTTAAGAACATAAGAACATAAGAAAATAAGGAGTCTGCAATAGGCCGGTTGGACTGTGCAGTGTGCATGGCAGCTTCTGTCGAGAGTTACTACCACTCTCTATCATCAATGAATCTATCTAGCCTCCTTTTTTAAACTTTCCAGAGTTCCAGCACTTACTACAAAGTTGGTAAGCTTGTTCCACTCGTCCACCACCCTATTTGTGAACCAGTTTCTTCCTATCTCCCTCCTAAACCTAAACTTATCCAACTTAAATCCGTTGCTCCGAGTCCTATCCTGCTCGGATATTATAAGAACTTTATCTATATCCCCTTTACTGATTCCTTTCACCCACTTAAATACTTGTATCCTATATCCCCGCGCTCTTCGTCTTTCTAGGGAATGCAAGTTAAGTTTCTTTAACCTATCCTGATATGGAAGGTTTCTAAGCCCCGGAATCATTTTCGACATTCTTCGCTGCACCGACTCTAGTGAATTGATATCCATTCTATAATAAGGGCACCAGAACTGAACCGCATAATCGAGGTGCGGCCTGACTAGCGCAAGATATAGTTGCAATAAGACCTCTGCACTCTTATTACTTACACTTCTAGATATAAAACCCAATACTCTGTTTGCCTTATTTCGAACACAAACGCACTGTTTTCTAGGCCGTAGGTCCGGGCTTACAAGTACTCCTAGGTCTCTTTCACAAGTCGACTTCTCTAGGATGATGTTGTTAAGGCTGTATACATTGTCAGTATTTATTCTTCCAATATTAAGTACGCTGCACTTGCTGGTGTTGAATTTCATTTGCCATTTTTCAGACCACCCCTGCAGTTTATTTAGATCCTCCTGTAATGCATTTGCATCCTGCCCTGAATTAATCTGCCGCCCTATTTTGGTGTCATCCGCTGCAGTATAAGATCATACAACTGGGGCTACCCGAAAATCTGACGCGCCTGCTGTGTAACTTCATTATGGATCGCAGAGCCAAAATCAAGATGCAAGAACATTTTGGAGAAGAATTCTCACTATCGAGCGGCGTGCCTCAGGGTTCTTGTCTCTCACCAACCCTTTACACACTCTACATGGCTGACCTACCACCCCCAATCGTCGGCAGCGAGTACGTCATGTATGCCGACGATGTAACACAGATCGTCACCTGCCCAGGAAGGTCCACAGCAAGGATGGCGCGACTCACTGCTCGGGCAATAGAGGAGATCTCGGAGTATGAAAATAAATGGAAAATAAAAACAAACAAAACGAAATTTGAGGTCACACCCATAGCCAAATTCAAGCTGGCCCCATTGATGATCGACGACGAAGAGATTGAGTACTCTAAACAAGGCAGGTTGCTCGGCCTCATCATTTCTCGGACGGGCATCATTCCCCACGTGAAGGACAGACTAAATAAAGCCAAGTTCGCCGCAGCCAAATTAAAACGTTTTAAATTGATGCCTGAGAAGATACAAGTTCACCTGTACAAGGCGCTGGTGAGGCCTGTGTTGGAGTACCCATCTATACCACTCGTCACACTCGGGAAGACTAGAGTACAACAACTACAGAGCTTCCAAAACAAGTGTCTGAGGTCAGCCAGTGGCCAAGGGCCACCCTACCAGAAGACAGTGGAAACCATCCACCTAAGAAAAAAAACAGAGGCCCTCAACTTCAGGGTCCATCGCCGAGGGAAGAAGGTTTGGGACAAGCTCCTGGACGACCCTCACAGCCCAGACCACCTACACGGGGAAGACATCAACGGAGGGAGACCCCACGCCTGGTGGCCCCGGAGTCTGCCCGCACTACAACAACCCAACCCGCGACCCATCTATGTCCGCCACAGTGATCCACCTTAGATTAAAACTTAGACGATATAAATTCACATTTAACAAGTCACAATCTAGTGAGTCCATAACGTAATACAGTATAAGATGTTAATAAACTTATAATTGTAAAATCAATCTAGTCATTGTCTACTAAAATAACCATTGTGCAACCTCATTCTAAATCCTAGGCTAGCTTAGTTAGCCAACAAACTCTGTAATATGTAAAACAAGGGGGGTCGTCCCCCTCTGTTTAACTCATTAAACTTCTTTTCCAACCTTTCCCCCCACGACTATATGTCATGACTTCTCCATCCCTCATGTCTGGCTGTGCCTTCAGCCCCAGCATGCCTTCCATCCTTTCCCCACCTTAACCTAAAAAAAAAAAAAGTTATCCACCATCACCACCACCAGTGTTATCCACCACCAGTGTTATCCACCTCCACCATCATCACCTGTGTTATCCACCATCACCAGTGTTATCCACCACCAGTGTTATCTACCACCACCACGTGTTATCCACCTGCACCACCACCACCCACTTCGTTATACTGAATGTTCATTTACTGAACAACGTAAAATGTTTTCAAGCTTTGAACTTATGAAATGGAGTGGGGAATGAGAGAGGGGGTGGAGAATGGGGGAGAGGGGTAGAGAATGGGGGAGAGGGGTAGAGAGTGGGGGAGAGAGTGGGGGAGATGGGTAGAGAGTGGGGGAGAGGGGTAAAGTGTGAGGGAGATGGGAGGAGAATGAGGAAGATGGGTGGAGAGTAAGGGAGAGAGGTGGGGAGTAGGGTTTCCTGTTCCGGGGGTTTCTTAGCCATCCCGAGATTCTGGGACAAACCAGGATATTTCCCGGGATCCCAGGATTTCCCGCATCAGGTGATATTTGTACTAACTAATGCTAAAGGCTAACCCTATACTTCATTAGTGTAGTATCTGTAGATTATTTGATGGGCAATTGATTTGATAAATTATATTACACTGAAGCAAAGTTTTCTTTATTAACTTGCATACTGGTGTAAAAATAGGTACATAATATGATTAAACAAGCAAAATTTTAATTAATCTCATTCCGTTTAAACTATAAAAGAAACTCAGACATTTGGAATGGCATTCAAAGAATTCTATATTTAATGCCATTTGGAAGACACATTCTACAAAAACCTAAAGCGAACACTTGAATGACCTGTGAAAAAAATAATAGCATAAAATCATTTGTGCACACAAGCCACACAGTCACGCACACATCAAAAGTTGTTCAGGTCAGAAGTGTACAGGAATGGTACGCGTCACTTCTGTCAGCCCCCCCCCCCTCTCTCTCTCTCTATCATGCGTTTTCGTATTTTACAAAGTGCAAATCAGAGATAAGGAATAACAATAAGAATCTCGGGATTTGAACCAAATTCCCGGGAAAAAAAACATAACCACTTACGCCCGGGATCCCGAGAAGGAAACCCTAGTGGAGAGAAAGGGAGAGAGGTGGAGAGTAAGGGAGAGAGGTGGAGAGTAAGGGAGAGAGGTGGAGAGTAAGGGAGAGAGGGGGAGAGAGAGAGAGAGAGAGGGGGAGAGGTGGAGAGTAAGGGAGAGAGGTGGAGAGTAAGGGAGAGAGGTGGAGAGTAAGGGAGAGAGGTGGAGAGTAAGGGAGAGAGGTGGAGAGAGAGAGAGAGAGGTGGAGAGTAAGGGAGAGAGAGGTGGAGAGTAAGGGAGAGAGAGGTGGAGAGTAAGGGAGAGAGGTGGAGAGTAAGGGAGAGAGGTGGAGAGTAAGGGAGAGAGAGAGGTGGAGAGTAAGGGAGAGAGAGAGGTGGAGAGTAAGGGAGAGAGGTGGAGAGTAAGGGAGAGAGGTGGAGAGTAAGGGAGAGAGGTGGAGAGTAAGGGAGAGAGGTGGAGAGAGAGAGAGAGAGGTGGAGAGAGAGAGAGAGAGAGAGGTGGAGAGAGAGAGAGAGAGGTGGAGAGAGAGAGAGAGAGAGGTGGAGAGAGAGAGAGAGAGGTGGAGAGTAAGGGAGAGAGGTGGAGAGTAAGGGAGAGAGGTGGAGAGAGAGAGAGAGAGAGAGAGAGAGGTGGAGAGTAAGGGAGAGAGGTGGAGAGTAAGGGAGAGAGGTGGAGAGTAAGGGAGAGAGAGAAAGAGAGAGAGAGAGAGAGAAAGAGAGAGAGAGTAAGGGAGAGAGGTGGAGAGTAAGGGAGAGAGGTGGAGAGCAAGGGGGAGAGAGAGAGAGAGAGAGAGAGAGAGAGAGAGAGAGAGAGAGAGAGAGAGAGAGAGAGAGAGAGGTGGAGAGTAAGGGAGAGAGGTGGAGAGTAAGGGAGAGAGGTGGAGAGTAAGGGAGAGCGGTGGAGAGTAAGGGAGAGAGAGAGAGAGAGAGAGAGAGAGGTGGAGAGTAAGAGAGAGAGGTGGAGAGTATGGGAGAGAGAGAGAGAGAGAGAGGTGGAGAGTAAGGGAGAGAGGTGGAGAGTAAGGGAGAGAGAGAGAGAGAGAGAGAGAGAGAGAGAGAGAGAGTAAGGGAGAGAGGTAGAGAGAGGTGGAGAGAGAGAGAGAGAGAGAGAGAGAGAGAGAGAGAGAGAGGTGGAGAGTAAGGGAGAGAGGTGGAGAGTAAGGGAGAGAGGTAGAGAGAGGTGGAGAGAGAGAGAGAGAGAGAGAGAGAGAGAGAGAGAGAGAGAGAGAGAGGTGGAGAGTAAAGGAAAGAGGTGGAGAGTAAGGGAGAGAGGTGGAGAGTAAGGGAGAGAGGTGGAGAGTAAGGGAGAGAGGTGGAGAGTAAGGGAGAGAGGTGGAGAGTAAGGGAGAGAGGTGGAGAGTAAGGGAGAGAGGTGGAGAGTAAGGGAGAGAGGTGGAGAGTAAGGGAGAGAGGTGGAGAGTAAGGGAGAGAGGTGGAGAGTAAGGGAGAGAGGCGGAGAGAGAGGGAAAGAAATGAGTGAATGAGAGGGAAGGCGAGTGAAAGAAAAAGTAAGAGGAGTGGGAGACACGAGCCCTTGAGAACCTGATTAAATGCTTTCTCACATCAGTTGGGATCAAATGTGTAGTGTTGACCCGGGAGAATACATCCTTTAATTAAGGTTTGTGTTAAATGAATATTACTTAAGTGCCCTGATCAACAACCTCCATCCCTGACCCGTATATAAAGTGAGATAGTTTGATGTGGCCTTATATCTTTGTCAAGTGGGTGATATAATGTTGAAGTCACTTGAACTAATGTAACCAAGTATTTCAGTCGATAAACAAGTTCTCTCTCTCTCTCTTTCTCTCTCTCTCTCTCTGTCCTGATTATGACTTACACTGAAGTCAACACAGTCACTCAGAGTTTGTTGACATCTCCAGGGGTAACGGAACAGATCACAGATGGATGAATACCATGAAATACTACCAAAGAGTTATATATTTATCTAGTGTATTTACAGGGGCTCGTCATATAAACATTCCACAAATAATTATCTTTGATATATTTGCTTTAATGTTTTAATTTGATTCCATAGTATGTTTACTATTGCGAGTTCCCTTCCGTCGAATATAAAAAAAATACAACTCTGCCACACTGCACTGACGAGCCCCTGTAAACGTTCTAGTGAAGGGGACTGGACATATATCTGTATGTGTATGATATGTTTGTGAGAGTTTGTATATGTATATGTGCTTCTGTTTATGTGTGCGCTTGTTTAAGTGCCCTTGTGTATGTGCGTGTTTGTGTATATGTGCTCCTGTGTATGTTAGGTATGTGTATGTGTCACTGTGTATGCGTGTGTTTGTGTAAAGTCTCACTGTGTATGTGTGGGTTTGTGTATAAGAACACGTACAGTACGTTTATGAAGGTAGTAGGTAGTAAGCAGCTGCCAAACAGGGAGGTACTACCACCTGGGAAGATATTGGAAGCATAATGTATTGTCTAATGGTAGACCCTGCTGCCATATGGCATCACGAAAATTGTGACCAAATCCCAGGTTGCTGATCTGACTTTCTGCTTCATTTAATACAACTGCAGGGTCTCAATTGTTTCTCATACTTAACACAACATACATATATTGTTTCTCACTATTTTTTTTCTTTATAGTTCTTAATTATTATCATTATTATCATCATAGTGTTATTATTGTTATCATTATTATTTTATTTAACTTTTTATTATAAATTTTATCTACGATGAATAATTATTACATTTTCGCCCGGGTGGACTAATCCCCGTAAAAAAATTAGACAGGTATGAGTGTACAAACAGTGGCAAGGTGTGATTATCAAGGTAGGTAAATAAGTTAATCCAAAATTATTGAAATGGTTACAGAGACCCATTAATAAGTACATTATTTGTGGATTTAAGAAATAGGGAGACAAAAAATAGTAAATAAATAAATAAATAAATGAAATACGTAAAAGAAAGATCTAATAGATGAAATAGGAAAACTGAATAGATGTAATAAGTAAACAAAATCGTATTAAGAAAGAGGATCAATGGGGAACAGAAGCGAACAAATAGAATCGAATAAAATCATCATCATAAACAAATGAAGGACGAGAATAAACGAAACGAAAAAGTATAATCGACAGAAGAAAATTAATTATGTAAGAGAATGAACAGAGCCAATACAACAAAACAAACACTATAGAAGAAATGAAACTTAATGAAAATAAAACCCCCAAAGAGAAGTAAATATAATATAACGGTATAATGATGATGATCATAATAATAATAATGATCATAACAATAATAATAATAATGATAATAATAATAATAATAATAATAATAATAATAATGATGACAATAATAATAATAATAATAATAATAATAATAATAATTGTAAAAAACAAAGAAGATCAATAGTGAAAAACAATATACTCGTATAAATGTTGTGTTGTGTGTAAATGAGGCAGAAAGTCAGATGAGCAACCTGGCACAATTTTCGGGATGCCATATGGCAGCAGGGTCTACCATTAGACAACACATTATGCTTCCAATATCTTCCCAGGCGGTAGTACCTCCCTACTACCGACTACTTCCAAATACAGATAAAATAGGTAGACAAACGACAGGAATAAATAGATACAACTTTGTAATGAAACATCATGTGTGTTCAGAAAATAATTGTTCTACCATTTTCATTTAAATGTATTAATCTAATAACACGGTTAATAATTTAATACAAAAATATTACGTAAAATAATTGTCCACCCAGAGTATCCTCTCTCTCTGTATATACAGTTTATACAGAGAGTAGGTCCCACATGCATGACTGTCCGTTAGGGACAGTGTGGATACAACACACTGTATATATACTAAGCCTTGGGTACACAAGGAGGCAGCATGGTCGGTACTGCACTCGACTGCATTCACTTCCCAAAGTTGTAAACTTAGGTACCCTATTCACAGCCGGGTGAACTGGGAGTGCACGGGGATCGAACCACTGACAGGAGGGGAGCACTGTATCCACTCGACCACCGCATTCCTATTATCCATTACTGTACTTTTATCACCTATCTCACTGTCCTGTGTGTGTGTGTAAAAGGCGAATTTCCACCTCAGCAGCTGAAGGAAGGGGCGCTCTGAAATGCCTCTGTCCCTTTACTGTTAACCTGTCGATTTGTTTAGCTTCTCATGTCCTCTCAATCAACAACAGTATTGTGCTCATTTGCTCTACCATAGAAAATCTTATTCTTTTATTCTTCCCCTCCGATACTCCATCGACGACGACGTTTAGCCCGTGGCAGGATAAATCTGAATACCTTCGTCAATCAGTCAGTAAGGGGCAGTGTAATCAGCTTTGTCATCTGGTCAATAATAATGGAAATGGGGAATTCTCCTCAGATTTGGGGAATATTGGATATCAATGGGGAAAGGGGAAATCCGGTCTGAATTTAGGGACATTTTGCTCTGAACTAGAATTGTTATCTAAATTACATATATTTTCTCACCCTATTCATAATTTTATTTTAAGATTGACTTATAAATAAATATCAGTATGGTACTTTTATCGTCATCATCCAAATTCTTACCGCCTGTTACAACATCTAGTCAACCAGTATAACACGAGTTTATTATCGACGGAAGCTCACCACAAGTGGTGGTAAATTACTAACACTTGAGTAAAAATTACTGATGTCTGAAAAATAATTAAAAGTAAAAAGCAGAGAGCACTCATCTTGATTACATAATTATTGCTTTTCAATATTTATTTGTTCTAAAATAACACAAATATAAAGAACTGGTAATCTAATAACACTTTCTGAATCCTATTAGTTAAAATAAATAATAAATGGAACATTAAGTATAGATCACATCTTAACGGTACAAGGAAACAAATGGAGCATTAGGTGAGTCACTCACAGAACTGTGGAGCATTAGGTGAGTCACTCACAGAACTGTGGAGCATTAGGCGAGTCACTCACAGAACTGAGACAACAACACAAACTGCACTGTCTTGAGCAGTGCTTATCTTAGCCCCATAACTGCCACCTTGAGTAGTGCTTATCTTAGCCCCATAACTGCCACCTTGTAGTTCAAGGTATTTTATTGTCTGTCAAGGTAATGGAATGCCATAACAATACTGGGTATCAAACATAAGGCTTAAAATAACTTTACGTGAACAATCACTGTTGAAGAAAAAAGCAATTAACTCCGTAAACTATTTTATATTACACAACTAACATTACTACTAAAAAATTTGCTGGAGTATAATTACATTAACAATCGATGTTCAAAGTTTTTGTCACTTATACGTGAACGACAGGACGTAAAAATTCGTCCTACACTAATAAACATTCGCTCGCATGCAGCACTTGAAGGAAAAGGTGTGTTTAGTTCAAGAAATATTGGCAAAAGTTGTGGCCCTGACTGGTTTACCTGCTTCCACTTTCTGTTGACCTTCCTCCCAAACATAAATGCCTCTCCCTCTGCTATCCCCACCGCAGGCAGTGTTGGTGAAAAATCCAATATTCTCGGAGTCTAATACATAATTTTTTTTTTACGGGTATTAGCCCCCTCCCGGGCACAGGTCACTGACCCACATCAGGGCCTGGGGGGCGAAAATATAATAATGATGATGATAATAATGATAATGATAATGGTAATGATGATAATAATAAAAAAATAATAATAATAATAATAATAATAATAATAATAATAATAATAATAATAAGTAGTTACAAAAATAAAAAAAATTAATCGAGTGAAAAACGATTTACAGTATGTATGATGTGTGTTAATAGTAAGAGAAACAATGAGACCCTGCAACTGTGTGTAAATGAGGCAGACAGATGAGCAACCTAGGACTTAGTCACAATTTTTGTGCCTCTGAAGATGTCTTGAATAAAGACGAAAGCTAAGGTGCTCCATTGTTTCCCTTTTCCCTGTGTGATTTTATCAAGATTTATCTTATCCACGTTTTCATTGTAGATCTAGATGATATACTGTGTATATATATATATATCAGTATATATACTTCATTTTTAGTCCATATAGCACGCGGACTTTGTACATATGATCAACGACCTCACCAGCCAGGAATCGAACCCTCGACCTACTGGGTGGGACTAGGGAACGCTACCGTGTCCTTGGGGGTTGGTCGGTAGCGTTCCCTAGTCCCACCCAGTAGGTCGAGGGTTCGATTCCTGGCTGGTGAGGTTGTTGATATATATATATATATATATATATATATATATATATATATATATATATATATATATATATATATATATTCAGAAATTTCAGTGTAATATCAAATGCTGCGCCATTGGCGATACTGAGTTGAAGGTCGTCTGAGGGAAGACGACGCTCCCGCATGTAGTGAAAAATTTCTGGAACTAGGCCTAAGCGATATTAAATGTAATTTACCGAATTAATATGGAGGCGAATTATGAGATGAAATATCAGTTAGTAAATTAAAAATAATTATAGATCGGTTCTCAGTCTAAAAATGTTACGTGTGTCCCAACGAAGCTATTAGTTATGCGGGAAAATAGGTCACGTAGGCCTAGGCTTGGCAATGCACGTGCCTGGCTGTTTCTCAGTCACGTGAAAGCGATAGGACAGACAGGACGTCCCTGCTCGTCCGTCCACAAAACGGTCACGTGGCCTAGTCACCTGTGTTGCGCTATAGCAGTATAACAAGTAAGTCTCATTCGATCTCAGACAAGGTTTAGATAGGGCAGTGGTAAAGTTAACAAGAGCTAACAGTGAGTTCATTTCAGGGTTTCAGTCAGAACCCACTTGACTGGGAGAGATTGACTGCCGTTTGAGACTGCCGTTGATGATTGATGATTAGCGATTGTCGCAGTTGGAACGATCAGTGCAGGCTGGTCACTGGTTAGCGCGGGTTAGCCAGAGATCTCCGAGGTGAAACCAGCTGTCTGGGTGCACAACTGACGATCGTCTGGGGTCGCCAGATCTCTTCTACCTCGGCTCACAATATCACATATCTTCAAGCAGTTAGAGACAACCTTTTACTACGAGAAGCTAAAGCTTCTCCCCACTGAATAAGGGCTAATTGGCTCACTCTCTCCCCGCCCATGGATGCACTGAGAGTACACTGAGGCTATCTGAGTAAATTAATGGTCACGCACTGAGACCAGGAGTCTAGGGGATACCTAGAGAAACATTTTATCTCCCTCATTATGGGTGTATGTTGAGTTGGGTGAAGCATGGTTCACGGGTATTGGTGGACCCAGTAACTTCTTATTAAGAGTGATAATATTTTGTGTGTAGTTAATATTTCTTAAATAATTTTGATAGCATTGTTTTTTTTTAATGTGTCACCAATTGATGCCAGAGAATGAGGGAACTTTTTCAGATGAGTTTTCCCCCTTATGTTGTAAGTGATACTGTGATTTAGTTCCTTTAATGCATTTAAAATTTCTTTATAATCTCAATCTCAGGTATAACTTTGTTCCCCAGAGTAGTGTTTGAGTTAGGTTAGCAGGTGTGCATTTGTTGGGGTAATATTATTGTATTGAGTGCCCTTTAGGCCTATTCATGGTGGATTTAATACTTTCTTATTTTATGTACCATTTTCTCAGTGCTTGATATAATTTTGTTGAGAGCCCTTAAGGCCTGTTTCATGTGTGCAAGCAACACTTCTTAATACTTTGAATTTATTGTTGTCTAATGAGGCATTGTCTGAGTTTCTGATAATTTCAATATCATGTATAACTTTTATTCCCCAGAGTAGTGTTTTAAGTTCAGGTTAAGAGGTGCGCATATGTTGGTGTACCATTATTTGATTGTGTCTGTAGTGTTGGAGGGAATATAAGTGTCTAAATTTTACAGTGTGTCTCATTCATCCCAATCACAGATGCTATCCTTCCACGGGTCACGGAGAATTCATTTTGCTAGGAAATTTAAGTGTTCTTGTGCTGGTTCGGTTTTTTTCTCAAAGGGGCGCTTCCACTGCAATTTCCATCTAATAATTAATAAACCCCAAGTCAAGTGAAAAATTAAAGTTCCAGTAATTCCGACCGGCTATATATATATATATATATATATATATATATATATATATATATATATATATATATATATATATATATATATATATATATATATATATATATATATATATATATATATATATATATATATATATGCTGATAACCACAAGGAAGGAAGAAAACACGACATTCCCAAGCGCTTTCGTGTAATTTACATCTTCAGGGGTGAGTACAGACTAAAGAGAAGTATAAAACAAGGTGTATATATACACAGAGGAGGGTGAGATCAAGTCCACAATGGTCAGGTATTAGGTAATGACCCTACTAATATCTTAAAAAAGCACCACAGCAGTCGGTAGTCAGGTCAGAGGGTAAGCTGACCCAACCTTCTCACCTGGTTACAAATCTTCTTAACTACGAAATTATTCAGTTTGTACATGACATTACTTAAATTCATGTTAACGGATTCGGTATGTTTAATGAGACTGGATTCTATGATGTTCCTACTGTCAATTGAATTTCAAGGTAATATTGAGGAGGCATTATCCCAGTCAATTATCTCATACTATCCCCGATAGTATGAGGTGTCTTGCCTAGAAGAAGGGTTGGTCGTGAATGGCTGTCCAGGGCAATTGCTATAAATTGCCAACTGGAAAAGCATTGTACAAACAATGGTTGGGCATTCATTGATAGCTGGCAACGACTACCTGTACAGTCGTGACGGAGTACACTGGTCTCGTGCAGGGGTAAAGACGTTGTCTGCATCCCTGGAGCGTGAAATTGTCACTCCAAAGGGGGGGGGGGGTTCGCCAGTAGAGAGAGGTCGGGGAAAGTGGGAGTAAAAAACAAGCAGGTCCTGGGAAGTAAAATTAGTTACTCAGGACAAGGGGTAAAACAGGACCAGGGAAGGGTAGGCTTAAATGTATACTATACAAACAGTAGGAGTGTTAGAAATAAAATAGACTTGCTGAGAGCGGTTGTATGTACCGAGAATGTAGACGTCATAGCAATCACCGAAACTTGGATGAATCTGTCGAGCAAATTTTTTTTATCAGAGTACCAAATAGAAGGGTACAACCTTTTTCACAAGGGGAGGGAAGGTAGGAAGGGGGGAGGGGTCGCACTCTTCGTCAAGGATACATTACAATGTTGTATTAATAATTCAATAAAGGGTGAAATAGGAACCGAGTCTCTATGGGTAGAAATCACGGAAGGAAGAGAAAAATTAATTATGGGAGTGATTTACAGGCCCCAAAGTCTTGGGAAAGAAGCAGCTCAGCCCATATGGCAGGAAATGAGTAGGGCAGCAAAATATAACAACCTGTGCATTATGGGGGATTTCAACTTCAGAAATATTGACTGGGACAACATTGTAGGCGACTATGAATCTGAAGGCTTCCTAGACGCAGTACAGGACAATTTTTTGAAACAACTAATTACAGAACCTGCTAGAGGTGACAATATATTAGACCTAGTAGTAACAAATAAAGAAAATATTATCAGAGATATCACAGTAGGGGAAGAACTAGGTAACAGTGATCACAGAGAAATCAGGTTCACCCTAAATTGGGAAACAAAAAACAATGACAATATGGTCAGAGTCCCAAACTATCGGTTGGCGGATTATCAGGGATTAAGAAGGTATCTAGGTGAGTCACCTGGGAAAAGTCACGGCAGTCCCCAGTAGGAAGGGTTGAGGTCATAGATGACACAACAATTGATCATGACTATAATATATTCACGAGTATACTACATAAAGCACAAGAACAAAATATACCATACAGAAAAATTAGGTCAAATAAGAATGAGCCAAGGTGGATGACCAGAAAACTTAAACATGACATAGGAATAAAGAAAGGAATTTATAAGAAATTAAAGGGAGGGGAGGAGCAGCTCAGAAATAGGTATAATGAACTATCTAGGAATGTTAAGAAAAATGTAAGGAAAGCAAAGAGAGACTATGAAGTCAAAATAGCAAGAGAATCCAAGGCGAATCCCAAGGGATTTTTCCAGGTATATAGAACAAAAGTCAAGGACAAAGTTGGGCCTTTAAAGTCAGGGATGGGAGAAGTGATAAATGGCAGTGAAGAAATAAGCAAAGCATTGAACAACTACTTCTTATCAGTTTTCACAGAAGAAATCCACGAGGAAATTCCAGAGGTGGAACTGATATTTTGGGGAAAGGAAGAAGAGAAATTAAAGAATATCACTATCAGAAGAGAGGATGTTCTTAAGATAAATAAACTAAAGAAGACAAAATTCCCAGGGCCGGATGAAATTTTCCCTCGAGTTCTTGAAAGAGTGTAGGGAACAGATTAGCGGACCCCTTGTAAAATTATTTACAAAATCATTAGACACAGGAGTTGTGCCAGACTTGTGGAAACAGGCAAATGTAGTACCCATATACAAAAAGGGAGACAGAGCATCAGCGTCAAATTACCGGCCGATCAGTTTGACGTCAGTAGTGGGGAAATTTCTTGAATCAATTATAGCAGATAGCATCCGATCGCATCTAGAGAAAAACAAATTAATCTACGGCTCTCAACATGGGTTTACAAAGGGAAAATCTTGTCGAACAAATCTGCTGACGTTTTTTAGGAAAGTCTTCGAGGTAGTAGATAATGACGAAAATTACGATGGTATTTACTTAGAATTTAGCAAAGCATTTGACAGAGTACCGCATGAGAGGCTTCTGAGAAAAATTAAGGCTCATGGTATCGAGAAGAAAGTTTTAAATTGGATAAAATCATGGCTCACCGATAGAACGCAGAGGGTCAATGTAGATGGTGTTAAATCTGAGTGGGGCCGTGTAACCAGTGGGGTTCCCCAGGTGTCAGTACTAGGCCCACTCTTGTTCATAATCTACATAAACGATCTAGATACTGGGATCAGCAGTGACATAAGCAAGTTTGCGGATGATACCAAAATAGGGCAGCAGATTAATTCAGGGCAGGATGCAAATGCATTACAGGGGGATCTAAATATACTGCAGGGGTAGTCTGAAAAATGGCAAATGAAATTCAACACCAGCAAGTGCAGCGTACTTGATATTGGAAGAACAAATACTGATAATGTATACAGCCTTAACAACATCAACCTAGAGAAGTCGACTTGTGAAAGAGACCTAGGGGTACTTGTAAGCCCGGACCTACGGCCTAGAAAACAGTGCGTTAATGTTCGAAATAAGGCAAGCAGAGTATTGGGTTCTATATCTAGAAGTGTAAGTAATAAGAGTGCAGAGGTCTTATTGCAACTATATCTTGCGCTAGTCAGGCCGCATCTCGATTATGCGGTTCAGTTCTGGTGCCCTTATTATAGAATGGATATCAATTCACTAGAGTCGGTGCAGCGAAGAATGACGAAAATGATTCTGGAACTTAGAAACCTTCCATATCAGGATAGGTTAAAGAAACTTAACTTGCATTCCCTTGAAAGACGAAGAGTGCGGGGAGATATGATAGAAGTATTTAAGTGGGTGAAAGGAATCAGTAAAGGGGATATAGATAATGTTCTTATAATATCCGAGCAGGATAGGACTCGGAGCAACGGATTTAAGTTGGGTAAGTTTAGGTTTAGGAGGGAGATAGGAAGGAACTGGTTCACAAATAGGGTGGTAGACGAGTGGAACAAGCTTAGCAACTTTGTAGTAAGTGCTGGAACGCTGTAAAGTTTCAAAAGGAGGCTAGATAGATTCATGGATGATAGAGAGTGGTAGTAACTCTCGACAGGAGCTGCCATTCACAGGCTAACCGGCCTATTGCAGACTTCTTTTTTTCTTATGTTCTTATGTTCTAATGCAATACTTATTATCTCTCAAATGAACAAACAGAGCATTGAATTCCTGGCGTGTCCTAACACTATATTTATGTTGTTTAAGTCTAGTTACAAGATCTTTTCCTGTCTGGCCTAAGCAAAATATGTTACATTCCTTGCAAGGAACCTTATAAATGCAGCCACTTGTGTTGTTGGGGGAGTTTTTGATTAACATTTGTTTAACTTTTTGTGAAATGGTAATACTAAGAGATTCTTATGGTCATGGGTGGGCTTGGGATCGGTTCTATAGAAAAGTTTCTAAGTAATGTTAAGGCATTTGTCTATGAAAGAGCTAGGGTACTTAAGGTTCAAGCCAATATTATAGATATATATATATATTCCTCATCAATGAATTCCGGGCTGCAAATTCTCAAAGCACGTAAGAACATTGATGAAAATACTGACTGTTTGGCTCTATTATGGTGAACATTATTATTCTGCCCAGATTTCAGAAGGGTAATCTTTGATAGTTTAAAGAGGCAGCTGAGAGAGGGGGTGTTGCGTTTGGGCGTGAACCTGACAACGAGATCTGAGATTGTCGAGTTCCAATACAATTTAAATAATGAGTTACTTAATGCACAAAGGCAGAACATACCATACAAAAAGCTCAGATCAGACAACAATGACCCTAAATGGATATATAATTATTTAAAGAATATTATTGGCCAAAGGAAGGCTATACGTAGAAGGATAAACCGTGGAGAAATTTACCTCCGGGAGTATTATAAGGTATTGGCCGGTCGGGTTAAGACCGACATAAGAAAAGCAAAGAGGAATAATGAACTGAAGATAGCAAGGGAGGCGAAGACAAACCCCAAAGGATTCTACCAAATGTATCCAACTAAAACATGAGATAAGATTGGACCAATACGTTCAGATACCGGCGAGCTAACTGATAACGACTGAGAAATGAGCAATAATCTGAATAAATATTTTTCAACAGTTTTCACCACCAAATCTATTCAGAGATAGTGAAGAAAACAAATTAAGCGAGATAGTCGTGACTAGTAACGATGTTAATAAGCAAATAGACAAACTGAAGCCTAATAAGTCACCTGGTCCCGCTGAGATATTTGCCAGAGTATTAAAGGAATGTAAGGAAGAGCTTAGCATGCCCTTAGCAAAGTTGTTTAACATGTCATTAAAAACAGGTGTAGTACCAGAATCCTGGAGGATAGAGAATGTAATACCGATTTTCAAGAAGGGGGATAGATCACTATACTCTAACTACCGTCCAATCAGTCTAACATCAATAGTAGGCAAATTACTAGAATCAATCATTTCAAACTCTATTTGAAACCACCTGGAGAAGCACAAGTTGATCAATGATTCCCAATATGGCTTCACAAGCGGGCGTTCATGTCTAACTAATCTATTAACATTCTTTTCATCAGTTTTCGAATCGGTGGACGAGGGGCACAATTATGATGTGGTATATCTTGACTTTAGCAAAGCCTTCGTCAGAGTCCCCCACGAAGGACTAATTAGAAAGGTAGAAACGCATGGCATCATAGGTAATATCCTTAAACGGATTAGGTCGTGGTTACAGGAAAGGAAACAGCGAGTGAGCATAAACGGCACTAAATCGCATTGGAGCAACGTCACCAGTGGAGTTCACCAAGGCTCAGTACTTGGACCATTATTATTTATTATATACATAAACGACATAGATATCGGCATAGACGGCAACATAAGTAAATTTGCTGATGACACTAAAATAGGACGTGTAATTAAATCTGACGAGGACTCTGCAAAACTAAAGGAAGATCTAAACAAATTTTTCGAATGGTCGGAAAAATGGCAGATGAAATTCAATGTGGACAAATTTAAGTACTCAGTATAGGAGATGTAAACAGGAAAACCAGTTATCAGATGAACAACGATGCCATTGTGGAATCCGACTGCGAGAGAGATTTAGGAGTAATGATAAGTAGGAATCTTAAGCCAAGTAAACAATGTGTTTTTGCTCGTAACAAGGCTAATAAAGTACTTGGGTTCAAACAAAGGAGTGTTACAAGACTAGCGAGGTCATCTTAAAATTATATCTAGCGCTTGTGAGACCTCACCTGGATTACGCAGTTCAGTTCTGGTCACGGTATTACAGAATGGATATAGAATCCTTGGAAAGAATCCAGAGGAGAATGACAAGACTAATCCTGGGCATTAGGAACCTTGAGTACAGAAACAGGTTAAAGCATCTTAATTTGCACTCTCTCGAGAGACATAGAGTGAGGGGCGACATGATAGAGGTGTATAAATGGAAGTCAGGGTTAAATAAAGGGGTCATAAACAAAGGTACTCAAACTATCCAACCAGGAGCGAACTCGCAACAATGGTTTTAAATTTGACAAATTTAGATTTCGGCGTGAAATAGGTAAACACTGGTTTGGAAACAGTAGTGGATGAATGGAACAAGTTACCAAATATCATCATTAACTCGAATACGCTGGATAGCTTCAAACACAGTTTGGATGCTTATATGAGCAATAGGGGTTGGGTATAAACGGGACTGCCCAGTATGGGACAATAGGCCCGCTGCAGTTTCCTCCATTCTTATGTTCCTATGGGCATTGTTAAATTTTCTACGATTGATGATGTCTCTATGTGAAGACTGATAATCCTAGTAATATGATAATTATCTAACAGAACAAAAGACAATTGTTTTAAAGTTGTGGCCGGATAATGATAGTGGCTCAAGAGAATACTGTAATTTAGTGAAAGTTCCTATAACTTAAATTATATTAAAATATAAAAGTAAGGAAACTTATGTTAATTGTATTTCTGGACATTGTTGTGACCACTTTTAACGTCAAAAAACTTTGTCTTATTATTATTATTATTAATATTATCAATTTTATTATCATCATCCTCGTCTTAGTTTAAATTTTTCCACGAGCCTCTTCACCAAATTCTCCTAATATTTGGATGATAAACGAGCAGTGTGGTAACATAACATGTGAGGCTCATGGTAACATTAACATATCCTCAAACTGGTGTTCGAGGGTCTCTTAAGATCAAGTTACTAATAATTAACACAAGAGGAAGAAATAATTTAGTATAAATGTTTTGAGCTTAGAATTACTTTATAATATATATGATTATATATACCAGGGGTAGCCAGACTTGCTTAACCCAAGAGCCGTATACGATAATCTTCATATGTTCGAGAGCCGCGAGACAGGAGGAAACTTTATTCACGTTTTTATTGTTATACACATTTTACTATACAAATGATATGCAAATATTACTAAGAAATACACACATGCAGTATTATATACAAATGTATGTAGATTTTTATACTTAAATTGAATTAGTTTCTTTTACCTTTTTCTTTTATCCTCTTCACCACTGATCGGCTTGTTAGCCACTTGGGCGATAGGTCACGTCTGTTACGCACTGTTGGCAGGTACTGGGCATGCACCGGCTCCTGAATGTACCTGAACCTGCTCCAGTGTTGGTCAAGCCTTGTTTTGAAAGAGCTCACACTCGGTGTCGTCACAACACTTTCTGGTAGATTGTTCCAAGAGTTCACAACTCTCACTCCGTAAAAGTTTGCCCTCACAGTTTTCTGGACTTGCGGCTTCTTCAATCTTGAGCTGTGACCCCTTGTGGGGCGAGCGTCCGCCAGCTCCAAGTAAGGATACTCGACTGAGCAGTGCCCCTTGAGATGCTTATACACCTCAATTCGGTCGCCCCTTGACCGTCTGCAGTATAAGCTAGGCAAGTTAAGGCAATAATTGGAACGCTCACATACTGTATACAGTAGGGTGTGTCAATTTTGTCAGCATGTTAAAAATCAAATTTGGTAGTCAAAATATTGTGCCTCTTTATGTCTAAACTTGAGATTAGCAAACAAAAATGAATTGAAATAACCCTCACCTACATCAATTATACCTTAAAGTTTCAAATGTCAGTATTTCAACAAATTAATGAGACTTGATTAGAATTATTCACTTGATATTAACTAATCTCATGTAAGCATATGGATTATGGAGTATTTTATGGTTCTATAGCTTGTGTACAATATGCATGTCAGAACATGAACATGAACAGGCTCTCCGTGTGGGACAGTTTAATTCTTGTTTTGACTTGTACCAAGCGTGAGGATAAGGCGCCCGGCTCACTCTCCTTCTAGATATCATAGACGGTGGTTTGTTCTCATTGCACTTGCACCTACTCTACCAGACGAATTCTACATTTTAATTATTGTAAGTAGGGCATATTGATTGTCGCAGTTACTTATATCATTGTATAAAACATTATGTTCTAAGAAATTATTATGTTATTTCTGTTACAGCATTTTTGATAAACAAATTGATATTTTTTGAAACAACAATTGAATTATGAAACATTGAAATATTTTTCTATTTGTCAGATAGTGTGAAGATGTCAAAATTGAAGACAAGAAGTCAGTTGTCAACCCACTTGAGCCTGCTAGTTGGTAAAGGGAAGGAGCTTCCTGTATCAGAACTTCCAACAGTGAGAGACATGCTAAGATTAGGGTTACTCCGAGAAAAAAATGCAAAGGACAGAAGGAACTATACAGATAAAGAACTCATAAATGACATGATAGTCCCTCTTCTGCATCAATGGACAAAAGCTAATGCACTATTCAAACCACCTGTGATTAATCAGTGTCGAACTATTGAGCTAAAACTAACGAAATTATGGCACAAAGCAGTTGAAACATCACTTGGTAAAGGAAACTTGGCCAGGAAAAATGAATTTCTGCACACACTTGATACTCTGTTTGACATTTTGACCTGCAAGTGCTCCATACAATTATGTTCTGAATCCAACTGTTCTCACTCAGGTAAGAGAGAAAATAATTCCCACATTGATTGTGGTTGTCCTCATGAAAAGAAGATCCCTGTTTTAGAGCTTGAATTTATAAAGGCACAGAGGACAAAGGCAGAAGGCCAAGGAAGTATGCAAATGGGTTCAATAGATTATTCAGAAACAAAGAAGCAGATTGCTAATGCCAAGAAGAGAGAACAAATCCGAGAGAGGGAACAAAAGAAGAAAATGAAGAGTGAAAAAGCCATCCAAAGAGAGGAAGAGCTGTGTCAAGATGTTTATCACTTCTTTGATAGTTCTTCTGATGAACAGGAAGCAACATCAGATGATAGTTCCAAAGAGCCATCTGAACCTTTACCAAAGAAAATGAAATACAACACAAGAAATATTTCAAACATTGCTTTAGCTAGTATTCGCCACCATGCTGGACTTCATGAGGCTGCAGAAATTGCAACTGCCGCTTGGATAGATGCAGGCCTCATCAACCGAGAGGATGTATCTTTGGTGATAGATCATAATAAAATTAGAAGAGCACAAGAAAAAATAATGAAGGAAATATCTGATCAGCATGAAAAAGATTTAAGCGAGGGAGGGCTCTCCTGTCTTTTGTTTGATGGAAGAATTGATGACACAAAAGTTTTGCTAGAAGTAGAGGGAGTGAACAGAAAGTTTCCAGGTCTCATCAAAGAAGAACACTACTCTGTCTGTTCTGAGCCTGGTGGTCGGTTTTTGTTTCACTTTGCTCCCGAAACTGAAGTAGAAGGGAAGAAACATGCAGAGGTCATTGCTGATCATATTTTATGTTGGGTTCAGGAGAGAGGACTTGGCAGTTCACTGCAGGCTGTTGGTGGAGATTCAACTGCAGTGAACACCGGATGGCAGGGGGGTGTAATGACGCATTTAGAGAAAAAACTAGGAAGAAGACTTGTTTGGATTGTATGTGATTTACATACAGGCGAGCTACCTCTTCGTCATCTCATCCAGGAACTTGATGGTCCTACAAAGAGCAACAACAAGTGGTCAGGTCCCCTTGGCATCATGCTGGATGAAGCAACGCAACTAGAAATAAATACAACCTTTCCAAAGGTCGAAGTTGGCCCTCCCCTTCCGGCGTTGTCTGAAGGAGTCATCAAAGATCTCAGCACAGATCAATCCTATGCTTATCGTATTGCCCAAGCAATAAGATCAGGAGAAGTGCCTCAGTCATTGGCTCTCTTGGAGATTGGACCTGTCAGTCACAGCCGTTGGTTAACTACAGCTCTTCGTTTCTGCAGGATTTGGATTTCCAAACACGAATTGAAGGGCAAAGTGCTGAAGAATTTGAGGTTAATTGTTGAATTTATTATTGGAGTTTATCTTCCCCAGTGGTTTAGTGTGAAACTTAATCCTATGTGGGTGGATGGGCCCAATCACCTTTTGTTTCAATTGCAGCTAGTAAGAACACAGAGGAAGGTAGTGAGGGACATCGTGTTACCTGTGGCAAGAAGGTCCGCTTGGTATGCTCGATCAGAAGCAGTTTTGCAAGCAATGCTTTGCAGTCAATGTACCAATCTCCGGACCGAGGCTGTAGAAGTCATTCTAAAGATTAGAGGAACGCTAATAGATGACGACCAGTTGGGAGACTGTTCGTTTCATTCAAGAAAAGTTCCCCCAATAAACGTCAATGCCACCAAATTGTCAGAATTGGTTGACTTGAGTTTGGAAGTCTTAGAGCCACCATTGACAACAAGTATAACTAGCCAAGAATTGAGAAACCTTAAAGAGACTCCAATGCAGGTGCCGAAGTGGCCTTCCCACACTCAAAGTGTGGAGAGATGTGTGAAAATGGTCACAGAAGCAGCGGGCCATGTTTACAGCCACGAGAGGCGAGAAGGTTACATCAAAGCACAAATAGCAAGCAGACTACTGATGACAAGAAACCAAAGCAAAGAGAGTATGAAGGCATTGGTTACTTTCAAATAGACTACGGATAATAAAATATAATAATTTGAAACTTGAAACAGTAACATGTGTGCAAACGCTGGTTACGTTATAAATTCACAAATATGTACATTTAAAAATCCATTTGATGTAGGTAGGACTTATTATAAAAAAAAATTTATGCCAGAATATTGTTTTGCATGCTTAAAGACTACAATAAATTGCTACCAAATTACTCGATTTTCAATTTAGCCAGTTCACCCCCTAAATTGACACACCCTAGTATACAGTATACCAAATGTTATCAAAATCTTGAATGTCTTGGAAAACATTTGGTCAAAACTTGGGAGGAAAATATGCAAAAGAAAAACAAGTAAACCAATAAAAAAAATATATAATCAGATACTTTACCACCTCACAAAGGTATAATATTGTCAGAACATTATTTATCACGTAGAGAGATATTGCTACAATTATCAGGCTATTTACTACTAATAGAGGTCTCCAACTTGGCTACGAGTCTTTGAAAATCCGGCTGATATGTTGTCAAAGCTGCACGAATTAGCTCCGTCAGGTGTTGATTTGTGAGGATTGCACGATGTTTTGACTACACAACTTCATACAGAGTACAGGGATTCACAGCAGTATATTGTCCTGAAAATTTTAAGGAGTCGCACACTAGTTTTCTTGAATTCAGGATATTTTGTTTCTGGAATTTGCTTCCAGAACTTGACTGTAGACCGAGACTTCTGGATCATCTTTAGACCCAGGTCCTCCTGAAATGCCATTAGTTCCATTTCCACAGCAGATGATTAGAGGTTCGAGAATCGGAAAACCATTATTGATTACATCAAATTCAATAGTTGATAGAGAAAGCGGGATCCTAGTGCTGTCACTAGGTACCCCTGTACAATAACACCAGAAGCATCTGGCAAGTGTCATAAGTTTGATTACATCAACCATGAATGGATTTATAAGAAAGGCGAAGCAGGATTTTAGCTTCTGCAGTCATCAAATCTGACTTGGAATTAATCAAGCAGCCTTGTAATTTATCTTTGTATTCTTCCAGTTTGTGGTCTTTTATTTCATTATCAGGGAATGCATTTACTATCCTTTCGAGATGGGGGAAGTGGCTGAAGTTTCTTGACAGTATGTCTCTTTGAAAAGCTCTTATTTTATTCTGGAAGCTGAAATTGTTTGAGTAAGATCAGAAACAATCTTATCCTTCCCCTGGAGTGCCAAGTTGAGAGTTCGTAGATGTTTCATTATATCAGTAAGGAGCATCAGATCTTGCATCCATTCATATTTTCCCAGTTGAGGATAGGATCTTTTCTCTTCTGGTTGACAGCCACCTCACAATGGAGTAGAAAGAGACATCGTTGGGCTTGTCTTCAAGTTCAAACTCTTCAGTTTATAAATATAAAGCTCAAACATTTTTCTTATTTACCGGTACCTTTTATATTAATTATGACGCAAAAAGGAGGCAAGCCAATATATTTTCGCGAGCCACACATCGAGTGTCAAAGAGCCGCCGCGAGCCGTGGTTTGGCCAACCCTGATATATATATCAACATGTCGGTGTCTGGATTAAAATGGTAATGCTGTGTGTAATGAATAAATAATAATAATCCTAAACGCCATATTTAGATTAATGAAATTATCATAATATATTGGTGTCAAGGTAATTTTAATCATATTGCTCTTTTATATATACTATATATAGCCTTTGGGGGGTTGTAATTCCAAGTTAATAAATTATTTTATTACAAGGGTAATTTTACAGAAATAATAATAATAATGAGTAAGCCATACCCATGTCGTCATATACAAGGTACAATACAACAGATATGCATTTGTGAAACTACGATGATTTATTGGCAGTCTTCTTATTCTTTTTTTTTTTTTTGCTTTTTTTCGCGCCCCAGTCCCCGTTGTGGGTCGATAACGTGTGCCCCGGCGAGTTATTCTCAGTAAAAAACAAAAACAAAACAATATAACAATGGCATGAGTGCGGATTTCCCGCCAAGCGTGAGCCAATCACAGTGACCTGTGAGTGTGAATGCCTTAGACCTAAACCAATAAGAGAACCTGTGAGACGTGACGTCCTGAAGATGTGGCGCCTTTCTGGGCAAAACCTGTGTTTGAAAAAGACAGTCCAGTTTTGGAGAGAGTAAAATGTGGGCGTGTGGGTGTCATCTCCCCACATGGCGTTATATAATTGCATGAGAGTCCCGTTCAGGTTTATCCGTTTTCACGAAATGTACTGTGACTCATGTGACCTCTGGTTAACTAGCTAGGAAGACAGGCTTATTATTTTGAAGTGTAATTGTCTATGTTGTTCAATAAACAAAGAACCGTTAAGTATTGTTGTAAATTCCCCCTTTGATGTTGAGCAAACATTGTCACACATGTCTTTGGTATTATGCAGTGATACCGTGACCCATTAGAAATAACATAACCTACCACCTAGTATCCCTGTTCCCAATAAACACCGGTTAAACCATTATTCCCCAGTTATTCTCCCTCCCTCTCTCTCCCCTCATATAAGATTACCTCTGGTGTGAGGGCTAGCCTATCCACAAGCCTGCAGCCTCCCCACATTCCCTGAGTAACTTTCTACCCCTTAACCTCCCCCCATCTCACGAGTATAAAAGTATACAGAGAATCAAATACAGAAGAAAAGAGAATTAAAGAATAAAGACAAAGTATAAGTAAGTAAATAAAAGAAAAGGTAAATACAAAAGTTATTATTGTTACGAGTCACAACCATATCAATCTTAGTTCAAGAGTGTGGAGCAAAAATTACAGTTTACAATTGACACAAATTATCAGCCGACCAATACTTACGAGTGTGATACCAAAAGACAAATTGGCATAAGTTTTCCCCGAGTACAACATGAATACAAAGGGGCCTCACTTTCCTCCACTCAATGCACTGATGGTACTGGACTGTTCAGATGGTCACTGTAAATTCAGAAAGATTCGTTCGTCATATTTTTCTTAACTCGATGTGGAATTATTTTATTAGTGTTATTTAAAATATACAGTATGTTGGATTTCTTAAATGATGTTTGTATAACTCTTGTAACTCCCGATTCAAAGTCGTGTTGGAAGCAGGTGATGGGACTCGTGTACAACTTTGGGCAATAAAGTGTCAAAAAAGTCCCTGGATCATTTAGGGTCATATAAGGAGTTCAAAATCAGCATGGTACTGTTTTTAGTGTGTGTGTGTGTGTTAAACAAGGTGGTGTAATGCGTCTAGTGTGGCAGGATTATGCGAGAGTTAAAGTGCAAGCACTGAGTGTTTTCTCTTTCTTTCAGCTACCGCCGCTGGCTAGCCCTCTGGTGAATAGGGAAGCAACTTGCATAAGTCCTCCCCTGCCAGTACATAGCCTCTTCACCATCAAGACTCCTGCTGTGCCTGCTTGTGGCAAAACACGGTAACTGGGTGCCTCGATGGCCCAGGCTAGACCAATAGGGGATCTCAGAACAGCAGTGGGCCCAAGACGCAGTGGTTCCCAACCTTTTTTGGTTGCGACCCTAAATTTCCAACAATACGGTGTCGTGACCCTCAGGCATATAATATATTACATAGCTTAAATGTTAAGCAAAAATTTGTTTGACTATGATAAGTACTATATTTTTTAAATTGTCAAAAGGCCCCTGGTGACCCGACTGAGGACACCCCGCGACCCTGATAAGGGTCGCGACCTAGGTAGACGGTGCATAGGTCCACTGGCATGTGGACATGGCCTGGCGATTACCAACCACTGCCCCACTGCCTTGTGGATTAACCTTTGTAGGTATAAGGTTACGGGAGTAAACTCTGAACGAAATATCAGCAGTGGGAAAAATCTGTGGTGGAGCCGAGCATTAGGCAGACATGCTTACAGAGCTCCAGTAAACCTCAACAGCAGAATAGGCGAAAGAGGTGACCAACATGGGAACCCAGCGACTACACCGGTGGATGAAGGCAATGCAATATGAACAGTCTACTATGGCGAAGCCCAACAAATTGGGCTATCGGCAGTTCATTGCAACTCTCTTTCCTCAGTTGCTGCAGCTACCTGCACCACTGGATCAAGAAAAGGGAGAGCCAAGATGCGTGGTTGCATTCTACTCACTTGCCTCGCCACAAAAACCAACTCACGTGCAGCCATCATCCACCTCACCATACTTTTCATCAAAACCAGTAAACCCCAAATACTGCTATGGCGACAGACGAGTGGCGACAGGGACAGGCAGAGATGACTGCCGGGAATCTCTAGTCACATCTCTGCACATGGGCAGCATAGATAAGATGGTCATTTATGTACTGGGATCTAGGCAGCAGTGTAATCCGGTCAAGTCTGTGGGACTGAGCAGCCCTTTCCAGGAGCTATTCTGCTCACCCCACACTGGGGAGGGGGCTAGAAAAGGTGCCTTATACATAGCCTGCTATACATATATATATATATAAAAAAAAAAAAAAAAAAAAAAAAAAAAAAAAAAAAAAAGACTGGGCAACTGCACCCTGTAAGGTCATCTTATGTGGTCGAAAACTTAATCACAGATCAAAGCAAAAACAAATTATGTAACCTGTTATCGTCTCTGCATGGAATTTCAGGACCCTTCTGGATATTGGCACAAATGAGCTTTTCGAAACAAGAACCGATATTGTGGTAAAAGAGGTGCCTAGGTATAACATCGACATAGCAGCCATTAGTGAGTCCCGGCTCCCAGAGAGGGTCGACTCACAGAACGGGGACTCCGGTATACCTTCTTTTGGATGGGTATGCCTGCTATGAAGAGAAACAGCACTTATGGAGTTGGCTTTGTCACTCACCAATCAATCCTACTTAGGGTAACTGAAATGTCTATTGGGGTCAATTAGAGCCACATGACGCTCTAAGTCCCACTGAATTGCTCACGCCATGCCTTCTTCATCAGTGCATACGCCCCAACACTGGATGCAAAGGATAACATCAAGGAATCCTTCTACACAGACCTTGACAGAGCTCACCTCTGTCTCCAGAGAACATAAGGGTATGCTCCTTGGTGACTTCAATGCCGGAGGTGGTGGAGATGCTGATTTCTGGCAGGGAACCATATGGTGAAACGGAGTGGGCAAGTGTAACCCAACAGCCTACTCGTCCTCAGTTAGTATTTTGACCACAACTTCTATCACCAACACCTTGTTTAGGCAGTCCGACAAGTTCAAGAGTTCTTGGCAACATCCACGATCCAAACATTGACATCTCATTGACTACATCATAGCCAGAGAGAGAGAGATCGCCGAGATGTCCTTATCACCTGAACCATGCGTGACTCGGACTACTGTCATACATATCATCGGCCAAACTTCCCCTTTACGTCATCTCAAAACACTGAAGGCAACAAGCCTCCAGAAGAGGCTTTAACACCAAACGATTGGAGGTTCAAGCAGTATCACATGCTTTCAGAGAGCAGCTCGATAATGGGCTGATAAGCAACCCAACAACAAACAACCTAAATCCGAGTGCCTATTGGTAAATGTGCTGCTTTCACTGACTGGCAGAATAACCAAACCTTAGTCTCGGACCAAAGCTGATACCTTCCAGGAGAAGAAAGCGGCGGCCTAGTACGAACTTAGCAATCTAAAGAACGAATGGTGAAAAAATAAAGCGTTTGAAACACAAAACATTGCGAATCAACAAACGAGGCGTGAATTTTTCAATTCCACTAAAACAATGTATGGCCCAATTACTCATGGCACGGCCCCCTTCCGATCATCCTACAATAACTAACTAAAGACGAAGAATGCATCCATCAGCGATGGAAAGACCACTACCACTCACTGCTCAACCGAAACACCGATGTGGATGACTTGATTACCCAGTAGGTCCCTTAGCACCCAGAGCTGACCCCCCTCTCCACCCCAGGATAAAGTATCTACTGCCATCAAGCAGATGAAAAATAACAAAGCCACAGGACTTAATGGAATCTCAGCTGAGGTTTGTAAAGCAGGAGGACCGCAGCTTACCAGCCATCTGTCCTGGAGAATATATGGGAGAAGGAGGAAATCTCCCAAGATCTTAAAAGAAGCCTCCATCACCAATATTGATGACAACAAGGGAGACCGGTCAGAACTGTGGCAAGTACCGTGGGATCTTGCTGTTGTCCATAGCTGAAATATTATCTCCCCAAATCTTTTAAACAGACTTCTTCCTGAGGCGGAAACCTTCTTCCCAGAATTTCAATGTGGCTTTAGACCATCATGTGGCACCACTGACATGATCATTGCAGCGATCACCATCATGCTTGTACATGGCATTCATCGACCATACGAAGGCCTTCAACTCGTTTAATAGGGGAATCCCTCTGGCAGACCTTTTCGCTTTGGTTGTTCACTAAAATTCATCACCATTGTGAGGCAGCTCCACAATGGCATGAGAGGCAATGTCCTGCACAATGGCACCCAGTCAGAGTTCCTCCCCATCTAAATGGGGTAAAACAAGGATGTGTATTGGCACCAACTTTCTTTCCAACTTTTGGGTGCCTTCCTTATTCGTGCCAGTGCCAATTTAGCCAGTAGGGTGGACATCCACTACCGAATGAAGGGATTTTTCAACAGAAGACGACTCTAGGCAGGAACAAAGGTGTCGGCCGCTTCCATCACTTAACTTCAATATGCCCCCTCGCCTTTCACATTGAACACGACCTACAGGAGAAGCATGAACTCCT
Organism: Homarus gammarus; assembly: GCA_958450375.1. NCBI lineage: Eukaryota > Metazoa > Arthropoda > Malacostraca > Decapoda > Nephropidae > Homarus > Homarus gammarus. The sequence continues at coordinate 174,012 of CAUDMG010003433.1, read as the reverse complement.
AAACAGATGCATATCCACACTTCGGCCTTGAGGAATCTTAGTTCCCACTTATCCACCACACCAAACAACGACAGAGAGATTCAACATTGGATCAGATGTGCATCTCAAGCCTCTGGCAGACTCCATACCCGTGTCTTTAGCTGTAGAGCTGAAAAAATCTACATAGTTGTACATTTATCGATCATTGATGCTCCCCACCCTGCTGTATGGCAGCAAGACATGGGTTACATACAGGAGGCATCTCAAGGCACTTGAAAACTTTAACCAATGCAGTCTATACATTCCATCCTCTGAGTTCGCTGGAAAGACAAGAGAACAAATGCCTGTATTTATCACTGACACCAACTGTAGGAGCATCGAGGCTATCGCTATCCATGAACAACTATGTTGGACTGGCTATGTTACCCGCATGGACGACAGTAGACTGCCAAAGCAGCTACTTTACAGTCGCCAAACGAATGGTAAACGTAATGTTGGTGGGTAACGGAAAAGGTAAGAGAATAGTCTTAAGGCAAACCTGAAACAATGCTAAATCGACCCCCTCCTCTGGTAGACGATCACTCCACACCGTAACGGTTGGAGGAGCACCACACGAGGTGTCACTACTTTCGAGTTAGCCCGATTGCATACCGAGGCAGATAAGCGCCCGCGCCGGAAAGACGGCCGCAATAGAAGTAGCTCTCAACACATGTAAAATTTGCGGATGACCCTGCGGGTCCCGAATCGGACTCTTGAGGCGCCTCAGAGCTCACCAACGAAGGTGACATCTTTAAAAACTCATATCATTGTATCATAGCTGGATGATCGCTATACTCGATTCCGAGTGACATTAAAGTAGATAATAGTATTAGTAGTGTGTGTGTGTGTGTGTGTGTACACAGGGTTGTGAAATGCGTCAAGTGTGGCAGCATTACGTTCGTGTTAAGGTGGAAGCACTGCTTGCTTCCTCTCGCTTTTAGTTACTGCCGCTAGCTGGCCCTAGTGGCGAACAGGTAAGCAACTTGCATAAATCTTCCTCATCTAGTACACAGCCTCTTCACCATCAAGGCTCCTGCTGTGCCTCCTCATGGCAGCACACGGTAAATGGGTGTCTCGTGGGCCCAGGCTAGTAGTAGTGGGCCCCAGAGGGACGGCCCCATAGGCCCACTGGCATGTGGACACGTTCTGGCACATATCAAACATTGCCCCGCTGCCTTACAGATTAAACTTAGTAGGTATAACGCTGCAGGAGTAAACCAATAACGAAAAATCTGCTGTGAAACTCTCCATCAGGGAGACATGCTCCCAGAGCTCCAACAAGACCCCAACTGCAGTTTAGGCAGAAGAGGTGACCAACATTGGAACCCAACGACTACACAGGCGAAACCCAACAAACTCGGCTATCGGCAGTCCATTGCAACTCTCCCTCTCCCCAGTCGTTGCAACACTTGCACCACTGGAGCAGATGTGTAGTTTCAGCCTGCGGTCCTGCCTCACCACATAAATAAACTCACGTGTAGCCATCTTCTAGTTCATCATACCTCTCATCATCATCAAAACCCCTATACCTCCAAAAGTCCTATGGCAACGAAAGAGTGGCGATGCGGACAGGCAGAGATGACTGCCGGGAGTCTCTAGTCATAACTCTGCACATGGGCGGCACAGATAAGATGGTTGTTTACGCACTGGGATCTAGGCAGCAGCACAATCCGGTCCTATCTGTGCGACTGAGCAGCCCTTTCGAGGAGCCACTTTGCTCACTCCACATGGGGAGGGGGCTAGAAAAGGTGCCCTAAACATAGCCTGCCTAAAAAAAAGACCTGACTGGGCAACTACACCCAATAAGGTCATCCATATGCGGTCGAAAACACAATCAAAATCAAAGATCCAAACAAAACCTAACAATACAACCTCTTACGGTTGCTGCATGGAATACTGGTATAAATGAGCGTCCTGAAAGATGAACCGCCCCTGTGGCAAAAGAGCTGGCTGGGTATAACATCGACATAACAGCCATCAGTGAGTCTTGACTCCCCGACGAGGGTCAACTCACAGAAAGGGAGTCTGGCTATACCTTCTACTGGAAGGGTAAGCCAACTGCGGAGAAAAACCACCTCTATGAAGTTGCCTTTGCCATCCGCCAACGATTCCTACACAGGCTAACTGAAATGCCTATTGGGATCAACGAGCGCCTCATGACAGTCCGAATCCCACTAAATCACTCACGTCATGCCTTCTTCATCAGTGCATACGCCCCAGCACTGGAGGCAGAGATGATATCAAGGATTCATTTTTCGCCGACATCGACTGACTGCTAACCTCCATCCCCAGAGAAGATAAGGTTGTGCTCTCTGGTGAATTCAATGCCAGAGTTGGCAGAGATACTTAAATTTGGCAGAGAGCCATAGGTAAAAAATGGACTAGGTAGGTGTAAGTGTAATCTCAATGGCCTACTCTTCCTCAGCAAGTGCACTACTCACAACCCCATTATCACCAATATCTTGTTTAGACAGGCCGACAATTTCAAGGGTTCGTGGCAACACCCACGATCCAAACACTGGCATCTCAGTACTCAGATTTAGTATGCAGACAACCTCACCTTTGTCGCTCACACTGAACGAGACCTACAGGAGATCCTGAACACCTACGCAGATGAGTATACACACTTCGGCCTTGAGGTGAATGTAAGACTCAGATTCTCTTTCAGCCTGCCCCTGGTTCACCGACACCTCCACCATCCATCCAGCTTAACGGTACTACCCTCTCTAATGTTACCCACTTTCGGTATCTCGGCTCCCACCTGTCCACCACCGTGGACATCGATGAAGAGATTTAGCATCGGATCAGATGTGCATCTCGAGCCTTTGGAAGACTCCGAAACCATATATTCAACTGTAGGGAGCTGAAATTATCTACAAAGCTACATGTATTTCATGGAGTGGTCCTCCCCACCTTGCTATATGACAGCGAGACTTGGGTCATACACAGGAGGTACCTCAGGGCGCTTGAAAACTTTAACCAACGTAGTCTACTTCCCATCCTCTGAGTTCGCTGGGAAGACAAGAGATCAGATGCCAGTATTCTTGCTGACACCAACTGTAGGAGAGTCGAGGCTACCATTATCCATGAACAACTATGTTGGACTGGCAATGTTACCCGAATGGACGACAGTAGACTGCCAAAGCAGCTACTTTACTGTCACCTAACGAATAGTAAATGTATTGCTGGCGGGCAACCTTAAAGGTATAAGGATAGTCTTAAGACAAACCTGAAAAAACGCTTGGCGGATCACCACACAGGGTGTCAATACTTTCGAGTTAGCCCGACTGCATAACGAGGCAGACAAGTGCCAACGCCGGAAAGACGCTGCCGCCGCACCTACCGCACTAGATGCAGCCCTCCACATGTACAGCATTATGTGATCAAACCTGCCCGTCCCGTATCAGTCTCTTTAGTCACCTCAGACATCACCAACCTAGGTGACATCCTTAATAACTCGTATCATTGTATCTTAGCTGGATGATTGCCATACTCGATTCCGAGTCCCAACAAAGTAGTATTAGTAGTGGATGCTTCAAACGCATTCAACATACTTAACCGTTGCAATGGCAATGTATGCAATAGGCCTGTCAGTGCTCCAACAAGAAATAAAGTTTGAAACAACTAGGGTCAAACAAGTGGCATATGCTGATGACCTCACAGGAGCAGGAAAAGTGGAGGACATCAAAAAGTGGTGGGACCTGGTAACATCGCGAGGTCCACTAATAGGGTACCACCCAAACGCCAGCAAATCCTTCCTCATCGTGAAGCCAGATCATTATAATCGGGCTTTGGAGGTTTTCGGCGAAAGTGAGGTCAAAATAACTAAGGACGGCCAAAGACATCTAGGCGCAGTAATTGGCACTACGGACTTCAAGACCCAGTACGTAGAGGGAAAGGTGAATGAGTGGGTTAGCGAAATCCAAGCTCTATCGGAGATTGCTAACACAGAGCCACATGCGGCCTTTGCAGCATTCACCCATGGAGTCAAGCATCGTTGGAACTACCTGATGCGTACCATCCCTGAGATCGGACCCCTCCTCCACCCTTTGGAAGAAGCAATCAGTGTCAAGTTCATTCCCAAACTAGTGAAACATCCTGACTTAACCCGAGCAGAAAGAACACTTCTTGCACTTCCACCAAGACTGGGAGGGATGGGACTAACTAATCCAGAGGAGATTGCTGACTCTGAACATCAAAATTCACTTAAGCTCACGGCAGCCCTCACTGACCACATAATAGCCCAGAATGCAACAGGGGAAGTGGACACCAGCGAAGTTAATAAGATCCGTAGGTCCATTACAACAGATCGGCAGCACTGCCAAAATGACATGTTGCAGCAACTATTGCTGCATGTTCCAGAAAATCTGACAAAAAAAGTAGCTATAGCGCAGGAGGTGGGCGCCTCGAACTGGTTAACTACGTTACCGATAAGGGCAAATGGTTTCAGCCTTAACAAACAAGAATTTACAGATGCCATTGCTCTAAGGTACGGTTGGCCAGTAGATGGTCTGCCCTCCCAATGCGTGTGTGGCTCTCCCTATGATGGCGATCACGCCATGGTCTGCAAGAAGGGGGGCTTCATATGCATGAGGCATGACGAGGTAAGGGATCTCACAGCAAATATGTTGAAGGAAATCTGCCGGGACGTCATGGTAGAACCGACCCTCCTCCCACTGGATGGCGAGATCTTCCAGCATAGGACTTCAAACACTTCTAACGAAGCCCGTGTGGACGTCAGTGCTCGAGGATTCTGGATGCGGGGACAGCGAGCTTTCTTCGACATCAGGATTTTTGATCCCATGGCCGTTTGTCACCGTAACCTAGCTCTCGATGCTGCGCATAGGAGGAACGAGAACGACAAGAGAAGGGCATATGGGGAGAGAATACAAAATGTTGATCAAGGCAGCTTCACTCCTCTAGTGTTCACAACCTCTGGAGGGATGGGCCCAAGTGCAAGATGTTTCTACGCCAGACTCGCGGAGCTGATCTCCGAACAGAAGCAGCAGCCCAGAAGTTATGTTACAGCCTGGATGAGATGTCGACTGTCCTTCTCTCTCCTTCGGTCGGCTTTGCTCTGCCTCAGGGGAACGAGAGCTTCTGCCCCGACTCCGACAACTGCTGCAGATATTGACTATGAGGCTACAGTCACTGAATGCCGCATAGATCTGCGGCTCAACTAATTCAACACAGATAGGATAGTTTCTTATGTATTAGGATATTTAATATTAAGGTAAATAAATGGTGGCGAAGGTGTGGCTATTGGGGGAGGCTGGAGGCCACGTTTAAAAAAAAAAAAAAAAAAAAAAAAGTAGTAGTAGTAGTAGTATGTATGTGTGTGTGTGTGTGTGTGTGTGTGTGTGCGTGCGTGTGTGTGTGTGTGTGTTGAATGGAAATATAATTCAAGAACCAGAGTCGGTGTGACTCACCTAAAGTGTGTGTAGGTTTTACTATCAGGCTGAAAGTTAATTCATTCATTGTCTGTTGGAAAAAAAGCTTCGATAATCTATACCTAACAGATACAGTAACTCTTATAATAATACAATTGGATAACAACACTACTGCGACTACTTGGCTGGTGGGGTTATGTTTATATTTCCCAAGCTCAGTATATGTGTGTGTGTGTGTGTGTGTGGGGGGGGGGGGGGGGGGGTGGAGGGGTGTGGAGGAGTCCTAAAATAGACCTGAACACCACAAACGAGAGTAAGGTCAACACAGCGTATACCATCACCTGCCGTCAGCCTGGTAAATTATATTATTACACACAAAGACAGGTAATACATACGGTCTTATTACAGAATCAGAAAGTCTTAGTCACTCAGAAATGTCAGTCAACACAAGTTCAGTTTCGATATAAAGTACTGGTGCAGTTATACTCATCTGGTAACAGGATCATAATGGTGGTGTCTTAATCTCGGTATATAATAGAAATATAGATTATAACTTATTAATCTAGTTAAGTGCAGCACATGTTTTATATAGTGTACTATATGTGTTTGAGATTGAGTAAGTTTGAGTAACTCTGATGAGGAAAACTATGAACGAGTGATACGACTTTGTCTCCCGTACTTATATTCTAATGAAGAGACCTAGTTAATAGTCTAGTATCTCCATGTAGGAGTAAAGCTTAACATGTAAATCCTTAAGAAGCTTGACGAAGGGGGGGGGGGGGGGGGGGAGCTCACATCATTGAAGTAAAAAATCTGTTGCGTAAATCCCACCAAGAGGAGCCACGAGTTCAATGACAGATTGTCACCTTTGACCTTCGAAATCACATAAGCGGCATGGGATATCATGTTGACTATACCTGCCAAATGTAATCACTGTAGCACTCCCCGTTCTATCACGCCGCTGACACTCACTTATCTACATAGACAGAGGTACAGACAGCCTCTCTACCCTAGGGGTTGAGCCTTCGTGAGTAAACACATTTTCTCTCCGCCAGAAGAAGAGCACCGAATAGGAAGTTTTATTTCCCCCTCATTCGTCTCTTATTAACTCTTCCTATATCACTTGGCGGTGGCAATATTGTTAGATTAACCTAATTTATTCATCCACACCAAATTAATGCAGATGTATTAATGAAGGTAGGGTTAGGTTAGGTTAGACCAGGTTGGGTTAGATTAGATTAAGTGAGGTTAGGCTAGATCAGATTATGCTGGGATTAGGTAAAATTAAGATGGAATTAGGTACAGTTTTATGAAGCATCAAATCCCACTCAGTGTTAATAGTGTGGTGAGGAGAGTAGGCCACGTCCCCAGGCCGGCACTGGTTCATCACCCACCACTACTGTATCTTTACGATTTAGTGTGAGAAAATGTGACAACGGATGACGACGGATTTTTACAACTCAACCGAGACATTAAGAATCGCGGTGTTCATTCTGAAATTCATTGACCTCTTCGTATGGATACTTGAATTATCACCACGAACTACCCAAGTAATCTTTCATATTAATAAAACATTTTTTTAAAGATTTTATACAACACTTAACTCGTATACTATTTGTCTCAATTTCATTAAAGACCAAAATCGATGAAAAATCAAAACATCATTGTTTGTTAGTAAGGACTTTTTTCTTAACTATTAACTTAATTAGGCGTCTCTTTCCCTTACAAATAACCATAAGCATTAAGTAAGACCTTGAAGGCTTACAAGTTCTAAGTCAGAACCTACTATAACTTGTAAGGAAAACAAATATATCCATGTTATATTTCCAGGTGATGTTAGATGCTTGTAGGTAGTTGTAGGTAGTAGGCAGCTACGAAACAGGGAGGTACTACCGCCTGGGAAGATATTGTCTAATGGTAGACCCTGCTGCCATATGGCATCACAAAAAATTGTGACCAAGTCCCAGGTTGCTGATCTGACTTTCTGCCTCATCTACACACAATTGCAGGGTCTCAATTGTTTCTTACTTTGACAACACAACATACATATAACGTTTCTCAGTATTGATCTTTTTTTTCATTTACGGTCCTTTAATATGATTATTATTATTATTATTATTATTATTATTATTATTATTATTATCATATTTTCGCCCCCAGGCCCTCATGTGGGTCATTGGCCTGTGCTCTGGTAGGCTAATCCCGTAAAAAAAAAATACAATAAAATAAAAATACGGCCACTGTACAATGTTCGAATACGTTACTGGTTCTCCAATTTCTGTTATCTGCTTAATTTAACCTTCTTCCCTCCTTGTCACCGAAATTTACAAGTTCCGGACTGGCGTGGAAAGGTCATATCACATGGGTCCAGATTTCCCCGAGTAAAGTGCCATTGGCGGTGTAGGCTGCCTGGAACACCACATATAACACAGAACTATATAGACTGGCAGAGCACAGTCAGCGTCCCCAAGCCAGAAGACGAGGCTCGGGTGAACTATAAAACAAATATGGCGCACAGCAGTGAGACCTAACCTAGCCTCCTGCGAGTTGTCTTCGTGTGTGAAAGGTCTTTATTATACCAGACGATTGATATTGGTCTCACTTTTTCTATGGGCCAGATATTAATTTGAAGCCGAGCCATTCATCTGTTTTGCTGTAAGGTCAACAAGCAGAGAAGATAAGTCAGTACCAATATTTTCGTCTCGTTGCCTTAACAAATAATTGCATAAACTCGCATCAATAAAAATTATGATTTGCCTTTTTTTAAAAGCAGGAGGCAAAAAAGAGTATGTGGAATCCGAGTTTACTCCAGGGCTGGAACTCAGAGTTTCGATCATGCAGCCGCCTTTCTCAGGGAAAAGCAGAGCAGAACAAAGCTTACTAGAGCAAAAAGCTCAAGCGTAGTAGGTTGTGTGATATGACCTTTACGTAAACCCTGGCAAACACCTCCAGGCCCGCCCCCGTGTCAATGTTTGGGGTAATGTTTTCATCGTCGACCAGTATAGTTATTTCTATATTTTGATTTAGGTAATATATTGTAGATGATATACACGAATTTATTCGATTTCTCTACATCCAAAAATTTACTGAAGCATTGATTCACAGATCATACACGCAAACCCTGATTCTGAATATCCTTATAAGGCTTGTACACACACGCACACTACTATTATTACTATTACTACTACTACTACTACTTTGGTTTCACTCGGAATCGAGTATGACGATCATCCAGCTATGACACGAGTTATTATGGATGTCACCTTCAACGGTAAGTTTTGAGATGACAAAAGAGGCCAATACGGGACCGGCAAAGTTGTTCACATATATTGCCCATGTGGAGGGCTACATCGAATGAGGCAGCGTCTTTCCGGTGTTGGCTGCCTCGGTTTGCAGTTGGGTAAACTCGAAAGTATTGACACCTTCACGTGTGGTACTCCTATACGCCTTACTGTGTGGAGTAATCGTCTCCCAGGTGAGTAGGTCGATTTGGCACTTTTTCAAGTTTGTCTTAAGACTATCCTTATACCTTTTCAGTTGCCTGCCGGCGTTACGTTTACTATTCGTTAGGCGACAGTAAAGTAGCTGCTTTGGCAGTCTACTGTCGTCCATGCAGGTAACATGGCCAGTCCAAAGTAGTTGTTCATGGATACTCGTAGCCTCGATGGTGTCAGCAAGAATACTGGCATTTGTTCTCTTGTTTTCCCAGCAAATTCAGAGGATGAAACGTAGACTACATAGGAGAAAGTTTTCAAGTGCCTTGAGGTGCCTCCCATATGTGACCCACGTCTCGCTGCCATATAGCAGGGTGGGGAGGACCACTGCTCGATATACATGTAACTTTGTAGATAATTTCAGCTCCCCATAGATGAAGACACTTTCGGAGTCTGCCAAAGGCTTGAGATGCACATCTGATCCGATGCTGAATCTCTTCACCGATGTCCACGGTGGGGAACAGGTGGGAGTCGAGATACCTAAAGTGGGTAACATTTGAGGGTAGTACCGTAAAGACGGATGGATGGTGGAGGTGTGTCTAATCCAGGGGCAAGTTGAAAGAGAATCTGAGTCTTACCTACATTCACCTCAATGGCTGAAGTGTGCATACGCATCTGCGTAGGTGTTCAGGATCTCCTGTAGGTCGCGATCAGTGTGAGCAACAAGAATGAGGTCGTCTGCACACTGAAGTACAGTAATGGAAGCTGCCGACACCTTTGTTCCTGCCTGGAGTCGTCTTGTGTTGAAAAGACCATTCATCCGGTACTCGATGTCCATGGTGCCAGCTAAAACGGCACTGGCACGTGTAAGGAAAGCAGCCAAGAAAATGGAAAGGAGAGTTGGTGCCAGTACACATCCTTGTTTAACCCGGATTTGGATGGGGAAAAACTTAGACTGGGTGCCATTGTGCAGGACACTGCCGTTCATGCCATCGTGGAGTTTCCTCACTATGGCGATGAATTTTTTGGGGGAAGCCAAAACGGCTGAGGAACCACCAGAGGGCTTCCCTGTTGACCAAGTCGAAGGCTTTGGTTAGGTCGATGAAAGCCATGTATAGGACACGACTCTGTTCTCTGCCTTTTCCTGTATCTGGCGGGCAGAAAAGATATGTCATTGGTGCCACGTGATGGTCGAAAGCCACATTGAGATTCTGGGAGGAAATTTTCCGCCTCAGGAAGAAGTCTGTTTAGGAGGACTCGGGTAATAATCTTTCCAGCTACGGACAACGGCGACATCCCGTGGCAGTTACCACAGTCTGACCTGTCTCCCTTGTTCTTATAAATATTGACGATGAAGGCATCTTTAAGAGCTTGGGGGATTTCCTCCTTTTCCCATACATTCTCCAGGAGGGAGTCGAGACGGCTGGTAAGCAGAGGTTCTGCTTCTTTATACACCTAGGCAGGGAATCCATCAGACCCTTAGGCTTTGTTATTTTGCATCTGTTTAACGACAGTTGCTACCTCATCCAGGAGATGTAGGATAGTTGAAGTGGTCAGCTCTGGATGCCGAGGGACCTGCTGGGTAGTCAGGACATCCATATTAGTGTTCCGGTTAAGCAGTGGATGGTAGTGCTAGCGCTGAAGGAGGCCTCCATCGTCTTTAATTATGGAATTACCATCGGATGTGCGGAGGGGGGCTGCGCCATGAGTGATTGTCCCCAAAAAATGTTTTGGTGGAATTGAAAAATTCGCATATCTTGTGCTGATCTACAAATTGTTGTGTTTCACATGCTTTATTTTTAAACCAGTCATTCTTTAGATTGCGAAGTTCCCGCTGGGCCACAGCTTTCTTCTTGCAGAAGGTATCAGCTTTGGTCTGAGACTAAGGGTTGTTCTAACAGGCAGTTTAGGCAGCATGTTTATCATTCATGAGAACACTGATTGCCGGGTCATTTTCTTCCAACGAGCCCTGGTGTATTCTTTCGATGTGGCCGAGGGTCTCTCTCCAGGTTTTTGTTATGACAGTGTTGAGAATATTCCATTCGGCACTGGGTTTTGACTTGTTCGTTATCGGGTTGTTTATCAACTCATGTTCGAGCTGCTCTCTGAAAGCATGTGCTACCACTAGATCCTCCAGACGCTTAGTGTTAAAACCTCTTGCAGAGGCTTGCTGCCTTCGCCGTTTTGGGGCGACGTGAAGTGAAAGCTTGGCTGTGACGAGCCGATGATCAGTGTCGCAGTAGTCTGAGCCACGCATGGAATGGGTGATGAGGACATCTCGGTGATCTCTTTCTCTGACACTAATGTAGTCAATGAGATGCCAGTGTTTGGATCGTGGGTGTTGCCACAAACCCTTGAACTTGTCAGCCTGACTGAACAAGGTATTGGTGATAGTGAGGCTGTGTGCAGCACACTTGCTGAGGAGGGGTAGGCCGTTGGGATTACACTTGCCTAGTCCATTTCACCCTATGATTCCCTGCCAAATGTCAGCATCTCCGCCAACTGTGTTATTGAAGTCACCAAGGAGCACAACTTTATCTTCTCTGGAGAGAGAGGTTAGCACTCTGTCGAGGTCGGCGTAAAAGGCCTCCTTGATGTCATCCTCTGCATCCAGTGTTGGGGCGTATGCACTGATGAAAAAGGCATGACGTGAGTGATTCAATGTGACTCGGAGAACCATGAGGCGCTCGTTTATCCCAATAAGCATTTCAGTTATCCTGTGTAGGATGCGTTGGTTGATGATAATGCCAACTCCATAAATGCAGTTTCTCTCCCCAGCAGGCTTACCCTTCCAGAAGGAGGTATAGCCAGACCCCAGTTCTGCGAGTTAATCCTCATCTGGGAGCCGGGACTCACTAATGGCTGGTATGTCGATGTTATACCTAGCCAGCTCTTTTACCACAAAGGCAGTTGTTCTTCCAGGACGCTCATTTGTGCCAGTATCCAGAAGGGTCCTGACATTCCACGCAGTGACCATAAGAGGTTGTAAAGTTTGTTTTTGTTTGGATCTGTGATTTTGATTGTGTTTTCGATCGCATAATGATGACCCCATGTGGGGTAAGCTTAGTGGCGCCTCGAAAGGGCTGCTCAGTCGCACAGACAGGATTGGATTGCATTGCTTCCTAGATCTTATCTGTGCCGCCCATGTGCAGAGTTGTGACTAGAGACTCCCGGCAACGACTGGGGAGAGGGAGAGTTGCAATAGACTGCCGATTGCCTAGTTTGTTGGGTTTCGCCTTAGTAGCCTGTCCATCATGCTTTGCCTTCGTCCGCCAGTGTAGTCGTTGGGTTCCCATGGTGGTCACGTCTTCCACCTATACCGCCGTTGGGATCTTGTTGGAGCTCTGTAAGTATGTCTGCCTGATGCGGGGCTCCACTGCAGATTTTTCATTTAGGGTTTACTCCCATAGCCTTATACCTACCAAGGTTAATCCACAAGGCAGCGGTTGGTAGGCACCAGGATGTATCCACATGCCAGTGGGCCTATGCGCCGTCCCTCACAAAATACACACAAAACAAAACACACAAAAAAAGAAAAAACATGCACACGCGCCCAAAACACACACACGCAAGTACACACACACACTCACACACACACAAAAACGACAAACACAAAATAAACACATAAAACACACACACACAAAAAAAACACACATACACAAACAAACACACACAAACAAAACGTGCACACACACACACACACAACACATAAACATACACAAAACACACACACACACACAAACACGCATGCACGCGCGATCATATGCACCCATGCACACAATCATACGCGCACACACACACGCACGCACGCGCACGCACAATCATACGCGCACAAACCCATGCGCATATATTACCCCCATTACCCCCATACCCAGTCTACTCTGTGAAGACTTTGTTTTTGAGTGGGCATTTGCTAGAATTTATCAGTCAATTGATCCACAGCAATTTGGCAATATGAGGACCTCCTCTACATCACACTGCTTAGTTAGTTTCCTTGATTTTCTGCACAAAAAACAGGAGAAACTTAAGACATCACTGGCCGTTGCCCTTGTTGACTTCAGGAAGACTTTTGACCTTGTTGATCACTGCACTGTTATCAACAAGGCCATTGCACTAGGGCTGCCCACCAACCTGGTCTCATGGCTCACTGATTTCCTGAGTGAGCGTCGTCAGGCAATCAGGTACCAGGGTTGTGTCTCCACATTCCAACACCTCACCTGCGGTGTTCCCCAAGGGACCAAGATGGGACCACTGTGCTTCCTGATCCTGATCAACGACACTCTATCGGACACTCCTCACAGGTGGAAGCACGTGGATGACTGCACTGTGGGGGTTACAGTGGACAACACCTCACCGGACTACTCATCGCGCCAAGGCACCCTGGACAGGCTACAGGCATGGACTACGGAGACCAAGGTCACCATCAACTACACCAAAACCGTAGTCATGCACATCAATACCGCCACCACTCCAGTGCAAGCTCCAGAAGTCACAGTGGGTACCCATCCTCTCCAGTTAGTGCAGTCTGCCAAACTCCTGGGTGTAACTATAGACCACAAACTGGACTGGAAGGCCCATGTAAACACAATCAAGGCAGCCTCGTACCGACTACATGCTATGACGACTCAGGTCACTCAGGGCACCCACGCCACAGCTGAGGACTATCTATAACGCATTTATTCTCCCAAAATTAACGTATACCTCACCAGCCTGGTAGTCTTCTCTCAACTCCGCCCAACAACGTCAGCTTGAGAAGGTACAGAAGAGGGCCTGCAGAATCATGCTCGGAGCAGACTACTCCAGCCACAATAAAGCTCTCTTCACCCTGGAAATGCCATCCCTCAGTAACCTCCACCACCAAGCACAAGCAAGGTTTGGCAGCGGACTACTGCACCATCCTCTGCATCGCCACCTACTGCCACCGGCAGTCCCCCGCCGACCTCGCACAGTCCGCCGCCCACCTCGCCACTACAAAAAATTCAGCCCATAAGAGCCCGCACTGATAGATATAAGAATAGAACCATCCCATCTATTGTTAAAATAATAAACAACTCCTGATTTATGTACTGTACAGCCCTGTAAATGTATTGAACGCATATCACTATGTGTACATATATATATATATATATATATATATATATATATATATGTGTGTGTGTGTGTGTGTGTGTGTGTGTGTGTACTGTAGACTGCTGTTTTCGTTTTCGGTGTTTTTGTTACGCACAATCCAGGTGATATTGGAATAGGCACGATCTTCGAATCTCCGCTGGAATACAACAGGAACTAAGCAGTTCAGGTTAAGTTCGTTAGGCCATGTTTGGTTTTCTTTGCTATATAAAACTGTTTAGGTCCTGTTAGGTTGCTTAGGTCATGTCAGTTTAGTTATGTTGGGTTGGTTTGGTCATGTTAGTTTGGTCATGTTAGGTTAGTTTGGTTATGTTATTTTAGGTTGGTCAGGTTCTGTTAGTTTGGTTATGTTAGGTTAGGTTGGTTAGGTCATGTTAGTTTGGTTATATTAGGTTGGTTAAATCATGTTAATTTGGTTATGTTAGATTGGTCAAGTCATGTTAATTAGGTTAAGTTAAGTTTATGTTAGATATTATTAGTTCGTGTCAATTTTGGTAAGAATTTTAAGATGACGTGTAACAACTGCAGGTTGTTACCTCAGTCATTACCTTAACGAGACACTGAGACGGCTGTCAATTAAGGGCCATTATAACCTTACCGAACATTTCTTAGTAAATATTAAAGTTCACGTTTTTAGTCGAGAATAAACTCTTGACTAACAACGTGAACTGGATTATTTGTTTTATTCAAGATTTTCACCAAGTCTTCGGAGTCATTCCAGATATTGGCCTATTTTCTATATATCCGCAGTTAAATAGCTCCCTTGATAAACTTAAGTAAAGCACTCATGGAATTATGATGATTTGTACATTTTGAACCAGGGGTCATTATAGTATCGTAGCCGAAAGAAAAAAAATCGTACAAGCAGCAATGTACTGAGAGAGGGTCCACACTGGTGGCGTAAGGTGATAAAACACTTAAGTTGTGTTGATATAATCTCCGACAAAGTTATGAGAAAAGTTATCAGACTGACAAACGCAATCACGGCATGAGTATGAGCCCACACCCAGAAGCATTTCCTAGAGCGGAGGAAACTATCGCTTGGAGAACATAATGTTGATGTCACAATGTATTACTACGCTTCAACCACTAGATACCTTAAGGGAGGTATTTTATATTAACAAATAAACTATAATCTACTCATTTGAGCCTTGTAACCTGGGCATAAGAGTTGATTTTATCAATGGAGCTGATTAGCGGAATGAAGAGGGTTAGGTTAGTCTAGAGCTCTTCTTTATTTAATTTCTTTATATTCTGCAATTGCAAGTATTATTAACAAGTAAGTGTTGATCTAAAATGACACCCGAAGCTGAGAAGTAAATATTAGCATGATAAAAATAAATGATAACGTTGTCGAAAATTTCCACTATTTATTTCGAACTTAAATTTAGTAATGTAGGCTTACCACCTCACCACATTCCTACGGCACCACCTTTCTCCTACAGACCGCTAGATACTTAACTGAGTTCCGCAGAAAGGGATTATGGATCCTGAATGAAGTTCGGTTGAAGGTTAAGCCAGTGTTCCGCTGTAGCTACGTTGATTCTTCTCAATTTTAATGTAATAACAACACTACGTTGTCCGTTTTTCTTAATTGATTCTTCTCAGTTTTAACGTAATAACAACACTAAGTTGTCCGTGTTTCTTGATGCACTAACCGCAGTGGTGGTGTAAGCAGCTCTGGCTAACCCGAGGAACAACAACCGAGTCAGCTCACTGCCCAAAAGCCCGTCAAGAATGACGTCACTACGGTGACTACGTGTCACATTGTCACTCTTTAAGTTTATACTTTGCTTTGACCGACTCAGTGTTGTTTCATAATATCAATAATTATAAAAACAATTATGTATTATATCAGTTTTCTTATATAAACTAATTCACCAGGATTAAAGTGATTTACTAGAACTAGTTGACTCGTCCCAACCGGTGAACTCATCCGGAGGCCACACACGCTCATGATACCAATTAATTGTAATAGTTATAAGCCAACACCATAATTTATATGCTTATATTAGCGAATTATATATTTTTTAAATATACACAACAACCCACAACATATCCCTGACAACATTCAACAATTCCTTAATACAGAAGCCCACCATCCACGTATACGAAGGTGCCACAACGCTCCTGGTCAAGGCAATATTTACAAATTAATAATCTTACGTGGAAATATACGAAATAACATCCACAAATGTAGATATCTTAAAGTGAAAAAAAAAGGATCAGCGAAGCGAAACTATATCACCCATCCCTTCCCCTACACGTATAGTCACCCAGAATAACTCAACCAATAACGAGCTCACTTTGGTTTGTCCCTGTTGCAAGTTGAGAGGAAATATTTATTTTTTTATAGCCACCAACAATTACACTTCAGCGACACTATAAAACATCGAAGAGTTACATATGTATTAATGTTTTGACAGAGTGGTGTTCGTGTAGATATCTTCAGCTCAATATAAATTCACGTATAGGATCACTAATTAAAAAATAAATAGATGTACACAAACACGGAGACTTCAGACCTGAGAGTGTTGGTGTGTTGGGCTGGTCCCGTCTTGCCTCCACCTAATAATAAGGGTCTCAGGGTAAGTAATAATGCAATATGCAACAATAATGGTTGGTCCTCATGGTCTCGGATGGCCGACCCTAAGGCCAAATAGGCGTAATTTTATTTAAGGTGTACACGCTGTCGCCAACACAACAACCACAGCCTGAGATAACGAGCTATATGAACCAGTGTCAAAGAATAACCCAAGTAGACCGGAGAACTTGTAAACTGCACTAGCTAACCATTACCCAGGGATAGGATTCATTAATTGTTTAAAATCCAGATTCCCAATTACCGTGCTATTGAGTAGATAGTCAAGCCAATGATAAAACTAACTTTCCGATGTTCAAACGAAATTAAGTATTCATGGGGTTTGGGGAATCTTTTATCCACAGTCATCACCCAATTTTTTTATTTATTTTTTTTTTTTTTTGGAAACTTTTTTTTATTCCCAGCCGAGTCATCTGGTTACGCAGAATATCAGTGAAATCAGTGACTCATTGCCTAGCTTAAACGGACATCTTGAACCAAGTGAAGCCGGCGGCATTTTCACATTACTACAATTTATCATAAATCCTTTCTTTTTTCACAGCCTGTTTTACAATTTACAAGTACAATATCACTCAAATTCAATGTTCATCTTAATCATGAGTCCAATGTATCGATTCTTTAGAAATATATAAAACCGCGTGAAGATTATTAGCCCCTTGACTTAGTCACCTTAAGATTTAACTTAACCTCGCTTGTATCATTAAGGTCCTAATCCAATAAGTAAAATAAACCAAAGATATAATTTATAAAGCCTTCTGTAAGTATAAATACGTAATTACTTACCTAATAGTTAAAATTTTACCACATTGTTACACTTCATAATTTTTGTGTAATACTTTATCTTATTCTATTGATGACCTAAAGTTTTCAATATATTTATCTCTAAATAGGTGTGAAAAAAATATTTAACAGCGTATCAATTGGTATTTATCAACAAAGTAATAAATATTGAAATTATTCCAACTGCATAATGAATCCGTCTTTCAAAGCCTAATTGAACTCAACAAATGGAAAGTTTTATTTCATCATATTTACACTAGTTTAATATTTGGTGTAACGGCAGGAAGTGTTTCAGCTCGTTTATAACATCACTGTTATGAAAGTATGAATTAGTGATATTCTTCCCAACTTTAAGTCGGCTTTCCTTGAGTTAATTGTCATGTTCGTTGTGGTGTCTTCATTTGTTGAGGCTATTTATGTAAGAGAGATTGAGGCACAGTCTTTTAAATCCCATGTATATTTCCTGCTCCCTTTACAGTGAGTCTCCATATAAAAAATCAACATTTAAAGTAAATAATTACAGTTGTTGCTGTAACAATATAAATTATCCCTTTATACAATTATTAATACAGTAATATATAACACTGTCCCTACTTTTAAAACCAACAATGTCAGAAACTTAATCAAATGGAAACATATCCTAAAAAAATATAAACTAAACGATCATCTAATACGGAATGTTAACAAAATAAAGCACAGCATTATAGGAAACTACAGTAATTGTAGTAAGTTACAATATAGTACTGTATATTATAAATCGTAGACACTAAAATAAAAATAAAATATTCAGGTTGTATCGTCATTTAGGTATCTAGGAGGGTTTCTTTGCCGTTCTGGATATCTCCTGGAAGCAACTAGTCGCTCATTGGGAGAAGGTACAGTTTTATTAGGAGAACTTTTGATTTGCCCCAAAACCTCTGAAACTGTAGGACTTGCATTTTCATTTTCACTTATTTGAGGTCCTACTTCATTCATTAGAGGATACACACCTGGAAACACATTAGGAATAGGATTTGAATATGAATTATTGGTTTCATTATTTGAATTTTCATCTTCCAGTACTAAAGCCTCCTTGGGGACTATTTCCTCATTTACTCTTTGAGGACACTTCAGCAATTGGTCTCTGTGTCTTTTCCCTACAGAGCCATCATGAACTTTCACTAAGTAATGTCTTTATCCAAGCACTTTCTCCACTTTACCTTGCACCCATTTTTTTTCTATAATTTCTCACTAGCATGGAATCGGAATCACCCAATTTCAACACACGCCATGGACTCTTGTTCTATTTCCACTTTCTTCGTAAAAGATGGAAATATTAAATCCAAACGAATGCGCAGTTTCCTTCTCATCAGCAACACAGAAGGGGCGATTCCTGTTGTAGAATGTGGAGTGATGTGATAGGAAAGCAGGTATCTTTGTAGGACAGTCTCAGCATCTTGCTCTAGTACTTCAGCTTGACGTAAAGCTGACTTAAGTACTTGAATTACTCTTTCTGCTTGACCATTCGTAGAAGGTTTATATGCTGAGGATGTACGATGCATAATACCGGTTGTTAAGCAGAAATCCGCCAACTCTTTTGAAGTGAATTGCGGGCCATTATCTGTGACTAGAATCTCAGGTAATCCGTGTCTACAGAAAACCTCACGGAGAACCTTTACCGTAGCCTCGGCCGTAGTACTCTTCATTTCAACTACTTCAGAATACTTACTGTAAGCATCGACATGTACAAAGTACAGTACATCTTTCCCGAGACTGGACCTGCAAAATCAGCAAGAACTCTTGACCAAGGTTTGGATGGAAAAGTCCACGGATGAATTTGTGCAGTAGGTGGATCTGCCCTCATGGATTGATATACTTGACATGAAGAAACAACTCCTTCAATTTGCTTGTCCAGATTGGGCCACCATACTAATAGGACCTTGCCACTGCCTTCATTTTTCTCATACCTAGGTGTGTCTCATGTAGATCTCGAAATATGTCCCTTTTGCAGTGCAGTGGGGATAATGACACGAAGTCCTCATAGAGCACACACCCTTGCTCAATTCTGATTTCATTTCGACGCTGTGGGAAAGGTTGTAAACTTGGATCACACTCTTCAGTACTTGGCCATCCACACTGAGCATGTTTCAGAACTTTGGATAATGTTGGATTTACTGCAGTTTTCTTCTTGATAATTTGATGTGTTACAGTTGTGAGGATGTTTGTTTCAAAGAAGTAGCAATTTACAACCTCACTGCCACAGTTCACTTTTGTAGCCAGAGGGACTCTTGACATGAGCAGCCGTGTTACTGTATTCTATCTTGTAGTTGTTAGAAGCCAACTTAAGTGCCCATATTTGCAGTCTGGCAGATGCATGCGGCGGAACAGGTTTCTCTGGGCTGAACAAGGAAACCAATGCGCGGTTATCTGCAATCAACGTGAACTGTCGGCCGTAAAGGAACTGTCTGAATTTCTGAACACCATATACAATGCTTAGGGCTTCTTTATCTAACTGAGAATAGTTTTCTGAGCACCTGTTAATGTACATGAGGCAAAACCAACTGGTCGGTAACACCCATCAATAACGTGTGACAATACAGCACCATATGAAGAAGCATCACATGAAAGAAACAATGGTAAAGGGTCAACATAGTGTACAAGAGTATCTGAATGTAGCAGTAACATTTTTGCCTTAGAGAAAGTTTCATCCTCTACTTTGGTCCAAACCCATTGAACACCCTTCTTTAGCAATCTATTCAGGGGAGCAAGTACAGTGGAGTGATTCTTCAGAAATCTGGAGTAAAACATTATCAGGCCTAGGAAGGATTTTAAGGCTGTTACATCTTTAGGGGGTGGAGCTTGACTTATGGCAAGGAGTTTATCTTGTGTGAGATGAAGGCTCTCACCATCTATTCTATGACCAAGATATGTGACAGAATTTTGCAGAACTTTACACAATGTATCTAGGTGATCCTTCTTGTCTTTCCCTGCATTGAGGATATCATCTAAGTAACATATAACCTTTGGAATGTCAGAAAGCATATTATCCATTATTCTCTGAAAAATAGCCAGAGTGAATACCAAAAGGCAATCTCTTAAACACAAAAAGTCCAATGTGAGTATTGATAGTGAGATACTTACTAGATTCAATCGCAATAGGAATTTGGTGGTATGCTTATGACATGTCCAGCACACTAAACCCAGAACAATTTCTCAAAACTGAATGTAAATCTTCAACCTTTGGAATAGGATACATTACTACATCAGCACATTTGTTGAAAGTCACACTACATCACCACACACTCTGACTTTTTCTGAATCTCTTTTCATTCACAGACTCATTGGGAGCAGCACCAAATGGAGCACATGAAACACTCTCTGTTGTTCCATCACTTTCCATTTTCAGTAACTCATTTTGTACTCTGGACTGAAAGGCATACGGAACCGGTCTAGCTTTGTGAAATTTTGATTTTTCTGAAACAGTGAGTTTAACTTCTGGACCACAATAACATCCTAGCTCATCTTTAAACAATTCACTGTAGTTTTCTAGGATAGTGGAAACACCTGGAAAATTTTTAGAGGCATGAAGATGATTTACAAAAAACACATCTTTCCAATCAGGTACCAGTGTGAACAACCAGTTCCTTCCTAGCGAAGCACATGAACCTTTTGGAGCAATCACTAGTGGAGGTTTAAACTGCTTCCCTTTGTAATCAATTTCCACTTCTATTTCACCTAATGGTTTAAGGTTTTCACCAGTATAAGTGAGGAGACGTACCTTGGATGGCTTGAATTGTATCTAGAAAAATATTTCTCATACAAGTCCTTAGGGGTAATAGAAATGGCACAACCTGTATCTAACTGCATGGTAACATTATTCTTTTCAAGCCTCAAAGAAACATTAATGGGAGCATTTGCAGTAGTACTGGTATGTACAGAATTCACAGTATGTATTTGCTCTTGAAGTTGTAGAACATTTTGTACTTCATTGTCTTCAACCCTTACGGTGTGAATATTCTTCCTGTTACATGTTGCAGCGATGTGTCTTTTGGTGTTGCACTTGTTACAGACATAGTCGCGGAACCGGCAATTTCCTCTCTGGTACCCGGGTTTTGCGAAAGAGAAGCACCTGTATGTGTAGAAGGCTTGACCTGAAGAATTTCCTTCCCTAGCAGTGGAGTGGTTATACAGTACTGCTCGGGCATGGCCCTTGCCTTGCGCACTGACTGTGGTGACTTTCTTGAACGCTGGACTTGATGCACCAAAACTTCTTCATCACTATCTGCAACTTGAACTTGGTGAGCAGGCGCATTTTGATTCCGGAACTGCTGCGTCTCAATGGCAGCAACCTCATGTGCTTGGGCTATTTGCAGACATTCTTCAAAAGATCTTTCGGCGGTAATCAGCTTCTTTTGGGTCTAAGCACTGTGGATCCCACTTACAAACTGATCCCTCAATGCTCTGGTGAGGAACTGGCCAAAATCACATGCTGCAGCCATGTGTCTTAGCCTCGCACTGTAATCTGCAATGGACTCATTTGTTTCCTGAATGCATCTGTGAAATTTAAAAGTTTCAGCAATGTGAAGTCTTTTGGGCTTGTAGTGGTATGTCAGTAACTTAATTAGTTCATCAAAAGTCTGTTCCTTGGGTAACTTTGGACTGCATAAATCTTGTAGTAATTTGTAGGTACTCTTACCCAGGACAGTTATTAGAACAGCAACTTTTCTTTTACTAGCAGCCTAAATTGTGGCATCATTGGCATCAGCAGGATAAGTACCAATCTCATTTGAACAAAAATATTGCTCTAATCTCTCATTGTAACTAGTAAAACCCTCTGTGGAAGGAACAAAAGAATGAATATGGCCAAGCAAGCCCTGAACTGCCATTTTGGGGTAGCACAAATGTTTTGAATCAGGCTGATTCTTCTAACCCACCATTCTCTTCCTTATACTTTAATTTACTCTTCTAAAGTGACTCTGGCAATACTGTAAGCCTTACTGTACAAAGCAATCCCATCCTCGTCGCCAAATTCTGTGGTGTCTTCATTTTTTGAGGCTATTTATGTAAGAGAGATTGAAGCACAGTCTTCTAAATCCCATGTTTATTTCCTGCTCCCTTTACAGTGAGTCTCCATATAAATCCACCTCACTACGGTGAGTCTACATATAAGCAATCAACATTTAAAGTAAATAAATACAGTAATATATAACACTGGTGTCGATATCTGATACTGCGCCTCAGCCACTGGGTTACATCAAACACTAGACATCAACAATTAAAAATTAAGACTAATCTCTGGTTAATAGTATAGTTTATACCCATGACGGCGAGGTGAGTGACGAATACTTAACTATGTACTGTATTTACCTTAATTCTTACCTTTTCATGAGTAGTGTATTTATTAAACTATCATACGCGCTTCAGGGCCTTAGTGGTTCAAGTGTGTTAATGCATTATAATATCAGTAAGGCAAAGGAATAAAATTCAACTGACGAATACAAATTTTAGTAGACAAATTCTTGACACAATAAATATACTGCACGTTATTATTAGGATTTTCAGCAATTATTAAAACAGTTTATATTCGATTTAATAAAAGCTTCGTCACATACAATCAATCGCAATGTAAACTAATATTACTTTGGTGTATGTAATTATAACTCTTCGGAAATTGTGTACAATATTGTCAGCTTTCCATAAGTTAACCAATGCACTTTCCTATAATCTTCACTCGTAGGGTTGCTGGTGTGTGCTTGCTTGCCTCTTTCGCCTTTGCCTCAAAACCCAAACTTTTCCTTCTTCTTGGAAGCATGACTTGGTTCAGCCCATCCCGAAGAAGGGTGACCATTCTAATCCCTCTAACTATCGCTCCATTGCCCTAACCTCATTCCTCTCTAAGATTTTCGAAACTATCTTAAACTCTTATTTTCTCCGTCACCTTGAACGCCTTTCTCTTTTGTCGGATAACCAGAACGGCTTTCGCCAGACGAGATCTACTGGTGATCTGCTCTCCTACTACACCCATCTTTGGTCATCCTCTCTTAGGGATTATGGGGAAACTTTCGTCGTGGCCCTCGACATCTCCAAAGTCTTTGCTTTCTAAACTTCCCTCTTAAACTTCCCTCTTATGGTTTCTCTCCCCCACTTTGTTCTCTACTTTATAGTTTCCTTGAGAACCGATCCATGGTAGTTGTTGTTGAGGGATCGATCTCACGCTCTTCTTCTACCAATAGTGGTGTCCCACAGGGTTCTGTTCTTTCACATTCTCTCTTTCTTCTTTTTATCAATGATTTACTTCACACTACAACTAATTTTATCCATTCTTATGCTGATGATTCTACTCTTCACTCTTTTCCCTTCCCCCCCTAATTCTCAAACTAGATCTGTTTCTAGAGCTGATATCATTTCATCTACCAATGCGCATCTTTGCAGCATCTCCGAATGGGGAGGTAGAAACTTGTTTAAATTCAATAGTAATAGAAACAGCATTTACCAATTGCACTTTCTAAATTAGATGATCTCCCACCAATCACATTTCAGGACGTATTCATTCTGCCAAGTTCTAAAATAAATATGTTAGGTCTCACTGTTTCCTCTAATATGTCATTGAAGCCACACATCCACAACACTGCTGAAGCTGCCTTCCGAAAGCTAGGAATGTTGTACATGTGCCGTAGCTACTCCATTCCTTGAGCAGTTGCTTTAAGCTTAGAAGGGATTTCATTCGTCTTAACTTTGAGTACTGCTCTCATATCTGGGGTGGCTCTTCTTCTGTCCAACTGTTAGATAGGGTGGCATCAAAGACATTTCGTCTTATTGACTCGCCCCCTTTAGTTGATAATTATAATCTTTCTTCCCTTTCTATTCACCGCAATGTTGCTTCTCTCTCTTTTTTACAGGTACTTTAATGGGTAATGTTCGGTGGATTTGACAATCTATGTACCGCCGGCAAGGCCGTGGGCTCGTAACACTCGTCTTGCCCGCGGTGCCCACCGTTTCTCTATGGATGTTGGTCACACTAGAATAGTCTGTTATAGTACATCCTTCTTTCCTCACACAGCCAAACTGTGGAATGCTCTGCCTTCGTCTGTGTTTCCATACTCATACAATCTGTCTCACTTTAAAAAGCTGGTTTTCAGGCATCTTCGTGGTGTAGATTAATGTGGTCTTTTTTCTATTTTTAATTTCTTTTTATTCTTGTTTTTTCGCCTCCTAGGCCCCGTTGTGGGTTGATGACCTGTGCCCGGGTGGGCTATATCCCGTACAAAAAAATGAAAATATAGTTGCATATATATCTTGAGGTTGGAGGCGATGGTATACACACTGGAAAACTGTAACTTTTCAACAGGGAAGAATATCAAAAACGAATATTTCACAAAAAACACTGAGTATGCAGTGTGAGGAGGAGGTAAAATGACATCAATAATGGATATACCTTTGATAATTGTATTGCATTGTTATGCGGAGGCATAATTTTTTTTTATAATTTTGTGAACTAGGTGTTTTAATTATTTTCTACTCAAAGCAGCAGGTATTGTAGCAAGCTTTGGGAGATTTTTCTTGTATATACCTATGTAAGAATTTTTTAGAATGTATTGCACCATTTTTATGATGAGTTTCTACGTATTGTAAACTTAGATCATTCTACAGCCTTCCGGGCATATCTCATTCCGACCTGCAACACCTAGATGGCGCTAGAATGCTCTAAGCGTCTGAAGAAAAAGGAATATAAGCACTAGTGAACTGCCTCGGGGAAGCAGGGTGGATAGCCCACCTGCTGTCAACCTCCTTCTATACTTCCTTCTTCTGAACTTTACCTTGCACTGCACCCTTCTTGTACCCTCAGAGCTAATGCTCTCTTCTCTCCGTATCACCAACCAACCGGGAAAGCAGTCGCCCGTTTCTGCCCAGAGTGTGAAGTACAAGCCTAGTGACAGCTAATATAATTGGTGAACAAGTATTGTGGATTTATTTTGTGTTGATGGTCACTGTAATCTACGTCAATAAAATGTGAGAGATGCATAGATTATATATTGTGGATATAACGTGAAAAGACGATGGAATTGTACACTGGTAGTGTGCTGACTATATATTCGAAGTGTGGAATCAAGCTGTGAAGCCATTACCCTGTGAACAGTGTTGTGAAGAATTAATGATATTTAAAGAAGCCTACAGCGCACAAGTGTGTTTCTGTGACTTGGTGGAAATCTACCTGCATGTAGTTTGTCTGTACACTTCATATCGATCGTCGGAAAATTACCGGAGACTGGCGGGACAACCAGTGGTAATTGGACGACACTTGTGATATATCTACTGCTTCTGCATAGTATATACGACCTGGCCGATGGTAACCAGTGGTGGAAGCTGGTAGGTGGTGAACGGGGTTCATAACAGTGTATTATAGTGGTTGACCTTTATTAAATATAAACCACAAACTTATATTTCTTTTATGTATTAATATTTTCATGTATCTACTGTAAATGATAATAAACGTGAGTAGTTTCATTCATGATCAGAAAAACAAATATATGTACTAGAGATGTATGTCACATTCCCATCCTCACCCATGGAGCATCCACATTAAAATCAACGTCCGAATCCGCATCCACATCCTCACTAAGGCTGCATTTACACCAAGCCAGTCAAGTCAAGTCAAGTCAATCAAGTCATTTGACTTGACTTGACTTGACTCATTGCCGTTCACACCGATTGAGTCAACCTGAGTTAATCAGGACTCAGTACCCAGACTGATTTCGAGGAGGATGGGCGTATATTCTCTCGCTGAATTAGCTGTTTTGTTGTGGATTCGGAGTCGTAAACGCAAGAGGAGGACCAGAATCTGGATGCATGAACTCAACACCAAAAGACCCAATTTTGGAAGCTTCAGTCATTTATTCCCAGACCTGGTGAACCATCAAGACAAATTCTACAATTTCTTTAGGATGACAGTTGAAAACTTCAAAAAGCTGGTGGACTTGACTGGGTCTTCCATAAGGAAAATGACTACTAACTACCGACGTGCAGTTGGAATTGAAGAAAGAATGGCGTGACTGATGAAGAAAATGGGCCCAACCCCATCTGTGACTTGACGTGACACGATGCGACGTGACTTGACTTAGCTCATCTGGTGGGAATGGTTTCTGAGAATATACATAGGAGTAAATGTGCATTAGAGTGGCGATTCACGATGAGTTACTGGCTTGGTGTAAATGCAGCCTTACATCTTACATCACAGTCAACATCAACACCTGCAGAATGAGGATGTTGTGGATTATATACAATTTTGTAAACTTTATATATATATATATATATATATATATATATATGTGTGCGTGTGTGTGTGTGTGTGTGACACTTTGACATCCCTGGGACCCAGACCAACCTTGCTTTAGTCGCTTATCTCTCTCTCTCTCTCTCTCTCTCTCTCTCCCGCTTACTAATTTACTGTTAACAAGTAAAGAAACTTGGGAAATTAATTTTAATTTTATTGTTGCACTTGGCATGTGTGATTTTGTAAGACAAACAGGATCAAACATAAGTGGCAACACGGCTGGGACAGTTACCATATAGTAGTGAGTGTGAGTGGTGACTTTTCTACTTCCCAGAGTCTAAGAACTTTATTAAACAAATTAATTTATTTGGTTGTTTTTGTGCACAAAATA
Organism: Homarus gammarus; assembly: GCA_958450375.1. Classification (NCBI taxonomy): domain Eukaryota; kingdom Metazoa; phylum Arthropoda; class Malacostraca; order Decapoda; family Nephropidae; genus Homarus; species Homarus gammarus. Next base: position 147,020 of record CAUDMG010003433.1, on the reverse strand, counting down.
TATTAAATCTAATCCTCGTTTAAGTCTTACAAACAGGAAATTTTCATTAAATAGCAGATTTTTTCTGGATACTGTTTTTAATGACAAGTGAATTAACAAAGTCAATTAATATTGTAAGTGTAAATTCATTTATCATATTTAATTTCTATATCTAGACAAACATCCGTATCCCCATTCCCCATCTGCATCCGCGGCTGTCTGAAAGCTGACATCCGATACATCACTAATATGTACGTTTTTATAATGATTGCTATTTTATATTGATGCTTATTTTGTGTTGATGGTCACTGTAATCTACGTCAATAAAATGTGAGAGATGCATAGATTATATATTTCTCGACTCTACTATCTAAACTTGTAGCGGAGTAGAAGAACTATTCAATTATATCAATTTCCATTGTTTATATTTTTAAATTTCTTATATTTTCCTAACTGTTTCACATTAATATTAATAGCTTCGACTCAAGCTCTTACCTGTTGTAAATATGATGATAAAGATAATAATAATAATAGTTATAATAAAATTACAAAAACAACAATAAAAATAACAAAATAAATAACAACAATAACAACAACTTCACCACCACCACCACCACCACCACCACCACTACTACTACTACATAATAACACATATCTCTGTAATAATAATTCTCTAATAAGATCAAAATCCCTGGAAAGGTTTGTTCTAATCTCACAACCATTCATAGTCCACGACACACGGGATGGTTTTGTTGAATATATATGAGACACTGCACATGTTATATTTCATCTGTCCAATAATACTGATTTTTATTGATGAAATATTGGATCCCAGTGAACGTTTGAAAAGTGAGATGATGGTATTAGTAAGATGAATGAATCTACTGCAACACAAAGGTATGGCTCCGGTGTGGACTATTGTTTTATAACGAGAGTCTGGGTGAGGCACATCAGCGCCATGAAAAAATAGAATGATCCGAGGCTATACGAGTGAAATAATCATTAATTAGTTTTTTATCGTTGAATTTATGGCCGGCACTGTATGGATGATTAAGTTCAGTCATAAACTTTGTTTTATTTAGGATATTTCCCAAAATAAATTAATTTGGCTCTTGATGAAAATATATATACAAGTGTTTCTGGAAATAGGATATTGGACGTTGGATAATGTTGTATGTGTTATTTTTAGTTGCTTCAGTTTCTTTTATTATGAGTTTCATTCAATCATTTCTTCTACACGTTAGAGCGTTCGTTTGTTTATGATGTATGATAAATGTTTTCTTGCGGCAATGAAGGCGGACTACACTGCAAACTGAGGTATGTTGTCATCAGTCTTTATCGATACCTTTCTACACCAGAAAATTTGTCGTTACTGTCTAGTAATACATTAACTGGTGGCACCGACCCAGGAGCAGCCCGAATATATTTACCAATCCTGAAGTCACTATTACAGACGTCCTGTAGGTCACAACGCCACACCTTTATAAATAGTGTCTAAAAAGAGAAGATTTCTGAGGACAGCTTCAGCCCTGAACCTAAAGGTGAGGTAAATAATTAATTCTCAGGAACAACTTTACGTAACTAGTTTCACATCAGCATAATTATAATATATTGTGGAGACTTTATCACAAGTCGCCTGGCAAGGAAAATTTCTTTCAAGCCAGTAACCAACACCATATATATATATATATATATATATATATATATATATATATATATATATATATATATATATATATATATATATATGTATGGTGTGTGTGTGTGTGTGTGTAATGTAGAGAAATCTTTTGGTATAAATCACAATTCCACTTCCTTCTATCAAATCAAAGTCTTATTTACCTCTATTGTGACTGACTACCTCCCATAAATTTTTGTCTCGACATGAAAACGAACAAAATTGGATTCCTCTGTATTGAAATTGCCAGACGAATGTACTGTATTTGCATAAGAAATCTTGCGATATTGAATTAGGTTGACATGATGTTTGAGAGGGCTACACACTCTCCCAGGTAGGTTATAAGTGCCTGGGTCGGGATTTTTTAACAGGTTCGGAATATACTGTACAGTAGGTTCTTTTCCCATCTGAGGAAGTGACAGAACAAGCTACTGGCTCACCTATGATCAACGAATATTCCTTGCTTGCGATACGTATACTGGATGATGTCCGAATAACAAAAAAAAAAAAATCTGAAGTCGACAGAAATGAGACGCAGTTTTTAATCCCACGCTACGTGAAGAAGCAGAAAAACGGTATAACACAAGACTTCTTGAGTGTCTAGTCCATGGTATGAATGGAGGAGCGTATTGATGTTGCTGCCCGTCTATACACTACGTAATTATTATTATTTTTTGTTTCTTTCACATGCGCGATTTTTGGAATAATATACAAAGCAGCGATGGCTAGCTGGCGCCTCATCCTCAGTGATGAAAAGTTGTGCCGACTCGCTGTCACTAGATGTGTTTGTACGAGGCTACACCAATAAACATAACAGCTGCCTTGTGCCGGGGGAAGTTTACAGGCTCATAAGTTCCGGCAAATATTTCTGATTATCATCCGTCTTCTTCATGTATTTATATATAGATCACCAGCAAGTCTGAAAATTACAAAGCGATAACTAACCATGCAGAACCAAGAAAATAAAAATTTAATAGCAGAGTAGCAGAATGATTAACGTACTAGGCTGGTGGGCTACATTGACTCTGGGCCATCAATTTGTCGTAAAAACCAAACTGGCTGACAAATACCCACACCATACGGGTAGATATATACAATAATGAACACATGTTAAGTATTACCGAAGAATACGGCGACAACTCACTGCATACTAGAGATATGTTGAAGTTGTTAGCATTATGCATTACTACACTTCAACGGAGGTCTTCAAGCATGTATTCTGGATTAGTTAATACACTAGTCTAATATTAACAATTAGAAATTAAACTAGACACATCTGGATGACCGCCTGCAAACACCACCTCACAACAATACACAATGTGGAGGAAAACTTATATATCGATGACTGATGTTATAAACGAACTAAAAATGTCAATGGTTCTTAGAGAAAGAATTAATTCTTTTTATCTCTACACGGTTATTATAGAGTGGATTATGAACAGGTCGTCAAGACAGACTTAGAAACCCTTGTAAACAGTTAAGCGGGCTGACGGGATGATGGCGTAAACAATGACTTAAACTAGAATCCCATGTGCACGTTTATACAGTATGTAATGCGCAATGCGTGAAGCGTGTTCGTGGTGCGTATTCACTGTTCCCATGTGTTCGTCAAATGTGATGCGAGAAAGTTCTTTTCACGGCAAAGATTCATCTGGTGCGGAACGCTTGTGTGCAGTAGGTTAGTACGTATTATACAGGTGGAACCACTTAACGAAGTGCTTGGGAACATGAAACTGTGTTCTTTATGAAAGGGATTTATTTTACGAGCTGTTTATAGAGAGATTCCACTGCATTTTGTGTTGTGTTTACTAATTATGCACAAAACAGTTATTATTAACCCAGTCAACTCTGTAGTCCCAGTAAATTAACAAGAATACATTTGGTTAATGTTCAAGAGTCACAGGGTTGTCCAGCTCTCTACTGTAGTCTCTTGTTGCACTCCTGTCCTGCGCAACTACAAATAACATTTTCAGAAAACAGGTTTATGGTTTGTTAAAGTTGTGCAGATCATATTTGTTTTGTTTACAGAAGGAAAATGTCCCCCTGTTTGTCTAAATTTGTTCGTATATGACATTACGTGGCAGAGTGATGAGTACTATTTGACATAGAAACACACACAAATACAGAAACAGACGCTATAAAAGCACGTGGATGTAGTTGGAAAAACCCCTCGTCATCTCTGGCGTGATACTTGTGTAATGCGTGTTCACCGCTTTTGAAAACGGTGAATACGAAACGAACAAGACACTATGCATCACGTAAGGCGCATTGCGTACACCTGGGATTCTAGCATTATACTTTCAATTAGTTTAAGCGTCTTGTAATTTTTAAAGATTACAGACGAAGTGTAACTATTCGCACCAAATATATCCTTATACTGTATGTATCTCTTTTCGTAGACGCTAGTTTCATACAGTGTAATACAGTATCTCAAAGCGAATACACTTTTACACGTCCGTAGGGCCCTATGCTACATGGAAAAATAATATAACTGAAAGATAAAAAATGATGAACTACGGCACACTACACCGCCAAGCCCTCAGGACTGACTGGACACATTTTTAAACCAGGTATTTGTATGTTGTCTCAGAGATATTTAATTTCCACAGCAAGTATGACAAGAATGTAATAATCGTAACACACCACTAATGACGACACACAACACGAACCAACAAACACCTAAATAAAAATGTTTTAACAAAAAACTATTTATCAGGTTAAGTCGGGTGTAGGTAGTAAGTTCAGTTTATATATCAACGCTAAGGATGTACTCCCAAAACTGCATCCCTACTGCGTTTTAGATTTCTTGTTTTGTGAGAAACTTGGCAAGGTTAAGTCAGCAGTAATCTGTCAAGTTACTGGCGTGTGCTCAGGAGGACCCCGACATAACCGTGGCCGGACAGATGGCCGAACGACATTTGGCCGACGGACGTTTCACAGACGGACATTTGACCGAACGGACAACGAGCCGACGGACATTTGGCCGAACGGACAATAGACCGAACGGACAATAGACCGAACGGACAAATGGCCGAACGAACATTTGGCCGAATGGACATATAGCCTTTTTAATTCATATTTTATTTATTTTTCTTCTTTGTAATGTATTTTTTGCACATTTACTAAAGGATAAAAGATATTAATTGTAATGTAATTGCTTTATAAAAATTGCTTCAGTCTTGTGTTTAATATCTGGTAGTCGTCGGAAATAATCAGCATTATTCGGAAACAATCAGCATTATTTTCCCCAATTTCAATTTAACTAGTGAATTACAAGGACTGAGAGAGGTTTTTGTACACAGGTTGACATTACAAAACATGAGGTCAGGTCAAAGACATGACATCCGCTAATCCACACACCAACACCACCACAAACACAAAAGAAAGGGCGACGTAATTAGTCATGTTAAGTCAGGTCAAGTTTTTGAAAGAAAGCTTGTTCGAACTTTATAGCCACGCCCCAAACCAACCAAACGTTAGCCCTGCTTCCCTGGATTCTGATGCAGTCGCTCTTCAGAGGTTGTAAAGGTAAGCCGATGCTTTTATTATTATTATTATTATTATTATTATTATTACTTTATTTAATATTTGTTTCTTTTAAGACCATGGAATTCATACCAACGACAAGAGGAGGAAGAAGGGTTTTGCTTGACGGCTACGCCTACATCGTTAATAAACGGAAAGACAATGTAATATATTGGCAAAGGAAGTTGTTCGGGACGATTAAAAACAGAAGAAGACATTATTCAAGGAGAAGCAAGTAATCACTCACATGCACCTGGTGCCGGACGTAACCTGTCCTTGAAAACAGTAAAGAAAATTAAAGAAAGAGCCAGACAGTCGGAGGAAGCGACATCGACTATTATACAAAACTTCACCAGTGAGTACCCACCTGATGCTGCAGGTGCTCTTCCTAAGAAAGAAACTCTGGCAAGAATGGTGCGCACACAACGCATGGCACCAGACGGGGACTTCTTAACTGACGACTTACGGAAATCAATTAGAGGAGAAGACTTTGTCATCCATGAAAGTGACAACCTGCTAATTCTGTCAACACCTCGAAACTTGGAGCTTCTTGCTTTCAAAGACCACTGGCTGTGTGATGGGACATTTGATTCTGCGCCAGTAGGCTTTCAGTTATATACAGTGCATGTTATGCTGGATGAGAGCCATACAATTCCCTTGGCATACTGCATCGCAAGGAACAAAAACCAAGCAACTTATGACATGATTTTTAGCACCCTCAAGCAAGTGAGACAAGATCTCAATCCTGTTTCAGTCACCATTGACTATGAAAGAGCGGCTCTTAATAGCATCACAGCATGTTTCCCAAACACACACATTTTTAGAAGTTTTTTCCATTTCGGTCAGTGCTTATGGAGACAAATACAGGGCTTAGGACTAGCATTTGTGCCAGTCAGTGACGTTGCTGAAAGCTTCAATGAATTTGTCTCAGCACTATATGATGAATCTGACGAACTTCTTGGCTACTTTGAAGCGACATAGATTGGTGTTGTACAGCGTGGAAGACGACGAAGACCAGCATTCGAACTCAGACGGTGGAGCATATTGGCGAGAAACACACAAGGCCTTCCACGGACAACAAACTCTCTTGAAGGATAGCACAGGGGGTTTGAGCAGAGAATGGAAATCACCCTCCCCACCGTTTGCCGTCTCGTTTCAAAACTAAGAAAAGAGCAGTCGGACTGGGAATTGACAATTGAGCAGACAGCAGCAGGAATGGTACCAGATATTAAACACAAGACTGAAGTCTGTCATTGAGAAATATGAGGAGTATCCCAGAATCGACTTCTTGAGAGCAATTGCCCACAATCTTTAAATATTTATGAACATTTCGTTTTATACAGCAATTTTTATAAGCAATTACATTACAATCAATATCTTTTATCCTTTAGTAAATGTGCAAAAAAAAATGTATATCATGAAAATGTATCACATTGCAATTATGTTATCTTTTTATCCTTTGTTTTATAAAGCAAATACATTGCAAAGAAGAAATAAACAAAAATAAAAAGGCCCTATGTCCATTCGGCTAAATGTCCGTTCGGCCAAATGTCCGTTCGGTCAAATGTCCGTCGATGAAACGTCCGTCGGACAAATGTCCTTCGGCCATCTGTCCAGGAGCCGACATAACACCACTTCCCTTCAAAGAGTTAAAGTCTGCTGGTTTACTAGTCAAAGTATGACTGGAATAGAGGGAGTAATGTTCCCAGAGCGATCGCTTAACAGTGGGTATAATTCAAGGTCGTATTCTGAAAGAAAATTGGTAAAATTAACTTATAAACGTTAGAGAAGATAAATTATGTGGAACGACTTCATTATTACGAGAGAGGATGTGTGGCTTTATCTATGTTGAAAGATATAATGTCTCATGCATAAGATTCATCAGGTCTTATACGGTTAAGTGTTTCACGAGACCACAACTACTAGCTTGAAGTTTTACTACAAGAAAAGACTTAAGTGACAATATGAGTTTCGATGTATCTGGATGTCTGTGTTTACATGAGGAAAGATTTCAGTTTGGAAGCATAACCATTCAAGTGTCAATCTCACTTTAAAAGGCCAGACTATTTTCAGGATAACAGGGCGAGTGAACGATAAACACTAAAGATGCGAATTGACTTTCGTCTCTGAGTGAGACTTCTCAAAGACTAAAGCCGAGACGTGTGTTGGAAGGGTCAGCGAATCAATAAGACTGGATATACAATTTGAAAATTTATCGAAATATTGTTTGTCAAGCTTCTTTTTCATAAGTTAATAGTTAAGATAGTATAATTTTTAATCCAATATATAATCTATATAAGTTCAAGGCTTCAAGGTAGGTATGACATTGAATTTTAGGCCCATAGATACACTATAAACGTCTACTGTACACACACACACACACACACACCATACACACACACACACACACACACATAAAAAAAGACACTAGGCTATTGTACCATCATTCAACCACTGATATTTATGACCCCTTACAACTTACACTGATTTCTTTGTGTGCCTACATGAGAGGAGTGTGATACAATCTAAAATGTACGACGCTGTTCATATAGTGACAAGAAAAAAAACTCAGGAAATATATTTACAGAAGTTGTTGAAGGTATGGACAGATTTTTCCAACTGCTTCTTTTGTATTTGTAGATAAGGAAAATCAAATGCATAGACGGTGTTACGGAAACTGAACAATAAAGAAGGTAAATGTCTGAAGTTCCTTTACTTTAATTTTTACTTTTATTTTAATCTCAAAAATTTAAATTATTTCTTTACCTGTGTGTGTCTAGGGTCTTTTTGATGTCAATTAGTTATCTGTTTGTATTGTGAACTTTTCTAGTTATTGGTTTACTCTAGGTTTAGTTATTATTGCATTACTTTGCTTAATTGAATATTTGACACCACACTCATGGTTGGCATGACAACACCCAACACAGTATAAACAGTAGCACGTGAAAAATAATCAAGTGATTTTTATATAATATTCTTAAAACAAAATCAACACAAAACACATATACAAGGGTGAAAAATAATGTACTCAGCTGTACTAACACACATTACAAACAGCTAGCCAGTAGATCCCGTGGTGCACAGGCAGAGTGTAGGTAACAGTTGCTCAATCTTCACGACAGAGTAGACGGGGAGAACAAGTCCCGGAGGTGATGGGAGTAGGACTGACTTGGTATCCCAGGGTTAGGGTATACACCACCTGTCATAGATGGCGCCCCCAACAGCCGGCGATGGTTTTCCATCAATCAGGCGCCATCTCATGACTTGTGTTCTTACTAGTTGACGGTAGGTTAACTAGTGGTTTGGGTAGTGTGAAGTAAGCCGTGCAGATAAAGGTGACAATGTAGTATATATATTAGGAAGTGTGACCCTTCAATGTTACAAGGGTATATACCCTTGTAACATAGAAGGGTCAACTTTGTCAAATATTTCCCTGATTGTGATTTTCTGCCTCAGTGGATATTATACAAACAGGAGATATTGTGTTCTTATATATTTACGTATACGTAATATAAACGTCGACGTGTTTGGTGTATTGTGTACTGAGATCCTTACTAAAGTATTTATTGTCTTTCTGTAACGAGAGAGAGAGAGAGAGTTATTATCACCGGGCGACCTTAAAACAAACCCACTATTTCTATTGTTCATGTAACTTCATATTCCATTCCATGAAATAAACTACACCGAGTCAACATCTCCGACAAGATGGAATTAAATGCATCATATTTTTTCTTCTAACGTCGGGGGGGGGGGGGGGGGGGGGGGAGGGGGGGGCAGGGAGAAGTCCGCGGAATTGAAGTCAGTAGTGAACTTAAAATAAAAGCTAAAAAAAAACACTTTAGATTTTAATTAACTTTTATTATTATTTTTAATTATGAAAGACAAGTGTATTTAAGAACCACAAGATCATATTAAAATAGTAAGCTGAATATTCATTATTTTTATATCACGGTTGGGAAATGCATGTTCGGCTATATTTACGTCAACATCCTTCACAACAACAGGCTAAGTAAACACGTGGGAGAGAAAACAAGAAAATACTGATTTAAGTTGACCAATATGATATCAACACCCATTGTGTGTGTGTGTGTGTGTGTGTGATTGATTAGGACTATTACCTACTCTAAATTTGGCCTATAAGTGCTGGGATCAATTAAAAATTCCAGATGATTATTAGGTCTGAGATATTAAAACAAGAGGCTAATGAGTATACTTGGATAAGAGCTCATTTAAACTGGGTCCTATTTTGATTGGGGCGGACGAAATGGGAGCCTATTAAGACTGCCAGTTACAAAAAAATAGGAGCTATTAGATTTGTGACCCATTAGACCAGTCACGTGATGGAGGCCACACCTTGAGGCTCAGTGTCAGATCAGACCTCAAAGGGTGTCGGGGGGCTAATCTTCCAGGTGTCAGAGGGTGCCAGATCAGTCCTCAAAGGGTGTCAAAAGGTGTCTGGTGTCGTTTGGCAGACATCTTTGTATAGTAGGCAGAGTGAGTGCGAAAAGACAGACTCAAGACAAACTAAAGATGAACGACGGCAGACGGAGGCAGACTGAAAGAGCCTCACCATAACAAGATGTGTGTGTGTGTGTGTGTGTGTGCGTGTGTGTATGTGACAATAACACCTTGTTTTTATGTCGAGATGCGTGAATGGGGAGACACAGGTGTTTGTTAACCACCCGCATCTCAACACCTGTGATCTTCCTAAGTCACAATATACGAGTATGTCAATTACCTGAATATCAACACCTGTCATCAAACACAGAATGAGATAAATGACGTAAGCTATTAAAATTTTTACACAATTATTTATTCATGAACTCTCTCTCTCTCTCTTTCTCTCTCTCTCTCTCTCTCTCTCTCTCTCGTCTCGGGGGTAAAGCCTCACATCTCACGTCTTTAACATGGGCGATGAAATTGAAGGTACGATTGTTTGAGAACCTGGCGCTAAGCAGCATACAAACTGACTTACTTACATGAGACAACACCCAGGTCTACTCAGGCTGATGTACAAACATTCACATGCAAACACCGTAAACACTCTCCAGGCCCACACATGTAGGCCAACGATGCATATATGTAGATAAAAACACATACACACATATATACACATATATACACAGACACAGGAAGACAAATAGAAGTACACACACAAACACACACACACACGCGCGCGCACACTCAAATAAAGGCAAAGACACGCAGACACATACATACACATATACAGATACAGACCCGCAGGCACACACACACACACACACCAGTCAGCTCTCAGTGAGACAAGACGTGTCCTGTAGGCGATCCTGATTGGCCTGGCAGCTAAGTCTGTTTGGCCCAGCCCCTCCCCCTCCCCTCCCTGCCTCATCCCAACTCCCTACCAACCTCACTACACCGGGATTTATCAGCAGAACTTTCAAGTGATCAGTACAATGATTGGTTACCAAACAGTGATCCAATACTGTATTCCAAGAAAAAACACCAAAAAATAGCAGTGTAATACCAGACAGTGGGCACTTAGTCGGTCACCTTCAAAATGTCAGAGAACTGCGGTGTTTACAAATACCGTGGGTACTGTGTCGGCGACCCTCAAAAGGACAGAGACAAGGACTACCGCGGTGTTTAAGACTAGACAAATATTAACAGATGTCTACCAGTGTGCTACGCCATGGAAACTATGTCGGTGGTGCTCTAAGTGCCGCCACGGAGTTTAAGGCCACCGCGGACAAACACTTCCATCCGTCCACAACAATTGATATCAACAGTTGTCCACCAGTGACGTACTCCGGGCGCACCTTGTACAGTTTAAGGCTTGGGAACGGTTATCCTGATGACAGTGTTATCGCACGACTTAAATCACTGAATATATTCCATTCTCGCAGCCGTAGACAAGGACGTCATAAACAGAAGCCCATTAGGACCATCACGTCACTAGAAAACCAGAGAAACCTACTCCTGACAGACCGTACCAAAACACGGAAGTCCCATGTATATGGTACGGTCTTTACTGCTCTCCAACGTCACTTCCTTAGCCAATAAATTTGACGAACTGGCAACCACAGTCCGGCCAGTCGCTGCCAACGCCGTTGCCATCTGCGAGGCGTTCCTGAAACTTGCCCCATTGAGGGATATCAACTGTTTCATCACCCTCGTTCACATGGACGCAAAGGGGAAGTTGCCCTCTTCTGTCAGGATGAACTACGTCTGGATGTTCTAGTCCAGCGGTTATTAACCGGGGGCATTCCCCCCCTAAGGGGACCTGAGAAATTTCCAAGGGGGGCGAACCCAGAGTAAAAATAAGGAATGGCTTTAACAGGTGTGTGTATGTCCTTACTTGGATTTTCGCTCCCCACAGATACTTCAAAAAGTCTTAAATGGTAGCTACGTCAATCAAAATGTAAAATTCCACTAAAAGTGACTGAATTAAGGTAGTAATAATGTCGGGAACTGTACGTTAGGCGGTTCGGATTCCGACGATGTTTGGATCTCCGTATCTTTGTGAGGCCGCCTTTTCTGCACTGGTTTGGTGTCAAGACCAAATACAGAAACAAGCTGAACGTTGAAGGGGACTTGGGCTGTGATCTCTCTGGCACGCGGCAGGCATTCAGGATCTAGTAGCTCAGAAGCGGTGTCAAAAATCTCACTAAATGTCTCACTAAATATGTTGTGTACTAACGAGTTGCTTATACAGACTCGTTTATTACAGTAACGAATGAAAAAGAGGTTTCTCAAATTTCCTATTTAATTCAAGAGGAAATTGTTTTAGAAATTTCAGATTTAGAATTTTATATGAAGGAAGGAGGGGGGGGGGGGGGCGTGGGGATGAGGACAAACCCTAAAAAAGGTTAAGAACCACTGGTCTAGTCCCAGCTGATGTGGAGGCATACTACCCGCCTTGCTCACCCACCAGAAAATTCACAATCACCGCATTACCACATCAGACCACCTCAGAGTACTAGTACTATGCGAGGAATATAACGAAATTGACAACACTGGTATTGAGGACCAGCTGCTACTATCACAAGCTGTGAACTTCCCCACACACGGTCAAAATACCCTTGACCTTATCTTAAGTGACTTAACGGACCAGTACCAACCACCTCAACCAATGCCTCCTATCGGGTGTAGCACACACCTATCAGTGCTCTGTCCCCAGGCTGATTACTAAATCTGCAGTGCGTCTCTTCGGGCAGTGGATACTTCACCTTCCCTGGTTTGAAGTACTTAGTGTGGATGACGTGGACACCAAATGAATAAATTACACCAATACCACCATGGAAGCTCACCACCACTTCTTCCCCGAGAAGTCCGTCAGATCTCACCAAGCTGACTTGCCCTGGATCACACCTCGGATCAAAAGACTTATGCAGCAGAGAGACAGAGCCTTTTATCTCAATGACCACAACCGTTACAGGTCCCTTCGCAACAAAGTCATCCGTGAAATACGCGCTGTAAGGAAGTCTCACTACCAAACCAAGCTGCAAGACCTGAAGCTGACCAACATCAATCAGTGTTTTGATAAGCTTAAAGAACAATCAAACACCCATTTCGCAACTATTTGCCAGAAGCTCCCTCCGGCTTGACCTACCAGCCCCCTTTCCCACTGACTGAAGTTAAGGCGCTCCACCACCCCCATTGACTTACCAATGAAACTCTTCAAGGAGTTCTCCCCGGAACTAGCTAAACCCCTCTGCTCCATCATCAATGCTTCCCTCAACCAAGCAAGATGCCCAGCTGACTGGAAGACCTCATATGTGTCACCAGTGCCCAAGTCAACCAGCCCACAATCATTAAATGAGCTACGACCCATTGCCATCATCCCAATACCCAGCTTAATCCGTGAAAGTTTAATATTTGACTGGGCTTATGCTGATATTGCAGGCGCCATAGATCCTCAGGAATTTGGCAATATGAGTACTTCCTCCACCACTCACTGTTTTGTCAGCTTTCTCGACTAAATGTACCTCCATCTGGAAAAACGAAAAATATCTGTGACTGTCGCCTTCATTGACTTCACCAAAGTATTTGATCAAGTAGACCACAATTTAATCATCAGCAAAGCTTCCAAGGGGCTGTCTCCACTTTTTAGTCACTCGCCTGTGGCGTCCCCCAAGGCACCAAGATGGGATCGCTTTGCTTCTTCATGCTTATCAATGATGCCCTAAGAAAAACCTCTGCTCCCTGGAAATATGTCCATGACTCCACCATTGGGATCAGTGTGAACAACTCGGCTCTCGACTACGCCGCCTTCCAAAATGGATTGAACATTCTCCAAAAATGGGCCACCAACAACCATGTCACCATCAATCAAACATAGACCATGGTTATACACATCAATCTCTCCTCCGACTTTTTCCCACCCCCTTCCATTACTTTAGACCCAAACACACTCCAGGTTGTGGACTCCACCAAGCTCCTCGGCGTCACTAGAGATAACAAACTAAATTGGAAAAACACGTCAGTACAGTTGTCAAATCCTCCAGGTTTCGTCTCCACCTCCTCCGCCGATTCAAGTTCCTCGGAATTCCGACGTCCGAGCTCCTCAGTACTTACTCAATATTCATCCTTCCCAAGCTCACCTATTCCTCCGTAAATGCCACACAATGCAAACACCGATAAAAAGTGCAGAAGAGGGTATGCAAGATTATTCTCTCCCCCTCCTATTCCACATATTAAGAAGAGCTCAACGCACTGACCCTCTCGGCTCTCACTGACCATCACCACGACCTTATCTGCAAAGTTGGTGAGAAGCTTCTGCACCATCCTCGACACCGGCTCCTACTGCCACTCGAGATCCCTCATCCGCGAATTGCTGTTCGAAACCACAATCGCATCTAGCCCATATGAGGACGTACTGATCGCTATAAGAACAGCCCAGTCCCAACCATTGTAAAATTATCAATAACTTGTAATCAATCAGCGTATTCACTCCCAGTCAATCTTACGTTTTTGCACTGTTACTCTATGTCTGTCTTTGATACCCCCAAAATGTTCTACACTACTGAGGGTATACGCAAACTCTTGTTATCTTGAAAATAGGTTCTTATTCTCGTACGGGAGACAAATACAGAGGAACAAATAAACAGTGGCTTCCACGCCATAAGGACTAGGGATCTCAACTCCATGTATCACTCCGCCCTGGCATGCACAGATGCCAGCCTTCACAAGCTGAATACATAATATGTAAATATGATAATACATATACATAACATGGTGCATAATAAATGGAAACATTACATAGGATTAATACATGTTCTGTAATACTTTACTTAACATAATTAATAGAGTAATATAAGAATACACAGCTTAAGGTACTACTTCGTGTCCATATTATACACCTCCCTCCCCCCTATACGCTCATAGTTTCATCTTGAGCGGACCTTTTGTTTCTGAGTCGCTCGGACCTGCGGAGTACCGGGGCAGAAACACAAGGTGGAGATGGATTTACTGTAAAGACATCAACATTACTGGGGAAGGGTCAACAAGGCAGCTCCACAGGTCGGAGGAAACGACGGTTCCTCCACCATACTCTACCACTAGGAAGACGCACTTGGTAGTCCCTGGACCGGCCAATACCCATGGCAACCCCAACCTTGTCCCAGCAGTGAGATACCGGATCTTGAATCCTGACCTGCTCTCCGATACTCAACCTGGGAAGGGGGCGGGCATGACAGTCATACCGAGCAGCGACATCTGTGGCTCGTTCTGCTGCACGGCGGTCACATTCTTCAGTCTTGGCTTGCCATTCTTGAGAAAAAGACTTCGAGTGGGCAGGAACACAAGACCTGAGATGATGTCCAAATAGAACCTGGGCTGGGGAGCGTCCGGTGAAGTTCGGGGTGTTGCATAACTCTAACAAACCTCGATCGAAGTCCTTGCAGTCGATATTTCCTGAGGGTGTGATACCTTAAAGATCAGGTGTTTAACAGTCTTGACTGTGGCTTCAGTGTGTCCATTCGCCTGGGGGTAGTGGGGCGAGGTCACGACATGACGGACTCCCCAACGGTCCATGAAGTCCCGGAACTCGTGGCTGGTGAACTGAGGTCCTCCATCAGGGGACGACAACAGGCCATCCAGACACTCGGTCGGCAATGACGAGGAAGGCCTTACCTGCCACTGCAAAGAAGTAGGCCGACACAGACTCGAAGGGTCTTGAAGGGTTATCGTCGCACATTAAAGGTTCCTGTTGCTGGCTGGGTTGCAGAATCTGGCACGGCTCACAGGCATGGATGGTACTTGCAATGTCCGCGTCTATTTCGGGCCAAAATACAGTCTGCTTCGTCCGTCGCTTGGTGGCCTCCACTCCTCGTTGGCTGTTGTGAAGGCGGGTCAAAGTACGGCGGCGTAGGGCAGCAGGAATGACTACTCGTGGACCATACAAGACGAGGTCTCCGTCACAATAGAGGTCCTCGCGTATCTTCCAGTACGGGAGTAGCGATTCATGAAGGTCGTATCGGTTAGATGGAAATTCCTGGGACACACAGTCGACGAGCCGGATGTAGGAAGGGTCGGCCTGGGCTGCGGTGTGGAGATCTTCAAGGGTCTTGTCTGCATCCGGTGCTGCAGACTCTTCTGATGTGAAGACGGCCTTCAATGAGACTACTGACTTGAGGGATGCGGCAGCTGTAGAACACAACATCTCGTCCTCTGGGGTTGGGCGACTGACAGGGGCGCGGGACAGAGCATCCGGGATGCACAGCATCTTACTCGCACGCCACACAGCCGTGAAGAGACAAGGCGAGAGCTTCTCTTTCAAACGTTGAAGGCGAGGATTCTCTACTGCATCCAAAGAGTAGTGATTGATAATAGGTACAAGAGGGCGATGATCCATTAAGAAGGTGAAGTGCTGAATTCCTATTAGGTAGAAGCTTCACTTCGCCATCGCCCAGACAACAGCCAACATCTCCAGCTCAATCGTGGCATATCGGGTCTCGGCGTCCGTCAGGAACCGGGATCCACACTGAATTAAGCGGAGTTGTCCACCGCTATGGTCCTGCAGAAGGGCGTAACCAACGCCGTAGAGTCTGGAGGCGTCAGTCTGGAGGACTGTGGGTAGAGCTGGGTCGTAACAGGCGAGGACAGGTGGACTTAAGAGGGCCTGCTTGACTCGCTGGAAGGCCTCTTGATGATCTGGGGTCCACAGGAATGTCCTCCTGGGGCTCAGCAGGGGCGTAATGGCTGGGCTGCGGCGGAGATGTCAGGTGTGAATTCAGCCAGCTGATTGACCAGACCCAAAAAAGAACGGAGGTCTGTCAGGTTGGCAGGGGTTGGAAAATCCCTGATTTCACTTACTTTCTTCGGGTCAGCTGC
This sequence comes from Homarus gammarus, assembly GCA_958450375.1. Lineage (NCBI taxonomy): Eukaryota > Metazoa > Arthropoda > Malacostraca > Decapoda > Nephropidae > Homarus > Homarus gammarus. The sequence goes on along the minus strand of CAUDMG010003433.1, from coordinate 130,528 downwards.
GATACCTGATGCTGAGAGAGTGTGCCCACAGAAGGTCACTGATGGTGCGGCGACTACAAACTTGTCAGCGTTGAGGGTAATCCCGTACTTTCGACATCTGGTGAGAACTTCATATATTCGGGAGAGGTGGGCACAGTAGTCTTCGTCATGGAGTAAAATATCATCAACCACCTTGACACAATTCGTGACTCCTTGAAGGGCCGCGTCACCACGTTGACAGAATGCATCGCCCGTAGCGGCAAATCCCATGGGGCCTCTGCAATACTGATATCTTCCATATGGTGTGATGAATGTAATCAAATGCTGGTCTTCTTCGGCCAACTCGATCTGCCAATAACCACATAAGGCGTCCATCGTTGTAAAAAACTTCGCCTTCGGGTCCACACTTCGAACAGCTGTGAAGGGTGTGGGTGAAGGGTGGGCTGGACGGGAAACTTGCTGGTTAAGTTTTGATAGATCTGTGGTGATCCGTACTCCACCACTAGGTTTGGCGACGGGAACGAGAGGGTGGCACCAAGGTGAAGGTTCGTCTCCGGCCGGCTTGATGCTTCCCTGAGCAACCATGGAGTCAAGCTCTTGTCTAACTAGCTCCTTGTAGGAGTGAGAAATCAAACGAGGGGTGTGGATGGCAAAAGGTGTGGCACCATCCTTAAGATGAATCTTCATAGATGGACCCACCATCGGCTTGAGTGGTGTGGATCCTAAAGATTTCTTCGTAACCAATACGTCAGCAAACTCCTTGAGAAGGTAAGCTCTTGCATCAGAAGGGGACGTGTTAGTAGAGATAGGGAGTTCCTTCAACCTGTTGACATAGGTGACCTTTAAAATAGGTTTGGGGAATTCCTTGGAAATAATGGCCAACTCTTGACAATGGCCATATGATAAAAGTTGAGTCGGGATCCCATCATGAACATCAATCCGGGCTGAGCAAGACTGCTTACCAAAGGTAAGAGTAGCCCAGAAAGATCCCAAAGCTGGAGCCATCTTGGAACCATCATCTGTCAGTTTCGTTGTCTGAGGAGGGGGCTGTAGGTTGCTCCGGGGTATGTAATGGGCCCCTGTCTTATCAACAGAACATATTATATAAATGGGTCAATACATCTGATATTATATTCAGATTCACCACCCTGTAACTTTCCACTGTCTATGAGTAAGACACGAGTTGTACAAGTGAGAGGGCAACTCTCCCAGGAGGGAGAGACCCATCGTCAGCATATCTGTAAGACCGCACAGAGAGGCCCTTACTCCTCAGTCGCTCACAGAAAGTTATATCATAAGGACGTGACCTAACGTTTATAATACATAAACGCCGTCCCTTTCTCATTCACTTCTATACAGTGGAACTTACGGTCGATCTACACTCAGGAATTATATATACAATCCTTTTATAATAAAACAAGGAACTACCGTTTGGGTTTCGTTACTTAAACCCAAATAGTAAATATATGTGAACGGCCTGGTTAATTGCACAAGTAGCCGATTCATATAGTTGGCAAGCGGTGTGTACGGATTCTTCAAACTGGTAGTCGTATCAAACCGTCAGTGTTTTTGTGAAAAACAGAAAACACACAACAGTGATGCGTTACATAATCCGAGTGTTTAAAACTATATCCCGTATCAAGACGATATTTAGTGAGTGCTCCTTATCTCTGGCACATACAAAAAAGTGCAGAATTCGTAATATACATATATCACAGCCTGTTGGTTAATATCCAGTTTGTACCGGTTGAAGTAGGCCCCACTCAGCATTTTCTAGTTAGTGTTGCAGTGTTGAAGAAAGGTTTCATAACTTGGACTAACAATTGATATTTCACAAGCAGCTGAACAGTTTTGTTGTGTCGCCAGCGTTAATTACGAAGTTCCGGTGTCATCATACAGATCTCCATATATACGTAGACTGTGAAGACTTGGCACTCGGCAGTCTCGCTAGTGACCTAGCAACGAACAGGGTGATAACCAATCATCAGCAGTTTCTCATCGACTGTGGAGAACCTCCCTTAGTTTGAGGTGGAGTCGTCTCTCGCCAAGGTAGAAGCGTCTCTTCGTTGCCAAGGAAACCAGGAGCAGCGCCCTCATCCCCAGGAAGAGGCCCTGCCCACCCTCCACACAAGACAGGACTCGGAACTCGCCTTGAAGGATTGCGTTTTCTATACAGACGTCACACCCTGTATAAATAGGTATTTAAATTATATAATTATACACACACATGAACAGGTTCAAGAGATATCTTCACACCGATAGGTTCGTCGGATAGGATTATTTCAATGATAAAGTGTCGAATGCAAAATTAATGTATTGAAATTCTATGATTTACAGTGGTTTATAAGTGTCTGTCTTCTTATTGATAGTTTAATTATTAACTACAATTCATATTCATTTATCTTGTAAATGAGAGGCAAGTAATCTGCTTTTACTGTTAAGTATTCATTGACCCACGAGAGACTAATAGATAATTTTCTAAGTTTTCCATGTCTAATGTTGATGACATTGAACGCCTAGCGCAACTGTTTGCATATAACCAACTCGTCGATGATCAAGCACAGACTGACATTGACTTTGAGTCGGGAACACAGTTAAACGATTCGGTAGGAAGTAGTGAGAAAGTTATTGAGGAATCATTTGACGACTTAAACCGTCGTACCCTACGATCTGGTAATCAATATAGTACTTCACAAAAACAGTTACCCCTGTTACAGGTGATAGTGTGTCTGTTGCTAAATCGGTAACAACCTTATTAACCCAGCCTTCTGTTAGAAGTAAGAATACTAACTTGCTTAATACTAACACTACAATGGCTTCTTCTAACCCTCACGCCAGTACTACTACCACACCTATAGCTGATAATATTATTAATATCATGCAGCGTGGCGACTATGATCGAAATTTCACGGGTCAAGATGATTATAGGGTCACACATGTGCCTCAGATGGCGCACATACCTCCCTCCCAGACTCCTTATGCGACACACTTAGCTCCGATTGCACCTCCCCACCTGACTTATAAACAAAAAACATCTTTAAGATGAGCACATTGTAATAAACGTGGCCACGTAATGGAAGATTGTTTTCAGCTCCGAGGTAATAGTGCAAATTTTAAGGCCACACCCGGTGCAAAGCCATTCTCAAGGTCATACAGTGAGGCAGCCAAACCAGCACCTCCTCTTAACCAGAAAGCGCGCAAATGGTGCGCCCTTCACAAATCGACATCTCATAGTTCACATGAGTGGGATATACTAATAAGGACTAGGGGTGTGGACCTTAGTGAAACAGAGGTGTCGTATAGGCGCAAGCAGAAACGTCCCCAGGACAAGTCATCGGGGGAAGACCAGCGCACACCACAGCACGGAGAGGGATAGATAGGGTAATTCCCACCCCTCCTTACAGCACTTCTATAGCGGCCTTGCTAGTAGCGGCGCTTAGCAAAGTGGAAGTGTTGTGAGTGCCGGTGAGAGTGGATAATACCAGATTGGCTCTTGATATAGACACAGGTGCTTGAGCTAATGTATTGGCCTTGACATCATATCACAAGTTACAACATAAATTACCTCACCGCAACTTCAAATGGAGGCTTAGTAACGCTGAGCTCGAAGGAGTTTCAGGTACTCAGCTGAGCATCAAAGGAATGGTGACGTTACCACTCAGATTCTCAAGACGTGGTACGCCCTTCTACGCGGACTTATATATAGTCCAGCAGTATAATTTGCCAGCCGACGGGTTACTTGGTCTACCAACTCTTCGAAAGAACATGATAGATGTTCATCCACGTAATAATAGTGTTACGTTTAAAGGTGTTTCCTACACAGCAATGAGTCATTCTGAACCTTTGCTCACAGCTAGGACGAAAGTGTTGTCTACCAATCCTATTAAGAGGAAGGCGGATCGTGCGTCAGAGATACCGCTTGACCTCAACCACACACTTTCCCAGCGTGATTACAGCAGCAAGAGTTGGACGATCGTACCAGCAGTGTTGAAGAGTACTCTCCATTATCGAAATGAGGAAATCATCAAAGCAACTGTTATTAGACACTCAAAATCCCCCTTTAATAGCCCATTATTCCTCGTCCCGAAAAAGGATGGTGGATGGCGCCCTGTTATAGATTTCAGGCGCGTCAATGATCAAACGATCCCTGATAGGTACCCTATGCCTATCTTGAGTGACATATTGCAATCCTTAGGCAAGGATAATGCGGTATTTAGCAACTTAGATTTGCTTAGTGGGTATTGGCAAATACCACTCGATGAGAAATCACTAGAAATCACGGCATTTAGCATGCCTCTAGGCCACTTTGAGTTTCTACGAATGCCATTTGGTCTCAGAAATGCCCCACTAACATTTCAAAGAATGATCAACACCCTGTTTGCCGGATTGATTGGTACCACAGTCTGCGCTTATTTGGATGATCTAATAGGAGTCAGTAAGGACGTCGATTCCCATCTGATTAAACTGCGTGGTGTTGGACAAACTTTCCACAGCAGGCCTCAAAATAAAACTCTCGAAGTGTGAGTTTTTAAAATCCAGAATCCATTTCCTTGGTCATGTAGTTGACGGTGAGGGCATACACACAGTTAATGATAAAGTCAAAGCTATATCTCAGTTCCCGCGTCCTACCTCAAATGATCATGTGAGTAGCTTTCTCGGCTTATCTGGATATTATCGTTCCTTTATCAAGAACTATGCATCATTAGCATCGCCCCAACGAGGTTGCTCAAAAAAGATGCAATGTTTATATGGGACGCTGAACACGAAGATAGTTTTATGGCATTGAAGACAGCGCTAACCAATGCCCCGGTTCTAGCATTCCCAGACTACACTCAACCTTTCACTCTCTGTACTGACGCTCCCGGAATTGGAGTCGGAGCAGTGCTCATGCAAGAGGATACGCGTAGGAAGTTTAGAGTGATAGCATTTGCAAGTCGCAAACTAATTGATGCTGAAACACGTTATTCGGTGACGCATTTAGAAACGTTAGCCGTAGTGTGGGCACTTAAGAAGTTGAAAGACATTATCTTTGGCTACAAGATAACTGTTTTTACTGATCATGCGGCAGTCACCGAACTGTTCCATGGCAGAAACTTATCAGGCAGATTAGCACGCTGGTATCTGACAATGCAAGAGTTTGACCCCGAATTTAGGTATTTACCTGGGAGGGCGAATGTTGTTGCCGACGCTCTGTCAAGAAATATAGCACCAGTCATGCCTGTATCAACATTCACTCTTTCGCAACTGGAAGATGAGCAACGACGCGACCCATATTGGTCAGCTGTTATTTTTGCTCTCGAATCGGGCGAGGATGTTAAACTCCCCAAGTTAATTCTTCCCTTAAGTCAGTTTGAATTACGACATAACATACTCAATAGGACGAGAAAATCTCCTGAGGGTAATGTGTCTCAAATAGTCGTACCTGACACGTTGCGCAAAGCAGTAATGATATTGTTCCATGATGTCCCACAGGCAGGTCACCAAGGTAGTGATAAATGCTTAGCGGATTTACGAAAGAAGTATTTCTGGAACACTATGAAGAAAGACATAGAATTACACATAGCTAATTGTTTGGCGTGTGCTCAACATAAAGGTTCAACAGGATCACCTGCCCCGGTTCTACAATATCCTACACCAGACCGTTCGTTTGACACAGTCGCTATTGACTTGTTACAACTCCCAATGAGTCATCAGGGATCAGCCTACGTCTTAGTGTGTGTGGATCATTTTTCAAGGTTCGTGGTCTTGATCCCACTAAAAAGCAAAACGGCCGAAGCAGTACCCTATGCATTAGTTATGAATCTTATATACTACGCCTAAAGTTCTGCTCTCTGACAATGGCACCGAGTTCAAGAATCAGCTAGTAGCGCATATATGTGCACAATATGGTATTAACCAAACTTTTGTGACAGCTTATCATCCACAGGCTAATGGCCTTGTTGAGAGAACCAATCGTAAAATCCTAGAAATACTGCGTCCAATTGTCAGTGGTTTTCAATACGCATGGGAGGATTGGTTACCGCAGGTTGCAGCGTCTATAAATGGGTCAGTTAATAGCTCTACGGGCAAAACACCCTACTACATTGTCTATGGTACAGATAAACGTCAACCTTACGACATCCTTACAGATGCGCCATACCCGGTTTATAATACTGATGAATTCGCGGCAAAACAAATTCATGTCTTTACAGATATTCATGCCCAAGTACGATCACATCTAGCGGCGTCACGCGCCGAAATGATCATCAAACAACATAAACATGCTAAACCTGTTGCATTAAACGTTGGGGACGCTGTTATGTTAAGAGAACCTGAAAGGAACTCCAAACTTTCGGCAAAATTTTCTGGTCCATTCCGCATAATCTCAAAAGAAGCAGGCAACAAATTCAAAATTTGGAAGCCTAATGCACAGATTGCAGATGTCGTGCACGCGGATCGTCTAAAGAAGACCCAGATAAATGTATTACCTCCAGTTGATGATGATGTGATTGACACCTCCTTACAGATTGTACAGAAGCAGAGTATCCCAAATGACTATTGTATGAAACTTCGTTCTGCAAGTAGACGTTAAATCGTTTGTAATTCCTTACAGAATGGCTTGGATCTTCAGTGTGTTGCTTCTACTCTGTTGTGGCACCGTTGTGTTGACAGACATGTCCACATCAGTCTTCAAACCGGGTGCACTTGTGGCACCTCTCGGACGAGTTCTCATAGTTGAGGACGTGGTGAACATCAAGTATGAACTATATCCACTGCTCCAACTTCCACGTCAGATGGAAAACGTCGACGGCCAACTACAATCAGCATTGGACATCCTTCATGGTCTCAGCACAGCTTCTAAGAATTCGACAATAGCTTCACAAACTATAGACCTTGTACACTTTCGTCTCCAGAACCTTCGCGAGCTTCTCGTCGATGTTGGGAAAAATCTACCTGCGTCTCAAGCGGATCTTTCTAAAGAAGTGCATTCTCAGGCACGTCGAAAAAGGGGTCTCTTTAATTTTGTGGGTCTCATCCAAAGCGCCTTGTTTGGCACGGCAACGGCCGATGATGTAGCTAAATTGGGGGACCGAATGAACGTTGTCGTTCAGGCTGTATCTCAACAGAATCGTGTTATTTCTCAAACCTTTCACGCGATTTCTGCTCTAGAATCAAAGGTTAATGCAATCATATTGGAGTCTAACCAAGTTTCGAGGATTGTTACTAGGTTACAGAAAGCAATCCCGACATTAGAATGGCTCCTTTATTTCACAGAATATTTGCATGCTGCTGAAATTTCAGTTCATAAAATTGTTACCTCTAAATATGAACTAATAGACAGCATTGTAGATGCCGGGATAGGACGTGTGGACGCGAAGCTTGTGCCTGTGCACACGCTTCTTGAAGCTTTAAAAATAGCCAAGTTGCAGTATCATTTAACTCCTATTTTTAATGACAATGAGGTTCACTATTATTACCCACTGTTGAAGTCAACCCTCACGCACAATGCAATTCTGATCCACATTCCTATGCGAGGGCAACATGAGTTTAATGCATGGCATTTAGAACCCTTCCCCTGGTTTGTGAACGACACACTGTATATCCTGGATAGGCCTGAAGAACATTTCTTAGTAGATGAAGAGTATTCTTTGTTATCAATAGAGGATTCTGAGGTACTGTCACAGTGTAAGTCGTCTTATCTACACCTACACGTATGTCCAGCCTACATGTTCGCATTTATTCCTGCTGCAGAGGGAATATGTGAATTGGCAGTCATACAACCAAATGTACGCACAGCGCTAGCGCAATGCCAGTTAGTCTAAAGACTGTGTTCCACGCTCATCATCACAATGTGCAGTTTTTGTTCTTTCCAATTCTCACTACTGTCATTTTAAAATGCCATGATGGTGTTAAGCAGCTAGTTGTGAAAGGGCATTACAAGGCTCCTGATTACTGTGAAATCACTTGTAGTATATTACGGACCTTGCCTACTCATCGGCATTTTGCTTTAAATATAAAACTTAAGTCTGCTTTAATTCAACTTCCTGTAATGAATTTCACTATTAAGGATATTCAAATAGTATCAGAGAAATTAAAAGTTTTAGCTTTCTTGAACGAGACACATTTTGCTGATTTGAAAAATAACTTGCCATTTTACCTATCACGTGAATTTGCACTACCAAGTCTTACAATTCCCTCTATTTGGTTAATTCTGGCAATTATGTTCCTGTTCTGTTATTACAGGGCAGTGTCATCCAAATTCAACATTGTTCATAACATACTAACCCGTACGACACTAAAGTCTAGGTCCCCTGTAGTAACTAATACCCCTACAGTAGTAGAATCCCCAGCTTAGTGTCTACATATCTGTTTATAATATGGTTAGGGTTGTCTGGGATGTACTGTACTCTGTGAGTTATTTAGGCCTCAAGGAACTCGGCTGGTAGGTGACCGAGCGATGTAATGGGCCCCTGTCTCATCAACAGAACATATTATATATATGGGTCAATACGTCTGATATTATATTCAGATTCACCACCCTGTAACTTTCCACTGTCTATGAGTAAGACATGAGTTGTACAAGTGAGAGGGCAACTCTCCCAGGAGGGAGAGACCCATCGTCAGCATATCTGTAAGACCGCACAGAGAGGCCCTTACTCCTCAGTCGCTCACAGAAAGTTATATCATAAGGACGTGACCGAACGTTTATAATACATAAACGCCGTCCCTTTCTCATTCACTCCTATACAGTGGAACTTACGGTCGATCTACACTCAGGAATTATATATACAATCCTTTTATAATAAAACAAGGAACTACCGTTTGGGTTTCGTTACTTAAACCCAAATAATAAATATATGTGAACGGCCTGGTTAATTGCACAAGTAGCTGATTCATATATTCCCAAACTTACAAAGTGTTGTGGACCAATTACTGAGACGTCAGCACCGGTGTCAGGTAACATCTGAAGACTGGATGACAAGTTACCGTGAGAAATGACGACACTGATGTGCTGGGGCGTCGTGTCTGTGGAACAATGCACACAACGGCAGGAACTACTGGGCACAGAGTCTTGATGCTTGCCAGAAGGAGGGGGCGTACCAGCACTACCTGAGGATGACTTCTTGGATCCTTGGTGGTGTCCTTTCTGTGTTTTCTTACAACAACATTTGTCATAATGGCCCACACGACCACAAAGTCTGCACTGAACTTTGCTAGCAGGGCACTTGACTGTGTAAGCCCAGTGACCCTGACGGTCGCAACTTCTGGACACGCTTTGAGCAGCTGGGCACTGGGAGGCATCATGCTGTCTCGTGCAGCTGTTACACAAAGCTGCTGCTGAAGGTGTAGCTGGAGGGTGAGGGGTGGGGTTACCTTGCTGCTTCTTACCCTTTCTGTAGGAAGACACCGCCCTCACCTGGTCTGGCTGTGAACGTAAAGCTGAAGTCGCACACCTGGCGGCCTCATACACTCGACATTTTGTAACAACATCTTGAAGGAAGGAAGTGGGGTCAAGTGAAATGAGACGCTCAACTAGCTCTTCATCTCGAATACCCGTTAAAATGTTTGTCTTGAGTTATGTCTTTTCACAAACTTGAGAATTTCCAGGACAAACATCAACTTCCTCTGAACATCTTTTCAGTCTTACAAAAAATGCATCAAAAGATTCTCCATAAAGCTGCTTACATTGGAGGAGTTCTCTTCTTCTAAGTGCTTCGTTGCGCTGTCCTTTAACATGTTCCTGTAACTTGTCAAGCAAGGCCTCTACAGTCAGAGTTGCCGTAGGAGGCACTTGAAGTGTGTGCTCGAGAGTACATTGTGTCTCCAAGGACAGGCACATACGAAGCTGTATCATCTGTTTAGGCTGTGGTAAACTTAACAGGTCAACCATTGTTGCATAGTCTTGCCAACGTCGACGCCATTCCCGATTTTTCTGATAAGAAGCGTCAGACTTCAGAGAGGGAGGCGTTTGTGCTGCAGCCTTTTGAGGAATTGTTGAACCGACTCTGGGAGATGAGGTACCAGTACCTCTAGTCGTATCAGCATTAGAAGTAGCAGAAGAATCTTGTAGAGTAGATCGTTGTGGGGAGGATAACAGGGAAATCAAGGCTTCAAATCTGGCTTGATCCTCTCTTCTTCTCAGGTCATCCTCACTTCTACGTATATTTTCTAGTTCTCTGCGTCTTTGTTCATCTTCGTGCGTCGTCTTTCAGACTCTCTGTACCGAATTTCTTTCTCTTCTCTCCTTGCAACATCGTTCTTGCATCGAGAAGTTTCCATCCACTTAATCAGTTGACGGAGATCCTTGGACGCAGGCACCGCAGGAGAGCTTGCTCGCGACGAACGAGGAGAGTCTGTGGGTGATTGGGCGTTGTCACTGTGGGTAGCGTGGGGCGTGAGTGTGGGTGGGGAGAGATCTCCCAAACTTAAACTCATAACCCCATCGTCCAGGGTATCATTTTGATCCCTGTGAGACATGCTGACAGCTTCTGTACTCTGTCTGTGCAAGAGACGGGGTCAACCCCTCGTAATCTATGCACAGAATTACAGAAGTTTAAAGTAATACACAAGAATTTAATATGAAGTGGGCCTATGAGTGCGTGTGTGTGTATGGCTTGGCGCGCTGCCAGATGTAGAGGCAGCTCGGCGCAAGTCGCAACTGAACTGAAGTTGTCTTACTGCTCAGTCACTTAATGACAATGAGCAGGAGGGGATGTACTGCTGGGCAGCTCCCTCAGTCATCTGACTGCAGTTTGCACAGACAATTCTGATTAAAATACACAACACAGCACTTCACAGAACACTTCACTTCACAGCACAGCACTTTACACAGCATAGCACTTAACAACACTGTAAATCCTGAGGCTTGTAGTCTTGCTGTAAATCCTTGGCGAAGCTGAAGATGAGACGCCATTAACAACACAGTCCGGCGGGAAGGATAAATTCACTCTTAATCTCACTGAGGAATCTCACTGCACCATCTATGTCTGTCTTTGATACCCCTAAAATGTTCTACACTACTGAGGGTATACGCAAACACTTGTTATCTTGAAAATAGGTTCTTATTCTCGTGCAGGAGACAAATACAGAGGAACAAATAAACAGTGGCTTCCACGCCATAAGGACTAGCGATCTCAACTCCGTGTATCACTCCGCGCTGGCATGCACAGATGCCAGCGTTCACAAGCTGAATACATAATATGTAAATATGATAATACATATACATAACACGGTGCATAATAAATGGAAACATTACATAGGATTAATACATGTTCTGTAATACTTTACTATACATAATTATAATTAATAGAGTAATATAAGAATACACAGCTTAAGGTACTACTTCGTGTCCATATTATACAGTTACTATGTTGAAATGACCTGAAGTATGACCTTCTCCCCACCCCGTTATTATATATCATTTTTGTAACACATATGTTACTTGTATATTAACGTCAATCAAGAGCAGCCTTCCGGCTGCCATGCTCTTTCAATAAACCGTTGATTATTATTATTATTATTATTATTATTATTATTATTATTATTATTATTATTATTATTACACAACCTCCCACACACACCCCCACACACCCCCCCCACACACGCACACACAGTGCCACAATACCTACATACCTTTACAGTAACACAGGTAATATAAACAAGAAGGTCAGTAGGTCACTTATTTTCCCTCATACAGTGTCACCTTGTCACAGGGAAATATTATCGACTACAATGTGTTTTGATGAAATTCCCCCATCCCCTCGTCTCCTCCCACTAGTAACGGTAATGAATCTCATTAGGGCTTTTTATGGATTTGTTTGCCTACTTTTGAGTGTTTGTTTTGCAAGGACTGTGTTTGCTTTTGTGTGTTTCTTTATAGGTGTGAACTGAGGGATATTTATATGTGTTTGGGTTTATTTGAGGGGGTGACTGTTTGCTTTTGTGTTTTTACTTCTCTGTGTTTTTCGCTGTGATTGTGTGTGTGTGTGTGTGTGTGTGTGTGTTTACTCTTTCTGTAAATTTCCTTTCTCTCTGTTTCTCTCCCTTTCTATTTTCTCCCTGTATTTCTCTTCTACTGTATTTATCTTTTATTCCATTTAATTTGTTCTCTTTCTCTCTCTAGATCTTTAATGTCTGTTTAGCCTTTAGCTTCTTCTTTTATCTCTTTCTCTTTTTGTTATTCAGTTCATCTAATTATTATGTTCAGTTTCTGTTTTCATTTTCTCTTTCACATTGTTTCTTTTTTCTCTCTTGATAAACGTGAAAATTGAACTATTAAAACTAAGAACTAGTGAACCTCGATGCTTCATAACCCTGGCAGCTGAAACACCTAAAACTAAGAACTAGTGAACCTCGATGCTTCATAACCCTGGCAGCTGAAACACCTAAAACTAAGAACTAGTGAACCTCGATGCTTCATAACCCTGGCAGCTGAAACACCTAAGACTAAGAACTAGTGAACCTCGATGCTTCATAACCCTGGCAGCTGAAACACCTAAAACTAAGAACTAGTGAACCTCGATGCTTCATAACCCTGGCAGCTGAAACACCTAAGACTAAGAACTAGTGAACCTCGATGCTTCATAACCCTGGCAGCTGAAACACCTAAAACTAAGAACTAGTGAACCTCGATGCTTCACAACCCTGGCAGCTGAAACACCTAAAACTAAGAACTAGTGAACCTCGATGCTTCATAACCCTGGCAGCTGAAACACCTAAAACTAAGAACTAGTGAACCCCGATGCTTCATAACCCTGGCAGCTGAAACACCTAAAACTAAGAACTAGTGAACCTCGATGCTTCACAACCCTGGCAGCTGAAACACGCAAAAGTAAGACCTAGTGAACGTGTACGCCACAATGCAGTGTTGCCAGGGATGTGTTCTTGCCGTGCTCACTTATGCAACTTTTTCACGTATTCAACACTTACTGCAAAGTCTTGGATCACCCACACATCGCCTCTTATTTACATACACTCAACTTGTACGTGCCGGGATGAGACACTGGCTTTTACTGAGCCTCTCTGCACGTACTCAACCACATCTATTATCTGCCTGTGTGTCTTTCTCTCTCTCTCTCAGTCTCTCCTTGTCAAATCTGTAGTCATGATTCTGATTTTTTCGTTCTTTATCTCAATTCCACAAGAATATCTTTGGCTGTGTTATTCTTCGCAAATCTACAGTTATGTCTGCCTATCTGTCTGTCTTTTTTCATTTTAATCAACATTTTAGACCACGAAAAACTATGAAAAAAGAAAAGAAAAAAAACAGGAGCTTAAACAACTTCAAGGAATTAATACTTGGGCTATTTTTTCACAACTTTTCGTTAATTTGCAATTTTTTTTGGACAAGTTTTTATTATCTCCGTTTATACTATTTTTCTTTTTAGCTTAATTGTCAAAGTTCGTAAGTAATTTTCAGTCACATCTAGGCGAAGGATAATGAAATTTGCTGATTCCAACATGTTGAAACGAGGTCAATTGATTCTTATAAGTTTTGAAAATAGATTGCAGGCAAGCAGGCAGGCAGGCAGGCAGGCAGGCAGGTAGGTAGGCAGACAGACAGGCAAGCAGGCAGGCAGGCAGGCAGGCAGGCAGGCAGGTACAGGATAACACAACCACCTACAAACATGCAGATATACAAACATATTTTCCATTCCACGTCGTTATACGCTACATCTGCCTTTGCATACATATTGCAGGCTTGTAAATGTTCATTCTGTGCCTCATAAGTCTGTATTTTAGTTGAACAAACCCAAAATACTCATAGCCCACCCACCAAAACTCTTCCATTTGCATATATGTCTTTTTTTATTTTCTATTTTTCTATTTTTTTTTATCTTTTATCTTTTAGCTCTTGCTTGTTTTGATTTAAAATTCGTATCTTATTTTTGTATCTGTTTCTCTTTCAGCTTTTATTTTCTCTCTCTCTCTCTCTCTCTCTCTCTCTCTCTCTCTCTCTCTCTCACACCCTTTTTTCCGTTTTCTCTTTCTTAAACAGATTTTCTTTAACTTTCTCTTTTTCTAATAAATTCTCTCTAACGCTCACTTTATGTCGATTTTTATCTCTATTGCTGCCTCACTTGCTATCTCTCTTCATTTCTCTCTATCTCACTTGCCATCTCTCTTCATTTCTCTCTGTCTCACTTGCTACCTCTCTTCTTTTTTCTCCCTCTCTGTGTCTCACTTGACATCTCTCTTCGTCTCTCTTTCTCCCTCTCTTTGTATTACGTGCTCTCTCTCTCTCTCTCTCTCTCTCTCTCTCTCTCTCTCTCTCTCTCTCTCTCTCTCTCTCTCCAATCTCCTCATCTCCCCTTCCTTCTTTCCCCTTCCCTATCTTTCCTCTCTTCCCTCTCTACATCTCTATTTCTTTTTCCTACTCCCGTCTCCCTCTTTCTTTCACTCCTTTTCCTCTCCACCTCCCATATTTCCTTCCTTCCCTTCCATCACTCCGTCCTACAATCCCATCCTTCCTCCTTTTCCATCCTTATTTCATCCATCCACTTCCCATCCTTCTCTCCCCCTCTTCTCCTTAACTCTCACCCACTCTCCTTCCCTCTCACTCTCTCCCCACTCCTTATTCCCACTCTTCCTTTTTCTTAATCCCATCCTCCTTCCCTCCTTTTTGCTCACTCTTCCCTTTTCCTTGCCTCTCCTCTCCTCTTTCCTCCAACTCCCCCTTTCCCTCACACCTTTCAGTTAATTTTCTCGTGACAAAAAGCTGTGACAGACTCATAAGCTCAGAGTTCAGTGTTTGAAATGTCCGGACGCCTTAGCTGAATTAATATATATTCCATCAGATCAAAATAAATTCCGACTGCAAATACACATATCGAATTCCTTCAAAAAAGAATATATTTACTTACTTAATCCCATTAATATGATTATCTTGTTTATATACATATCCAAAATAGGATTTATTCAACTTTTTAACTTATAGTATACATATTCCTATTGCAATGGGATATATCAACGTGAAATTGGACTTAAATCTCACGAAACTGGTCATAAATCCCACCTGAAATTGGATGGCACACTTAACACTTGAAATATCTAAATGTATCACCTGAAACTGGGAGGCATATATACACCCCCGCCCCCCTATAGAAATTGGGAGATACTGTACATAATTATACAGTATATTCCACCTAAAATAAAGCATACATTCGTTGTTGTAATTGGTAGTTACGAATTGTCTTCTCTGGTACAATTGTCGCTAGATCCCGGGCACGGATTTATATGCACTTGGCTCAACAAACTGCAATAAATCTCCAGCAATGACAAGATGTTGCATATTGTATCCTTAGTGAGGCGACTACTGCAATTGTTCTTGGGAGAGTCAGCGAATGAGAAACTTTGCACTAAGATTCTGCAAGTCAGATTGGACCCCAGTTGTAAATCAGATTGGACCCCAGCTGTAAGTCGGATTGGACCCCAGTTATAAATTAGATTAGACCCCAGTTGTAAGTCGGATTGGACCCTATATGTAAGTCAGATTGGACCCCAGTTGTAAGTCGGATTGAATCCCAGCTGTAAGTCAGATTGGACCCCAGTTGTAAGTCGGATTGGACCCTATATGTAAGTCAGATTGGACCCCAGTTGTAAGCCGAATTGGACCCCAGTTGTATGTCAAATTGGACCCCAGTTGTAAGTCAGTTTGAACCCCAGCTGTAAGTCAGATTAGAATCCAGTCGTAAGTCAGATTGGACCCCATTTGTAAGTCAGGTTGGACCCCAGTTGTAAGTTAGGTTGGACCCCGGTTGTAAGTAAGATTGGACCCCAGTTGTAAGTCAGATTGGACCCCAGTCGTGAGTCAGGTTGGACCCAGTTGTAAGTAAGATTGGACCCCAGTTGTAAGTCAGATTGGACCCCAGTCGTGAGTCAGGTTGGACCCAGTTGTAAGTAAGATTGGACCCCAGTTGTAAGTAAGATTGGACCCCAGTTGTAAGTCAGATTGGACCCCAGTCGTGAGTCAGGTTGGACCCAGTTGTAAGTAAGATTGGACCCCAGTTGTAAGTAAGATTGGACCCCAGTTGTAAGTAAGATTGGACCCCAGTTGTGAGTCAGGTTGGACCCAGTTGTAAGTAAGATTGGACCCCAGTTGTAAGTAAGATTGGACCCAAGTTGTAAGTCAGATTGGACCCCAGTTGTAAGTAAGATTGGACCCCAGTTGTGAGTCAGGTTGGACCCAGTTGTAAGTAAGATTGGACCCCAGTTGTGAGTCAGGTTGGACCCAGTTGTAAGTAAGATTGGACCCCAGTTATAAGTAAGTATGGTCTCTTGTCGTAACTGGCCCTTCAGTCCTAATTGGCACCGAGCTCAACCTAACCTAGCCAAAACCGTTTAGACTAGGTTGTCCCCATTACGACTGTGTACCCATTAAGACTAGAGCTGTTAAGATAAACCTCCAATAGGACTGAGCTTCAGTTCTAATGGTTGCGTTCGGTGACTTTACCAAACTGGTCTCCAGGCATAATGATAAAGTTTGGTTAAATTGGAATCTTCGAATCTGGAGAATATCTGAAAGTTCATCCCCTTTATGCCGTAAGTTATGCCAACCTATTTAGCGTATTCCCATAGTTCCAGACACGGAAAGACCAAATATTAAGTTATAGACCAAAGAAAGTCTAACTTCGTGTCGTAACTTAACAGAATCAATTAAACTGCCCGGTACGAATTTAAAGACTCAATCTTTGTATCTTAGCTTGAGGGGATCAGTATACGCTCTCACATTACTAGTTAAGAGAAAATAAAAATAGTTTACGAACCATTGAGAAACTAGCTTTTATGTTTCAAGTGAAAGGGACCAGAAACACATCCTGGTGTGAGGGAAAAAATATTTAAATGGGAATCTTTGAAGTCCTCTTGACAATATCTCATCTGGGCTTAGGGAGATTGTCACCTTTATCAGGGGAAGAGAGGACAGGGAGGTGACAGCCGCCGGCGGTAATCCTCAGGTGACAAAATATACTGTACATCTCTCTTCTGAATATCGTATAATAGAACTGCTGCTGGCGCTGTAATACAGTATGTACTTTTGGCTTGTATCCGGGTGTTCGTGTCTTTATTAAGTAACTGTGTGTCTGTAGAACGTACAGTGGCGGACAAAAGATCTCTCCAGCTCCCGGCCACAACGTGACTTCGAAACATCTGAGGTTCGAATAACGAAGCAGCAGTTCATGGGTTTAATGGTGTAATTGCAAACTAGACGGCTTGGTTGCTACACATTGATGGGTGAATTATTATTAGAGGAAGACAGCACCAACAAGAGACCCAGACTACTAGACTCAGTAACCTGTGTCACATTCCCAATATCCACATCAGCAGTAATTAGCCCAGATTACCCATAATTTTCACTGTTTACCAAAATATCCGATATTAAAAAAAATAACCTATTTATTTTTACATAATGGTTGCTCATAAGGAATTATGAACGTTATTTGCCTATATTGTGTGTAGGGTTGTTAACTTACAGCAAGTTGACGTGATAAAGTTGTTGCATTCATGTGTTTTAATGCACAGTACTGTGATTTATAAGTCTTGAAAGAGTGTAGGGAACAGATTAGCGGACCCCTCGAAATTTATATACAAAATCATTAGACACTGGAGTTGTGCCAGACTTGTGGAAACAGGCAAATGTAGTACCCATATTCAAAAAGGGAGACAGAGCATCAGCGTCAAATTACCGGCCGATCAGTTTGACGTCAGTAGTGGGGAAATTTCTTGAATCAATTATAGCAGATAGCATCCGATCGCATCTAGAGAAAAACAAATTAATCTACGGCTCTCAACATGCGTTTACAAAGGGAAAATCTTGTCTAACAAATCTGCTGACGTTTTTTAGGAAAGTCTTCGAGGTAGTAGATAATGACGAAAATTACGATGTTATTTACTTAGACTTTAGCAAAGCATTTGACAGAGTACCGCATTAGAGGCTTCTGAGAAAAATTAAGGCTCATGGTATCGAAGGGAAAGTTTTAAATTGCATAAAATCATGGCTCACCGATAGAACGCAGAGGGTCAGCGTAGATGGTGCTAAATCTGAGTGGGGCCTTGTAACCAGTGGGGTTCCCCAGGGTCAGTACTAGGCCCACTCTTGTTCATAATCTACATAAACGATCTAGATACTGGGATCAGCAGTGACATAAGCAAGTTTGCGGATGACACCAAAATAGGGCGGCAGATTAATTCAGGGCAGGATGCAAATGCATTACAGGAGGATCTAAATTAACTGCAGGGGTGGTCTGAAAAATGGCAAATGAAATTCAACACCAGCAAGTGCAGCGTACCTAATATTGGAAGAACATATACTGTCAATGTATACAGCTTTAACAACATCAACCTAGAGAAGTCGACTTGTGAAAGAGACCTAGGGGTACTTGTAAGCTCGGACCTACGGCCAAGAAAACAGTGCGTTAATGTTCGAAATAAGGCAAACAGAGTATTGGGTTTTATATCTAGAAGTGTAAGTAACAAGAGTGCAGAGGTCTTATTGCAACTATATCTTGCGCTAGTCAGGCCGCACCTCGATTATGCGGTTCAGTTCTGGTGCCCTTATTATAGAATGGATATCAATTCACTAGAGTCGGTGCAGCGAAGAATGACGGAAATGATTCCGGGACTTAGAAACCTTCCATATCAGGATAGGTTAAAGAAACTAAACTTACATTCCCTAGAAAGACGAAGAGTGCGGGGAGCTATGATAGAAATATTTAAGTGGGTGAAAGGAATCAATAAAGGCGATATAGATAAAGTTCTTATAATATCCGAGCAGGATAGGACTCGGAGCAACGGATTTAAGTTGGATAAGTTTTGGTTTAGGAGGGAGATAGGAAGGAACTGGTTCACAAACAGGGTGGTGGACAAGTGGAACAAGCTTAGCAACTTTGTAGTAAGTGCTGGAACGCTGGAAAGTTTCAAAAGGAGGCTGGATAGATTCATGGACGATAGAGAGTGGTAGTAACTCTCGACAGGAGCTGCCATGCACAGGTCAACCGGCCTATTGCAGACTCCTTATTTTCTTATGTTCTTATGTTCTTATACCAACATTTGAATGAACTCTTGTACACAAAACGTTTTGGTCTGTCTGGGACCTTCGTCTGGTGTGAGGACAAGTGAGTGTGGGTGGTGAGATAAAGGGGGAGCTGTAGAGGAGGAGTGGGGAAGTAAAGGGGGGGGGAGATGGAGTAAGGTGTGTGTGTGTGTGTAAGGCATGGAAGATGACATATGAGAAGGTTGTAGTTACATATAAGAGGTGCTACCTGGAAAGAAAGTACAGGTGATTAGAGAGAAAGACAGTAAGTGAGAGGTAATGACACTCGCCTGAAGAGGGTCCCAAACAGATCGTAACTTGTGAAGTTTACAATAAGAGCTTCTTTCATATGTAATTATATGTGATACTGCATTAATATACTGTACTGTTGGCGTAAAAAAATAGGATCTACTTTCTTCTGAATTTCTAAACATCTCTGTAAATATTTCAATTATGTTGCTAACTAATGTAGGATTTTCCATCCAATGAGACATGGCAGCGAGACGTGCACAGCAAAGACCATCATTGCTACCAAGGGACGACGAATCATCGAGATGTGGGAGAGTGGAGAACCGTTAAGATAAATTGTCTATATAAGAGGTGTCTCCGTCAAGAAGGTTCGCTTAAAACCAAGCCTTTTAGTAGGAGACCACGAGTTACCACGCGCGAAGATGTCACTCCTATACTGGACACCATACAGTACAGGACAAACCAAAGTTGTCAGCAGTACAGGCCACTTGGGAACTACAGCTTCCTTGCCACCCGCAAACCACGAGACAGCGCATCCATGAAAACGGCATTTATTGTGAAGTAACAGTAAAGGAAGAACGACTATCCCTGGCACTAAAGGAATCTAGACTTTGTTTTGCTCTTCAGTATCCTGCAGCAGGCCCAAGTTTCTGGAAGTCCGTTATAAATACTGATGAGAAATGTTTCTCATTAGTTGAAGCCAGGGTTAGAGTGCACTGGAGACCAGTCAACTCTCGCTATGTTGCTTAGCACACCCACGAGAGAGCCGGAAGCGGTAGAGTGACATCAAATTTTTAGAGCTGGATGTGAGCCTTTGGACCTGGGGAGCTGGTGAGATTAGAGGGAAGGTTCACAGGCCAAGATAACAGTAGTGTTTTAGAAGAGGTATTTTGCCGTCAGTGAGAACCATGGCATTACCTCATCCACACCCTATTACACTCGTGCAAGTCAGCAGTCCCATCCACATGAACAAAGTGGCCTTCGACTGGCCTCCCAAGAATTGTGATAGAAATCCCATCTAGAATTTATGGGCCATCATGTACCACGAGTGGGACGTGAGTGATGAAGTTAGAGATGGCGCACCAATGAAGGAAAGACCCAGGAGGTGTGGGAATCAGCGAGGCAGCGTCCTAACATTTGCCTAAACTAAGTGGAATCCTTACCCAGGAGAACTGGGGAAGTGGTGACGCTCAGGGAGGCTGGTAACAAAGACGTTAGTGCAGATGCAGTACAGTATATGTAAATTAAATAAAGTTATAATCAACTATATGACCATGTGTAGTGTTTTGGTTCAGAAACACTGTTAATGTATGTAATGGTAACCATTTAATATATATATATATATATATATATATATATATATATATATATATATATATATATATATATATATATATATATATATATATATATATCCTTATGTCACCCAAAACCGATATTAAGTTTGCATTGTTTATTTGTTACTACAATGGCAATGCTTGAATAAAAGAACGTAGCAACATACACTAATTCTATGATTCCGTTTAACAACTCGCCCTACATCATACATACTGTTGAAAACATAACCAGTAATTGACGAATTATTCCTCCATATAAACTGTTTCAATATTAATATCAATATCCTTTGTAGTTGTCGACTCCTGATAAACTTTGTGTCTCTGATATGATTCATTACACACGAGGGAATTAATTTAAATAATGTTAATTTAGTGTGTGGATTAAACCCTTAAGCAATATTATAGAAAAAAAGACACAAAAACAAACATTGTTGGGTATAAAGCAGATTTAGTCAGCGGCCAATTACACCGGTCAACACAATTTTTCTGGCACAAGGTTTTTAAACGGATTTTAAGTAAATTTGTGGTGCAGAATCCAAATATGACTTTGGTTTTTGTCTATCACATCAGGTTTTTGAGAGATACCATATTGCACTTTTGCTGGGAAACGTAAACTTTTGGATCAAAATTGACGGTTTAAACATGTATACATAAATGTTTTCAGCATTATAATTTGTATTTTTCTATAACCAAAAATTGTTAATATCAAATTGGAAAGTTAATGCACATATAATATTTAAATGTAACATTGAAGGGTGAAAAAAACCAATTAATGCAAGGTAGAAATAGTGCAAGTATTAAGATCAAGTTACAGTTACATAAACTTCCTCTTTTTGGCCGCTCTCTTATGTACAGCTTCTGGAATGTCTCTCATCAAACTCCAGCAGTAGTCCGCCATCATGTTCGAGTCCCATCGACCTTGGTAACGTTCTTCCATTACTTTAATGTCTTGATGAAAGCGCTCCCCTTGCTCCTCGGTCACTTCTCCCAGATTTTCTGGAAACTCGTCCAAGTGACTGTGTAAGTAGTGAACCTTGATACTCATTCTGCATCCAAGTGCTTGTAAACTCAAGAGCAGCTCTTCCACAATTTCTTGATAATTGTCCGCTTTCTTGTTCCCTGAGAAGTTCCGCACCACATTAGAGAAAGCATTCCAAGTTCTTGCCTGTGCCTCAGTCATTGTTGCAAGGAAGTGTGGATCTCTGAGTAGTGTTCTTATTTGAGGTCCATCAAAAATCCCTGCCTTTTTCTTCTCGTCGCTAAGACTTGGAAAGGTTGAGCATATATACCTGAAACACTCTCCACTATGATCAAGAGCCTTGACGAATTGCTTCATGATACCAAGTTTTATGTGCAGAGGAGGAAGGACAATGTTTTTCCTGTCAACCAGAGGATCGTTAATGATATTCTTGTCACCAGGCGTCAAACTATGTCTTGGTGGCCAATTCTTTTTCACCCAATTGTCTGCTATAGCCCTGCTGTCCCAGTAGCACAGAAAACAGGGGTATTTTGTGTACCCTCCTTGCTGGCCCAATAGAAAGTTTACCATTTTCAAGTCCACACAAATTAACCATTCATGAGCATGGTATTGCAACCTCTCTAGAACAGTCTTAATGTTTTCATACTCTTCTTTAATTTGTACAGAATGTCCGATTGGAATTGAACCATACTTGTTTCCGTTATGAAGAAGAACACATTTCAAGCTCCTTTTAGAAATGTCAATAAAAAGTCTCCAATCCTTACTATCATATGCTGGTAGTCCCATGGAGAGATGAAGTCCTTCTACATCATTACAAAAAACAAGCTGGTCATATGAATGAAAGTACTTCCGCAGTTGCTCTTCTCTGTTGCGATAAAAGGAGACACTCGTGCCAGGTTTTAAGAGTCGTTTCTCTTGAAGCCTGGAAGCTAACAATTCAGCAGACTGTTTTGGCAAATTTAGATCTCTGACCAGATCATTCAATTCTGACTAAGTAAACAACGTTGGCTTTTCACAATCTTCACCAGATGGCTTGAAAAGATCAGTCTCTTCATCTTCATCAGTAGAAACAGGTGAATTCCGGTCTATATCCTCAATCTCTGGTAGCTCAGTAAATTCTGGCACGTTACGTGATGGAGCAAATCTGAGATCAGATTTGGATTCAGCACCTTAAAGTTAGTAAAAAACAGTTAAAAGGTTTCATGCCAGAAAAAAAAAATATTTTTTTGTAGACCAGTGTTATTAACAAACGGAAAATGTCACAAAAAGGTATACAGTATTAGGTTTGCCTTAGTCAGTTCACTCCAAGTTTGCATATTAGTCCTAGAGTCAATAAGCAGCAAGACATTTTTTATTTTATTATTTTTTTTTTTTTAGGTTAAGGTGGGAAAGGATGGAAGGCATGCTGGGGCTCAAGGCACAGCCAGACATGAGGGATGGAGAAGTCACAACATATAGTCGTGGGGGGAAAGGTTGGAAAAGAAGTTTAATGAGTTAAACAGAGGGGGACGACACCCCTTGTTTTACTTATTACAGAGTTTGTTGGCTAACTAAGCTAACCTAGGATTTAGGATGAGGTTGCACAATGGTTACTTTGGTAGACAATGACTAGTTTGATTTTACAATTACATGTTTATTAAAATCTTATATTGTATTACGTTATGGACTCACTAGATTGTGACTTGTAAAATGTGAACTTATTGGCTGGCGGACGGACATGCATATAAGGTCAATCTATAGTTCTTGGTATTTAATATATCTTATTTAAATTGTGATATTTTCAGGTATAATAACTGTGTTGATCGCTAATAAATATTTCCATACTTCCGGAAGCAAAAATTTGGATGTGAAACGCGCTGGTAAAAACCATAAAGGGAACACGAACATGATCAACAACATAAGCGACCCTATACCTCACCTAGGTGTCTGGGAGACACAGTAACTGGCGCGCATCACCAACAACGGCAAATGAACACAAATACTTACAGACAGCTTATTAAACGTCAAATTTCCCTGTCATTATGTTAAGAAGAGCATCCAAGTATCAACAAAATAAAATCAATTAATATTAACCCTCTTCACTCGTAAAAAATAAATCGAATTATTATTACAGCAACCTTAAATAATTTGGATTTCATTATTTACAATTAATATTTGAGGTTGGCAACACTATCCTGAGCGAGCTTGACGGTAGCCATCTTACAGTAGAAATTGTTCTTAATATTAATAATTATAATCACAAATTGTAAATGCTTATTGCTAATAGTATATAATTGAGGGAAAAATCGCAATGACGGTTTAGAGGAAGACAAGAAAGGGAATGTGATAAGAACAGCAAGATAGTAGGAAACCTTCTAGGTCGAAAGAAATTAAACTTAATAAATGTAATTGAACTTTAAGATGGATTCAGAGATTAAAGTATGTCATGATGTTCTTATATTTACGTTACCAGTGTGTTTCACATGTTAATTTTTACTTCCCTGAGTGTAGAAATTATCAGAGATCATCCTTAAAATTACAGAATACAGAAAAGATAAATTAAAAACTTAGGCTCGGTTGAATGACCTTTTGCATGTCTTCCTGTCCGCCAATCAGCTATCTTGTGACAAACGGCTCTTGGCCTCATTTACATAGTTCGAGTGGACAGATTTTTATACAGTATATGGAAACATTATACTATTAATTTGATTACCCCTTTTTGCACTTTACTTCCACTACTTTTCAGTTTATTTTAAACAGAGTTCAGAACTCAAAACACTTAAGTATCATACGGATCAGTTTCATAAAAGGAAATACCAGTGAAACAATACTCGAGACACGCTTCATAGCAGTCTGATAAGGTCCGTCTGTATAGATATTTTATAAAACATACTGTAAGTCAATAGGGCAATTATTAATAACACTGATAATGTTACAATATGTACACGGTAACATTAACGAATACGGAATGCTGTACTGCTAGGAGACTGTTTGAGAGCTTTATGGGTTCGAATACCGTAAGACACCCATATTCATACCTACAGTTGGCACCTAAGATAACAAAACACCAGCAGTACCGTAGTAGAAGTTGACTGTGTCCTGGATAATTTAATTTGACTATTTATTTTGGTAAACTCTCGGTGTAATATCTGCAAGTCTGTTGAAGTAATCTGATAGAATGTCGATTTATATTGAGATGGTGTCAAAGGTTATGACGCAGTGGTATAATGAAAAATATGGTCAATATATTATGAATTACCGTGAGTTGTTGCTGGAACCTACTAGTATTTATTCATATAATTCTTTAATTTATTCATATAAGGTCAAGTAAACAACATGACATCCACTAATCCACACACCAACACACCGCAAACATAAAAGTGCGTGGATTAGTGGATGTCATGTTTTGACTTGACCTAATGTTTTGTAAGGTCACCCTGTGTACATAAGCCTCTCTCATTCCTTGTAATCCAGTTGCCTCTGAAGATGTCTTGAATAAAGACGAAAGCTAAGGCGCTCCATTGTTTCCCTTTTTCCGGTGTGATTTTATCAAGATTTATCTTATCCACGTTTCCACTGTGGATCTACATGATATATATATATATATATATATATATATATATATATATATATATATATATATATATATATATATGTATGTATATGTATACATATACAAGTAAAC
Organism: Homarus gammarus; assembly: GCA_958450375.1. Classification (NCBI taxonomy): domain Eukaryota; kingdom Metazoa; phylum Arthropoda; class Malacostraca; order Decapoda; family Nephropidae; genus Homarus; species Homarus gammarus. The sequence goes on along the minus strand of CAUDMG010003433.1, from coordinate 105,311 downwards.
TTCATTAATGTTTTTACTTTGTGACTTTGTGTTGAGAAAAATATTACTATTTGTCAAATTCGCAAAAAAAAAGGTCACACACACACACACACACACACACACACATACACACACACACACACACACACACGTCCTTTGAATATTCTTATGATGTCTTAATTAAGGACAAGAGAGAAGAAAAACTTGTGATTAATGAAGAAATCTTTAGAGATGTAATTTACTTTTTATGTGCAGTGAAATTAAGGTTTGTTACCCGTGTGCTGAGGTATATTTAACTTTGTTTATATTCAGTATATTTAACCATCTAGCTCGATACACTAACATTAACTTTGGTGTATTTAGTCTGGAACATGTGACTGTTATTTGATATGTATTTCGAAGTATTTCATCACCTGAAAATATTATCGGATATTCTGCACAACATGTTATGGAGATTTCGTCTTACCTGACAGTGCGGTTGCCAACGGGTCCAGTGACCTGGTCACGGGGACCACAACCTGATGTCTCACTGTTTTTTTTAATTCTTATTATCTCAGACATCCTTATCTTGCCTCCACTCCACCAAGAGCTTAATGAAGGAGAATATAATGGTCCTTGATTTGTTTACTGTATATAAGAACAGATGAGATAAAGATTTATAGAAATTTCGGTTGGTTTTATAGTGGCACGGCGGCCAAGTGGATACAGTGCTCACCTCATGACCTTAGGGGAGCTAGTTCATGCCCAAGGCTTGTCAATCTAGATGTCACGGGTTCGATTCCCGGGCCGGTGGAAAAGTTATTTGGGCATACTTCCTAGCCCCCTTGTTCCCTGTTCACCTAGCAGTAATGTAGGTACCTGTTGTAAATCGAAAGTTGTGAATTCGTATTCAGGGAAAGTTGTTGGAGCTTCCAATAACTTAATGACAAAAACCATTGACTCTTCAGGCTTCTACACCCTTGACCCTTCAGGCTTCTACGCCCTTAACTTATGAGACATAAAGGCAAGCATGAACTTAGCATGCTTCCCTGTTGGGCGCTGTAAACGTTTCTGCGCTTCACCTTACACAGGATGTTGGGGGTGCCCCCCCCCCCCCAAAAAAAAAAAAAAAACTCACCCAGCAGTAGTTCAGATTTAGTTTAACAAATTTATTGGCAAAGCTTGTAGTACAGTTTGCCTATTCTGAATAATTCAGTAAGGTCTTCACACTGAGAGTGGTATCACTTCTCACTGCCACGCAGGACAGGTTCGAACACAAAGAGATGCATCATTGACAGTATATATATATATATATATATATATATATATATATATATATATATATATATATATATATATATATATACAGTATATATATATATATATATATATATATATATATATATATATTTATATATATATATATATATATATATATATATATATATATATATATATATATATATATATATTGTGGGCTAGCAAATTTGGGATAAACAGCAAGAATGTCCTCAAGCACACCTGATTCAATGTAGTAATTACATAGTTCAAGATACAATAAGTTAGGTGGCCTGAAGTCTTTGACAGTGTTACATTCAATAATATAGTGTATGCTTTAGAGCAGGGGTCACCAAACTACGGCCCGCGGGCCGGATCCGGCCCGCGACGTCAGTTCATCAGGCCAGCCTAAGGTACTTGAATTTGCTTGATAAAACGTATGGAACACGAGACGTTGTGATACAATTTAAATTTAAATATTATGCGGCCCGCGCTCATCATTCTTTCAGTTATCCGGCCCACTGTGAAAAAAGTTTGGTGACCCCTGCTTTAGAGGTTTATCACAAAGTTTACATGCTGAGTGTTCCGGTATGAGTACAGCATTACTAACTTGCCAGATGTGTCTGTATCCTAGCCTAATTCTGGCCACGACTACATCACATTGTCTGGTTCTGTCCTTATGCTGGCCATACCGGTACCTGTTGTCACAAAATTTGTCATATTTACTAATGCTACAACTGTCAGGTCTCTCTGCATTTCTCACTTCTTCTAGATCAGAGTTCATGATTCTGACTTGAATGTTTTTAATTACAGCATTGGACAGGTGAAGGTCACGGTCAGCATTTTCTTTCTTACATGCCTCATTGGCCAGTCTATCAGCACGGTCCCAACATGGGACGAAATCCACACAAATTCGATACGAGAGTTGTTCTCATTGGCAGTTATCACATTTCTTTTAATATCACATACAACTTTAGACACAGAGCCTGACGGGCTGTTCATTGATTTCAAAGCACGTTGAGAGTCACAGAATATCACCCCACCTTCATTTTCTTTGAGGTAGTCTGTGGTAGTCTGTGGCTAATTAGATTCCAGTTGCAGTAAATGTGTACCTAACTTTAGAATTGGTAAGTGATGACCGTCGAATGCCGTGCTGGCCACAAATGTGTACCAATAGGTTTAGTAAAAAAAGTGATGCTTTTTCTTGTGTGTAGTGGTACTCCAGCCTTGTTCACCTATTATTATTATTATTATTATGATTATTATTATTATTATTATTATTATTATTATTATTATTGTTATTATTATTATTATTATTATTTTGGATAGAATACTTGTGTTGCAATAATAGTTTGAGTTATGTTAAAGTGCATTCACTTAGAAGAAGAGGTGAACCCTAAAACTATGGATATAATACAAATATACATACAACTACATGTTGTGTTATTTACGCTTAGAGAACCCAGCATCCTCGATAAACTTAACAAATTCTTCTTTTGGAAATGAAACCTTTGCTCCGAGAACCAAGGACAGGCGTTATAGCTACCATCCCATCCATGGGATGGGAGTATTAAGGGAATGTAAGGAAGAGCTTGGCATGCCCTTAGCAAAGTTGTTTAACATGTCCTTAAGAACTGGTGTAGTATCAGAATCCTGGAGGATAGCGAATGTAATACCGAATTTCAAGAAGGGAGATAGACCACTATCCTCTAACTACCGTCCAATCAGTCTAACATCAATTGTAGGCAAATTACTGGAAGCAATCATTTCAAACTCTATTCGAAATTGCCTGGAGAAGCACAAGTTGATCAATGATTCCCAACATGGCTTCACAAGCGGGCGTTCACGTCTAACTAATCTATTAACATTCTTTTCACCTGTTTTCGAATCAATGGACGAGGGGCACAATTATGATGTGGTATATCTCGACTTTAGCAAAGCCTTCGACAGAGTCCCCCACGAAAGACTCATGGCATTAAGGGAGATATTCTAAAATGGATTAAGGCGAGGTTGCAGGACAAGAAACAGTGAGTGAGGATTAACGGCACTAAATCCGATTGGAGCAACGTCACTAGTGGAGTTCCCCAAGGCTCAGTACTTGGACCATTTTATTTATCATATACATAAAGAACATAGATATCAGCGTAGACAGCAAGATAAGTAAATTTGCTGATGACACTAAAATAGGGCGTGTAATCAAATCTGACGGAGACTCCGCAAAACTACAGGAAGATCTAAAAAAACAATTCGAATGGGCTGAAAAATGGCTGATGAAATTCAATGTGGGCAAATGTAAAGTACTCAGTAAAGGAGATGTAAACAGGGAAACCAGATACCAGATGAACAACGATGTAGGAATCTTAAGCCAAGTAAACAATGTGTATTTGCTCGAAACAAGGCTAATAAAGTACTTGGGTTCATACAAAGGAGTGTTAGTTACAAGACTGGCGAGGTCATCCTAAAACTATATCTTGCCCTTGAGAGACCTCACTTGGATTACGCAGTTCAATTCTGGTCACCGTATTACAGAATGGATATAGAATCCTTGAAAAGAATTCAGAGGAGAATGATAAGTCTAATCTCGGGCATTAGGAACCTTGAGACAGGTTAAAGCATCTTAATTTGCACTCCCTTGAGAGACGTAGAGTGAGGGGCGATATGATAGAGGTGTATAAATGGAAGTCAAGGCTAAACAAATGGGACATTACAAAAGTACTTAAACTATTCAACCAGGAGCGAACTCGTAATAATGGTTTTAAATTAGACAAAGCTAGATTATGCGCGAAATAGGTAAACATTGGTTTGGAAATAGAGTAGTGGACGAGTGGAACAAGTTACAAGTTACCAAATATCATCATTAACTCGAAACGCTGGATAGTTTCAAACATAGGTTGGATGGATATATGAGCTATAGGGGTTGGGTGTAAATGGGACTGCCCAGTATGGGCCAATAGGCCCGCTGCAGTTTCCTCCATTCTTATGAGTCTTGGAGAGATGCCGCCTCCAAAGGTTCCCCAAACTGGGACACTCGATCTGCAAGGTTTTGATATTTAGGGGGGCCAGGCAGTCATCGCATACAGGCTGGGGATCTTGGGCCAAAAAGTGATCATGTGTCACGCAAGAGCGGCTAATGTAAGGCCTGGCCAGGGCAGTCTCCCACCTCCATGGCATATCAGGATATGTCTTGAGGGATATATCCGTTACAGTCTCTCGTAGATTATTTGGGTCAACAAAGTCACCCCGACAACGCTACTAGGTGTTTACGTAAGGCAATTCTAGTCCCAGTAAGTATATCTTGACAAGACAGTGTTTGTAGCACAAGGGGTGGACAGGACCCGGCAGCCCTGGTCACCTTGTTCATCTGCCCATTGCCCGACACACTTGCATGTACCAGTACCCAACAAAAACTGAACTGGCACCAAATTGTCCTCAAATGAAGATGAACCATTCCAGTATCTCCAGAAGTAGAGGGTGGAGTGGGTTCAAGGACTGCAGAGCTTGGAGGGGGACCCCTGTTACCAAAAGTGTTAAAACTCCTATTCTCAAGGGTGATAGTCACTCTCAAAGCCAAGAGAATCGCTAACAACTCAGCTGGAAAAATAAGCAATGGTAGATAAGACGCAGCTTCAGGAAAAAAGTTGAAAATATTACTCCATGCCCGATGCGAGCGTCAGACCTGAAGCCACCAGTGAAAATAGGAAGCTAGTCCACACGTTGGGATGTATACTCTAAAAAACATTAGACATTCTCTCTGCCTTGATAATCAGCTTTTGTCTCAGTGAGTCCAGGGGGTGACTGCCGGCAACTTCTCTGGACAAACTAGAGTGTCTGGGATATAGAGATATTCAACACGATGTGGCTACGGTATCCGAGAGGTTGTGGCCCAACGCTTAAGGCAGGCCCTAATGACACACTAGAGTAGCCTGGCTCTATATTTCTTTGATTACCATTAACTGTACAAAGAAATAAGAACTACTGTAGCCACGAAGTTACTGATGGCGTGTAGGTAATTGTTAATGAAAAGCTTACCACAGACCATTGTTTTTTTCATATTTTAAACCTTTCTAATTTTTCCCTTAGTAAATGGACACAGGAGGTAGAGGTAAGGGGGGGGGGGGTCACCACTTTATGTTTCATTATATTTTTGACTGGATCTTTGTTGATATAGTATAATGCTGAGAATATAGACCCGACGGGATGAAAGAAGAGTGTACACTTACCCAAATACGCTGACAGTGTCTTTACGAGGCGTCACAGTCATAACAAGGTTTTCTCGAGGCGTTTGGGAAGCTTGTTAACATGACTGAATATTTAATGGTGATAGATAGTCTACTAATGAAACGTCGTTTTAATGAAATACCGTAAATTCGTGGCTTTGTAGGTGTCCGTAACTGAAGCGCGGGTTGACCATGATTCAAGATTCTTTATTATACTAGAATTTTAATGTTATCCGGGAGTCTCCCCCAAACTAAATAACATTTGGTTCTACTGCAATTTACGGTTAGTCGATATTATTCTCTAAAAGGTGAATAGAACTACAGCGGCAATAACTAAGAACTTTGAAGTGTGCAGCAGCCTTGAGTAACGCTAGGGTATCCAAGATATCCCACTAACGTTTACACTACGATAACCCCTTAAAGACTTCAGGACAGGTGTTGAAGCTCACTAATGTAATATAACATCAACATAGACCATAAACCAAACTTCTAACTCTGACGTATTTACTGACCTTGAGTTCCTTAGTAAGGGAGTTAGGTGGTGACGCGCAGTAACAGTTTATAACAACAGTGGACCAATAAGAAACACAAACAATTTGATACACAAGTGTACCTTGAAGATAGTAGGAAGAGAAGGAATTATCTAATGTAGTCACGATTAAGAATCTAAGTTTCCGAGCACATAGTGTGTGTTCCAGCTAAGTTTTAATACCAAGATAAGACATAGGGGATCACCTGAAGATTAGACACCCAACCTTATTTCACGAAGATAAACGACGCTAACCTAACTGAACCTAACCTAACCCTCTCAGGTAGTGTTAAGATGATTAGTCTTCAGGTGAAATAGGCTAGAGTGTCTAACCTTCAGATGATACCAGATGAGATAAGAGTAATACTTATGCACATGGTCGATATACAACTGAATTTCATAGGGCAATTGCACATAAGGTACAGTATATATTTTCAAGATTACTGGAACAAAATTTAGAATAAAAAACAAAAACACATAAATAAACAAGAGTTGGACCAAAGATCAATAAACAAATGGATAATTGGATCAAACACAAACACACACACACACACACACACACACACACACACATCAGGCCTCTCATAACACCATCTGTGAGGGGATTATTACACCACGTCAAGCACCTCATAACACCACCTGTGAGGGAACTACTACACCACGTGATGCCCCTCATAACACCATCTGCGAGGGAATAACTACATCATCAGGACCCTAATAACACCATCTGTGAGGGAATTACTACACCACGTCAAGCACCTCATAACACCACCTGTGAGGGAACTACTACACCACGTGATGCCCCTCATAACACCATCTGTGAGGGAATAACTACATCATCAGGCCCCTAATAACACCATCTGTGAGGGGATTATTACACCACGTCAAGCACCTCATAACACCACCTGTGAGGGAACTACTACACCACGTGATGCCCCTCATAACACCATCTGTGAGGGAATAACTACATCATCAGGCCCCTAATAACACCATCTGTGAGGGAATTACTACACCACGTGGTGCCCCTCATAACACCATCTGTGAGGGAGTTACTACATTACGTGTCTGATGTTCAATACCTCAGCGCACAAGATCTACGTGACCTCCACTGTAAACATTAATCTGTATGTTCACTGTATGTTCCTTTACCTTTCTCTAATGAAGGCTTTTGTTATACCACCAATGTATGTAATAATCAATTTATGTCCAATGTATATTTTCAGCCCTCGGGCTGCAGAACGTCTTCAATAAACCGTTTATTATTATTATTATTATTATTATTATTATTATTATTATTATTATTATTACACACACACACACACACACACCGATTACCGGGAAATTGTATCATACCACAGACTCATAAAGCTGTGTAATGGTGGAGAAATACACAAAGGGAAAGACACGATTATTTTGTTACAGATGGACCGAGGGATCCAGCGGGGATGCCTTGTGGGGGGTAATAGAGACGGCACACGGGTTATGTTATTGGTCAGAGACATTTACGATAAGAGACCTATTTTCTTTCTTCGGGGAACAGCACCGTTATTGGCAAGAACACGATATCTTACCGTGTAGTTATTTACATCGACACACTAAGTATGTTGTTCCTTGATAATCCTTGTAAAAAAAAAATCCTTTGATAATTACCAAGCTGAGCACAAAGACACCAACCTGAGCACTAAGACACCCACCTGAGCACTATAATACTAAACAGGCATTATAACACCAACTTGAGCATCATAACACCGACCTGAGCATTATAACACCGACCTGAGCATTATAACACCGACCTGAGCATCATAACACCGACCTGAGCATTATAACACCGACCTGAGCATCATAACACCAACCTGAGCATCATAACACCGACCTGAGCATCATAACACCGACCTGAGCATTATAACACCAACCTGAGCACTAAGACACCAACCTGAGCACTATAACACCAACTTGAGCATTATAACACCAACCTGAGCACTATAACAGCAACCTGAGCATTATAACACCAACCTGAGCACTAAGACACCAACTTGAGCATTATAACACCAACCTGAGCATCATAACACCGACCTGAGCATCATAACACCGACCTCAGCTTTATAACACAAATGAGTTTTTATATAGTATTGATACAACTTATACAGTTTCATATGCCCCCCATTTTTTAAGGAATCAATTGTAAAGTAATTTGTTCACACTTACCATTGATAGCTGCTGTAGTTGGCTTAAAGAGTTCGTCTTGCCCTAGTACATCACCCACACGGTAACTGCCCAATTGGCTGAGTTCTGAATAAATGTTCCTCACAGATATGGGCAGAGTTTGGTTTACCGATAATATGAGATCAATGTTTTCTGTGAACGCAATTTTTCGGTTGTAGTTGTGTTTCGATTTTTAGTTTGTGTTGTGTGAAGGGATTGTGGTTGTGGAGGGGATGTGATCCTCGGTTTGTGTGGGGGAAAATTGTTTGTTGTTGTGGTAGTTGTGGTGTTTATAATTGTAAAGTTATATTGAAGATAATTGTGGTGGAAATGTAGTTGTGAATAGTTGTAATTTTCGGTTTGTAATACAAAACCTAAATTCGTTGTGATGTTGTGGTAGTTGTAATTATTATCAATGTGTTATGAAATTATAGAAATAGTTGTATTTGTTTTTTAAGTGGGACACGCGATGTGTGTAAGGGAAACTTGGAGCGAGTTGTGAGACGCTGCGAGAGTGAGTCTGAGAGCGCCTGCCGGACCTCCACACGGTTGGAAGGGACGCCAGCTAGTGGTGGAGGGGAGTTTACCACACACACCCCGGGAAGTGCTCGCGCTGCTGCTGCTCTTTGCCTCCTCCCTCCCTCCCCTCTTTCAACCACCTCCCAATCCTTCCTCCCCCTTCACCACACGACTCCACACCTTCCTCCACCACACTACTCCACACCTCCCTCCACCAAACTGCTCCACACCTCCCTCCACCACACTACTCCACACCTCCCTCCACCACACTACTCCATACCTCCCTCCACCACACTACTCCACACCTCCCTCCACCACACTACTCCACACCTCCCTCCACCACACTACTCCACACCTCCCTCCACCACACTACTCCACACCTTCCTCCACTACACTACTCCACATCTCCCTCCACCACACTACTCCACACCTCCCTCCACCACACTACTCCACACCTCCCTCCACCACACTACTCCACACCTCCCTCCACCACACTACTCCACACTTCCCTCCACCACACCACAACCACACCTAGTTATTACAACCTAACTTAACGTAACCACACCCTCCTCCCGATCTGCAGCAGTTGTGGGTATTATTGGCGATGGTTTTAGTTAATTGTTGTAGTGGTGATGATGATAATAGTGGTGATAGTGATGATAATGGTGCTGATGGTGATGATAATGATGAAGGTAATGATAATGATGGTGATGATACTGATGATGGTAATGATAATGATGGTGATGATAATGATGATGGTAATGATAATGATGGTGATGATAATGATGATGGTGATGATAATGATGGTGATGATAATGATGATGATTATAGTGGTGATAATGATGATAATGGTGCTGATGGTGATGATAATGATGAAGGTAATGATAATGATGGCGATGATAATGATGATGGTGATGATAATGATGGTGATGATAATGATGGTGATGATAATGATGAAGGTAATGATTATGATGGCGATGATAATGATGATGGTGATGATAATGATGGTGATGATAATGATGATGGTAATGATAATGATGGTGATGATAATGATGATGGTGATGATAATGATGATGATGATAATGATGGTGATGATAATGATGATGGTAATGATAATGATGGTGATGATAATGATGATGATTATAGTGGTGATAATGATGATAATGGTGCTGATGGTGATGATAATGATGGTGATTACAGTGGTGATAATGATGATAATGGTGCTGATGGTGATGAATCACCATCAGCACCATTATCATCACCATCATTATCAACACCATCAGCATCATTATCATCATTATCACCACTATAATCATCATCACTGATGATAATGATGATGATTATAGTGATGATAATGGTGCTGATGGTGATGATAATGATGATGATTATAGTGATGATAATGGTGCTGATGGTGATGTTAATGATGATGATTATAGTGATGATAGTGATGATAATGGTGCTGATGGTGATGATAATGATGATGATTATAGTGGTGATAGTGATGATAATGGTGCTGATGGTGATGATAATGATGATGATTATAGTGGTGATAGTGATGATAATGGGGCTGATGGTGATGATAATGATGATGATTATAGTGGTTATGGTGATAATGGTGCTGATGGTGATGATAATGATGGTGATAATAATGATGATGATTATAGTGGCGATAATGATGATAATGGGGCTGATGGTGATGATAATGATGATGATTATAGTGGTTATGGTGATAATGGTGCTGATGGTGATGATAATGATGATGATTATAGTGGTGATAGTGATGATAATGGTGCTGATGGTGATGATAATGATGATGATAATAGTGGTTATGGTGATAATGGTGCTGATGGTGATGATAATGATGATGATTATAGTGGTGATAGTGATGATAATGGTGCTGATGGTGATGATAATGATGATGATAATAGTGGTTATGGTGATAATGGTGCTGATGGTGATGATAATGATGATGATTATAGTGGTGATAGTGATGATAATGGTGCTGATGGTGATGATAATGATGATGATAATAGTGGTGATGGTGATAATGGTGCTGATGGTGATGATAATGATGATGGTAATAGTGGTGATGGTGATAACGGTGCTGATGGTGATGATAATGATGATGGTAATGATAATGATAGCGATGCTAGTGGTGATGGTGATGATAACAGTAGTAGTGAGAGAGAGAGAGAGAGAGAGAGAGAGAGAGAGAGAGGTTCTTGAGCCTCCTAAGGTTAGGTAACCTTTTCTTATGGAACTATTAGGAGATGCCGACTTCTCAGAAACTAAAAATTACTCTTCATTTTCTCGTGACCAAAAAAAAAAAGTCAGAGTAACTCACAAAAGACCCTTTGATATCCCATTCTATCTCACTTTCTCCTATCTCACTTTCTCCTATCTCACTTTCTCCTATCTCACTTTCTTCTATCTCACTTTCTTCTATCTCACTTTCTCCTATCTCACTTTCTCCTATCTCACTTTCTCCTATCTCACTTTCTCCTATCTCACTTTCTTCTATCTCACTTTCTTCTATCTCACTTTCTTCTATCTCACTTTCTCCTATCTCACTTTCTTCTATCTCACTTTCTTCTATCTCACTTTCTTCTATCTCACTTTCTTTTATCTCACTTTCTTCTATCTCACTTTCTTCTATCTCACTTTCTCTATTTCTTCTGTTATCTAACTTTCTCATCTCTCACTTTAACTTTGTCTCACTTTCTTTTTCCCTCTCTGTCTCTGTCTCTCACTTTTTATGTATGAATGTATGTATGTATGTCCTGATGATCTCCTTATCCCTAATTACCGATCATCTTATCTATCCATCTTCTATATGTGTCTTTTATCCCTCTGTTTTTATCTTTCTATCTTTATCTTCGTGTCTGTCTACCTGTCTGCCACTCTCTCTACTTATCAATTCTTTGTATTTATTTATTGTATCTCTCCTCTCTTTCTACCTTTCCTCCTCTCCCCTTTCTCTTACCCTCCCTCTCTTACCTTTTCACCTCTTCTTATTCCCCTTCTTTCTTCATCTCCCTTCTTTCTCTCCTCTTTCTTTTCCTTGCCTTTTCTTCTCTCCTTCCATCCCAACCCTCTCAACTGTCCCTCTCTATTTCCCTCCTCTCTAAACTCTCCTTCCATCCCATCCCTCTCAACTGTCCCTCTCTCTTTCCCTCCTCTCTGTCCTCTCCTTCCATCCCATCCCTCTCAACTGTCCCTCTCTCTTTCCCTCCTCTCTGTCCTCTCCTTCCATCCCATCCCTCTCAACTGTCCCTCTCTCTTTCCCTCCTCTCTGTCCTCTCCTTCCCCCTCAACTGTCCCTCTCTCTTTCCCTCCTCTCGGTCCTTCCCTTCCCTCCCATCCCTCTCAACGTCCCACTCTCTTTACGTACGGTTTTCCTAGACTATTCTGAGGGTTTCCACGTCCGGTAAATCAATGCTTTTCCCAGGCTTTTTTTCATCTTTTTCTTCTTATTTACAGAAACTATAATAAGCGTAGAGAGCCTTAGAAGATAAATAAAGACATAAAGACAAAACAGACAGACATAATTGATATAGGAGATAAAGTAATAGCCGTAGATAAAATGATATAAGGTAAATAAGTAATAGTGTATATATATATAATAAAGGCATAAAACACATCATTACGAACAGATATAGATTAAGGCGTACTCCTGCTATCCGTGGCCGACCTCCATCTAGAAGACAGTGGCGAGGGTCACTCATCCGAGCCCTTCAGGAACACGACCTCCTGCCTGATATTGTTGTCACCCCCTAATGTTGGTTCGTCTCCTTCTCCCTGGCTGCATTTTCAACCTGAAGTGATTGCCCTCGGTGGACCGCTCCCGAAATCCCACGTGAACAATGTTATTCTCTGCAAATACCACCTCTCAAGGATCGCCCACTGGTCGCCAGGTAGGGTCGTCCTCTACACTGATGACTGTTGACCCCGCTACAGGTAGGGCCAGGGCTGGTGTCTACATCTCCCGTCCTGATGCCCCTGAGCCTATCAAACTTTATCTCAGAGTTTCTGACTGGCCATCCTCCACTCAGGCTGAACTAATAGCCCTCCTTGCTGCCCTTCTCGCTGAGGAAGAAGCAGATGGTTTCTGCCCCTTGCTTGTCTGCTGCGATTCCAGGTCTGCTCTCGACGAAATCGCATTTGGATCAGGGGAAATTAAGGACCTCATCCTCCGAATACGAGGGTTAACATCCACACTTTAGGATGCAGGCCGTCCTGTGACATTCCTATGGATACCCAGTCATGCTGGTATCTTGGGGAATGAGGCAGCAGATGGCCTTGCCAAGACTGGCTGCAACAAGGCCACACCTGACTACGTTGTTCCTCGAACACTTTTACAGCTTAAGACCCAAATTCGCCGCAAACAGAGAGAAGCTCGGGAAGCAGCCATCCCCCAGGACTCCCCGCCCTCCTGGTACGATGTCCTCCGTAAACTTCCTGACCTCTCGTATGTCTATGGGAAAGGGTCTCGGAAAAGGGACGTGATTGCTGCCCGTATCATCATTGGGTATAACTTTGCTTGGGAGATTGGTATCCCCGCATCCCCTGAGCAAATCTCTTGAGCATTATGCAGAAGACCCAACAGCCGCACCCTTATCCACTACCTCCTAAGATAAGAACATAAGAACATAAGAATGGAGGAAACTGCAGCGGGCCTATTGGCCCATACTGGGCAGTCCCGTTTACACCCAACCCCTATTGCTCATATGAGCATCCAACCTATGTTTGAAGCAATTCAGCGTATTCGAGTTAATGATGATATTTGGTAACTTGTTCCATTCATCCACTACTCTGTTTCCAAACCAGTGTTTACCTATTTCACGCCTAAATCTAAATTTGTCCAATTTAAAACCATTGTTACGAGTTCGCTCCTGGTTGGATAATTTGAGTACCTTTGTAATGTCCCCTTTGTTTAGCCCTGCCTTCCATTTATACACCTCTATCAGGTCGCCCCTCGCTCTACGTCTCTCAAGGGAGTGCAAATTAAGATGCTTTAACCTGTCTCTATACTCAAGGTTCCTGATACCCGGGATTAGTCTTGTCATTCTCCTCTGAATTCTTTCCAAGGATTCTATATCCATTCTGTAATACGGTGACCAGAACTGGACTGCGTAATCCAGGTGTGGTCTCACAAGAGCAAGATACAGTTTTAGGATGACCTCGCTAGTCTTGTAACTAACACTCCTTTGTATGAACCCAAGTACTTTATTAGCCTTGTTTCGAGCAAAAACACATTGTTTACTTGGCTTAAGGTTCCTACTTATCATTACTCCTAAATCTCTCTCGCAGTCGGATTTCTCTATGGCATCGTTGTTCATCTGGTATCTGGTTTCCCTGTTTACATTTCCTATACTGAGTACTTTACATTTGTCAATGTTGAATTTCATCTGCCATTTTTCAGACCATTCGAAAAATTTGTTTAGATCCTCCTGTAGTTTTGCCGAGTCCTCGTCAGATTTGATAACACGTCCTATTTTAGTATCATCAGCAAATTTACTTATGTTGCTGTCTATGCCGATATATATGTCGTTTATGTATATAATAAACAATAATGGTCCAAGTACTGAGCCTTGGGGAACTCCACTTGTGACGTTGCTCCAATGGGACTTAGTGCCGTTAATGCTCACTCGCTGTTTCCTGTCCTGTAACCACGCCCTAATCCATTTAAGGATGTCACCTTTGATGCCATGAGCTTCTACCTTTCTAATTAGTCTTTCGTGGGGTACTCTGTCGAAGGCTTTGCTAAAGTCGAGATATACCACATCATAATTGTGCCCCTCGTCCACTGATTCGAAAACTGATGAAAAGAATGTGAATAGATTAGTTAGGCAAGAACGTCCGCTTGTGAAGCCATGCTGGGAATCATTGATCAATCTGTGCTTCTCCAGGTGATTTCGAATAGAGTTTGAAATGATTGCTTCCAGTAATTTGCCTACTATTGATGTTAGACTGATTGGGCGGTAGTTAGAGGATAGTGATCTATCCCCCTTCTTGAAGATCGGTATTACATTCGCTATCCTCCAGGATTCTGGTACTACACCTGTTTTTAAGGACATGTTAAACAACTTTGCTAAGGACATACTAAGCTCTTCCTTACATTCCTTTAATACTCTGGCAAATATCTCATCGGGACCAGGTGACTTATTAGGCTTTAGTTTGTCTATTTGCTTACTAACATCGTTACTAGTCACTACTATCTCACTTAATTTGTTTTCTTCACTATCTCTGAATAGAGTCGGTGCCTCGGGTATCATGTTTAAATTTTCGCTGGTGAAAACTGTTGAAAAATATTTATTCAAATTATTGCTCATTTCTCCGTCGTTATCAGTGAGCTCGCCGGAGTCTGACCGTATTGGTCCAATCTTTTCTCGTGTTTTAGTTTGGTACATTTGGTAGAATCCTTTGGGGTTTGTCTTTGCCTCCCTTGCTATCCTTACCTCATTATTCCTCTTTGCTTTCCTTATCTCGGTTTTAACCCTACTCGCCAATACCCTATAATAGTCCCGGAGGTGAATTTCGCCACGATTTATCCTTCTACCTATAGCCTTCCTTTGGCCAATGATGTTCTTTAAATAATTATTTATCCATTTAGGGTCATTGTTGTTTGATCTGAGTTTTTTGTATGGTATGTTCTGCCTTTGTGCATTAAGTAACTCACTATTTAAATTGTCGTGGAACTCGGCAATCTCAGATCTCGTTATCAGGTCTGTGTCATCTGTCAGGTTCACGGCCAAGAGCGACACCCCCTCTCTCAGCTGCCTCTTTAAACTTGTCCCCAACCACAACGCCTCCGTTACGCCTGCTGGACCACCACTCCACGACCCCCTGACGGAGACACGATGATCCTCAACATACTGGCTAGATATTATGTAAATAATATTGATAACACTGGGGAACAAAATTCAACTTTTTGTCAGTTGCATGCATTTTGAGACATGTTTCTGGGTAAATTGAGGGCACTGATTTCAAATATGGCACCTGTTTTCTTCTATCGGGTCTAGTTTTTTTGCGGTGAGCTACCTACCATTTACTACTATATATAATTAGACTACCATATACTACTGCTAAAAATCTAAACCAGCACACAGAGAGGAATTACCAAACACGTAGAATTAATTTTTAATTACTTTTATTTACCTTGACAAGCATATTTTGGATTCATCAGTTGCTTTTGTGAACTATGCCAGATTTATTCAGGCACAAACTTGCGTTTAATGGACTGTCTTGTATATCGCCTCTCAGTGCAGTCTCGCTGAATGCTCCAGCAATAGTCCGCCATCATGTGTATGTCCCAGCGACCTTGATACCTGTCTTCCATGACTTTGATATCCTGGTGAAAGCGTTCACCTTGCTCATCACTCACGTCCCCCAAGTTTGCCGGAAACAGTTCAAGATGACTGTTCAGGAAATGCATCTTAATGCTCATGTTCCAACCTAACACATGGAAACTTTCCATCAAAGATTCAACGAGCTTTTTATAGTCCTCTGATTTCCTGTTTCCAAGAAAGTTCCTTACAACAGAAACGAATGCTCCCCCATGCATTTCTCTCAACATCAGTCATGGATTGAGTGAAGGCTTGGTCTTTAATCAGCGTCCTAATTTGAGGGCCGTCGAAAATACCTGCTTTGAGTTTTTCTCGCGTTAAACCAGGGAACACTTCACACAGATACTTAAAACAGTCACTGTCAGTATCGAGCGCCTTGACAAACTGTTTCATAAGGCCCAGCTTGATGTGAAGGGGCGGGAAAACAATTTTTTCACGTTCCACTAGGGGTTCATAAATGATGTTCTTTTCCCCAACATTGAGGCTTTCCCTAACTGGCCATTCCTTCTGAATCCAGTGTCTGTCTTTGGCTCTGCTGTCCCAGAGGCAGATAAAGCAAGGAAATTTTGTATACCCACCTTGCTGTCCTAGCAAAAAATTGACCATTTTTAGATCAACACAGATGATCCATTTGTGTTCTTCATATTTGAGTAGCTCCAAAACCGTTTTGATGTGTTCATATTTTTCTTTCAGGTGTACTGAGTGTCCTATGGGTATTGCGCCAAAGATGTTGCCTATATGTAATAAAACACACTTCAGACTCCGCTTAGAGCTATCTATAAAGAGGCGCCACTCTTTCGGATCATAACCTGGAGCTCCCATCGCGGTGACTATTCCAGAAATATCACAACAGTAGACGAAGTCAAATTTAGAATCAAAGAACTGTAAGAGGTTCTTTTCTCTGTTGCGAAAGAATGTTACCTTTGTGTCTATTTTCAGCAAGTTTTTATCTTTTAACCGTGAAGCCAACAATTCTGACAGCTTTTTAGACAGACCCAGATCTCGAACTAAGTCATTGAGTTCTGCTTGGCTAAATGTTTGCAGTTCTGTTGATATGCCTGCAAAATCTGAGTCACTATTTCTGTTAGTTGACTCCTCTGTGACCTCAGTGTCATAATCACTGTCAGATTCAACGGAAGCAAGTTGAGTGAAAATAGGCTTTGGAACATCATCTGAATGGGGCACAGGCCTGATTGCTGAATCTAGACTAGGGTATGTGATAAGATGACGAGTTTTACCAGTGAAACCAGCAACACGAGTCATGCAAAAGTAACAGTCTGTGACATGGTCCCGTGGCTCACGCCATATCATCGGAATACCGAATGTTATTTTGTCTTTTCCTTTAGTCCATTGACGCAAGTTTTCTTGGCAGGAATGACATACCTTATGCGGTGCCCATGGTTTGTCTTGATCTCCAAGTTTCACTTTAAAGTAGGTAAAGTAAGCTCTCTTCACAAATTCACTAATGTTCCTTCTTTGCTTTGGAGCTGTGAATGCACCACAAATATAGCAGAATGAATCCGGGCACGCCACACATTTCCTTCTACTTGCTATAGAGGCCATGTTTCCTTTGATTGAAGTCAACACTGTTTACAGAAAGATCACACCTGGAAAAGAAATAAAATAATTGTTTTAATGAAATAAAATAATAATGCACACACTAATGCACACACAAATCTATATTTGACGCACTGATGTAATTAAGAATTATAATTGATGAATGTAAACTAATATGCTTATTACCTCCCTTTGCTATTTTCTGAATCTGTGACCTGATATGTAAATTGCCGCGTAGCATCAAAACTAGACCTGATCTGCACAAACGAATGCCATTTTCAGAATCTGTGACCTCAAATCTACCAGAATCAAGTGTCAGAACTAATGCAACCGAAAGTGTGTTCCCCAGTGTAATGTGTTAAAGGATTATCCTTCCTTCCTCAGGCTTTAGTAAGCCCCTTTATAATATTTATACTGTATATACTTGTGACACTTGCCAGATGCTTCTGGTGTTATTGCACAGGGGTACCTAGTGACAGCACTAGGATCCCGCTTCCTCTATCAAGGAATAAACAATTGAAACTGAATTGATTAAGGCGGTATTTTTATGCTTGTTTTCTATGAGTTTATTTACGTAACTAATAAATGCTAATTTCTTCTTTTTTTTTTTAGGATAGATTAATTATTTTAAGTTAGGTTAGGTTAGGTTAGGTTAGGTTATTTAGGCTGAGTTAATACAGTTGGTGTTATCTGTACACTGACCTGTCTCTGCCTCTTTCTTGCAAACCTAATACACGTGGTGGTTCCTAGTCAGCAAGACAAACACATACACACGCAGTAAAAAACACAAACACAGTATACAGGCGCAGACAGACGCAGTAGACAGTAAATAGACACAGTAACATACGTGTGTATATATATATATATATATATACTCCATTTTTAGTCCATTTAACACGGTTGTAACAATATATATATATATATATATATATATATATATATATATATATATATATATATATATATATATGCAAGTAAATCACTGTAGGTGCGCGTGATCTAGGTATATGCTGATAACCACCAGGAAAGAAGAAAACACGAAGTTCCCAAGCGCTTTCGTGTAATTCACATCTTCAGGGGTGAGTACAGACTGTACTCACCCCTGAAGATGTGAATTACACGAAAGCGCTTGGGAACTTCGTGTTTTCTTCTTTCCTGGTGGTTATCAGCATATATATATATATATATATATATATATATATATATATATATATATATATATATATATATATATATATATATATATTGTTACAACCGTGTCGTATTTTTCTATTTTTCTTTATATAACATGCTTCCATGTTGTTCCATATTATTCCTGTAATGATGTGTTATATGTACTGTTATATAATCTAGTCGCCTTACCCTGTGCTGTTAAGGTTTTAACTGTTATTATTTGTTCAAGCCCATCTTATTTCTTCATTTAGTATTGTAACAAGCATTCTTTGTTTCTCTAACGACCATCTGCATCGTTAAACGACCCATATTTCACTGGCTGGTCGAATTGGCGGGAAACGACCCTATATATAGTACTCCACCTGTAGACAGAGTTCAGTCCAGTCCTCTCGTCATTCAGTTCACGTTCTTTTGAGTGGCACTTGTCACCTGTTACTTATACTTCATTTTATTTCTGTGTTGTTCCTGTCTCCACCAATGTGGTATATCTATGTGAGTACCTATTTATTAGGGTGTGTCAATTTAGGGGGTGAACTGGCTAAATTGAAAATCGAGTAATTTGGTAGCAATTTATTGTAGTCTTTAAGCATGCAAAACAATATTCTGGCATAAATTTTTTTTTATAATAAGTCCTACCTACATCAAATGGATTTTTAAATGTACATATTTGTGAATTTATAACATAACCAGCGTTTGCACACATGTTACTGTTTCAAGTTTCAAATTATTATATTTTATTATCCGTAGTCTATTTGAAAGTAACCAATGCCTTCATACTCTCTTTGCTTTGGTTTCATGTCATCAGTAGTCTGCTTGCTATTTGTGCTTTGATGTAACCTTCTCGCCTCTCGTGGCTGTAAACATGGCCCGCTGCTTCTGTGACCATTTTCACACATCTCTCCACACTTTGAGTGTGGGAAGGCCACTTCGGCACCTGCATTGGAGTCTCTTTAAGGTTTCTCAATTCTTGGCTAGTTAGACTTGTTGTCAATGGTGGCTCTAAGACTTCCAAACTCAAGTCAACCAATTCTGACAATTTGGTGGCATTGACGTTTATTGGGGGAACTTTTCTTGAATGAAACGAACAGTCTCCCAACTGGTCGTCATCTATTAGCGTTCCTCTAATCTTTAGAATGACTTCTACAGCCTCGGTTCGGAGATTGGTACATTGACTGCAAAGCATTGCTTGCAAAACTGCTTCTGATCGAGCATACCAAGCGGACCTTCTTGCCACAGGTAACACGATGTCCC
The DNA here is from genome assembly GCA_958450375.1 of Homarus gammarus. NCBI lineage: Eukaryota > Metazoa > Arthropoda > Malacostraca > Decapoda > Nephropidae > Homarus > Homarus gammarus. Next base: position 85,281 of record CAUDMG010003433.1, on the reverse strand, counting down.
TCACTACCTTCCTCTGTGTTCTTACTAGCTGCAATTGAAACAAAAGGTGATTGGGCCCATCCACCCACATAGGATTAAGTTTCACACTAAACCACTGGGGAAGATAAACTCCAATAATAAATTCAACAATTAACCTCAAATTCTTCAGCACTTTTCCCTTCAATTCGTGTTTGGAAATCCAAATCCTGCAGAAACGAAGAGCTGTAGTTAACCAACGGCTGTGACTGACAGGTCCAATCTCCAAGAGAGCCAATGACTGAGGCACTTCTCCTGATCTTATTGCTTGGGCAATACGATAAGCATAGGATTGATCTGTGCTGAGATCTTTGATGACTCCTTCAGACAACGCCGGAAGGGGAGGGCCAACTTCGACCTTTGGAAAGGTTGTATTTATTTCTAGTTGTGTTGCTTCATCCAGCATGATGCCAAGGGGACCTGACCACTTGTTGTTGCTCTTTGTAGGACCATCAAGTTCCTGGATGAGATGACGAAGAGGTAGCTCGCCTGTATGTAAATCACATACAATCCAAACAAGTCTTCTTCCTAGTTTTTTCTCTAAATGCGTCATTACACCCCCCTGCCATCCGGTGTTCACTGCAGTTGAATCTCCACCAACAGCCTGCAGTGAACTGCCAAGTCCTCTCTCCTGAACCCAACATAAAATATGATCAGCAATGACCTCTGCATGTTTCTTCCCTTCTACTTCAGTTTCGGGAGCAAAGTGAAACAAAAACCGACCACCAGGCTCAGAACAGACAGAGTAGTGTTCTTCTTTGATGAGACCTGGAAACTTTCTGTTCACTCCCTCTACTTCTAGCAAAACTTTTGTGTCATCTATTCTTCCATCAAACAAAAGACAGGAGAGCCCTCCCTCGCTTAAATCTTTTTCATGCTGATCAGATATTTCCTTCATTATTTTTTCTTGTGCTCTTCTAATTTTATTATGATCTATCACCAAAGATACATCCTCTCGGCTGATGAGGCCTGCATCTATCCAAGCGGCAGTTGCAATTTCTGCAGCCTCACGAAGTCCAGCATGGTGGCGAATACTAGCTAAAGCAATGTTTGAAATATTTCTTGTGTTGTATTTCATTTTCTTTGGTAAAGGTTCAGATGGCTCTTTGGAACTATCATCTGATGTTGCTTCCTGTTCATCAGAAGAACTATCAAAGAAGTGATAAACATCTTGACACAGCTCTTCCTCTCTTTGGATGGCTTCTTCACTCTTCATTTTCTTCTTTTGTTCCCTCTCTCGGATTTGTTCTCTCTTCTTGGCATTAGCAATCTGCTTCTTTGTTTCTGAATAATCTATTGAACCCATTTGCATACTTCCTTGGCCTTCTGCCTTTGTCCTCTGTGCCTTTATAAATTCAAGCTCTAAAACAGGGATCTTCTTTTCACGAGGACAACCACAATCAATGTGGGAATTATTTTCTCTCTTACCTGAGTGAGAACAGTTGGATTCAGAACATAATTGTATGGAGCACTTGCAGGTCAAAATGTCAAACAGAGTATCAAGTGTGTGCAGAAATTCATTTTTCCTGGCCAAGTTTCCTTTACCAAGTGATGTTTCAACTGCTTTGTGCCATAATTTCGTTAGTTTTAGCTCAATAGTTCGACACTGATTAATCACAGGTGGTTTGAATAGTGCATTAGCTTTTGTCCATTGATGCAGAAGAGGGACTATCATGTCATTTATGAGTATAGTTCCTTCTGTCCTTTGCATTTTTTTCTCGAAGGAGTAACCCTAATCTTAGCATGTCTCTCACTGTTGGAAGTTCTGATACAGGAAGCTCCTTCCCTTTACCAACTAGCAGGCTCAAGTGGGTTGACAACTGACTTCTTGTCTTCAATTTTGACATCTTCACACTATCTGACAAATAGAAAAATATTTCAATGTTTCATAATTCAATTGCTGTTTCAAAAAATATCAATTTGTTTATCAAAAATGCTGTAACAGAAATAACATAATAATTTCTTAGAACATAATGTTTTATACAATGATATAAGTAACTGCGACAATCAATATGCCCTACTTACAATAATTAAAATGTAGAATTCGTCTGGTAGAGTAGGTGCAAGTGCAATGAGAGCAAACCACCGTCTATGATATCTAGAAGGAGAGTGAGCCGGGCGCCTTATCCTCACGCTTGGTACAAGTCAAAACAAGAATTAAACTGTCCCACACGGAGAGCCTGTTCATGTTCATGTTCTGACATGCATATTGTACACAAGCTATAGAACCATAAAATACTCCATAATCCATATGCTTACATGATATTAGTTAATATCAAGTGAATAATTCTAATCACGTCTCATTAATTTGTTGAAATACTGATATTTGAAACTTTAAGGTATAATTGATGTAGGTGAGGGTTATTTCAATTCATTTTTGTTTGCTAATCTCAAGTTTAGACATAAAGAGGCACAATATTTTGACTACCAAATTTGATTTTTAACATGTTGACAAAATTGACACACCCTACTATTTATGTCTCTTATGTGTCCATCAGTGCTTGCTTTGTTACATATAAGTAATTCAGTGTTGTTTCATGTTAGTTAATTTCAGTGTTAGTTATTTTATATGTTTATGTAGCATTAACGTAATCCAGTGCTTTATTTTTATTCTATATACTTAAGCAGTTCTTTTGATGTTTCGATGTTTAGTATCATTTGTGTCTTAAAGGTTTTGATAGTGAATCAATTTGTTGTGACAGCCTGCGAGGCTCTTTAGTGTGTTAGTATTTTATTTAATTAAATTCTTAAAGGTTTACTTTATTTATTTTTATTCCCTTTTGATTTACTTTACTTTACTTTTTGTTTGGTTACGCCTAGAACCTGGATATTAAAGTAAATTAAAAGACGGCGTAACAATATATATATATATATATATATATATATATATATATATATATATATATATATATATATATATATATATATATATATAAGTAGTGAAAAGTCGGGTTTTGTTGTGTATATTTCAGGTAATTGGATAAATTCATTTGTGGTGTTTTTCTGAATTTTCCTTAAGGTTCGTTTATATTCTTGAATTATGTATATTTCGGAATCCTCTGTTTGGGAATCATCCAAGTGATATGTATCCAGCGGTGTGCTGGCAATTTCTTAACGACCAGTTCTGATTAAGGTGGAAACTCAGGTGGTGGTGTAAATCGCCAACAGTGAGAACATTATGCTAAGGGGTTTGGGGTGAGCGGTAACTCCCCCGGTGGGTTCGGGAGTCTAGCTGCAGAAACCGATGCATTTGAGTACTCCTGAAGGGCATTTGGTAGAATTTTTACATAAATTATTCCACATATCCATTATACCCACCAATGACGTAGTTACACCACTTTAGAGTAAACATATTTTTTCATTAGAAAACTAGATAAAGCAACGATCACTGTTTGTGGTACAACCTTAATTTTGATTGCAAATTATTACGGTACAGTATTTTCTTAAAATATATATTCACGTATTTACTGTGTGTTAGGTATTAGAAATGGTAAACTGCACGAATTAAATACTGACCGTCTCAACAGATAAGTACAACTTCACTACACTTCAACATCACGATCATATAGACCTTGACGCGACAAATGAAAATATAAATGTAAATTTTTTTTTCTACAAATTATAGAATAAGTTGATTATATTCTTACTGTACAGTCACCCAAAAAAGTCTTGTCGCGAACCTCGAGATTCAGACTCTTGAATCATAAGCATTTATGTACAGAATAATGTATGTGTCTACTGCTTCGGGTTCACGAGTCTGAATCTCGGGATTCGTGGTTCGCAACAGGACTTTTTTGGGTGACTGTACTATTGTGCACCAAAGTCGTGTCCACTACCCAACCACCGTGAGGAATCGAATAGCCTTGAGTCTGAAGTTTTGAAACAGCTGTGGGAAATGCTATGGTCGGCCAACAGATGTCGCCCACTGTAGTGTGTGTGTGTGTGTGGGGGGGGGGGAGTAGAGGAGGTGGGGGGTTAGTCTAGTAACAGGCTGTGTGTAGGTGGAGCATAACATCGTGAATTCCACAATCACTGATAACAATAAGAATGTCATGAAGATAGTTAATATTATTAATAATGGTGTTACCAAGGTTGGCGCCACCCACACCAGGGGAAGGAGATGATGTCGAACACTGAAACATGCCCAGATCTCATTCCTACCATCGTCGTCACCAACAGGTAAGTCACATTAATTTGTCAGCATAGCCCATGTCGTCCTTATACTATTGTAGGGTGTCCCATGAGTGACAGCAGATATTTGTTGAGGTGAAAGAATGTGTGATATTGAGCCACCATGTCTCTATCTCCATCCGTTTCCCTCTATCTATAATAAAAAGTGTAACCCTACTCAGAAAAAATAATGAATGGGCCCTCCAAACAAATTAAAGATGAGGTGCACCCAACCCAAATAGGGATCGGCCATCCATTTCCTTCCTCCTTCTTTTGTCCACATCCTTTCCTCCCTCCCATCGCCCCAGTCACCCCAACCTACCACCCAATACCATGCAGTGGGCAGAAGGCCACACACTTTCTCTCCTCCTAAAAGTCTCTTCCATTTAACCCACATTCTTTCACTACTAAACCCTCTTCCCCCTTTCCTATATTTCGCTATCGCTATCGGTATCTCCCTCCTCGACTCCGCCATTTGTAATGGTTGCCTTGAGTAATTTGTAAAATCTGCCTCACGGCTAAACGGAAACCGAAAAATCACATATTCTTTCACCTTTACAAATATCTGCTGTAATTAGTGGGACACCCTATTATAATTTTATGACAGTTGTTATATGAGCTCCTTTGTTAATTTCACCATAAAAATATGGTGTTTGATGTGCTATGCGTTTGCCGCACATTACCTTACTCGGTTATGTTACACCCCCAGTTGCAACCTGGGAGTTTGGGTTCGGTAATGTAGTATTTTGAGCAGAAATGGAATTCAGAACGACTCAATGAACACGAAGAAAATCGTTTTTATATAACGAACCCTAACGTAATGTATCCTATTACAGTTATATGTAATCTGGGACGAACATGTCATAGCTGAAAATTGTCAAAGAAATATGTAAAGCAGTGGAAAACCATATATTTTGATTATCGGTGAGGCTAACTACCAATAAACAATTAATATTTGACCATTGGCAAAAGTCCTGGGAAAATGAACCAACAAGTCATAAGCTAAAAATAATCAAATCATCAGTTTATCCTTGGTCACCATCAAAACAATCCTCTGGACATCATGAAACTATTCTGAATCGTCTAAGAATTGGGCATACGCGATTGACGCATGGCCAACTCATGTCTTCCCCTAATGGAGCCCCACCTATATGATCCAACTGCCGAACACAAATAACAGTCCAACATATTCTCATTGAATGCCCTATTTATAATCGGTATCGAACAATGTGCTTCACTAACCCTACAATGTAAGATATTTTAGCAGAGACACCAAAATTTTCCCTAAGTTCAGTTTTGACCTTTTTGAAATACTGTAATCTCCTCCAAACAATATAACAGTAAATTATAGAAACATAAATATATGTCAACTAATCCCTCTGGCCAGCCCAAGGAGAGACTCAAATGGGTGTCAGTGGTCTGGTTAAACTAAATCTTGATGATGATGATGATTATCGGCGAATGTTCAATCTATAGTCGCATGGGTGGTGGTGGAGGTTTGGGGGGGGGGGGGCGTGGGGAGGATCCACTTGCAGTTCACTATGAATATATGAAATAGGAAGGGTTTCTTGGGCAGTTGATCCAAAAAGATTTACCAAAACGTTATGTCAGAGTAATAATACTTAACCTAGGTGTTACTAATACCATTAATTTACTCTAGTATATAAAAGCCTGCATCAGTTACCACAACATAATATTACTCTGCCATTTCAGATATGCCTGCAGGTCGAGCAAATTCGTCGGCAGTGATTGCTGAGCGAGGCCAAATCATCTGGATGTGGAGAGCCGGGGCAACTGTGCCAAACAATGTTGTCAAAGTGGGGAGGAGCACCAAGACGATTAGGAGGTGGATCCGCCAGTGGGAGGAAGAGGGCTCAGCGGAGACGAAACCTCGAAGCGGGAGGCCACGAGTAACGTCGGCAAGGATGGACGCCATGATTGCCGCAGCTGCAACGACATATCCAATGCGAACATCAGTGGAGAATACAAGAAATCTGGGCCTCAACTGCCATCACATGACAACGAGACGCCGACTTTATGAAGCCGGGATAGACTGCCATATTCCAGCTCACAAAGGGTGGCTAACACCTACTCACAAGGAGTGTCGACTAGGCTTTGCATTGGAACACCTTCCACATAGAGAAGAATACTGGAGAACCATTATATTTACCGCTGAAACCGTGTTCAGGTCAGTGGGAGCCGAAGCAAGGCAGTGCTGGCGGTCCCCCAACACAAGCTACCATGAGAAAAACATTCAACATTGCTCAGTGAGTGGTAGGGTGTCAGTGTCATTCTGGGGGTGAATGTGGGCACATGGGCCAGGTGAACTGGTCAAGATCAATGGCCGTTTCACTGGTGAGCAGTATGTAGACATCCTGGAGCAAGTGCTAATTCCTACAGTCCGGGTTATGGCAGTTCCAGCCCCCCACACTATCAGGCTGGTTCATGACAACAGTCCCATTCATACCAGCAACATAATGAAGGATTACCTCCAGGATCACCCTGAAATTGAGGTCATCGACTGGCCAACACTAGGATGTGATATTAATCCGATTGAGCATATTTGGGCCATGATGAAACGTGATTGGGATATTGGGGAGTAGCGAACCTGTGCAGCAATAGAGGCCAAAGCTTATGACGTGGGGGAGAGTATATGTCGACGACCAGGGGTGTGCCTGAAGCTGGTCGACTCCATCCCTAATCGCCTTGATGAAGTCCTGAATGCAATGGGTGGCTGGACCAAATACTAAGATGTGTGTATTGGTGCATTGTTTGGGTTTTAGTATTGTTTGTAAATACAATTAATATATATTAACTCGCCTACACAGTTATCTTAAATCCATGTCCTTAATGATGTCTCAAACTATATCCCATGAAAATTCATAACAAAGTAACTTAACAGCCACAAATTATGTATTGTGTGTATACAATGATCTGTATGACACGTCGTGGAATGTGTTGTCTTATAACACAATATAATTATATAGATACAATTGCTACCATCATTGAAATGCTCATGATGTTCAGCACACAATATTAACCGTAACTGAGCACACTCCAAAATATATGAAGCTTGCATATTGTGGTTGGGTGTTTAAACACTGGAACTTGGAAGAATTGGAACTAGATTAAGTCTGAATACTATTTTGCAATACTGATAACTTTTTCACTCCACTCTTTTTAGCATAAGTTTATAATTATATAATATTGCATATTATCACAAATATTTATTAAGCAAAGGATGGGTGGAATATAAATAAATATTACCATAATCTCTTTGTTGGAATAACAACAAAATTGTGACGAGGTCGCTGAGTAAAACTAGCTGACCAAGGCCCTTCACCCTGATCCTTGCATATTTCACTTTTATCCTTAATATATACCATTCTTCAACGTATCATTGTGACCTGAACGGCAATAAGCACCCAGGGCACTGCACCTGTTCCATGAATTCATAACTATAAAGAAAGAACTGTAAGACAAAACGTAGTTAAAAAGGCAGCTTGAAATTATGGTGGTATAAATAATAAATAAACCTGCCTCTCATCCAGACCCCACCTCCTCTATCCCCCCCCCCCCCCCCACACACACACTACAGTGGGAGACATCTGTTGGCCGACCATAGCATTTCTCCCAGCTGTTTCAAAACCTCAGACTCAAGGCTATTCGAAACCTCACTGTGGATGGGTAGTGGACACGACTTTTATGCACGATAGTACGTTCCCAGTTATTCGGACTGGGTAACAAAGCAAGAGATTTTGAATGTATCGCTCGAATGACTAATAAGAAATGAAGTTTATATTCGGCGGGAAGTGAGAAGCTTATCTTCTAAACTATGATTTGTTTAATTACCCAATTTAATAAGAAACTATTTCGTTATTAAATAATAAGTTTATCAAAATGCAAACAATTATAACTTATCGTTTAAGAGATAATGAATTTTAGGCCAAAGACATTTTCCTGAGAATTTAGTCATGTATGACGCTGATTAGAGACGCCGTGATACCTCGTGACGCCGGACGAGCACCATCCTTCAAGGGAAAAAAAGACCTTCACGAACTCTCCTAGTACCTTCTATCAACCGATATTGCGTTGGTTGAAGTTTATATCTTCTGTGTATATGAAGACGTAATATAAGTATGAACATCCATCCAACCATAGAAGTTATTATGGCAAAGACAACATCTCCAGCCCCAGAGCGGTTTTCCAGAATGTTCCATCGTCAAAAGTAATATAGTATCTATATTTTGTTATATTTCCTGACTCTAGGATTTTAGGCTAAACCTGACTGAATATTGTCACCGGTGATAATATGAAGGTACAGTACATTTTAAGGTGGTGAAAAGGAATTCTCGAGATATAAGATATATCGCTAGGATGGCATTCGACAACATGTCGTCCATTATCGCTGAGTAACAAGGTTTAAATCTATTATATTCCCTTTGTTATTTGCTTCTTCCCGAGGATGCCATTGAATTAATGCATTGACTACTCCCTTATAGTTATTAGATAGCAAGCATAAATAATTTTGATTGTGTAGCAGTGGTGAATTTATTAACTGGTGGAGTAGGGCCTCGTATTTCTACTTCGCATATTAACCCCGGAGTGTGCAGTTCTACCACTAATACTTTATAAGCGTAAACCACTATTCCCAAATTTCTGGCATGTTTACCAAACCAATTAAGTTTATTTTATGGAATCTGGCTCAAGAAAGCCCTGAGGATATAGCATTAGTGCAGTAAATAAAGTATAAACAGTGTTGCTTAAAAAATAAGCCCCAGAAATAGTCACATCAAGCAACAAGATTCATTGGCAACAGTGCAATCTATCGGGCATCTCTGAGCAGTTGTCATTTACCATATATGAATAAGATTATATTAAACTCATCTTCGCTTTTTAAATATTAGTATTTCAAATTTTCAACATAACAAGAATTAGGCTTGCTACATTTTTTTTAACTTGCCAGATAGAGTCAATTTCAATAATTTTTAATACACTTGTGAGTATAATTTCTTGTTGCTCTAAGTGAAATGTGATTGACCCTCGTCTTGTCGATCTCAAACTTTTATTCGATGCTGATGACATAGATATATTTGGTTAACCAGTAGCAGTCAGTGATCGATATAGGCTTCATGAACGATTTGTTCTGGAATCTTCCTATAGAAAATAGTTAGGGAAATAAAAGTCACATTTCAGTGGTTTTATTTAAAATATAAGGTTCTTGTTGAACAAAAATAATAGTGTTAACTGTTTGTGTTTAAGTGATAATATGATATATATCAGTATAGACTTACTTTGTGTAACATGTTGCAGTTAATAGTAAGGAAAATAAGATCTTTTTTTGCATGATATTAAGATAAATTTCTATTGACTGCTAAATATGCTAAAAAATCAACAAACTGTTCGGTGATTCAACCAAAATTGAACAAAAGGTTCGGGCGAACTGGCCCCAGCAACATCTCTGCATGTAACCCTTTTTGGAAATAGTGAAAGTCCATTTCATTCAGAGAAAAAGTGGAAAACATCTAGGCTGTGTGTGATAATACTTATTGACATAAGAAAATATACCATACATAATATACCTGTGAATATGTGTGGTATACAGTACCGTGTATATCTCTTCATATACCACATTTCCTCAATAACACCGAAGGCACCATAAAGTCAGATCATCTTGAGGAGATCATTCATCTTACTTGGCCAGTTATTGATAAGGTTGGTCGCTTATTGCCCAGAAACTCACTTACCGAGCAAGATGAGAGGAAAGGTACGACGTATTTCCAGGATTCCAAGGTTCCAGAATTCTTAGAAAGGTATATTCCTGAGGTTGTATGATTCAAGGCTGCAAGATTTTGGAGGTTCCATGATTTTGCGCGATTCCAAAATTCCAAGATTCCAGGGAAATAAATCTTTAAAAACTTCTAACTCCACATTCAGCGATTCCAAGATTCCAGGATTGCAATACTATTTCCCAGGGTAACACGACTCCAGGATGTCGAAAGATGAAAATTCAAAGTTTAGGATTCTGAGATTTAAAGATTCCAAAGTTTCCAGTGCATTATGATCCCAGGGTGATGATATTCCATAATTCCAGAACAACGAAATTCCTAGATTCCAGGATGTTACTTTTCCACGATGATATTCCATAATTCCAATATAGAAATCTTAATAAAATCTATTTCGTCTGAGTAGAGGCTAGACAAAAGATACTTTCGTCTAAATCTGCAGTGCAAGAGGTGGAAGTATGGTAGGTACTGCACTCGTCCGCCTAGACTTCCTCAACTGCAAAGTGAGGCATCGGCTTACAACTGGGGTCATTGAGGGTGCGCGAACCAACGACTCTTAGGACAGAAGGCGAACTCTGTATAAGCTCGGCCACCGCACACCAGTACAGTTGATTATAATTTGCGTAGTTAGATGGTTATACGATTATATTAATAGATAGTTGACTATAATTTTGGGGAGAGAGAGAGAGAGAGAGAGAGAGAGAGAGAGAGAGAGAGAGAGAGAGAGAGAGAGAGAGAGAGAGACTCCAGCAAAACAATCACTAAGTATCCCTCGGCAATGTTATTTAGTATATAACTTTTGATAGCTTTCCTATAATAGAAGAAGCTATTAGCAGAATTTATCATACGATCATTGTCCTCATATGTGAAAATACCGGATCTGTTTTCTCTTAAGGGCAAGCCAGCATTTTGGAAAGAGAGAGAGAGAGAGAGAGAGAGAGAGAGAGAGAGAGAGAGAGAGAGAGAGAGAGATTCGCATAGGTAGATATTTATGATAGATGAAGTCACAGAGATACGCATAGAGGGAGGGAGAGAACACAAATACAGTAATTAATAATGATGATGATGATAATAACGACGAAGACAACAACAACAACAACAACAACAATTATAATAATAATAATAATAATAATAATACTAATAATACTAATAATACTAATAATAATAATAATAAACACCCAACAACAATACTAATACTCATAATAGCAATAACAGCAAGAATAACAATTGCACAGTAATAACAGCAAGATTAACCGTTGTAATGATACTAACAATAACAGTAATAATCACAGTAACAAACCATTACATAAAATATGATTTAACAGCCAATTAACTAGCAATAACGCCAGGAAATCATATGAAGGATATTAATTGAAATTGATACAATACAATTCTTCATTTAACTAATAGGTTCTGTGGACGCTGTGCATTAATGGGTAGAGTCATGGAAGTGTCCTTAAAAGGTTTTGTTCAGCATTTCGAACATTTCATATCCAAATTATCCGGATTATGAGGTGTTTTGTGGAGATGATGTGCTTTCATTAATGTTTATATGTTCGTTGTGTATGTGTGCGTGTGTAGATGCACACAGGGTGGTGTAATGCGTCTAGTGTGACAGCACTATATTAGTGTTAAGGTGCAAGCACTGCTTGCTCCCTCTCGCTTTCAGTTGCCGCCGCTGGCTAGCCTTCGTGGAGAACTGGGAAGCAACTTGCATAAATTTCCCCTGCCAGTACACAGCCTCTTCACCATCAAGACTCCTGCTGTGCCTCGTCGTGGCAACACACGGTAACTGGATGCCTCGTGGGCCCAGGCTAGACCAGCAGGGGATCTCGGAGTAGTATTGGGCCCCAGAGGGATAGCGCATTGGCCCACTGGCATGTGGACACGTTCTGGCGCCTACCAGCCATTGCCCGGCTGCCTTGCGGATTAACCTCGGTTGGTATAAGGCTACGGGAGTAAACCCCGAACGAAAAATCTGAGGAGGAACTGGCATCAGGCGCACATGCATACAGAGCTCCAACAAGACCCCAACGGAGGCCTAGGCGGAAGAGGTGACCAACGTGGACACTCAATGACTACACCGGCGGAAGAAGGCAATGCCTGATGGACAGGCTACTAAGGCGCAACCCAGCAAACTGGGCTATCGGCAGTCCATTGCAACTCTCCCTCTCCCCAGTAGTTGCAACACTTGCACCACTGGATCAAGAAAAGGGAGAGCCAAGATGTGTGGTTGCAGCCTGTGCGCCTACCTCACCACATAAATCAACTCACGCTCAGCCATCATCCAACTCATCGTACCTATCATCATCACCAAAACCCTTATACCTCCATAGGTCCTATGGCGACGGACGAGTGACGACGGGGACAAGCAGAAATAACAGCCTGGAGTCTAGTCAGAACTCTGCACATGGGCGGCACAGATAAGATGGGCGTTTATGTACTGGGATCTAGGCAGCAGTGCAATCCGGTACTGTATGTGCGACTGAGCAGCCCTTTCTAGGAGCCACTCTATTCACCCCACATGGGAAGGTGGCTAGAAAAGGTGCCCTAAACATAGCCTGCCTAAAAACCCAACCTGACTGGGCAACCACAACCAGTAAGGTCATCATTATGTGGTCGAAAGCACAGTCAAAATCACAGATCCAAACAAAAACAAACCATACAACCTCTTATGGTCGCTGCATGGAATGTCAGGACCCTTCTGGACACTGGCACAAATGGGCGTCCTGATAGAGGAACTGCCCTTGTGGTAAAAGAGCTGGCAAGGTATAACATCGATATAGCAGCCATCAGTGAGTCCCGGCTCCCAGATGATGGCCAGCTCACAGAACGGGGGTCTGGCTATACCTTCTTCTGGAAGGGTAAGCCTGCTGAGGAGAGAAACCGCACTTATGGAGTTGGCTTTGCCATCCACCAACGCATCCTACACAGGTTAACTGAAATGCCTATTGGGATCAACGAGCGCCTCATGACGCTTCGAGTCCCACTGAATCACTCACGTCATGACTGGATGCAGAGAATAACATCAAGGAGGCCTCTTACACCGCCCTTGACAGAGTGCGAACCTCAATTCCCAGAGAAGACAAGGTTGTGCTACTTGGCAACTTCAATGCCAGAGTTGGCAGAGATGCTAGCATTTGGCAGGGAACCATAGGGGGAAATGGACTAAGCAAGTGTAATGCAAATGGTCTACTCCTCCTCAGCAAGTGTGCTGCGCACAGCCTCACTATTACCAATACATTGTTTCGGCAGGCCGATAAGTTCAAGGGTTCGTGGCAACACCCACGATCCAAACACTGGCATCTCATTGACCATATCATTGTCAGAGAAAGAGACTGCCGAGAAGTCCTCATCATCCGTGCCATGCGTGGCTCAGACCACTGTGTCACTGATCATCGACTAGTTAGAGCCAAGCTCTCACTTCACATCGCCCCAAAACAGCAAAGGCAGCAAGCCTCTGCAAGAGGTTTTAACACTAAGCGTCTGGAGGATCTAGTGGTAGCACATGCTTTCAGAGAGCAGGTCGAATATGGGATTATAATCAACCCAACAGCAAACAACGCGATTCCCAGTGCCGAATGGGATACTCTCAACACTGTTATAACAAAAACCTGCAGAGAGACCCTCCGCAAGATCAAAACAATAAACCAGGACTGGTTTGATGAAAATGACCCGGCAATCAAAACACTCATCGATGATAAACGTGCTGCTTTTACTGATTGGCATAACAACCCTCAGTCTTAGACCAAAGCTGATACGTTCCTGAAGAAGAAAGAGGCAGCCCAGCGAGAGCTTCGGATTCTAAAGAATGACTGGCTTAAAAATAAAGCATGTGAAATGCAAAAACATGCAGATCAGCAGAAGATACGCACATTTTTCAATTCCATTAAAACATTTTTTTTGCCAACTACTCGTGCCGCAGCCCCCCTCCACTCATCTGACGGTAACTTCATAATTAAAGATGATGAAGGCCTCCTACAGTGCTGGAAAGAGCAATACCACTCACTGCTCAACCGAAACACCGATATGGATGTCCTGACTACCCAGCAGGTTCCTCAGCATCCAGAGCTGACCCACCTCAGCAATCCTCCATCCCTGGATGAGGTAGTTACTGTCCTCAAACAGATGAAAAATAACAAAGCCTCAGGGCCTGAGGGAATCCCAGCCGAGGTGTATAAAGCAGGAGGACCTCTGCTTACCAGCCGTCTCCACTCCCTCCTGGAGAATATGTGTAATGATTGTTAATCAGACCACAGCTTACAGCTCAGAGTAATACAACACATATAACAGTAAGTAGATGAGCAGGGGTACACCCATAAGTTGACACACCCTACAGTGACCCAGGAGACCTACAACCACACCTTACCAAGACACACCCAGCTTTGTGTTAATTGGGAGAGGTCATCTGCCGGCTCTCCTCCAATTAAAGGCCCTGCAGCCCCTTCCACCGGCCTTTTTCATTGAGATCACTTTCAAGGAGTCACGCTCGTCACTAGTCGGGGTCGGGGAGAAGACTTTCCTCCCCACACCGCGTCTCCAGCTAGCAGAGTCTCCCATAGGAGACAGTCCAGAAGCACCTGCTGGGCCTCCCTTAGGTCACACGTGAGTCATTGTCAGAGCTATCCATAAGGTGAGTTACTTAAGGTGGGAAGTGTATTCATTTTATGTTTGTGTCCGAGAGTCAGTGTCTAGTAACGTAAATATAATGTTCTAGTAACCTAAATATAATGTTATATTAATGTATTTGTGTCATTGAGTGAATAATAAATAGCTGTACCACTTAGAGGTGGCATTTGAGAAGATTTCCCCTAAGAACGTGTTGACAGATCAATAACTAACCGGCCACGCTACCAAACTTCTCTCTTTACATTACTACAATATTCTATCTATACTCCCTACCTCTAAACCTCCCCATTACATATGGGAAAGGGAAGAAATCCCCAAGCTCTTAAAGACGCTTCCATTGCCAATATTTATAAGAACAAGGTAGACCGGTCAGACTGTGGCAACTACAGTGGGATCTCGTTGCTCTCCGTAGCTGGCAAGATTATCGCCCGAGTCCTCCTTCAACAGACTCCTACCTGAGGAGGAAAACTTCCCCCAAGAATCTCACTGTGGATTTAGACCATGTACGTGGCACCACTGACATGATACAGGAAAAGTGCAGAGAACAGCATCATGACCTGTATATGGCTTTCATCGACCTAACCAAGGCCTTCAACTCGGTCAACAGGGAAGCCCTCTGGTGGACCCTCTGCCGTTTTGACTGCCTACCAAAATTCATCGTCATTATGAGGCAACTCCACGATGGCATGGACGGCAGTGTCCTGCACAACGGCACCCAGTCTGAGATCTATCCCATCCAAACGGGGGTTAAACAAGGGTTTCTACTGGCACCAACTCTCTTTTCCATTTTCTTGGCTGACTTCCTTACTTGTGTCAGTGTCAATTTAACCGACGGGGTGGACATCGAGTTCCCGGTGACAGAAGATCTTTTCAACATAAGACGACTCCAGGCAAGAACAAAGGTGTAAGCAGCTTTCATTACTGAAATTCAGTGCGCAGACGACCTCATCCTTGTTGCTCACACTGAACACGACCTACAGGAGATCCTAAACACCTACGCAGATGCATATACGCACTTCGGCCTTAAGGTGAATGTACGTAAGACTCAGATTCTCTTTCGACCTGCCTCAGGTTCAGACACACCTCCACCATGCATCCAGCTTAATGGTACTACCATCTCTAATGTTAACCACTTTCGGTATTTTGGCTCCCACCTGTCCACCACCGCGGACATCGATGAAGAGATTTAGCGCCGGATCAGATGTGCATCTCAAGCCTCTGGGAGACTCCAAAACAGTGTCTTCAGCTGTAGGGAGCTGAAATTATCTACAAAGCTGCATGTAAATCGAGCAGTGGTCCTCCCCACCCTGCTAAATGGCAGTGAGACATGGGTCACATACAGGAAGTACCTAAATGCACTTGAAAACTTTCACCAACGTAGTCGACGTTCCATCCTCTGAGTTTGCTGGGAAGACAAGAGAACAAATGCCAGTATTCTTGCTGATACCAACTGTAGGAGCATCGAGACTACCATTATCCACGAACAGCTACTCTGGACCGGCCATGTTACCTGCATGGACGACAGTAGACTGCCAAAGCAGCTACTTTACAGTCACCTAACGAATAGTAAACGTAACGCCGGCGGGCAATTGAAAAGGTACAGAATAGTCTTAAGATAAACCAGAAAAAAGTGCCAAATCGACCGCCTAACCTGGGAGTCGATTACTCCACATAGTCAAGCTTTGAGGAGCACCACACGAGAAGGTGTCAATACTTTCGAGTTAGCCCGACTGCAAACCGAGGCAGACAAGCGTCAACCCCGGAAAGACGCTACCAACGCCCCTCCCGCACTAGATGAAGCCCCCACATGTGCAACGAATGTAGACAACGCTGCGGGTTCCGTATCGGGATCTTTAGTCACCTCAAAACTCACCAACGTAGGTGACATCCCTAATAACTCATATAATTTTATCATAGCTGGATGATCGTCATACTCAATTCTGAGTGACAGCAAAGTAAATAATAATAATAATACTAATAACAATAATAATAATAATAATAATAATAATAATAATAATAATAATAATAATAATAATAATAATAATAATAATAATATACCGTTTATTAATAGAGTTGCAGTCGGTGGATGAAAATATAAAGTAGTAGTAGTAGTGTGTGTGTGTGTGTGTGTGTGTGTCTGTGTGCCTCCTCGTGGCAACACATGGTAACTGGGTGCCTCGTGGGCCCAGGCTAGACCAGCAGGGGATCTCGGAGTAGCAGTCGGCTCCAGAGGAACGGCGCATAGGCCCACTGGCATGTGGACACATCCTGTCACCTACCAACCACTGCCCTACTGCCCTGAGGATTAACTTTGGCAAACTATGGGCGTAAACCCCTAACGAAAAATCTTCGGTGGAGTCCCGCACCAGGCACACATGCTTACAGAACTCTAATAAGACCCCAATGGCGGTATAGGAAAGAGGTGACCGACATGGAAACCCAACGCTAGCACCGGTGGACGAAGGCAATGCATGACGGGCAGGCTACTAAGGCGAAACCCAACAAACTGGGCTATTAGCAGTCCATTGCAACTCTCCCTCTCCCCAGTCATTGCAACACTTGCACCAGTGGATCAGGAAAAGGGAAAGCCAAGATGTGTGGCTGCAGTCAGCGCTCCAGCCTGATCATAATTAGTTAGAGCCAAGCTCTCACTTCACGTCGCCCCAAAAGGGCGAAGGCAACAAGCCTCTGCAAGAGGTTTTAACACTTAGCATCTGGAGGATCTAGCGGCAACTCATTCTTTCAGAGAGCAACTCGAACATGGGCTGATAAGCAACCCAACATCAAACAAAGCTGACCCACCTCAGCTATCCTCCATCCCTGGATGAGGTAGCTACTGCTATCAAACAGATGAAAAATAACAAAGCCTCAGGGCCTGATGGAATCCCAGCCAAGGTGTATAAAGCAGGAGAACCTGTGCTTACCAGCCGACTCCACTCTCTCCTGGAGAATATATGGGAAAAGGAGGAAATCCCCCAAGCTTTAAAAGATGCCTCCATCGTCAATATTTATAAGAACAAGGGAGACCGGTAAGACTGTGACAACTACCGCGGATCTTGCTGCTGTCAGTAGCTGGCAAGATTATCGTTCGAGTCTTCCTGAACAGAATTTTTCCTGAGGCGGAAAACTTCCTCCCAGAATTTCAAAGCGACTTTAGACCATCACGTGGCACCACTGACATGATCTTTGCTGCCCATTAGATACAGGAAAAGTGCAGAGAACAGCGTTGTGACCTGCACATGGGTTTCCTCGACATAACTAAGGCTTTCGACTTGATCAACAGTGAAGTCCTCTGGTGGACCCTCAGCCGTTTTATCTGCAAACCAAAGTTCATCGCCATTGTGTGGCAACTCCACTATGGCATGAACGGCAGTGTCCTGCATAAAGGAACCCAGTCTGAGCTCTTTCCCATCCAAACGGGGGTTAAACGAGGGTGTGCACTGGTGCCAACTCTTGTTTCCATTATCTTGGCTGCCTTCCTTACTCTTGCCAGTGCCAATTTAGCCGGTGGGGTGTAGAGCGAGTATCGGATGGAGTTTCTTTTAAACATAAGACGACTCCAAGCAGGAACAAAGGTGTCGGCAGCTTATAATACTGAACTTAAGAATGCAGACGACCTCACCCTTGTCGCTCACACTAAACGCGACATACAGGAGATCCTAAACACCTACACAGATGAGTATGCACACTTCGGACTTGAGGTGAATATACGTAAAACTCAGATTCTCTTTAAACCTTCCACTGGTTCAGCCACTCCTTCACTATCCATCCAGGTTAACGGTACTACCCTCCCTAATGTTACCCACTCTCGGTATCTCGGCTCCCACCTGTCCACCACCGCGGACATCGATGAAGAGATTCTGAATCGGATCAGATGTGCATCTCAAGCCTTTGGCAGACCCCGAAACCGTGTTTTCAGCTGGAGGGAATTGAAATTATCTACAAAGTTACACGTATATCGAGCAGTGGTCCTTCCCACCCTGTTATATGGCAGCGAGATATGGGCCACATATAGGAGGTACATCAAGGCACTTTAAAACTTTTACCAACGTAGTCTATGTTCCATCCTCCGAGTTCGCTGGGAAGACAAGAGAACAAATGTCAGTATTCTTGCTGACACCAACTTAAGAAACATTATCCATGAACAATTATTCTGTACTGGCCATGTAACCCGCATGGAGGTCAGTAGACTGCCCAAGCTGTTCCTTTACAGTCACCTAACGCTGTAATGCTGGCGAGCAACTGAAAAGGTATAAGTATAGTCTTAAGACAAACCAGAAAATGTGCCAAATCGATCCCGTCATTTGAAAGACGATTACTCCACACCGTAACACTTGGAGGAGCACCACACGAGAAGGCGTCCATACTTTCGAGTTAGTTCGACTGCATAACGAAGCAGACAAGCGCCATGGCCGGAAAGACGCTGCCGCCGCCCCTCCCGCACTAGATGTAGCCACGCTCATGTGCAACATCTGTGATGGACCCTGTCGGTCCCGTATTGGCCTCTTAGTCACCTCATAAGTCAACAACCTAGGAGACATCCTTAATAACTCATATCATTATATCATAGCTGGATGATCGTCATACTCGATTCCAAGTGGCAGCAAAGTAGTAGTAGTTGTATGCCCGTATGGATGCCAGTGCCTGAGGATTTTGGACGAGGGAACAGCGAGCCTTCTCTGACATAAGGATTTTCGATCCCATTGCCGCAATTCACCGTAACCTGGCTTTCGATGCTGCACACAGGAGGAACGGGAATGAAAATATCGGGGGATTTGGGGAGAGAATTCATAATGTTGATCAGGGCAGCTTCACTCCTCTGGTGTTCACAACCTCTGGTGGGATGGGACCAAGTGCAATATGTTTATATTCCAGACTCGCGGAGGTGTTATCTGAACGGAAGCAGCAGCCCAAGAAGTTACGTTACAGCCTGTTGAGATATCGACTGTCCTTCTTTCTGCTTAGGTGTGCATTGCTCATCCTCAGGGGAACGAGATCTTCGGCCCCAAAGCCGACAGCAGCCGCAGATATTGACTATGAGGCAGCAGTCACTGAATGCCGTATAGATCGCTTAGATTTTGTGATTTATCCAGACACACACTACCAAGGTGATGTTACTTCAAGAGAGAGAGAGAGAGAGAGAGAGAGAGAGAGAGAGAGAGAGAGAGAGAGAGAGAGAGAGAGAGAGAGAGAGAGTACTTCGTCTAAAAGGAAGTCCCCCTTCTGATGCAGTAGGCTACAAATTATTACAATATTGCTCACGTTTTAATACACTTTGCAATACTCAGAAACACACCACAACTCTCTCTAGCCATTTCAGAAACAATTTTGTGCTGTGGCTAATGCGGGCCACTTAAAATTTTCCCTCCAGTTACGTGGGAAATTTATCGTATGACCCACTGAGAAACCAGTCACTGGGTACTTCTATTCTGAATCGTCTTCTACACCAGTAATATGTTATTAAAAGAGATCATGTGTATTGCCCCTAGGAGACGGTTTGATCAATCTAATTCACTTGATGTCCAAGGAATGTATCATTGAAATTTGGAAGCTAACCCCCACGGTGACAAGGTTATGTGTCCCGTCTCTTAGGTGGAAGGAAGGAAGGAAGGAAGGAAGGAAGGATCCTATATAATTAACCTCACCTTGGCACCATCTTGGGCTATTTTTCATATCAAGAACTGCAAAATTCTTCTCCCAAGGTTCTAGGTCTAACCACGATCAAGAAATAAACCTATTCCTTCCATCAACAAAAATATTCCGGCATAAGGATGAAAGAATATAGTCGACTACCAGGCAAGTTGTCTTAACATACAACACTCAGCCAACTATTTGAGTTACCCTGAGATTTTTCTTGTGCGTCGTATGTAAACAAAGAAGCTTATTGGTTATTCAACACCCGTTAAGTAAAAAATATTCCCAACCTCTCTCTGATGATACAAAAAAGAAAAAAAAACGCAACACAACTTCATCCAAGATTCATCATGCTTCCTGGTATGAAATTAAATCTGAAGACTTAAAAGCTAAACCGTTTCTCCTAAGGTAAAAAACTTGTTGGAGAGTTCAAAATTGGGTCGCTGGTGACTGATACATGATCTTCTTGTTAGGGGGAAACTTGACCTTTTTGGTGTTGTAATAAATTGTTGCACTTGAAGAATTGGTGCAGGTGACATCAGCAATTAAAAATTAAGAGAGATAAGTAATTTCTGTTATGAAGTGAACAAAACAAGAACAACAGTAATAATAATAATAATAATAATATTAATATTAATAATAATAATAATAATAATAATAATAATAATAATAATAATAATAATGCTACCACTGAAGAATATTGATAATAAATAATCCTTATAACGATATGAAGAAAAATACATATTTAAAGAAAATGGAA
This sequence comes from Homarus gammarus, assembly GCA_958450375.1. NCBI lineage: Eukaryota > Metazoa > Arthropoda > Malacostraca > Decapoda > Nephropidae > Homarus > Homarus gammarus. Next base: position 64,287 of record CAUDMG010003433.1, on the reverse strand, counting down.
GAGAGTGACTCATGCAAGCGCCTAAGACTTGAGCTACTATGCTACCTGATATGTAAAACCTGACAAGCATGACGTGATAAACTTTATATTCAAGTCAAGAAATTTGACTTTTACTCGTCATGGCGATAACCTACACGTATTGGTTGTTAAAGAAAAAAATATAAAATTATCTTGTATGATACAAATATAGAATTGTCTTTTATACGATGATTAAACATATAATACAAACATGTTGCAGAATACTTTTTACTGAAACTAAACTTTACTGATTTAAATATTAATATAGTTAACTTGCTAATTATTCCACAAAGTCTTGCAAACGATTTAGGCAAGGAAAACAATATTAATTTTAATGCAGTTTTTCATGCTGACTACAATGGTGATAACGAAAGTATAGGGAAATTTATAATTATTGACTGAGTTATGGCCTAACCTAGTCACTGTACTTATCTACTCGATCAATATTCCCCCAAACACTTGTATATGATTTAGGCTCGTAATTTGACACCGGCAAATGATTTAGGCTCATTTGCAGGAATATTAGCCATTAACTTATTTTTAGCTGTGGAAATCAAGGCTATTAATATTGTTAAGCATTGTTAAGCACAATTTATTTTATAATACATTTACCTTGTTTTTGAACGACACTATTTCAGAAAAAAACAGGATGCAACATTTCCTCCTTAACAGAAAATGAGAAAGAAGTCATTTCGCTCCATACTTTTATATGGAAAACCTTACAAGTTACATCACCTTAAAAAAAAAAACTATGATAATAAAAAATAATTTATTAATTTATTCACATTTCCCCCAAAATAAAAAAAATATATCCTCCAAATGAAAACAAATAAAAAATTTTATTTCTTTTTCTCCAGTGACGAGTTGTAGCAACTTTCGAAGCGTAAGGAAGATGAAGCCAGAAGAAGTTAACTAAAAACCCTAAGCCAAAAGAAACTCAAATTTTTTTCCATTGGTTCAAAAGTCGTCAGTTCAAACACTCAGTCGTACCGTCGTTCTAGGAGCTACTTATTCAGCTCGTTTTTCAGTCTTCCCTCTGAGTTTCTTCTTTTTTTATAGTAACACGGACTGCAGCTGTAGTATTAACATTATTTCTGCTATGAATGCTACTACAATTATTACTTCTACTATAACTACTATCACAGTACCATTATTTTTGTTATGACTTGCTACAACATTTACTACTATTATTTTTACTTCTACTATTATTATTACAACCACTACTATCATCATTACAACCAATATCACTGCTATTATACAAACTGCTATTAGGGCTGTAGTCACAAACGATATGCCCGATGGTGAACCCGACCATGGTGAACCCGAAGCTCGTGTTGGCAGACGTTATTCAAGAATGTGCCTCGGGCACTATACGATGGGTCCTGCAGATGTGTCAGCCGTCATAAAAGGGTTTAAAAACAAATCACCTGGTCAAAGTCACATTAACAAGAAGATCCTTGCTCAACTCCCCGACAACATGATAGAGAGGCTTGCTCATATATGCAACGCCTGCCTCGCCTCTGGATACTTCCCTAAGATGTTCAAAATCGCCGTTATTCACCTCATACCAAAAGCAGGGAAGCCTCCAAACAAAGTCGAAAACTTTCGACCAATACCGCTGCTAGAGGTACCTGCCAAAATGTTCGAATAAATAATCAACAAGCGGTTGCGGATGTATCTGAAGGACGAAGACGTGCATAATCCCCGCCAGTTCGGCTTCCGCCAGTACCGAGGCACATCCACCACCATAGCTCAGGCCTACGAGCAGATCGCCAATGCCATGACTGGCCGCCTGCAGTGCAACATAGTACTGAGGGACGTCAGCAAGGCGTTTGACAAAGTTTGGCACGCGGGGCTGCAGTATAAGATCATACAACTGGGGCTACCCGAAAATCTGACGCGCCTGCTGTGCAACTTCATTACGGACCGCAAAGCCAAAATCAAGATGCAAGAACATTTTGGAGAAGAATTCTCACTATCGAGCGGCGTGCCTCAGGGCTCTTGTCTCTCACCAACCCTTTACACGCTCTACACGGCTGACCTGCCACCCCCAATCGTCGGCAGCGAGTACGTCATGTATGCCGACGATGTAACACAGATCGTCACCTGCCCAGGAAGGTCCGCAGCAAGGATGGCGCGACTCACTGCTCGGGCAATAGAGGAGATCTCGGAGTATGAAAATAAAGGGAAAATAAAAACAAACAAAACGAAATTCGAGGTCATACCCATAGCCAAATTCAAGCCGGCCCCATTGATGATCGACGACGAAGAGATTGAGTACTCTAAACAAGGCAGGTTGCTCGGCCTCATCATTTCTCGGACGGGCATCATTCCCCACGTGAAGGACAGACTAAATAAAGCCAAATTAAAACGTTTTAAACTGATGCCTGAGAAGATACAGTTCACCTGTACAAGGCGCTGGTGAGGCCTGTGTTGGAGTACCCATCTATACCACTCGTCACACTCGGGAAGACTAGAGTACAACAACTACAGAGCTTCCAAAACAAGTGTTTGAGGTCAGCCAGTGGCCAAGCGCCACCCTACCAGGAGACAGTGGAAACCATCCACCTAAGAAAAAAACAGAGGCCCTCAACGTCAGGCTCCATCGCCTAGGGAAGAAGGTTTGGGACAATCTCCTGGACGACCCTCACTGCCCAGACCACCTACGCGGGGAAGACATCAACGGAGGGCGACCCCACGCCTCGTGGCCACGGAGTCTGCCAGCACTACAACAACCCAACCCGCGATCCATCTATGTCAGCCACAGTGTTCCACCTTAGATTAAAACTTAGATGATATAAATTCACATTTAACAAGTCACAATCAAGTGAGTCCATAACGTAATACAGTACAAGATTTTAATAAACTTATAATTGTAAAATCAATCCAGTCATTGTCTACTAAAATAACCATTGTGCAACCTCATCCTAGATCCTAGGTTAGCTTAGTTAGCCAACAAACTCTGTAATATGTAAAACAAGGGGTGTCGTCCCCCTTTGTTTAACTCATTAAACTTCTTTTCCAACCTTTCCCCCCACGACTATATGTTGTGACTTCTCTATCCCTCATGTCTGGCTGTGCCTTGAGCCCCAGCATGAAATCCTTCCATTCCCCACCTTAACCTAAAAAAAAAAGAGAAAAAAAAAAGAAAGATCCACTGGGTAAGGCTACCAACATGTGCAAATGGTCTGGATGGCTGGTGGTTGGTATGCCGTGAGTCAGCTGTCACATATTTCAAGGTGTTAATATCATTACACTTTGTTTTACTTCATTTCTGTTAACGTACCTTGATTTGTTCTCGTTTGGTTCTCAGCTGCAGAGCGCCACTTAAAAATAATTGATAAAGACTTGAATATAGCCGGTTCCTTTGTGATGGGGCTGACTGGGTTGATATAAGCATAGTCATTGTTGGTGGTTGCTTTATGAATTCTACTTGGACCCTAATCATCCTTTTCAATTATTCCTCCCAGAATTTCCTATTCAGGCTACATGTACTAGATTTTCATAATAATATTAACCTGTAGGGTCGCGGCCTGAAAACTCATTTAACCGGTAGGCTGCTATAGACGAAATGTAATTTTGAATCTGATTGGATTGTGTAGAAATACATTATTACGGAGTACAAATTTCGGACTTACATTTTTGAGGGTAGGACTCCAAATAAATCAAACATAACCTAACCCTACATAACTTACAACTCTACGTTTTATGTAAAAAAAAAAAAAACCAGTATTTCGATTGAAAAGTTTCCTAATGTTACTTGTTAACCCATATAAAGTATTACCGTATCAATTATATTTTACCTTTTCGGCAATAATTACTGCAGATTAGGTTGGGTTAGCTTGGTAAGTGTGAAATGTGAGAATAGCCAGCACGGGCCGGCATCAACGATACTCACGTAAGCCTAAGAAACCAAACTTAACACAGGATACATTACTTTTCCAACCCTAACATCCCGGCTACCTAGCCTCCAGTCTGTCCAGCCGTGAACTCCCGGTTAAGTAGCCATTTTCTTTTATCGTCTTCCAGTCTTTACGATATATTTATCAGTTTGTCAAGCAAAGTAAAGGAATACAGACGTAAACTTTCATTATTTCTCGCTCTGCAACATCATTTATCGTGTACATAAACATGCAAAACTGACAAGTACATTACCTTAACTCTACCTATATTTATACAGGCAACATCTACTTGTAGAGGTTATCTTCAAGTAGAAGTTGCCGTTTCTTCTCTAAAACACTACCTACAGTAGTCGAGACGTGAGTGTCGGTGGCGCTGTGTTGTTGATGCACAGTTTGATTGTATGTGGAAACAAGACTTTCTATCACCAACAAACTCATTTCCCATAAATTTTTAATATGTTCTATATCAATATATCAAAATTTGGAGGGTAAAAAAGTTTATATATTCATCGGGACTGTCATAGGGCGGGTACCCCTCTCCGATGAATTGTTTTGACGATCTCGATAGCCAGTCCCAGTGAATCACCGGGACTGGCTTCGAGCCTGCAAGCGCTTCCGAATAACGAGACACGACGATGCTTCCGATAGGTCGGGTGGTGTATTGACTGAATACATCCCCCTACTATTACAACTACTACTACCACAACTATTATATCTATAGAAGGAGACTATATACTCAGAGCCGTCCATAGAGGGTGCGGGCACAGGCCAATACATCCACTGATATATATATATATATATATATATATATATATATATATATATATATATATATATATATATATATATATATATATATATATATATAAATGTCTTGAATAAAGGCGAAAGCTAAGGTACTCCGTTGTTTCCATTTTCCCGTGTGATTTTATCAATATATATATATATATATATATATATATATATATATATATATATATATATATATATATATATATATATATATATATATATATATATATATATACTGTATATGTGTGTGTGTGTGTGTGTGAAATAAAAGAGAAGGTTAAAATTTATTTATATTGTTACATACATACTGTACATACTGTAATATACAGTACATATTGTTAATTCCCCAATCATACTATTACTATGCCAAGTATTATGTAATTTGCTGTTATAACATATTTCATATATTTCTTCTGAAAAGTGTCGGTTTTCACCATTTTTTGGAAACACATAATTTTCACTAGATACCTTAACAGGTTCCTTTCTACCAAATATCAATTGTCGTAGTGTCCAGTAAATGTGGCCAGTTGGCTGGATCACATAGATCTTCATCAGCATGACAGCGTAGGTAGAACTGTCCATTTTAAAAGCCTTAGTATTTTTTCAGTACTCTCCTCTTCCTCACCTTAAATATGACCCACACTATCACCATCACAGTCGCTCAGGTCCTTTTCTGCACCAGTTTCTGGTGTTTTTGAAAACACACATTTTTCAAGAGAATTTTTCATATTATTTCGAGTTCTTATCTCTTCCTTTTCTCTGCACCCGAAATGTATTTTCTGTATCTGTCTCTATCTCTGCTGGCCATGGTATAATAAAAAAAGGAGGGCTGCCTACGATAGTAAAATAATGTATATATTTCACAAACACAACATTGACAGGTGACCACTGTCAACGTCCTCACTCCTCTTCGACAGAGAGCACAGTAAAGAATGACATTGTTCTCGGTCTGAGAGCACAGTAAAGAATGACATTGTTCTCGGTCTGGGTGGTAATCTTACCTTTGATCTCATGTCACCAGATGCATTGCCTAACTGTGCTGGTCACTAATCCTTCAGGTGGTCTTCTGAATCTGAGTGGTAAGAACATAAGAACATAAGAAAATAAGGAGTCTGCAATAGGCCGGTTGGCCTGTGCATGGCAGCTGCTGTCGAGAGTTACTACGACTCTCTATCATCCATGAATCTATCTAGCCTCCCTTTGAAACTTTCCAGCGTTCCAGCACTTACTACAAGGTTGCTAAGCTTGTTCCACTCGTCCACCACCCTATTTGTGAACCAGTTCCTTCCTATCTCCCTCCTAAACCTAAACTTATCCAACTTGAATCCGTTGTTCCGAGTCCTATCCTGTTCGGATATTATAAGAACTTTATCTATATCACCTTTATTAATTCCTTTCACCCACTTGAATACTTCTATCATATCTCCCCGCACTTTTCGTCTTTCTAGGGAATGCAAGTTTAGTTTCTTTAACCTATCCTGATATGGAAGGTTTCTAAGTCCCGATGAGGTCAGCTTAACGTGATGGAAGAATGAAAGCGTTGAAGTAAGTTGGTTTTGGGTTGGGCTCGTGCTTACAGTAACCTGAGACTTATATTTCATATTTTTTAGTGAGTATTTCCGTGTAACAGTGTGATAAAAATATTTTCTTTTCACTCCTCCTATCCTTTCTTCTCCAGCATATCATTCACCCTATGAGAGGAGGAATTTCTTGTGTAAAAGTATATCTCAAGTAACCTTTCTTTTTATGTACACAGAAATATACAACAATGCTTATTGAAATATACTGTTTGAAATATATTCCCGTGCACCTTTGGTACTCGAGAATTATATACAGTAAACATTGGAAGTCAATCGCAAAGAATTTACGCCAATGTCTGACTATAATTACAATATACGGTAGATTATAGGAGATGGTTGGCAAAATGGCATCAAAACAACAGCTAAGACGAAAAAAGCTTCATCTCAGTATCATGTAATGTTATAAAAAGTACCGTACGATTTTTTTTTGTGTAAAAAATTTGAACGCGCTCGGAAAAAAATGGCACCGGAAAAATTGGCACAGGAAGAAATGGCATACGAAAATATGGCAAAATTTTCATACTAGGATAAAAATGGCACAACAAATTTCACTTCGAACTCATGAACCCCAAACGAACTTACGAGCCTACGAGCCTGTGTTTGAAGCTATCCAGCATATTCCAGTTAATGATGATGTTTGGTAACTTGTTATATCATCTTTGTTTAGCCCTGACTTCCATATCTCGTGATTTGGTTTGATACATTTTCCTACCTGCAGATTTCCTTTGTCTGATAATATTCTTTAAATAATTGTTTATCTATTTGGGAGTCATTGTTGTTTGATCTGAGTCTTCTATATGGTATGTTATGCCTTTGTACATTAAGTAACTCATTATTTAAATTGTTGTGGAACTCGTCAACCTCAGAACTCGTGATCAGGTCATCCTCAACCGTCATATTTTGTGAGGTTATCTTTGTCATGTTCACTAAGTAAAGTGACGTCGCCCTCTGTGGGTACATTGTGCTAGGTCATCTCACGTGAGGTCATGTAATCCATCATCAAACGCGATACCCCTTCCCTCAACGAGCTAATAAGCTATGGCGTGCACAGTGTGTTGTCAATGTTCTTCTGGAGCTCCTGGACGGTACATCGACAACTCTTTAAAAGTGAAAATTTCATCACCATGGAGATCATACACAGTAATAAGGGTGGTCACTAACATACCGTAGAATTTTTAGTTAAAAGTAATAAATATTTTATGGTATGACGTTGATAATAACTCTAAGTAAGTTTCAGTAACAAACGTTATAAAATTTTAGCGAAAACATGTCAATAAAAATTAATTAGTCATTTTTTCCTAGTCTGATGATTATGTCTTTCTTCCGGTGGCATATTTTCCTATTGCCATTTTTTTTGTGCCATTCTTTCCTGCGCCATTTTTCCTACATTCCCCCAGACTCATAACACCTTGGCCTGAGTGACGTTAGTTTGAAGAAGTTCCATCCAGTTGTTGGTTTTTATCTTCTGCTTAAACTTTTGTTGAGGCAAGTGAATCTTTTGCTCATTTGCTGAACTGTTTGTGTGTGTGTGTGTGTTCTGTGTTGATATGGTTGATGTTAGTGGTGGTGGTGTTGTTGATGGTGATGATGATAGTGATGGTAGTGGGGATTAGCTTTCATGGGTAATAAATGATGATGACAGCAACAGATATAATAACCCTCTGGACGCCATATTGAAGACCATTATCTATCTTTCCTCTCTGAAATTAACCAGTTGTTTGTGTTACGCAATCACCATTTAAAACGAAAATCAACAAAAACACAAAACAAAACAAACTTACGAACACTGAAGCAAGAAGAAAATAGGATTCCCCAAAGTACTTACGTTAAGATACTGCCATCTTAAGAGTTTGGATCACTTGAATATTAACCATCAGCGTCTTTCACCTCTAGATTAACTAACTCATGCTACCTGTGGGGTTAGGTTATGATAATTTAGCGTTAGAATGGTTAGGTTAGGTTAGCATTACGTTGGTTAGGTTAGCATTAGAGTGGTTAATCTTGAGGTAAAATAAGATTGGGGGCTAACCTTCAAGTGATACGATGCGATAATAACTCTTAAATGTATTCTATAAGCGATGACACAGCGGGACTTGCCCCCTCCAACCCCTCCCCCCAGTGTCTGCTTTAATTAGACTTCATTTTTTAATATCCGGTTAAGGCGGGAAAATATTATTGTAATATTTTTTAATATTTCTTAGCTCAGGGCTCCTAAAACACACACACACACACACACACACACACACACACAGACAGATACACACACACACTCACACAGACAGAAACACACACACACACTCACGCAGGCAGATACACACACACACACACACACACACACTACATCTTTGACCGCCGGAGGGCCAAGACCTAGTCAGGCGCTGCTCCTGCTGAGCAGCGGTCCCCCCCCCCCTATGGTGGCCCATTCCTGAAGTCCCTCTCCCCGACCCATCCTCACCACCGGGATATCAACGAAATCAAAAGTAACAATTTCGATTCGGAAAGAAGTGGGATTAGTGTTGAACAGTGATGAACAGTGTTTAAGCCAGTGAATTCAGCATTAAACAGTACCAGTGAGAGCCGTGACCCACCAGTGAGATCAGCGGGCTGGCTTTAACCCGACTACCAGATAACACAACACCACCCAGCAGAGTGAGGTACTGTGACACCACCCCACACCACACGGTGTCCCCATGACCACGTGAGGTCCTTCATGTCAACACCCTAGGACGAGTTACTGCACCACTTGAACACCACACCACCCGGTGTCCCCGTGACCAGAGACCAGCCCGGGCCATCAGCTGTAAGCTATAATAATTTGTATGATCAATTCATGTTCCGTCTCCTTTTAGTAATGAAAGCTTTTGTTAAACGATCCACCTACCCCATGTCTTTGTATGTAATAAGTAATTTTTGCCTAATGTATATTTTCAGCCTTCGGGCTGCAGAACTTTCTCAATAAACCGTTAATTATTATTATTATTATATTATTATTATTATTATTATTACGCACACAAAACACACACACACACACACGTGAGGTCCTTCATATCAATACCCAAGGACGAGTTACTGCACCACGTGAACACTACATAGGAATAACAGAGGAATGACATAGGAATAAAGAAAACATGACATAGGAATAAAGAAAGGAATATATAAGAAATTAAAGGGAGGGGAGGAGCAGCTCAGAAATAGGTATAATGACCTATCTAGGAATGTTAAGAAAAATGTAAGGAAAGCAAAGAGAGACTATGAAATCAAAATAGCAAGAGAATCCAAGGCGAATCCCAAGGGATTTTTCCAGGTATATAGGACAAAGGTCAAGGACAAAGTTGGGCCTTTAAAGTCAGGGAGAGGAGAAGTGATAAATGGCAGTGAGGAAATAAGCAAAGCATTGAACAGCTACTTCTTTTCAGTTTTCACAGAAGAAATTTGCGATGAAATTCCAGAGGTGGAACTGATATTTAAGGGAAAGGAAGAAGAGAAATTAAAGAATATCACTATCAGAAAAGAGGATGTTCTTAAGAAGATAAATAAACTGAAGAAAACAAAATCCCCAGGGCCGGATGAAATTTTCCCTCGTGTCTTAAAAGAGTGTAGGGAACAGATTAGCGGACCCCTCGTGAACTTATTTACAAAATCATTAGACACTGGAGTTGTGCCAGACTTGTGGAAACAGGCAAATGTAGTACCCATATTCAAAAAGGGAGACAGAGCATCAGCGTCAAATTACCGGCCGATCAGTTTGACGTCAGTAGTGAGGAAATTTCTTGAATCAATTATAGCAGATAGCATCCGATCGCATCTAGAGAAAAGCAAATTAATCTACGACTCTCAACATGGGTTTACAAAGGGAAAATCTTGTCTAACAAATCTGCTAACGTTTTTTAGGAAAGTCTTCGAGGTAGTAGATAATGATGAAAATTACGATGTTATTTACTTAGACTTTAGCAAAGCATTTTTGACAGAGTACCGCATCAGAGGCTTCTGAGAAAAATTAAGGCTCATGGTATCGAAGGAAAAGTTTTAAATTGGTTAAAATCATGGCTCACCGATAGAACGCAGAGGGTCAGCGTAGATGGTGTTAAATCTGAGTGGGGCCGTGTAACCAGTGGGGTTCCCCAGGGGTGAGTACTAGGTCCACTCTTGTTCATAATCTACATAAACGATCTAGATACTGGGATCAGCAGTGACATAAGCAAGTTTGCGGATGACACCAAAATAGGGCGGCAAATTAATTCAGGGCAGGATGCAAATGCATTACAGGAGGATCTAAATAAACTGCAGGGGTGGTCTGAAAAATGGCAAATGAAATTCAACACCAGCAAGTGCAGCGTACTTAATATTGGAAGAACAAATACTTATAATGTATACAGCCTTAACAACATCAACCTAGAGAAGTCGACTTGTAAATGAGACCTAGGGGTACTTGTAAGCCCGGACCTACGGCCTAGAAAACAGTGCGCTAATGTTCGAAATAAGGCAAACAGAGTATTGGGTTTTATATCTAGAAGTGTAAGTAACAAGAGTGCAGAGGTCCTATTGCAACTATATCTTGCGCTAGTCAGGCCGCACCTCGATTATGCGGTTCAGTTCTGGTGCCCCTATTATAGAATGGATATAAATTCACTAGAGTCGGTGCAGCGAATAATGACAAAAATGATTCCGGGGCTTAGAAGCCTTCCATATCAGGATAAGTTAAAGAAACTTAACTTGCATTCCCTAGAAAGACGAAGAGTGTGCGGGGAGATATGATAGAAGTATTTAAGTGGGTGAAAGGAATCAATAAAGGGGATATAGATAAAGTTCTTATAATATCCGAGCAGGATAGGACTCGGAGCAACGGATTCAAGTTGGATAAGTTTAGGTTTAGGAGGGAGATAGGAAGAAACTGGTTCACAAATAGGGTGGTGGACGAGTGGAACAAGCTTAGCAACTTTGTAGTAAGTGCGGGAACTCTGGAAAGTTTCAAAAGGAGGCTAGATAGATTCATGGATGATAGAGAGTGGTAGTAACTCTCGACAGGAGCTGCCATGCACAGGCCAACCGGCCTATTGCAGACTCCTTATTTTCTTACGTTCTTATGTTCTTATGTACACCACCGGGTGTCCCCATGACAACGCGAGGTCCTTCATATCAACACCCGAGGACGAGTTACTGCACCACGTGAACAGTCTAGGGTTGCTCATTTTTCCCAATTTTAGAAAATTGTGGGTGGGGGTGTTTTTTCCCATTATTTCGTTACTCCTAAATTCATTGGTGCCAGAATTAATGAAACCCAACATGTTCTAGGGGTCGCGAATCCAAATATAGAAAATGAGTTTTTGCGAAAAAACGTCAAAACTCAAACTTTTTCTCATATAGATCAGCAATCGCGCTGCTTTTCACTACTTAACCCTAATGGCTGGCTAGAGCAGCTATTCAGCTTTCCATTGACACCTAATTCGATTGCATGCACCTCTTAGTTGACCTCTTAGTTCAGGTCAAAGGCTTTACCTGCGCTAAGGGAACCAGATTCCAAAATATTCATAGTTTTGACTTTTCCATTTATTCGAAAACACATATCAATATTTTGCCGCCACAGTCTTTTCCATGATATATTTCCCTCTTAAAAAAACAAACATCATTGAAATAGGTCAATAACTCTAGGAGGAGATGCAATTTGAAAGTTCAATCCCCCCTCTATTCAACTCTCACAGTTGCATCAGAGCAGACTTGCTGAAGCCACTCATCTGCTTCCTGTGCTTTTCCACAAGTTGCATGACATCCTGCAGCTGCTGCTCATCCTTCGTGACTGAACCAATGAAGTCCTGCATAAGCTTTATTCCCCTTTCGGCCACGTCATTGGTTACCTTCAGGCTTCTGGAGAAATCTTTCAGCTTCATGAACTCTTCGTTTTTCTCCCAGTCTTCCACCGGTGACATCAGCCATGCTGTGCCGCACACATGATGCTCCTTGAAGATCATCCATGAACGTTCATCTATCAGGTCGGAAAGCCGTGTAGTCTGTTGGATGACCAAGTTGTCGTTGGCGTAGTCGTTCGTTTCTTCTAGGCAGCTCAATTTGGTCGCCATCTCCTTTTTCTCTGCCGCACTCAACTTCTCGCTGCACAGCGACAGAACGACGGTCTGTGGCCTTAGATACCACAGGTGGCGGCTCGCGACCGCCAGCGCCGCATCAGCCACCTCACAGTCCACGGCCCTGTAGCGGAGGAGTTCGTGATGCAGTTGCAGGTCATTCACAGGCGCATCCTCGGCTACTGGTGATTTCAGCCACGCCGGTGTGTACAGCAGAGACACAAAGATCGCCATCCTCTGCAGCTTGACGCACAGGTCACTGCTGAGCTCTAGCTGGTGGCTAAACATGTAGATCTTGAGGTAGTATAAGATCTTCGCCATCCAGCGAGCGTGGTGACATGCGCCAGGACGCAGAAAGTGCGTGCCGCGCGGAGGATTCACACCGAGGACGAGGAGCGTTAGTTCTGCCGCTTCTCGGTAATCCCCTCTGGCCCATTCTGTAACGGTCAGCAGGTAGCTAACGGTCCTGTGTCGGAGGTGACTGAGCCAGTCAGACTCTGGTAGATTTGCAAAGTCCAGCCTGAGATACTGAGAGTGATCTAGTTGACTCCACCTTTTCTTAAGAGTCTGGAAGAGAGGGTCCGTAGGGGCCGATGTTTTGCCGAAGATGTTGCTGGCAGCGGCTCTCACCACCAGTTCCATGACGTGGTGTCTGCACCTAAGCCTCAACAGCTGTTTTTCCAGCAGCGCCTCCAGATGGACAACCGCACCTTGGACTCGCCCTGTGTTGGACGACGTTGTATCAAAGCACAGTGCCTTGACGTTTGAAGCGCAGCTCCAGTCCTCGATAGCAAGAGCTGTTGCGCGTGCCTGGGTCAGGCCAGTGCCGTCCTTCACTGGCAAGACAGCAAGCAGCTTCCCTTCCTCATGGCCGCGCCCTGAGATGAAGATGGCCTGTCGGTGTTCTTCTTCTCCCACGACGTTCTGAAATAAGAGAAATATAAAAATTCAGACAGATAATGAAGAATTATCAAGGCTGCCTTTTTCTCCAAGCTTTTTGTTAATGATTTGATACATTTCTAACAATATATTACAATAGTCTAGGCTTTGGTAAAATATTAATGTAGTACCTAAACGTGTTCTCACCTTAACCAGCTTACCATCCCAGTGCACCACTGCATGTGGTGGAGGCGTGAAGGCTTCCCTTTGTGCGGCAGCTACCTGACGACGGTGTGAAGCTCGCGCCCGTCTCGCAGTCTCTCTCGAGATCCGGAACTCAGACAGATCGCCTGGCGGGTTAGCAGAGCGCAGCACTGCTGCGACCACCGAAACTATCTGCGAGCAAAAGCAGGCAAAGGTGTCAGTAGAAAATGTCGACTGTTTAAGTGCTTTTCAAATAATTAACAGAAATTTCAAACGTTCCAAACACATTTATGGATACACTTACTTCGTTATTGGATATCCGAAGACGGTCAGCGAGTTCCTTTAATGCTGGCTCTTGGAGAATGCGACGTGGAAGCTGAACCGTCACATAAGGGTGCTTTGATGTGTACCTGCCAGGTTGTATCGCTGTGTCCTTTTTCTCCATTTCTACTTCCGTTGGGGTGTCAGCCACCACAGAGGTTTGAGGTCTCGAATCACTGCTGCTTGGTTCACAGGCTGCGAACCTTCCCTGTTTCGACCTTTGCTTCTCGACTCGTTCCTCCTGCTTTCTCTTCTTAGCGGCAAAAATCTTATCGTTACCACTCATGAACGCTTTTCTTTCTCCGCGTTGGTCTTGATAGAAGGCGATGTCTTGTTGTTTGTCGGCCGGTGTAAGCAGCCGGTTCTTCTCGATGTCCTCTACGGCGTCCGGTGCTCCGATGTCCCACAACAGGTCAAGTTGAGACTTGAAGTTTTCAACCTTGTCCTTTGCAGCCCTGTCCCGACTTTTTTGTAGACTTCTCCAGTGCTCCCATAACCTTGTCAGCTTCTCCCGGCACCCCCTCTCTGAGATAGTCTTGATGCGAGCTAAATTCCAGAACGTGAGTACGTTTCTCACTGTTTCTTTAAACGTCTCCTGTCTGTCACCAGATTCATTCACTGTGTGAAAGAAGAACTTCAGGACTTGACGCATCGTCGGGAGTTTACTGCCTCTAATTGACGATGCTGGCTGGCCTACTAGATAGATTTCAGTGGCAGAACGGGTAGTGGATGATGTTGGCCTGACAGTCCCCTTAGCATTCTCCCCCGACTGCGACTCACTCTCTTCCATGATTGTATGTATATAAACAGATGAACTCTGTAAGAGAAAAACGTTTTGTAATAAAACAAAATAGGCAAACAAAATTGGGTCACATAAGAGCAATTTAATCACCTGTAGAAAATACAACATAAATAGATAACCATAAATTTACTGCCACACTATATAGCAGATTTGAGTAAATTATAAAATAACACCACAGTACCAACAACAACACAACACATGTCAAAACACTGCAAAGAAGCGCAGGGTTTTAAAGCTGCCAATGTGAACCTAGTGAATTTATAACTCCGTTAACGCAGGTAGGCTACAGCCTTTGACCTGACTTAGAAGGTCAAATAAGAGGTGCATGCAATCGAATTAGGTGTCAATGGAAAGCTGAATAGCTGCTCTAGCCAGCCATTAGGGTTAAGTAGTGAAAAGCAGCGCGATTGCTGATCTATAAGAGAAAAAGCTTGAGTTTTGACGTTTTTTCGCAAAAATTCATTTTTTATATTTGGATTCGCGACCCCTAGAACATGTTGGATTTCATTAATTCTGGCACCAATGAATTTAGGAGTAACAAAATAATGGGAAAAAACACCCCCACCCACAATTTTAAAAAAGTGTGAAAAAATGAGCAACCCTAACACCACACCACCTGGTGTCTCCATGACCAGTCCAGGCCGGGGCCATCATCTGTAAACTATAATAATTTGTATGTTCAATTCATGTTCCTTCTTCTTTCAGCAATGAAAGCTTTTGTTAAACGACTCACCCACCCCATGTCTTTGTATGTAATATAATAAGTCATTTTTGTCCAATGTATATTTTCACCCTTCGGGCTGCCGACCTTTTCAATAAACCGTTAATTATTATCGTTATTTTTTATTATTACACACACACACGCACACACGCACAAAACACACACACACACACACACACACACACACACACACACACACACACACACACACACATGCACACACACATACACACACACACGTTTTCTAAATATACAAATAAACAACAATTAAAAATCAAGGGAATTACAACTCGACTGAGAACTTCTCAGAAGGTAGTCTGGTAAAGTCGTCTTTAGAAGTGTTTGATGTTCTTGGTATTACTGTAAGCCCCACGACGGGATAAACATCTCCCCGTCACAGCCACTGAAGCAAACATTAGATCAAGACCTATATCATTAGTTCATCACGTTTTGAAATGATGTTGGTGGCAGGGGAGGAGGGAAGGCGAGGGAGGGAGAGTTGTGGATCGTTTGAGGAATGGCGTTACGCTTGGTCGATGATGTCACGGTGATGGCTGGATAGATTGATTGCTAGAGTCCCCTCCTCGCCTCAAGTGATGTAAATTGACACATGGTTGAGTTTGGAATTAATATCTGTCTTTCACCTAATCCAATATGCCTTCATAAACGTTTGTTGACTCGGTCACGGGTTAGACGAGAGAAGTGTGATTGCGCGGTTGAGGGTTATATGAACGTATGTGGTTCGGAGGTGATATATATAAGGCTCGGGGTAACATATTGCTTTCTTTGTTAAGTACGAAAGGTTTAAATTGGTAGAGTATTTATTTATTCTTTTAATTGGTAAGTTTCTTTCGTCTTCAGTAATTATCGGATTAATTTACTTTTCTTAAGTATGTTATTCTCTCTCTCTCTCTCTCTCTCTCTCTCTCTCTCTCTCTCTTTTTGTCACTTTTCTCCGCCTTTTTCTTTCTCTCTGTCTCTCTCTTTTTCTTTATCCGCTCTTCTTTATTTCGCTTCTTCCCGTCGGTCTTTCAATCTTTGTTTATTTCTCTTTTTCCCTCCCTTTCTCAATCTTTCTTTCCTCTTATTATCTCCTTTTCTCTCTCTCTTCATCTCTGTTTTCCCTCTCTATATATTATATTCCCCCTCCATCTACCTCTTTTATCCCGTCTTTCTTTCTCTCTCCACCTGCTCTATCTCTTCATCTCCATTCCATTAGGTCTTTCTATCTCTCTTTCTCTCTGTTCCTCTCATCAATACGTCACTCCCTTAAAAGTCTCTTCAGTAAACTAATTGTCGTTCATTGCCTCCATTCACCTGAGCTAGCTTAACTTGGAGAGTATTCAATTTTAAGAGAGAGAGAGAGAGAGAGAGAGAGAGAGAGAGAGAGAGAGAGAGAGAGAGAGAGAGAGAGATTAACCAACATAGCTAATCACACTCCGGTAATTACCAACAATTTGTGTAATTACGTCAACTTGGTCACACCAGAAACTATGTAATTATCGGGCCTTGTGGAAGATTCGAAACATTTTGCCGACGAGGTATTACTAATTTTGGCTTGGAAGTCAGGCAAAATTTTGGCGAGGGAAAGTTTAGGTGTAAGTTTGGCTAGCGAAAGTAGGTGTAAGTTTGGTGATAGAACTTCTCGCAGGAATAAAATTTGGCGAACCTTTCGAAAGAATATCAAGCAAATCATGGACAAGAATTTGGGTTCTCTGATGTCCAAGGCCAACATATATTAACTAGCTCAACAACACCTTCTCATTGGCTAAGTCACAAACCAGAATACTCCAGAAAAAAAGATCACTGTGTGGGCGGGCATTTAATTTTAATTTCTTTCAATATAGGATAAAATCTACGACTGCAGAGGATGATTATTCATATATGCAACGATATAATGAACCCATCGTAGGTCAGTAAATTGCATTTATATAAATATCACGACGTATAAATATTTTCCATGAGTATTATATAAATTACTGTAATATCTGGTTATTTATATTTGTTGCTTTGTTTGGTTAGATACTACAACATAATATTGAGTTTATTATTACTAGTTAAAGAAAGCGTAGCAGTCTCTCTCTCTCTCTCTCTCTCTCTCTCTCTCTCTCTCTCTCTCTCTCTCTCTCTCCTCTCTCTCTCTCTCTCTCTCTCTCTCTCTGTCAACTGTCTCCTGTCAACTGCCCCGTCCCCGTTAGTCTCAAGCTCTTTAGGACAGAGCTAATGGGTAGAGACTCGATTGTGACAGTGAGCAATACACGTAAAATGATAAACAAATATAGAGATAAATAATATCTCAAGATTATGTCATGGAATATAACCGACCCAAACAAACATCTTCCTATTCATTCCTTGCCTAATTTTACCAGCCAAAAATCCGATTTTCCTGGCCTGACCGATGGATGTAACACACGCGGGGTAATAAGAACATAAGAACATAAGAATGGAGGAAACTGCAGCGGGCCTATTGGCCCATACTGGGCAGTCCCGTTTACACCCAACCCCTATTGCTCATATAAGCATCCAACCTATGTTTGAAGCAATTCAGCGTATTCGAGTTAATGATGATATTTGGTAACTTGTTCTATTCATCCACTACTCTGTTTCCAAACCAGTGTTTACCTATTTCACGCCTAAATCTAAATTTGTCCAATTTAAAACCATTGTTACGAGTTCGCTCCTGGTTGGATAATTTGAGTACCTTTGTAATGTCCCCTTTGTTTAGCCCTGCCTTCCACTTATACACCTCTATCAGGTCGCCCCTCGCTCTACGTCTCTCAAGGGAGTGCAAATTAAGATGCTTTAACCTGTCTCTATACTCAAGGTTCCTAATACCCGGGATTAGTCTTGTCATTCTCCTCTGAATTCTTTCCAAGGATTCTATATCCATTCTGTAATACGGTGACCAGAACTGGACTGCGTAATCCAGGTGTGGTCTCACAAGAGCAAGATACAGTTTTAGGATGACCTCGCTAGTCTTGTAACTAACACTCCTTTGTATGAACCCAAGTACTTTATTAGCCTTGTTACGAGCAAAAACACATTGTTTACTTGGCTTAAGGTTCCTACTTATCATTACTCCTAAATCTCTCTCGCAGTCGGATTTCTCTATGGCATCGTTGTTCATCTGGTATCTGGTTTCCCTGTTTACATTTCCTATACTGAGTACTTTACATTTGTCGATGTTGAATTTCATCTGCCATTTTTCAGACCATTCGAAAAATTTGTTTAGATCCTCCTGTAGTTTTGCCGAGTCCTCGTCAGATTTGATAACACGTCCTATTTTAGTATCATCAGCAAATTTACTTATGTTGCTGTCTATGCCGATATCTATGTCGTTTATGTATATAATAAACAATAATGGTCCAAGTACTGAGCCTTGGGGAACTCCACTTGTGACGTTGCTCCAATGGGACTTAGTGCCGTTAATGCTCACTCGCTGTTTCCTGTCCTGTAACCACGCCCTAATCCATTTAAGGATGTCACCTTTGATGCCATGAGCTTCTACCTTTCTAATTAGTCTTTCGTGGGGTACTCTGTCGAAGGCTTTGCTAAAGTCGAGATATACCACATCATAATTGTGCCCCTCGTCCACTGATTAGAAAACTGATGAAAAGAATGTTAATAGATTAGTTAGGCAAGAACGTCCGCTTGTGAAGCCATGCCGGGAATCATTGATCAATAGGTGCTTCTCCAGGTGATTTCGAATAGAGTTTGAAATGATTGCTTCCAGTAATTTGCCTACTATTGATGTTAGACTGATTGGGCGGTAGTTAGAGGATAGTGATCTATCCCCCTTCTTGAAAATCGGTATTACATTCGCTATCCTCCAGGATTCTGGTACTACACCTGTTTTTAAGGACATGTTAAACAACTTTGCTAAGGGCATACTAAGCTCTTCCTTACATTCCTTTAATACTCTGACAAATATCTCATCGGGACCAGGTGACTTATTAGGCTTTAGTTTGTCTATTTGCTTACTAACATCGTTACTAGTCACTACTATCTCACTTAATTTGTTTTCTTCACTATCTCTGAATAGAGTCGGTGCCTCGGGTATCATGTTTAAATTTTCGGTGGTGAAAACTGTTGAAAAATATTTATTCAAATTATTGCTCATTTCTCTGTCGTTATCAGTGAGCTCGCCGGAGTCTGACCGTATTGGTCCAATCTTTTCTCGTGTTTTAGTTTGATACATTTGGTAGAATCCTTTGGGGTTTGTCTTTGCCTCCCTTGCTATCCTTACCTCATTATTCCTCTTTGCTTTCCTTATCTCGGTTTTAACCCTACTCGCCAATACCCTATAATAGTCCCGGAGGTGAATTTCGCCACGATTTATCCTTCTACCTATAGCCTTCCTTTGGCCAATGATGTTCTTTAAATAATTATTTATCCATTTAGGGTCATTGTTGTTTGATCTGAGTTTTTTGTATGGTATGTTCTGCCTTTGTGCATTAAGTAACTCACTATTTAACTTGTCGTGGAACTTGGCAATCTCAGATCTCGTTATCAGGTCGGTGTCATCTGTCAGGTTCACGGCCAAGCGCGACACCCCCTCTCTCAGCTGCCTCTTTAAACTGTCAAAGTTTGCCCTTCTGAAATCTGGTACTTTAGTGGAATTTTCCTTACGTCTGCCCTGAAAATCTACCTGGAATCGAATTTCTTTGTGATCGCTGTTTGCAAGTTCGTTCCCTACCTCGACATTGCTAATGAGGTTT
Source organism: Homarus gammarus (assembly GCA_958450375.1). NCBI lineage: Eukaryota > Metazoa > Arthropoda > Malacostraca > Decapoda > Nephropidae > Homarus > Homarus gammarus. The sequence goes on along the minus strand of CAUDMG010003433.1, from coordinate 44,273 downwards.
TCTCTGTTTGACAAAACTAAATCCAATATATTATTACCCCGTGTGGGTTCGGTTATATGTTGACTTAGGAAACAGTCCTGGATCGTTTCGAGAAAATCCTCTAATTCTGAGTTACCTGTAAGGTCGGTCCAATCTATTTGGCCAAGGTTAAAGTTGCCTACTATACAGACTTTGTTGTGTCTGGAAGCCCTGCGCATTTCATCCCGGATAAGTCGCTCTTTGACTCTATCAAGATTGGGACGTCTATATATTACTCCTGTGATTAATTTTTCTCTACCGTCGATTAATTCTATCCAAATTGTTTCTGCATTCCGCTCAGTTTTTATTTCCTTATTTATTTCACACTTCAGATTATCCCTAACATAGATTGCTACTCCGCCTCCTTTCCTGGTCTGCCTATCGGTATGGAACAGCTTGTAACCCGCAATTTGGTATTCGACTGGTAACTCACGTGTGTCTAGGTTGATCCATGTTTCAGTGAATGCAATTATATCGATTTCTTCGGTACATACCAAGGCCCTAATATCATCCATTTTGTTTCTCATACTTCTACTGCTCGCGTAATATACATTTAAGTTAGTCGTGTTGTGAGTCCTCCCCTTACCGCGTTTAGTTTTAAACTCCCTGTCTAATTTAGTTATGTCATCATTCCTAACACTATTTCCCTGTAATCTTTCGCCTTGTTTACCGGCTCCCACTGCAGTCTCCTCCACCCCCGTGCCCCTATGTTCTCTTAGCAGTTTAAAGACTTCGATATCTTTTGAACTGCCCCCTCTAGAGCCCCAGCCAGGGTTGCTACTCCATCCCTAGACAGGTGCACCCCATCCCTAGCATAAAGGTCCCTTCTGCCATAGAAGTTGTCCCAGTTGTCAATGAATGGGACTGATATTGACTTGCAATATCTGTCAAGACGGTCGTTAACACCAACTGCCCTTGACAACCATTCACTGCCAACTCTCCTTCTAGGCAGGACACAGCATATGATAGGGATCCCTCCCTTAGTCCTAATACGATCTATAGCTGCCTTGAACTTATCAAGAAGCTCCTCGCTCCTACACCGGCCAATATCATTGCCTCCTGCACTGAGGCAGATAATGGGTTTGTTCCCATTACCAGACAAGATATTGTCCATCCTGTCAATAATATCCCCCACCCCAGCTCCTGGCAAACACACCCTCATCCTATTTTTGTTTTTACCACAAAAGGCCCTGTCCATGTACCTTACCTGTGAGTCACCAACAATTAAAGTTTTTATACCTTCCTTGCCATCCCTGTCCCTGACTGTACTAACGTCCAATTCGTCTATCAAGGGACTGAACGGGTTGGTACACTTAGCTGTTGTTGTCGTTGTTGTCGTATCCTTCGTGTGCTTCTTTACCACCAGCTTTGTCTTCACACTACTCACAATTTTCCACTCGCTTGATTTTTCGTCAGCCACTGGCTTTACTCGTCCAGCCTCTCCTTTTAACATCGCCAGCTCTTCCCTTAATTTCAAGTTCTCCAACGTGGCCCTCTCAATTTCTAACTTGGCCTTCGCCAATTCTTCAATGGACCACTCCAGTTTGGTCAACAAACTCTCATACCCAAGACCGCACCTAGCTCTGGCCATATCTGATAATTATCCCTCCGGAGCTAACCCTGCCGTGACCTTTCCCCTAGTGAGGTCAGAACACAAGAGCCTAAGCCAGAACAAAAATGTTTTATGATGTGAAGCCGAACGAAGTACACATAATTTTTTTATTTTGTTTCGTTAATTTTTTGCCTTTTCTTTTATTAACTTGAGAAAATAGTTATTTATATATGAAAGGATACCTGATGTACAGTCTCGTTCAAGATTCTTCGAATACTGCTGGAGACAGCTGACAACTTAGGCCGTTTGTTTACTATAAGTACGTAGTATAATAGAATAAGAAACAACAAAGCCCAACCATTAATTAAGCAACAAGGAACTAAGTAAGCAATCACCGATAACCTTTTACATTCATTCATAATTCTTATTACGTACTATAGTAAACAAACGGCTTTGAGTTGCCAGGTGTCTCCAGCAGTGTTCGAAGAATCTTGATCGAGATTGTACCGGGCTTTCTATTACACCTGTTTATACTTACGGTACACACACACACACACACACACACACACACGTATTGGATAGTGGTGAACAGTGCTAAAGTGAGTGAGGTCCAGTGAGAACAGACCACGTGGTGTCCCCATGATGCTACGACACCACGTAGTGAATGAGTTGCTACAGCATCACGTGAGGTTCCTCATAACACCATCTGTGAGGGAATTAATACACCACGTGATGCCCCTCATAACACCACCTGTGAGGGAATTATTACGCCATGTGATGGCCCTCATAACACCATCTGTGAGGGAATTATTACACCACACCAATCCCCTCATACACCATCTGTGGGGGAATTACTACATGACACCAGGCTCCTCATACACCATCTGTGAGGGAATTACCACACCACACCAGGCCCCTCATACACCACCTGAGAGGGAATTACTACATCATCAGGCCCCTCATACACCATCTGTGAGGGAATTACTACACCACGTCAGGCCCCTTATAACACCACCTGTGAGGGAACTACTACTTCACGTGATGCCCCTCATAACGCCATCTGTGAGGGAGTAACTACATTACGTGTCTACTGTTCAACACCTCAGCTCACATGATCTACGTGACCTCCGCTGTAAACATTAATCTGTATGTTCACTGTATGTTCCTTCACCTTTCTGTAATGAAGACTTTTGTTAAATCACCAATGTATGTAATAAGTCATTTATGTCCAATGTATATTTTCAGCCTTCGTGCTGCAGAACTTTTTCAATAAACAGTTTATATTATTATTTATTATTATTACACACACACACACACACACACATCACTAACCCCTCCCACACACAATGCCATATAACAAAGCTCTCTTGATATACTGTACAGTATACATGACAGAAAAGAAAGAAAAAAAAATACAAAGTAGACACAATTTTTATAATATTTCATTTTTAGGAACAGTTCTATGTTTATAGTTAGGTCATGAATGAAATTATAAGTGTTAGGAATGATGACAAAACTAAATTAGACAGGGAGTTTAAACCTAAATGCGGTGAAGGGAGGACTCAGAACACGACTAACTTAAATGTCTACTACGCGAACAGTAGAAGTATGAGAAACAAAATGGATGATATTAGGGCCTTGGTATGTACCGAAAAAATCCATATAATAGCATTCACTGAAACATGGATCAACCTAGACTCACGTGATTTACCTGTCGAATACCAAATTGCGGATTACAAATTGTTCCATACCGATAGGCCGTCCAGGAAAGGAGGCCGAGTAGCCATCTATTTCAGGGATAATCTGAAGTGCGAAATAGATAAGGAAATAAAAACTGAGCGGAGTACAGAAACAATTTGGATAGAATTAATCGAGGGTAGGGAAAAATTAATCATAGGAGTAATATATAGACCTCCCAATCTTGATAGAGTTAATGAGCGACTTATCTGGGATGAAATGTGCAGGGCTTCCATACACAACAAAGTCTGTAGAGTAGGCGATTTTAACCTTGGCCAAATAGATTGGACTGACCTTAAAGGTAACTCAGTATTAGAGGATTTCCTCGAAACGATCCAGGAGTGTTTCCTAAGTCATCATATAACCGAACCCACCGGGGGTAATAATATACTCGATTTAGTTCTGTCGAACAGAGAAAACCTCATTAGCAATGTCGAGGTAGGGAACGGACTTGCAAACAGCGATCACAAAGAAATTTGATTCCAATTAGATTTTCAGGTCAGACATAAAGGAAATTCCATTAAAATCCCAAATTTCAGAAGGGCAGACTTTGTTAGTTTAAGGAGGCAGCTGAAAGAGGGGGTGTCGCGCTTGGGTGTGAACCTGACAGATGACACCGACCTGATAACGAAATCTAAGATTGCCGAGTTCAACGACAATTTAAATAATGAGCTACTTAATGCACAAAAGCAGAACATACCATACAAAAAACTCAGATCAGACAACAATGACCCTCAATGGATAAAGAGTTATTTAAAGAACATTATTGGCCAAAGGAAGGCTATAGGTAGAAGGATAAATCGTGGCGAAATTTACCTCCGGGAGTATTATAAGGTATTGGCCGGTAGGGTTAAGACCGAGATAAGAAAAGCGAAGAGGAATTATAAACTGAAGATAGCGGGGGAGGCGAAAACAAACCCCAAAGGATTCTACCAAATGTATCAAACTAAAACGCGATATAAGATTGGACCAATACGTTCAGATACCGGCGAGCTAACTGATGACGACGGAGAAATGAGCAATAATCAGAATAAATATTTTTCAACAGTTTTCACCACCGAAAACTTAAACATGATACCCGAGGCACCGACTCTATTCAGAGATAGTGAAGAAAACAAAATAAGCGAGATAATAGTGACTTGTAACGATGTTATTAAGCAAATAGACCAACTGAAGCCTAATAAGTCACCTGGTCCCGATGAGATATTTGCCAGAGTATTAAAGGAATGTAAGGAAGAGCTTAGTATGCCCTTAGCAAAGTTGTTTAACATGTCATTAAAAACATGTGAAGTACCAGAATCCTGGAGGATAGAGAATGTAATACCGATTTTCAAGAAGGGGGATAGGTCACTATCCTCTAACTACCGCCCAATCAGTCTAACATCAATAGTAGGTAAATTACTAGAATCAATTATTTCAAACTCTATGCAAAACCACTTGGAGAAGCACAAGTTGATCAATGATTCCCAACATGGCTTCACAAGCGGGCGTTCATGTCTAACTAATCTATTAACATTCTTTTCATCAGTTTTCGAATGATGTGGTATATCTCGACTTTAGCAAAGCCTTCGACAGAGTCCCCCACGAAAGACTAATTGGAAAGGTAGAAGAGCATGGCATCAAAGGTAATATCCTTAAATGGATTAGGGCGTGGTTACGGGACAGGAAACAGTGTGTGAGCATAAAGGGCACCAAATCGCATTGGAGCAACGTCACTAGTGCAGTTCCCCAAGGCTCAGTACTTGGACCATTATTATTTATTATATACATAAACTACATATATATCGGCATAGACAGCAACATAAGTAAATTTGTTGATGACACTAAAATAGGACATGTAATTACATCTGACGAGGACTCTACAAAACTACAGGAAGATGTAAACAAATTTGTCGAATTGTGGGAAAAATGGCAGATGAAATTCAATGTGGACAAATGTATAGTACTCAGTATAGGAGATGTAAACAGGGAATCCAGTTACCAGATGAACAACGATGCCATTGTGGAATCTGACTGCGAGAGAGATTTAGGAGTAATGATAAGTAGGAATCTTAAGCCAAGTAAACAATGTGTTTTTGTTCGTAACAAGGCTAATAAAGTAATTGGGTTCATACAAAAGAGTGTTAGTTACAAGACTAGCAAGGTCATCTTAAAATTATATCTTGCGCTTGTGAGACCTCACCTGGATTACGCAGTTCAGTTCTGGTCACCGTATTACAGAATGGATATAGAATCCTTGGAAAGAATCCAGAGGAGAATGACAAGACTAATCCCAGGCATTAGGAAACTTGAATACAGAGACAGGTTAAAGCATCTTAATTTGCATTCCCTCGAGAGACGTAGAGTGAGGGGCGACATGATAGAGGTGTATAAATGGAAGTCAGGGTTAAACAAAGAGGACATTACAAAGTTACTCAAACTATCCAACCAGGAGCGAACTCGTAACAATGGTTTTAAATTAGACAAATTTAGATTTCCGGGTGAAATAGGTAAACACTGGTTTGGAAACAGAGTAGTGGATGAATGGAACAAGTTTCCAAATATCATCGTTAACTCGAATATGCTGGATAGCTTCAAACATAGGTTGGATGCTCATATGAGCAATAGGGGTTGGGTATAAACGGGACTGCCCAGTATGGGTCAATGGGCCCGTTGCAGTTTCCTCCATTCTTGTGTTCTTATTTTCAACACCGTGGTCGCTGGTTCAATTCTCCAAGTCGGATGTGAAAAGTGTGTTATCGAGTGCGACGCCACCTTAACGGACATACTCAGGTATATCGTATACTTCGGTTTCCTTCTATACCAACAAAGAACAGACCTACCGCCCAAACGACTAGTAAGGTGAAAAAAGGTGGAAATGATGAAAAACTATTATTTCACTACCACATGTTCAATATAACACTATCACATGTTCACTATAAGACTACCACATGTTCACTATAACACTACCACATGTTCACTACAACAGCCTTTCATCTCAATGACCACATCCGCTACAGGTCCCTTCGCAACCGAGTCATCCGCGAAATACGCACTGCAAAGAAGTCCCACTACCCAACCAAATTACAACACCTGAAGCAGACCAACATCAGTCAATGGTATGGTAAGCTTAAAGAACTCTGTGGACTAAACAATAAGACACATCCCCTCCCCTTCCTTAGCCATCTCACTAATGTTGACGCAGCTGAGCAAACAAATAACCATTTCGCTACTATATGCCAGACGCTCCCCCGGCTTGACACAACCACTCTCCCTGCTTACCTACCAGTCCCCCTTCCCACTGACTTAGTAGAAGAATTTGAAGTAGCAAAACGCCTGGACAAACTAAAATTAAAATGCTCTACCACCCCCATTGACTTACCAATGAAACTCTTCAAGGAGTTCTCCCCGGAGCTTGCTAAACCCCTATGCTCCATCATCAATGCTTCTCTCAGTCAAGCCAGATGCCTACCTGACTGGAAGACCTCTTATGTATCACCAGTGCACAAGGCAACCAGCCCACAATCCTTAAATCAGCTACGACCTAGTGCAATCACCCCAATACCCAGCCTAATCTGTGAAAGCTTTGTGTTCGACTGGGCTTATGCTGATATTGCAGGAGTCGTAGACCCTCAGCAATTTGGCAACATGAAAACTTCCTCCACCACTCACTGTCTTGTCAGCTTTCTCGATTACATATACCACCATCTCGAGAAACGAAAAACGTCTGTAGCTGTCGCCTTCATTGATTTCTCTAAAGCATTCGACCTAGTCGACCACAATATAATCATCAACAAAGCTATTGACCTCGGGCTTCGGAGAAGTCTTATACCATGGCTTACAGACTTCCTCAGTGACCGACGCCAAGCTGTACGCTTCCGAGCGGCTGTCTCCACATTTCAGTCACTCACCTGTGGCGTCCCCCAAGGCACCAAGATGGGACCACTCTGCTTCCTTATGCTCATCAATGATGCCCTAAGAGAAACCCCTGCTCGCTGGAAATATGTCGACGATTCCACCATTGGAATCAGCGTCAACAATTCTGCTGCCAACTATACCGCCCTTCAGGATTCATTGAACAGTAGGGTGTGTCATACGGATGTATGTATATTATGTATGCTGGATTATATGTCATGTATGTATATTATGTATGTGCTCCATTTATGTATTATTTATTCAGCCTAGCTAGCAGCGTGTGGCAATGTTATTACCATATCCCACATGCTTAATTAATGTGCCTGGCGACGTATGGAAGCTGCTAATGTATCACTTGCCATACGTCGTCTATGGCAGTTGATCAAGGAGTCTAGCCGGGGAGAGTGCTGCTTCCCTCTGTGTACATACTCTTATCCAGTAAACCGAACCTACAAAACTATACAGGTGTTTGTGTTCTCTCCTGTATATAGAACTTATTATTCAGAACCTAACAACGGAGGCGAATTTTTTTTTTTTAGTTTGAAAAATCGGCCCATGGTATTAATGATGTAGTTCTATGTGCAGAATCATGTGATATCTTCAGATTTGAAAAGTTTTCATTTTTTGCTCGGTAAATTTTAACTTGAAATCTTATGAAAATTCAGTATTCCAACCCTTTTACCGACACCACTAAATAGCTTATTTAAAGTAAAGTAAATGTATCAGGTTAATTAATTAGGATGAAAATGATCCAGAATAGTGAAATGAATGATCTTGACACATATATTAAATTTAATATTCCTTTAGAAAACAAATTATCAAATACAAAAACCGGTTTTACTACTACGACCCGGTGTTGCTGCACACCATAGAGAACATGTCTTTCTTGCTTCTGTTTCTACTCATCACCTCCCTGCTGACCACCTGAGCTCGGATGTAGCCTTCCCTCCTCTCCTGGCTGTACACGTGACTGCTGGCCTCGCTCACTTGCTGTGCACAACGCTCTATACTCTGGGTGTGCGAGGGCCAGGCAGGAACATGCATGGGGTTGTCCAGGAAAGCTCTGACTTGAACATTGGTGAGGCTGCAGGTAAGAGGGGGCTCACTGCCAGCCTGGATGTTATCCAGATCTATGAGATCAGTGAGGGTCTTGGCACCTAGAGTGACTTCAGGAGTCTTCCTGACCCTGAAGGAATCGTCACCAACTGATTCGTCATGCCCAGATCCTCTCATAAGTCTCATATCCAAGATCTTTTTGACTGCCACTCTTCTCTCCTCCTCATCCTTACTGCAGAGCATTGTCTGCAGAACTGCCTCGGGATGAGCATACCAGGAAGATCTCCTCACAGTCTGCTCCACAATCTGAACAACCTTCCTTGGCTGACTCCTCAGGAGCTCAAGCTGGAAGAGAACATGCCTCGGACCTTCGGAGAACGATGACTTGACCTTGGTGTTGAACCAATTTGGCAAGTAGACACTCACGATGAATTGGACAATAAGTCTCAGGTTGTGAAGCTGGTTCCCTTTCAGTTTATGATGAGCGACCCAAATTCTGCAGAACCTGAGAGCCGTTGTGAGCCACCTAGAATGTGAGACTGGACCTATCTGCAGGTAAGCAAGTCTACCAGGCATGACCTCAGTTTTGATGGCACTGCAAATCATGTAACCATAGTACTGGTCAGTACTCAGGTCGTCAATGACAGTATGTGCAAGCTCAACGAGTGGAGGGCCAACTGCGATTTTTTCAAAGCTCGGATTTATTTCTAACTCAGTGGCAGAGTCCAGCATCTTGCCAAGAGGACCAGACCATCTGTTGTTTGAAAGAGTCTTGCCATCCAGCTCCTGCATCAGATGTCTGAGTGGCAACTCGTTGGTGTGGAGGTCACAAACAATCCAGACCAGCTTCCTCCCAATCTTCCGCTCTATCCACTGTATGACCCCCCCTTGCCACCCTGTGTTCGTGTTGGTGCTGTCCCCTCCAATGGCCTGCAGGGTCTGGTCTACGTTCCTCTGTTTGAGCCAGTTCACAATGTTATCTGCCACTATCTCAGCTGGTTTCCTGATGTCATCTTTCTCTGGAGTGAAATGCCACAAATACTTCCCTCCTGGTTCACTGCAGCAGGAGTAGTGTTCCTCCTTCACCATGGCAGGGAACAACTTGTCAGAATCTCCAACTTTCATGAACACTTTAGTGTCATCCCTTCTCCCATCAAAGAACAAACAATTGATTCCATTTTCTCTTATCCCCTTATCAAACTCCTCTTCTAGGTTACTGACAAGTTTCTCCTGAGCTCTCCTTACTTTGTTATGATCTATCACCAGGTGAACATCATCAGGTGTTATCAAACCACCGTCAATCCAGGCAGCTGTTGCTATCTCTGCAGTTTCTCTGAGACCAGTGTGGTGTCGCATGCTGGCCAGAGCTATGCTCGGGATATCTTTCCTATTTCGAATGTTATGCCTGGAAGGTTTGGGATCATTATTTTCTGGGTTAGGGACAAAGTCACCATTCTCCTGGTCAGCACTCGGATCAGCCATGGGGAAGTCATTAAACTCTGAATCAGCTTGACTCCAATCATCGGCCTTTTTTACCTCACCCTGGGCCTTCTCAAGTCTCTTTTCCTCGGCAACTCTTCTCCTCTTCTGTCTCTCTGTGGCAGCCTCCTGTCTCTTGGACTCCGGAATATCTTGGCTAGAAATCATGAGAGCCCCTATACTGCCAGTCTTCTCTCTCTGTGCTTTGACAAATGCCAGTTCGATCACAGGAATCTTCAGTTCACGCTTGCAAATACAGGAGATGTGGGCCTCGGATTTACAGTCACGATCGCATCCAAACTCAGGACAGAGAACAATTGGGCGCTTGCAAGTAATTAAGTCAAATAACTGGTCCAGTTGCTTGGCAAAGCTGTCCTTAACTGCAAGTTTTCCTCTCCCAAGAGAGATATCTCTTGCCTTTTCCCAACTGGCTAGCAGTCTCTCACTAATCTTCTTCTGACTTGTTATGACTGGAGGCTTGAACTGAGCGTTAGCCGGAGTGTACTGTGCCAAGACAGCTTTGGTCATATCACTGGCAATGTCTTTGTTTGTGTAAGTTCTTTGGTTCTTTTCACTGATTTGCCTGATTAAAACACAGTATCTCAAAGCATCTCTCAATGTAGGCAACTCCGACTTCAGGAGCTCTCTCCCAGACCCAAGATAGTGACTGAGATGGTTGGATTTTTGGTTCCTCGTCCTGACACAAGCAGCCATCGCAAATATTATCAACTTATAAATGCATCAGAATCTGAAACAGAAAAAAATATTGTTAGTTGGGTTGTTAAAGAATTAAGTCAGAAAGCAATGTTCACTATTTAATTGTAATGCAATAATGCAGCTGTACGTTAAATTTTCGATAAATTTCACGCTAAAATTTACCTAGCTAAAGGTTGCAAAATATTGAAACTGAAATTATTTTCTGTTTATATACACTAAAATCTACCAAAAAAGTGATGGGCCATTAGTTTTAGCTGATCTTCCCTCCTATGACACACCCTACTATCACATGTTCACTACAACACTACCACATGTTCACTATAACACTACCACATGTTCACTACAACACTACCATATGTTGACTATAACACTACCACATGTTTACTATAACACTACCACATTTTCACTACAACACTACCACATGTTGACTATAACACTACCACATGTTGACTATAACACTATCACATGTTCACTATAACACTACCACATGTTCACTACAACACTATCACATGTTCACTATAACACTACCACATGTTCACTACAACACTACCACATCTTCATACAACACTACCACAGTTTCACTACAACACTACCACATGTTCACTACAACATTACCACATGTTCACTATAACACTACCACATGTTTACTACAACACTACCACATCTTCACACAACACTACCACATGTTCACTATAACACTACCACATGTTCACTACACAATGAAATGGAGCTGTTAACTGTGTTTTGTTGTATCGAAGATGTTGCTGTTGATGTTTTTATAGTTTACATTTTTATCCAGGTTGTAAAAAAAATCTAAATTTATTCAAGATTGAGTCACATGTTAAGATTCTGAGTTGTATTATATGATTCTGAGTCACATTATTAGATTCTGAGTCACATGATAAGATTCTGAGCCAAATATCAACATTGTGAGTCATATTATAAGTTTCCGAGTCACATTATAGGATTTTGAGTTACATTATAAGATTCTCATTGACATTGTAGGTATCTAGTCACACGAATAGATTTTGAGTCACATAATATGATTCTGAATCACATGATTAGATTCTGAGACCGTTATTAGATTTAGAGTCAAATATACAAGTAAGTCTCTGATTCACATATTTACTAATTTGGATATATGATGACTTTAAGGTGATTCTGACTCAGTCATGAGTATATGATGATTCGTATTCAGTCACTGGTTAATAGACTTTTAATAAACACAAACTCTTAACAACAACAAAAAAAAAACTGGTGATCACTAAGTATTAAACGCTCATATATTCTTACAAGAAACCTGTTATTTATGGAGGTATATCTGTTAATGTATGTCTAAAGAAAACTGACATTGCCGGAGGTGGTCTATTTATTCTGCTTTGTGCATTTGTGATTCAGAGAGCCGAGTTACCAGTTTATATTTTTGTCCTTATTAAAAACAGCTTGAGATCAACATGGGAATGGGAGGTGGGAGGAGAAGGGGAAAGGAGGTTAGGGAAGAGGGGGGAGGAAAAAAGGAAAGGGGGAGGGGGAGAAGGGGGGCAAAAGAGGTAATGGAGGGAGGAGGGAAAGGATTGGAGGGAGAGGGGTAAGGGAAAGGGAGCGAGGGCGAGGGGAGGGGAAGTAAGGGGAGAAAAAGTGGAAAGGGAAGGGGTTGACTCAAGACAGTAAGAGAAAAAATTATTTTGAGATATTGTATGAAAATTTAGCCCTAAATATGTTTGTTTTATAATTTTTTGTGCATTTTTTACTGACAAAATCATTAACACTCCTTAAGAGCTTGAGACTGACGGGGACGGGAAAGTGGAGAGGAGACAGTTGATATATTTATATATATATATATATATATATATATATATATATATATATATATATTTTATGAAAATCCACAATGAAAACGTGGATAAGATAAATCTTGATAAAATCACACGGGAAAATGGTACTCCGTTGTTTCCATTTTCCCGTGTGATATTATCAAGATATATATATATATATATATATATATATATATATATATATATATATATATATATATATATATATATATATATATATATGTGCAAGTAAATCACTGTAGGTGCGCGTGATCCAGGTATATGCTGATAACCACCAGGAAAAAGAAAACACGTAGTTCCCAAGCGCTTTCGTGCAATTCACAGCTTCAGGGGTAAGTACAGACTGTATTCACCCCTGAAGATGTGAATTACACGAAAGCGCTTCGGAACTTCGTGTTTTCTTTTTCCTTGTGGTTATCAGCATATATATATATATATATATATATATATATATATATATAAATATATATATATATATAGAGAGAGAGAGAGAGAGAGAGAGAGAGAGAGATATTACATACATTTGATTTATTCATAGAAAGATCACAACGGATGCCAACTACCCAAATACTCTAAAATACCCATTAATCCTTTTTTTATTTTGATTCATTAAATATATATCATTTTAAATGTTATTTTTGTATGAATTAACTAAATAGGCTTCATGTTTTTGTATTTGTGGTTTTAGCTGTACTTTTACATGAAGGTTCAGTGTTTTTTATAATATTCAACTAGTGTTTATTGATAATCTCCTGACCAATTTTGTCTGTGTTTTATAACTTAAAAAAATAAATTAAACTCGTGTTTCACAAATGCAGAAAACGTTGAATGATTCTAAAAAAAGAAAAAAAGTTTCTTTGTTTTTAATATTGCATTCTCAGATCTTGTAAATTGATGAAAACTTTTATTGACATTAGAAAATATGATTGACGTAAAAGGTACACTAGTTCCTAAAACGTGTCTTTATGGAGGAGTCCGATGAGTTTCAACATGAACACCACGATTCCTGTCGTCTCGGTAGGGCTGTCTAAACCCTTCGTCCATTGTGTCATATTGTTTCACACAAAATCTAAAAGATACTTTTTTGGAGCGAGTGTACAGTTGTGCACAAAACGAATTCACCTGGGAGGAAGGGAGGGTAGGTGAAGACTTGGCATCTTCGCATAAAGGTGGCGGTTAAAAGTCAGTGATTTTCTTTTCATACAGCTTACACCAACAATGTACTGTAAATAACTCAATACTGTACAACAAAACAACAACAACGATTTGAATGTTTGAGGAGACTTCTCAAAGCCATCCCGATATGAGGGAGCTAACCACTAACCTCCCTCCCTACCGAAATATTTCTATCCACAACTGTACATGAATATTCCATTTATATGGACTTGTAGTCGTAGTAGTGTATAAAAAAGACCTATCCTACCCGTTTTTCAGTCATCTACCAGTTAGACATATTTTGTTTTTAGGTTTTATTATTAGATTATTTTTTATTCTTACGTCCCGTTGACTAATGTATCAAACAACCTTGGTCTGATCCTACCATAATACCCTCATAAGCACCTGTGTCTAATCCGAGCATAGTACCATGATAAAAACCCGGGTCTAGTTCTACCATGATAAAACTAGGAATAGGTAGTTGCAATCTCTTGGTTTCAAATATGAACTGCAAACTATCTTTTCTGTCGATGCTTGCTCGGATTAATCCCTCAATTCACTTTTCACGAACCTCGGAACGATCATTTGTAATTACTATACCACACGTGGGAATGGTGCACAATTATGTCATCATGCCACAACCAGATAAAGAGTAATTTGTTCTGTGTTAAATATTACACTGATAATTAATCTTCGGGGACTTACTGATAAGGCAATATGTCGATGTCAAACCGACTAACCACCCAAAGCATAATAAATTCTTGAATCTCATTTTCAAACTTCAGAATGGTAGTAGAAAGCAAAAAAAAAATGTATGCCATGTACTGAAATTCCAACTCATGTCCCTTTTACAGAGTTTCCAGAGTAGTAAGTTTACTGATTAGGAGACAAATTTTATAGGGAGCCAGTTTTAATTTTTGTTCATTAGTTCAATTTAAACTTAAATTCTAATGGCTTGACTAAGCTCAGGCTACATAAAATCATGGGTTTTGATGCCATAATCATTGTTCTAATGCCTATGGTAGGACAGTTATGATTATATTCGTGTTTTCCCTTTATATCAACATGTGATGGTGGCCATCTTGAATTTAGAAAATGCATTTGGGAAATAATTAGGATATGCTGAAGCTCTCCTGAAAAATTAAGATTTCTAAAAAAAAAAATTCAAGCTTTTTGCTAATGCTGCTCTTGTACTCATAGGGCTTATCTGCATGGATACTACACTGCATGGAAGCTCGGTGGGTAGTGGCCACTGTCAACACATAGACAGCTAGTACTTATATAAATGTGGTCTAAGTACATGTAGCACTTATATAACTAGCATTACTCGAGGTAATTAGATATAGGTCAACAAAACATAGCTTATCACTTCCTTTTCTCGTGGTAGATGACATTCCCATATCCTCATTAGATGTATAATTCGCACGGTTCAGCACGAGGTGCCCGGCCTTCTGCAGAGTATACCTTGTATCTCAGACTCCACAAACATATTAAAGGAGTTCTGTAAATAACCACCCATATTCTCTCATAGAAGGACATTTGCCCATCATCAGTTAAGTCGTTAATACACCAACAAACTGCATTATTTCTAATAAACTAAGAAAGCCTTATATTTTGTGTGAACATCAGTTATACAGAAAGGATACAACAAACATAACAGTGGTGAAGATAACAAAGAAACTACAATCACAAGGTAACATTAAGGTGACAGCTCCAGTGGGAATTTCGGACAATGACTATTGGTGTTATTATTTTATTAATTTATTATAAACCCCAGGGGGGTGGCAAGCCTAGTCACAAGACGATGCTGTCAGACACTGATCAAATTGGTACTGGTGTCTCGCTGTAACTTCTTATTACTTGGTGTGATGAATGGTTGTATTAGCCCCTGTCTCATAGGCAGAAGTACTTATATAACTGTGGGTTAATTACATTAGACTTGTATAACTATCATCCCCTGTAACTTTCCGCTAGCTACGAGGTTCATGTTCAGAGCACGTGACAAGGTGTGTCCACAGGAAGGCGTGTCACTTAGTGCTAAGCAGTAGCGTGGGCAGTAGTTTGATAACCCTCACGAGAGGAAGACTATTAGAGCCATCGCTGATGTGCTCCGTCTTTGCTCGAGGGAGGGAGTCCGTTCTCCCTCGAGCGGTCTCTACTCACTATCACTCCCACTCTCGCATCAATCGGACGTATTTAGTAGAGCTACTCTAAGATAGCCTCCGTCCTCATTTAACACTCAAAGCTACAGTGATTAAGTTACGGGGATATACACTTGGAACTGTATAAAATATATTTTCCTAATAAATGAAGAAAGGACCAGTTGGATTTCGTTGCTGAAAACCCAATAAACTTTTACATGTTCCAGCTCCATTAACTCACCAAGAATCAATGGATAAGGGCCAGAACATGGTCCTTGAGTTACAGCACTGTTTGTAATATATAGAATTAAACACGATATGTTTTTGGGCTAAGTTTGCATACCCAAATTGTCTTTTCTCCTTTTATTAGGAAAATATTATATGTACAATTAATATAAGATGTCACCATAACTAACACTTTGAGCTATGAGTGTTAATATAGCTGAAGCGAGTTATAGCGAGCTTCTTTAACATATGTGGTATGTCTGAGATTCCTAGGATGACTCGGGTAACGGGCGAGTAAACAGATGACCCTGCTGGACAGAGGTGTGCAGAGGCCATTTGAAAGACAATAAGGTTACGTGCCATACATCACATGCTTCTGTATTAGACAGTATTTACTAGACACTTGCTCATAGTTTAATTACTGCGGGTGTTGTAATTATATATACATAATGTATGCAGTCCTCATTTATATAACTATTACTGTTTGTTAGACAGCGGCTAATACATTGTAGGACACGCAATGACTTGTGATATGGAGACATTGATGTGAGTTAAGGACAATAGGAGTTAGCACTAGGGTGTGTCATAGGAGGGAAGATCAGCTAAAACTAGTGGCCCATCACTTTTTTGGTAGATTTTAGTGTATATAAACAGAAAATAATTTCAGTTTCAATATTTTGCAACCTTTTGCTAGGTAAATTTTAGCGTGAAATTTATCGAAAATCTAACGTACAGCTGCATTAGTGCATTACAATTAAATAGTGAACATTGCTTTCTGACTTCATTCTTTAACAACCCAACTAACAATATTTTTTTCTGTTTCAGATTCTGATGCATTTATAAGTTGATAATATTTGCGATGGCTGCTTGTGTCAGGACTAGGAACCAAAAATCCAGCCATCTCAGTCACTATCTTGGGTCTGGGAGAGAGCTCCTGAAGTCGGAGTTGCCTACATTGAGAGATGCTTTGAGATACGGTGTTTTAATCAGGCAAATCAGTGAAAAGAACCAAAGAACTTACACAAACAAAGATATTGCCAGTGATATGACCAAAGCTGTCTTGGCACAGTACACTCTGGCTAACGCTCAGTTCAAGCCTCCAGTCATAACAAGTCAGAAGAAGATTAGTGAGAGACTGCTAGCCAGTTGGGAAAAGGCAAGAGATATCTCTCTTGGGAGAGGAAAACTTGCAGTTAAGGACAGCTTTGCCAAGCAACTGGACCAGTTATTTGACATAATTACTTGCAAGTGCCCAATTGTTCTCTGTCCTGAGTTTAGATGCGATCGTGACTGTAAATCCGAGGCCCACATCTCCTGTATTTGCAAGCGTGAACTGAAGATTCCTTTGATCGAACTGGCATTTGTCAAAGCACAGAGAGAGAAGACTGGCAGTATAGGGGCTCTCATGATTTCTAGCCAAGATATTCCGGAGTCCAAGAGACAGGAGGCTGCCACAGAGAGACAGAAGAGGAGAAGAGTTGCCGAGGAAAAGAGACTTGAGAAGGCCCAGGGTGAGGTAAAAAAGGCCGATGATTGGAGTCAAGCTGATTCAGAGTTTAATGACTTCCCCATGGCTGATCCGAGTGCTGACCAGGAGAATGGTGACTTTGTCCCTAACCCAGAAAATAATGATCCCAAACCTTCCAGGCATAAGATTCGAAATAGGAAAGATATCCCGAGCATAGCTCTGGCCAGCATGCGACACCACACTGGTCTCAGAGAAACTGCAGAGATAGCAACAGCTGCCTGGATTGACGGTGGTTTGATAACACCTGATGATGTTCACACCTGGTGATAGATCATAACAAAGTAAGGAGAGCTCAGGAGAAACTTGTCAGTAACCTAGAAGAGGAGTTTGATAAGGGGATAAGAGAAAATGGAATCAATTGTTTGTTCTTTGATGGGAGAAGGGATGACACTAAAGTGTTCATGAAAGTTGGAGATTCTGACAAGTTGTTCCCTGCCATGGTGAAGGAGGAACACTACTCCTGCTGCAGTGAACCAGGAGGGAAGTATTTGTGGCATTTCACTCCAGAGAAAGATGACATCAGGAAACCAGCTGAGATAGTGGCAGATAACATTGTGAACTGACTCAGAGAGAGGAACGTAGACCAGACCCTGCAGGCCATTGGAGGGGACAGCACCAACACGAACACAGGGTGGGAAGGGGGGGTCATACAGTGGATAGAGCGGAAGATTGGGAGGAAGCTGGTCTGGATTGTTTGTGACCTCCACACCAACGAGTTGCCACTCAAACATCTGATCCAGGAGCTGGATGGCAAGACTCTTTCAAACAACAGATGGTCTGGTCCTCTTGGCAAGATGCTGGACTCTGCCACTGAGTTAGAAATAAATCCGAGCTTTGAAAAAATCACAGTTGGCCCTCCACTCGTTGAGCTTGCACATACTGTCATTGACGACATGAGTACTGACCAGTACTATGGTTACATGATTTGCAGTGCCATCAAAACTGGGGTCATGCCTGATAGACTTGCTTACCTGCAGATAGGTCCAGTCTCACATTCTAGGTGGCTCACAACGGCTCTCAGGTTCTGCAGAATTTGGGTCGCTCATCATAAACTGAAAGGGAACCAGCTTCACAACCTGAGACTTATTGTCCAATTCATCGTGAGTGTCTACTTGCCAAATTGGTTTAACACCAAGGTCAAGTCATCGTTCTCCGAAGGTCCGAGGCATGTTCTCTTCCAGCTTGAGCTCCTGAGGAGTCAGCCAAGGAAGGTTGTTCAGATTGTGGAGCAGACTGTGAGGAGATCTTCCTGGTATGCTCATCCCGAGGCAGTTCTGCAGATAATGCTCTGCAGTAAGGATGAGGAGGAGAGAAGAGTGGCAGTCAAAAAGATCTTGGATATGAGACTTATGAGAGGATCTGGGCATGACGAATCAGTTGGTGACGATTCCTTCAGGGTCAGGAAGACTCCTGAAGTCAATCTAGGTGCCAAGACCCTCACTGATCTCATAGATCTGGATAACATCCAGGCTGGCAGTGAGCCCCCTCTTACCTGCAGCCT
Source organism: Homarus gammarus (assembly GCA_958450375.1). Classification (NCBI taxonomy): domain Eukaryota; kingdom Metazoa; phylum Arthropoda; class Malacostraca; order Decapoda; family Nephropidae; genus Homarus; species Homarus gammarus. The sequence continues at coordinate 25,435 of CAUDMG010003433.1, read as the reverse complement.
CACCAATGTTCAAGTCAGAGCTTTCCTGGACAACCCCATGCATGTCCCTGCCTGGCCCTCGCACACCCAGAGTATAGAGCGTTGTGTACAGCAAGTGAGCGAGGCCAGCAGTCACGTGTACAGCCAGGAGAGGAGGGAAGGCTACATCCGAGCTCAGGTGGTCAGCAGGGAGGTGATGAGTAGAAACAGAAGCAAGAAAGACATGTTCTCTATGGTGTGCAGCAACACCGGGTCGCAGTAGTAAAACCGGTTTTTGTATTTGATGATTTTGTTTTCTAAAGGAATATTAATTTTAATAAGTGTGTCAAGATCATTCGTTTCACTATTCTGGATCATTTTCATCCTAATAAATTAACCTGATACATTTACTTTACTTTAAATAAGCTATTTAGTGGTGTTGGTAAAAGGGTGGGAATACTGAATTTTCATAAGATTTCAAGTTAAAATTTACCTTGCAAAAATTAAAAACTTTTCAAATCTGAAGATATCACATGATTCTGCACAAAGAACTACATCATTAATACCATGGGCCGATTTTTCAAACTCAAAAAAAAAAAAATTCGCCTCCGTATTACACACCCTAGTTAGCACCCACCAAAGCGTGGGTAGTGTAGAAAAATTAAATCTAAATTATTATGTATAAGTAGGTGGTGACATATAGTGGTTAGTGACTCTCCTTGTGTGTATAACACAGAGTATTGTAATTCGTCTAGTATGGCAGCATTATGTTAGTGTTAGGGTGGAGGCACTAATTGCTTCCTCTCACTTTCAGCTACCACCGCTGGATAGCCCACTGATATTGATATTGATATTGAAACAGTTTATTTAGCCAGAAAAATACAGATAAGGAATGAATAATAATACAATATTAATATGACTGAGTCAGTTGAGAGCCTGAGCTCTCTTGAAGGCTCCTGATATATACTGTACATTTATCTCAAAGGAAGTATTATGTAACATTTAGTAACATCTGGAATAGTACACTTAACATGGTGGAAAGTAAGAACATATCAGAATGTTACCACGGCTATCACCTCGTTATTTAATTATTTTATTCATTTTTTTACATTTATATTAGAGTTTATACATATTTTACAGAGAAGTTGATATCCGAGTTGTAGTAACGTGGAAGAGAATCTGTCAGTATCATGTCTTGTCGGTAAATATAATTATTGCGATCATAAGTTCTATATATTTGCATGCCGATTTCTGATATAATGGTTTTGGTGCTACAATAAAGGTAGGAATATAAAGTAGGTATTACAAAAATATTATTACGCAAAAAATAGTTTTTTTTTTTTTTGAGGTGATTTAAAAGAAGGGAGGGCAATCTTTGCTCCGATGGGTGAGGGTAAGTTGTTCCACACCTTCATACCATGGCCTTAGTAGCTCTTGGTGTATTAAATTGTGTTTCTAACTATTCCATTACTGGAAATATTTATTATCAATCAAGTGATTGACATATTTGTAAGCAAACAGAGCACAGCAGTAGGTGTTAATATCCTTGCATTTTAATATTTTAAATTTAGCAAATTGTTCGTTAATGTGATCAGTTTTTTCCAAGTAGGTCATTGTCCGCACAACTCTCTTCTGTGCAGTGAACAAGGGTTGTGTTTTTGTAGAGCCAGTGTGTGACAGTTTATCAAGTGTTTGTAAACAAGATCATAATATATTTAGTTTCATTGCTGCAAGCATGAGTGACTGACGGGTGTGATACAAGATACAGCACTGTTTATTGACTTTACTGTGAATGGCTTGTACTGTGTGTGGTTTCTCCAGCTAAGTTGCTCATCAACAATAATTCAGGGTTCATAGTTCTCTTCAAGGCATGATGATTTGAGTTTCTGGCATGGAGATTACTATCATCTGCAAATAAGTTGTATTTGATGAGTGTACTGTAGTGCATTTTATCGTTTATGTATCACAAGAACAGTTCAGGACCGAGAATGGAACCTTGAGGGACGCCATACAAAATTGGTGAGGAGTCAGATTGATGATTATTATAGCAGACTTACGGCTTCCTGTTAGACTGATTTGAGGTAAACCAATTGTGGGATAAGCCCCTAACGCCATAATGTTCAAGCTTTGCCAGGAGGATGGTATGGTCGACAGAGAACTGACTGTCATCAAAGGAGTTTAAGATGCCATTAGAAAAGGATAGCAGAGCAGTCTCAGTTGACCTTCTAGCTCTAAATCCAAACTGGGAGTCTGTAAGGATGTTATTGACACTGCAGAAAGAATTTACTCTACTACATTTTAGCTTCTCCAGTATCTACTTAAGGCTCATCAGGGCTATACTCTCCCTTCACTTCGCCCCAAAACGGCGAAGGCAACAAGCCTACAGAAACGTTTCAACACCAAGCGACTGGAGAATCAAGTGGTAGCACATGCTTTCCGAGAGCAGCTCAAAATAATGGGCTGATAAACAACCCAACCACAACCACAAACACCTACATCGAGACCCTCAGCCAGATCTAAAGAAAACACCAGGATTGGTTTGATAAAGAAAACCAGGAAATCAAAATACTAGTCAATGAAAAACGTGTGTGCTTTCACTGACTGGTAGAACAACCCTCAGTCTAGGACCAAAGATGATACCTTCCACCTGAAGAAATTGATGACTTAGAGCAAACTTCGCAAAATAATGAACAAATGGTGGAAAAATATAGCAGATTTTTTTTTCAATTTTACTAAAACAAAGTCGGCACCTGTCAGCGCTGGAAAGAGTACAGGTACTACCATTCACTGCTCAACTGAAACACTGATATGGATGTCCTGACCACCCAGCAGGTCCCTCAGCATTCAGAGCTGACCCACCTCAACTATCCTACATCCCGGGATGAGGTAGCCACTGCCATCAAGCAGATGGAAAATAACAAAACCTCAGGACCTGATGAAATTCCAGTCTAGGTGTATAAAGCAGGAGGACCTCTGCTTACCAGCCGTCTCCACTCTCTCTTGGAGAATATATGGGAGAAGAAGGAAATCCCCAAGATCTAATAAGAACAAAGGAGACCGGCCAGACTCTGACAACTACCGCGGGATCTCGCTGCTACCCATAGCCGGTAATAATAATAATAATAAGATTATCGCCCGTGTCTTCTGAAACAGACTTCTTCCTGAGGCGGAAAACTTCCTCCCGGAATCTCAAAGTGGCTATAGACCATCACGTGGCACTACTGACATGATCTTTGCTGCCTGCCAGATACAGGAAAAGTGCAGAAAACAGCGTTGTAGCTTGTTCGTAGGCTTTGACTCGTTAACAGGGAAGCCCTCTGGTGGACCCTCAGTCGTTTAGGTTGCCCACCAAAATTCCTCGCCATTGTGAGGCAACTCCACAATGGCATGCGTGGCAGTGTCCTGCACAATGGCACCCAGTCTGAGCTCTTCCCCATCCAAACGAGGGTAAAACAAGAATGTGTACTGGCACCAACTCTCTTTTCCATTTTTTTGGCTGCCTTCCTTACTCGTGCCAGTGCCTATTTAGCCGGATGAAAGGACTTTTTGAATATAAGACGAGTCCAGGCAGGAACAAAAATGTCGGCCACTTCCATCACTGAATTTCAGTATGCAGACGAAATCATCCGTGTTGCACACACTGAACGCGACCTACTAGTAACTAGAGAATCTGAACACCTATGCAAATATGTAGGCAGACTTTGGCCTTGAGGTGAATGTACTGCAATGTGGCACCAACTATATACGGAATTTAGAGGTAATTACCGTATATGTTCAGAGGTAATTACCCTGCTTGTTCAAAGGGTAGGGCTATATTTTATATTACTTTGTTCCTGTATGTAATAATTGTTTAATATGTTGTAAGGCCAAGTTTAGGGTTTGGGTTAATTTAGGCTGTGGTTGTTTGTGTTTAAATTGTTCTTTTACTTGTCTTTGTAAATATGTTCTCCAACTTTATTATTTTAAGAAATTATGCAGTGTATAATTCCTCCTCAATATGAGTTAATCTGAGGCTTATTAAGAACCTGGCAGATATAATATTAGTCATTACAGTGTTTACCCTGCTTGTTGTGACCACTAGTGGCGGGGGGTTGTTTCTTTATGCTTTCACGATCAAGCCTCACCTCTTATTTGACTAGTGGCAAACTCCTGATAAAGAGGAGTGATGGCATAACAGAAAAGGAGGGCCTGTCCAGGAGTAATTTTTCATATTGTTAAAGTATTAATTGGTGAATAAGTTAATTCTAATTAAATACATTTTGTGACTTATGAGTAACTGATCTATTATTAGTTTAAGTTGCGTGAAGAAAGAATAAAATGGAATATTTCATACTGGAAAATTTTCTGAAGGAACCATCAGTAATAACTTTACAAGCCTCTCATGTTAGAAGAGAGTGAGTATGGGGCCTAAATTAAACGTCAATGAAGAAAATTTGAAGTGAAAAATGGTTTCACACCATTTTATAAACACACAGATACTTGATGAGTTTGCTTTATCATTGTTTGAGTTAGAGGATAATTCTAAGAATCATGCTGTTAGGACAATGGAACTGAAGTTAGAGGGGGAATGTTAAAAGATAGAGAGAATGAAAGAGAATTTCAGTTAACATTTTTTGAAAAGAAAACACAGCTTCATTTGAGTATTGAGGAGGAGGAGGAGGAGGATAGAGGAAGTATTATAAAAACTTTTGATATTACCCAACATGTGGAACGTGTACCTCATTTTCCAGAAAGTGATCCTGAAATTCTTTTCCTACAATTTGAGAATATTGCAAATTGTTTAAAATGGCCCAGATAATATTAGCCAACGTTAATATAAATAATCTTAATGGGTAAAGGTCGTTTTACTTATTTGTCTTTGTCTTCCACACAACGATCAAACTATGAAGAAGTTAAGGAGACAATACTGAAATGTTATCAAGTAACTGCAGAATATTATAGATTCTTATTTGGAAATACAATGAAAGTGCCAGGCCAGACGTATATTGAATATGATCATTTAACTACTAAGCTTAAAGACAGATGGTTTTCTTCCAGTAAAGTCAGTGATTTTGACGAATTAAGTGAGCTTATTGGCCTGAAGAGGTGTACATCCTGATGTTCGTATGTACCTTTATGAGAAAGAAGTGACCAATCTTGATAGAGCAGCAACTTTTGTTGAAAATTATCATTTGATTCATAAAATTGGAAAGAAAAGTTCAGTCCCAGCCAAGCCAGTCTCGTCTGTTTTCATGACTATAAGAATAATAGTTATATCAGTAAGTCTGTAGTGTGTTACTACTGTAAGAAGCCTGGCCATCTGATTGCAGGGTGTCCTAAGAGACAGCAAAACCAGCAGAATAGAGGTAGTGAACACGCAAATGTTAATCTAGCTTGTTCCCAGGTAGGCACTGTTAACCCGGCGAGTTCTCTTGGAGAACCAAGGTGTAGGGGCCCCCAGTTGTCTTTCCAGCCGTTTAGGTTGTGGCTTTGTCAGTGTCAGAAGATAGTGCAGCGGTACCTGTTGAAATTCTGAGAGATGCAGGAGCTTCTCACTGTATGGTTGTTAAAGGTTCTGTACCATTTATGGAGGAAACTTTTACTGGTGAGTGTGTTATCCTGCAAGGAATTGGTGGGTTTATTTTTGTCCCGTTGTGCCGACTGTTTCTGAAAATTTATCTTGATTTCCTGCCAGAGTGACTGTGGTTGACATCTTTAATGACTCATATTATTGTATCATAGCTGGATGATCGTAATACTCGAGTCCACGTGACAGAAAAGTACAGTCGTAACAAAGTAGGTAGGAGGTCCTTGACAGTTAGCGCTGGGACAATTACATAGTTTACAGGAAAGTGCAGGTCATCCCCGCCTCAGTTACTTGCAAGCTATTGTATGTCTGTATCCTAACCTAATGCTAACTGAGACACGTTACTTGTGTGGATAAGGAAGAAAGTGATCAGAGTGTTGGGTGGATATACTCTCAGCCCGTTCACTATCCCTGCGATGGATTGTAGGAAGGAGAGAGGCTGAACGTATTCTCTTTCGGAAGCAGAGGAGGGAGGGTGTAGCCCCAGCACCAGTGTACAGTCTACAGTCAATCTTCTCGAAACAGTCAACAGTGTCATTGTTTGTTATTCCAACATGTGATGGAACTAACAAAAAAGTATGACGAGAGAATTATCACGGGCTAAAGCTAATAGACGTAACAACTGTTGAATTAAAGGGAGGCATAAAGGCTTAGAGAAGGAAAGGGCCTGGTGGGCAGACTGAAAATCACCGTTTAATCTCCTCTGGAGGAGGAGATCAACTGCATCTAAGAGTCCATGTAATTCACTGTAGGTTGAGCTCGACCAGTTCGGAAGTCTACGGCTGACCCAACCTCCCGCCGGTGGGTCCACATCCAGTGGGAAGGGAGCGCACCCCGCACCCCCGTCTGCCTGTAGGGAACCGTAGGTGTATTGATGGTATACGGCAAGGACTGGGGTACAGACTGTCTTTGGTCTCCAGAGATCCTTGTGTCTGAAGTAGAGGAGGGTCCGAGGGTCCACCTTTGAGGTGCGAGTAAAGGCGACTGCTGGACATGGAATTCTCCAGGGTGGAGGACCGTGATCAACCTCTGCTACGGTTACATCAATATCGAGGTTCTGAAGCATAGAATTTTTTTTTTTAACAAGGGTGAGACCATCCGGCAGAAGTAAAGGCCGAGATGAATTTGGGTCAAGAGAAGTTATAATGACGCGAGTATAATGGGGGGCAAGGTGGGGAAAGTGAAGGCATTTGACACTGAAGCAGGAGACAGTAACGTACATTCTTTCAACAAAGGAAGGATTATTGAGTTCAGTTTGCATGTTGACTATCCTGATGGAGATGGGACAACCCAGGATAAATCTCATGACCTTGTTCTGAAACTTTTCAATAGGATCTAAGATTTTGGGGGGAGTTGACATAGAGCAAGAGAAAGTCGACAACGGATCGGATAAGCAGAATGTAATACAGTTGTGACTATCGGGATAGAAATCCCGGCAGCATAGTTGGAGAGCCACATAAGAGGGGTTAGATGCTGTTGCAGTCGATCTAGAGGTGATGGGATGGACACGTTGTCGTACAGGTGTAGCTTTAGCAATTCCTACAGGTGCACCTTGGTAAATGTACTGCGTATACAGAAGGATAAGACTACAGTATCTCCCACAGCGAATTCTGGGAGTGTCCCCGGATTACGAGGAGAGAAGATCCTACTCTTGTCTGGGGAGAGGATGAGAACACAAGCAGAAGACGACGCTGAGAATGAGGAAGTGTTGAAAATCTTCCGGTGACTCAGAGTGAATTCAGTACTAGGGATGTCAGGAAGAAGAAAATGTAGGCGATGCATAAGGACATTAAAACGAACAGGTCTAAGAACACTACCCTGTGGAATACCAAGATTGAAGTCCTTGGTGGAGATACATGTCCCCTTAAAGAAGACACGGGAGTTTCTGTTCCGGAGGTATCCACGAATCCATCTAAAGAAATTACCTTTATGCGCCGAAATCTACTAGTTGATCAAGGATACTATTTCTATTTGCAACATCAAAGGCTTTTAAGGTTGATGAAGGCAACGACACTCATGGGGGAGAGTTGAGTATAGATTTCCACGAGATAGCGATGCGTACTACGTTGTGGTAAGAAACCATATAAGCTGAGCGAGAGTTTGTCCTCCAGCCGAAACATGAGACGAGTAAGGAGAATACGCTCCATCACCTTGCTGAAGCAAGAAGTGTGGGAAATGGGTGTGAATTTGGCAGTGCCACATTTTAAAATGGGTACTATTGCGCTGGAGGTCCAGGCATTGGACACATACCCCGTGAAGAGACAGAGATTATAAAGTAGGAAGAGGGAACTCCCGGGGACTTTCACGAGCAAACAGGGAACTGAGTAGGTGACCCTGTCAATACCAGGGACTGTTGCCTTACCCCGAATGAGGGCACGCCGTAAGTTTCTTTTCGGTTGTCTCCACCGTATCCTCTTCATCAGCCTTCAGCAACGCCGCCATGAGACGGAGAGCGCGGAGATTTGACTTGGAGGAGCGGGACTCTTGAATGTGATCCTGGAGATTATGGGCTTGTGATTGTTCAGACCATGTTTCGACAAGATCTCGTGAGTACTCTGATGGGCTGTGGTGAAGGGCACTAGAGGACTTTTTTTTGACCAACTTGATGAGATGCCACATGGCTCCCATGCCCGTCTGTGAGGTCATGCCAGGATTCAGTCCGAATATATTGTTGGAGGGCAATTAGATCATCCCTGGACGACTGGCACTGGTGGAGACTAGAGGGTCGGTTCCCCTTGGAATGAGATACCATCAACACCATCTTCTTTTCCGTTCATCAAGGGTTCAGTCATAGGCTTCGGAGTGACGTTTGATGAATGGCCGAGAAACGTATAGTGGATCGGCTAAGTGTAAATTTTTGAGGGAATATTGCAAATGGTAATACAAGTATGAAAATTGACATGGGGATTCAATATGGGTTAGTTATCAATTATATCTGATTGGACATTCAAAATTTCGAGATGACGGCCATTTTCCAAAATGGCCCCCAAATGTGGATGCCAGATTTTCCTTTTTGGCATAAAAATTATTGTGTTCACTAATTCAGGTGATTTCAGTGTTGATTTCCATGTTTTTGAGTAAGTAGAACCTGAATTTTGTGTTGAAAACATTGAAATGGAGAGCATTCAAAGTGTAGTGATGGGTTGTCAGACCACAGCTTACATCTCAGAAACAGTCCAGACTTGACCCGACATTAGGGGGGTCAAAAGTGTAGGGTAACTCTCACGGCTGACCAAGGGTTATAAATCAGCCAGGCTCCCCTCCCATGTCACACGGCCCCAACAAACATGTAAGAAGGCACCAGCCGACTCTCTCTCAATATACACAATAACCTACATCGCAGAAGAAGTCCAGACCTGACCTCACATTAGCCAGGTCAAATGTAACTCTTGAGCCCAAGTCAAGAGGCCACAAATCAACCAGGGCCTCTCATGTCACACGGCCCCATCAGAAGAGTTCTCCAGAATATACAACTTATAGTCTCTGAAAAGGTCCAGACCTGACCCTACATTAGCGAGGGCAAATGTAAGGAGACCCTTCGCCGCCCCCCCCCCCCCCCGATCAGCTCAACCTGACGGCTGGTCTTTCAATATATAGGACGTCTTAGCCCTCCCTCACCAGAGTGTGTCTTGTAACCAAGAAGGGCCAGCTACCACGTCCCCAGTCCCGCTCGAGAGAAGCCCGCCACTAAGTGTAACGAAGTCTCAGCCGGGTCCATCGACAGAGTGCTGTCAACTCAACGTGTAACAGTAAGTGCTGGCTGTGTAGACTGTGGAAGTGCAGTGATCCCGAACCTCCCCAACGGTCGACTTAGTGAAGTGCCCATTCTAATTGTGAGGTTAGGTTATACGAGAATACCATAGTCTATCATAAATTGTGTACGAACCCCCCCTATTAATCCCCCCTATTGAACTAGTAAAATAAAGCTGTAACACGCATTGGTGTTTTATATACTACACTTGTACTGTGCCTGTGTTAATATACAGTGTTGACATCACACCCTCGAGATACGCTACCATTTCCTCTCGCTATAATACTCTACTACTATAACCTCCTAGCTTACCTCTTTATGTGAGATTTTGTCTCATTACAATAGTGGCAGCGCACTTGTAATGAGCATTTGTAATATAATTCCTGTCCTTCAGTGTGGTACAAGTGGTGACAGTCATCCACTCCCCCCTCCCTAGTCCACATATTGTTGGGTAACGGGGAACAATGGTCGAGAACTCAACCAGGGCAAGTGTGAGTAAAACCCCCTCCTCGTCCCACCCACAGACGTCATCGTCAACATTGACAATTTCGACTTCCACGATCAGTACTTCCCAGCCCTCCTCGCAAGCTAATATGACTCCTGTTAACATTACACCAACGACTTCCGTTTTATTCCAGTTCCCTGAACAATCCACTAGTACCTACTCTCCCCCCCCTACCCCTTAACCACCCTGCACCCTCTCTCGCCACTCCCCTCCCCACGCTCACGTACACCTTAACACCTCCCAACCCCTCCAGCATGCCAGACCCCTTCCTTACGACAGTTTCAGCTAGTTGTGCAGCACAATTGGTCAGTCAGATACCCATGTTTGAGGGCGATGGCTGGAACAGTGGTTAGGAGACATTGAAAGTTCGTTCCCGGAAACCCTTCAGGAATACAAGGAATGCCGCCTTAGGACGGCACGTATGCGATTGGGCGGTGACGCGAAAGGTGTGCTAGGATTTAATCCGACAGTAAAGAATGCTACCACGTGGGACACGTTCGCGAACGGATTACGGGAAATTTACAGCCAGGGTAACACATTACAAGATCGCACGTCACGTTTAGCTAATATCAACCTAGAGGAGTGTTCATCACTAAATGTTTACCTATCATGCATAGGGAGTGCTGTGAAGATGGCGAGAGTGAATCACCCACAATTCTTCCCACCTGAGCTAGTACTCTCTTACTTTCTGTCTGGCTTACCCGGCGAGATGCGTACGTACATGGAGGCAAGCGGGATAACTACGATCGAGAACGCAATTAAAGCAGTGCGGACGTATATACAGCTCAGGAAACCCACCCCCCCCCCCCCCTCCCGTTTTGTGTCGACAATTCACGCCGCCCCTCCCACCCTTACACGTAACACCCCTTCTGTCTGGGAGGATGAATTCTTGAGACTGATGGTAGAGAATCTCAGCCGGGACGAAAGGAAGCGACAGGAACAGTCACCGTTCCACGAGGAAGGACGGGAGCAATCAGGGTTAGATACAGTAGGTATAAACGCGTTGGGTAATGCGCCACGGGGCGGCCGGCCGTCCGGGGCAGGGACCCGCGGGGCGCGGGCTGGGATTGACCCCCGCCCCCGTGCAGTCACAAGTGCGCGCCCGGGCCCGCCCATGCGGGATAGCTGGTATAGAGCTCCGAAGCCTTTTCGCTACTCCTCCTGTGGGGCATGGTCCCAGGCGGTGCACGGATGTCCCTTCCAATGTGAGGGAAACCAGTGCGATGGGTGTGGCGACAAGGGACATACCTGCAGAGAGTGTCCATACACCGGTATGCGTTGTGCTGAGTGGGGACACATTCGCAGGTTATGTCCCTACTACTAAAGACAAGGGCGAGGCGTTGATGGTGACTAGGGAAGACAGGCCAATTATTAAGTTGAAAATGGGAGGGAAACGGGTTGAAGCTTTCATTGACACAGGCTCCTCGGTGTCCTTGGTGAAACAGAATGTGGCCTCCAAGATGAGCCTAGGGGGAAAGCATAAAGTTCCTGAGTTACGTGGCGTCACGGGGAACCGCCTCTCAACATTGGATTCCAGAGATATAACTGTAGACTTAGGAGATAAGATAGTTGTTCACGCGCTGGTTGTGGTAAGCGGTGATCTTTTCCCAGGGGATGTTCTTATTGGGTCAGATTTCTTGTGTAGGTTTAAGTATGGAATCCAGTTTGATGGGAGCCGGTATACCGAGACACTAGATGGTAGAGATTATGCAGGTACTCCTATTAGGAATAGGTCTGGTCTGCCCGTCCACCTCATTAAGCCTAAACGCCCCCAGCCCCCCGCACCCCAAGCCCCCCAGCTACACCCTACACGCGCCACTGTCATCCCTCCCCATTCTAGTGTTGTTCTGCCCGTTCGATGGTCAAGGTCGTTCGACAGTTCCACGGAGGATCAGGAGTATGTATTTGTTGAAACCCCTCATAAAATGTCCCCATACGTGTAGTCGGGGCTCATTAATACTCAGCAGCCTAGCATCCCAGTCATAAACCCCACCCCCAGGGAATTTAAACTTACTCCTGGTCATTCAGTGGGAACAGTCTGTGCGGTCGATAAAGTAGAGGATCTGGAGCATTTTGATTCTACGAGATATAACATTAGGAGTGACACAGAATTCGTAGAGTCACAGCAAATGTTCGCCACTGCAATAGAATCCCTTGACATAGATCACCTACCCACCCTTATTAGAGAACGTCTACGTGCTATAATAAAGCAGCATGAAGATCTGTTTGCAACTTCAGATCAGGACCTCGGCCTGATGTCAGCTTCACACAGAATTAATACCGGCTCCGCTCCCCCCACCAGAGTACGGCAGTGGAGGCTTCCTGAGGCGGCTAAAACTCAAATTAGGGACTTATGTCGCCAAATGGAGGAACGTGGTGTCATTTCCCCTTGCACTAGCCCCTATTGCTCCCCGGTCGTATTAGTCAGAAAAAAGGATGGGTCAACTAGATTCTGTGTAGACTATAGGGAACTTAATAAGGACACCATTGCTGATAGCTATCCCTTGCCCAGAATTGACGAGACACTGGACCAATTGAACGGAGCTTCTATATTCACAGTTCTAGACTGTAAGGATGCGTACTGGAGTAGGGTGTGTCATAGGAGGGAAGATCAGCTAAAACTAATGGCCCATCACTTTTTTGGTAGATTTTAGTGTATATAAACAGAAAATAATTTCAGTTTCAATATTTTGCAACCTTTTGCTAGGTAAATTTTAGCGTGAAATTTATCGAAAATCTAACGTACAGCTGCATTAGTGCATTACAATTAAATAGTGAACATTGCTTTCTGACTTCATTCTTTAACAACCCAACTAACAATATTTTTTTCTGTTTCAGATTCTGATGCATTTATAAGTTGATAATATTTGCGATGGCTGCTTGTGTCAGGACGAGGAACCAAAAATCCAGCCATCTCAGTCACTATCTTGGGTCTGGGAGAGAGCTCCTGAAGTCGGAGTTGCCTACATTGAGAGATGCTTCGAGATACGGTGTTTTAATCAGGCAAATCAGTGAAAAGAACCAAAGAACTTACACAAACAAAGACATTGCCAGTGATATGACCAAAGCTGTCTTGGCACAGTACACTCCGGCTAACGCTCAGTTCAAGCCTCCAGTCATAACAAGTCAGAAGAAGATTAGTGAGAGACTGCTAGCCAGTTGGGAAAAGGCAAGAGATATCTCTCTTGGGAGAGGAAAACTTGCAGATAAGGACAGCTTTGCCAAGCAACTGGACCAGTTATTTGACATAATTACTTGCAAGTGCCCAATTGTTCTCTGTCCTGAGTTTGGATGCGATCGTGACTGTAAATCCGAGGCCCACATCTCCTGTATTTGCAAGCGTGAACTGAAGATTCCTGTGATCGAACTGGCATTTGTTAAAGCACGGAGAGAGAAGACTGGCAGTATAGGGGCTCTCGTGATTTCTAGCCAAGATATTCCGGAGTCCAAGAGACAGGAGGCTGCCACAGAGAGACAGAAGAGGAGAAGAGTTGCCGAGGAAAAGAGACTTGAGAAGGCCCAGGGTGAGGTGAAAATGGCCGATGATTGGAGTCAAGCTGATTCAGAGTTTAATGACTTCCCCATGGCTGATCCGAGTGCTGACCAGGAGAATGGTGACTTTGTCCCTAACCCAGAAAATAATGATCCCAAACCTTCCAGGCATAAGATTCGAAATAGGAAAGATATCCCGAGCATAGCTCTGGCCAGCATGCGACACCACACTGGTCTCAGAGAAACTGCAGAGATAGCAACAGCTGCCTGGATTGACGGTGGTTTGATAACACCTGATGATGTTCACCTGGTGATAGATCATAACAAAGTAAGGAGAGCTCAGGAGAAACTTGTCAGTAACCTAGAAGAGGAGTTTGATAAGGGGATAAGAGAAAATGGAATCAATTGTTTGTTCTTTGATGGGAGAAGGGATGACACTAAAGTGTTCATGAAAGTTGGAGATTCTGACAAGTGGTTCCCTGCCATGGTGAAGGAGGAACACTACTCCTGCTGTAGTGAATCAGGAGGGAAGTATTTGTGGCATTTACTCCAGAGAAAGATGACATCAGGAAACCAGCTGAGATAGTGGCAGAAAACATTGTGAACTGGCTCAGAGAGAGGAACGTAGACCAGACCCTGCAGGCCATTGGAGGGGACAGCACCAACACGAACACAGGGTGGCAAGGGGGGGTCATACAGTGGATAGAGCGGAAGATTGGGAGGAAGCTGGTCTGGATTGTTTGTGACCTCCACACCAACGAGTTGCCACTCAGACATCTGATCCAGGAGCTGGATGGCAAGACTCTTTCAAACAACAGATTGTCTGATCCTCTTGGCAAGATGCTGGACTCTGCCACTGAGTTAGAAATAAATCCGAGCTTTGAAAAAATCACAGTTGGCCCTCCACTCGTTGAGCTTGCACATACTGTCATTGACGACCTGAGTACTGACCAGTACTATGGTTACATGATTTGCAGTGCCATCAAAACTGGGGTCATGCCTGATAGACTTGCTTACCTGCAGATAGGTCCAGTCTCACATTCTAGGTGGCTCACAACGGCTCTCAGGTTCTGCAGAATTTGGGTCGCTCATCATAAACTGAAAGGGAACCAGCTTCACAACCTGAGACTTATTGTCCAATTCATCGTGAGTGTCTACTTGCCAAATTGGTTCAACACCAAGGTCAAGTCATCGTTCTCCGAAGGTCCGAGGCATGTTCTCTTCCAGCTTGAGCTCCTGAGGAGTCAGCCAAGGAAGGTTGTTCAGATTGTGGAGCAGACTGTGAGGAGATCTTCCTGGTATGCTCATCCCGAGGCAGTTCTGCAGACAATGCTCTGCAGTAAGGATGAGGAGGAGAGAAGAGTGGCAGTCAAAAAGATCTTGCATATGAGACTTATGAGAGGATCTGGGCATGACGAATCACTTGGTGACGATTCCTTCAGGGTCAGGAAGACTCCTGAAGTCAATCTAGGTGCCAAGACCCTCACTGATCTCATAGATCTGGATAACATCCAGGCTGGTAGTGAGCCCCCTCTTACCTGCAGCCTCACCAATGTTCAAGTCAGAGCATTCCTGGACAACCCCATGCATGTCCCTGCCTGGCCCTCGCACACCCAGAGTATAGAGCGTTGTGTACAGCAAGTGAGCGAGGCCAGCAGTCACGTGTACAGCCAGGAGAGGAGGGAAGGCTACATCCGAGCTCAGGTGGTCAGCAGGGAGGTGATGAGTAGAAACAGAAGCAAGAAAGACATGTTCTCTATGGTGTGCAGCAACACCGGGTCGTAGTAGTAAAACCGGTTTTTGTATTTGATGATTTTGTTTTCTAAAGGAATATTAAATTTAATAAATGTGTCAAGATCATTCGTTTCACTATTCTGGATCATTTTCATCCTAATAAATTAACCTGATACATTTACTTTACTTTAAATAAGCTATTTAGTGGTGTTGGTAAAAGGGTGGGAATGCTGAATTTTCATAAGATTTCAAGTTAAAATTTACCTAGCAAAAAATGAAAACTTTTCAAATCTGAAGATATCACATGATTCTGCACATAGAACTACATCATTAATACCATGGGCCGATTTTTCAAACTCAAAAAAAAAAAAAAATTCGCCTCCGTATGACACACCATATTACTGGAGTATACCTGTTGACCTGGCTGACCGCCCCAAAACTGCTTTCGCGGACGGCAGCCGTCTATTTTGTTTCAACAGGTTACCTTTCGGGTTAAAGGGAGCACCGGCCACGTTCATGAGGGCTGTGAACCACAGTCTCACACCCGTGCTTGGGCGGAACACTATGGCTTACCTGGACGATGTTATCGTCTATAGTAAAAACATGGATTCGCACATGCGGGATGTAGATGAGGTTCTCTCGGTCATGAAAGCGGCCGGACTGAAAGTGTCCCTTAGGAAATGCGCGTTCGCGCGCCAGGAAGTTAAATTCCTGGGATTCATCGTAGGTCATGGCGGCGTTAGACCCGACCCGGTGAAAGTGAAAGCGAAAGCAGAGATGCCACCCCCCACCACAGCCAGGGGTGTGAAACAGTTCCTCGGCACCGCCAATTTTTTCAGGCGTCACATCCCTCACTTTTCAGAGGCGGCCCTCCCCCTTACGAAACTTACAAAGAAGTCGGTTCAGTTTCGGTGGTCGGGGGAGGCAGATAAAGCTTTTAACCATCTTAAGGACTTACTGAAGTCGGCAACAATGTTAGCACTGCCGGACTTCACGCAGCCGTTTTACGTGCACACTGACGCTTCCGACGAAGCACTGGGAGCCTGTCTCATGCAAGGTGGTGAAGATAACCTCATCCCTATTGCTTATTTTTCCCAGAAATTAAGTGGAGCTGCCCTCCGCTACTCCACAACTGAGAAAGAAGCCTTGGCTATTGTCAAGGCCGTAACTTCCTTTGATGCTTACCTATTTGGTAGACACTTTTATGTAATCACTGATCACCGTCCTTTAATATATATCTTCTAAGGTAAAACTCCTAATGCACGGGTAGCACGCTGGGCAGTCTTTCTAAATGCGTATAACTTCTCCATTTTGCATAAGCCAGGCAAGAACCACGTAGTACCAGACGCACTGAGCCGTAATGTATTACCTATAAATAATGTCGGGAATCCTAGCAGCATGACTCAGCCCATTTTTGGGGACCTATCACCTAACGAGGTGCGCCAACACCAACTCGAAGACCCACAGTGGGGTCCTGTCATTGAGTTCCTTGAGGGGGGTCCGCTCCCCAAGAAGGTCAACAAAGCCTCACTTTGTGATTTCAGTCTTTTAAGCGGAGTCCTGTATCTTGTTACTATGAAACAGGATGATGAACAACCCACAGAACTCGTAGTCATCCCCGCATCCTTGGAAAACTCGGCCCTAGAAGTAGCTCACTCTTCCCAATTCGCAGCCCACCCGGGTGAATGTCGCACATATGCACGTGCACGCTCTATGTTTTTCATGCCCAATCTAGCGCGGAAAGTTGGGGCATTTGTCAAAGGATGTCTGCCATGTCAGTTAAGGAAGGGTACCCCAAAGAGACAGGGAGAGCTGCAGGAGTTCCCACCAGCCTCTCAGCCCTTGGAACGGGTATCGATCGATCTAACTGACATGTCAATACGTTCACACCGGGGAAACAGATACGTTGTTTCCATCGTCGATCACTATTCACGTTTTGCGACCTATATACCCATCCCTGATAAACGCGCAGAGACAGTTTGTGAAGCCCTATTACAATACGTTGGTACACATGGGTGTCCCCGGGTCATTGTAAGTGATCAAGGGACAGAGTTTACCTCGGGCATCTTTCAGAAGGCATGCGACTTGCTGCGGGCTAAGTCAAATCTAACCACTAGTTACCACCCACAGGCTAATGCCATGGTTGAGCGTTCCCACCGCACGTTGAAAGATCACTTGTCGTTTTTGGTTAATAATCAGTACGGCGGTTGGGACGATCAGCTACCTCTTGCACAACTGGCCATGAACACCGCAATTAATACCACCCTGCATAACACTCCTTACTTCCTTCACTTTGGTAGGGAGTCCAAACCTTCCTGCTGGTGTAATCAACCCCCCACCCCTATCCTATGGCGAGGACTACCCTTCTGTCTTGCAAAACAGGTTACAAACGGTCTTTACTCGGGTGCAGGAACTAAACAGGAAAGGTCACTTACACAACGCCACCTACTATAACCTCAGGGTCACCCCTTCCAATATTACCATAGGTACCCTGGTCTTCCTAACTAACGAATCATCCTCCCCCGATACCCCCTCTAAGTTGCAACAGAGATGGCAGGGCCCATATAGAGTAACCGCCCAACCCAGCAAAGTAAACTTCACTATTTCCCCGCTTTGCCAGGGGGGACGTCAGGAAACTGTGCATGTGAATAGATTGAAGCTGGCAACTGTCGACGATGACGTCTTGAACAAATCAGGCCTCACCAACCAGCCCCCTCTAGGAGTAACATTCCCTTCCCAACACCCTATCCCTCCACCAGCAGCTGACCACCCCCCTCAGAACAATCAGGTGCCTCACACCCCAAGTAATAATCAGAGAACTCCCCAAGCTACTGCCCCACTTGTACCAGTAAGACCAGATCAGATTAGGGCTCATAGATATAACACCAGGTCACAGAACATAGATTAAAGTAACGAGTCTAGGGGCACTTCTAATTGTTGATTCTCCACCCCGGGATCTTGTCTTTCTACCAAGCTACAGAGTCAGCACTGCCCTTGCTCTTCACGGGCCTGGGCGAGGTCTCCCTGACCCCACACAAAAGTCGGAGATGACACCACCACAGCTGCAGCTGACCCCCTACCAGATAAGCTGAGACCAACGCATCCTGACTCATAATGGATGCCCGACACGAGCGGGACACGCAGCGGGCAACCCCGCGGCTAATGGGTGACGCCTTCACGTCGACACTGCAAGCCCCAAGCTCCAGAAACGGGCTTGCATAATGCTGGCCCTCGATCTGGTTGAAGACACTGGGCTGTGTCTCGTCGCTCGCCTGCTGAACGACGAGACACGCACCGAGGCTACGGTCTCACAGCCCACAATACTGACAGACAACATCTATGGGTACCATTAGCCTGAGCAAGCTACGCCATGCAGGACCAGCGCAGCACCTAGCTCCAGGCAGGGAATCAGGTCGTCTCCTTGGAACCCAGGAGAAAATCCCGAAACCCCGACCTGCAACTTCAGTAGCAGCAAGCAACAGGCAACAAACAACTAGAGGTCCCAGTGGCGATGCAGACGACAGCTCCCTACGTTTCAGGACCTGTCAACTGGTCCCACGCACTTCCACTCCGGGAATGGAGCCACCAGGTACCAGACAAGTAATGGCTGACCTCGGCCCACCCGGGATCTGCCTCGCCGGTGTTTACCACACCATTGGGGACGAAACAGAAGTGACCTGACTACAAGTAGAGGAAGAAACAAGCAAACCCTGGGGGGCCCACCCAGGGAGGGATTCACCACTGTGAGGGTGTGGGACAGGACGGTCAGGGGTCTCGCCGACACTCACGTACGGAGGGCGAACTCTTGTCCGTGGACCCTGCCCTACACGCCATCCAAAGCGATGACACCCCAAGCAGTGGACCGGCTTTGATCCCGGCCGGGAAGGGCGGAAACTCAGATGGGACTAGAAAAATCCATCTGGACCACGACAGAAAATGAGACTCTACAGAGGAAACTCAGATGGGACTAGAAAAATCCATCTGGAATGCGTCAGGAACTGCCGCTCTACACAGAAGTTCAAGTGGAGGAAGTGAGGCACGCGACACACCGCGGCAGACCGCAGGACGGGACAGGAAACGCCAACCACAGTATCTACTGCGTCGTCCACCCTGATGCTGGACACCGATTGGTGGAGGTGGTGATGGACCACGCGCCACCCGGGATCTCGACGAATGCTGACGAGTTTTTGTTTTTGCCATTGTATCTTGTTAATAATTTCTGCTGCCTTTTTAGCATGTACAAATATTTCTTTTTGTTCACAAGTTGTATTTTCCCCAACTTCCTCCCCCCCTTTTTTTTAAGCGGCCATGTATCTTATTATTATATATGTTGTATGTGCTGCCCTGCGCAAGAGTTTAACAGTTGAAGCAACAAGTATGTAAATCTATTCCAGGCTTGAAGATACTAACACTGGGGAACCTAAGCAGAAATAAGCCAGGGCAAGCAACACCATTGCATAACCTTTCAAACCTCCGACTGTGTACCCTCATCTAACTCCCTAAAGTGACGCTCTCCGACAAGCTCCTGCTAAGGCGCTCTCTCTCTCCTTAATATCTACATTCACCTTTCCGTTTCCGTATCCTTAGATAGCCGCTTAGATATTATAAATATTACCAGACTATGGTAGGATGTGAGGTGCATACTTTACACTGCAGTAGCTATTTTTCTCAGGTTGGGCACTCGCTATTGTCATCCACTGTGAACATCGATGGTGTATGGCATGGAAGCTTTGGTCTTGGCGGGAGGTGTAGTGATGGGTTGTCAGACCACAGCTTACATCTCAGAAACAGTCCAGACTTGACCCGACATTAGGGGGGTCAAAAGTGTAGGGTAACTCTCACGGCTGACCAAGGGTTATAAATCAGCCAGGCTCCCCTCCCATGTCACACGGCCCCAACAAACATGAAAGAAGGCACCAGCCGACTCTCTCTCAATATACACAATAACCTACATCGCAGAAGAAGTCCAGACCTGACCTCACATTAGCCAGGTCAAATGTAACTCTCGAGCCCAAGTCAAGAGGCCACAAATCAACTAGGGCCTCTCATGTCACACGGCCCCATCAGAAGAGTTCTCCAGAATATACAACTTATAGTCTCTGAAAAGGTCCAGACCTGACCCTACATTAGCGAGGGCAAACGTAAGGAGACCCTTCGCCGCCCCCCCCCCCCCCCCTCCGATCAGTTCAACCTGACGGCTGGTCTTCCAATATATAGGACGTCCTAGCCCTCCCTCACCAGAGTGTGTCTTGTAACCAAGAAGGGCCAGCTACCACGTCCCCAGTCCCGCTCGAGAGAAGCCCGCCACTAAGTGTAACGAAGTCTCAGCCGGGTCCATCGACAGAGTGCTGTCAACTCAACGTGTAACAGAAAGTGCTGGCTGTGTAGACTGTGGAAGTGCAGTGATCCCGAACCTCCCCAACGATCGACTTAGTGAAGTGCCCATTCTAATTGTGAGGTTAGGTTATACGAGAATACCATAGTCTATCATAAATTGTGTACGAACCCCCCCATTAAACCCCCCTATTGAACTAGTAAAATAAAGCTGTAACACGCATTGGTGTTTTATATACTACACTTGTACTGTGCCTGTGTTAATATACAGTGTTGACATCACACCCTCGAGACACGCTACCATTTCCTCTCGCTATAATACTCAACTACTATAACCTCCTAGCTTACCTCTTCATGTGAGATTTTGTCTCATTACAAAAGGAAACATGCTTATAAAGAGTAAATTTCAATGTACTACCAGGGCACACTGGTGACAACACTGCTGTGAGACTCAACATGGGGTTCAGTGTCAACTAAGTACGAAACTTATATTAAAGATTAATATATATATAGATATATATTTTTTTTTTATATATATATATATATATATATATATATATATATATATATATATTTTTTTTTTATATATATATATGTATATATATATAAAACAAAGAAGTAGGTCTGTGTGTTTGTTTGTGTGTTTGTGTGTGTGTCCGCAGGAGAATCTCGGAAACTACTTTACCGATCTGTATTGATGATGGATGGTGTTATATGTAGTGATGATGGATTATGTTATATGTAGTGATGATGGATGTTGTTATATGTAGTAGTGATGATGGATGGTGTTATATGTAGTGATGATGGATGGTGTTATATGTAGTGATGATGGATGGTGTTATATGTAGTGATGATGGATGGTGTTATATGTAGTGATGATGGATGTTGTTATATGTAGTGATGATGGATGATGTTATATGTAGTGATGATGGGTGGTGTTATATGTAGTGATGATTAGACAATAAAATAATAAATTTTAATTCTAAAAAAAATATACTTTACTGTCCCGTTGTAGTGGAACTTACATACACCGTTAATGAACTATTGATGGAAGAAGAAGTTTTGGGGACTGAACAGTGAGACAATGTGGAGCCTCCCGGAGGGTGACGTCCTACCCTGGCCTAGCGAATGAACCACCCTGACCAAACTTGGCATGGATAGCAAGTGTCATGTGGTGATCTCAAAAAAACTGCAACCAACACGATCCGACACACCCAACCCGACCCGACCCGTTAAACCACACAGAGGTTGAAAAGTCGTATCACATCCTACGTATTATAGGTAATTTTATCCTTATATATACTACTACACAGGGATAAAGTCAGACAATGCTTTGGGACGTGTCTACATGGTTCACCCCACCAACTTTGAATGCTATTGTTTGAGACTACTTTTGCACCACATCCGTGGCCCAACATCATATGCAGCACTCAAGACAGTGAATGGACAAGTCTGCAGAACCTATCAGGAAGCGTGCAATCTCCTTGGCCTACTGGAAGATGATGGTCACTGGAATGACACATTAGAAGAGGCAGCAGCTACTCAATCGCCAATGAGAATGAGGAACCTGTTTGCCATCATGTGGAGATACAGCTGACTATTCACCTTTCACCAAAACTGAAGAAATAAATCTTGTTATCATTAATGATGGAAAATTTTTCTGGTTCCTGGGAAGATTTTGGAATTTGGTACCTAACCTAACCTCGGAATTGGTTCCCAGACTCGGAACAGAAAAATTTGGAGACTTCCGTAAAATCCCCAAATTTCTCATAGACCAGAAAAATGCAGTTTCTGGAATTTTCAGAAACTATGCACTTGGAGAGATCATAACTTATGCCTTAATCAATATGTTTATTTAAATTTTACACTCTGCCTACATACATGGATATTACGTATTAACATATCAGTGAAATTTGTGGATGATTTTTCCTTTAAAATACTGTATACTGTACACTTGATCATCCATATATTATAACATATCCTGCTTTTAATAAAGGCTATATTCTGACATAAGCATTATCATTGTATTCTTATCCTTATTTTCATTACAGTTTATATTAAACATTGAAAATGCAGGAATAATTTGCATTTAACATTGCAGACTAAATTGAGGATATTTTTAAACCATTTAATTATCATCTTGTTCTATGTTTAACATTATTAGTCTCTGATTAGTTGATAGAATTTCATGAATATACCTACTTTATATGGGCTCCATGTCATTTGTTCACAAGATGAACCTAATCTAACCTAACCTAACATGTCTTCCTTTCCATTATAGTTGTGGAATATTTTTTCAAATAAAAGACCATTTGAACAGCAGATACTTTTCTCCAACTGCTGGTTTAGTCCATGCCTTAACATATTGTATACATTTTTACTCCTGACATTGGGAAAGTGTTCACGTCTTGCTTTCTTTCATAGGGCATGTATTGCATTATTATAATCAGGTGGAAACAAGTAGGAAATATTATCTCAAGTTTTCATATCTTGTAGATAACTGGCCGTTATACTTGTATAATATGAAAGTAAAAGTTTTTGGTACAAAGATAATTTCCTGTTTGATAGAAAACTAACAGTTATGGTGATATTTTTTCAACATTTTATCCCAATTCATCTGTACAGTGAGTTCATCACTGCCATAGCAAAATTATAATACCTAATACTGTACTTTGTTATATTCTACTGACTTCATCCACAGAACAGGCCATAGTTCTCTTTATTTACACTGACCCAACCCCATAAGGATCTTCAATTCAGTTAAGAAACAAAACTTCACTTAACGAAATCCTTATGACAAGCACATTTTGTTGTGAGCATCAGCTGATCAGCTGATGGGCTAGTCTGCCAATTCAGTAATCTGTTCTGTGTTTACATTCGTTTCCAGTGGAGTAAATATTTTGGCATTTTTATATTAAAATTATTAGTCATTTTAAAATTTAGATAACATATTGATAATATATGCAATACAGGGAACTATTTTTTTGTGCGCCCATGAGCCGCTTGACTCACCCACCAGGCCTCAGTTTGGCTTTGTTTACAGTGAAGTGAACATCGATTTTGTTGGTGTCTTGAATATTTTTTTATTTTTACATTAAAATTATTGGTCATTCTGAAATTTAGTTAACATATTGATAATATATAGCGCAGTGCAGTGTTGATTTAAATAAAATAATTTTGAATTACAAGCAGTGAACTTAAAATTTTATTGGTGAAATTACTGCATCAAGCATGGGTCCCTTGAAAGGTGATTTCTCCTCCATCCCCACTTTCTTCTCTTCTCCCTTCTCCTCCACCCTCACTTCTAATTCCCATCATCATCATGAACGAGGAACCTGCTACATACACACCTCAAAGTAAGTGTACTTTACTGCAATTTTTTTTTCTTTATATGTACTTTTCTGTGAACTGGAACCAATTACCCAATATCCCATTGAAACAATGGATTCGGTTAACGAACGACTCTGTGGAACGAATTGTGTTCATTAACTGAGGGACCACTACACTCTATTACAACGTTTTCATGGTTGTCACAGGCTTTATTTACAGATATTCACTGTAAGTGATTGTATTTCATTCCCAGAATTGGCTTATAATCCAAGAAAATAGGAAAATGTGGTGCACATTAACTTGGGATTCAAGTTTTTCATGCTCGTAAATCGTGTAGCAAGAGTAAACGTTTCGAGCCACTGACAATGTTTTCAGGGGGCAAGCATACCAACCTCCTAGTCTTCCGCCAGTTGGTGCACTTGACTACACTACGATGACGTAGTAACAACAAACGACGGTCGGGTACCACCATGGCCCATCTTGAAAAATCCCACAATTTTTACTCTATTGTATTACGACTGCCGGCATACCACAGCGTGGTATACACCACGGCTGATCTTGCAATTGGCCTTAACCCTACCGGCCAATACCTTATAATAATCTCAGAGGTAAACTTCACCACGATTATTCTCCTACCTATAGCCTTCCTTTGTCCAAAATGTTCTTTAAGTAATTATTTATCCATTTAGGGTCATCGTTGTTTGATCTGAGTTTTCTGTATGGTATGTTATGCCTTTGTGCATTAAGTAACTCATTATTTAAATTGTTGTGGAACTCGTCAACCTCAGATCTCGTTGTCAAGTCATCCTCTACCACCAGGTCTCCAGGTAAGGTGAGGTCGCCCTCTGTGGGTATATTGTGTGAGGACACCTCATGTGAGGTCATGTAATTCGCCCCCAAGCATGATACCCCTTCTCTCAGCTGCCTCTTCAAACTATCAAAGTTTGCCCTTTTGAAATCTGGGGCTTTAGTGGAATTTTCCTCGCGGCTGCCTTGAAATTCTAACTGGAATCTAATCTCTTTGTGATCGTTTTTAGCAAGTTCGTTCCCTACCTCGACATTACTAATGAGGTTTTCTCTGCTTGACAGAACTAAATCGAGTATATTATTACCCCGGGTGGATTATTTCAAGAAAATCCTTTGATTCAGAGTTACCCGTAAGGTCAATCCAATGTATTTGGCTAAAGTTAAAGTCGCCTACTATGCAGACTTTGCTCTGTATGGAAGCCCTGCGCATTTCATCCAAAATAAGTCGCTCATTAACTCTATCAAGATTAGGAGGTCTATATATTACTCCTGTGATTAATTTTTCCCTACCATCGATAAATTCTATCCAAATTGCTTCTGTATTCCTCTTAGTTTTTATTTCCTTATATATTTCACACTTCAGATTATCCCTGACATAGATTGCTACTCTGCCTCCTTTTCTAATCTGCCTATCGGTATGGAATCATTTGTAACCTGCAATTTGGTATTCAACAGGTAACTCATGCGAGTCTAGGTTTATCCATGTTTCGGTGAATGCTATTATATCGATTTTTTCGGTACATACCAACGCCCTGATTTCATCCATTTTGTTTCTCATACTTCTACTGTTTGCGTAGTAGACATTTAAGGTAGTCGTGTTCTGAGTCCTCTCTTTGTTGCTTTTAGGTTTTAACTCCCTGCCTAATTTAGTTTTGTCATAATTCCTAACACTATTTCCCTGTAACCTTTCACTTTGTTTACCCGCTCCCATTGCAGTCCCGTCCACCCCTGTGCTCAT